>CM060924.1:254696009-257096009 GCA_030737875.1 Allium sativum | reverse complement strand
TTCATCATCTTTCATATTCATCGATCTACTCCTAATATGAATAAACTATGTAACACCCCACCTCCGCTAGGGTCACTCACAAAGGGAATAAACTAGCTTTGGTAGAGCATTATCTAGGTTAAAATACACAGAAATATTACAAGATAGAACATATAAAACAGCGGAAGAAAAACCAAATTTCATTTCTTTAAAGTCTAGTAAGGTCTAAAGCCTTTTACATCAAAATGCCATTAAATCCATTACATCAAAATATATCTTGCAATAGTAAAGAAGCGTAAATCTATGGTCGTAAATCATTCCCCAAGTAAAACAGTAAAGCAGCCATAGCCAAGAAAGGTCCAAGCCATATATGATGATCTTGAATCAGAAAGAAGCCCAAACTAAGTAGTAGTGTTTCCTCCCTGAGAACCTGTAGGGGGGGGGGACAGAAGAAAAAGAGGCGAAAGAAAACAGGTCTGTTACAAAAACTGGTAAGTCCTTAGTGACTTTCAGCATAGAAACAAGTAAAGATAACGTGACATGTATAAACTGAAAGTAAACATAAGGATGATGGCAATATAGGCAAGTTAAACTAAGATAACAAGATAAACTAAGATAAAAAGACAAACTATGCTAACCAGATAAACTACGGTAACAAGATAAACTATGCTAACCAAATAAACTACGTATAGCAAGATAAACTATGCTAACCAAATAAACTACGGTAACAAGATAAACTATGCTAACCAGATAAACTACGTATAGCATCACATGTCTAACATTCTCGGCACCAGTATTAGTATAACAAAATTAGGTGTTATCCAATGTCCAACAGAAATGAAAACAGAAACAGGTTGATCTTTACAGAAATAGCAATGGGCTTCTACCACCTGTACTAGTAACCCAACCCGTGTCATGCATTAACTATGAAATGACCCCTTACCCAATATCATGAAATTAACCATTACTTGGTCCCACGAAACGATCTATTAATCGATCGGCTCCGTACAAGTTCTAGCTCGTCATGTGTCTGCGTCAGACGGCCCTATCACGAATGTAGTCACCTGTGCTAGGTCCACCATAGGGTGTATCAAGTCCTAGCGTGCCAACCATAGACACGAATCAAGCACGCACAATGTAAACCTACCGGTGCCCAATGCCTGCTTTTTCAACTCCGGACTACGTGCACGACCATAGTCCGCATGAACCTACAATGGCACACCAACTCAGCCGTTGTTCTGATTGCTTACAATCAGCCCAGTAATCGTGCCCCTCCCTGCCTAGTTACAGGGTACCATGATACATCTAGTGGGTTACTGCTGAAAAGGATCGCGTAACTAGGGTTTCCGTCCAGCAGGTTAAGTGTTGTCATTTAAATTCGAGACTTAACCCCATCAGTCTAGCATGTCAAGTTGGTTAAGTGTGGTCATTCAAGTTCGTGACTTAACCCGTCAATGTGTCGTGTCAAATTGGCTAAGTGTTGTCATTCAAGTTCATGACCTAGCCCTACGAATCATGTGTCAGTTGGTTAAGTATATTCAAGCGGTTCATGAATTAACCCTACCAAATCATCGTGTCAAATTGGTTAAGTGTATTCAAGCGGTTCATGACTTAACCCTATCAAATCATCGTGTTAAATTGGTTAAGTGTATTCAAGCGGTTCATGATTTAACCCTATCAAATCATCGTGTTAAATTGGTTAAGTGTATTCAAGCGGTTCATGACTTAACCCTATCAAATCATCGTGTCAAATTGGTTAAGTGTATTCAAGCGGTTCATGACTTAACCCTATCAAATCATCGTGTCAAATTGGTTAAGTGTATTCAAGCGGTTCATGACTTAACCCTATCATGTGGCATTAATTCATTAATGCACCCAAACCTCTCACATCAGACCTTTTGTTGTGGTCACTGGATATGTCGGGCAGTTCCGGGCAGAATTACACAACAACTCAGTCTGACCTCGGGTTTTCAAGTGCGATATGACCAACTACCCACATTGGATCCTATTGTTTACAATAACTGGATTTGCCGGGTGGTTTCGGGCAGAATTACACTGCATACTCAACCCAACCTCGAGTTGGCCATTTTCAAGTACATTCTAAGTGTCATGTCCGTGTTCAATTTTCATGTCAAGTTCGTGTCAAGTTTCTAAGCGAGTTTCATGTCAAGTTCTCATATCAAGTTTTCAGGTTTCCACTTATGCCTTTTATAAAGTTCATGATTCATATTCATGACCAATTTATGTTTGCCTAACCTACCCAATTCTAATTCCCATCGCATGTAAACGTAAATCGATTTAATTACAAGTAGATCCAAGTCCAAAATAAAAGGGAATAACATTCCAACTATGATAGGCAAATGAACGAAGACAAGGTGATAAATCTGGCATGATATAGCTTGGGATAATTGGTTACAACATCACTGGCATATAGAGAGTAATAGGCTTTCAAATCTAGCATAATAAGGTGATAGTCATGATAAAAATTGACGTAAAAGTATAGGCATGCAAAAGCAAGCCAAATACAAGGATAATTGATCAATGGTCTTGGTGTACAACATGGTTTTCAAATATAGTTTTATGAACAATAAACTATAATAGTCAATTGGCCACAGTAGTCATAGTCATAGTGAATCATAAGCGATTAATCACAAGAGTCATGAATAATTATCCAAAATAGTTCTAGGCAACAACCCTAAATAGTCATAGGCAATTAACTGTAATAGTTTCAAGGTTATGGTTATAAATAATAGTCTTTGTTCTCGGTTATAGGCATAGGCATAGTCTTTGGCCGTTAACAATAGTTTCAATGCCATAGGCATGATAATATTTGATTTACAACATGAATAGGCCCAAGTTAAATTTCGTAGCATTATTCCCAAATTCAAGATTCAAGAGAGGATAGGGTGAAAATTGAATTAAAAAGTCTTATCATTAAGTCAAGATCCAAGAATTCATTTTACAATCTAGCGTTTGAATAATAAACTAGGTCAAACAACCTGAATGGGCATGATTCAGTCGTTAAGAAATAACCCGAAATCATAGATTCAAGAAGAGACAAGAACAGATCCAAATAGGTAATCAAGCTTAGGTCCAATTTCATTTTATTCCATGTCCATACTAAATTTAATAAGTTTCAATCTCAAAGTAACTAGAACTTACAGAGTGTGGATTGAGAATTAGAGTGCAGAGATTTGATTCTAGAAACGGTTATTGCAGTTGTTGAATCTCTATTTGTTTAGTCTTGTTCTAGTTGAAAACACCCAATTTGCAATTCCTAGATGTTGTCTTGACAAATAATAAGTAGTCTCTTTTAATTTAAATACTATCATTTTGATTTTCACAGAGGTAGCATAAGGACAGAATGAAATGGTATAGAGAGAATGAGGCTAGGGGCTGTTTATATAGGGTTAGGAAGACGAATCTGGTCACGAAACAAGTCTAAATATATCAGAATGCATCTGGTTCAGGAAATAGGTTCGTGAGGCAGGTCGACCCCCAGGTCGATACTATGGTCGACCTGGTCCTTGGGAGGTCGACACTATTATCGACCCCCAGGTCGACCTGGTCTATGGGCGGGTGTTTTTCCCACCCTGCCTGCTGCGGGGTTCGAATTCGAATTTCGAGCTGTCTTTGATTCTGAAAATTTCTAAAAATTCTAGAGGTCATCACTTGGTCATATGAACTCCGATTTTCGAAAACTCGGACTCGTATCCAAGAGGAATTTCGAGATGAACGCAATGGCGCAACCCGTTTCCCTTGATTCTTATTTTAAAATTTAATTCTTCCTTGATTTATGTTTTTAACACATTATAAAAATTCGGGTTCTTACAAAATACCTCTACTTCTCTTTATACTTCAAAACAACACTTCTTTTTAATCCTACCCCTGATTCTCTAAATAGCCCTTACATCCAACAATTACCCTTATTTTTTAACTTCTGTGAAGGGTTGGTTTTTGGAGCACCAATCCAAATGATTCATCATCTTTCATATTTGTGGATCTACCTTACTATACTTAAACTAACCCTACTTCTCTTAATACTTCAAAATATTCCTTCTATTTAATCCTACCTCTTATTCTCTAAATAGCCCTTACTTCCAACAATGACCCCTTTTTTTAAACTTCTGTGAAGGGTTGGTTTTTGCATCACACAATCTAAACGATTCATTATCTTTCATATTTGTCGATCTAACCCTACTATGCTTAAACTTCCCCTGCTTCCCTTAACACTTCAAAACAACCCTTATTTTTAATCCTACCCCTAATTATCTAAATAGTCCTTCTTTCCAAAAATTACCTCTATTTTTTAACTACTATAAAGAATTGGTTTTTGCAGCATCCAGTCCAAATGATTCAACATCTTTCACATTTGTCGATCTACCCCAACTATGCTTAAATGACCCATACTTCTCTTAATACTTCGAAACAACTCTTCTTTTTAATCCTAACCCTAATTCTCTAAATAGCTCTTCTTTCCAGCAATTACCCCTTTTTTTTAACTTCTATGAAGCCTTGGTTTTTGCAGCACCCAACCCAAAAAATTCCTTATCTTTCAAATTTGTGGATCTGTCCCTACTATGCTTAAACTACCCCTACTTCTCTTAATACTTCGAAACAGCCCTTCTTTATAATACTATCACCAATTCTCTAAATAGTCGTACTTCCAACAACTACCCTTATTTTTTAACTACTGTGAAGGGTTGGCTTTTGCAGCATCCAATCCAAATGATTCATCATTTTTCATATTTGTCGATCTACCCCTACTATGCTTAAACTACCCGTACTTCTCTTCATACTTCAAACCAACATTTCTTTTTAATCCTATCTCTAATTCTCTGAATAGCCCTTCCTTCCAACAATTACCCCTTTTTTTTACTATTGTGATTGACTGGTTTTTGCACCACCCAATCCAAACAATCAATCATCTTTCATATTCGTCGATCTACCCCTACTATGCTTAAACTACCCCTACTTCTCTTTACACTTCAAAAAACCCCGTCTTTTTAAACCTACCCCTAATTCTCTAAATAGCCCTTACTTCCAACAATTACCTCTATTTTTTAACTTCTGTGAAGGGTTGGTTTTGGAGCACCCGAACCAAATGATTCATCATCTTTCATATTTGTTGATCTAACCCTACTATGCTTAAATTACCCCTATTCATCATCGATCATATTTGTCGATCTACCCCTACTATGCTTAAACTACCCCTAATTCCCTTAATACTTCAAAAAAAACCTTCTTTTTAATCCTACCACTAATTCTCTAAATATCCCTTCTTTCCAACAATTACCCCTATTTTTTAACTATTATGAAGAATTGGTTTTTTCAGCACCCAATCCAAACGATTCATCATCTTTCATATTTCTCGATCTACCCCTACTGTGCTTAAACTACCCATACTTCTATTAATACTTCAAAACAACCCATCTTTTTAATCCTACCCCTAATTATCTAAATAGTCCTTCTTTCTAACAATTACTCCTGTTTTTTAACTACTACGAAGGATGGTTTTTGCAGCACACAATCCAAACGATTCATCATCTTTCATATTTGTCGATATACGCCAACTATGCTCCATACTTCTCTTAATACTTCAAAACAACCCTTATTTTTTATCCTACCCCAAATTATCTAAATATCCCTTACTTCCAACAATAACCCCTATTTTTTAATGATAGTGAAGTGTTGGTTTTTGTAGCACCCAGTCCAAACGATTTACCATCTTTCATATTTGTTGATCTACCCCTACTATGTTTAAACTATCCCTACTTTTCTTAATACTTCAAAATAACCCAACTTTTTAATCTTATCCCTAATTCTCTAAATAGCCCTTACTTCAAACAATTACCCTTATTTTTTAACTACTACGAAGGGTTGGTTTTTGCAGCACCCAATCCGAATTATTTATCATCTTTCGTATATTTCGATGCACCCCTACTATGCTTAAACTACCCCTACTTCTCTTATTACTTCAAAACAACCCTTCTTTTTAATCCTACCCATAATTCTCTAAATAGCCCTTCCTTTAAACAATTACCCATAATTTTTTTACTATTGTGAAGGATTGGTTTTTGCAGCACTCAATCCATACAATTCAACATCTTTAATATTCATCGATCTAACCCTAATATGCATAAACTACCCCTACTTCTCTTTATACTTCAAAACAACACTTCTTTTTAATCCTACCCTTGATTCTCTAAATAGCCCTTACTTCCAACAATTACCCTTATTTTTTAACTTCTGTGAAGTGTTCGTTTTTGGAGAACCAATCCAAATGATTCATCATCTTTCATATTTGTGGATCTACCTTACTATGCTTTAACTACCCCTACTTCTCTTAATACTTCAAAACAGTCCTTCTATTTAACCCTACGTCTATTTCTCTAAATAGCCCGTACTTCCAACAATTACCCCTATTCTTTAACTTCTGTGGGGGGGTTGGTTTTTGCATCACACAATCTAAACGATTCATTATCTTTCATTTTTGTCGATCTAACCCTACTATGCTTAAACTACCCCTACTTCCCTTAATACTTCAAAACAACCCTTCTTTTCAATCCTACCCCTAATTCTCTAAATAGTCCTTCTTTCCAACAACTACCTCTATTTTTTAACTACTATAAAGAATTGGTTTTTGCAGCACCCAATCCAAACGATTCATCATCTTTCATATTTGTCGATCTATCCCAAATATACTTGTAACGACCCGGAAAAATGCGATCTTGGTTATCCGATATACAACACATATCGTACATCCATGGATCGAAAATAACCGAATAGTTAATGAAAGAAATTAGAAGGTGAGAATAGATAAGATAGAAACATAGAATAGAAGAAGAAGAAGAACACAACATCAGAGTAACACGAACCTCACAGCGGAACGAATAACATATAATAGATAACATAACTTTGAAATATAACAGTTATGTATACAATAACACTTATCAGAGTACAGCACTTACAACACGGCGGAAATAACTATAGCTATATGATCTTGAAGCCTCCTGCTCCACGCTCTTCCAGTATATCTGTAAAACCCGACTACTTGACTGCCCGTACAAATTTAGGCACCCAAGAGTTTAGGGAAAACAACAAAGTAAACTCCGGGTCAGTCATGGGACTGGTGTGAATAAACTCAAATCATTTAAACAGGTATATGATATCTCATAAGACCACGCCGTGAATACGGAACGGGTTTTTTCCCTTATGAGAATCCAAACATCTTTGCAAAGCAATATCATTCTGATATTATAATAATGTCTAAGTACAAATAAATATCAGTCTAGTAGAAACGCTTGCATCTCACGTTCTACATATATAGTATACAATCAAAATCGCAAGCACGTATTGGATGATTGGGTTTCCAACTATGACAAGGTATGGAATCACCTTCCGATCAGTGTACTCTAGGAACGATACACTGGAGTTCAACAAGAACATCTTGTAACTCAGCCACACATGACCGACCACTCATTTCGCTTGAGTGTATCGAATGTACATCACCAACGGTTGGGATCAGCAACCGTTCCCGTATATATATGGGACAGCATTGATAGATTTAAGAAACAAATGAATATTCTCTAGATAGGTGATTATACACCCTACTTCGGTGCGACCGACTTAGCCATGCTGCCTGCCCGATTTCTATCATTTACCGGTTGATGAGGCTAGAAGCTACGCTTTATCATTACATCAGATTCACTTCGAATGCTACATTGTCAAATCCATCGCAAATCACTAATTTGTGTCTACAACCATACATTACGTGTCAGCTAAAAGAAGTTTCCTTCTCCGCTTCCACTCTTGGTATAGTTGAAGAAATCAATGTACGTGATCGTCTGGAAATACTATGTCAGACATCCATCTTCATTCACTTAGAAATGTCACATCGTCATACCCGCCAAATCACAAATTGACTTATCCAAAAATAACACGGGTATACAGCTAAGAGAAACGAATTCCTCCGCCACCAAACATGAATACGTTTGAACAGATCAACTTACGCGGTTCATTGGATATACTCTGTCAGAACTTCGTCCATACAAGTTGTCCTGGGACTGGACAAACCGAAGGCACTAATCTGTGAACAGGATAGCCCTTACAATTTACTCCGTCTTCAATTATCTTTGGCATATATGGTTCGCGACGCTTATGCCAATACAGAGTGGTTCTTTGGATAAAAATCCAGCCGGTCTCTCCATATTAACAACGTTAAAATGGTCAAAACTTCGATAGTCGGTGAGTTAACTATCAAAGAAAAACAAGTGTGCAAACAACGATATTATTCCCAGATGGAAATTATATCGAACAAACATCATTTAACATAAATCTCTTAGGTTCATTTATTTACTTATCTCCTGTATCCCTATATTCTAAATTCTTATTTTCTTTTCTATCAGAAAACATTTCTGATTCTCGTTTGGAAAACATTTCCAACACTCCTTTACGATCAAACCTTACCATTTCTTAGTCAAGAAGGAAGTCACTCAAGTTGGGGTATAATTACCTCTCAGACCTTAACTGAACAACGTTATAACCTCGAAATGGTCAAAGTTTATCTTTTAATCTTTAACAACTATCTCTACGCTTTTCTCGGATCCAATTTTACTAATCCACTTCTATATTTAAAACATTGGTTATAACGATAACGTTATAATCCTTACTTTTGAATTATCTAACTTTAATTATAACTTCTATTCTTATTAGTGAATAATTAACCTAACACTTATTTATTTATAAATAAATAAATTTCTATTTAAACAATGGAAAGTATAAGTACTTTCCCGAATTCGATATAATCGAATTTGCCGATTAACTCTCTTCGAGAAATCTCTATTTGATTAACTCTTCTTCGAATAACCTATATTCGATTAACTCCTTCTCGAATAAACGATATTCGATAATCTCTCTTCGAATAACTAATATTCGATAACTCTTCCTTTTCAAATATCTCATATTTGAAAATCTCACTTCGATTAAACTATAATCGATAACTCTCTTCGATGAAACTAACATCGATAACTCCTTTCGATGAAACTAACATCGATAACTCCTTTCGATGAAACTAACATCGATAACTCCTTTCGATGAAACTAACATCGATACTTCTTTCGATGAAACTAACATCGATACTTCTTTCGATGAAACTAACATCGATACTTCTTTCGATGAAACTAACATCGATACTTCTTTCGATGAAACTAACATCGATACTTCTTTCGATGAAACTAACATCGATACTTCTTTCGATGAAGCTAACATCGATACTTCTTTCGATGAAGCTAACATCGATACTTCTTTCGATGAACCTAACATCGATACTTCTTTCGATGAAACTAACATCGATACTTCTTTCGATGAAACTAACATCGATACTTCTTTCGATGAAACTAACATCGATACTTCTTTCGATGAAACTAACATCGATACTTCTTTCGATGAAACTAACTTCGAATACCATATTCGATTTCTCCTTTCGAATGTCTCTATTCGATTAACTAACTTCGAATACCATATTCGATTTCTCCTTTCGAATGTCTATATTCGATTAACTAACTTCGAATACCATATTCGATTTCTCCTTTCGAATGTCTCTATTCGATTAACTAACTTCGAATACCATATTCGATTTCTCCTTTCGAATACCATATTCGATTTACTAACTTCGAATACCATATTCGATTAACTTTATTCACTTTATAAAGATTTCCTTTTTAACAACGTTTTATTCATTTGAAAAGATTTACTTTTAAATTACGGTTCTACACTTTAAAATGATTTCCTTTTTATAATGTTCCCTATCCAATTCTATTTGTAAATGGTTTACAAATATTTCCTTTTCAAATTTGTTCTTGAAATATTCTAACTCCATAAATTCCTAGGAAAATTCGCCATAACCTCCTTTGTATCGGGAGCATCGGGAAAATCCCCAAACCCGCCACACAGGCCTTTCCATTCAAAAAGAAATGTTTTGAATTTATTTCCTTTTCGAATATCTCCTATTTATAAATATTCCAATTTATAAACATTTCTTATTTATAAATATTCCACTTTATAAATATCTCTTATTTATAAATGTCCCATTTTATAAATATGCTATTTTCAATATCACTTTGAAAATCTCCTTATCAACATCCCGTATGTTATGGTATTCAATCATATCAAATCACGATGTTCAATATCGTCCATACCCACACAATCAACAACAGGTTATACTTCACATCATATATCAAAATATATGAAAAACAATAAAATAACTACTGAGGAATCCAGTCGGATTCCTCCAACCTGTTTCCCTGCATCACAGATGTTAGACAATATAGATAACATCACTTTCAGTTCCATATGATATATTCTGTTAAACAGAATCAATATAGAAATTTAACTAACTGACTAGCAGTTCAATCAAACAATCAACATACAGTCAATCAACCAATATCTAACAGTTCTAAAAATACAACACGAAATATAAACTGTTCAGAGTTGGTGAGTTTCACTCACATTTGGACGATCATCGTCAATGACGATAATCATCTCTTGATTCAACGCTGGTTTATTTAATTTCAAACAGGTGTTTGAAATTAAATAGAATTCCGAACTCTTCAGAAAAATACCAATCCACTGCCTACACGAAGTACTCTTCACCACGATCTCAACGCAACTGACGGTTTGCAAATCGGTCGTTGTATGAGCTAGATACGGTGTTAACAAGTTAGGTATATTTTAAAACAAACAATAAAATAAAACATGAATTAACATATTGGGCTTTCCCTTAATAAATATCTTGGTCCATACTCACCCAGTACAAGCCCATACACCCTTAGAAGCCCATCCGTCCACTTTAAAGCCCAGGCCCTCACTATTTCCTTCTTCCCCAAACACCCGATAATCTCCAGTAAAAAGAAACACAAATCCCATCGTGTTGACTCACCGTTGACCATCTTTCCCCGTTTGACTCGGCCACCAGCTTCCGGCGCAACCACCACCATCGAACTCCTTACTCCAATCTCCATCCCCCTATACCCCTCGTGAACAACTCGGTTCCCATTCCTCGACCACGTCCTGACATTTCCACGGCGACAGTATGAAGTCGCATACCTCAATAACCCATCGCACTACGTATAAATCCAACCACGGGTGCTCCTCCCACCTCGCAACCTAATTCCGCCAGCCCCACGACCCCTCGTTGCTCCTATCGACCAACAATTGGAACCCTAGTTTGCTGTTGTGTATTTTCGATAGCACAAAAGTCGTTCGAACTCAACAAATGTTATACCAGAATGATGAGGATTGTTCAAGGATTATAACTATATATGTAAAAGAATTTATAAGATTTTCCTTTGATTTCTTGGATTTTATTTTGATTTGAGAAGGTGAGATTTCTTCTTTTTGAGGAGAGTAACCCGGCGGCTACAGAAATGAGGACCATGGACTTTTTCCTAGGGTTAGAAATGGAGGGTGGGGTATTTATACTAAATTTTAAATAATTTAATATTCAAACTTAACTAACCGTTGATTTTATTTATCATATAAAATTCCTATGGTTGCACAAAATACCCAAAAATCACAAAACTGTACGAGTAGCTAGAGCTCGACATTACGGTCCCAACAAAACTGGTTTCGTCGAATTCCGACTCCGTATGCTCACACAGCGTATTTTAAATTGTCAAAATACTGCTTGTTTTACACTCTAAAAATCCGTACGGCCACACAGTGACCCTAAAAATCACGAAAACTGGACCCTAGCAATAATTCACTATTCCGGATCCAACAAAATTGGTTTCGTCGAATTCCGACTTCGTTTGCAAAACCGGCTATTTTTAAAGCTCTGGATGACCCATTTAAATATATAAATATATTTAAATATAATTAAATTAAATATTAATAAATTAATATTATCGTATATCTTCACATATGATATCGTACAACTCCAGAATATCATATCAGAATTTACCGCTTGATATTTCAGATTCCAGATTATCCCGGTATTCAGTTTTATATCGAAAATCTCTTTTATAACGTATATAAAGCGTCGCAAATTATAAAGGAATTCCACAGCGACTTTTTCTGAAATTTGATTTGGACATATCTCAAAATCTACCCAACGAAATCCTGATTTTTCTCTTCCACTAGAAAGATATACTCCACCAGCTCCACGCGTTTCTTGTTTCACAGAAATCCGGCTTAAAACGAATCTTGTACATTCACTTGAAGTTCAAATCGCCAAATCGCGAACTGCAGCGCCATTTCAAGCTCGATTTTAAATTAAAATATAATTATACGTTCAAACTGACGTTGATTGAATATATTCGTTATTCAAATTCATTTCTAAACTGAATAAAATCTTCGGGATGACCCAGTTCACAGAATATTGTGATTTCCAATATTTTTGATTATTTCTGAATTAAATATATTATTTAATTATTTATTTTAATTAAATATTCCTTGTTATTTAATTAACGACCATTTAATTCCTTAAATCACCATTTATATAATTAAATAAATTAATTATATACCCCGGGAAATGCGGGTCATTACATTCTTCCCCACTTAAAATAATTTCGTCCTCGAAATTGCTAAGTTAGAGGACGACCCTATATATTGGAACTCCTAAGATTTATTTACCCCTTATTTCTGATTCCAACTGAACCAACTAATATCGATTTCAATATTAATTTATTCCGGCTAACTAAAATTTTCAAAAATTCTGAAAATTTTCTAACACTTTAAATCTTCGGAAAATTTTGCCATACCCTCCTTTGTACTGCCCTATCGATAAAACCACAACTCGCCTCTCTAGGCCATCTCTAACCCAAAAGAAAATCAAATAGCCAAGCGGCTTGCCAATTCGGCTCATAAATCTCATGCTTATATCAAATATAAACTTGTACCTTTTTGTCGGGTATATCATCTCTATCACTTGTATCTGTTACCAATTCAACCTATACTCATGTTATCTTAATCAAATTCCTCAGCTCCAACACTTGGTTTTATTCAATTCAAATTCCATTTAAACTCCGATATCAGATTTTAAACTCTTAACCCTTCAACTCAATTCCAATCCAGATTATCTTCAAATCCATTTCAGTTTTACTTAACTCCACGAGTTACATTTAAATTCTAGAATTTAAATTCCTGGTTTTTTTTTTCAAATCAACTTGAAATCATAATAGCGATTCAAAACCTTTGAATTCCTGTACACCTTGTTTTCGCAAATAATTTGAAAACAAAACCTTGGTAGTAATCCGTCACTTATAACTCGAAAATCACACTGATGATGTGTACACCATCATCAGAATTATTTTCCAGCGATCAACGTGAGTTCAATACTATACCACTTCCAGTTTCAAAAGCGTTTTCAAAATCTCCCAGGAACTTAAAATTTCCTTATTTTAAATTCCAATTTTGATTTAAATTCAGATTTAATTCATCTTGATTTCATATATTATACTTATATGAATTCTGACTGATTATTTATATAACCATTATATTTATAATCTTACTCGATTATAATAACAACCAATATATCTCATATATTATAAATCCAATATATATCAAATATACCTTGGGTAAAACTATTTCGTTTACCCTCTTTTTAAAACATACGATGACGGTTCATTGTATTCAAGCGTTTATTTACTCCTACTGATACAGTGGATCAAACTGATCGACCAGAACTCATAAACAACTCAGCCAATGAATCTCCACAATATAAAACCATTTTTATATCAAATACAAATACGCACTCTCGTATATATACACTCAAACTCAATCTAGGGTATTACTAACCCTATCTCTACCGAGTCATGCCACAGAGCCAAGGTAATTCTTAACTTAAGCTCTGATACCAACTGTAACGACCCGGAAAAATGCGATCTTGGTTATCCGATATACAACACATATCGTACATCCATGGATCGAAAATAACCGAATAGTTAATGAAAGAAATTAGAAGGTGAGAATAGATAAGATAGAAACATAGAATAGAAGAAGAAGAAGAACACAACATCAGAGTAACACGAACCTCACAGCGGAACGAATAACATATAATAGATAACATAACTTTGAAATATAACAGTTATGTATACAATAACACTTATCAGAGTACAGCACTTACAACACGGCGGAAATAACTATAGCTATATGATCTTGAAGCCTCCTGCTCCACGCTCTTCCAGTATATCTGTAAAACCCGACTACTTGACTGCCCGTACAAATTTAGGCACCCAAGAGTTTAGGGAAAACAACAAAGTAAACTCCGGGTCAGTCATGGGACTGGTGTGAATAAACTCAAATCATTTAAACAGGTATATGATATCTCATAAGACCACGCCGTGAATACGGAACGGGTTTTTTCCCTTATGAGAATCCAAACATCTTTGCAAAGCAATATCATTCTGATATTATAATAATGTCTAAGTACAAATAAATATCAGTCTAGTAGAAACGCTTGCATCTCACGTTCTACATATATAGTATACAATCAAAATCGCAAGCACGTATTGGATGATTGGGTTTCCAACTATGACAAGGTATGGAATCACCTTCCGATCAGTGTACTCTAGGAACGATACACTGGAGTTCAACAAGAACATCTTGTAACTCAGCCACACATGACCGACCACTCATTTCGCTTGAGTGTATCGAATGTACATCACCAACGGTTGGGATCAGCAACCGTTCCCGTATATATATGGGACAGCATTGATAGATTTAAGAAACAAATGAATATTCTCTAGATAGGTGATTATACACCCTACTTCGGTGCGACCGACTTAGCCATGCTGCCTGCCCGATTTCTGTCATTTACCGGTTGATGAGGCTAGAAGCTACGCTTTATCATTACATCAGATTCACTTCGAATGCTACATTGTCAAATCCATCGCAAATCACTAATTTGTGTCTACAACCATACATTACGTGTCAGCTAAAAGAAGTTTCCTTCTCCGCTTCCACTCTTGGTATAGTTGAAGAAATCAATGTACGTGATCGTCTGGAAATACTATGTCAGACATCCATCTTCATTCACTTAGAAATGTCACATCGTCATACCCGCCAAATCACAAATTGACTTATCCAAAAATAACACGGGTATACAGCTAAGAGAAACGAATTCCTCCGCCACCAAACATGAATTCGTTTGAACAGATCAACTTACGCGGTTCATTGGATATACTCTGTCAGACCTTCGTCCATACAAGTTGTCCTGGGACTGGACAAACCGAAGGCACTAATCTGTGAACAGGATAGCCCTTGCAATTTACTCCGTCTTCAATTATCTTTGGCATATATGGTTCGCGACGCTTATGCCAATACAGAGTGGTTCTTTGGATAAAAATCCAGCCGGTCTCTCCATATTAACAACGTTAAAATGGTCAAAACTTCGATAGTCGGTGAGTTAACTATCAAAGAAAAACAAGTGTGCAAACAACGATATTATTCCCAAATGGAAATTATATCGAACAAACATCATTTAACATAAATCTCTTAGGTTCATTTATTTACTTATCTCCTGTATCCCTATATTCTAAATTCTTATTTTCTTTTCTATCAGAAAACATTTCTGATTCTCGTTTGGAAAACATTTCCAACACTCCTTTACGATCAAACCTTACCATTTCTTAGTCAAGAAGGAAGTCACTCAAGTTGGGGTATAATTACCTCTCAGACCTTAACTGAACAACGTTATAACCTCGAAATGGTCAAAGTTTATCTTTTAATCTTTAACAACTATCTCTACGCTTTTCTCGGATCCAATTTTACTAATCCACTTCTATATTTAAAACATTGGTTATAACGATAACGTTATAATCCTTACTTTTGAATTATCTAACTTTAATTATAACTTCTATTCTTATTAGTGAATAATTAACCTAACACTTATTTATTTATAAATAAATAAATTTCTATTTAAACACTGGAAAGTATAAGTACTTTCCCGAATTCGATATAATCGAATTTGCCGATTAACTCTCTTCGAGAAATCTCTATTTGATTAACTCTTCTTCGAATAACCTATATTCGATTAACTCCTTCTCGAATAAACGATATTCGATAATCTCTCTTCGAATAACTAATATTCGATAACTCTTCCTTTTCAAATATCTCATATTTGAAAATCTCACTTCGATTAAACTATAATCGATAACTCTCTTCGATGAAACTAACATCGATAACTCCTTTCGATGAAACTAACATCGATACTTCTTTCGATGAAACTAACATCGATACTTCTTTCGATGAAACTAACATCGATACTTCTTTCGATGAAACTAACATCGATACTTCTTTCAATGAAACTAGCATCGATACTTCTTTCGATGAAACTAACATCGATACTTCTTTCGATGAAACTAACTTCGAATACCATATTCGATTTCTCCTTTCGAATGTCTCTATTCGATTAACTAACTTCGAATACCATATTCGATTTCTCCTTTCGAATGTCTATATTCGATTAACTAACTTCGAATACCATATTCGATTTCTCCTTTCGAATGTCTCTATTCGATTAACTAACTTCGAATACCATATTCGATTTCTCCTTTCGAATACCATATTCGATTTACTAACTTCGAATACCATATTCGATTAACTTTATTCACTTTATAAAGATTTCCTTTTTAACAACGTTTTATTCATTTGAAAAGATTTACTTTTAAATAACGGTTCTACACTTTAAAATGATTTCCTTTTTATAATGTTCCCTATCCAATTCTATTTGTAAATGGTTTACAAATATTTCCTTTTCAAATTTGTTCTTGAAATATTCTAACTCCTTAAATTCCCAGGAAAATTCGCCATAACCTCCTTTGTATCGGGAGCATCGGGAAAATCCCCAAACCCGCCACACAGGCCTTTCCATTCAAAAAGAAATGTTTTGAATTTATTTCCTTTTTGAATATCTCCTATTTATAAATATTCCAATTTATAAACATTTCTTATTTATAAATATTCCACTTTATAAATATCTCTTATTTATAAATGTCCCATTTTATAAATATGCTATTTTCAATATCACTTTGAAAATCTCCTTATCAACATCCCGTATGTTATGGTATTCAATCATATCAAATCACGATGTTCAATATCGTCCATACCCACACAATCAACAACAGGTTATACTTCACATCATATATCAAAATATATGAAAAACAATAAAATAACTATTGAGGAATCCAGTCGGATTCCTCCAACCTGTTTCCCTGCATCACATATGTTAGACAATATAGATAACATCACTTTCAGTTCCATATGATATATTCTGTTAAACAGAATCAATATAGAAATTTAACTAACTGACTAGCAGTTCAATCAAACAATCAACATACAGTCAATCAACCAATATCTAACAGTTCTAAAAATACAACACGAAATATAAACTGTTCAGAGTTGGTGAGTTTCACTCACATTTGGACGATCATCGTCAATGACGATAATCATCTCTTGATTCAACACTGGTTTATTTAATTTCAAACAGGTGTTTGAAATTAAATAGAATTCCGAACTCTTCAGAAAAATACCAATCCACTGCCTACACGAAGTACTCTTCACCACGATCTCAACGCAACTGACGGTTTGCAAATCGGTCGTTGTATGAGCTAGATACGGTGTTAACAAGTTAGGTATATTTTAAAACAAACAATAAAATAAAACATGAATTAACATATTGGGCTTTCCCTTAATAAATATCTTGGTCCATACTCACCCAGTACAAGCCCATACACCCTTAGAAGCCCACCCGTCCACTTTAAAGCCCACGCCCTCACTATTTCCTTCTTCCCCAAACACCCGATAATCTCCAGTAAAAAGAAACACAAATCCCATCGTGTTGACTCACCGTTGACCATCTTTCCCCGTTTGAATCGGCCACCAGCTTCCGGCGCAACCACCACCATCGAACTCCTTACTCCAATCTCCATCCCCCTATACCCCTCGTGAACAACTCGGTTCCCATTCCTCGACCACGTCCTGACATTTCCACGGCGACAGTATGAAGTCGCATACCTCAATAACCCATCGCACTACGTATAAATCCAACCACGGGTGCTCCTCCCACCTCGCAACCTAATTCCGCCAGCCCCACGACCCCTCGTTGCTCCTATCGACCAACAATTGGAACCCTAGTTTGCTGTTGTGTATTTTCGATAGCACAAAAGTCGTTCGAACTCAACAAATGTTATACCAGAATGATGAGGATTGTTCAAGGATTATAACTATATATGTAAAAGAATTTATAAGCTTTTCCTTTGATTTCTTGGATTTTATTTTGATTTGAGAAGGTGCGATTTCTTCTTTTTGAGGAGAGTAACCCGGCGGCTACAGAAATGAGGACCATGGACTTTTTCCTAGGGTTAGAAATGGAGGGTGGGGTATTTATACTAAATTTTAAATAATTTAATATTCAAACTTAACTAACCGTTGATTTTATTTATCATATAAAATTCCTATGGTTGCACAAAATACCCAAAAATCACAAAACTGTACGAGTAGCTAGAGTTCGACATTACGGTCCCAACAAAACTGGTTTCGTCGAATTCCGACTCTGTATGCTCACACAGCGTATTTTAAATTGTCAAAATACTGCTTGTTTTACACTCTAAAAATCCGTACGGCCACACAGTGACCCTAAAAATCACGAAAACTGGACCCTAGCAATAATTCACTATTCCGGATCCAACAAAATTGGTTTCGTCGAATTCCGACTTCGTTTGCAAAACCGGCTATTTTTAAAGCTCTGGATGACCCATTTAAATATATAAATATATTTAAATATAATTAAATTAAATATTAATAAATTAATATTATCGTATATCTTCACATATGACATCGTACAACTCCAGAATATCATATCAGAATTTAGCGCTTGATATTTCAGATTCCAGATTATCCCGGTATTCAGTTTTATATCGAAAATCTCTTTTATAACGTATATAAAGCGTCGCAAATTATAAAGGAATTCCACAGCGACTTTTTCTGAAATTTGATTTGGACATATCTCAAAATCTACCCGACGAAATCCTGATTTTTCTCTTCCACTAGAAAGATATACTCCACCAGCTCCACGCGTTTCTTGTTTCACAGAAATCCGGCTTAAAACGAATCCTGTACATTCAGTTGAAGTTCAAATCGCCAAATCGCGAACTGCAGCGCCATTTCAAGCTCGATTTTAAATTAAAATATAATTATACGTTCAAACTGACGTTGATTGAATATATTCGTTATTCAAATTCATTTCTAAACTGAATAAAATCTTCGGGATGACCCAGTTCACAGAATATTGTGATTTTCAATATTTTTGATTATTTCTGAATTAAATATATTATTTAATTATTTATTTTAATTAAATATTCCTTATTATTTAATTAACGACCATTTAATTCCTTAAATCACCATTTATATAATTAAATAAATTAATTATATACCCCGGGAAATGCGGGTCATTACAATACTTAAACTACCCATACTTCTCTTAGTACTTCAAAACAACTCTTCTTTTTAATCCTACCCCTAATTCTCTAAATATCTCTTCTTTCCATCAACTACCCCTGTTTTTTAACTACTATGAAGCCTTGGTTTTTGCAGCACCCAGTCCAAACGATTCATCATCTTTCATATTTGTCGATCTACCCCTGTTATGCTTAAACTACCCCTACTTCTCTTAATACTTTGAAACAACCCTTCTATATAATACTATCCCCAATTCTCTAAATAGTCGTACTTCCAACAATTTCCCTTATTTTTTAACTACGATGAGGGGTTGGTTTTTGCCACATCCAATCCAAACGATTCATCATTTTTCATATTTGTCGATCTACCCCTACTATGCTTAAACTACCCCTACTTCTCTTAATACTTAAAAACAACCTTTCTTTTTAATTCTACAACTAATTCTCTAAATAGCCCTTCCTTCCAACAATTACTCCTATTTTTTTAATACTGTGAAAGGTTGGTTTTTGCAGCATGCAATCCAAACAATTTATCATCTTTCATATTTGTCGATCTACCCCAACTATGCTTAAACTATCCCTGCTTCTCTTAATACTTCAAAATAGCCCTTCTTTTTAGTCCTATCCCAAATTCTCTAAATAGACCTTACTTCCAACAATTACACTTATTTTTTAACTACTATGAAGGGTTGGTTTTTGCAGCATCCAATCCAAATGATTCATCATCTTTCATATTTGTCGATCTACCCCTACTATGCTTAAACTACCCCTACTTCTCTTCATAATTCAAAACAACCTTTTTTTTAATCCTATCGCCAATTCTCTAAATAGCCCTTCCTTCTAACAATTACCCTTATTTTTTTACTATTGTGGAGGATTGCTTAAACTACCCCTACTATGCTTAAACTACACCTACTTCTCTTTATACTTCAGAACAACCCTTCTTTTTAATCCTATCCCTAATTCTCTAAAGAGCCCTTACTTCCAAAAATTACCCTTATTTTCTAACTACGATGAAGGGTTGGTTTTTGCAGCACCCAATCCAAACGATTCATCATCTTTCGTATTTGTCGATCTACCCCTTCTATGCTTAGACTACCCCTACTTCTCTTAATACTTCAAAACAGTCCTTCTTTTAAATCCAACCTATAATACTATAAATAATCCTTACATCCAACAATTACCCCTATTTTTTAACTTTTGTGAAGATTGGTTTTTGCATCACACAATCTGAACGATTCATCATCCTTCATATTTGTCGAAGTAACCTTACTATGCTTAAGCTACCCCTACTTCCCTTACATCTTTCATATTTGTCGATCTACCCCTACTACGCTTAAGCTACCCATACTTCTCTTAATACTTCAAAACAATCCTTCTTTTTAATTCTACCCCTAATTATCTTAATAGCCCTTCTTTCCAACAATTACCCATATTTTTTAACTATTATGAAGAATTGGTTTTTGCAGCACATAATCCAAACGATTCATCATATTTCATGTTTATCGATATAATCCTACTATGCTTAAGCTACCCATACTTCTGTTAATACTTCAAAACAACCCTTATTTTTAATCCTACCCCTAATTCTCTAAATAGCCCTTCTTTCCACCAATTACTCCTGTTTCTTAAGTACTATGAAGGATTGATTTTTGCAGCACCCAATCCAAATGATTCATCATCTTACATATTTGTCGATCTACCCCTACTATGAACTACCCATACTTCTCTTAATACCTCAAAACATCCCTTAATTTTAATCTTAACCCGAATTCTCGAAATAACCATTACTGCAACAATTACCCCTATTTTTTAACTACTGTGAATGGTTGGTTTTTGCTGCACCCAATCCAAACGATTTATCATCTTTCATATTTTTCGATCTACCCCCACTATGCTTAAATATCCCTACTTCTCTTAATACTTCAAAATAGCCCTTCTTTTTAATCCTATCCCTAATTCTCTAAATAGCCGTTACTTCCAACAATTCCCCTTATTTTTGAACTACTATGAGGGGTTGGCTTTTGCAGCACCTAATCCAAACGATTCATCATCTTTCGTGTTTGTCGATCCACCCCTACTATCCTTAGACTACCCTTACTTCTCTAAATACTTCAAAACAACCCTTCTTTTTAATCCCACCACTAATACTCTAAATAGTCATTCCTTCCAAAAGTTACCCCTATTTTGTAACTATTGTGAAGGATTGTTTTTTGCAGGACCCAATCAAAACGATTCATCATCTTTCATATTTGTCAATCTACCCCTACAATGCTTAAACTACCCCTACTTCTCTTAATACTTCAAAGCAAGCCATTTTTTAATCCTATACCTTATTCTATAAATATCCCTTCCTTCCAACAATTATCCTTATTTTTAAACTATTGTGAAGGATTTGCTTTTGCGGCACATAATCCTAATGATTCACCATCTTTCATATTTGTCTGTCTAACCCTACTATGCTTAAACTACCCTTACTTCTCTTAATACTTCAAAACAACCCTTCTATTTAATCTTACCCCTAATTCTGTAAATAGCCCTTCCTTCCAACAATTAACCCTATTTTTTAACTACTGCGAAGAATTAGTTTTTCCAGCATGCAATCCAATCGATTCATCATCTTTCATATTTGTCGATCTACCCCTACTATGCTTAAACTACCCATACTTCTCTCAATACTTTAAAACAAACCATCTTTTTAATCCTACCCCAAATTCTCTTAATAGCCCTTACTTCCAACAATTATCCCTATTTTTTAACTACTGTGAAGGGTTGGTTTTGGCAGCATCCAATCCAAACGATTTATCATCTTTCATATTTGTCGATCTACCCCCACTATGCTTAAACTAAACCTACTTTACTTAATACTACAAAAAAAGCCATTCTTTTTTATCATATCCCTATTTCACTAAGTACACCTTACTTCCAATAATTACCCTTATTTTTTTAACTACTGTGAATGGCTGGTTTTTACAGCACCCAATCCAAATGATTTATCATCTTTCGTATTTGTCAATTTAACCCTACTATGCTTCAACTACCCGTACTTCTCTTAATACTTCAAAACATCCATTCTTTTAAATCCTACCCCTAATTCCCTAAATAGCCCTTCCTTCCAACAATTACCCTTATTTTTTTACAATTGTGAAGAATTTGTTTTTGCAGCACCGAATCCAAACAATCAATCATCTATCTTATTCGTCGATCTACCCCTACTATGCTTAAACTACCCCTACTTCTCTTTATACTTCAAAACAACCTTTCTTTTTAATCCTAACCCTAATTCTCTAAATAGCCATTACTTCCAACAATTAACTTTTTTTTATTTCTGTGAAGGGTTGGTTATTGAAGCACCCGAACCAAATGATTCATCATCTTTCATATTTGTCGATCTACCCCTATTATGCTTAAACTACCCTTACATCTCTTAATACTTCAAAACGGTCCTTCTTTTTAATCCTACCTCTAATTCTCTAAATAACCCTTACTTCTAACAATTACCCCTGTTTTTTAACTTCTGTGAAGGGTTGGTTTTTGCATCACACAATCTAAACGATTCATTATCTTTCATATTTTTCAATCTACTCCTACTATGACTAAGCTACCCCTACTTCCCTTAATACTTCACAACAACCCTTCTTTTTAACCCTACCACTAATTATCTAAATATCCCTTCTTTCCAACAATTACCCCTATTTTTTAACTATTATGAAGAATTTGTTTTTGCATCACCCAATCCAAACGATTCATCATATTTCTTATTTGTCGATCTACCCCCACTGTGCTTAAACTACTCATACTTCTCTTAATACTTAAAAACAACCATTCTTTTTAGTTCTAACCCTAATTATCTAAATAGTCCTTCTTTCCAGCAATTACTCCTGTTTTTTAACTACTTTGAAGGTTAGTTTTTGTAGCACCCAATCCAAAAGATTCATCATCTTTCATATTTGTTGATATACCCCTATTATGCTTAAACTACCCATTCTTCTCTTAATACTTTAAAACAACCATTATTTTTAATCCTACCCCAAATTATCTAAATACCCTTACTTCCAACAATTACCCCTATTTTTTAACTACTATGAAGTGTTGGTTTTTGCAGCACCCAGTCCAAACAATTTATCATCTTTCATATTTGTCGATCTACCCCTACTATGTTTAAACTATCCCTACTTTTATTAATACTTCATAATAACCCTTCTTTTTAATCTTATCCATAATTTTCTAAGTAGCCCATACTTCCAACAATTACCCTTATTTTTTAACTACTACGAAGGATTGGTGTTTGCAGCTCCCAATCCAAATGATTTATCATCTTTCGTGTATTTCGATCTACCCCTACAATGCTTAAACTACCCTTACTTCTCTTAATACTTCAAAATAACCTTCTTTTTATTCCTACCTCTAATTCTCTTAATACACCTTCCTTTAAACAATTACCCATATTTTTTTACTATTGTGAAGGATTGGATTTTGCAGCACCCAATCCAAACAATTCATCATCTTTCATGTTCATCGATCTACCCCTAATATGCATAAACTAACCCTACTTCTCTTTATACTTCAAAACAACACTTCTTTTTAATCCAACCCCTGATTCTCTAAATAGCCCTTACTTCCAACAATTACCCTTATTTGTTAACTTCTGTGAATTGTCGGTTTTTGGAGCACCAATCCAAATAGCTCATCATCTTTCTTATTTGTGGATCTACCTTACTATGCTTGAACTACCCCAACTTCTCTTAATGATTCAAAACAGTCTTTCTATTTAATTCTACCTCTAATTCTCTAAATAGCCCTTACTTCCAACAATTACCACTATTTTTTATCTTCTGTGAAGGGTTGGTTTTTGCATCACACAATCTAAACGATTCATTATCTTTCATATTTGTCGATCTAACCCTACTATTCTTAAACTACCTCTGCTTGCCTTAATACTTCAAAACCACCCATCTTTTTAATCCTACCCCTATTTCTCTAAATAGTCCTTCTTTCCAACAATTACCGCTATTTTTTAACTACTATAAAGAATTGGTTTTTGCAGCACCCAATCCAAATGGTTCCTCATCTTTCATATTTGTAGATCTACCCCAACAATGCTTAAACTATCCATACTTCTCTTAATACAGCAAAACAACTTCTACGAAGCCATGGTTTTTGCAGCACCCAATCAAGACAATTCATCCTCTTTCATATTTGTCGATCTACCCCTACTATGTTTAAACTATCCCTACATCTCTTAATACTTCGAAACAACCCTTCTTTATTATACTATCCCCAATTCTCTAAATAGCCGTACTTCCAACAATTACCCTTATTTTTTGACTACTGTGAAGAGTTGGTTTTTGCAGTGTCCAATCCAAATAATTCATCATTTTTCATATTTGTCGGTCTACTCCAACTATGCTTAAACTACCCCTACTTCTCTTAATACTTAAAAACAACCTTTATTTTTATTTCCACAGCTAATTCTCTAAATATCCCTTCCTTCCAATAAATACTCCTATTTTTTTACTACTGTGAAAGGTTGGTTTTTGCTGCACCCAATCCAAACAATTTATCATCTTTCATGTTTGTCGATCTACCCTAACTATTCATAAACTATCCCTACTTCTCTTTATCCTTCAAAATAGCCATTCTTTTTAATCCTATCCCTAATTCTCTAAATAGCCCTTACTTCCAACAATTACCCTTATTTTTTAACTACTATGAAGGGCTGGTTTTTGCAGCATCCAATCCAAATGATTCATCATCATTCATATTTGTCGATCTACCCCTACTATGCTTAAACTACCCCTACTTCTCTTCATACTTCAAAACAACCTTTCTTTTTAATTTATCCCTAATTCTCTGAATAGTCCTTCCTTCCAACAATTACCCCTATTTTTTTACTGTTGTGAAGGATTGGTTTTTGCAGCACCCAATCCAAACAATCCATCATCTTTCGTATTCGTCGATCTAACCCTACTATGCTTAAACTACCCCTAATTCTCTTTACACTTCAAAACAACCCTTCTTTTTAATCCTACCCCTAATTCTATATATATCCCTTACTTCCAACAATTACCTCTATTTTTTAACTTCTGTGAAGGGTTGGTTTTTGAAGCTTCCGAACCAAATGATTCATCATCTTTCATATTTCTCGATCTACCCGAACTATGCTTAAACTACCCCTACTTCTCTTAATACTTTAAAACAGTC
The DNA here is from genome assembly GCA_030737875.1 of Allium sativum. Classification (NCBI taxonomy): domain Eukaryota; kingdom Viridiplantae; phylum Streptophyta; class Magnoliopsida; order Asparagales; family Amaryllidaceae; genus Allium; species Allium sativum. The sequence goes on along the minus strand of CM060924.1, from coordinate 257,070,369 downwards.
CTTCTTTTTAATCCTACTTCTAATTCTCTAAATAGCCCTTACTTCCAACAATTACCCCTATTTTTTAACTTCTTTGAAGGGTTGGTTTTTGCATCACACAATCCACACGATTCATCATCTTTCATATTTGTCGATTTATCCCTACTATGCTTAAACTACCCCTACTTTCCTTAATACTTCAAAGCAACCCTTGTTTTTAATCCTACCAATAATTCTCTAAATATCCCTTATTTCCAACAATTACATCTATTTATTAACTATTATGAAGAATTGGTTTTTGCAGCACCCATTCAAACTGATTCATTATCTTTCATATTTGTCGATCTACCCCTACCGTGCTTAAACTACCCATACTTCTCTTAATACTTCAAAACAACCCTTCTCTTTAATCCTACCCCTAATTATATAAATAGTCCTTCTTTCCAATAATTACTCCTGTTTTTTAACGACTATGAAGGATGGGTTTTGCACCACCCTATCCAAACGATTCATCACCTTTCATATTTGTCGATATACCCCTACCATGCTTAAACAACCCATACTTTTCTTAATACTTCAAAATAACCCTTCTTTTTAATCTTATCCCTAATTCTCTAAATAGCCCTTACTTCCAACAATTACCCTTATTTTTTAACTACTACGAAGGGTTGGTTTTTGCAGCACCCAATCCAAATGATTTAACATCTTTCGTATATTTCGATCTACCCCAACTATACTTAAACTACCCTTACTTCTATTAATACTTCAAAACACCCCTTCTTTTTAATCCTACCCCTAATTCTCTAAATAGCCCTTCCTTTAAACAATTACCCCTATTTTTTTACTATTGTGAAGGATTGGTTTTTGCAGCACCCAATCCAAATAATTCATCATCTTTCATATTCATCGATCTACCCTTAATATGCATAAACTACCCCTACTTCTCTTTATACTTCAAAACAACACTTCTTTTTAATCCTACCCCCGATTCTCTAAATAGCCCTTACTTCCAACAATTACCCCTATTTTTTAACTTCTGTGAAGGGTTGGTTTTTGGAGCACCAATCCAAATGATTCATCATCTTTCATATTTGTGGATCTACCCTACTATACGTAAACAACCCCGACTTCTCTTAATACTTCAAAACATTCCTTCTATTTAATCCTACGTTTAATTCTCTAAATAGCCCTTAATTCAAAAAATTACCCCTATTTTTTAACTTCTGTGAAGGGTTGGTTTTTGCATCACACAATCTAAACGATTCATTATCTTTCATATTTGTCGATCTAACCCTACTATGCTTAAACTACCCCTGCTTCCCTTAATACTTCAAAACAACCCTTTTTTTTATTCCTACCCCAAATTCTCTAAATAGTCCTTCTTTCCAAAAATTACCTCTAATTTTTAACTACTATAAAGAATTGGTTTTTGCAGCACCTAACCCAAACGATTCGTCATCTTTCATATTTATCGATCTACCCCAACTATGCTTAAACTACCCATACTTCTCTTAATACTTCAAAACAACTCTTCTTTTTAATCCAACCCCTAATTTTCTAAATAGATCTTCTTTCCTACAATTAGCCCTGTTTTTTTAACTACTATGAAGCCTTGGTTTTTGCATCACCCAATCCAAACAATTCAACATCTTTCATATTTGTCGATATACCCTTACTATGCTTAAACTACCCCAACTTCTCTTACTACTTCGAAACAGACCTTCTTTTTAATACTATCCCCAATTGTCTAAATAGCGTACTTCCAACAATTTCCCTTATTTTTTAACTACTGCAAAGGGTTGGTTTTTGCAACATCCAATCTAAATGATTCATCATTTTTCATACTTGTTGATCTACCCCTACTATGCTTAAACTACCCCTACTTCTCTTAATACTTAAAAACAACCTTTTTTTTAATTCTACAACTAATTCTCTAAATAGCCCTTCCTTCCAATAATAACTCCTATTTTGTTGCTACTGTGAAGGGTTGGTTTTTGCAGCACCCAATCCAAACAATTTATCATCTTTCATATTTGTCGATCGACCCCAACTATGCTTAAACTATCCCTACTTCTCTTAATAATTAAAAATAGCCCTTCTTTTTTATCCTACCTCTAATTCTCTAAATAGCCCTTACTTCCAACAATTACCCTTATTTTTTAACTACTATGAAGGGTTGGTTTTTGCAGCATCCTACTTTTTAACTATTGTGAAAGATTGGTTTTTGCAGCACCCAATCCAAACAATCAATCATCTTTCATATTCGTCGATTTACGCCTACCATGCTTAAACAACCCCTACTTCTCTTTATACTTCAAAAAAACCCTTCTTTTTAATCCTACCCCTAATTCTCTAAATAGCCCTTACTTCCAACAATTACCTCTATTTTTTAACTTCTGTGAAGGGTTGGTTTGTGCAGCATCCAATCCTAATGATTCATCATCTTTCATATTTGTCGATCTACCCCTACTATGCTTAAACTACCCCAACGTACCTTAATACTTCAAAACAACCATTCTTTTTAATCCTACCACTAATTCTCTAAATATCCCTTATTTCCAACAATTACCCCTATTTTTTATCTATTATGAAGAATTGGTTTGTGCAGCACCCAATCCAAACGATTCATCATCTTTCATATTACTCGATCTACCCCTATTGTGCTTAAACTACTCATACTTCTATTAATACTTCAAAACAACCCTTCTTTTTAATCCTACCCTTAATTAACTAAATAGTCCTTTCCAACAATTACTCTTGTTTTTTAACTACTTTGAAGGATGGCTTTTGCAGCACCCAATCCAAACGATTCATCATCTTTCACATTTGTCGATATTCGCCTAATATGCTCAAACTACCCATAATTCTCTTAGTACTTCAAAACAACCCTTATTTTTAATCCTACCCCAAATTATCTAAATAGCCCTTACTTCCAATAATTACCCCTATTTTTAACTACAGTGAAGTGTTGTTTTTTAGCACCCAGTCCAAACGATTTATCATCTTTCATTTTTGCCGGTCTACCCCTACTATGCTTAAACTATCACTACTTCTCTTAATACTTCAAAATAACCCTTCTTTTTAATCTTATCCCTAATTCTCTAAATAGCCCTTACTTCCAACAATTACCCTTATTTTTTAACTACTACAAAGGGCTGGTTTTTGCAGCACCCAATCCAAATTATTTATCATCTTTCGTTTATATCGATCTACCCCTACTATGCTTAAACTACCCCTACTTCTCTTAATACTTCAAAAGAGCCCTTCTTTTTAATTTTTAATCCAACCCCTAATTTTCTAAATAGCCCTTCCTTTAAACAATTACCCCAATTTTTTTTACTATTGTGAAGGATTGGTTTTTGCAGCAACCAATCAAAACAATTCATCATCTTTCATATTCATCGATCTGCCCTTAATATGCATAAACTACCACTGCTTCTCTTTATACTTCAAAACAACACTTCTTTTTAATCCTAATCCTGATTCTCTAAATAGCCCTTACTTCCAACAATTACCCCTATTTTTTAACTTCTGTGAAGGGTTGGTTTTTGGAGCACCAATCCAAATGATTCATCATCTTTCATATTTGTGGATCTAGCCCTACTATGCTTAAACTACCTCTACTTCTCTTAATACTTCAAAGCAGTCCTTCTTTTTAACCCTACCTCTAATTCTCTAAATAGCCCTTACTTCCAAAAATTACCCCTATTTTTTAACTTCTGTGAAGGGCTGGTTTTTGCATCACACAATCTAAACGATTCATAATCTTTCATATTTGTCGATCTAACCCTACTATGCTTAAACTACCCCTGCTTCCCTTAATATTTCTGTTGGCTAGCTTTTTGACCAAGCCACCAAGGTTCACACACAAGAAGAAAGTATGAAACTACGTTCCTCAAGTCCATGAAAGATCGGATCGCACCAACGGATCGCACTGACGGATCGCGCCCCTAAGATCGCCAGTATTGTTCGAGATCCGATCCATCCACCTCATCATGACTCGTTCCGCACCAACGCCACCATCTCACTCCGGTCTGATCCCCCGATGTGCTGCGAAACCTCTGCCTTGTTCAAACCACGAACTGGTCTTCAGCGATCCGAAATGCACGGATCTCGCGACACCTCTCCACAACTGTCATATTGCTCAATCCGATCTGATTTTCTCGGGATCTACACCACGTGAGACCGCGGACCGCCTGACAGAATCAGCTATAAATAGCCCAGAGACTGGCATTTTTCAGGATCTTTTGGCAGTATTGAGTAATGATTCCACCATTACTGTCATACCACTATTTCTTATCAGTTTTATTTCGAGATTACTGAGAGAAATCATAATTGTAAGAGTGAGTTTGAGAGAAATCGTTGGTTGTACTAGCATTTAAAGTATAATCAATAGCATATAAAGTTGACGTAGGGTCGTTAACGCCGAACCACTATAAACCATGCGTGTTCTCTGCTTTTTCCTCATTTTTCAGTTATTATTTTCTACGAATCAGAAAAATTTGGGTGTTAGAGCCAAATTTTGGTCTAACATTTTGGTGTTTTCACTGAGGACTGAATTCTCAGCATATTGGATTGTTGTTCCGTTGTTTGGATATTCAAGTCCAAAGAAAACAGTGCCAAAACTTTACTGTTCATATTTTTGAAGATTCCAGCGGCATCTGATACCATGGATGGAAAGAAGTCTAAGGAAGTGCGAGCTTCACAGGCGAATGAAGCTGCGAAGGAAGCGATTGAAGAAAGCGTGGATGAACAGGCCAACGAAAGACCCTCGGATTGCGGAACGGAGATGGCGAACCGAATCGTGGAGGGCGATCCGAACCGAACTGTTGAAGGGGTTGTCACCCGGTCCCATGATAACACCACGAACCTCCCTCCCAATGTTACCATGATCCGATCCCAGGGGGATGCTGCGAGCCGCCGACACCGATCCACCATGATCCGAGATGATGACTTAATTACAAGTTGACCTGGAAAGGCGCCTATGGCTCGCTCTTCCTGTCGTGGTCCCTCTATTCAACCTGATTCAAGCTCTCTGCGCATAAGGGAAAATATTGATGATCAGTATGACCCCTCTGCTCCAGTTACTGAAAGAAATCTCTCTCGCTTCGTTGAAATGTGGGATAGGTTGTTTGATGAAATAGCTGCTCAATGGCAGGAAAACTCCATGCTGCGACAGAATTTAACTGCAATGGATAGACGTCTGGATGATCTTATAAGGCAAAGAACACCTCCTCCAGTCCGTCCGCTCATCCCAGAATATTCTTCTTCATTGGAAGAATTGCCCAGACCTCGGCGGCGACTATATGAGCGGGCTGAAAACACAGAGTAGCCACGATTTGGAACCTTGCCATCACGGGAGGAAGAGACACTTGGTGAGGGACCCTCAAACTGCAACTTGAATAATCATGCTGCAACTCCTAGAGCTCGAGTTGTGAATAATCCTGTTGAGAATAGACCACCTCAGCTCCTCCGCCATGCAAATGCTCACAGTAACCGGGGGCAGTGAAGCCCAATCCGAGCTCTAGACTTCGTGGATGTTCATAGAAGAGAAATCGGAGAATTCTACCGAGCCAGAAGCGCTGACCCCGAGCCTTCGATGACCAGTGCAAATATTGCAGCTATGGTCCATCAGATCCTGGCAGATAGCCGTGGACAAAGGAATGAAGATTGGGGAATTGATCGCAGCCACACCCCTTTTACCGATGACATTCTAGATGTAACTTTCCCTAGGCGCTTCAACTTGCCTCAAATGAACCGTTACGTGGGAAGATCTGATCCAATCCAACATCTAATGAAATATTCTTGGTCAATGGCCGCTGCCGCAGCCTACGACGCTTTAAAGTGCAAAGCATTCCCTATATTCCTGGAGGATGTAGCGTTATTATGGTTTACTCGTGTAACACCCCATATCCGTTAGTGTCACTCACAAAGGGAATGCACTAAGTTCTGTGGAGCATTTAGGGTAAAAGATGCAGATAAATTACAAGACAGACAGAAATTAAACAGCGGAAAATAAAACTTTGCTTTATTGATAAAATAATTTGTACAAAGATTTATTTACAATATCAGAGTATCATCTGTCTTGCAAAATAAAGAAGCATGAAAACAACATTTATATTCCCCGATTTTAGCAAGAGCCAGCCATAGCATCTGAAAAGAGAATCCAAGCAAACTTCGACAAATCTTCAAGCTGGGAAAGAGTGGCAGTCCAACTTAACCTGAGCTAAACTATTCCCTCCTTTACTACCTGGGGGGGAAACGGAAGAAAAGAAGACGAAAGAAAACAGAGTCAGAGATAAAGGCTGAGTAAGTTCAGTAACTTCTAGCATGTGAACAAGGAAAACAAAACAACATGAATTAACTGAATACAAGATTACACCACGATGATAGGGTGAACAAGATTAGATAAGGTAGTCACAAGATATGCTAAGATAAGATAAACTAGATACGCTCTAATACTTTCGCCGCTTCGCTATTTCCTTGTTATACTGGTTTCTATATCTCTGCACCGCCTAACTAGTGTCCCAACTAGTAACGATAACGTGATCCCAATCCCTGTAGTTTCCATTGCCTTCAGGCATACATTTATTATTTGTTACCTGGATCTAATATAGGATTTTCTATCAAGTGCTTTCTAGTTTTAACTAGATTTTACGCTATACGCTGAACGCTTCTCGGATTTAGGGTTTTTGCCCCCTAGTCCAATCGATGCCCCTAAGTTTAGGACACACTACCTAGAGTGGTATATGTTCCTATACTTCCCCACGCATGTATCACGAACCGTTATCGCTTGTCTAGATGCACATGTCCTGTCATGTGCAGTCCGAGTCCTGAGGTAGGGCAAATCAAGAAATACAGAACTCGGTCGGGAGCTTTCAGATATCTGCCGATGCAGATGCTAAGGTCTGTTTTTGTTCCAGTGGCTATGGTCCCACTTGACCCCTCCCTAAACTAATGAAAGGCACACTTTGTAAATTGAGAACTATATGCCGGCCCCTAGTGCCCCACTTTCCAATGGCCATCCTCAACCATAACTAGATAGCTAGTATATGGTCTTTTGGAGTTCTCCGCCTTTTCGCTTCACGTATCTCGATTGACTCAAGATGGATGGTAGACGACGAGTAGCTATTACAGGGCTACCGTTTTCTCACCGAATCACGCCGGTCCATCCTGGTCTCTATGTTGCCATGTATTGCAACCAAGGCATACCACTGGTTCTTATACGCAGACCTTAACCTCTGTGAGCCCAGGAGGATCATCTGCAGCCTCACAGAGGGATGCCAAGAGTACCCTCACGTCCCCTCGAAGCCTCGGGCTTCGTAACCCAATTCGTTGGAGCCTTCTCTCTACTCAGACGGACATTCGCTCATTCCCGTTTTATACTAATAATTACTACTTAGTTTTACTAACTAAGATTTACCACTTAGTTTCCAGAATCGTTGTTTTCTTAACTAAGGTTTACTTCTTAGCTCCTTTTAACTAAGGTTTACTACTTAGTTCTCTTTCCCGTCAATTTGGATTGGTTAAGTGTCATTAGTCAATTCAAGCTAACTTAACCCTCTTCATTTATCCTGTTAAGCTGGTTAAGTGTCATTAGCAATTCACGTTGACTTAACCCTACCACAAACAAAGTTATATTGGTTAAATATTTCTTATTACTTAACCCAACCCCTTCATCCTGTATTGGTTAAGTGTTCCTTTTTAACTTAACCTTGCCCATCTGTCTTAACTAACAAGTTATTAATGGTTAAGTATTATCCCTTCATGTTTAAGACTTAACCTCATTCCTTTATCACAACCTGATGGTTAAGTGTTCAGGTTTTCTTAACCCTACGGTCTAGCCCAGCTAACATATAAAAGTTGGCTAAGTGTATTAGATTTTACTTAACCCCAACCTCTAGTCAGTTAACATATTAATTTGGCTAAGTGTATTAACTTTACTTAACCCCTACAAGTCTCGTTTTTCTACCTTGAGTTTGGTTAAGTGTCTCTATAGACTTAGCCCTCCCATTCTAGCTTAACTGTGTTAAGTTGGTTAAGTGTTCCTTTGGACTTAACCCTCCCATTCTAGTTAACTGTGTTAAGTGTCAGTCTGAACCTAACCCCACCCATCAGTCTAGTTATCACGTTGAACTGGTTAAGTGTCTTAGTTAACTTAACCCTACCATTCTTGTTCTAGCTTTAACTAAATACATTAACGCTGCGGCCACTCACAATAGACAGATATTGTTGCGAATACTGGATGTGCCTGTTGGTTCCGCGCAGGTTTACATCACAACTCAGTCTAACCTTGGGTTAGGCATATTCGTGTTTTCTAAGTTCAAAGGGTTTTGATAAATTTTCAAATCAGGTTTTGAAAGTAACCATCCCGTCCGTCGGATCAGTTAGGGATAGCCAGGGAGAGCAGGAAACTTGTATTTTCCAAACCCAAGCCTAGACACTATCCTCTCTGTCACCCTAGAACTTTTTGGTGTGTCATTACAAGAGGTGTCGTTAATAAACCTTTAATTTGTCTAAATTTACATTTCCTCATTCAAGCCAAATTCTCTAAGTAAATTATTCCTAATTTACTTATTTCCTAATTACTCTTTTAATGTGAATTGTCAACTTTTCTTCTTATGGCCCATTCTCCCCTCTATATCATATTTATGCCCTTTTGGTATGTAAACTATACCAGATTAAGTGTCACTAACTATGATTTTGCTAAACCTGACAGTTATTCCCAATTATGGCCAATTTCAAGTTTATGCCAATATACTTATCGAGCCAAATTAGCTAATCCAATTCTGATTTAACATTCTAATTCATGTCAAACTAGACTTATTACTCTAGTTCACAATTCATGTAAATGCTAGATTTACATGTCAACACTAGATTCAAATTACACATCCTATAATTCCTGTCAAATTTATCCCATTTACATTTCTATGAACATGCCATAATACATGTTCCCAATTTGTGCCAATTTCCATGTTTATAACTATGTTTTAGTAAATTTTATATTTTTCCCCAAATCGCATTCCCACCGTTCGTATAATCGTGTTTCAATCTAGATTATAGATAAATCTATACTCGTAGCAAATAGGGAATGAACCAAAGATTTCTATGAAAAGGATAGATATAACAACTGGCATAAAATGGTTTTGAATAACGATGTAGGTTCAAGAACATGGGTAGACCTAAATTAATAGGTAAATTCCCAAGGTCTAAAACCAAGAATAGACAAAGTAAGTTCAAGAACATTGTTAGACCTAACATAATAGGTAAATTCCCAAGGTCTAAAACCAAAGAAAACCAAGGACAGGCAGAATAAATAATCCGGTTTAGACCCAATCTCATAATCACAAAACTTAAGCAACACTTTACTAGTCATGAATCATAGGTGTTTAATCCCAGACGTCCTTGCTATGTCATAGGCAATAGTTTATGTTTTCTAATAAAAGGCATTTGTTTAGTTAAGGAAATAATCCTCATAGGCAAAGTCACAGTCATAGGCAATGTTCGAAGTCATAGGAAATGTCCATAGTCATAGGCAATGTTCGTAGTCATATGCAATGTCCATAGTCATAGGCAATGTTCATAGTCATAGGCAATGTTCATAGTTCGAAGGCATATGGTTCCAAAGTCCATAGTTTCACAGTCACAGTCTTATTGGTCATCGAATCACAACAGTTCTTAATTAGGTCCAAACGTACAAGCACTGATTCAAGTAGAAAGATTAGGCATAGTCTTTTATCCCTTTAATTTCATGTCACGAATAAAAACAAAACATTCAAATCTAAAAATAACTGACTTACAGAGATCGGTTCTAAAAAGGTGATTTGCTATGATTCGTGCGACGTTGCTTGAAACCGTTAGCTTTTGATTCCCTTCTTGAAGCTTTTATCTTGATTTGAATCTCCAAATAGAAGAAGAACTATAACTTGTTTTAGTGGAGAATTAGATTTATTTTAATGGTGGAGGCTAGATTAGAGAGAAGCAGCATGTAGATGCCTTAGAGAATTTGTGTGGAGGAACCCTTTGGTCTAGGCATTCTTTTATAGGTGTAGAGAGTGTTTTATGGCCCTTTAGATCATCATAGAAGCCATCAGAATCGCACAGGTCGAATACACATCATCCAACCACTCAAAATGTGACACGTCAGAACAGAACACTCCGGAATTTGGTGCTGGATTAGTATGGGCGCATTGGCAGGTGCGCCAGTGCTTTTTTGTACGGGCGCACTTCACAAGTGCGCCAGTGCATTAAGGCTTGTTTCTGGTTTCTCTGCCTAAATTCGTTCATCCATATCTCATTCATACGTAGTCCGATTTATGCAAATTCGGACTCTATCTCAAGCAGAATTTCGATACGAACGCAATGGCGCAACCCGTTTCCTTTAATTCTTCTTCTAAAAATTAATTATACCTTGATTTGTGAATCATAGTGTTACAGAATTACGGGGTGTTACATTCTCCCCCGCTTAAAAGGATTTCGTCCCCGGAATCTTCAAGTTAGGAAGAATGTGTCCTACCATCCAATCACCCATCTACTCAACCATTCAATCACAGGTATTCATTGTCCTTAAAAGATTTCTAATGCTTTCATGTTCATATGCATAGTGTGTGTATATGTCTTTATCTAATGCAAAATCAGGCGGTCTACTGATTCAGTTGACCTCCTTAATGCGAATTATGTCAGTGCCATGTATCCAATCATGTATGCAAGCATCCCTAGTTATGTAAATACAACATGCGTACACAGCCATTCATCCATATACATCATCCATATGATCACATATCAAGTTCAACTTACAAACAAATACATATCTGTAAATGCAAGATGAAAGCATCCGAACTTGGTCTAGTGCCTTGTAACACCCCACTCCCGCTATGATCACTCACTAAGGGAATGCCATAGCATCGGTGGAGTATTTTAGTGAATATAGAACAGAAAAATTACAACAAGACAGATATAAATAGTACTTGAAATTTTAAAACATCATCTCATAACAGCGGAAGTAAAACATGTCTGGTTACATCATAAAACCACAATAAAGGTCAAGTACAATATCCATCAAAATAAAGAAGTACATAATCCCACTCTCATACAATAGCCAAACAAAAGAAAAGATAACTGGATAACTGGAGCTTTACATCTATCCAAGCTCCTAAAGACTGGAACAGCAATCCGATCAAGCTCCACTACTGCAAGGATCCACCGTAGGACCTGAGGGTTGGGAAAAAGATAAAAACAACGGGGTCAGACATAAGTCTGAGCGAGTCCTATAACTTTAACAATACAATCGTTAAAGTAACCAGAGAAGACATAAACTGATATACGGTAACATATAGGGATGAATGGCTACCCTAAGCAGTCAACTAAACGAAGATAAAGGATAAAGACGCATCTACCCTCCCTAAGGTAAATTACTAAACTGCACCACACCAGTCGTTCCTAACTTAAAGGTTGATCCCACCCAAGGACTTATAAAATTTACTAATTAGTACTTGCGTACCCCTAGGTGACCAAGTAGGCGCCACGGGGCCCTACAATCCACTAGGTGTACACACTACTTCCCATTCGATCGGCTCCCTAACGTAGATACCCGTGCTGGCCCCACCGTGGGATGTATCATTCCCCAATGTGGCAACCTGATGAAACTAAAGGTGCACGGCTTATATCTACTCGATGCAACAACGGCTTACCTACCAGCCCGGGCCCACTCACGCATATGAAGCCCGTTGGACTTGTGTTGCCACCGCTAACCCGTTTGCCTCTTACAGTCAAGCCCAGTATGCGTGTCCCGTCCTCGACATGGGTCGAGCCCACAAAGATACGTATGGGTTACTGGTTGAAATGGGCCTCCACAAGCTACCCACCTAAGCTTGTCCCTTTTTCTAGTATATCCCACTTAACCCTTTAATCATGTTTTAATTACATGTTCCATTTTGGTTAAGTATTCTAATCGTATTTTCTATTGCCACCCAAGGCAACCACTAGATTTTCTCATGCCACCCGAGGCACCCACTTAACCCCTCATGTCCCTCCACATGCTAATGTGGTTAAGTGTTTCTTAATTAATTAATTAAGAATGTAACCTTTGTAAAGACCTCTCACATTAGACTGTCTTTTATGACCGCTGGTTAAGCCGGTTGGGTCCGGGCAGCCTTATGTCATAACAGAGTCTAACCTCGTGTCTTTACATTAATTACGTATTTAGTTTGTGCCTAAGACCTCTCACATTGGGCTAACATTTGTAGCAACTGGTTAAGCCGGTTGGGTCCGGGCAGTCTTACGCTACAACTGAGTCCAACCTCGTGTCTTAGTCAATTAATTACACCTAATTAATCACCCTCATAATTTTATATTAATTATCCCTAATTAATCAAGTTTTCTTAACATGGGTAGACCTAACTTAATAGGTAAATTCCCATGGGGTAGACCTAACTCAATAGGTAAATTCCCAACACATAGTATGGGTACACCTAACCAAATAGGCAAATTCCCATACTATGTTTATTTATTTTGTGTTATGCATAATTATATTAATTTCACACAATCTTATTAACTTATGCATTTAATTACCCCATCGTTCCCACGTAATTTCGTTCATGATATAACACATATAAAAGGTGTCAACTTGCATATGAATGAACATGTTTCAAAGGTGCCATCTTGCATATTAACAAACACATAACTTGCATATGAACTTGCATAACATGTCACATAACTTGCATATAATATGTCACATAACTTACATATTCATTTTGCATAACAAACTTGCATATTAGCTTATAGACTTGCATAATGTGTCATCATGAACTTGCATATTAATAAACATGTAACTTGCATATTTACATACATGTAACTCGCATATTAACAAACATGTAACTTGCATATATAGAAACATGTAACTTGCATATTTACATACATGTAACTTGCATATTAACAAACATGTAACTTGCATATTATCAAACATGTAACTTGCATATTTACATACATGTAACTTGCATATTAACAAACATGTAACTTGCATATTAACAAACATGTAACTTGCATATTTACATATATGTAACTTGCATATTAACAAACATGTAACTTGCATATTTACATACATGTAACTTGCATAGCATATTACCATGAACTTGCATAACATGCATATGATTACATAGCCCACAACTTGCATATTTAGCATCATGCAAACATAACATACATCATATTAAACTTGCATAAGCTTACATACTCAACATGCATAAACATAAGATTAATGCTAACATCATATCATATGATTCAAAGCTCATTAACCCACATACAAAACCATAAATCTCATCACATCTCATCTAATTAGTTTACCAAAAGATCATCAAAGTGATAGAAACTCACAACTAGCAACTTTGAACACCAAATGAAGAAGATTAAGATGCTAAGAAGGGATTAGAAGTTGATTAGAGAGTGATTAGTATGCAACCCTCTTCATAAAATTAGTGGAGGCCATGAGAGCTAGCATTTTGCCATAGTTTAGTTACTAGGTTTAATTATGAATGAATTAGGGTAGGTTAGGGTCTTATTTATAGATTAGGCAAGTGTTTTAGGCCATAGGATTAACCCTAGATTCAATCCAAGCCATCAAAGCATGTCTTGGGGAAGAAGTCAAGTGTAGGAACCATCTAGGGCCTTTAGATTAAAGATGGACCATGAGAACCATTCAAATGCAAAATCTGCACTTGAGCGAATCGGCCCACGGGTTGACAGCCAAACACCCTGGATTAACCCCTAGTCGACCCAGCGGGCTCGGGTCGACTTCAAAAATCGGCCGGTTCGGTTATTCCCCTCTCCCAATTCGCTGTTTTGAGCATTTTTGCATATTTATTTATTAAATTTTCAATTATATATATATATATATATCAATATATATATATATATATCTACACAACCCATTTCACTTAATTAAGTATACTTTAATTTGGGAATTTTCGTGAAACTTCGCGAGGCCATATCTTGGTCATACGGACTCCGATTTTCGAAAACTCGGACTCTATTTCGCGTATTTTTCCGAGACGAACGCAATGGCATAGCCCGTTTCCCTTGATTCCCATTTTAGAATTAAATTCTGCCTCGATTTATGTTATTACAGGTTATTGAAAATACGGGTTGTTACATTCTCCCCTCCTTAAAGGATTTCGTCCCCGAAATCTTCAAGTTAGGAAGAACGTATCCTACCATCCAATCATCCATCTACTCAAAGCATCATCCACGAGCAATCATTGTCCTTACAAGATTCTAAATGCTGGATGGATATATGCAAAAGTGTGTGTATATGTACTTACCTAATGCGAAAATCAGGCGGTTACTGATACAGTAAACCTCCTTAATGCAAACCATGATAGTGCCATGCATCCAATATGTATGCGAAACCCTATTGACACATACAAATTTCTACATGCGTGCACAACCATACACAAAAATGCATCATCCATATGATAACACAGCCATGATACATCCATCAATCTAACTACCACATCCATTTATGCAATATGCAACATGAAGTGACTGAGCCGATCTAGTGCCTAATGTGTGTGTATATGCATCCACGAGCAACCACTAGCAAACAATTGCATCCATATGCATCCATCAACCATAACATGTTTCAAACACATGTTTCAACCATAGGTTTTACCCTATCTAAAGGTCATAGGTATTAGCGAGAGGATATACTAAAGATAAGATAAGTACTAGACAAGCAATAAAGGAGAAGTTAAAAGACATACTCTCAAAAAGAAATGGATACAAAGAACGCATCTTTGCTTCCGTCTCCCAAGTAGCATTGCTTTCGTCATCTCCCCATTGCACTTTAACTAGCTGAACTTCTCTGTTCCTCAACTTCCTAGTTTCTGACCCAAGGATGCGAGTAGGAGCTCGTCGAATCGTCGCATCACGCTCTACCTCTACATCTCTAAGCAAGCTCGGCTCTACCACCTCCGCGGTCTCATGTAAGCACTTCCTCAAATGTGATACATGGAATACATCATGAACACCACTAAGTCTGTCGGGCAACTCCACCCTATATGCCATCCGTCCAATCCTTTCCTTAATAGGAAACGGCCCAACAAATCTCGGTGCTAACTTCCCTACGGACCCAAAGCGAACAACATTTCTCAATGGAGATACTTTGACAAAAACCATGTCCCCAACCTCAAACTCAAGATCCGTCCTTCTCCGATCCGCATAAGATTTCTGTCTATCTTGCGCTGCTTTCATCCTTTTTCGAATTAAATCAATCTTCTCTGAAGTCTCTCTAACCATATCCGGCCCAAGCAAGATCTTATCCGTAGATTCCCACCAACATGTAGGAGATCGACAAGGCCTTCCATAAAGAGCTTCGAAAGGAGCCATACCAATACTGGACTGAAAGCTGTTATTATATGCGAACTCCACCAAAGGAAGATGTTCTTCCCATGTACCTCCAAAATCCAAGATACAAAGCCTCAAAAGATCTTCTAAGATACGGTTCACCCTCTCAGTCTGACCGTCCGTCTGAGGATGATATGCGGTGCTCAAACACAACTGAGTCCCTACCGCCTCTTGCAAACTTCTCCAAAACTCACTAGTGAAAATAGGATCTCGATCACTCACAATGCTGGATGGTACGCCATGCAATCTAACAATCTCTCTAACATAGACTGAAGCAAGCCATGGAGCGGTCCTCTTACTCTTTACGGGTATAAAATGGGCACTCTTGGTAAGTCTGTCTACCACAACCCAAATTCCCGTATTGCCCTTCCTCGATCTCGGTAACCCGTCGATGAAATCCATCGAGACACTATCCCACTTCCACTGTGGAACTTCCAATGGGTGTAGCAACCCACCGGGTTTCCTTTGCTCCACTTTAACTTGTTGGCACACTAAGCATCTAGCCACATACTCGGCCACATCTTTCTTCATACCGGCCCAGAAAAAAACTCTCTTCATGTCTTGGTACATTTTGTCTCCACCGGGATGAATAGTCATTCTTGAACGATGTGCATCATCCAAAATAGCCTTCTTCAAACCCTCATCTTGCGGTACACAAAGTCTACCGTCTCTATGCAACCATCCCTTATCATCTATGGTGTATCTACCCAAATGGCTGGACGACTCCCCTCTTATAAGCTTCTCTACCAACACAACCAACTGTGGGTCGTCTCGCTGAGCCTCGCCAATCCGTCTCAAAAGAGTAGGTCTAACCTCCAAGGATGCCAACAAACCAGGTACAAAATCAACAGAAGGTCTGAAGTCAAACAAAGAAAGAAACTCCAAGCTTCGCCGTTCTACGAACAATGGACTTAAAGATAGCCTTTTTCTACTTAAGGCGTCTGCCACCACGTTACCCTTACCAGGGGTATACGCTATCTCGAAATCATAGGATGCTAAGAACTCCATCCACCTTTGCTGTCTTAAGTTTAAATCTTTCTGAGAGAATAAGTACTTCAATGATTTATGGTCAGTGAACAACTCGAATCTCTCACCAAGAAGATAATGGCGCCAAGACTTAAGTGCGAAAACAATCGCGGCCAACTCTAGATCATGGGTAGGGTAATTCTTCTCATGCACTCTCAATTGTCTCCCTCCATAGGCTATTACCCTTCCCTCCTGCATCAAGACTGCGCCTAATCCTGTTCCACAAGCATCGGTATAAACAACAAACGGCCTACTCCCATCTGGAAGCACTAAAACTGGAGCGGTGGTCAAAGCTCTCTTTAACCGTCGGAAAGCATCATCACAATCTACATCCCACGAGAAAACCAGATTCTTTTTCGTCAAGCGGGTTAATGGGGCTGATATCTTCGCGAAGTCTTTGATGAACTTCCTATAATATCCTGCCAACCCCAAGAAACTTCTTACCTCGGTAGCATTTCTAGGAACTTTCCAATCCTGGATAGATACTATCTTTGCGGGATCCACAGCTATCCCTTCCTTAGAGACCACATGCCCTAAGAATCGCACTTCTCTTCTCCAAAAATGGCATTTAGAGAATTTAGCTTTAAGACTATGCGCTCGAGGAGTCTCCAACACTTCCTTGAGATGTAAGGCATGCTCTTCTTCATTCTTGGAAAAGACCAAGATGTCATCCACAAAAACTACTACAAACTTATTCAGATACTCTCTGAACACTCTACTCATGAGATCCACAAAGTATGCAGGGGCGTTTGTCAACCCAAATGGCATCACTAGCCACTCATAAAAACCATCCGGAGTCCGGAAAGCAGTCTTCTCTATACTGTCCTCCGCCACTCTCAACTGATGAAACCCTGTAGCTAAATCCATTTGCGAAAACACTGAGGCGCCAACCAACTGATCAAAGAGATCATCTATCCTCGGTAATGGGTGTCTATTCTTCTTTGTGAGCTTATTAAGTTCCCTATAATCCACACAAAGTCTGAGGGACCCATCCGCCTTCGTGGCAAACACTACTGGAGCTCCCCACTCCGATATACTTCGCCTTATGAACCCCTTCTCAAGCAACTCCCCTACTTGCTTATGAAGTTCTCTTCTCTCACGAGGAGCCATGTGGCGTACTGGCAAAGACACTGGTTTGGCATTATCCACCAAATAAATTCGGAAATCTATCTCCCGCTTCGGAGGCAAACCCTTTACTTCTTCAAACACATCCGGATATTCCCGGACTACTCTGACAGAACACAAACTCTCGACCGAAGCATCGAGCGATTCAAGATAACTTAGCAAAACAGATTCCATGGGATTGCAAGAGATCTCGAGAGTGTTACCCAAGCGGGTCATGAGCCTGACAACTCTCCTTTCGCAATCAAGAACGGCACCATTACTGGATAACCAGTCCATGCCCAAGATCAACCCATAGCCCGTGAAGCCCAATACAAAAGCATCACATCTAAACTCAACGCTAAGTATAGAAATCTTCAAACCCAAACATATCATAGACAGATATATGGAGCCCCCAATTGGGTTTGAGACAACCAAGGGATCATCAACTAGACTGGTGTCTAAGTGCAGTGACTCAACTAACGATGATGAGATAAAAGAATGCGATGCGCCAGAGTCAAACAAAGTACGAACTGGATGATCAAACAGAAAAACCAGACTTTCAACGGAAATAGTTCTACCTCTCTGCTGAATCGGTGGAACTGAGAGAACCTGAACTTGCCCCCCTGACTGAGGTGGTGCTATAAGAGCTTGCACCTGGCCTCCTGAGGTAGACCCCGTCTTCTGCCCCTTCTTTGGGCAGTTTTTCACAAGATGCCCTGCTTCACCACAATGAAAGCAACCGGTCTTCTTCTTTTTGCGACAATCCTTACTAAGGTGTCCTGGTGTTCCACAATTGAAGCACTTCTTCTTCGTCTTCTTTTTGTCACCATTGCCATTTCCGCCCTTGCCTTGTTGTTGCTGTTGCGGTTTCTTCTGATCCCCCTTTTTCTCTGGTGCCTTAGAATTCTTATCATCCTCATGCATAAGTGCCATGTAGACAAGCTTCTCAAAAGTGGCCCCCATAGGAATGTGAGTCATAGCTATTCCTTGCAATGGTTCGTTCAAGCCTCTAACGAACCTCAAAGCCTTCTTCTCCGGTGTATTCACCAACTCTATGCCAAACCTTGCTAATTGATTGAATTTGTTGACATATTCTTTCACCGTGAGATTCCCTTGCTTCAAATTCAAGAACTTCTCCATAAACAGATTCTCTTCCGCCCTTGAGAGAAACTTAGCCCCAAACCTTTGCTTAAAATCTGCCCAAGAGTCAACAGGGCGTTCTCCATTAGTGACCTCCCACCAGAATGAGGCCTCTCCCTTCATTAACCAAGCCGCCAACTTGACTTTCTTTCCCTCTTCCACTTCAAAGATATCTAGCAACTCTTCCACTTCCTTAAGCCAATCTCTAGCCTCTACGAAAGTCTCTGAACCAAGAAAAGGTTTTCCTCCTATAGCCTTGAACTCCTTGCAAACCTTAGCAAAATTATCCACTCTAGGCTGAGGAGGAGGAGCGGTTGTCTCTGGTGTAGTAGCATTGGCCGGACCCGCAGCCGCGGCCCTAGCCTCTTGCAACCTCCTATACCATAGTGGTATAACTAAACCCTCCGGGATGTTAAGATCTTCAGCCATGCTGAAACGAAAGAGGAAAGATTCAAAAAGGAGATTCCGAAAGATAAAGATATGGCTATTGGGGATTATGCTTTTCTTTTTCAAAAACTTTTTCTCTTAGAAGACATGCTTTTAAAAATACTTTCTTCAAAAATACTCTTAGAAAGTAGTTTTTCTCAAAAATTTTATCTGTTCTGGTAACCTTAAGCTCTGATACCACGTGTAACACCCCACTCCCGCTATGATCACTCACTAAGGGAATGCCATAGCATCGGTGGAGTATTTTAGTGAATATAGAACAGAAAAATTACAACAAGACAGATATAAATAGTACTTGAAATTTTAAAACATCATCTCATAACAGCGGAAGTAAAACATGTCTGGTTACATCATAAAACCACAATAAAGGTCAAGTACAATATCCATCAAAATAAAGAAGTACATAATCCCACTCTCATACAATAGCCAAACAAAAGAAAAGATAACTGGATAACTGGAGCTTTACATCTATCCAAGCTCCTAAAGACTGGAACAGCAATCCGATCAAGCTCCACTACTGCAAGGATCCACCGTAGGACCTGAGGGTTGGGAAAAAGATAAAAACAACGGGGTCAGACATAAGTCTGAGCGAGTCCTATAACTTTAACAATACAATCGTTAAAGTAACCAGAGAAGACATAAACTGATATACGGTAACATATAGGGATGAATGGCTACCCTAAGCAGTCAACTAAACGAAGATAAAGGATAAAGACGCATCTACCCTCCCTAAGGTAAATTACTAAACTGCACCACACCAGTCGTTCCTAACTTAAAGGTTGATCCCACCCAAGGACTTATAAAATTTACTAATTAGTACTTGCGTACCCCTAGGTGACCAAGTAGGCGCCACGGGGCCCTACAATCCACTAGGTGTACACACTACTTCCCATTCGATCGGCTCCCTAACGTAGATACCCGTGCTGGCCCCACCGTGGGATGTATCATTCCCCAATGTGGCAACCTGATGAAACTAAAGGTGCACGGCTTATATCTACTCGATGCAACAACGGCTTACCTACCAGCCCGGGCCCACTCACGCATATGAAGCCCGTTGGACTTGCGTTGCCACCGCTAACCCGTTTGCCTCTTACAGTCAAGCCCAGTATGCGTGTCCCGTCCTCGACATGGGTCGAGCCCACAAAGATACGTATGGGTTACTGGTTGAAATGGGCCTCCACAAGCTACCCACCTAAGCTTGTCCCTTTTTCTAGTATATCCCACTTAACCCTTTAATCATGTTTTAATTACATGTTCCATTTTGGTTAAGTATTCTAATCGTATTTTCTATTGCCACCCAAGGCAACCACTAGATTTTCTCATGCCACCCGAGGCACCCACTTAACCCCTCATGTCCCTCTACATGCTAATGTGGTTAAGTGTTTCTTAATTAATTAATTAAGAACGTAACCTTTGTAAAGACCTCTCACATTAGACTGTCTTTTATGACCGCTGGTTAAGCCGGTTGGGTCCGGGCAGCCTTATGTCATAACAGAGTCTAACCTCGTGTCTTTACATTAATTACGTATTTAGTTTGTGCCTAAGACCTCTCACATTGGGCTAACATTTGTAGCAACTGGTTAAGCCGGTTGGGTCCGGGCAGTCTTACGCTACAACTGAGTCCAACCTCGTGTCTTAGTCAATTAATTACACCTAATTAATCACCCTCATAATTTTATATTAATTATCCCTAATTAATCAAGTTTTCTTAACATGGGTAGACCTAACTTAATAGGTAAATTCCCATGGGGTAGACCTAACTCAATAGGTAAATTCCCAACACATAGTATGGGTACACCTAACCAAATAGGCAAATTCCCATACTATGTTTATTTATTTTGTGTTATGCATAATTATATTAATTTCACACAATCTTATTAACTTATGCATTTAATTACCCCATCGTTCCCACGTAATTTCGTTCATGATATAACACATATAAAAGGTGTCAACTTGCATATGAATGAACATGTTTCAAAGGTGCCATCTTGCATATTAACAAACACATAACTTGCATATGAACTTGCATAACATGTCACATAACTTGCATATAATATGTCACATAACTTACATATTCATTTTGCATAACAAACTTGCATATTAGCTTATAGACTTGCATAATGTGTCATCATGAACTTGCATATTAATAAACATGTAACTTGCATATTTACATACATGTAACTCGCATATTAACAAACATGTAACTTGCATATAAAGAAACATGTAACTTGCATATTTACATACATGTAACTTGCATATTAACAAACATGTAACTTGCATATTATCAAACATGTAACTTGCATATTTACATACATGTAACTTGCATATTAACAAACATGTAACTTGCATATTAACAAACATGTAACTTGCATATTTACATATATGTAACTTGCATATTAACAAACGTGTAACTTGCATATTTACATACATGTAACTTGCATAGCATATTACCATGAACTTGCATAACATGCATATGATTACATAGCCCACAACTTGCATATTTAGCATCATGCAAACATAACATACATCATATTAAACTTGCATAAGCTTACATACTCAACATGCATAAACATAAGATTAATGCTAACATCATATCATATGATTCAAAGCTCATTAACCCACATACAAAACCATAAATCTCATCACATCTCATCTAATTAGTTTACCAAAAGATCATCAAAGTGATAGAAACTCACAACTAGCAACTTTGAACACCAAATGAAGAAGATTAAGATGCTAAGAAGGGATTAGAAGTTGATTAGAGAGTGATTAGTATGCAACCCTCTTCATAAAATTAGTGGAGGCCATGAGAGCTAGCATTTTGCCATAGTTTAGTTACTAGGTTTAATTATGAATGAATTAGGGTAGGTTAGGGTCTTATTTATAGATTAGGCAAGTGTTTTAGGCCATAGGATTAACCCTAGATTCAATCCAAGCCATCAAAGCATGTCTTGGGGAAGAAGTCAAGTGTAGGAACCATCTAGGGCCTTTAGATTAAAGATGGACCATGAGAACCATTCAAATGCAAAATCTGCACTTGAGCGAATCGGCCCACGGGTTGACAGCCAAACACCCTGGATTAACCCCTAGTCGACCCAGCGGGCTCGGGTCGACTTCAAAAATCGGCCGGTTCGGTTATTCCCCTCTCCCAATTCGCTGTTTTGAGCATTTTTGCATATTTATTTATTAAATTTTCAATTATATATATATATATATATATCAATATATATATATATATATCTACACAACCCATTTCACTTAATTAAGTATACTTTAATTTGGGAATTTTCGTGAAACTTCGCGAGGCCATATCTTGGTCATACGGACTCCGATTTTCGAAAACTCGGACTCTATTTCGCGTATTTTTCCGAGACGAACGCAATGGCATAGCCCGTTTCCCTTGATTCCCATTTTAGAATTAAATTCTGCCTCGATTTATGTTATTACAGGTTATTGAAAATACGGGTTGTTACATGCCTAATACGTAGGCATATGCATCCACGAGCAACCATTAGCAACCACTTGCAACCACCAACCATAACATGTTTCAAACACGTGTTTACATCCATTGGCTTCCAGCTAAGGATCGAAGATACGACCTAGGTGATATACCTTGGAAAGAGAGAAACAATTATGCGTAAAGCTCCTAAAACAAAGAAATCAAGGATGCACCCTCAAGGAAAAGGGTATGATGCTAGTATCTAGCCTTCTTGAGCTTTACTCCACTGTATCTTAACTAATTTAACTACACGATTGAGAAGTTCCGGATCTCCATTTCCAAAATAAACAGATGTCAACCAAGTGTATATACTAGGATGATCAAAGATCTCTCCTCCTAGCTTATCCATCATGCCATAACTATAAGGGTCAAAAGGTCGCTACTTGCTTTTTTTGGAGTGCCTGCCACAACTATTCATCTCTCACGCAAACCATCATAGTCGAATCGACATTCCCCAAGTACAAGCCCCAAAGGCTTAAACCAATATCAGACAAGCACCCAAGGAATACCTCTTCCGAATTTAGATGATCTACGTGAGATGATATAAGCAAACTAGATAGCTATTCTCAAATCCTTACTAACCAAAAATAAACGGGTCAAACCACCCACTGGATTTGACACTAATTGGGATCTTTCACTATACAAGTACTAAGGTGCAGAGACTCAACTATGGAAGCAAACATGAACAAATGCGAAGCTCTAAAACGGAAAGAGTACGAATAGAAAAACTAGAACTTTACTACCTTTCTCCTAGGTACGCTTAGTATGTACTTACCCTACTGAAAATCTTGTCCTTTTTCCTTAATTATATGCCCTATCATACCATAGTAAAGATACTTCCTCTTGTCTTACGCTTTATAATTCCTTTCTCCTTGGTGAGCCAAGTCCCTATCCATGAATTCCTTATCCTTGGGTTGTGCTCCTTAGCCAAACTCCTCATCCCTTTCCGTGTATAACCATGTTGATAAATATCTCGAAAGCTGCCTCCATCATCCAGAAAACCCTATAAGTTTTGAAAGAAAACTGCCCGTAGGTGAAACAACTACGGCTATGGATGGAAGCCGGGCACTACTTCGCCCATCGATGAGGTTATCTCCCAGAAAGCTAGGAGCCCCAGAGACTCAAGAAAGAAGGAGATAGGAATTCAAACAGAGGAAGAGAAGATAGTGCGTATGGCTTTTGGGTAATATGCCTTTAAAACAAAACTTTTCTTTTGAAAATACTTCTTTTAAAACCGTTTGAAAATATTTTTTCGAATCTTTTATCTGATCCGGTAACCTTCAGCTCTGATACCACGTGTAACACCCCACATCTGTTTGTGTCACTCAAAAAGGGAATGCACTAAATTCTGTGGAGCATTTAGGGTAAATGATGCAGATAAATTACAAGACAAACAGAAATTAAACAGCGGAAAAAAAAACATTTCTTTATTGATAAAATAGTTTGTACAAAGATTTCTTTACAATATCAGAGTATCATCTGTCTTACAAAGAAAAGAAGCATAAAGACAACATTTATATTCCCCGATTTTAGCAAGAGCCAGCCATAGCATCTGAAAAGAGAATCCAAGCAAACATCGACAAATCTTCAAGCTGGGAAAGAGTCGCAGTCCAACTTAACCTCAGCTAAACTATTCCCTCCTTTACTACCTTGGGGGGGGGGGGGACGGAAGAAAAGAAGACGAAAGAAAACAGAGTCAGACATAAAGCCTGAGTAAGTTCAGTAACTTCTAGCATGTGAATATGGAAAACTAAACGACATGAATTAACTTAATACAAGATTACACCATGATGATTGGGTCAACAAGATTAGATAAGGTAGTCACAAGATATGCTAAGATAAGATAAACTGGATACGCTCTAATACTTTCGCCGCTTCGCTATTTCCTTGTTATACTGGTTTCTATATCTCTGCACTGCCTAACTAGTGTCCCAACTAGTAACGATAACGTGATCCCAATCCCTGTAGTTTCCATTGCCTTCAGGTATACATTTATTATTTGTTACCTGGATCTAATCTAGGGTTTCTATCAAGTGCTTTCTAGTTTTAACTAGAGTTTACGCTATCTGCTGAACTCTTCTCGGATTCAGGGTTTTTGCCCCCTAGTCCAATCGATGCCCCCAAGTCTAGGACACACTACCTAGAGTGGTATATGTTCCCATACTTACCCACGCATGTATCACGAACCGTTATCGCTTGTCTAGATGCACATGTCCTGTAATGTGCAGTCCGAGTCCTGTGGTAGGGCAAATCAAGAAATACAGAACTCGGTCGGGAGCTTTCAGATATCTGCCGATGCAGATGCTAAGGTCTGTTTTTGTTCCTGTGGCTATGGTGCCACTTAACCCCTCCCTCAACTAATGAAAGGCACACCTTGTAAAATGAGAACTATACGCCGGCCCCTGGTGCCCCACTATCCAATGGCCATCCGCAACCATAACTAGATAGCAAGTATATGGTCTTTTGGAGTTCTTCTCCTTTCCGCTTCACGTATCTCGATTGACTCAAGATGGATGGTAGACAACGAGTTGCTATCACAGGCCTACCGTTTTCTCGCTGAATCACGCCTGTCCATCCTGGTCTTTAGTTTGCCATGTATTGCAACCAAGGCATACCCCTGGTTCATCTACGCAGACCTTAACCTCTGTGAGCCCAGGAGGATCATCTACAGCCTCACAGAGGGATACCAAGAGTACCCTCACGTCCCCTCAAAGCCTCGGGCTTCGTAACCCAATTCGTTGGAGCCTTCTCTCTACTCAGACGGACATTCGCTCCTTCCCGTGTTATACTAAGAATTACTACTTAGTTTTACTAACTAAGATTTACCACTTAGTTTCCAGAATCGTTGTTTTCTTAACTAAGGTTTACTACTTAGCTCCTTTTAACTACAGTTTACTACTTTGTTCTCTTTCCCATCAATTTGGATTGGTTAAGTGTTATTAGTCAATTCAAGCTAATTTAACCCTCTTCATTTATCCCGTTAAGTTGGTTAAGTGTCATTAGCAATTCACGTTGACTTAACCCTACCACAAACCAAGTTATATTGGTTAAATATTTCTTATTACTTAACCCTACCCCATCATCCTGTATTGGTTAAGTGTTCCTTTTTAACATAACCTTGCCCGTCTGTCTTAACTAACATGTTATTAATGGTTAAGTATTATCCCTTCATGTTTAAGACTTAACCTCATTCCTTTATCACAACCTGATGGTAAGTGTTCAGGTTTTCTTAACCCTATGGTCTAGACCAGCTAACATATCAAAATTGGCTAAGTGTATTAGATTTTACTTAACCCCAACCTCTAGTCTAGTTAACAAATTAATTTGGCTAAGTGTATTAACTTTACTTAACCCCTACAAGTCTCGTTTTGCTACCTTGAGTTTGTTTAAGTGTCTCTATGGACTTAGCTCTCCCATTCTAGCTTAACTGTGTTAAGTTGGTTAAGTGTTCCTATGGACTTATCCCTCCCATTCTAGCTTTATTGTGTTAAGTGTCAGTCTGAACCTAACCCTACCCATCAGTCTAGTTATCATGTTGAACTGGTCAAGTGTCTTAGTTAACTTAACCCTACCATTCTTGATCTAGCTTTAACTAAATAGATTAAAGCCGCGACCACTCACATTAGAAAGATATTGTTGCGAATACTGGATGTGCCGGTTTGTTCCGGGCAGGTTTACATCGCAACTCAGTCTAACCTCGGGTTAGGCATATTCATGTGTTCTAAGTTCAAAGGGTTTTGATAAATTTTCAAATCAGGTTTTGAAAGTAACCATCCCATCCGTCGCACCAGTTAGGGATAGCTAGGGAGAGCAGGAAACTTGTATTTTCCAAATCCAAGCCTAGACACTATCCTCTCTGTCACCCTAGAACTTTCTGGTGTGTCATTATAAGAGGTGTCGTTAATAAACCTTTAATTTGTCTAAATTTACATTTCCTCATTCAAGCCAAATTCTATAAGTAAATTATTTGTAATTTACTTATTTCCTAATTACTCTTTTAATGTGAATTGCCAACGTTTCTTCTTATGGCCCATTCTCCCCTCTATATCATATTTATTCCCTTTTGGTATGTAAACTATACCAAATTAAGTGTCACTAACTATGATTTTGCTATACCTGACAGTTATTCCCAATTATGGCCAATTTCAAGTTTATGCCAATATACTTATCGAGCCAAATTAGCTAATCCAATTTTGATTTAATTTTCTAATTCATGTCAAACTAGACTTATTACTCTAGTTCACAATTCATGTAAATGCTATATTTACATGTCAATACTAGATTCAAATTACACATCCTATAATTCCTGTCAAATTTATCCCATTTGCATTTCTATGAACATGCCATAATACATGTTCCCAATTTATGCCAATTTCCAAGTTTATAACTATGTTTTAGTAAATTTTATATTTTTCCCCAAATCGCATTCCCATCGTTCGTATAATCGTGTTTCAATCTAGATTATAGATAAATCTAGTTTCGTAGCAAATAGGGAATGAACCAAAGATTTCTATGTAAAGGATAGATATAACAACTGAAATAAAATGGTTTTGAATAACGACGTAGGTTCAAGAACATGGGTAGACCTAACTTAATAGGTGAATTCCCAAGGTCTAAAACCAAGAATAGACAGAGTAGGTTCAAGAACATGGGTAGACCTAACTTAATATGTAAATTCCCAAGGTCTAAAACCAAAGAAAACCAAGGACAGGCAGAATAAATAATCGGGTTTAGACCCAATCTCATAATCACAAAACTTAAGCAACACTTTCCTAGTCATGAATCATAGGTGTTTAATCCCAGACGTCCTTGTTATGTCATAGGTAATAGTTTATGTTTTATAATCAAAGGCATAGGTTTAGTCAAGGAAATAATCCTCATAGTCATAGTCACTGTCATAGGCAATGTTCGTAGTCATAGGCAATGTCCATAGTCATAGGCAATGTTCCTAGTCATATGCAATGTCCATAGTCATAGGCAATGTTCATAGTCATAGGAAATGTTCATCGTTCCAAGGCATATGGTTCCAAAGTCCATAGTTTCACAGTCACAGTCTTATTGGTCATCGAATCACAACAGTTCTTAATTAGGTCCAAAGGTACAAGCACTGATTCAAGTAGAAAGATTAGGCATAGTCTTTTATCCATTTAATTTCAAGTCACGAATAAAAACAGAACGTTCAAATCTAAAAATAACTGACTGACTTACAGAGATTGGTTCTAAAAAGGTTATTTTCTATGATTCGTGTGACGTTGCTTGAAACCGTTAGCTTTTGACTCCCTTCTTGAAGCTTTAGTCTTGATTTGAATCTCCAATTAGAAGAAGAACTATAACTTGTTTTAGTGGGGAATTAGATTTATTTTAATGGTGGAGGCTAGAGTAGAGAGAAGCAGCATTTAGATGCCTTAGAGAAATTGTGTGGGGGAACCCTTAGGTCTAGGCATTCTTTTATAGGTGTAGAGAGTGTTTTATGGCCTTAGATCATCATAGAAGCCATCAGAATCGCACAGGTCGAATACACATCATCCAACCACTCAAAAGGAGACACGTCAGCACAGAACACTCCAGAATTCGTTGCTGGATTAGTATGGGCGCATTGGCAGGTGCGGCAGTGCATTTTTGTACGGGCGCACTTCACAAGTGCGTCAGTGCATTCTGGTCTGTTTCCGGTTTCTCTGCCTAACTTCGTTCGTCCATATCTCCTTCATACGGAGTCCGATTTATGAAAACTCGGACTCTATCTCAAGCAGAATTTCGAGACGAACGCAATGGGGCAGCCCGTTTGCCTTAATTTTTCTTATAAAATTAATTATACCCTGATTTGTGAATCTTAGTGTTAAAGAATTACGGGGTGTTACAACTCGCTTACCAGCAAGATCAATTTCCAATTTCCGGCAATAGAGTGAAAAGTTCGTAGAACAGTTTCGCATCTACGCTCAAAGATCGAAAAGTGTGATTGACCTGTTCCTTGTCAAACAACGACCAAGTGAAAGTTTGAGGCGGTATTTGGATCGTTTCAACCTAGCCGCCACCGAAATGAAGGATCCTCATGAGACGACCGTTGTGGCAGCCCTAATTGATGAGGTAGATAAAGATACTGAATAAGGGAGATACCTGTAAGGTAAACCACCTCATATTAGAGAATTGTTTTATGAGAAAGCAAACGTACGCTTACGTCAGGAGGAGGTATATGCTAACCTAGAGATGAAAAAGGCAAATAAGGAGGAAATCCAAAGTAATGTCACCATCAAGCAAACCGGAGACAGCTCGGGAAAGGTCGAAGTCAACGTTGGAAACCGAATCCAGGGTAGCGGCCGCCAGTTAGGAAACAATGGTAACAATAGTAATGGAAATAATCAGGAGAGAAATCAAGGGAACGATTCCCAGAGAAGGACCCGTCCCAGGTCTTTCGAAAATTATACGCCAATAAATGATACTTTGGAGAATATATTCGTCGACTCGTACAACATTCTCCCACATAAAAGGCTCCTCCAAGAGATTCGACGAAGAAAGAACATGAGACAGGGAAGTTTTGTCTCTTCCATCAAACTTATGGCCACTTACAAATGAGTGCCGTCATCTAAGAGATGTAGTTGAGAGGCTGCTCCGAGAAGGGAAGTTGGATGAGTACCGAGTGACTCCAAGAGACAGGTGGCAAGCTATTCAAACCCCGAATCAAAACCATAATCAACCTACCGCCAGGCCAACTGCCCAGCAAAAAGGAAAGGATCTTATTATTAATACCATAATCGGAGGGCTTCCCCTAGCCGGGCATAGTTTCAGGGCAATGGACCAGTACTTAAACGCGGCAAAGCATCATCTCGAGGCAGAAGATTACAGCAACCCTGAACACAAAGCCCCGGTAAAACAACAAAAGATGATGTCGGACGAAGTCATTTTCGGTAATCGAGAGAGTATTGGAGTCCACGCTCCGACCGAAGATCCATTTGTAATCACAGTTCCTATTGGCCCGCCCATTGTCCATAAAGTTTTAGTGGATAACGGGAGTTCAGTCAACATTCTATTCAAAAAGACGTTCGATCTAATGAACCTTGAATTTAAAGATTTAAAGCCGTGTGAAGGGTCTATCCATGGATTTAATGGGGCATCGACTACTCCCAACTGCCAGTAACACTAGGGGAAGGCGAACGCCAAAGAGTGAGAATTCTTCCTTTCGTAGTTTTGGATATCGAATCACCTTATAATGCCTTGTTGGGCCGACCGGCCCTAGCAAAGTTTAGAGCTTGTATAGCCCCCTGGTGCTTGTTGTTGAAGTTTCCTACAGAAGCTGGTGTTGGCATAGTCAGAGGAGATCAGGTTGCTACACGTGCATGTTAAATTGCAGAGCTAAAGCTACTCCGTAAAGGAAAAGATATTGAGATTGAAGACGCTTCTTCCCCCACGAGGGGGAGACGTCATAGCAATTAAAGAGAATCACTATAGGTGAGTCGCCTAGTGAACAGCCCGAGGATATAGATCCCAGAGAGGACGAAGAGACTGGAGGCAGAAAGGCGGCTCCCAACGAAACGACTGTGGATGTACCAATCGATGATAGCGACCCAGAGAAGGTCCTGAAGATTGGATCCCAGTTGAATCTAGTTCGAGCTAAAGAACCGACGGATTTCCTGAAAGATAACTTGGATGTATTTGCTTGGACCCACGCGGATATGTGTGGGATATCTCCATCAATCATGAGCCATTCGTTGAACATTAATCCAAAGCACCCCCTATAAAACAAAAAATGCGAATGCTAGGACCAGAGAGGTCCGCAGCCTTAAAAGAAGTTGAAAAGCTTAGGAGTAACGGTTTCATCAGAGATTCAATCTACCCAGATTGGATTTCAAATCCAGTTTTGGTAAAGAAAGCAAATGGAAAGTGGCGTACATGTATCGATTTTTCGGAGTTGAATAAAGCTAGCCCAAAAGATAGCTTTCCGTTACCCAGAATTGATCAGTTGGTAGATTCAACGGCAGGTCATGAGCTTCTCTCTTTCATGGATGCTTATTCAGGATATAAACAGATTCCTATGCATGTTCCAGGTCAAGAACACACTAGCTTCATTACTGATCTTGGATTATACTGCTACGTGGTAATGCCTTTTGGTTTGAAGAACGCAGGTGCTACATATCAACGGTTAGTGAACAGAATGTTCTATAACCAGATTGGGAAAACGATGGAGGTGTAGGTTGACGACATGTTGGTTAAGTCCACACAATCCTCCAATCACACTGCAGACTTGGCCGAGATGTTTGGTATCCTTCGGAAGTATGGAATGAAACTCAACCCAACGAAATGCTCATTTGGGGTGGCCCCCGGGAAATTATTGGGATTATGGTCTTACCCTTGGCATTATGGGCCTATAGGACGACATATAAATCAGCAATAGGACATACCCCCTTCTCCCTTGCTTTTGGAGCGGAAGCGGTCATCCCGGTTGAGCTAAAATTACCATCTCACAGAGTTACTTATTACGATCCAATGACTAATAACGAGTTGCTCCCCGAATACCTGGATTCAATAGAAGAGAAGAGGGATGAAGCAGACCTGCGTGTCTTGAGACACAAGCAACAGGTCGCCCGATACTACAATAAAAAGGTCCGAGTCCGAACCTTTGAACCCGAAGACTTGGTTCTGAAGCGTTTCTTTCCACCCCCGACTTATATGGGTGCGAAGTGGGAAGGACCGTACTCCATTCTACGAAAGCTTGATAATGGAACCTTCAAGCTAGCTACAGTGGATGGAGAGGAAATCCCCAGAGTGTGGAATGCCCAACATTTGCGGCCTTATCTGATATAAAGATGTCGAATTTATTCTTTTGTTTCATAGGACCATGTAAAAGGCACGAGTTGCCTAGAATAGTCCAATTTTTTTAAGCAAAATATTATAAAGTGGACGTAGGTTACGAGTTGACCGAATAACTATAAAAATACTCTGTGTCGTTTACCTTTATTGCACTATTATTTATCCGCTTTTTTATCTTTATGAAATTTGTTGCAAACCATGCGACAATCACAGGAACATGTCACTCCAGGTGCCTTCCATCAGGATGGAGAGAAATCCGCAGCTAGAACTTTGAAGGTACAATGGAGTGAATCACGTCATTGATAGAACTCTAACCTGGGCGACCGCCAGGAGGGTATAAAAGCGTCCATGATTGAGCGCTGAGAAAGAGCTCTTACCCCGCTGAAGGATCCGGGGGCGACTGAACAACCGAGCTCGAACTCTAATCTTAGCGACCGCCAGGAGAGTATAAAAGCGTCCATGATTGAGCGCTGAGAAAGAGCTCATACCCCGCCGAAGGATCGGGGGGCAACTGAACAGCCGAGCTAGAACTCTAACCTTGGCGACCGCCAGGAGAGTATAAAAGCGTCCACGATTGAGCGCTGAGAAAGAGATCTCACCCCGCTGAAGGATCGAGGGGCGACTGAACAGCCGAGCTCGAACTCAAACCTTGGCGACCGCCAGGAGAATATGAAAACATCTGCAGTTAAGCCCTAACAAGGATGCTGGAGACTCGGCGTCCCCAGAATTCCTGCCCTGTTAAAGGATTGGTTAGCAGATCATGATACGAGTTCGAACTTTATCCCGCTGATGGATCGGAAAGCATAGTGGCACCGGAGATTCGGCGCCTCAGGGACTATAATCCTGCTAAAAAATTCCAAGTCTCCCGTACTCAAATATAGGGGGCAACATGCATAGAAATTGTTAAATTCTTTATGTTGCTTGAATGATTTGTGATATAATTTTAGTTTGGTTATAGCCAAATGGCTTGTGACTAAGTATGAAGGGTTTATTGACTGCAGGTACACGATGACGCCAAAGAAATAAACTTTCATTCATAAACTGCAAACTTACAAGATCCTTCCCTTTTTTGTTTTATTCGATTCGTAGGCCTCTGTAGGTCACCAAACCTAGCCCATTTGAAATTCTGGAGACCCGATCCCTTGATGGACTCGTTACGAAGCCCATCGTGCCTAAATCCCTCACGAAGGACGGAGCGTAATGAGCATCACGCATATCGGATCGTGCAGTACCATGGTGACCCTATCCGACGAACACTCGCCAAAATGAAAATTCAGAAATAATTTGCAAAATATTCAGAAGCTTACCTGGTATACTTGACGACGAAGTCTCCAAAAAATTCTAGAAAAGAATTGTTCAATGAACGAAAAATGATCGAAGACTATACTAATATTTATACCTATCAAAAGGTACGACCATTAAATTACGTCGCTTCGCGAAAGGACATCTCTGCAATTTTGAAGCACGTTCCATCCTTGATAAAACATACTTCGAGGGGGCAAAATATTGGCTAGCTTTTTGACCAAGCCACCAAGGTTCACACACAAGAAGAAAGTATGAAACTACGTTCCTCAATTCCATGAAAGATCGGATCGCACAAGCGGATCGCACTCACGGATCGCGCCCCTCGGATCACCAGTATTATTCGCGACCCGATCCGTCCACCTCATCATGACTCGATCCGCACCAACGCCACCATATCGCTCCGGTCCGATCCCCTGATGTGCAGCGAAGCCTCTGACTTGTTCAAACCACGAACTGGTCTTCAGCGATCCGAAACGCACGGATCTCGCGACACCTATCCACAATTGTCATATTGACCAATTACTCCTCATTGCTCGATTCAATCTGATTTTCTCGGGATCTACACCGCGTGTGACCGCGAAACGCCTGAATAAATCAGCTATAAATAGCCCAGAGACTGATATTTTTCAGGATCTTTTGGCAGTATTGAGTATTGACTCCACCATTTCTGTCATACCACTATTTCTTTTCAGCTTTATTTCGAGATTACTGAGAGAAATCATAATTGTAAGAGTGAGTTTTAGAGAAATCGTTGGTTGTACTAGCATTCAAAGTATAATTAATAACATATAAAGCGTACGTAGGCTCGTTAACGCCGAACCACTATAAACCTTGTGTGTTCTCTGCTTTTTCCACATTTTTCAGTTATTATTTCCTACGAATCAGAACAGTTTGGGTGTTAGAGCCTAATTTTGGTCTAACAGCGGATATGTGTGGGATACCTCCATCAATCATGAGCCACTCGTTGAACATTAATCCAAAGCACCCCCCTGGAAAATAAAAAAGGCGAATGCTAGGCCCAGAGAGGTCCGCAGCCTTAAAAGAAGAAGTTGAAAAGTTAAGGAGTAACGGTTTCATCAGAGATTCAACCTACCCAGATTGTATTTCAAATCCAGTTTTGGTAAAGAAATCCAATGGAAAATGGCGTACGTGTATTGATTTTTCGGATTTGAATAAAGCTTGCCCAAAAGATACCTTTCTGTTACCCAGAATTGATCAGTTGGTAGATTCAACGGCAGGTCATGAGCTTCTCCTTTTCATGGATGCTTATTCAGGATATAACCAGATTCCTATGCATGTTCCAGATCAAGAACACACTAGCTTCATTACTGATCTGGGATTATACTGCTACGCGGTAATGCCTTTTGGTTTGAAGAACGCAGGTGCTACATATCAATGGTTAGTGAACAGAATGTTCTATAACCAGATTGGGAAAACGATGGAGGTGTATGTTGACGACATGTTGGTTAAGTCCTTACAATCCTCCAATCAGAGACTTGGCCGAGATGTTTGGTATCCTTCGGAAGTATGGGATGAAACTCAACCCAACGAAATGCTCATTTGGGGTGGCCTCCGAGAAATTCTTGGGATTCAATGTCAGCTCGCGCGGGATTAAGATTAATCCTAACCAGATCGCCGCAATCAGAGACATTCAGGAGCCTAGACAAATCAAAAATATGCAAAGCCTTACAGGGAAAGTAGCAGCACTAAGCAGAATCATCTCTAGAGCGATAGACAAATGCATTCCATTCTTTGAATTGATAAAGCGAGGAAAACGAAATTTTAAATAGACTCCTGATTGCATAGAAGCATTTCAGAACTTGTTGAATCATCTAGAAAGGCCTCCGATATTGTCTAAGCCAGTGGACCATAAGGATTTATTCGTATACTTAGCGATGTCATCCCACGCGATCAGTTCAGCGTTAGTGAGAGAAGAAGACAAGATTCAAAGGCCAGTGTACTACGTGAGTAAAAAATTGGCGGCAGCTGAACGCAATTATCCGAGGATCAAAAAGATGGCGTATGGTTTATTGATTGCATCTAGGAAACATCGACATTATTTCCAAGCTCATCCTATCACCGTGTACACAGATCATCCACTTAAGCAAGTTCTACAGAGACCGGAAGCTTCTAGAAGGCAGCTCAAATGGAACATTGAAGTCAATTTGATTTAAAATTTCAGCCCCGACGGTCGATACGGGGGCAAGTGCTGGCAAATTTCATAGCAGAATTTACTACCTCGGAGGACGACACAGTAAACGAAGAGACTAACTCACCAAAGTTACTTCTCGATCCTAGTGCATGGAAGTTGTATGCTGATGGTGCTTGGAATGATAAACGATCTTGTGCCGGAGTGGTGTTTGAAACTCCTGAGAAAAGACTGATATCTTATGATATCCGGTTGGAATTTCACGCCACTAATAACGACTCCGAATATGAAGCCCTGATAGCCGGGTTGAGGATCGCGAAGGAATTAAACATCGCGAAGCTAGACATATTTTGTGACTCCAAGTTGGTTGTAAATCAGGTTTTTGGAAAATTTCGAGTTAAGAGCCCGAGATTGATTTCGTATTTGGAGAAAGTAAAAGAGTTGCTGGTAGGTCTTGATCACTACAGTATCTCTCATATTCCGCGGTCAGACAACCAACAGGCAGATAAGTTAGCCAAGATGGCTAGTTCCGACAATCCTGAAGAGATCAGACTAGCCCCAGTTGAAGTGCTTGGGTTCCCTAGTATAGACCAGATGGAAATTGATCCGGTACTAGAAACTGAGCCAGAAAGGGAGTCATGGATGACCCCTATAAAGAATTTTCTAATGAATGGAACGATTCCGACCAAGAAGAGCGAGAGGCGTAAAGTAATTCGTAAAGCTTCCCGATATGTTCTGCAAGACGGAGTCCTGTATAGACAGGGATTTTCGATGCCTCTCCTTCGGTGTATAGCCCATGACAACATCAAACGTGTGCTGCAGGAAATGCATGAGGGTGAATGTGGCGATCTCACTGGAGGACAAGCTCTGGCAGAAAAGGTGTTGCGGTAGGGTTATTTCTGGCCTACCATAGACAAAGACACAACAAAGTACGCACGACGTTGCGATGCTTGCCAAAGATTTTCGAGGATTCCCAGGGCACCTCCTGGTCAGTTAAAAACGATGACAAGTCCGTGGCCTTTCGCTATGTGGGGAATTGATATCATTGGAACCCTCCCTATAGTAAAAGGCGGATCAAAGTTCGCCATTGTGGCCATAGACTATTTCACCAAGTGGGTTGAGACCGAACCGTTGACTGTAATTACAACCAAGCGAGTGAACAATTTCGTTGTTAAGAACATTATATGCCGGTTCGGGATTCCGAAGATCATCATAACCGAAAATGGAACCCAGTTTGACAGCAGCGAATCCAGGAACTTCTGTCAGAAATACCACATTGAGAAACGATACACCTGTGTGGCGCATCCGCAGTCGAACGGACAGATCGAAGCAGCAAATGAAGTGATTAAGTCCATTATCAAAAGAAGATTGAAGCGAGCTAAAGCTATGTGGGTCGATGAGTTACCCTTGGCAAAATGGGCTTAAAGGACGACATATAAATCGGCAATAGGCCATACCCCCTTCTCCCTTGCTTTCGGAACGGAAGCGGTCATACCAGTTGAGATAAAAGCACCATCTCACCGAGTTACTTATTACGATCCGATGACTAGTATCGAGTTGCTTCTAGAATCCCTAGATTCAATAGAAGAGAAGAGGGATGAAGCAGATTTGCGTGCCTTGAGACACAAGCAACAGGTGCTCGATACTACAACAAAAAGGTTCGAGCCCGAACCTTTGAACCCGGGGACTTGGTTCTGAAACGTGTCTTTCCACCCCCGACTCATATGGGTGCGAAGTGGGAAGGACCGTACTCCATTCTACGAAAGCCTGATAATGGAACCTTCAAGCTAGCTATAGTGGATGGAGAGGAAATCCCCAGAGTGTGGAATGCCCAACATTTGCGGCCTTATCTGACATAAAGATGTCGGATTTATTCTTTTGTTTCATAGGACCATGTAAAAGGCACGACTTGCCTAGAATAGTCCTATTTTTTAAGCAAAATATTATAAAGTGGACGTAGGTTACGATTTGACCGAACCACTATAAAAATACCGTGTGTCATTTACCTTTATTGCACTATTATTTATCTTCTTTTTTCCATCTTTATGGAATTTGCGGTGAATCATACAGCAATCACAGAAACATGTAATTCCAGGTGCCCTCGATCAGAATGGGGAGCAATCAACAGCCAGAACTCTGAGGGTGCAATAAAGTAAATCAAATCATTGATAGCATTCTAACTCTCCAGAGCCGAGAGAGAGTATAGCGGACACGAAGGTGACATCCACAAGTCACGACGGTTCACCCCGATAGGAACCGCCTTGACGGAACTCTAACCTCGGCGACCACCAGGAGAGTATAAAAGCGTCTCCGATTGAGTGCTGAGAAAGAGCTCGTACCCCGCTGAAGGATCGGGGGGCGATTGAATAGCCGAGTTCGAGCTCTAACCTTGGCGACCGCCTGGAGAGTATAAAAGCGTCCATGATTGAGCGCTGAGAAAGAGCTCTTACCCCACTGAAGGATCGGGGGCGATTGAACCGCCGAGTTCGAGGTCTAACCTTGGCGACTGCCAGAAGAGTATAAAAGCATCCATGATAGAGCGCTGAGAAAGAGCTCTTACCCCGCTGAAGGATCGGGGGATGACTGAACAACCGAGTTCGAAATCTAACCTTGGCGACCGCCAGGAGAGTAAAAGAACATTTGCAGTTAAGCCCTGACAAGGATGCTGGGGACTCGGCATCCCCAGAATTCCAGCCACATTAGAGGATCAGTGAGCCGATCTTGATACAAATTCAAACTTTAACCTGCTGATGAATCGGGAAAGCATAGAGGCACCGGAGATTCGGCGCCTCAAGGACTATAATTCTACTAAAAAATTCTAAGTCCCCCGTGCTCGAATATAGGGGTAACATGCATAGAAATTGTTAAATTCTTCCTGTTGCTTGAATGATTTATAGTATAATTTTTGCTGGGTTATAGCCAAGTGACTAGTGGCTAAATATGAAGAGTTTATTGACTGTAGGTACACGTTGACGCAAAAGAAATAAACTTTCATTCATAAGCTGCAAACCTACAAGATAAAGAAGAACCTAAACAAAGTGAGGGCCATTCTCACAATTACATTTCATGGCCAGTGGAAAGCCTAAAAAATCCTAAAGACAAAATATGAACCGATATTTGCCTCCTACTTATGCTGGGGGGAGGGGACTATGTAGACTTCTTGCTCTTTTTCTGCTTCCCCGACGCCTCCTTGTCAACATCCGAACGACCACCTTTTTTTCCTCTTCCTCTTATCAACAAGAGGCTCCGGTGAAGAACTAGAGGACTGAGAGGCTAGTTGTGAAGTTATCGATCGGGAGGAAAATCCTACGACCAACCCAGTTTTGGGGTCGATCTCAGAAATAGGGGGCACATATAATGGATCCTGTCCCCCTTTCGTAAAGAGCAACTGCTCCTCCCTTTCGGCCTGTTGTTCAGCCAAGATTTCCTCATCACCGCCTCTGCTCTCTTTGGTAATGGCGACTTCCTCTTCATCACCGTCGTGGTGCCCGTCCATGTCTCTCAAAGACTCGATAGTTTTAGCATCTGGGGGGACATCAGCACCAATGCCTGGCAGGATGTCAATCTTCTCCGCCCCTGCCTTCTTTTCAGCATCCTTATCAGTCGGCCCGCTACCTGTATCATGAGAAACAAATGTTATTTTGGGAGAGAATGGGGTTTGCTCAGTTGATTGTCCGATAAAGCGACGACAAGTGACAATTGCTTTGGCAAGTTGCGAAGAAAATATAGAAATACCTTCCGCCGATCCTCCATCCAAGCTAGCAGCCGAACCCCCGACAGCTGGAGGAGTTGAGCCCAGAGGAATCAATGGATCATCAGGGTTGTATTCTTTAATTTCAGAGTCCTTGGGCTTTGCAGCCGAGCTCGAGCCTTCTTCGATTATGTTTTTGCCCTTGGCCAGAGTTTTCTCCTTACCCATCTCTTCTTGGAGTAGACATCTTCCTTTCTCTAAATCCTCAGGTTCGTTGTACCTGAGGGTGGCCTGCATCAGTTCATTCCCATCAATCTCGTCGGCTCCTAATCGTCGTTTCTCGTCCTGGACGATTGCATCCCATATGTTTACCAAAGTGACATGGTAGTCTGGGATCTAGGAGATGTTACGAGTCTTGATGACCTGGCAGAGAAAGTCAAATAGCATTTCTTCAAATCCTTCAATATCGTTTTCTCTCCCGAGGAGCTTTTCTTTAGAAGCAGTAGCCATTTCAATGGCACTTTCCACATTACTTTTAGCTAGAATCGCATGTTTCTCTTCACGCCTGAGTTTATCATTCAGAATAGCCCTTTCTTTTGCGGCCAGAGCTAAACTATCTTTCAAGCTTGCCTTTTCTTTCTCCCAAGCAGCTCTTTCATCCTCGAAATGATCTTGTGTTGTTCTCAATTCGATGTTGGCCATCCTAAGATCTTCCACCTCTTTCTTCAATGACGCGCGCTCCTTACTGTTAGAATCGAGCTCTTTATGGAAACGCTGCCTGGCCTCCTCCAGCTCTGTCTTGTAATTTTTAGCATCTCGTTGAGCCAAGGAAAGCGAAGATTGTGCATCTTCCAAGTCCTTTTCCATTTTTTCCCTGGCCCTTTCATTGTTATCTATCCTCACTTTGGACCTGTGCGCTTCCATCTCTAACGTTCGGACGACGTCTGAAAGATTGACAGCATGTTTCTTCATCGCCTCATACGGCTTAGCTACATGGCGAACATGTCCGATGACTTCAGTATCCCAATTCCCAGGGACTGGTTCCAGAGTTGGAACGAACATCCTCTTTTCGAAGTAGATATCGGGGAATTGTTTTCGTAGTTTTTTCCAGCTTAGCCTGAGTCTCAGGACCATGGATATAGTCTCGTGCCCCGGGGGCACTCAAACCTTGTTGGCTGGAAGGGACAATGTCAGTTTTCTCCTTTACAGAATCCTTGTTCGGATCCTTGTTTTTATCCTTAGGCTCAGGGTGCTTTCTGGATGGTCTACTATGAGATGGCGCGCTCTTCGGAGGAGTTAAGTCTTTGGGAAGTTTCCCCCTGTAGGTAGCACTGGATGACTGGGAGGATTTCCAGAATTTTGTTTTGACGGAGATCTGGATGGTGAAGAGCGAGGCTTGTGAGAATCCCGGGAACAGTGGTTGTCTCCCCCTCGACCGCTGCTACGGGCACGCTCAGGATTTGGATGAAAACTAGGTGTGCCTTCGCGAAGAGAGCGATAGGAATAAGATCGTTTGCGAGACATCCTTCCTACAAAAGAAACAAGTACATATTAAAATCTTGAATGCTGTTGGTTTAAAAGTGTGGGGTCAGATAGTTGTTTCCTCAGAAACAAGGAAAATTGGCTCCCCTTCGAAGTCTCTCGGTGTATATACATCATCAGGCAAAGGAATTTTGCTCAGTGCTTTAAATAGCTGCTCTTCTGTTAAATCATCGGGAGCAACAGGTTCAACCGGAAGAGAGGCCCTTGAGGGGAAACCCCCTGGAGAAACAGGGATTTCCTTAAACTTATCACCACAGGCCTCATCTCCTCTATATATGTCTAGGTATTCGTCGTCCTGAATGACTATCGGCGAAGGACTCTTACGAAATTTAATTGTTTCTGCTGCCCGTGACGTTCCTTTTCCCTCTGTCGGGGGCACGTATTTGTAGGGTTTGCCGCCCGCACCAAGTCCAAACCTTATATCCAGAAGGCGGTGCTTGCGAAGGTTCCCGTCAGTAATGCATTTCTTGATCTTTAGAAAATCGGATTTGCTTTGCAGAAGAAGAGACTGCCGATTATTGTATACCGATCCTTCCGTCTTAGGAAAGGCGTGATCTGCTTACAAAAAAAGGGCATGTTAATGCTTCGATTTCTTAAACAAATTATTCAGTCAAAAGTTTAAAGTTTACTTGATTTAAGTCATCTTCTTGAACACCCAGTCTGTCTCTTTATATAGAAACAATCGGCCTTGGGATCCCCTATGTTGCTGTATCCTTCAGACAAAACCTTCCTATTTGCTACCGATTCGAAGAAAGAGAAATTTGGGGTGGCCGAGGAGCGATGCTTGAAAAGGTAAAAGAATTTCAAATCTTCAAATGTGAGCTCGGTATGCAGGATTTCCGCGTATGCGATATATAAAGTGTATAGAGCCGCGTAGGCATTGGGATGAAGTTGCATCGGAGCAATACCCAATCGTTTTAAGGTCTCAATGACGATTGGAGGAAACGGAGGAATAGCGCCTACCCAACACATGAGTCGGCTAACTGTCATATACCCTTCCTGAGCCAAATAAGGTCTACCTTCGATGCCAGGTGTCCTCACATCATCCCAGGGGATACCATGTCTCAAGCAAATTCTCTTAAGCTTTATGAAATCAAGTTTGGAAGCTAAAGAGTGTGTGAATTTCTGTATTTCTATTGCACCAGGAACTTCGTCGGGAGCTCGACCGTCTACCTCCGACTCTTCATCAAGCGAGGTACTCTCAGACGGATTCGATTCTGTTTCTTCCTCATATTCGGATCCAGAATACGCACCCTCTGCATTAGATGGAAGAACCTCGGGGTTGAGATGCTCATACACCTCGGGATCCGTCTCTGTGTCAGATCTTGAAGGGGAACGATTATCCGACATTACTGTTTAGGCGAGTAAACATGAGAAATAAGGTTATAATTAACCGTCCCCCTGTATGTGTGAGTGCAAGTGTGTGCCTGTGCATGTCTTAAAGAAAAATCATAAAGGGTATCAAGATCATCGAAGTGTTAGTCGTCATATGCTGTTAAGTTATGCGTTTGATCAGTCTAGAAAGTACATCATGAAGGCTCTAACCTAACGGTCCAGATTCTTGTGATAACAGTGCATTATTTAAAGTTTAGAACGTGTATTGGATCCTCAACTAAACCCGGATCGTGAAGCAGTAGGGATCGCCCCTCTCTCGGATCGTGAAGCAGCAGGGATCGCCCCTCTCTCGGATCGTGAGGCAGCAGGGATCGCCCCTTTCTTGGATTGTGATATCGCATGGGTTGGTGTTCCCATCGGATCGAAGCAGCCCCCTAAGATCCGCAACTCTGCCACCACCATGATCGGATGAGCTAGGATCCGTCCGATTACCATCGTCACGTTCCACTGCCTCGACATTCTTCTTCCTCTTCCTCCTCGTTCTTCCCTCTGATCCCGCGATCCGAACCGACCTGCTCTGTCCTTCCTTTCTTTTTTTTCCTTCCTCTCCTCTTCTTCTCCATCGCCGAACGAAAGCAATCAAACCCATCATCCATGGCACCACGCCAGCTTCCAAAACCTCGAACAACATAAATTATACCACTTTCTCCCGTCAAGTCAGTGAAAATTCAAGACAAACGAAAGTGAAATCGCATGAAAGCTTTTTCGAGTGTAATTAACTTTCTGAAAATGGTGAAACAATTGGATG
Organism: Allium sativum; assembly: GCA_030737875.1. Taxonomy (NCBI): domain Eukaryota; kingdom Viridiplantae; phylum Streptophyta; class Magnoliopsida; order Asparagales; family Amaryllidaceae; genus Allium; species Allium sativum. Next base: position 257,028,146 of record CM060924.1, on the reverse strand, counting down.
ATCGGTGGTTTAAAAGCTAGGGATTCGCCTAAGGGAACAGGCGGCGCAACGATAAAGAAAAAAGAAAGGAGGAAGATAATGGAGGGCTCGGGTTAATATAGGAAAACCCGCGACCGTTGGCCTTCCCTTTTTTGTTTTATTCGATTCGTGGGTCTCTGTTGGTCACCGAACCTAGCCTATCTGAAATTCAGGAGACCCGATCTCTTGATGGACTCGTGATGAAGCCCATCGTGCCTAAATCCCTCATGAAGGATGGAGCGTAATGAGGATCACGCATATCGGATCGTGCAGTACCATGGCGACCCGATCCGACGAACACTCGTCAAAACGAAAATTCGAAAATTATTTGCAAAAAATTCAGAAGCTTACCTGGTATACTTGACGACGAAGTCTCCAAAAAATTCCAGAAAAGAATTGTTCAATGACCGAAAAATGATGGAAGACTATACTAATATTTATACCTATCAAAAGATTCGACTTTTCCGAAGTAGCAAGTCTTTTCAGACAGGCACGACCATTAAATTGCGTCGCTTCGCGAGAGGACGCCTCTGTAATTTCGAAGCACGTTACATCCTTGATAAAACATACTTCGAGGGGGCAAAATGTTGGCTAGCTTTTTGACCAAGCCACCAAGGTTCACACACAAGAAGAAAGTATGAAACTACGTTCCTCAAGTCCATGAAAGATCGGATCGCACCAGCGGATCGCACTCACGTATCGCGCCCCTCGGATCGCCAGTATTGTTTGCGACCCGATCCGTCCACCTCATCACGACTCGATCCGCACCAACGCCACCATCTTGCATCGGTCCGATCCCCCGATGTGCAGCGAAGCCTCTGACTTGTTCAAACCACGAACTGGCCTTCAGCGATCCGAAATGCACGGATCTCGTGAAACCTTTCCACAGCTGTCATATTGACCAATTACTCCTTATTGCTCAATCCAATCCGATTTTTTCGGGATCTACACCACGTGTGACCGCGAATCGCCGGACAAATCAGCTATAAATAGCCCAGAGACTGGCATTTTTCAGGATCTTTTGGCAGTATTGAGTATTATTCCACCATTACTGTCATACAACTATTTCTTATCAGTTTTATTTCGAGATTACTGAGAGAAATCATAATTGTAAGAGTGAGTTTGAGAGAAATCGTTGGTTGTACTAGCATTTAAAGTATAAGCAATAACATGTAAAGTGGACGTAGGCTCGTTAACGTCGAACCAATATAAACCTTGTGTGTTCTCTGCTTTTTCCTCATTTTTCACTTATTAGTTTCTACGAATCAGAACAATTTGGGTGTTAGAGCCAAATTTTGGTCTAACAATTTCCAAACAACCCTTCTTTTTAATCCTACCCCTAATTCTCTAAATAGTCCTTCTTTCCAACAATTACCTCTACTTTTTAACTACTATAAAGAATTGGTTTTTGCAGCACCCAATCCAAACGATTCGTCACCTTTCATATTTGTCGATCAAGCCCAACTATGCTTAAACTACCCATACTTCTCTTAATACTTCAAAACAACTCTTCTTTTTAATCCTACCCCTAATTCTCTAAATGTCTTTTCTTTCGTGAAATTACCCCTGTTTTTTAACTACCATGAAGCCTTGGTTTTTGCAGCACCCAATCCAAACAATTCATAATCTTTCATATTTGTCGATCTACCCCAACTATGCTTAAACTACACCTACTTCTCTTAATACTTTGAAACAGCCCTTCTTTTTAATATTATCCCCAATTGTCTAAATAGCCGTACTTCCAACAATTACCCTTATTTTTTAACTAATGTGAAGGGTTGGTTATTGCAGCATCCAATCCAAATGATTCATCATCTTTCATATTTGTCGATCTACCCCTACTATGCTTAAAATACCCCAACTTCTCTTAATACTTCAAAACATCCCTTCTTTTTAATACTATCCCCAATACTCTAAATAGCCTTACTTACAACAATTACCCTTATTTTTTAACTACTGTGAAGGGTAGGATTTTGCAGCATCCAATCCAAAGGATTCATCATTTTTCATATTTGTCGATCTACCCATACTATGCTTAAACTACCCCTTCTTCTCTTAATACTAAAAAACAAGCTTTCTTTCTAATGCTACATCTAATTCTCTAAATAGCCCTTCCTTCAAATAATTACTCCTAATTTTTTTACTACTGTGAAGGGTTGGTTTTTGCAGCACCCAATCCAAACAATTTATCATCTTTCATATTTTTGGATCTACCCCAAGTATGCTTAAACTATCCCTACTTCTCTTAATACTTCAAAATAGACCTTCTTTTTTATCCTACCGCTAATTCTCTAAATAGCCCTTACTTCCAACAATTACCCTTATTTTTTAACTACTATGAAGGATTGGTTTTTGCAGCATCCAATCCAAATGATTCATCATCTTTCATATTTGTCGATCTACCCCTACTATGCTTAAACTACCCCTACTTCCCTTAATACTTGAAAACAACCGTTCTTTTTAATCCTACCATTAATTCTATAAATATCCCTTCTTTCCAACAATTACCCCTTTTTTTAACTATTATGAAGAATTGGTTTTTGTAGCACCCAATCCAAATGATTCATCATCTTTCATATTTGTCGATCTACCCCTACTATGCTTAAACTAACCATACTTCTCTTAATACTTCAAAACATCCCTTCTTTTTAATCCTACCCCTAATTATCTAAATAGTCCTTCATTCCAATAATTACTCCTATTTTTGTAACTACTATGAAGGATGGTTTTTGCAGCACCCAATCCAAATGATTCATCATCTTTCATATTTGTCGATATACCCCTACTATGCTTAAACTACCAATACTTCTCTTAATACTTCAAAACAACCCTTATTTTTAATCCTACCCCAAATTATCTAAATAGCCCTTACTTCCAACAATTACCCCTATTTTTTAACTACTGTGAAGTGTTGGTTTTTGCAGCACCCAGGCCAAACGATTTATCATATTTCATATTTGTCGATCTTCCCCTACAATGCTCAGACTATCCCTGCTTTTCTTAATACTTCAAAACAACCCTTCTTTTTAATTTTATCCCTAATTTTCTAAATAGCTCTTACTTGCAACAAATACCCTTATTTTTTTCCTACTACGAACAATTGGTTTTTGCAGCACCCAATCCAAATGATTTATCATCTTTCGTATATTTCGATCTAACCCTACTATGCTTAAACTACCACTACTTCTCTTAATACTTCAAAACAACCCTTCTTTTTAATCCTACCCCTAATTCTCCAAATAGCCCTTCCTTTAAACAGTTACCCCTATTTTTTTTACTAATGTGAAGGATTGGTTTTTGCAGCACCCAATCCAAACAATTCATCATCTTTCATATTCATCGATCTACCCCTAATATGCATAAACTACCCCTACTTCTCTTTGTACTTCAAAACAAAACTTATTTTTAATCCTTCCCTTAATTCTCTAAATATCCCTTACTTCCAAAAATTACCCCTATTTTTTAACTTCTATGAAGGGTTGGTTTTTGGAACACCAATCGAAATGATTCATCATCTTTCGTATTTGTGGATCTACCCCAACTATGCTTAAACTACCCCTACTTATCTTAATACTTCAAAACAGTCCTTCTATTTAATCCTACCTCTAATTCTCTAAATAGCCCTTACTTCCAACAATTACCCGTATTTTTTAACTTCTGTGAAGGGTTGGTTTTTGCATCACACAATCAAAACGATTCTTTATCTTTCATATTTGTCGGTCTAACCCTACTATGCTTAAACTACCCCTCCTTCCCTTAATACTTTAAAACAATCCATCTTTTGAACCCTACCCCTAATTCTGTAAATAGTCCGTCTTTCGAACAATTACCTCTATTTTTTAACTACTATAAAAAATTGGTTTTTGCAGCACCCAATCCAAACGATTCATCATCTTTCATATCTATCGATCTACCCCAACCACGCTTAAACTACCCATACTTCTCTTAATACTTCAAAACAACTCTTCTTTTTAATCCTACCCCTAATTCTCTAAATATCTCTTCTTTCCAGCAATTACCCCTGTTTTTTAACTACTATGAACCCTTGGTTTTTGCAGCACCTAATCCAAACAATTCATCATCTTTCATATTTGTCGATCTACCCCTACTATGCTTAAACTACCCCAACTTCTCTTATTACTTCGAAACAGCCCTTCTTTTTAATACTATCCCCAATTTTTTAAATAGTCGTACTTCCAACAATTACCCTTATTTTTTAACTACTGTGAAGTGTTGGTTTTTGCAGCATCCAATCTAAATGATTCATCGTTTTTCATATATGTCGATCTACCCCTACTATGCTTAAATTACCGCTACTTCTCTTAGTACTTAAGAACAACCTTTCTATTTTACATCTACAAATAATTCTCTAAATAGCCCTCCCTTCCAATAATTACTCTTATTTTTTTACTATTGTGAAGGGTTGGTTTTTGCAGCACCCAATCCAAACAATTTATCATCTTTCATATTTGTGGATCTAACCTAACTAAGCTTAAACTATCCCTACTTCTCTAAATACTTCAAAATAGCCCTTCTTTTTAATCCTATCCCTAATTTTCTAAATAGCCCTTACTTCCAACAATTACCCTTATTTTTTAACTATTATGAAGGTTGGTTTTTGCAGCATCCAATCCAAATGATTCATAATCTTTCATATTTGTCGACCTTCCCCTACTATGCTTAAACTACCCATACTTCTCTTCATACTTCAAAACAACCTTTGTTTTTAATCCTATCCATAATTCTCTAAACAGCCCTTCTTTCCAACAATTACCCCTATTTTTTAACAAGTGTAAAGGCTTGGTTTTTGCAGCATCCAATCCAAACGATTCATCATCTTTCATATTTGTCGATCTACCCATACTTCTCTTTATACTTCAAAATAACCCTTCTTTTTAATCCTATTCCCAATTCTCTAAATAGCCCTTACTTCCAACAATTACCTTTATTTTTTAACTACTATGAAGGGTTGCCTTTTGCTGCATCCAATCCAAATGATTCATCATCTTTCATATACGTTGATCTACTCCTACTATGCTTAAGCGACCCCTGCTTCTCTTAATACTTCAAAATAACCCTTCTTCTTAATCCTACCCTTAGTTCTATAAATATCCCTTCCTTCCAACAATTACCCCTATTTTTTTTACTATTATGAAGGACTGGTTTGTGCAGCACCCATTCCAAACAATTCACCATCTTTCATATTTGTCGATCTACCACTATTATGCTTAAACTACCCCTACTTCTCTTAATACTTCAAGATAACCCATCTTTTTAATCCTACTCCTAATTATATAAATAGCCCTCGCTTCCAACAATTTCCCCTATTTTTTAAGTTCTGTGCAGGGTTAATTTTTGAAGCACCCAATCCAAATGATTCGTCATCTTGCATATTTGTCGATCTACCCCTACGATGCTTAAAATACCTCTACTTCTCTTAATACTTTAAAACAGCCCTTCTTTTTGATCCTATCCCTAATTCTATAAATAGACCTTCCTTCCAATAATTACCCATATTTTTTTACTATTGTGAAAGATGGGTTTTTCCAGCACCCAATTGAAACAATTCATCATCTTTCATATTCGTCGATCTACCCCTACTACGCTTAAACTACCCTTACTTCTCTTTATACTTCAAAACAACTTTTCTTTTTAATCCTACCCCAAATTCTCTAAATAGCCCTTACTTACAACAGTTACCCCTTTTTTAACTTCTGTGAAGGGTTCATTTTTGGAGCACCCCATCCAAATGATTAATCATCTTTCATATTTGTCGATCTACCGCTACTATGCTTAAACTACCCCAACTTCCCTTAATACTTCAAAACAACCCTTATTTTTAACCCTACCTCTAATTCTATAAGTTGCACTTCTATCCAAAAATTACCCCTATTTTTAGCTATTTTGTAGGATTACTTTTTGCAGCACACAATCCAAACGATTTATCATCTTTCATATTTTTCGATCTGTCCATATTGTGGTTAAACAACCCCTACTTCTCTTAATACTTCAAAATAACCCATATTTTTAATTCTAACCCAAATTCTATAAATATCGCTTACTTCCAACAATTACCATTATTTTTTAACTACTGCGAAGGGTTGGTTTTTGCAGCACCCTATCCAAATGATTCATCATCTTTCATATTTGTCGATTTACCCCTACTATGCTTAAACTACCCCTACTTCTCTTAAAACTTCAAAACAACCCTTATACTTATTCCTACCCCTAATTCTCTAAATAGCCCTTCTTTCCAACAATTGCCCCTATTTTTTAACTACTGTGAAGGATTGGTTTTTGCAGCACCCAATCCAAATAACTCATCATCTTTCATATTCGTCGATCTACCCATACTATGCTTAAATTACCCATACTTTTTATACTTCAAAACAAATCCTCTTTTTAATCCTGCCCCTAATTCTCTAAATAGCCCTTACTGTGAACAATTACCGCTATTTTTTTACTTCAGTGAAGGGTTGGTTTTTGGAGCTCCCAATCCAAATGATTCATTATCTCTCATATTTGTCGATCTACCCCTGCAATGCTTAAAGTATACCTACTTCCCTTAATACTTCAAAAAAAACCCTTCTTTTAAATCCTACACATAATTATCTAAATAGCCCTTCTTTCCAACAATTACCCCAATTTTTTAAATACTTGAAGGATTAGATTTGTAGCACCCAATCCAAACGATTCATCATCTTTCATATTTGTCAATCTACCCTTACTATGCTTAATCTACCCATACTTGTCTTAATACTTTAAAACAACCATTCATTTGAATCATACCCCAAATTCTCTAAATAGCCCTTACTTCCAATAATAACCCCAATTTTTTAACTACTGTGAACGGTTGGTTTTTTCACCATCCAATCCAAACTATTCATCATCTTTCATATTTATCGATCTACCCCTACTATGCTTAAACTAACCACACTTCTCTTAGTACTTCAAAACAACCATTCTTTTTAATCCTAACCCTAATTATCTAAATAGTCCTTCTTTCCAACAATTACTCCTATTTTTTAACTACTACGAAGGATGGTTTTTGCAGCACCAAATCCAAACGATTCATCATCTTTCATATTTGTCGACATACCCCTACTGTGCTTAAACTACTCATACTTCTCTTAATACTTCAAAACAACCCTTATTTTTAATCCTACCCCAAATTCTATAAATATCCCTTACTTCCAACAATTACCCCTATTTTTTAACTACTGTGAAGGGTTGGTTTTTGCAGCTCCCAGTCCAAATGATTTATCATATTTCATATTTGGCGATCTACCCCTATTATGCTTTAAACTATCCATACTTTGCTTAATACTTCAAAGTAAACCTTCTTTTTAATCTTTTCCCTAATTCTCTAAATTGCCCTTAACTCCAATAATTACCCTTATTTTTAAACTACTACGAAGGGTGTAACACCCCATGTCCATTAATGTCACTCACAAAGGGAATGCATCAATGCCCATGAAGCGTTAACGTGGTATAGTACAGATAAATTACAAGAATAAATAAATAAAACAACACAGCAGAAGATAAAACATATTTCATAGCATTATAACTCAAAACTAGCTTACAAAAGTAGTTTCCAAAACCATTACAACAAGATCAATAGTCTTTTCCAAAAACTTCAAAGTACGAAAAGAAGCAAATACTTAAATAACATAAATGCATAAATCCCCACTTAGCATGAGCAAAGCCATAAAGATGAGAGAGTCCAAAGCAATACATCTACTCTTTATCAAGCAACTGAAAGAAATTGGCACCAAGCTGTAGTATTCCCTCCATGCGAACCTGAGGGGGGGAGGAAAGAAAAGAGATGGAAACAAACGGGTCAGACATAATGTCTGGCGAGGCCAGTAATTTTAATAAATAATAGGTAAGGTGAATGATCAAGACATAAATAGGCATCATGATATGGCTGTAACATAGATAAGGTAGATAAAAAGGATGGACAAGGTCATTTCGTCCATATGTACTAAGACAATCCTACAACTTGGCTAAGTCAAAAACCCTCCAAGTACTAACCCCGAATACCGAAGTCAACATCAAACTAGCACCCAAAGGACTATCCAACTCAACCAACATGTATTTCGTTGCACCGCACATTTCCTAAGTTACACCACATTGCTTATTTACACCACACATCTACTAGTCTCTTTTACTCAAGGTTGATCCCTTCCCACTAACTGTACCCTCATGACAAACTTGGTAGTTACTTGTACCTAGATGCTATCGTAGGTTCCGGCTTTCTCCAACCGCCGCTAAGGTACCCTTACTCTACCCATTTGATCGGCTCCCTAAAACACATAGGCACCTGTGATGGCCCCACAGTTGGGTGCATCACTCCCCAAAGTGGCAACCCCGATACCAACATGAAATGCAAGGCCATACCTACACGATGCAACAACGTCTTACCTACGAGCCTGGACCCATGCATGCACATGTACCCGTTGGACTTGCGTTGCCACTGCTATTCACGTCTTGACCACTTATATTCAAGCCCAGTAAGCGTGTCCCCACCCCGGCTTAGTACCGGGCCTAATTAGATACTCAAATGGGTTACTGTTTGAAATGAGTCCCCATCCGACACAAGCCTCCCACCTATGCTTGGCCCCCACTAGGTTTTTCTTCCACTTAACCATTTTAATTTAAATGTCCATGTTTTACACATACTACGGTTAAGTCCATAATTAAATGTCATAATTTACATGCCTTAACTTATTCCGGTTAAGTCCATATTTACATGTCATAATTTACATGCCACCCCACTTAACCCTCTAACCATACCTATGTCTTATTATGATTAGTATTCCTTAATTCATTCCGTATGACGAACGGTGCATGACCTCTCACATTAGACCGAACACTTTGTGGCCGCTGGATTTGTCGGCGCTTCCGGGCAGTCTTACGCTACAAACCGGGTCTAACCTCGTGTCACCCATCGTTACGCCTACAATTCATGCCTTTGACCTCTCACATTAGACGTCCAATTGTGGAAGCTAGATTTCTCAGGCGGTTCCTGGCAGTCTTACACCATAATTGCGCCTAACCTCGTATTAAAGGTTTAATAATAATCGTATTTCACCGAAACCCCAATTTTCATGTCATGTGTTTCCAATTCAATATATAATCTTGTTTACACTTTTTTCCTATTCCAACTTGTCATTAATTTCACTAATTACATATTAATTAGCCTCAATTACAAATTTTCAATTATAGGCAATTTCATCAATTTCATGTAATTCATATCCAAATATGCCAATTTCACATATTATCCAATTATCCAATAATATCCCATTTTCCAAACTTCCCATATTCCATATATTCTCCATCGTACCCACGTATTCGTATTCGCGCATAATTTCAATATCGGCTCGAAGGTAGCCTAGGTCCACAAATAAAAGGAATAGGGGTAAGAAGAAAGAATCAATTCATAGAAAATTGGAATAAAACAACATCATGAAATAAAGAGGCATATAGACTAGCATGGAGGCATAATAAAAGATTCAACAAGAATAAAATGGTAAAAGGTATGAACTTTACATAGAAACATAGGCATATGATGACATGAATCAAAAGGTGAAAACTTGGATGAGATTTAAATTACATACATACATATGAATCCTCTTTACAACTTTATCATGTAACTTTTAATCCCATTATATTGTGAAAGTCTCTGTACTCATCTTTCATAGTTAAAGAATATAATTATGCACTGAAATTGGTGTAGAAACGTTGCGGTGTTGTTGATTGATCTTCTTTAATTGTTGTTAAACTCTAAACTTTGATTTGAATTGTGTATGAGCACTTGAGATTTGATTATAGGCGGCTAGGGTATAGGAGAGAGATTTTGATGGCATAATGGTGTCTTAGAAATTATTTTATGAATTAGGGTTAGGTTGGTGGCATATTTAGAGGTGTAGGAAGTTATTTAGGCCTTAGAATTAACCCTAGAACAGTTATGGATCATCAAAAATCGTCCAGGCCAAAAAATCGCACCATGCAGCAAACTGGCCGAACCAGGTTCGTCCTCCCAAAGGGGGAGGTCGACCCCCAGGTCGACCTGGGGGTACCCAGATAGACACCATTGTCGACCTCCCACTTGGGAGGTCGACCTCCCTGGTTGTCCTGCTCACATTTTTTTCTTCTTCTTTTTCTTGTTATCTTCCGAGGGTCATATCTCCTTCGTCCGGACTCCGTTTTTCTAAAACTTGGACTCTATTCCATGCAGAATTCCGAGACGAACACAATGGTGTAATCCATTTCCCTTCATTTCTCTTTTAAAAATTAAGTGTTCGTTTATTTGATCATTTAAAATTTGGGGTGTTACATTCTCCCCTACTTAAAGGATTTCGTCCTCGAAATCTCTAAGTCAAGAAGAACGTATCCTACCATCCAATCATCCACCTACTCAACCATCAACCACAAGGAACCATTGTCCTTAAGAAATTTTCTAATGCTTTTCATGTACTTATGCATAGTGTATGTATATGTTCGTATACTAATGCAAAATCAGGCGGTCCACTGATTCAGTCGACCTACTTAATGTAAATAATTATAGTGCCATGTATCCATCATGTATGCAAAGGACCCTGTACATATCATTACTACATGTGTGCACAACCATTTATATAAATGCAACATCCATATGATACACACATTTAATGTACATTCATTTTTCTAAATACATCCATTTATATGCAATATGCAATATGAAAGTGATTGAGCCGATCTAGTGCCTAAAGTGTGTGTATATGCGTCCACGAGCAACCACTAGCAAACACTTGCATCCACATGCATCCACCACACATAAAATGTCTCAAACACATGTTTCAACCATATGAATACCCTATCTAAAGGTCAACGATACAAGCGAGAGGACATACTAAAGATAGAACAGGTACAAGATAAGCGATAAAGGAGAAATTAAAAGACATACCCTCTAAAAGAAAAGGGTACAATGAACGCATCTTCTCTTCTGTCTCCCAAGTAGCGTCACTCTCATCATCTTGCCATTGAACTTTGACTAGCTTGACCTCTCGATTCCTTAACTTCTTAATCTCGGACCCAAGAATGCATGCAGGAGCTCGTCGAATGGTCGCATCCCACTCTATCTCCACCTCTCTAAGCAAGCTTGGCTCACCTCCGCGGTCTCATAAAAGCACTTCCTCAAATGTGATAAATGGAATACGACATGTACACCACTAAGTCTCTCAGGCAACTCCAGTCTATACGCCATCTGTCCAATCCTCTCCTTAATAGGAAACGGCCCTACGAACCTTGGTGCTAACTTCCTAACGGACCCGAAGCAAACAACATTCCGTAATAGAGACACGTTGATAAAGACCATGTCCCTAATATCAAATTCAAGATCTGTCCTCCTCTTGTCCGCATACGATTATTGCCTTTCTTGCGCCATCTTCATCCTCCTTCGAATCAAATCGATCTTTTCCGAAGTCTCTCTAATCATATCAGGCCCAAGTAAGATCATATCCGTAGATTCCCACCAACATGTAGGTGAACGAGAAGGCCTTCCATAAAGAGCCTCGAATGGTGCCATGCCAATGCTAGACTGAAAACTATTATTATATGCGAAGTCCACCAAAGGAAGATGCTCCTCCCATGTACCTCCGAAGTCTAAAACACATAGCCTGAAAAGGTCCTCTAGAATACGATTCACCCTCTCGGTCTGGTCTTCCGTCTGAGGATGATATGCAGTGCTCAAACATAACTGAGTCCCTACCGCCTCTTGCAAGCTCTTCCAAAACTCGCTAGTAAAAATAGGATAGCGATCGCTCACTATGCTAGAAGTAACACCGTGCAAACGAACTATCTCTCGAATGTATACAGAGGCTAACCATGGAGCAGTCCTCTTACTCTTCACGGGATTGAAATGGACGCTCTTAGTAAGTCTGTCTACCACTACCCAAATCCCTGTATTATCCATCCTCGATCTCGGTAACCCATCAACAAAGTCCATCGAGATACTCCCCCACTTCCATTGTGGGACCTCTAATGGGTGAAGCAACCCACCGGGCTTTTTTTGCTCTGCTTCTACTTGTTGGCACACCAAGCATCTAGTGACAAACTCGGCCACATCCCTCTTCATACCGGCCCAAAAGTAAACTCGTCTCATGTCCATATACATCTTGTCCCCGCCGGGATGAATGGTCATCTTCTAACGATGTGCATCCTCAAGAGTGGCATTCCTCAAGTTCTCGTCTCATGGTACACAAAGTACACCATCCCTACGTAAACAACCCTTATCATCTAGGGTATACCTACTGATATGGCTCGATGACTCCCCCCTTATGAGCTTCTCTACCAACTCAACCAACTGTGGGTCATCTCGCTGTGCCTCACCAATCCGTCCCAAAAGCTTAGGTCTGACCTTAAACGAGCAAAACTATCGCTCCATTGACTTTGGACCGTCATGGATGGATGGAATCGTTCCCTCGATTTCTCTTCCGATTATTGCCATTACTGTTGTTACCATTGTTTCTTGACTGACGGCCGCCACCCTGGTTTCGGTTTCCAACGTTGACTTCAACCTTTCCCGAGTTGTCTCCGGTTTGCTTGATGGCGACATTACTTTGGATTTCCTCCTTATTTGCCTTTTTCATCTCTCGGTTAGCATATACCTCCTACTGATGTAAGCGTACGTTTGCTTTCTCGTAAAACAATTCTCTAGTATAAGGTGGTTTACCGGCCAGGTATCTCCCAAATTCAGTATCTTTATCTACCCCATCAATTAGGGCTGCCACAACGGTCGGCTCATGAGGATCCTTCACTTCGATGGCGGCTAGGTTGAAATGATCCAGATACCCCCTCAAACTCTCACATGCTCGTTGTTTGACAAGGAACAGGTCAATCACACTTTTCGATCTTTGAGCGTAGATACGGAACTGTTCTACGAAATTTTCACTCAATTCCCTGAAACTGGAAATTGATCTTGCTGGTAAGCGAGTAAACCATAATAACGCTACATCCTCCAGGAATATAGCAAATGCCTTGCACTTTACAGCGTCAGAGGCTGTGGCAGCGGTCATTGACCAAGAATATCTCATTAGATGTTGGATTGGATCAGATCTACTCGCGTAACGGTTCATTTGAGGCATGTTGAAGCGCCTAGGGAATGTTACATCTAGAATGTCATCGGTAAAAGGGGTGTGGCTGCGATCAATCCCCCAGTCTTCATTCCTTTGTCCACGGTTATCCGCCAGGATTTGATGGAACATAGCTGCCACATTTGCACTAGTCATCGTATTCTCGGGGTCAGTGATTCTAGCTCGGTGGAATTCTATGATCTCTCTTCTAGGAACATCCACGAAGTCCAGAGCTTGGATTGGGCTTTGCTGCCCCCGGTTACTTTGAGCATTTGCGTGGCGGAGGAGCTGAGATGGTCTATTCTCAACAGAATTATTCACAACTCGAGCTCTAGGAGTTGCAGTGTGATTACTCAAGTTGCAGATTGAAGGTCCCTCACCAAGTGTCTCTTCCTCCCTTGATGGCAAGTTTCCAAATCGGAGCTGCTCTATGTTTTTTGCCCGCTCATATGGTCGCCGCAGAGGTCTTGGCGATTCTTCCGATGAAGAAGAATATTCTAGGGTGAGCGAACGGACTGGAGGAGGTGTTCTTTCCCTTACAAGATCATCCAGACGTCTATCCATAACAGTCAAATTATGTCGCGGCATGGAGTTTTCCTGCCTTTGAGCAGCTATTTCATTAAACAGCCTATCCTACATTTCAACGAAGCGAGAGAGATCTCTTTCAGTAACTGGAGCAAAGGCGTTATACTGATCATCAATATTTTCCCTTATGCGCAGAGACCTTGAACAAGGTTGAACAGAGGGACCAGGACGGGAAGAGCGAGCCATAGGCTCCTTTCCAGGTCGAGTTGTAATCCGGTCATCGTCTCAGATCGTGGTGGATCGGTGTCGGCGGCTCGCAGAATCCCCCAGGGATCGGATCGTGGTAACATTGGGAGGGAGGTTTGTGGTGTTATCATGGGACCGGGTGATAACCCCTTCAACGGTTCAATTCGGATAGTCCTCCACAGTTCGGTTCGCCATCTCCGTTCCGTGATCCGAGGGTCTTTCATTAACCTGTTCATGCTTGCTTTCTTAAATCGCTTCATTCGCAGCATCACCCGCCTGTGAAGCTCGCACTTCCTTAGACTTCTTTCCAGCCATGATATCAGGTATTGTTGAAATCTTCGAAGGCCTGAACAGTGAGGTTTCGGGACTGTTTTCTTCGGACTTGAATATCCAAACAACGGAGAAACAATCCAATATCTTGGGTTCAATTCTTAGTGAAAGCACCAAAATGTTTGATCAAAATTTGGCTCTAACACCCAATTTGTTCCGATTTGTAGAGAATTATGAGTGAAAAATGAGAAAAAAACAGAGAACACACAAGATTTATAGTGGTTCGGCATTAACGAGCCTACGTCCACTTTATATGCTATTGATTATACTTCGAATGCTAGTACAATCAATGATTTCTCTCAAACTCACTTTTACAATTATGATTTTTCTCAGTAATCTCGAAGTAATACTAATAAGACATAGTGGTGCGATACTAATGGTGGAATCAATACTCAATACCGCCAAAAGATCCTGAAAAATGCCAGTCTCTGGGCTATTTATAGCTGATTCTGTCAGGCGGTTCGCGGTCACACGTGGTGTAGATCCCGTGAAAATCGGATCGGATTGAGCAATGAGGAGGAATTGGTCAATATGACAGTTGTGGACAGGTGTCGCGAGATCCATGCATTTCAGATCGCTGAAGACCAGTTCGTGGTTGAACAAGTCCGGGGCTTCGCTGCGCGTCGGGGGATCGGATCGGAGCGAGGTAGTGGCGCAGGTGCGGATCGAGTCGTGATGAGGTGGACGGATCGATGACGCGATAGGGGCGATCCGAGGAGGGTAGCAATCTGTTCTTTCGATCCGAGGAGGGTAGCAGGGCCATGACCAAACCTTTCATGAATTAAAGGAACGTAGTTTCATACTTTCTTCTTATGTATGAACCTCGGTGGCTTGGTCAAAAAGCTAGCCAACACTACCGACCTCGCTGCCCACTACTGTCCTATGACAGTGCGCTAAAAAATTTTGTTCAACATAGACTAGACTTACTAGATCGAAGCATGGATTTGAAAGAAGAGGACAACAAAGTTTTTTAAGCCATGTTATTCTTCTGAAACGAGATCCAGTACCCTTTTGGCCAAGATTTGTTTTCAGAATAGCCAAACCTTAGGAAGTATGACCTACATGATATTGTTTTAAATGAGAAAAGATGTCGACAAGATTTGGCAAAAGAAGTTTACTGCGTTGAAAAAACATATCACTGTGTTAGGAACGAAAACATTGTTTTTGTTTATATATATGTATGTATGTACGGAGGATTTATTTTGGTATCAGATTGAATGTGAACAGAAGCAGGCGAGAATTTGGAAGTCAATACACCATCGTTATCAGCTAGTGTGTTTGAATCGAATCGTGTATACACGATTTTATTAAGTACGGAGAGATTTGATTTTCAGCAACAGTGTTTCGCCGATGCTTAATAAATGTTCTCTATAGTTAAGAGAGCTAGTTTGTTGACACACTTTAACGTGTGTCACCATGACACCACTAACGGTGTTAGTGGTGTGTGGCTGAGATTCAACGGGAGAAATTCAGGGGGCAATCTCAGCCACACACCACTATCACCGTTAGTGTTGTCATGGTGGCACACGTTAAAAAGGTGTCAACAAACTCGTATTGTATGGCTAAGCTATCGCTCTGCGGTACTTGCACATATGCTGAGATTTTAGGGTGATATTGTTCCGTGCTTTTGAAACGACATGAACTGATTTTAAAAAATGATCATGGCTTGGGAGATTTTCATATTGATTTGTTGGAATGGAAGGCCACCGTACATTTGTCTTCATTCTGATAAGTGAATGATTGAAGAATTGGTGTGTTGCTGGGATCTTCAGTTTGCGAAGAATAAAACTATACAAGATATGGAGATTGGAGATGATGTTGTAGAATCAGTTTAACTTTTTTTTATACATATATATTATTAGTTTTGGAAGAAGGAATGAACGATATAGGCAAAACTTCGTTTTCATCAGTTCAACCAGTACATACTACCTGCCAAAAAGTTTGACTATAGATACAAAAAACATAAATTTTGTCCTATCAGATTTTAAAAGATATGAAATGATATACTACGGATGCGATAAGGATATGCTGTACTGAGATTTCGTGTGGTATAAATAATGTAAGGGTTTGCTGTAAGTGGCAAGGATTTTCAAAGATTTCATGTGGTTTAAATACGATTTTCGAAAGTGTTGCAATGAGATTTGTTGTAAGAATTTAGTCAAAGATTCAGCGATATTTTTGTAAGAATTTAGATTAAATATATTGAAATTCTATATTAAAAATTTATATTAAAATCCCTTTATTTATACGAGCGTAACCGCATGTGTATCGCGTGTGGCAAGGGCAAGCGCTCCACGCTTGATCATGACACGTACTCCGCGCATGGAATATTGTGTATTTAGTAAATGCAAGTGAAAAACGATCTATCAAAATATTCAAACAATTAAATTTACGTTATTTAATTTCAAAACAACATTTAAAACCAATTTTAAATGTTTAAATAAATTGTTAAAAATACTTGCCGTTACAGGACTTCCCAAGTCGACATAAAGACAATTTGTGTAATCAAACAAATCTATGGTAATTAGATGAACACAAATATGATTCATTAGAATGAATACCAATTAAGATAAACATTACTTTTGTGTAATTATTCAGTCCAAGAGAATACTTGTTGAACTATGAAATAATAATAAAATAAGACAATAAATAAAATGCATATAGGAACACCTAGTTGTTCCACTATTGCAGAAGTGGTATCTTGAAAGTTGAAACTGTTAGGATTGCCTCGTATGTTCTTAAGAAGGATTGATGGTTTGACTACAATAGTCCCACATCACGGAATATATTGACGAAATTGTGCATAAATATGAGCTGGTAGGCATGTAACATCAGGAATTCCTTTTGTTACGTGAGAATTGTGTGCCAACTCATATGCATGCAAGGAAGGTGACTTTGCTCCGACCGTCGTTACATAACTGAAACACCCCACCTCCGTTAGGGTCACTCTCAAAGGGAATGCCCTAATTTTGGTGGAGGTTTATAAGTATAAGTCACAGATATACAAGACAGATATAAGAACACATATTTGTAAACAGCGGAAAAACAACAACTTTTATTTCATAAAAAGCAAATACGTGTTACAGCAACATCACCATGATTGTCTTACATCCTTTCAAAAAACATAACATAACACTTTCATAATCTGTCTTGATTACATTATTTAAAGAAGCAAAAAGAAAACATAGATAAACTGCAAAAGCCCCATAGTGGTTGTCCAAAGTCATAGTTCAAAACGAAAAGGTCCAAGTAATACATTTCTCCTCTTCAAGCTGGATATTAAGGCCGGTCAAGCTGCAGTGTTCCCTCCCTGTGGACCTGGGGGGGGGAGGGGGGAAACGGAAGAAAAGAAGACGAAAGAAAAGTAGAGTCAGACATAAAGCCTGAGTAAGTCTAGGACTATTCTGTCTATGAATAAAGAACTAGGTATGATAAGTATAAACAAGAAGTGGGAAAGCACTATAAACTTGGTTAAGTTGTCTAGAGTCGAATATACTATCGTACCCCATGTTAATCTTTGAACCCATATAAACTAGTTCCTAACTGGCACCCCATAATCAGGGTGAAGTGATCCATTCTATGATGATCGGCTCTTACTCGCATAGTTACATGTGTCTTACGGCCCCCGATGTTGTAGTTACCTATGCTGGTCCCACCATGGGGTGTATCAAGTCCCATGGTTGTGGCCCGACACAATCCTAGAATGCACAGGTATTCTACTGGTGCCCAGTGCCTTATTTTTCTGCGCCGGAGTGTGTGCACGCCCGCACCCCGTTAGAACCTACACTGCTACACCACCGCCGTCGATTTGACCTCTTACAATCATCCTAGTAATCGTGCCCCACCCTTCCTAGTTTCAGGGTATCATGATACACCTTATAGGGTTACTGCTGAAAAGGGTCCCCTGTTACTAGATTTTCTATCTCTAGCCAACATGCTAAGGTGGTTAAGTGTTTTCTAACCTAACCCCCACCAGTCCGTTTAGTTTAGCATGTTCCATTTTGATTAAGTCTTCAGTTCACTTAATCCTAACAATCCTGACTCAGCCTTAATTGTCTTATTAAAGCCTTGACCTCTCACATTAGACAGGTATTGTTGTGGCTGCCTGTTGCCGGTTAGTTCCGGGCAGTCTTACGCCACAACTCAGTCTAACCTCGGGTCCTTATTGGGCTCCACGTTTAACCTCCCACATTGGATAGGTATTGTTGTGACTACTGGACAGCCGGGCGGTTCCGGGCAGGTTTACATCACAACTCAATCCAACCTCGGGTTAAACACATCGTATTTTCTACATTTACATATTTTGTCTTTCTTCTTTATTTTCTTATATGTAAATATTTGCGGCCCATTATTAAGTTAATGGTGTAAAGACTTACACCAATCATGGGCCCAACCCATACTTGAATTTGGGCCCTTCTACTTTATATTTTCATTTATTAATTAATTTGGCCCAACGTTATTTTCCCCCGTTTAATACGTTCTTTTATTATAATATATGTTGGGCTTAGGCTTTCTAAGCCCAACTTAGCCATGTGAGAAAAGGGGAGGCTTAAAGCGTGATTACATACACAAAAAGGGGAATGTGAACGCATGAACTTGCAACATAACGTTGGAACTACAAAACAGAAACTGGTGTACTTGCATAGTAGCATAAGTGACATGAATCAAAGCATGTAAACTTGTAGTTAAGTTAAGAATCTAAATTGGATATCATTGTTGGCACATAGTCTTAACTACAACATAAACCTATATTTTTGTTTAGGCATAATGTCAAACATAAGTAAATCATGTTCATAAGATTACTACATGTTTACAAAGGTGCTTACTTTTGTTACTAACACAAAAGTATAGTTCAACTTAATCATGATTTTAAATCTATTCACATAACCATGGCATAAATATTTCTAACATGAAATCATGATTTTTACTTTAGTCATGCAAACTTGCAAATGAGATTTTTGAATCTAACCTATATGTCTTCATATAATTCTTGTTAACAATATAGACCTAACATGGTTTTCAATTATGCAAAATATCAATCATAGCCTAGTCATATTCATAAGTTCGCAAAGAGGTTTTCTAGTGCAAAAAGTATGGCTTAATACATAGATCATGATGCCAAATTTTCAACATAATTTCATATGGATTATAATAACCCAAATTTGTTCCAATTACTCACAAAAATGATTTTTGTACAAAAATACACATTATGATGGCATAATAGCAAAACCACAAACTTGCATGAATTTCAATTAAACAACTACATACATGTAGCTTCAACATGAATTACATAATTTACGAATATTCCAAACGTATACTTGCATAAAACTACCGCAAACATGTAGTTTTTATAATGAATAACATAATTTGAGAATATCCAAACGTATACAATATTCCAAATCGATAAGAATCATAATAACGCACATATATGAATTACTTTATCGCCACAAATCAAGTATACAAACCAACACAGTTATTTGTTCATACCAAAATAATACTCTACTTAAAATCGTGTGGCGAATTCTCCAATTTAGGAATTTGGAGATGTGATTCCTTGTTGATTTGATTTGTTTAAGTTGCTTTATGCTTTAGAATTTGCCTCCTAATCTCCTCTCCAATTGGTGGCTACTCTTAGTCGTTCCTCAGCAACATGATGGCCTTGTTCTTATTTTTTGAATGAATAGATTAGGTTGAGTCTAGGGTCATTTTTATAGAGTTTATGAACTGATTAGGACCATCGATGTTGCTTGGATCGATCGTAGCCATTCATTCGAAAGAGATACCAATTAGAGCCTGCCACCTAGCCCTAATGACAAAGCATGCTTCTGAAAATCGACCAACATAGACTAGGCCAGCCAGGGTGGGCTGGGTTCGACCTGGCTCTAGACCAGGTCGACAGCCCTGTCGACAGCCCTGTCGACCTGGCAAGACCAGGCCGACACCCCAGTCGACCTGGGTGCATCAGGCGGGAATTTTCCCGCCCTGGCCAATTGGGCCCGATTTTTAATTTTAAACTTGTTTTTCTGAGCTGTTTTATTCTGTTCGAATTTTAAACTTAATTCAGAAACTTCCGGAGGCTATATCTTCTTCATACGGACTCCGTTTTTCAAAAACTCGGACTCTATTTCGCGTATTTTTCCGAGACGAACGCAATGGCGTATCCCGTTTCCCTTAGTTCTTTGATCTGTAATTAATTATACTTTAATTTGTGGATTTCACAGTTATAGAATTCGCGGGGTGTTACATTCTCCCCCACTTAAAAGGATTTCGTCCCCGAAATCTTCAAGTTAGGAGGAATGTATATCCTAACATCCAATCATCCATCTACTCATCCATCAAACACGAGCATCCATTGTCCTTAAAAGACTTCTAATGCTTCATGATCATATGCAAAGTGTGTGTGCGTACATGAATTTATCTAATGCAAAATCAGGCGGTCTACTGATTCAGTTGACCTCCTTAATTTGAATTATGTAAGTGCCATGAATCCATCATGTATGCAAATTTTTTCCTATTCATGATTCTACATGAGTGCACAATCATTCATACAAATGCAACATCCATATGACAACACATTAAAGTTCAACCATATACGAATGCAAACATATATGCATATGCAATATGAAGTGACTGAGCCGATCTAAAACCTAGATTGTGTGTGTATATGCAACCACGAGCAACCACTAGCAATCACTTGCAACCACTCGCAACCATCATCCATAACATGTTTCAATTACATGTTTCCATCCAAAGGGTTTCTACCTAAAAGATAAGGTCGAGGAAATATACCTAAAAAGATAGATAAAAGCGCAACTTAAGGAAAAAGAAAGATCAAGGATGTACCCTCGAAAAGAAAAGGGTAGGCAGTGCGTATTCTAGCTTCAGTTTCCCAAGTCGCGTCTCCCTCGGCGTCGCTCCACTGAACTTTGACGAGTTTGACTTCGCGGTTGCGTAGCTTCTTCACTTCCGTTCCTAGTATGCGGGTTGGAAATTTTCTTATGGTTGCTTCGCGTTCCACTTCGGCCTCTTCGAGGATATTTGGCTCTACCACTTTAGCAGACTCATGTAGACATTTTCGGAGATGTGAAACGTGAAAAACGTTGTGGACTCCAGCCAACTTCTCAGGTAGCTCTAATCTATAGGCCATTTTCCCAATTTTCTCAATGATAGGGAATGGCCCTACGAACCTTGGTGCCAGTTTTCCTGTGGTTGCAAAACGAACAACGTTCCATAGCGGAGATACCTTAAGAAAAACTCTGTCCCCAACCTCAAATTCAAGGTCGGTCCTCCTCTTGTCGGCGTTGGACTTTTGTCTGTCTTGGGCCGTCTTCATCCTTCTTCGTATTAAGTCTACTTTCTCTGAAGTCTCTCGGATCATATCTGGTCCAAGTATGAGCTTATCAGTAGACTCCCACCAACAAGTGAGCGATCGGCACGGTCTTCCATATGAATCTTCGAAGGGCGCCATTCCAATGGATGCCTGATAGCTGTTGTTGTAGGCAAATTCCACCAAAGGAAGGTGGTCTTCCCACGTCCCTCCGAAGTCAAGGACGCATAGTCTTAAAAGGTCTTCCAAAACTCTGTTTACTCTCTCTGTTTGGCCGTCGGTTTGCGGATGATAGGCTGTGCTCAAGCATAACTGCGTTCCTACTGCTTCTTGCAGACTCCGCCAAAACTCACTGGTGAAGATGGGGTCTCGGTCACTAACGATGCTAGATGGTATTCCATGGATTCGAACTATTTCCTTAAGGTAAAGAGATGCTAGGGATGAGGTAGTTCTTTTACTTTTAACAGGTAAAAAGTGGGCGCTTTTAGTAAGCCTATCCACTATTACCCAAATGCTAGTGTTGCCTCTCCTAGACCTAGGCAGCCCATCGATGAAGTCCATTGAGATGCTATCCCACTTCCACTGCGGGACCTCTAGAGGATGTAGCAGTCCGCCAGGCTTTTTCGGTTCCGCCTTAACCTGTTGGCACACCATACACTTAGAAACGGATTCTTCCACGTCCTTTTTCATGTCGTTCCAAAAGAAAGTCCTTTTTATATCTTTGTACATTTTATCTCCGCCTGGGTGTATCGTCATCTTGGAGTGATGTGCTTCCTCGAGAACCTTCTTTACTAAATCTTTTGTCTGCGGGACGCATAGTCTTCCGTCTCGCCTTAGCAAACCCTTATCGTCGATGGAGTATCTGTTGAGGTGACTTGAAGTCTCACCCCTAATTAGCCTATCAATCGTTTCCACAAGTTGAAGGTCTTCGCGCTGTGCTGTCCCTACTGAATCCACTAAAGTTGGGCGCACTTCAAGAGATGCTAGCAAGCCTGGTATAAAATCGGAGGAAGGCCTAAAGTCGAAGCTGGCTATAAACTCTAGGCTTTGTCTTTCCACAAACAACGGGCTTAGGGTTAATTTCTTTCGGCTCAACGCGTCTGCCACTACGTTGCCTTTGCCCGGAGTATAGGAGATTTCGAAATCGTACGAGGCAAGAAACTCAATCCATCTTTGTTGCCTCAAGTTAAGATCCTTCTGCGAGAAAAGATATTTCAACGATTTATGGTCAGTGTAAAGTTCGAACTTCTCACCCAGGAGATAGTGTCGCCAAGCCTTGAGTGCAAAGACGATGGCGGCTAACTCAAGATCGTGGGTCAGGTAGTTCTTTTCATGCACCTTCAACGGCCTCCCGCCATAAGCTACAACCCTTCCTTCTTGCATTAAGACGGCGCCTATCCCTGTCCCACATGCATCCGTATAAACAGTGAACATCTTGCTCCCATCTGGCAGCGTCAAGACTGGGGCTGTTGTAAGAGCCCTTTTCAGTCGTTGGAAAGCAAACTCGCAATCCAAATCCCGATTGAACACTAGATTCTTCTTAGTCAATTTCGTGAGCGGAGCTGAGATTTTTGCAAAATCCCTTATGAACTTTCGATAGAAACCTGCTAGTCCTAGAAAACTTCGGACCTCAGTTGCATTCCTTGGTGTCTTCCAATCCTGTACCGCCACTACCTTAGCAGGGTCCACTGCTAACCCTTGTTTGGATACTATGTGCCCAAGGAACCTCACCTCTTCTCTCCAAAAGTGGAATTTGGAGAATTTGGCTTTTAGTTGATGGACTCGCAAAGTTCCCATGATTGCCCTTAAGTGCTGAGCATGTTCCTCTTCACTTTTTGAGAAGATAAGGATATCATCTACGAAGACCACTACGAACTTTTGAGGAAATCTCTGAATACCCTACTCATCAGGTCTACGAAATAAGCAGGTGCATTTGTCAAGCCGAAAGGCATGACAAGCCATTCAAAGAAGCCGTCTGGGGTTCTGAATGCCGTTTTATCGATGCTATCTTCAGCCACCCTTAGCTGATGAAAACCGGTTGCTAAATCGAGTTGGGAGAAAACAGACGCTCCTACAAGCTAGTCAAATAAATCATCAATTCTAGGGAGAGGGTGCCTATTCTTTTTCGTTAGCTTGTTGAGCTCCCTATAGTCAACACATAGACGGAGTGAACCATCCGCCTTTGTAGCGAACACCACTGGAGCGCCCCATTCTGAAATGCTCCTCCTAATGAACCCCTTTTCTAGAAGCTCTTTAATATGTTTACTAAGCTCTTTCCTTTCCCGTGGAGCCATGTGTCTAACGGGCAACGCAAAGGGCTTTGCATTATCTACAAGATATATGCGGAAGTCTATTTCCCGCTTCGGAGGCAAGCCCTTCACCTCTTCGAAGACATCCGGATATTCCCGGACCACTCTAACTGATTGCAAATTTTCAACAGAGGCATCTAGCGATTCAAGATAACTAAGCATAACCGCATACGAGGGATTACAAGAAATTTCCAAAGTATTACCGAGCTGGGTTAGGAGCCTAACAACCCTTTTCTCACAATCAAGGATGGCCCCATTACTGGATAGCCAATCCATACCCAAAATCAAACCATAACCCGAAAAGCCCAAAACAAAGGCACTACATTGAAATTCTACACTTAGAATAGAAATTTTCAATCCCAAACAGATCATAGACAAATGAGCTGGGCCCCCAATTGGGTTTGAAACAATTAAGGGGTCCTCTACCATACTGGTTTTTAGGTGCAGAGATTCTACTAAAGCAGACGAGATAAAGGAGTGTGATGCGCCAGAATCAAATAAAGTGCGAACGGGGCGATCATAAAGATAAACTACACTTTCTACAGAAGTATTTATACCTCGCTGTTGCAGAGGTGGCGCTTCCAGCACATGAACCTGTGCCCCTGGGGTGGATCCAGCCCTCTGTCCCGGTCCTCGTTTCTTTGGGCAGTCCTTAGCCCTGTGGCCTGTCTCACCGCAAGAAAAGCACCCACCATTCTCCTTGGCCTTCTTTTTCCGGCAGTCCTTTACTAAGTGCCCCACTTTGCCACAGAAATTACACTTCCTCTTCTCTTTGTTGCTTTTCCCGCCTTTCTTAAAGTCCGTCTTCTTAGGCTGCAAACCTTCTTTCTTCCCTTGAGAGCTTTCTGCCTTCGTCTCCTTCATGCCCTTATCCTCTTCGTTCAGCAATGCCATTTGCACCAGTCTTTCATACGTGGCTCCCATGAGTATATGGGTAATGGCCAAACTGTGTAATGGCTCATTCAACCCTTTGACGAAACGGAGAGCCTTCTTGTGCGGGGTGTTGACTAGGTCCAGCCCAAACCTAGCCAGCTCATCGAACTGATTCACATACTCTCTGACTATCTTGTCCCCTTGCTTAAGAAATAAGAATTTTTCCAGCTGCAAACTTCTTTCCGCATCTGAGAGAAATTAATTCTCAAACCTTGCCCTAAAGTCCTCCCATGTCTCCACTGGTCTTTCTGCATTAGTGACTTCCCACCAGTAGGAAGCCTCGCCCTTTAATAGCCATACTGCCAGTTGTACTTTTTGTCTATCTTCTACCTCAAAGATGATGAATAGGTCCTCAGTTTCTTTCAGCCAATTTCTAGCTGCCACGAAGGACTCAGTTCCATGGAAATCCTTTCCTCCCATAGCTTTAAAATCTTTACATATCTTAGCAAACGTGTTTCCCCCGGAGGAGGTGGAGGAAGAGGCGCTGCTGCAGATGGATGATTTCCTGCAGCTGGGGGAGGAGGAACGGTGGGACCTGGCTGAGTGGCCCTTGCTTCTAAGAACCGTCTAAACCAACCAGGTATTGGCACCCCTTCCGGCAAGTTAAGTTCTTCGGACATGCTGAAACAAAAAGGATAGATTCAAAACGAAGGATAAGAGATAGTACCTATGGCTTTTGGGGAGGGGACTTTGCCTTTTTAAAATAAAATAATATTCTTCTTTTAAAAATGCTTCTTTAAATTTCCTTTTTGAAAATAAATTTTCAAAACTTTTTATCTTATCTGGTAAACCTATGCTCTGATACCAAGTGAAACACCCCACCTCCGTTAGGGTCACTCTCAAAGGGAATGCCCTAATTTTGGTGGAGGTTTATAAGTATAAGTCACAGATATACAAGACAGATATAAGAACACATATTTGTAAACAGCGGAAAAACAACAACTTTTATTTCATAAAAAGCAAATACGTGTTACAACAACATCACCATGATTGTCTTACATCCTTTCAAAAAACATAACATAACACTTTCATAATCTGTCTTGATTACACTATTTAAAGAAGAATAAAGAAAACATAGATAAACTGCAAAAGCCCCATAGTGGTTGTCCAAAGCCATAGTTCAAAACGAAAAGGTCCAAGTAATACATTTCTCCTCTTCAAGCTGGATATTAAGGCCGGTCAAGCTGCAGTGTTCCCTCCCTATGGACCTGGGGGGGAGGGGGGAAACGGAAGAAAAGAAGACGAAAGAAAAGTAGAGTCAGACACAAAGCCTGAGTAAGTATAGGACTATTCTGTCTATGAATAAAGAACTGGGTATGATAAGTATAAACAAGAAGTGGGAAAGCACTATAAACTTGGTTAAGTTGTCTAGGGTCGAATATACTATCGTACCCCATGTTAATCTCTGAACCCATATAAACTAGTTCCCAACTGGCACCCCATAATCAGGGTGAAGTGATCCATTCTATGATGATCGGCTCCTACTCGAATAGTTACATGTGTCTTACGGCCCCCGATGTTGTAGTTACCTATGTTGGTCCCACCATGGGGTGTATCAAGTCCCATGGTGGCGGCCCGACACAATCCTAGAATGCACAGGTATTCTACTGGTGCCCAGTGCCTTATTTTTCTGCGCCGGAGTGTGTGCACACCCGCACCCCGTTAGAACCTACAATGCTACACCACCGCCGTCGATTTGGCCTCTTACAATCAGCCCAGTAATCGTGCCCCACCCTGCCTAGTTTCAGGGTATCATGATACACTTTATAGGGTTACTGCTGAAAAGGGTCCCCCGTTACTAGGTTTTCTATCTCTAGCCAACATGCTAAGTTGGTTAAGTGTTTTCTAACCTAACCCCCACCAGTCTGTTTAGTTTAGCATTTTCCATTTTGATTAAGTCTTCAGTTCAATTAATCCTAACAATCCTGACTCAGCCTTAATTGTCTTATTAAAGCCTTGACCTCTCACATTAGACAGGTATTGTTGTGGCTGCCTGTTGCCGGTTGGTTCCGGGCAGTCTTACGCCACAACTCAGTCTAACTTCGGGTCCTTATTGGGCTCCATGTTTAACCTCCCACATTGGATAGGTATTGTTGTGACTACTGGACAGCCGGGCGGTTCCGGGCAGGTTTACATCACAACTCAATCCAACCTCGGGTTAAACACATCGTATTTTCTACATTTACATATTTTGTCTTTTTTCTTTATTTTCTTCTTTATTTTCTACATTTACATATTTTTACAATCTAACCTAGCTATGTACCACATATGTCGTCATATAATTCTTGTTAACAATATAGACCTAACATGGTTTTCAATTATGCAAAATATCAATCATAGCCTAGTCATATTCATAAGTTCGCAAAGAGGTTTTCTAGTGCAAAAAGTATGGCTTAATACATAGATCATGATGCCAAATTTTCAACATAATTTCATATGGATTATAATAACCCAAATTTGTTCCAATTACTCACAAAAATGATTTTTGTACAAAAATACGCATTATGATGGCATAGTAGCAAAACCACAAACTTGCATGAATTTCAATTAAACAACTATATACATGTAGCTTCAACATGAATTACATAATTTACGAATATTCCAAACGTATACTTGCATAAAACTATCGCAAACATGTAGTTTTTATAATGAATAACATAATTTGAGAATATCCAAACGTATACAATATTCCAAATCGATAAGAATCATAATAACGCACAAATATGAATTACTTTATCGCCACAAATCAAGTATACAAACCAACACAGTTATTTGTTCATACCAAAATAATACTCTACTTACAATCGTGTGGCGAATTCTCCAATTTAGGAATTTGGAGATGCGATTCCTTGTTGATTTGATTTGTTTAAGTTGCTTTATGCTTTAGAATTTGCCTCCTAATCTCCTCTCCAATTGGTGGCTACTCTTAGTCGTTCCTCAGCAACATGATGGCCTTGTTCTTATTTTTTGAATGAATAGATTAGGTTGAGTCTAAGGTCATTTTTATAGAGTTTATGAACTGATTAGGACCATCGATGTTGCTTGGATTGATCGTAGCCATTCATTCGAAAGAGAGACCAATTAGAGCCTGCCACCTAGCCCTAATGACAAAGCATGCTTCTGAAAATCGACCAACATAGACTAGGCCAGCCAGGGTGGGCTGGGTTCGACCTGGCTCCGGACCAGGTCGACAGTCCTGTCAACAGCCCTGTCTACAGCCCTGTCGACCTGGCAAGACCAGGTCGACAGCCCAGTCGACCTGGGTGCATTAGGCGGGAATTTTCCCGCCCTGGCCAATTGGGCCCGATTTTTAATTTTAAACTTGTTTTTCTGAGCTGTTTTATTCTGTTCGAATTTTAAACTTAATTCAGAAACTTCCGGAGGCTATATCTTCTTCATACGGACTCCGTTTTTCGAAAACTCGGACTCTATTTCGCGTATTTTTCCGAGACGAACGCAATGGCGTATCCCGTTTCCCTTAGTTCTTTGATCTGTAATTAATTATACTTTAATTTGTGGATTTCACAGTTATAGAATTCGCGGGGTGTTACAATAACAGTGGTAACGAAGCCGAAGGTTTGAACTGGGTCATGCAGGCAAGATAGTGCTCTCAAAAGTTACTCGTAGGATGAGAGTCAAGGGGGAGACTGTTAGGATTGCCTTGCATGTTCTTAAGGAGGAATGATGGTTTGGCTACAATTGTCGCACATCACGGAATATATTGAAGGAATTGTGTATAATTAGGAGCTGGTAGGCACGTAACATCAAAGATTCTTTTTGTTATATGGGAGTTGTATCCAAGCTCTTATGCGTACAAGGAAAGGGGGCTTTGATCCGACCATCATTACATAATAGAAACATAATCTAATTGTGATTTCATTAATAATAAATTATTCATAAAATAACATCATTAGCTAGTTGAACCAAATCCAAGTACAATAAATAAAATAAAAACATATTTACTTTAGCATGAGATGAATTTTAATAGAATTATTTATGTTCTAAAGGATTACAAAAGAAATATGTGTGGATTCTAAAAATATTACTTTTATGCATGTAAAAGTTTACTGAAACATTTCAATTGTCCTGGACTTCAAGTTCAAATTTGAAGGACTAACTTTTAAAATGAAACATGTATTCTTAATGAGTTATGAATTGATATAATGTTCAACTATTTTTGTTGCACCTAAATGTTAATTTGTGTCAAATTCAAGAAATGATTAAAATAGTTAAGTCTTATCGAACTTACAGACCAAAGCTTTTTTCTTTTTCTTTCGGCACTTGACAAACAATTTTTAAGTTGATTACCACAGTTACTATCGGAAAATAACGATGAAAAATGAAACACTTATAAAGTAACAAAATAGAACATTATTATTGTCCGCAAAATAAACATGCAAACTTAGCAGTAATTCATCCATTCTACTTTGCTTTGACCCAAAAAAAGATGATCTAACTATTATTGACCGGTAATTTACACATCCTGTAGAATGTTTATTACTTTGCAAACACGGAGTATAAACGAGTTGAAGTCAAAGGATTTATCAGCAACTTTTTTGGTTGAAAAATCAAAAATAGTAATGCTCGTGATTGTATTTTAAGATTAAGATTTTAATTATTGTTGGAAATCCTCTATTAATTGTAATTGCTTTGGAAAATGAATAATGATGAAAATGGAAGATTTAGTGTACTAAAAAAATTCATTGGTAGGATAAAGATGATAAATACT
This sequence comes from Allium sativum, assembly GCA_030737875.1. Lineage (NCBI taxonomy): Eukaryota > Viridiplantae > Streptophyta > Magnoliopsida > Asparagales > Amaryllidaceae > Allium > Allium sativum. The sequence goes on along the minus strand of CM060924.1, from coordinate 256,998,614 downwards.
TTCTACTCATACGCATTATTGGAATTTCTTTTCGTATATATTGGCAATAATATGTAATACCATTTCGATCCTCTTATAATTGCAAACACAGTAATATTCACAAAAGAATTTAGTACCGAATGAAAAGCAGAATTCAAGATGATGTCCATTATGATATTTTAATGAAACTACTTAATGACATAGTAAATCATTTGAGATTTTTGTAGAATTTACTAGAAAATTTCAAAAAATATCCAAGTACTATTTTTGTTGCACCTAAATGTTAATTTGTTTCAAATTCAAGAAATGATTAAAATAGTTAAGTCAAGTATTTTCGAACTTACGAAGCAAAGGTTTTTTTTCTTTTGGCACCTGACAAATAATTTTTAAGTTGATTACTAAAATTATTATTGGAAAATAATGCTGAAAAATGAACATTTGTAAAGCAACAAAATAGAACATCATTATTGTCCGCCAAATAAACATGCAAACTTAGCAGTATATCATCCATTCTACTTCGCTTTGAGGAAAAAAAAGCTGAACTAACTATTGTTAATAAGTAATTTACATATCCTGTGGAATGTTTATTACTTTGCAAACAGAGAGTATAAATGAGTTGAAGTCAAAGGATTTATCAGCAAATTTTTTGGCCGAAAAATCAAAAATAGTAATGCTCTTGATTGAATTTTAAGCTTAAGGCTTTAATTATTGTTGTTGAAAATCCTCTGTTAATTGTAATTGCTTTGGAAAATGAATAACGACGAAAACGGAAGATTTAGTGTACGAACAAAATTCGTTGGTAGGATAACGTTGATAAATAGTTTGTATTCATATGTATTATTGGAATTTATTTCAGTATTATATTGGTAATAGTATGTAATATCATTTCGATCTTCTTCTAATTGCAAACACAGTAATAATCACAAAGACTTTATTACCAAATGAAAAGAAGTATTCATGACAATGTCCATTACGATAATTTTAATGAAAATACTTAATAACATACTAAATCATTAGAGTATTTTATGCAGAATTTAGTATAAAATGGCAAAAAAAAATATCCAAGTACTATAATCTTAAGTCAACAATTACAAATGTTTTACTACCACACAATCAAGACAAAATAAAACAACACATTTTTATGGGTAGTCAATTTGATGAATTAAAGTATAATCATTATCTATAATAGGGGAGAATCCTATGATACTACCCTTGGCCTTAAAAGGTGAGGAAAAAACCTTTAGCAAACCAACCTAAGTGTGTGTGCTACAATTTAAATTTCGAAATGTTCATATGTGCGTAAGTAGGAATTAAAATATTTAGCAATATACCATTATACAAACAAAATTTTATTTATCGTAGTATAAACAAGGGATTGAGACAGGTTATCCTTGTGTCATAATGCAAACCCAATTTTTGCAAATTTTAAACGATGTATGACTGTATTCATCATTTTAGTTATAAAATCGAATCAACTTACACTAAACAATATTGTGCGATAGCATGTATTTATGGAAAAATACATTGCAGTAAATCAATGAATTTTGGGTGTAACTTTAGAATAAACATTGCAGTGCTTATGGGTCTACAAACATACAAATCATAGTGGCTCACAAATAATTTGTACGTATACGATAAATTTTACAATGCTACCAGCATGTTGATTTTCGATAAACTGGTGTCTACTTGGTGAAAACTGTTCTACATAACAAATTATATTATAATTATATATATAGGTGTTAGAAATTGAATAAACTAACAAAAATTATAATAGTGGATTTACCATTAAGGTCTCACAAGCAAATTTCTAGCATTATGAAAGATAAATAGTTAAATTTTTGGAGGTTGAAGTAGCCTTACCTATTAGAGATTTTAGTATGTCTCCTAGAAATTCTATATCTCACTTTTCATCTGGCCCTAGTTTTGGATTTCCTTCCTGCGACCACCAATGCTTGTTGCTAAACTTATTTCAAAAGAGAGATCGAGAGGATCAGGTGTAGAAAAATAAATTACAGGGACATTTACTATAGTTACCAAAGACGTGATTGTGGAGTTTACATTTACTACAATTATAGGGAAATGTTGCTAACAACATGTGCAACCTTAAAAGAGAAGAACAGATGTAAGGATGAACTAAACATTGTGAAAACTTCTTTCTTTGCAATGTTGAAGAGGGCACGTGTCAACAAATTAAAGATTGGTATTGCATGAAGTTACACGTATCACATATGTAGAAGAATTTCTTTCTTTGCATGACATAAAAGATTTAGATCAAATAAATTTACGCTTCACTCATCTATCTTTAAAATCTATATTATTACCTGCCAGATTACGTGTACAGTGCATTGGCTAACATTCATAAATATACTATAATATATCATAGACCACTTTAATAAAATGACAGTCCATAAGCAAAATTACATGTACGGGTCTTTGGCTAACATTTATTATTTTTGTTCAAACAACTGACTATCCATAACCAAAATTAGAGACTTTACCAGGAGGCGAAGTTGGGCTGGTATTAGTTATACATATAATACATGCAGTTATGCATTAATGAAAGTTGAATATCAAATAAAATGATAAATGGGAATTTCATTGCTAAAAACCTTGCCTTTTGATCACTGATTATAACCCCAATATTTATGTTGATTGTTAAAAGACTGCACATGTTTTTTTCTTTTATTTTGCAATGCTCGCAATCTTTCTGTATTTCTTTAAAAAAGGGTTCCGGCTGCAGTATCCAACCAACTGTAACCAAAGACAAACTATTGCTAAAAAGTCATTAGTAAACCACTTTATTTATAAGTCTACAACAAAGTGCATACTTGTTTACATCAGATTGTATATTGATCTTCTATGATTAAAGAGGTCATCACACTATCTGTTACACACATCACAATCCTTCTATAATCGCTAAGACTTAAACCTTGCACATCATAATCCTTATATAATTGCATAGCCATATATCTTTCTCTTCTTTTGTATAGCATAATGCCAACTTGTCTTGGCTGCAATCCAATTGTGTTTGCCAATAGCATGCACATGACATGCTAGTCGTGGCACTTGTTCAATTGCTAGAAAAAACTAATGGGTAATTAAATATCAAACAAAAAAGAATTTAAAAAAAATTTATGGCTTTCAATTTCAGAAATAACACAAAGATATTCTTTGTTGTTTTCATTTATTATATCCATCCATTCTTATATCTTTGATGCCAAGTAGATTTCTTTTAGAATTGCTTGAATATAGTGCATTTTGAATGAATATATGTGTACCATTTGGTAACACTATATGGGCTCTTCTGGACCCTTCAATTATATTGGCTGAACCAACTATAGTTGAAACTTTATATGAAACATTTTCGGATAATTCAAAGAAAAATTTCGGGTTTTTCAATATCGTATGAGTAGTTCCACAATCAACCAGACATATATCATCACTTAAACATTGTCGATCCATACCTTAATAATTAAAAGCAATACAACTAATTGATAACTGAAATAACTTATAAATACAGATAAATGTCCATGGGAATAAACTACTTATCATGTCCAACATTACATATTATTTCTACAATTCCATAAGCACAAGCTAAAAAAAAAGGCAAATAAAAAAAAATTTCAAACTAATACATGCTGAAAGGAAATGAATCACATATTGAGTTTCAGGCTACTTGTTACCATCATAGAAACTACAGGTTCTAAGTTTTCCATTTTATAACAAAAATTACTTTTGCATTCACTTTCGGTGTGCAAAATTTAGATCAGTATTTAGATCTTAAGTTAATATGATCTTCAGGATGCATATTTTCTTTATAAAAGTTTTCCTAAGAAACAATAAATTATTTCTTCTACAAATATAGTACGACTATAATAAAACTTCAAGTTTTATCATAATTCATATAATGTTATTATTTATTTTTAAATTGAAGCAACTTTTCTAGAAAGCCCCCCCATTTTTTTTACATATGAGAGTCATTTTACTATTTTTCTTCAAGAAAATAGTATTGATTATAAATGTAATGATCTCTTCCAATAAAAAGTTTCTTCAAGAAATTATTTAGAGCATAAAGTTGGAATATAATGCTTTTTCCTCTTGTTAAAACTTTTCCTTTCATTGATTTTTCAAATTCTTTCCTATTATTGGTCATTTGCTATAAGCAAATGTTAAATGCAATTATAGGCTTTTATGTTTTATTTCATGTTTCTCAATTGAAGGTTCCTCGGAACTTCAAGTCCCTCATTTGAAAGGATTTGTATATGAACTTTAGGTCATATGAACTTCAGGTCATTTGCATGTGAACTTCAGGTTCAACCACTCTTGCCTTGTGTTTGGAAGTATGACCATCTTCTGGTGGTCATAACGCTCCTTTAGGGAGTTCAATAAGTGGATAGGATCTTTTTCAGTTAAATATTTAGATCATCGCGGATATGGCATCTTAAAAAAATATCAGAGTCTTTGCTTTGTCCTGTTGGGACATAGTATTACTATTTTTAATGGTATCCTCTAAGCATTGAGATTGTAAACGAATCTCATTGTTCTACATTATTGTGAACTACACAAAAAAATTTGCAGATGCTTAATTAAACAAAATTCACATATCAGTGTACATGTTCTATAATTAAACTGAATATATTACGGCACAGAATCATAAAAATAATTAATCCAAATCTGCAAGTCTTTCTCTATACATTTACAATGAACTAATTACAATAATGAAACAATACAAACCGTCAAGGAGCCATGCACCATGTAACAAAAATAATGGCCACAGTAATACATATGTTGGCTAACAAGCAGCTTGCTTATATTGAAAGATGAAAAAACATATAAAAGTCAGTCATACATGGAAATGAAATTCTAAATATTTAAAGCATCTCATTTTGCGAGATGAAGCACTAAAAAAATGAGAATAGGTAGCCTATTATTACAAAGTTGAAGTTGTACAGCAAGCATTAGATTAAATAAGAAGCAGCCTGCAGTTTACATATATGCATACATATTATCAATGGCTTCTCTGTTATTGAAGAGATATAGTAGCAAATGAAGATTATTTATGTATAGCGTATGGGGTAAAAGATCCATATATAATATTATAAAAAGAAAATGAACAGATCTTCCTAAAAATATATTTGGTATACAATAATACCAGATCAAATATGAATAGGTAGATATCTAAAAACCACTAAGCGAAAAATAATTAGATCTAAGAAGTTAGATCCGCTGAAACATAATCTAGATCTACAAAAAAAAAAGATCCATAGATCAAATATTCTCAAATAAAAATTACTTACATGACAAATTCATAGATGTAGATCTAGAAGATCTCAACAAATAACAATAAAAGAATCTCATGCTGATAACGTGTTCTAAAATAAAAAATAACATATCATAAAAGAGAAGACATTAGAGAGAACATAAGAGATAAAGGAAGAAGCTTTTTATTTCTCTTGATTCAGTGTACATAATTCTATTACATTGGCTCCCTTATATATTGGCTTTGGAGCTGATGTTAGCCTTACACCCAAAATGTGGGGCTAAAAATAATATGACAAATGCATATTCACTTATATGTATTACAACAATTTTTATAACTGAATCGAGTTTTTAAAAGTATTTTATATAAGTTATTAAAATAGAAACTTTATAAATATTTTTATCGTATGTTACAAAAGAAGTTATTAAAAATTTATTCTTTTATAAAAGATAAGAGAGACATAAATTAAACGAAAGGTTTGTAATCTTAGATAATTCTTTCTAATTAAGCGAGTTCATATTTAATTAATTTTATTTTTTAATTAATTCAATAAGAAGGGCTAAGGGAAACCGGTTAACGTTTAACAATGTTTTCAGTTGATTTAATCAGCTGTTTAAAGTGGAAGTGTTATTGGATTTGCTATTTAATAGAATTAGTTTAACAATAATTATTTAAATTTAACTAATGTCCTTAGAAGTTAATTAATCCGTAATTAACGGTGTTTAAAAATGATTATCGAATTATTTATTTTTATTAAAGTTAATTATTTTTAATAACCTTAAAAGGGGTTAAGTATTCTACTTTTATTTAATCAATAAGATAACTACATTTAATGTAGTTAATGTTGAAGTTGATTACAATTTAATTAATGATAATTGAAGAAATTGTCTTTTAAAATGGAATTCATTTCAAAGGGTAATCGAGTGGTAATATCATCTTGCTTGAACATAAAAAAGGATTCTTTTTCAAGAATTGGATAATAAATCCAAATATGACAAACAACGTTTGGAAATCTCGAAATGAGACGATGTTGCAAGATAAGCATTTAATAAATAAAGCTGAATTAAGAAAAAGGTGGAAGGATCAAAAAGAGATTGCTAAATAAAAGAAAATGGAAGGGATTGGCATAAAGGAATTAATGAATGAATTTTTAGAACAAAAAAAACCAATGTATAAACTTATTTATAAAAAGAATTAAAGCAAGATGTTTACTTAATAATTGGAATTAAGTAAAGCTAGTCAAAATCGGAAAGGTGTTTGTAAACCATAAAGGCAAGTATTTAAATGAAGTTCGAAGGGTTAATAAATGGATTGGTAAATCAAGATCCAAATTGGGTTATTTTAGATGCTAAAACAGATTAGAATAATAGAATTTGAAATTCAATTCAAATTGTATACACAAGGGTTGGAAAGAGGCTTTTAAACTAGCATGGAAATTTTAAAGATCGAAGATCACTTAAGAAGTGAATTAAACGATGTTATTGAAATAAGAACTGCAATGGAAAGGGGAGGATATTTAATAGTTGATGAATTAAGAGATTAATGAATGTTTACTTAGTAAATGAACTAAATAAAGAGATTTCAAATTGAAGGAGATGACTTTTATAACACCATTTGTAGAAGCAAATAGTTAATAATATTTTTATGTTGTTCCACTCAGTTTAAGTTACAAGCTTATATTTATCTTAAGATAAGAATGTTGTCGATCAAGGTCTGAGAGGTAATTAGAATAACCCAACTTGAATGACTTCACTATTATTGAAAGATGATATTAGTTTGTAAGGGTTAAAGGTAATATAAAGGAGATTTGTGAATATGTAAAGGAAATAAAGAGTTTTGGAAAGGATAGCGATATGTTAAGATAAAGGAAATAATGAACGGAGTTTGGTAATTATATTTATTTTAAACATTGATTATTGTTTGAAAGAAATCGAGACAAGAGAGATTAGGAAGGATAAGTTATATAATCGACTCTTAATCGATAAAATGGTTTGAAATGAAATGTTTTAATATAAAGGACCGAAGCTGCCAATGTACTTAGGTATACTGTTGGGTTTGATAGTTAATGAACCAACTATCAAATCAGTATTCCTTATGACCTTTTGACGAGTTGTTTCAAAGAGACCGGGATGGGAACTAGACCCAAAACCATTTCGATCCAACTGTGTGGACGCGACTAACTTGCGGGGTTATAAAGATGGAGCATTGAAGAATGTTGATCTTCATGATTGGAGGAACCACTTGTTAAATTTCTCTGGTCTGGTACGCCAGAGTTATGATGACTTGTGATTCCGTCGTGATTGGAATCTTCGGATTGCTTGGACTTCTCGCTTCTAATCCTTAGGGTGATTCCTATATAGGATACGGTAGGAGGGTGCCATCGGTTCATCCTGTTCCTGGATGACTTGTATGGATGAATGTATGACATTGTATTTCCCGAAACTTACGTACGTTGATTTTTCCAAATATACCATCTTTGGTGGACGAGGAATTCTCTTGCTTAACACCTAGAGTGTATTTGTGGACATCAATTAGGGGTTTAACGAATCTGACGATTTGGCATTCAAAGTGAATGGAGATGTGCTAAAAGACAAATGTAACCTCAAGCCTCATCAACCAGGAAATGGCACAAAATCGGGTAGGTAGTATGGCTATGTGGGTCGCACCCATTAAAAGGGTATGTCATTACCAGATCTAGAGAAATCAAATGCCTTCTGTTGTCCCTTTTTATTTATATATGTATGCTATCGATTCGTTTGGCTGGCCCCCAACCGTGGTAATGATATATTCGGTACGCTCAAGAGAAATGTGGGGTCGGTCATGTGTAGCTAGGTTGCAAGACGTTCTTGTTGAACCCCAATGTATTCATCTCTAGAGATACATTGTCGAAAAGGTGGTCCCATACCTTGGCAGGAAATCCAATCTCCAATAAGATCCCACGGTTTTGATTGTATATTATATATGTAGATCGTGAGATGCAGGCATTCTGCTAGATTATTATTTATTTTTGGTTTGATAGACATTATTATAATATCAGAAAAGATATTGATTTCAAAAATGTTTTAGGTTATAGTAAGGTAAAAACTGTCCGTATTTATGTGCAGGCTCGTCTTACTATTATCCTTTTCTTTCAAAAAGGATTTTTCAAAGTTAAACAAGTTGTTTGTGCGATGAATTTATCACTGAAAGTTTTCCAGACTGATCCAGGTGAATTTTTCTTTGCTTCAAATGTGCTTGGGTTAGACCGAGTATATTTGCATGTTAGGTTCCATTGGGAGTTCAAGAGCTAGAGGCAGGAGGCTTCACCATTAGATATTTAGGGTTTGTTCCGCTATGTCTGATATATGATGTATTCTGATGATTGGTATGTATATACGATTTCCTTTTGTGTAAAGAGATTTGATATATATTATATTTTATTCTCTCTATTGTGAGATTCTGATGTTCTTCTTTTTATTCTTCTATTATAATATTTCTTTCTTTCTTTTCTCATCCTCTAATTTCTTTCTATTAACAATCTGGTGTTGTTCGATACTTAGGTTTTGGCAAGTAATACGGGTTTTATGTATTATTGCTGAAATTTGAGTGTCGAATTTTTTGCCGGGTCGTTACAAGTCCACTATAAATCATTTGCGAATATCACAAAAATGGCCGTAGGTGTTTATTTGTTAATTTTTTATTTTTGTTTTCCTATACCATTGTGTACCTAGATATGGCTTTGTTGTTTCTTCTTAAGTTTCATGTCCATTTAACTTGGATTTTTTTTGTGTCATTTTTTATATTGATAAGATTTGTTCAGTCTTTCTAGTTGCATTGATCAGCAACTATATATTATAGCAGCGTTGCTTATAAACTTAGTTCGCTTAGGGGAAAATATTTTTAGACCACTTTGGATTTTTTATCCCTAGGTTATATGCCGATGTTGGGTTTTACTGATATGTCGAAAATTAAGAATTTATTCAAGCACTATTGTACAGAACCATTACCGTAGTGATGCTTACGGTTATTATTCTCATTTTTTTGGGTCATTCTGCTTTTGTGATGCTGCAGGCGTGTGTTAATTTATGTTTTTACTTCGGTATCAAAAACAATATTAACTAATGAAGCAACAGTATATATTAATTTACCTGTGGATTTGACACAACTTGATTATTATAATTTGTCCATGCTTACTAAACATTGAAAAGCTTAATTTGGCTTACAAGTCAGCTACATTGTTCACCATGGATTTCTCAAGTCAATGGGAAATGAAAAAATTACATAAGAAAAATTATGTTAATTTGTCAACCTAACACAAATATGAAGATTTTGCTTGAAAGAGGTATATTAGCATGTACAAAATATCTAACTGATCATATGAATTATTTATTTTTTAGCATTCAGGTATAAGTGATACATTTCTTGTAAAACTCAGTATGTATTTAATTCTTTTTTTGCAATCCAAAATTATCCACTTCATCAGCACACAGGGCTGAGAGCAAAAGCAAGAATCGACTGAGCATGTGGTCTACACTGGGCAATAGTATCCATAGAACTAGAGGAGGGATGTGGCCGGGATGAAGCTGAGTTGGAACTAAGTAGTACAACAACAAGCGTATAACATACACGGCTGAGCATGTACCTTGTCATGAGTACTGTAAAGTATAGATTGAGTAGATTTGGGTAAGGAATTTAGCAGTTTGGAATTGCTTAATGGCCTAAGTATTGCACAGCTTAACAAAGACACAATAGCATAACAAAGGCGGATCATAAACAGTAGGACCATTTGAGGTAAGAGGGATAACACAAAAATTGTCATTTTGACGTGTTGTTGGATTCGATACAATGGATGAGATTTTGTATTCTTGAATTATACCAACTTTTTGTGACCCAATAGCCGCTTTCTTTATATTTTCCGTAAAAACCATCTTTTCAGTCTAAATTGTAATTAGCTCTCCGTTTTCTATCCATTGAATAAGTTTCTGCATTTAATTCAATACTTTAGTATTTTTCTTAATTGTCGTTCTTACCGATTTCAAATCCATCCATTTTATCACAATTCTATGTTGTAAAATATGGATCGTATGATCACCAAATGACATATGCTCCCCCACCGAGGCTCCCTTCATGCTTAGAATGGTGTTGTGATCATATGATCAACAAATGGCATCTTACCACACACTCAACAATATCGCCAACTGTGAGTAGCCAACAATTATTTAGGTTGCTGAGTTCTGTTATTTTCTAACAGTCTTCAATTATGTTTTTTAATCTTCGATTTTTTATCAACTACAGAAATAACGAGTTCTTTCTTCCCTTCAGCTAAATTTTTTTTAGGATTTATTTGTAATGACAAATCGACCAACGTAAATTGTGTGTTGTACAGCCAATATACACCAGAATTGTTTGAGTAGATACACCATCCATTTTCTTTTGTTGTCACTGCCCTATTAGCGATAAATTACACTTTGTAAACATTTTATTCACAACTGATATGAAATAATAACATTTTTCTGCCTTTTGAAAGGTCCATTTGATCGACTTATTATTTAAGAAAATTTAGGTTGTAGTTGCTTTTTAGGGATTTTAATATTATATTTTTGTTTATTATAATATTGAATGGAATTGTACGTACCGTCTTTCGTCCACTTCAAGGTGGTGATTAAACCAACTCAAACCATTTGAAATGACATAATGTTATTAGCTTCTGAGGTAAATAGAATAAACCATTGAATCATGGACACAAAATATCTCGCAATAGAATAAATAAATTATACAATAGTTGTTCATGAAGCTACTAAATAAAAATCAAAATTGAACATAATATCAGAGTTACAAAATTTAAATACAGCAGAAGTCTAAATACAAGAATTTAATACAAAGGAGGATTAACCAGAATCAACAGATAAAGGTGAAATCTCAACACTGTAATACTCGATCTGACCCGAGCGATAATGCAAAACAAAAGAACTCGGATCAGGACTACCATTCTCATATAAGTAAATCAACTCAAATGAAATGTTCAATGAAATGCATTAGTAAATTAAAGGATTTTTGGGATCACGATCCTCTGAGGATCCGTTAAACTAACATCATATAATATAATACGCTATTATAATTATGTCTATGGTTAAATATAACATATTAAAATAGCATAAGCGGGACTACATTTTTACCCTTACACTGTTTATAAACATCGGTGTAAACATTGCATATAAAACAATAGTAACGTTCGGTGGATAGGGATACGCCGCTATGCGACAACGTCAAATCAAAATCGTAGGGGCTCGATCAGGATAAATATGACAAGGCATCGAGGCAATACCTACCAGTAGGATTCTACCGGATTGCGGACCCAGGCCGGTGGTAATGCATAGTCACAACTACCGCCCACCCCAGACAATGCTCGTTAAAATCAAAGGCCCCAATCAATCACGAAGTAATATATATATATATATATATATATATATATATATATATATGGTATTGAAGAAGCATGTCTGCTAAGAGGAGCTAGCTTACATTAACTTGGATATGGATTGTGTTAGTCATTTTAATTATGACCCAAAGGCCAAGGCTATCCATCATCGTTCTCTTTCTTCAAATCCCAGTAATATCCTCTAAATCCATCCTACTTCATTCTAGAACTCCATTGCATACACAGTTGTTATAGTGGTTTTCGATATTGGCAGAGAGTATGACAATATCCGATCCCGGTCTTTTTAACAACCAAACATTTAAATTTTTCACACCATGGCCATTGTTTTATAAATCAATTTATAAAATCATTTATACAAATCTCAGGTTCAAATTTGAATTCAAAATTAAATCTTTAACTTTGATTTTTTTTAATTCCTGAAATTATTTGCATAACGATTTTCAATTCAAAAACGAGTTATATTCGAATTATAACTTAAAGATTTCCAATGCCATTTTAAATCAAATCTAAAATATTTAATTTCGAAGATATTTAGTATATTTATTTTCTTCAAAAATTCAAGTCCAAACAAATTTCAAGTCGATTCATTATGTCTAATATTTAAGTTCGAGTACAATATATATATATATATATATATATATATATATATATATACACACACACACACACTTCACATCAAAATCTGTACAATTCAATTCAAATAAACCATATCATATTTCATAAGTCAAGTTGTATAATTCAAACTCATTAGTTAAAGAATTCAAATCAAAGCCTTATATTCAATTCAATTTTATATGATTAAAAACATCCATATGGGTGGATTTAAGAAATTTCTTTAATTCAAACCAAATAGTTTATGAATCAATTCCATATATAAAATTATTTCAATTTATATTCAGCCAATTTATAGTTGAATTCATATATTTATATATTTATAAATTTAAATTCAATCGATTACACAATTCACCTTCATTTCCTATAAAGTTCAATATTTTAGTTAATTCAAAATTCGCATTTAGTTGATTTAAAATCAAATTCACTGAATCAAGTATCGTTACATAACTTTAAATCTTTAAACCTCGTATTTAAATCGAAAAATCAAAACTTATCCAAGTATTGAGTTTATTATTAAAGTTTATAAAATATATATATATTTTAGATCCAAAAATGGCTCTAACACCCAAACTAGGAAGAATTTCAAATTAAATGGAACTAAAAATGAAGAAAACACACAATTTATAGTGGTTCGACGTTGAATAGCCTACGTCCACTTTCTACTCTTTGAATTGATGACTTGAATGTAGATACAACAATGATTCTCACTCATTTTCACTCATACCATACATAGACTCCCTCAATCTTCTCTGAAATGTACTTTATAAGATGATTGTAATATGAAAATGGTGATGGAATTCGGTTCTCAAAGGGGTTTCAACTATGAAAATGCCAAAAGATCCTTACAAATGTGCCTTCATGGTGCATTTATAGGTGGAAAGTGATCCCGAAACGGCTTCAGTTCGGATCCACGTGGCGTCCATCCCACTACTCTTGGGTTCGGATCTCATAAGATGGTGCCAGAACAATGAGTTAGTTGGTGAACGTAGGGTGATGGCCTTCTAAATGTTTCCGAATCTCCAGGGATCTTGGGTCGTAACTGCTACCACTCCAATCGTCTGGATTCGGATCGGAAATACTAGCAATTAGGGGACCGGATCGGGTTTGATCCTTCCGATCAGATTTAGTTTATATTCCTTCTTTCGCAGTTTGGAGCCATTCTGCCCTGACCAAAAGAGCTCTGATCCGACCTGATCGTTTGAGTGATTGCTGTCATTATTTGATCTTTTAACTTTTTGTAGCCTAGTTCACAAAGTAGGCTAACATTTTGCCCCCTCAAAGGACGCTTCTATTCAAGATGGGGTGTGCTTTGACATTATCTGTCCATTGGTTTTTGAATTTGGATTGTTGAATAGTCGCTTCCATTCGTTTGTAGTGACGCGTTACTTCATAAAGCCATATCTCTTGTCGTCTATATATAGACCATGGAATGTGGAAATTATTTCTTTCGTTTCAAATAATTCTGAGAACTCCGTTTGTTGTCCAGCAACACCTCCAATTAAACTTCTTGTATATTTTTCTTTTAGTTCATTTCATACGTTGAGTTAACACCAAGGGTTAAGCTTAGGATCGTATCCGATCCGAATGGCTTTTCTTACACCCCACCATCTCTAGATTAATGGGCTAAATATGTACGGGCCAGCATTCCGGTCTGAGCGGCATATAATGTTGGGAATACAAAGTGCCACCTTAAATCCATAAAAATTTGTTGCTTCTCCTTGTTTTCCTCCTTTCTTTTTATTATTCTCGTCTCCTAGGTTTTAGAAGAAAAGAAAAACCCTAACATCTGAATCTCCAAAATTCCCTTTCCATCTTCAAATCAACAACATAGGTGGGTCAAACAACTACGATTAAACTCTTTTTACTTAATTTCAAATCAAATTCGTGAATGATTTGAGTGGTTCCATTATGGTATTTAATCGAACGCCATGTTTTTTCTCCTTCGCCATCATCGCTGATGGTTTCGCTGCCATCTTGAGGTAGTTGCGGAGGAGGGTTGAAGCTAATGTTGGACGTGCCAGCACATAAGTGCTTGGCTTTGATTCTGTTTTTGGCATGATACTGGGTTCAGTGTAGATTAAGGGATAGAGAGGATGTAGAAGAAGAAGAGGGAAAGGTCTGGGATCGGTTAGGAATTGGACGCATAAGAGGGAAAAGGAGAAAGGGATCCATCCGACCGGGTCAGGTCCGAGTGACAGAAATGGACATGGAAAACTACGGGTACTTGGGCCGATCCGGACTACTTAAACTACCAATATCCGAACCTAACCGACTTGTCTGTAGGGTATTAACTTCTTCTTTGAACCACACATGGTCTTGCCCCCGATCCGAACCCTTTCCTTTGTGGACGTTCTATTTGATCCTAACATATATACCTGAGCCGACTCGAGGCCATCCTACTTAATGCAAGGGAAACGTCCAACTTTCTCGATCAATGTTGGCCATGACCTACAACTTAATGAACAGCTAGGATAGCGCCTTTTAAAAATGAGTGAACATTTAAAACTATTCTGGACACATTACTGCTTCGTCAAACTTTTACATCGTGCTCTTATGTATTTACTTTGTATTTCTTGCACTTACTTCATACATTTTAGTTCACACACATGTATGGGGGTATACGGGCAACTTTACCTTAATTCTTGCTATTGTTTCTTCAATAGTTTATCAGATATGACCGAGAGATGCTCAACTAGATTAGTAGAAAGAAGGGAGGCTATAGGGACAGCTGAAAACTCTGCCATTGAAGATGCATCTTCTACTTCCGATTTAGGTTGGAATAGTAAAGGCCCATATTATGAGATGGGAACTCATGGTAGTGATGCATCATCTGGAGGTGATGTCTCTCTTGGTGAGGAGGAAGAAGGAGGGATAGGAGATAACCGTGCTCCCGATGAATTCAGGGATGCAGTTATCCTGGAATCGCCTAAAGATTCAGTTGAGTCGACAATTGATAATGGTAGACTAATACGGATAAGCCTTAAGCATGGGATTCTTCAAGGAGATACCCTTTTACCCTTAAAAATAGATCGTCCCCATAATCCACCAGAAGGATATATGGATATTTCCAGACTAATGTGTCTTGTTGGAGCGATACCTCCATTCCCACCATTCATCGTCGATTTCCTGAGACAGTTAAGGATTGCCTCCATGCAGCTTCTTCCCAATTCTTACGCTTATTTGTATACCTTGTACATATCCTATAGAGAGATTCTTGGTGAAGAGTTGACTTTTGAAGATGTTCATTTCTTTAACAACTTCAAACATCGAACCAATGACACTCTGTCTTTGTATATTTCAAATCTGTTCCAAAAAGAAAGATTATCACCGTTTTTTTTTAGTAGCAATTTTGGGGATCCAAAGCCTGAATGTTTTTACATTAGACAGCAGCCGGGGTCCGCCAGAAGGTGGCTCAAGTCAAGTAAGGAAATCAATGTTTTAAATTTCATACCTCGAAAACATACTAGCACCACTTGTCTTTTTTTACAGTTCCTAATCCAGCGCAAGAAAAACAACCAATACAATTGGATCGCTTGAATCGGCTACTCAACGGAGACCAGAAATTCTTCACCATCAAAGAGTGTTTGGTGGATGACCATCTTCATAGGCATCGTCTTGTTGCTATAACTCGTAGCATACGGCATGGTAAGGGATCTTATGTGTATATACCTCATGTTGAAGGGCCAATTGAGGCCTCACCAGAGCATGGAGGTAGCCCGAAGGATCCTCCAGTGCCTCAAAAGATTCCTTCTCCTTCGACTTCCGTAACTCGGGATGACATACTAGCGAATATGCCTACCACTGACAGGGATAAAAATATTACTCCTGATGATGCGGCCACTCCTGAGGGGCCAATTTCTCCAAAGGGGTTGCGATTAGTTATTCCTCTTGGATACACTCCCATATCCGATGAATCTACATTTCGGGGCTTGGGTGATCTTCCCCTGCCTGAAACTTTTTATTCTTTGGAGGATATCCCAATAAATTCTCTCACTTTTACTTCCAAGTAAGAGATCACTCCTTTAAAGGTCGGGGAGACTATCAATCCGGGTTCTGGTCTTTTTGGGGGGAAGCATCACTTAGGTACACATGACAATCTTGCACTGCACGTCACAGCACTTGAGGTTTATGCTAATATTGATCTTAATATTTTTTCATTTCTTTTCTGTAGGACAAATGGTGAGACAATGAAATCATATGCGAGATGTTCATTTGAGCATGCCCATAATAGATCCCGATGAAAAACACGACCGGTACGAGAGTAGGGGTAGAGACGACATGAGGAGTCGACTTCCAAAGTCTAGTCGACCCTCCCGTTCTAGATCCCCACATCACAGAGGCTTAGAGAAACACAAGAGTCATCCTTCAGATCATGAGAAAGACAAGCACAATGGCAAGCCTCCTGCTCCATCTAAGGGCACGATTCCTCAAGATGATAGTTCGCAAAGGGTTTCTTATCCCAAAGGGAAACAACCAGAATCGGGGAAAGATGCCGGGAAGAAACGACCCATCACGAAGCTATCTCGTCGCACTATCGACATAACTACCACAAGACCGGTCATTCTCAATGATGAGAATCAGGCTATACTAGAAGTTCTAAGGCAGCAATTTCCCGGACAACATTTCGGCACATGCACTTTGTCCCAAAACTCCAACCGGTAAAATCTGATAGGGCCAACGATGTTGAGGCTACTATAGATTTCGTGGATGAACAATATAAAGAGATGAAGAAGTATGCAAAGACTCTTTCTAAAATCATTATGATCTGATGGAGGACATAAAATCCATGGCCGACGTTGCTGAGTATGATGCAAGGGCCATCTAAAACTCTGAGAAAGATCTAGAGGACGCCCAAGCTAATCTTGCTCTTGTACAACGTGATGCAGATAAATATAAGAAGCAGCTTGAGGAATTACAAAAGCGTTATCATTCCGAGCTTGAATCCCATAGTCAGGAGCAAATAGATTTAAAGAAGAAGGCCGAGGATGCCAAATCTGAGAATGTTCGTCCTGCTCAAGAGAAAGAAGATTTAGCCAAAAAGAATGCAGAGCTTGGGACTAAGTTATTAGAAGCTGAAATGAGGGCGGCTCTTGCAGAAGGAAATGTAAATACTGCTTTGTAGCAAGTTGAGGAGGTCAACGAACAACTGAAAGATGCTCAAAGTGAGATTGATGAGAGTGGTGAAACCATGGTTGGATTTTTTTCTCAAGTGATTCGTCATCGAAACCTTGCCTGGCTGAAGGACTATCCCACTCCCCTTGTATATGCAAGGGACCAGCTGGTTGAGTGGGAGAAAGCAGAACTTGGAGTAGATTGGATTGACGAAAATAAGCTTATAGAGACATTCCTTAGAGGTGAGGAACCATTGCATTTGGATGAAGGGATTAGACTTATCGTTGCTGCTATATAGTAAGAGAAGCGTCATGCCAAAGGAAAAATATCATCGGAGCTGGCTCCTCTTCTGCTACAGCTGAGATCACTAAACTAGAGGGATACGACCTAGAAAGGCCAAGAATTCCTGAGGCTTCTCTTTTGTCTCCTATAACCGAGTCTACCTCCAATGTTACTGCCGCTCAATTCGAGAAGTCTGCTGAAGGTATTTCTACCTTTTCACCTCAATTCATCAAAGCTATCTCAACCTTTGGTCATATTATCGGACAAACTATTGAAGACCCCATGTTTTCTCCTGAATTAATAACAGTTGCTTCTCGCTCTGCAGGTACTAAGCCAGTTGAAAAGGCTGACGATTTGCAAAGGACCTCCCCGGGTAAAAGGTCTACTGTAGAGACCTAGGAGAAACAAGATAAGGTCGCTACTACAGAACCTGGGAATGATGAAGAGGGCAAGAGAAAGGAGGTTGTCAACAAAGCTCCTGTGCCACCTAACGTCGAAACTCCTCATGATGATGAAATAATAGCTTCTTCGAAAGACGACGGTGGTAATGACGGGCATGATGAAAACCCCGATGTCACTATAACTGCGGATACAGGAAATGTTGGTGATCTGACTTTGGCCGAGATGAAGGCCAAGCAAGATAAACGCATGCAATTGAAAGTTGAGGAGACAAATCCTGAAAATCTTAAACCTCTTGCGATAGTAAATCGTGGGTCAAGGTTAGTCGTTAAAATTTCTACTAGATCGATCATTGAGGAACTTGCTAAAAAAATCTTCTATTGATCCAAGTGTCACTATTTCGGGGGAAAAGTAACCGAAGCGTATTTTTACTGACACTGGGAAAGAAGAGAAGGAGAAGCTCAAGGATGCCGAAAAGGAAAAGTCTACTCCGAAGTCCAAGTGAAAATGCATTCTGTCTTTTGTTTTGATACTTCACTAGTCTGTTATTGTTGTAGCGGGTGCAGCCCTCGCATCTTTT
The DNA here is from genome assembly GCA_030737875.1 of Allium sativum. NCBI lineage: Eukaryota > Viridiplantae > Streptophyta > Magnoliopsida > Asparagales > Amaryllidaceae > Allium > Allium sativum. Next base: position 256,979,969 of record CM060924.1, on the reverse strand, counting down.
GCTGAATCTTTCTGTGTAAACACACGTATTTGTGAATAAAGTAATTTGTTCCCTACAATGTCAAATATTTTTGAATCTATTATTTAAGTAAAAATGCAGATAAACAGCATAGCATATCACAGTTATAGAATAAAGTCATGACAAAGGGAATATGTGTATGTATATGCCCCCAATCAATCTTGGATAGGCTGATTAACTAAGACTTATGCGAGATTGATTAAATTCAACATCCAGTTGCCCACAACTCTCTAGGGGCTAAATTTTTTTTGTCGTTGACACTTATTCTTCTGGCATCTTTATACTCTCCTGTCTCATTACCAGGTTAGAGTATTATTGAGGCGGTCTCTTATCGGAGTGCACCTTTACGCCTTATGGGACGTCGTCTTCTCGTCCTTTATACTCTCTCTCGCTTCAGGAGAGCTAGAGTTAGGAACGTCATCTTCCAATTCCTTCTATCTTATTATGCAAACGGTCATTTCATTTGCTCCTGCACATAGATTATCTCAAATTTTCCAAATCTAATTTAATGTTTTGTGTTTCATAGTCATGATAGAATAATCGTTGAAGATAGAAATAGTGCAGGAAAGTAAATGAAACATGATATTTTTATAGTGGTACAGCTAAGTCGTAGCCTACATCCACTTTATAATCCTTTATCTGTATAAACAGACTTTTTAAGGCAAGTCGTGCCTTTTTACATAGTCTATAAAAATAAAAAGGAAATGATTGCATTATTAGCCCAGATATCGCCGCAAGTGTTGAGCATTCCAGGCTCTGGGAATCTCCTCACCATCCACGGTCGTTAGCTTGAAGGCTCCTGTATCAAGCTTCTGTTGGATGGAATATGGTCCTTCCCACTTTGAAACCAATTGGGTTGAAGGCCGGAAGATTTGTTTTAACACCAAGTCCCCTAGTTCGAAATTCCTAAAGCAAACTTTACGGTCATAATACGTGCTAGTTGGTGTCGATGTCTTCAGGCACGCAGGTCATCTTCGTCTCTTGTTTCTTCAACCATGTCAAGAGACTCAAGTAGGAGTGATCTATTCGTCATTGGGTCATAGCATGTCACCCTGTGAGAGGGGACTTCGAGCTCCATCGGGATTACTTCCTCCGATCCAAAGGAGAGTGAAAAGGGAGTATGACCAGTTGTCGTCTGAAAGGTTGTCCGGTAGGCCCGCAAAGCAAGTGGCAGCTCATCCACCCACTTGGCTTTGGCTCGTTCTAACCGCTGCTTAAGAATGGATTTAAAAACTTTGTTTACTGCCTTAACTTGTCCATTTGTTTGTGGGTGAGCTACAGCGGTATACCTCTTATCGATCTTATATTTCTGAAAAAAGTTTCTGAATTTGACGCTGTCAAACTATGCCCTTTGTTATTATTCCAAATCGGCAGATAATGTTTCTGACCACAAAACTTATCACCTTCCCTGTCGTGATCGTGGTTAAGGATTTGGCTTCCGCCCACTTCGTGAAATAATCCACGGCGACGATCGCGTACTTTGCCCCACCTTTGGTGATAGGTAACACTCCAATAATATCGATTCCCCACATGGTAAACGGCCATGGGCTTACCATTGACTTAAGCTGGGTCGGAGGTGCTCTGGGAACTTTGGCGAATCTTTGACATTTATCTTAGCATCGTGAGTACTCAGCTGCGTCTTTATTCACGGTAGGCCAAAAATATCTGCACCGTAATACTTTCTATGCTAGGGTTTGACCCCCGGTGTGATCTCCACACTCACCTTCATGTACTTCCTGTAGTACACATTTGATGTCGTCGTATGCGATACATCATAGTAAGGGCATGGAAAACCCTTGGCGATAAAGGACGTCGTCCTATAGCACGTATCTCGCGGCCTTACGTGATACAGCTCGTCTTTTGCTATTCTTCAAAAGGAGAATTCTGCTATTGTGGAAGTTCTTGACTGGTTTCAGGCATGACTCCCTCTGTGGCTCGATTTCTAGGGCTGGTTCCACTTCCATTAGGTCGAAACTTGGTGACTCCAATATCTCTATTGGGTCCATTTCGGTTTCTTCAGGGTTGTCAGAACTCGCTAATTTTTCCAACCGGTCTGCTTTCTGATTCTCTGCTCTTGGAATATGTGTTATGCTGTAATGCTCCAAATTGTCCAATGACTCCTTTAATTTTCTAAGATAAGTAACAAGCCGTGGTCCTTTGGTAACAAACTCCTCCCGTACCTGGCAGACAACTATCTTGGAGTCACAGCATAGATCTAGTGTCTTCACTCCTAGTTCTTTGGCGAGCTTCAGCCCAACAATCAGGGCTTCATACTTGGAATCGTTATTGGTAGCAGCAAATTCTAATCGCAAGTCGTAGTAAGTAGATCGTCCTTTCGGAGTGATTAAAACCACTTCGGCGTTGGACCCTCGATCATTCTTGGCCCCGTCTGTATATGACTTCCATGGACTAAGCTCTAGCTCATGTTCTAAAGTAACCACCTTATCACCCACCGTTTCCTCTTTAGGAATCGTGAATTCAGCTATGAAGTTGGCCAAGGCCTTGCCCCTTATTGATCTCTGTGGTTGAAAATTCAAATCGAATTGACTCAACTCGATGTTCCATTTAAGTAGCCACCCCAATGCTTCGGGTTTTTGCAACACTTGCCTTAAAGGTTGATCGGTGTATGCAACTATCGGGTGAGCCTGAAAGTAATGACGAAGTTTGCGGGAAGCAATCAGGAGGCTATAAGCAAGCTTTTCTATTTTTGTATATTTACATTCTGCAGCGGCTATCTTCTTTCTTATGTAGTATGCAGGCCTCTAGACTTTATCTTCTTTACGTACCAACCCTGTACTGATGGCATGAGACGATAGCGCTAGGTAGATAAACAAATCCTCATGTCCCATGGGTTTTAACAATATTGGAGGCTTCTACAATAAGTCTAATAGATTCTGGAATGCCTCCACACAATCAGGAGTCCACTCAAAATTTCGTTTCCCTCGTTTTATCAGATCAAATTAAGGTACATACTTATCTGTGGCTTTGGAAATAAACCTGCTCAATGCAGCAACTTTTCCGGCCAGGCTTTGAACATCCTTAATCTTTCGTGGTTCTTCAATATTCCTTATTGTTGCTATCTGACTAGGATTTATCTCAATCCCTCGAGATCTCATGATAAACCCAAGAAATTTCCCAAATGCGACCCCAAACGAACAATTTAGGGGGTTTAACTTCATCCCATACCTTCAGAGAATATCGAACATATCGGATAAGTCTTTTGTATGGTCGGAAGATTGCCTAGACTTCACAAGCATGTCATCAACATAAAGCTCCATGGTTTTTCCGATTTGATTATTGAACATGCGGTTGACCAAGCGCTGATATGTGGCTCCTGCATCCTTTAATCCAAATGGCATTACCACATAACAATATAACCCCAAGTCTGTGATGAAACTTGTGTGCTCCTGATCTGGTATGTGCATGGGAATTTGATTGTACCCCGAATAGGCATCCATAAAAAATAAGAGCTCATGTCCGGCTGTCGAGTCCACTAGTTGATCAATCCTGGGAAGAGGAAAGCTATCTTTCGGACAAGCCTTGTTCAAGCCAGAGAAGTCAATAGACGTATGCCACTTCCCGTTAGATTTTTTGACTAGGACAGGATTTGATATCCAGTCGGGATATTTTGAGTCCTTAATGAATCCATTATTCTTCAATTCCTCTACCTCTTCCTTCAAAGCTGTTGACCGCTCTGGGCCTAACATCCATCTCTTCTGCTTGACCGGCGGGTGCTTTGGATTGTTACTTGAAGAGTGGCTCTTAATAGCAGGCGAAATCCCACACATGTCAGCGTGAGTCCAGGCAAACATATCTAAATTTGCCTTTAAAAAATCATCCAACTCTTTCGCTCGAATTGGATCTAGCTACGATCCGATCTTCAGTACTTTTGTCGAATCTGCATCATCAATAGATATATTTATTGTCGTCTAATTGGGCGTCTCCTTTCTGTCCCAGGGTTCTCTATCCTCTATGGGATCTATATCCTCGAGCACATCTAAGGGCGACTCTATTGGGGCAGGACACCTTAATTGTTATGCTGAGTTTTCCTTCGAAGGGGGAGAAACATCCTTAGGTGATATATTCAACCCCTTCATTAGCATCTTCAACTCTGTCATGTAACAAGCTCGTCCCGTAGCTTAGTCACCTCTCATCACCCCTACTCTTGCGTCAGTCAGGAATTTAAGCAGTAAGCACCAAGGTGAAATACATTCCCTAAACTCGGTGACGGCCGGTCGGCCTAGGAAAGCATTATAGGGCGACTCACCCAAGACTAAAAATGATAGGGTTCTCACTCTATGGCGATCTCCTTGTCGTAATGTCACTAGTAATTCAACGTAGCCCATCGAAGCTGTTGACACCCCATTGAAGCCTCATATCCATCCTTCACAGGGTTTAAATCTTTTGCTTCAAGCTTCATTTGTTCAAAGGCTTTCTTAAAGAGGATATTTACCGAACTTCCGTTATCCACCAATACTTTATGGACTAAAGCGGGGCCGATGGCTATGGTAATTACCAGCGGGTCTTCAGTGGGTGATTGAATTCTGGTATCGTCTCTATCACGGAATATGACATCGTGTGACATCGTATTTTGCTGTTTTAATGGAGTAATGTCTTCGAGGTTACTACATTCTCCTACCTCAAAGTGTTTGGCAGCATTAACGTACTGATCCATTGCTTTGAAACTATGGCTAGCTAGATAGGGTCCGCCAATAACGGTATTGATAATGATCCCTTTACCTTCCTGCTGGGCCGTGGGTTTGGAAGTAGGCTGGTTTTGGTTTGGGGATTGCCCTCCTTGCCCCCTGTCCCGTGGGGCAACCTTATACTCATCTAACTTCCCTTCCCGCAGCAATTTCTCAACTATATCTCTCAAATGACGGCATTCATTGGTAGAACGACCATGGGTTAAATGGAACAAACACAACTTTCCCGTTGCAATCTCTTTTTCAGTGGAGTCTCTGGGTGGCGGCTTTTAATATTGCAGTATGTTGTATGTTGAAACACCCCACCTCCATTAGGGTCACTCTCAAAGGGAATGCCCTAATTTTGGTGGAGGTTTATAAGCATAAGTCACAGATATACAAGACAGATATAGGAACACATATTTTTGAACAGCGGAAAATAGCAACAACTTTTATTTCATCAAAATACGTGTTACACAAACCATGCCATAATTGTCTTACGATTCTTCCAAAAACAAAACATCTTCATAACTGTCTTGATTACATTATTTAAAGAAGCATAACATAAATAAACTGCAAAAGTCCCCTAATTTCTGTCCAAAGCCATAGTCCAAAACAGAAAAGGTCCAAGCAATACATTCTTTCTCTTCAAGCTGGATGTGAAAACTGGTCAAGCTGTGGTATTCCCTCCCTGTGAACCTGGGGAGGGGGGAACGAAAGAAAAAGAGGCGAAAGGAAAAGGGTCAGTCATAAAGACGGAGTAAGTCCTAGTGACTTTCAGTGTAAAAACGATTAAAACAACATGTCATGTATGAAATGGAAATAAACTCAAGAAGGGTGTCAAGGTGGAAAAGGTAAACTAAGGTGATCATGATAAGTCAAGACAAGTCAAATAAAGCATCACATGTTCAAGATTCGTTGCATCGACTGTACGAGTATACTAAGCCCATGTCACGAGTTAATCACGAAATAAATCCCACGGCCCAATATCGTGAAACGACCCTGAAATGGGGTCTGACCCAAGTACGGGGTCCTACGGAGCGCTCATCTAGTCGATCGGCTCCCTACATGTTCTAGCTCGTCAAGTGTCCGTGTCATACAACTAATCACGAATGTAGTCACCTGTGCTGGGTCCAACTACGGGTGTATCAGCCCTAGGGTGTCAACCCCTGACATGATTCAAGATGCACAGATAAATCTACTGATACCCAGTGTCTGCCCCGGAATACGTGCACGACCGTAGTCCACCGAACCTACACTGGCGTACCCCACTGTCGTCGTTCACCTCTTACAATCAGCCCAGTAATCATGCCCCACCCGGCCTTGCCCCAGGTACCTTGATACATCTAGAGGGTTAATGATGAAAAGGGTCGTGTCTAGGGTTTCGCCTAACAGATTAGGTCATGTAATTCGTGACCTAACCCGCCTAACCGATTAAGTCATGTAATTCGTGACTTAATCCTTTTCCAGTCTAGTCATGTCAAGGTGGTTAAGTATGTCATTTCAGTTCGCGACTTAACCCGCCTATGTGTCATGTCAAGTTGGCTAAGTGTTTTCGTTTTCTGTTCATGACTTAGCCCTACAAATCGTGTTCAAGTTGGTTAAGTTGTCTTTCCAAGTTCATGACTTAACCCTAATTGGCATTAATTGATTCGTTAATGCACCGAACCACTCACATTGGATCCTGTTGTTCGTAGCCACTGGATTTGTCGGGCGGTTCCGGGCAGGTTTACGCTACGAACTCAACCCAACCTCGGGTTTCAAGCGCGATGTGACCAACCACCCACATTGGATCCTATTGTTTGTAGCAACTGGATTTGCCGGGCGGTTCCGGGCAGATTTACACTACAAACTCAACCCAACCTCGAGTTGACCACTTTCTTGTTTTCTAAAGTCATGCCCATGTTCTTAGCAGATACGTGCTATTTCCATATAATGTTCATATGTTAACTTCGTGCCCAACTAAGGCATGTTTCAAGTCAAGTTATGGCATGTTCCAGTCAAGTTTTCGTTCCATATTTCATGCTCTACTTATGCCAAATTTCACGGTTTATGATTATAATTAATTCAAGTTTTGCCTATTCTACCCAATCGTATCCCCAACGTATATAAACGTACTTCGTTCTCAAGCATAAACAATTCAAGAGACAAAGGGGAATAACACCAAACATGTAATAGGCATATGTGACAATTCCAACATCACTTGCATAATGAACAGGCTATAACACATCAAATGGTTTCAATACTAGCATGATGATAACTTGGCATAGTAATGGTTCCAACTTTGTTTAACATGATGATTTCAACTTTACATCATAGGCATAATAATCATTGCAGGCATAATAATTATTTTATTACAAACATGAAACATTAAAGGCATGGTAATCCTAATAGGCATAGTGGATTCCAAATTAGCATTTTTAACATAATGATTCTCATCTAACATTACAGACATAATGATTCCAATTTAGCATTTTTAACATAATGATTCTCATCTAACATAATGATTCCAATTTAGCATTTTTAATATAATGATTCTCATCTAACATTATAAACATAATGATTCCAACTTTTCATCATAACCTAGCAATTCCCAATTTTTCATTAATCATGATAGGTATATTAACATCACAGGCATAGTTCCATCAACAGTCGTAGACATGGTTTAATTAGCATCATAGGCATGGTTTAATCAACATAAAGATTTCAATAAACGTAGTCATTCCATGGACATGTATTAGTCGAACTTGTCATATAATTAAACCCAAGTGATTCATAACAACATCAAAATCATGACAAGTTTAACTTGCAACGTTGCCATAGCAATATTCCCAAATTATAATTCAAAGTTAAACAATATAAACATGGATTAACAATAGTTCCTAAATCCGGTTTCAATTCATGGCATGTCCATATTGTTTTAGCGTTTTTGCCTAAAAAGTGACATAGAACTTACAATATGAAGCAAATAATCCAAATAAAAATCCCAAATCAAATAGCCCCAAATTCGTTGTCTACAGCGTCGTAGTTGTTGTAGCTTCTAGTTGTAGCCTTCAAGAATCGTCCTTCGTCTTCTATAATTTTGTTCTTTGTATATTTAATCTAGAGCTCTAGGTTTAATGGCGGCGGCCTGAGGCTAAAATGAAATAGTATGATTTAGGCTAGGTCTTAGGTCCTTTTTATAGTGTTTGCAAGTTGATTTAGACCGTCGATGGAGCTTGATTCAATAATAGCCGTTCATTTGAAGGAGAGACCAACCAGGAGCTGACACCTAGCCCTAGTGACAAGGAAAGGCTCAGAAATTCGACCAGGCCCTGATCAGGCCAGCCAATTCCTGACCAGCAGGTCATTCTGACCTGGGCACACTTGGAAGGTGCGCCAGGCTAAAAATGTACTGACGCACTTCCCAAGTGTGCCAATTCATTTTTGTTTTGGCGCACTTCCCAAGTGCGCCAGTGCATTCTGACCCGTTTTCTGGTTTTTCGGCAAACTTCGTTCGTCCATATCTTCTACATACGATATCCGTTTTACGCAAACTCGAACTCTATCTCAAGCAGAATTCCGAGATGAACGCAATGGAGTATCCCGTTTCCCTTAATTCTTTGATTTCAAATTAGTTATACTTTAATTTGTGAATTTTACAATTATAGAATACATGGGGTGTTACATTCTCCCCCCCTTAAAAGGATTTCGTCCCCGAAATCTTCAAGTTAGGAAGAATGTTTATCTTAACATCCAAACATCCATCTACTCATCCATCTAACACAAGCATCCATTGTCCTTAAAAGACCTCTAATGCTTTATGATCATATGCGAAGTGTGTGTGTACATGTACTTATCTAATGCAAAATCAGTCGGTCTACTTATTCAGTTGACCTCCTTAATGCAAATTATATAAGTGTCATGAATCCATTATGTATGCAAATTCTCCTATTCATGATTCTACATGAGTGCACAATCATTCATACAAATGCAACATCCGTATGACAACACACTAAACTTCATCCATATACGAATTAATACATTTATGCATATGCAACATGAAAATTTTTCTGAGCCGATCTAGTGCCTAATGTGTATTCATGCATCCACGAGCAACCACTTGCGACCACTTTCAACCATTTCGCAATCATAACATGTTTCAATTACATGTTTACATCCAAAAAGATTCTACCTATGGTTCTCTAGATAGGATCGAGGAGAGAAACAAGATAAAACAAAGCATCCAGGAGAAGTTAACGATGTACCGCCAGAAGGTCCAGTCTGCTTCTTAGGGCAGTCTTTGCTGATGTGTCGAGTCTCCCAACAATGAAAACATTCTCCTTGCTTTCTTTTCCTCTTTCTACAATCCTTGGCTATGTGCCCTTCCGTACCACAGAAATTGCATTTCTTTTTATCACGTGAGTTGTCGTTCTTGCCTCCTTTCTCGTAGTCTACCTTCTTATTCTTAGAATCGTTGGGCTTGACCTCTTTCTTCCCTTGAGAGTTTTCTGCCTCTGTCTCCTTCTTGCCCTTATCTTCTTCGTTCAGCAATGCCATCTGCACCAACCTTTCATACGTAGCTCCCATGGGTATATGGGTCATGGCCAAACTGTGTAATGGCTCATTCAGTCCTTTGACAAAGCGGAGAGCCTTCTTGTGCGGGGTGTTGACTAGGTCCAGTCCGAACCTAGCCAGCTAATCGAACTGATTAACATACTCTTTGACTGTCATATTCCCTTGCTTAAGAAATAAGAATTTTTCCAACTGCAAACTCCTTTCAGCTTCTGAGAGAAATTTAGCCTCAAACCTTGCCCTAAAGTCCTCCCATGTTTCCACTGGTCTTTCTGCATTAGTGACTTCCCACCAGTAGGAAGCCTCGCCTTTCAGTAGCCACACTGCCTGTTGTACTTTCTGCCTATCTTCTACCTCAAAGATGACGAATAAGTCCTCGGTTTCCTTCAACCAGTTCCTAGCTGCCACGAAGGACTCAGTTCCATGAATGTCCTTTCCTCCCATAGCCTTAAAATCTTTACATATCTTAGCAAAGGTATTTCCCGTGGAGGAGGTGGAGGAAGAGGTGCTGCTGCAGCTGGATGATTTCCTGCAGCTGGGGGAGGAGGAACGGTAGGGCCTGGCTGAGTGGCCCTTGCTTCTATGAATCGTCTAAACCAACCAGGTATTGGTACACCCTCTGGCAGATTAAGTTCCTCGGACATGCTAAAACAAAAAGGATAGATTCAAAACGAAGGATAAGAGATAGTACCTATGGCTTTGGGGGACTTTGCCTTTTTAAAATAAAATAATATTTTATCTTTCAAAAATGCTTCTTCAAATTTTCCTTTGAAAATAAATTTTCAAAACTTTTATCTTATCTGGTAAACCTATGCTCTAATACCAAGTGAAACACCCCACCTCCGTTAAGGTCACTCCCAATGGGAATGCCCTAATTTTGGTGGAGGTTTATAAGTATAAGTCATAGATATACAAGACAGATATTGGAACACATATTTTTGAATAGCGGAAAATAACAACAACTTTTATTTCATCAAAATACGTGTTACACAAACCATGCCATAATTGTCTTATGATTCTTCCAAAAACATAACATCTTCATAACTGTCTTGATTACATTATTCAAAGAAGCATAAAGAAAACATAAATAAACTGCAAAAGTCCCCTAATTGCTGTCCAAAGCCATAGTCCAAAATGGAAAAGGTCCAACCAATACATTCTTTCTCTTCAAGCTGGATGTGAAAACTGGTCATGCTGTGGTACTCCCTCCCTATGAACCTTGGGGGGGGGGACGAAAGAAAAAGAGGAGAAAGGAAAATGGTCAGTCATAAAGATTGAGTAAGTCCTAGTGACTTTCAGGGTAAAAACGGTTAAAACAACATGTCATGTATGAACTGGAACTAAACTCAAGAAGGGTGTCAAGGTGGACAAGGTAAACTAAGGTGATTATGATAAGTCAAGACAAGTCAAATAAAGCATCACATGTTCAAGATTCGTTGCATCGACTGTACTAGTATACTAAGCCCATGTCACGAGTCAATCACGAAATAAATCCCATGGCCAAATATAGTGAAACGACCCTGAAACGGGGTCTGACCCAAGTACGGGGTCCTACGGAGCGCTCATCTAGTCGATCGGCTCCCTACAAGTTCTAGCTCGTCAAGTGTCCGTGTCATATGGCTAATCACGAATGTAGTCACCTGTGCTGGGTCCATCTTCGGGTGTATCAGCCCTAGGGTGTCAACCCCTGACACGATTCAAGATGCACAGATAAATCTACTGATACCCAGTGTCTGCCCCGAAATACGTGCACGACCGTAGTCCACCGAACCTACACTGGCGTACCCCACTGCCATCATTCACCTCTTACAATCAGCCCAGTAATCATGCCCCACCCGGCCTAGCCCCTGGGTACCTTGATACATCTAGAGGGTTACTGCTGAAAAGGGTCGAGTCTAGGGTTTCGCCTAACAGATTAGGTCACGTAATTCGTGACCTAACCCACCTAACCGATTAAGTCATGTAATTCGTGACTTAATCCTTTTCCAGTCTAGTCATGTCAAGGTGGTTAAGTATGTCATTTCAGTTCGCGACTTAACCTGCCTACGTGTCATGTCAAGTTGGCTAAGTGTTGTCGTTTCCAGTTCATGACTTAGGCCTACAAATCGTGTTCAAGTTGGTTAAGTTGTCTTTCCATGTTCATGAATTAACCCTAATTAGCATTAATTGATTCGTTAATGCACCGAACCACTCACATTGGATCCTGTTGTTCGTAGCCACTGGATTTGCCGTGCGGTTCCGGGCAGGTTTACGCTACGGACTCAACCCAACCTCGGGTTTCAAGCACGATGTGACCAATTACCCACATTGGATCCTATTGTTTGTAGCAACTGGATTTGTCGGGCGGTTCCGGGCAGATTTACACTACAAACTCAACCCAACCTCGAGTTGACCACTTTCTTGTTTTTTAAAGTCATGCCCATGTTCTTAGCAGATTCGTGCTATTTCCATATCATGTTCATATGTCAACTTCGTGCCCAACTAAGGCATGTTTCAAGTCAAGTTATGGCATGTTCAAGTCAAGTTTTCGTGCCATATTTCATGTTCTACTTATGCCAAATTTCACGGTTTATGATTATAATTAATTCAAGTTTTTCCTATTCTACCCAATCGTATCCCCAACGTATATAAATGTACTTCGTTCTCAAGCATAAACAATTCAAGAGATAAAGGGGAATAACACCAAACATGTAATAGGCATATGTGACAATTCCAACATCACTTGCATAATGAACAGGCTATAACACATCACATGGTTTCAATACTAGCATGATGATAACTTGGCATAGTAATGGTTCCAACTTAGTTTAACATGATGATTTCAACTTTACATCATAGGCATAATAATTATTGCGGGCTTCATAATTATTTTATTACAAACATGAAACATTAAAGGCATGGTAATCCTAATAGGCATAGTGGATTCCAATTTAGCATTTTTAACATAATGATTCTCATCTAACATTACATACATAATGATTCCAATTTAGCATTTTTAACATAATGATTCTCATCTAACATAATGATTCCAATTTAGCATTTTTAACATAATGATTCTCATCTAACATTATAAACATAATGATTCCAACTTTTCATCATAACCTAGCAATTCCAATTTTTCATTAATCATGATAGGTATATTAACATCACAGGCGTAGTTTCATCAACAGTCATAGACATGGTTTAATTAGCATCATAGGCATGGTTTAATCAACATAAAGATTTCAATAAACATAGTGATTCCATGGACATGTATTAGTCCAACTTGCCATACAATTAAACCCAAGTGATTCTTAACAACATCAAAATCATGACAAGTTTAACTTGCAACGTTGCCATAGCAATATTCCCAAATTATAATTCAAAGTTAAACAATATAAACTTGGATTAACAATAGTTCCTAAATCTTGTTTCAATTCATGGCATGTCCATATTGTTTTAGCGTTTTTGCCTAAAAATTGACATAGAACTTACAATATGAAGCAAATAATCCAAATAAAAATCCCAAATCAAATAGCCCCAAATTCGTTGTCTACAGCTTCGTAGTTGTTGTAGCTTCTAGTTGTAGCCTTCAAGAATCATCCTTCGTCTTCTATAATTTTGTTCTTTGTATATTTAATCTAGAGCTCTAGGTTTAATGGCGGCGGCCTGAGGCTAAAATGAAATAGTATGATTTAGGCTAGGTCTTAGGTCCTTTTTATAGTGTTTGCAAGTTGATTTAGACCGTCGATGGAGCTTGATTCAATAATAGCCGTTCATTTGAAGGAGAGACCAACCAGGAGCTGACACCTAGCCCTAGTGACAAGGCAAGGCTCAGAAATTCGACCAGGCCCTGATCCGGCCAGCCAGGACCTGACCAGCAGGTCATTCTGACCTGGGCGCACTTTGCAGGTGCGCCAGGCTAAAAATGTACTGGCGCACTTCCCATGTGTGCCAGTTCATTTTTGTTCTGGCGCACTTCCCAAGTGCGCCAGTGCATTCTGACCCGTTTTCTGGTTTTTCGGCCAACTTCGTTCGTTCATATCTTCTTCATACGATATCCGTTTTACGCAAACTCGGACTCTATCTCAAGAAGAATTCCGAGACGAACGCAATGGCGTATCCCGTTTCCCTTAATTCTTTAATTTCAAATTAGTTATACTTTAATTTGTGAATTTCAGAGTTATAGAGTACACGGGGTGTTACATATGTGTCCAAGTAAATGTTTTCCAATGTGTCATTTAATAGCGAATAGTTCTCAAAAGTTTGGAATTGAGTTCTTTTGATGGAATTTTTCCCTCGGTTCCTATTCCTTCTATTGCCACTTCCATTCCTATTGTTATTACCTCGGTTCTAGTTGCCGACGTTCACCTCAACCTTCCCCGAACTGTCACCAGATTGCTTCACAGCAACATTACTTTGGACATCTTCCCTCGAGGCCCCTTCAGACTATCTCTTTCTATTTGCATGAGCTTCTTCTCGCCTTAAGTGGATATTGTCCTTTTGTAGAACAATTCCTTAGTGGGGGGTGGTTTCCCGGATAGATAATCCCCGAATTCTATGTCCGGATCAACTCCTTCTATTAAGGCCATCATAATAGTGGGTTCATGAGGGTCACTAACTTCGGTGACAGCCAGGTTGAAGCGGTCTAAATATGATTTCAAAGATTCACCTAGAGCCTGCTTTATCCTTAACAACTCTATGACACTTTATTTTCGAGCGTGAAGTGAAAACTGGTTCATAAAGCGTTCACTCAATTTTGTGAAATTTGATACTGACTGTGGAGGGAGTCGGGTGAACCACATTAATGCCATGTCTTCTAGATAAATTGTGAAGGCCTTGCATTTTACCGCATTTGGAGCTGCTGCGGCATTCATGGACCATGCATACCTCATCGGATGTTGTTCTAGGTCAGTTCTCCATGAATACCGATCCATTTGTGGCAAGTTTAACCGCCGACAGAACTGGAAGTCCAATATATCATCTGTAAAGGAGGTATGACTTCGCTTAATGCCCCAGTCCTCATTAGTGTATCGTCGGCTTTCGGACATGATTTTACGCTCCATTGCCCATACATCGGTATTTGTTAACGTCTGCATAGGTTCTCTAGGTCTGATATTCGGATTACCCCTGTGTTCCTGATTAGGGGATAACCTCCTTTTTCTGGCGGCAGCTGCTCTACACTGTTCCCTATCCCGAATGATCTCAGGAGTAAGGGGTTGGAGAAGTTGCTGCTGCGTAGGATTAGTAATATTTGGATCCCCGGGTAGAACGTGGGATCCACGCATGGGCAGCAGCATAGGTTCTTTCAGGCTCGGTTCATCAGGTCCTAACACACGAGCAGCATCTTCACCGGATCCTAAAGATCCAAAAGTTAATTAATCAAGATTTTGAGGTCGCTCAAGCGGCCTTCTTTCACGAGGACGTCCTTCATCCGTAGAAGATAAATAGTCTGCAGCAAGGCGGTGTGTCGAGGAAGGTGTCTTTTGCCTCCGAAGCTCATTGAGTTCCCTACTCATGGTGATCATGTTCTCTTGCATGCGAAGACTTTCACGTTTATGGGCATCCAACGCATTTCTAGTACACTCAAGCATGTCAAAAAACTAGAAAAATCCCGGTGCGTGATGGGTGAAGAAGGAGCAGGTTGATCACAGGTCGTCGCAGCCGGCATCAGAGCATTGGTAGGTGCTCGAGTGATGTACCAACTTCAGTCTCATTCGGTTCAGATTGGAGTAGGGTGCCAGAGTCGGACCGGTTCGGGGCTGGGGTTTGATCAGTTCCAACGCTTCCTGGTCGGATCGGATTCTCCTAGTTAGCTCGGTTTGGAACATCAGGTTCGGATCATGTTAGTCCAGAGCTTTGTCCCTACGACCTCGTTAATATTCTCTAGCATCGTTCTCCCTAACACCTTGCACTTCTTTTTCTTTTCCTTTAGCCATAATGTCCAATCCTTCCGTAATTAATCAACAAATGCTTGAAAGTGTCGGAAGTAGAGGATTAACTTCTTTGAACTTGAAGGCCCAAATCGTAGAACGATAATCCCAAAAAAGCAAAGAATTCAAAGATTTCTTAGTGAAAGCACCAGAATGTTAGATCCAAAAATGGCTCTAACACCCAAACTAGAAACAATTTCTAATGAAATGAAACTAAAAATGAAGAAAACACACAATTTATAGTGGTTCGACGTTAAATAGCCTACGTCCACTTTCTACCCTTTGAATTGATGAATTGAATGTAGATACAACAATGATTCTCACTCACTTTCATTCATACCATACATAGATTCACTCAATCTTCTCTGAAGTGTACTTTATAAGATGATTGTAATAAGAAAATGGTGATGGAATTCGGTTCTCAAAGGGGTTTCAATTCTGAAAATGCCAAAAGATCCTTTCAAATGTGCTTTCATGGTGTATTTATATGTGGAAATTGCTCCTAAAACGTCTTCGGTTCGGATCCACGTGGCGTCCATCCCACTACTCTCGGGTTCAGATCTCATAAGATGGTGCCAGCACAATGATTTGGTGGGTGAACGTGGGAAAATGGCCTTCTAACAGTTTCCGAGTCTCTAGGGATCGTAGGATATAACCGCTACCAGTCCAATCATCTGGCTTTGGATCGGAAATACCAGCAATTAGGGGACCGGATGGGGTTTGACCCTTCTGATCCGGTTTGGTTTATATCCCTCTTTTCGCTACTTGGAGTCGTTCTGCCTTGACCAAAAGAGCTCCAATCCGACCCGATCGTTTGAGTGATTGTTGTCATTATTTTATCTTTTAACTTTGTGTAGCCTAGTTCACAAAGTAGGCTAACAATATATAAATTAAGCATTGAAATTATATTTATAATTTACAAATTTACAAGAAAGTAGCTTTATATACACATATAGGTTTAAAATAATTTGGAAATAGGTTTAAAAAGAATATTTTATTATAATCTATTGATTTAAAGTTAAAAATACATATATGATTAAGTTATACCATTTCAAATAAATAAATTATACGTAAAATCTTAAATAACATTTAAATACATTTTTGCACATAAAATCATTTTAAAACATATAATTAAAAATTTACAAATTTAAGTATAAATCTTTAAAATATAAATATAAAATCATAAATTAATATTATTACAATCAGATTTTCCAAATCATTTTAATTCGAAAACATGACCAACAGTGTCCGTGTATAGTTTTCTACCCTATGGTCAAGTGATGCAGATATTTATCATTTCAACCCACAATTTATAAAATTTCTACGATTCTATCATTTCAACCCGCAATCCCAAATTCAGTAAAAATCATTCAGGTCTATCATTTCAACCCATAACGATTTTCCCTAATCTAATATCCGTTCGGGTATGTATCATTTCAAACCTTAGTGATTTTTCCTAAACTATGGGTATTTACAACATAACAAATCATCACATATCATCAATCACACCATAGTCATATATAATCAGTGCATATACATGTCATATGAATACCGTGTAACATATGAAAGTGTGTATTTTAAACAAACAATTTCTACTGGCAATCTTATACATTTCATAACAATTCATTTTGTTGATCTAACATCTATGAAATAATGTGAGTCAAGTGTGAGATAAACTCACCTTTCATGACCCGAAATGAAACGACGACTTGCAGGTACGATTCAGAACAGATTTATATCTTGATAACCGCTCGTGATATATTTTATTTTCATAAGAGGATGTTAGGGAATTTTCAAAGGATTGGTGCACTTTTTGGGTTTGGGAATGGGTTTTCGGACTCAACACCAACCCGACCCAAAATCAAACACAATTTACACAAGTATTATATATATACACACACACACACACGTAAATTATAGCATATATAATGTTTTATATCGATGCATGCCAAAATATATATAAATTATAAATTATACATATATATAAACACATAACACGCTATCACACATATTAAAATCATATATGTAATTTATATTTAAGATGCACCACACGATACAATAAAACTATAAATACTATACATTATATAAATATATATATAACACAACTTTACAAAATATTTTATAAACTATAATTTATATAACTCACCAAAATCATTATATATATATTAAATTGTATAATAACCCACTAAAACATATATAAATATAGATTTATACACACACCAAAAATCAACCCAAAATCACATATGAAAACAAACACAAATACACATTTAAATCACACAAGTACTCAATCGCAACCCACTCTCAAAATAAAATAAAATAAAACACATAGTACACAAACATATTTACACACACAAACAACACGCAAATCATAACCGAACACAGTACCTACAACACTTGCAAACAAGGACCGACTCACTCATGTTAAACTCATAGCATAATGTGGGAAAAAGAAACTAAGGTGCCGATCATTGACAAGAGGGATCTGTGAGGCTGGTGATAGTTCGGCAGCAGGTCAGACACAAACTTCACCTTCCGAGAAAGATCGGATTGCTTTGAGAACATGACGCATCAAAACACAAACAACAGAACATTTCCTTGTTATTACAACAATTTATCTCAGAGTACAAGAATATTCCAGAGCATGAATAAATATTACACATTGGAAATACTATATCAGAGATCTAAAATTACATTTAAATACATAGCAATGGAAAATAATACACAACATAACTGAAAGAAATATATGGATACAGAGCGTTTCGAATATAGCTCTAGCTGTAAATTCGGGATCCTGAAAAAGAAATAATCTGCAAAAAACAAAAACTATTAGCTGCCCATATGGAAAATATGGGCACCCATAGTTTAGGTAGAAACAAAAAACTCCGAGTCAGTCATTGAACTGGTGTGAGAACTAAAACAGTTATTAATTTTATTTTAAAGTTAGGTAAATCAAGGGACTACGTTATATAACATGGAACGGGTTTACCCTAAGAATACCAGTTCCTAAAACAAACAGCGCAATGCTAATTAAAGAAAAATGAAGCAATTATTAGACTTAGGTCCTATCACACATTGCAACGCAAGACAGAGGATAGAGTTTTACCTTATAATTGCCAAATATGCTTGATACGCGAAATTTATCTTTTATTATTACTATAAACGTATAGTGTAGAAATCAATTTCAAAAGTAAATGTGTCAATCATAGGCGGCATATGTACCATATATTATGTCGCCATATATAGGTTTACAATTAAAACCGCAAAATGTCATATTTGAAGTTTGGGTTTCCATAATGATGGCTCCTGATTCGAAAGGTCTATCGTGTAGTGCAATACACAACGGCTTACGTCGCAGCTAGAGAAAACACCGTAATGCACATCCGACGTTTTGGGAAATCAAGTATAACTGTGGCTTACGTCCCAACGAGGGAAAACACTGCTTACTCTATCCCTCTGGGAATTAGGGGTATGCCCTATCCCTCTGAGCCTGGAGCGACCACACTTAGCTCATCTTGGTCAACCGGATCCATCCTCACACCAAAAGCATACGGACCTGACCATTAGTTCACCATCATACCGGGGTGTGAGGCTTGCGAAGTAACGCTACACAAAGCTATGCTAATTAAAGCTATGCTTCGATCATCATCCACAAGGCTCTACTTTTCAGCAAAAGCCTTAATCCATGCATCTCAACATGTCACGTTGTCAATACATTCCATACCATTGATTTCTGCCAATATATAACCTCTAAGCTCATACGTCTCAGAGAAGGGTGTTAAGCAAGAGAAAAAATTCTATGCCACCAAATATATATATATATATATATATATATATATATATATAGCAGAGATCAACGAATACAGCATAAAGGAATACAACGTCAGACATACCATCCATTTACAAGTCCGTTCTGGGTCTGAATGAAAACGGAGGCACCTTATTCCTCGTCCCGTATGTCCTATACAAGAGAGAGGCCCTCGCATATTCGGTCGATCACCAAGTACGTTTGGACGATCACCACTTATTACTGTGTCTTGGGTATACGGCCCAATCAAGACATCAGTAATCATCCAAATGATGTTAAAATCTCCGGTCTTCAACCACCGTCATCATCATTGACGTTTAATCGTCATAATAATTATTCAAAATGGGTTAAACCTGGTCTTTCCGAATAACTCGCAAATTTTATAATCAATAATCAAGTGCTATAAAAACATATCATATGCCTCATTACAATTCAGAGTATTCTTTTATTCAAACATTCACCTCTTTAAGGAGAGGTTGCCATTAAATTTATCAAATATAAATTCTTTTAAATTTATTCTTGAATCTTCCTTTGATTCTCATTTCAAAAGATTTTATTTTAACCTTTATCAATTCTGAACAAAACTAAGGTTTATCAACTAGTCAGGATTAGCAAACCTTACCGAAGTAATCATTTAATATTTATTGTCCCAATCCCAGCCTATTCATCCTATGGAGTAAAACTAGTAGCATTCCATATCTAACACCCATGGTGTTCTGAGTAAAATTAATAACCCTTTTCACATTCGGATCTAATTAAAGATTTACCTATTGTCTAGAGTAATACTGGTGGTACTCCATTCTCAATCATTTCAAGATTTCAATAAATTTAATTATCTCATTCACATTTCAATCTAATTAAAAATTTATTAAAACTCCAATTTTGTTTTAATATCAAAAATCATTGCTTTAGGATTATTAAACTTTAGGAAAATAAATATTATCTTTAACTGGGTTAAAGAACCAATGACATTTTAAACACAGCTTACGATAACCCCAAAATCATGTTCCATCAAAATGGAATCTACACGGAAATTATAATAGTGTATAATCGATATAATTTCCCGTATAAGACTAATAATATAAATGGAATAGCGGCAAGGCCTTTTAAATTCCATATATAGTAATAGTCTTCATTCACAGAAGCTCATCTCAATTATTAGCAAATCGAATTCCATTCAATTCTAATTTAATATACTAAATTGGAAAACTTTACTTTGGAAAATTTCCATTAATCCTTAATAAAAAGATTTATAAATTCCAATTTGTAACTTCGCTGTTAATTGGGTTAAATAGCAAATGTCATTTAAAACATCATTGACGATAAACCTAAAAATCCAGTTTCAATTCAATTCCAATTAAATATTAATTAACTGGTATATTTATCTAAATCTTAATTAAAAGATTTATTCTTTTCTCAACTGAGTTTAAGAACAGTGTAATTAAAGACAACATTCATGACAAACTCAAAACCCAATTCGATATTAAATATAAATGTAACACCTCATACTTTCTGTGAATGTATAAGTAATAAATCAGAGAATAATTAATTTTTAAAATGAGAATCAAGAGAAACGGGTTGCACCATTACGTTTGTCTCTGAATTCTTCTTGAAAACGAGTCCGAGTTTGCAAGAATCGGAGTACGTATGACCAAGTTTTGGCCCTCCAAAGTTTCAGGAATTTTCAGAGTTCAAAATAGCTCGAATTCGAATTCAAATTTCGAATTCAAAACCTAGAACAGACTGGCCGGGAAATTTCCCACCCATTACCCAGGTCGATTGGGGTGTCGACCCCCCCCCCCGACCAGGTCGACTGGGGAGTCGACCTGGGTGTCGACCTGGTCCCCGAACCTGGTTTTGGGCCTGGGTGCATTCTTATGTATCTGGTCTCGTTTTCTGCCTAGATTCGTCTGCCTAAACATATTTAAACAGCCCCAAACCTAGCCTTCTCTACACACAATTATATTCTGCTTCTACTCTGCCTCTGTTCTAAATTAAAATAAAAATGGCGTCGCTACTCTGCTGGAATCAAAACTAGAAGCTAATCAACATCAACCTAAGCAACTCAATTCAAGCTTGAAACTTCAACAACGGTTAAAGAAGATCAACTAACATCGCTACAACTATCTTTCTTTTAGAATCCAATCAAGGAAAGTACAGTTATTTTCCGATATAAGCGTTAATTCTGATTGTGACATGAATTATAAATCTGAATCTGGGATTATGTCTGTTCTGTTCTGTTTAGATCTACCTTATTCTGTATTTCTTTCTGCTTTATGTTCTATAGCCAGGCTACCACGAGCCTGAGCCAATCTCATAAGAGGTTAACATACGCTAAAATATTTGGGACAATAAAATGAATAATGCATGAAATGGGCATGACCGATATGTGACTGATTTGGGGAAAGAACATAGGTTGAACGTGGAACTTATGACATAAATCTAAGGCATATAATTGAACCTATGACTTGAGTTTTGTTGCATAAAGAATATTGAACATACGACTTGAGAAGTTGAGGCATAAAATTTACATTGGACATATGACTTCGGAATTGGGGCAAAAATTTGACCATAGGCATGTAATTAGTTTAGATACATATTACATGTTGTAAACTAGATCTAGATCTGAGCAAGCTATGTATGATAATCTATGATTTGGGGACTAAATTCAATATCTGATTTTAAAATATAATACAAGATTAAAACCTAGATTTTGTGGCACATTTTAAGAAGGGGAAGATATGTGACTTAGGTGTAGAAATCTATAATAAGATTTGAGGACTATTAAGTGTGAATACACCTAAATAGGGATTTTTGGATATATGGCATGCATTGTAATATTTGGTATAATTTATAGATGAATCTGATGTACAATGCTAGTTTAACAAAAATGGGAACATATGTTATATGGTAAATTATGTCCATATTCTGTGTTGTGTAAATTTATGCAAACATGGGGTATATGATCACATTGTGAATCACAATAATTATTTAGGCCTAATTTATGATTAAGCATGGCATGTAAATAGAACCTTTAGAAATATTAAATCTGCTAAACCTGTCATCTGCTAACTCTGTTGAAAATGCCAAATCTGCTAAACTAAATCTGTTGAGATGCCTAAACAGCTAAATCTGTTGAGATGCCTAAACTGCTAAATCTGTTGAGATGCCTAATCTGTTATCTGCTAAATCTGCTAGTTTGCTTAATCTGCTAAATCCGTTAAGTCGCCTAATCTGCAAAATATGTTATCTGCTATATCTGTTGAGTTGATATAATTAGTCCGTTATTGACATAATCTGAATTGGCTATAGTTATGAATAATTGACATGTATATTAGGCGTGGTCATAAATGGTAAATTACTAATTAATTTGTCGCAAAGATGAACATGGCTAACTCGAGGTTAGAATGAGTTTGCGGCGTAATCCTGCTCGGAACCGCCCGGCATATCCAGTGGCCGCAAACAATAGGTTCTAATGTGAGAAGTTAGTCATAATATGCTTAGACACGAGGTTAGGTCTGGCTTGTGGCAGAAGTCTACCCGGAACCGCCCGGCCCATCCAGCGGCCACAAGCTAGCGACCTAATGTAGGAGGTCTCTGCATTAATAATTAATTAATGCAAATCTGAGATAAAAATGATGTCCAAAACGTGTTAGGTGGATAGGGTTAAACCAACTGGACTAATATATATAATAAACCCATTCATGAATCTCTAGGCCCAATACAAAGTTAGACAAATCTGAAATTCTGTTAAATCTGTACATCTAATCCGTTAGTCTGAAAACTTGTTGATTTGATTTTCTGATCTGTGAACCAGTAAATCTGATCTTTGTATGTCTGAACTTGTAAACAAGTTAATCTGAAATCTGTTAGTCTGGGGACACAATGTTAGGAGGGAATTTACTTGTGTCATCTATTGTTTGGGACCCATATTAGTCAGTAACCCTTTCTGGTATCAAAACTTTGACCCAACAGTAGGTAGGTTCTGGGCATGCTTACTGAACTAATTATAAGTGGATCATTCTGATAATGGCGAGGGATGTTGATGGTGCGTTCCAACCGGGTCATGTGCGTGCATGGATCCCAGTCTGCCTCTGAGGATGTAAGACGCCATGACATCTGTAAATAGGTCTGTGCCAATTGGTTGTCACTTTAGGGAGTGATACACCCTACTGTGGGGCCGACACAGGATATTTATGTATTAGGGAGCCGATCGCTTGGGGTAGGGTTTTAGGGTACACTTAGTTCTGTCTGTTTCAGTTGGCACCGTCTGTTTCTGTTGGGTGGTAACACCTGTCTGTTTCTGCATGGTACCATCTGTTGGGGTGGTAAAGGCCCATTACTAGTGTACACCTAATCCTACATTCTGTTTCCGTAAGGATTAATCTGTTTCTGCTTCTGTCTGTTTCTGTTCGGGTGGTAAAGGCCCACTACTAGCACTCTCTTCTGTGGAAATTATTCTGTACCCGTTTCTGTTTCAGTTTAGACGTTAGGGTGACACCTAATTCTGTTATACTAGTATTAGTGCAGAGAAGTGTAAAGAAATAGCTTATGTCATTCTGTTCTTCTGTAATATCCGCTACACCTGTTACTGTTATCTCTCATCCAGTTTTATTTTCATGTCATGTTATTATTATCTGTTCATAACTGAAAATCACTGGACTTGCCAGAATATTTGTCTGACCCATGTTGTTTCGCCTCCTTTCTTCCGTTTCCCCCAGGTTTTGTAGAAGGAAGTACTCTAGCCTGATCCAGATTTCTTCTTCTTGAAGTTCTTAAAGTATGGCTTGTGTTCTTCTATGAGGATTATGATTTTAAACTATGCATTCTGAAGGCTTTTGTACAATTCTGATATTTTGTACTTGAATTCTGATATTATGATTTGAAAGGATGTAACCAAGTTTATTTCAGTTTCTGTTGTAATAAAGTCATAAATTTTTCATGTACTGTTTTATCTGTCTTGTAAGTTTCTTTTCTGTTTACTAAAATGTTCCACCAAAGTTAAGGCATTCCCTTTGTGAGTGTCCTTAACGAAAGTGGGGTGTTACACTTGGTATCAGAGCTGAAGGTTACAAGATTGGGTAAAGTTTTTGAAAACTATTTTTAAAAAGGTTTTAAAAGGAAGTATTTTCAAAAGTAAAGCCGATTTTTGAAAAACAAAATCCCCAAGGGCCATATATATTACCTTCAGTCCTTTTTGTATTGAATCTTTCCTTTTTTGTTTCAGCATGTCTGAAGCATCTGAGATACCAGAGGGTGTTCATGTACCCGGTTGGTTTTGTCAATATCTTGAGGCTAAGACCGTCGCCGCAGGTCCGGCAAATAATCCCATCCTCTGCCACCTCCTCGTGCAATTGCTTTCTCAAAGATCTGTAGAGATTTTAGGGCCATGGGTGGGAAGGATTTCATGGGAACTGAATCATTCGTAGAAGCGAGGAACTGGCTCAAAGAAACTGAGGATCTATTCGTTATTTTCGAGGTGGACAATAGGCAGAAGGTACAGTTGGCGGTATGGCTGCTCAAAGACGAAGCTTCCTAATGGTGGGAAGTCACTAACGCCGAGAGGCCGGTTGAGACATGGATGGATTTCAGAACAAGGTTTGAGACAAAATACCTCTCGCAACCTGAACGAAGTCTACAACTGGAAAAGTTCTTATCTCTTAAGCAAGGAAGTATGACGGTCAAGCAATACGTCAACCAGTTCAACCAACTGGCTAGGTTCGGATTGGATTTAGTCAACACTCAGCATAAAAAGGCTCTCCTCTTTGTTAAAGGATTGAACGAGCCACTGCACAGCCTAGCCATGACTCATGTACTCATAGGAGCGACTTACGAGAAATTGGTGGACATGGCACTACTGCACGAGGAAGACAATGGCTAGAAAGAGACAAAGAAGGAAGAACCATAAAATAAGAAAGTAGGGCCCAAAAAGGAAACACAAAAGAAGGATGAGAAGTCTGAAGATAAGAAAGGGAAAAAGTGCTTTACTTGTGGAAGCTCGACTCATCTGATCAAGGATTGTAGAAAAAGGAAGGGCACTTGCTTCAACTGTGGTGAGATGGGACACATCACTAGGGACTGCCTGAAGAAACGAGGGTAAGGGCAGAGGGCATAACCCACTTCTGGAGGACAGGCGAATGCTCAAGGGACTGGTAGATAGGGTAGAAATAAGAAAATTTAAGTAGAAGGTTTAATTTTCTTATCTGATTGTTGAGTTAAAACTCTTTCTAATTCTGGCATTTTGATTCTGTAATCGATACTCTGCACTTCAATATTAGTATTGTTTTTGATTCCGCTATAGACCCAAATCCATAAGGGTTATGACTCATCTGTTTGTGAGATATTGGGGTTTGAGAGATATTCATGTTAGGCGTCAAGTAGGACGCATACATTCTAGGTTTTATCATGCTTAGTTCAGTAACCTGATCTGTACCGTTAATCTGTAAATATCTGAATACTTCCGATAAGGTTAAGATTTCCAGTTTTGACATTATCTAAGGAGGGTAATCCTCTGGGTGTCAATTTGATGTTGGTTTCGGTCTTCGGGGTCGATACTTAGGACCCATGTCTAATGGGAACCAAGTTTTTGTTTTATCTGTACTCGCTTCCATCATTCGACTGTATCCTATCGATCGAATCTTCGAACTTTAGGTAGAAACTAATGGTTGTAAACATGTGTTTGAGACATGTTATGTTTGATGGTTGCAAGTGGATGCAAGTGGTTGCTAGTGGTTGCTCGTGGATGCATATACACACTAGGCACTAGATCGGCTCGAAAACACTCTCATACTGCATATGGATGTGTGAGCATTTTAAATTTTTGTGGATGCAAAATGATTGACTCAGCACATGGATGTTGCATATGACTTAATGGTTGTGCACTCAAATAGAAATGATATGTATCGAGTAGGAAAATTTGCATACATGTTGGACTCATGGCACTGGCATAATTCGCATTAAGGAGGTCAACTGAATCAGTGAACCGCCTGATCTTTGCATTAGATAAGGAACATATACACACACTTTTGCATATATTCATACAACATTAGAAGTTTCTAAGGACAATGGACGCCAATGATTGATGATTGAGTAGATGGATGTTGGATGGTAGGACACATTCTTCTTAACTTGAGGATTTCGGTGACGAAATCCTTTAAGGAGGGGAGAATGTAACACCCCGTACTTTGTATGAACGTATAAGTAATAAATCAGAGAATAATTAATTTTTAAAATGAGAATCAAGGGAAACGGGTTTCGACATTGTGTTCGTCTCGGAATTCTGCTTGAAAACGAGTCCGAGTTTGCGAGAATCGGAGTTCGTATAACCAAGTTATGGCCCTCCAAAATTTCAGGAATTTTCAGAGTTCAAAACAGCTCGAATTCGAATTCAAATTTCAAATTCAAAACCCGGAACAGACTAGGTGGGAAATTTCCCATCCAGTACCCAGGTCGACTGGGGAGTCGACTAGGCAGTCGACCCCCCCCCCCCCCCCCCCCCCCGCCCCGACCAGGTCGACTGGGCAGTCGGCCTAGTCCCCGAAACTGGTTTTGGGCCTGGGTGCATTCTTATGTATCTGGTCTCGTTTTCTACCTAGATTCGTCTGCCTAAACCTATTTAAACAGCCTTAAACCTAGCCTTCTCTACACACAATTCTATTCAGCTTCTACTCTGCCTCCGTTCTAAATAAAAATAAAAATGGCGTCGCTAATCTGCTGGAATCAAAACTAGAAGTTAATCAACATCAACTTAAGCAACTCAATTCAAGCTTGAAACTTCAACAACGGTTAAAGAAGATCAACTAACGTCGCTACAACTATCTTTCTTTTAAAATCCAATCAAGGAAAGTACAGTTATTTTTTGATATAAACGTTAATTCTGATTGTGACATGAATTGTAAATCTAAATCTGAGATTATGTCTGTTCTATTTAGATCTACCTTATTCTGTATTTCTTTCTGCTTTCTGTTCCGTAGCCAGGCTACCACGAGCCTGAGCCAATCTCATAAGAGGTTAACATACGCTAAAATATTTGGGACAATAAAATGAATAATGCATGAAATGGTCATGACCGATATGTGACTGATTTGAGGAAAGAACATAGGTTGAACGTGGAACTTAGGACATAAATCTAAGGCATATAATTGAACATATGACTTGAGTTTTGTGGCATAAAGAATATTAAACATACGACTTGAGAAGTTGAGGCATAAAATTTACATTGGACATATGACTTAGGAATTGGGGCATAAATTTGACCATATGCATGTAATTAGTTTAGATACATAATACAGGTTGTAAACTAGATCTGGATCTGAGCAAGCTATGTATGATAATCTGTGATTTGGGGACATAATTCAATATCTGATTTTAAGAATATGATACATGATTAAAACCTAGATTTTGTGGCACATTTTAAGAAGGGGAAGATATGTGACTTAGGTGTAGAAATCTATAATAAGATTTGAGGACAATTAAGTGTGAATACACCAAAATAGGGATTTTTGGATATATGGCATGCATTGTAATATTTGGTATAATTTATAGATGAATCTGCTGTACAATGCTAGTTTAACCAAAATGGGAACATATGTTATATGGTAAATTATGCCCATATTCTGTGTTGTGTAAATTTATGCAAACATGGGGTATATGATCATATTGTGAATCACGATAATTACTTAGGCCTAATTTATGATTAAGCAAGGCATGTAAATAGAACCTTTAGAAATATTAAATCTGCTAAATCTGTCATCTGCTAAGTCTGTTAAAAATGGCAAATCTGCTGAACTAAATCTATTGAGATGCCTAAACTGTTAAATCTGTTGGGATGCCTAAACTGCTAAATTTTTTGAGATGCCTAATCTGTTATCTACTAAATCTGCTAGTTTGCTTAATTTGCTAAATTCGTTAAGTCGCCTAATCTGCAAAATCTGTTATCTACTATATCTGTTGAGTTGATATAATTAGTCCATTATTGACATAATATGAATTGGCTATAGTTATGAATAATTGACATTTATATTAGGCGTGGGCATAAATGGTAAATTATTAATTAATTGGCCGCAAAGATGAACATGGCTAACTCGAGGTTAGAATGAGTTTGCAGCGTAATCCTGCCCGGAACTGCCCGGCACATCCAGTGGCCGCAAACAATAGGTTCTAATGTGAAAAGTTAGTCATAATATGCTTAGACACGAGGTTAGGTCTGGCTTGTGGCAGAAGTCTATCCGGAACCGCCCGGCCCATCCAGCGGCCATAAGCTAGCGACCTAATGTGAGAGATCTCTACACTAATAATTAATTAATGCAAATCTGAGATAAAAATGATGTCCAAAACGTGTTGGGTGGATAAGGTTAAACCAACTGGACTAATATATATAATAAACCCGTTCATGAGTCTGTAGGCCCAATACAAAGTTAGACAAATCTGAAATTCTGTTAAATCTGTACATCTGATCCGTTAGTCTGAAAACTTGTTGATTTGATTTTCTGATCTGTGAACTAGTAAATCTGATCTCTGTATGTCTGAACTTGTAAACAAGTTAATCTGAAATCTGTTAGTCTGGGGACACAAGGTTAGAAGGGAATTTACTTGTGTCATCTGTTGTTTGGGACCCATATTAGTCAGTAACCCTTTCTGGTATCAAAACTTTGACCCAACAGTAGGTAGGGTCCGGGCACACTTATTGAACTAATTATTAGCGGTTCATTCTGATAATGGCGAGGGGTGTTGATGGTGCGTTCCAACCGGGTCATGTGCGTGCATGGATCCCGGTCTGCCTCTGAGGATGTAAGACGCCGTGACATCTGTAAATAGGTCTATGCCAATTGTTTTTCACTTTAGGGAGTGATACACCCTACTGTGGGGCCGACACAGGATATTTATGTATTAGGGAGCCGATCGCTTGGGGCAGGGTTTTAAGGTACACTTAGTTCTATCTGTTTCTGTTGGTACCGTCCGTTTCTATTGTGTGGTAACACCTGTCTGTTTCTGCGTGGTACCATCTGTTGGGGTGGTAAAGGCCCATTACTAGTGTACATCTAATTCTACATTCTGTTTCCGTAAGGATTAATCTGTTTCTGCTTCTGTCTGTTTCTGGTCGGGTGGTAAAGGCCCATTACTAGCACTCTCTTCTGTGGAAATTATTCTGTACCCGTTTCTGTTACAGTTTAGACATTAGGGTGACACCTAATTCTGTTATACTAGTATTAGTGCAGAGAAGTGTAAAGAAATAGCTTATGTCATTCTGTTCTTCTGTAATATCCGCTACACCTGTTACTGTTATCTCTCATCCTGTTTTATTTTCATGTCATGTTATTATTATCTGTTCATAACTGAAAATCACTGGACTTGCTAGACTTTTTGTCTGACCCTTGTTGTTTCCCCTCCTTTCTTCCATTTCCTCCCCCCCCCCCCCAGTTTTTGTAGAAGGGAGTACTCTAGCCTGATCCAGATTTCTTCCGCTTGAAGTGCTTAAAGTATGGCTTGTCTTCTTCTGTGGGGATTATGATTTTAAACTATGCATTCTGAACTCTTTTGTACAAGACTGATATTTTGTACTTGAATTCTGATATTATGATTTGAAAGGATGTAACCAAGTTTACTTTAGTTTTTGTTGTAAAGAAGTTATAAATTTTTCAAGTATTTTTTTATCTATCTTGCAAGTTTCTGTTCTGTTTACTAAAATGCTCCACCAAAGTTAAGGCATTCCCTTTGTGAGTGTCCTTAACGGAAGTGGGGTGTTACAATAAGGTTCTAAATAGAAATTATATCAGCTTATATTCAATATTAAATTCTGAAATCTACAGATATCGTATTGGGAATAACAATATATAGATCTTCCAAATTCCTCGCAATATCCATATAATAACGAAATCCAATACCAAAATATTCCGAAGATGACTTCTGTTCAAGTCCATTCTAATTTATATATTGGAAAATTTTGGTTGTTTCATAACCATTTACAAATCCAATTTATTTATTTTACAAACAATGAATTATTATCTAGTTAATAACTAGTTAATTTTGATAAAAATATATTTTTATCTTTTCAACTTAGAATTTTTATCCAAAATCTATCCAAATTATTAATTATGATTTTACATAATTTTTCTATATTTTTAATAATTTTATCAAGGCCCGTACAATCGGTTTCCAATAATAGCCATCGAACTGCAAGCATAGCGACCTTTTTCAAATTTGATTTGGACATAATTCTAAATCCAACCATTAGATTTCAAATCTCTTATATTCAATGGAAAGCTCTTTTCGGTACGAACCCAACGGTTACAGTTTTAGGAGAATCCGACGTTCTGATCTCCCGTTACATCAATTTGAAATTAATGGTCGAAATTCGCGAACGGTCCCTGCGCGACGCGCTCTATTCAGGCCATTAAATACATATAACATATATAATATATACATTTCATCGACTTCCATATAAATCGTATTTATAAAATATTTATAAATTCATTTAAAAATGATTCCAGCTTCTTTTTCAATTTTAAATCAAAATTGAATATTCTATATCAAAATGATTTTAAAATGATAATATTTTCAAAATATTATATTTTGAAATCACTTCTTTTCGATATTTCTTTTAAAATGAATAAAATCGATCGACAAACCCGTCAGGGTTAAAATGGCATTTAACTACATAACTATTTTTATTTTTCAAACATTTTATTCAACAAACGAATATTTTATATAGTTTATACATTCAATAAAAATGATATTTTTATTGCTCAAACATTTTATTCAACGCATGAATATTTGTATGAAATATTCGTTATTTTAACATATTCTTTATTTTAAAATATTCTTTATTTTAGAATATTCTTTATTTTAAAATATTCTTTATTTCCTAATTGAAATGTGACTCAATCAATTACCATATAATTTCAGTCATATGGATTTCATACATCGCACGTATTCAACAATAATGATAAATAATCATTACATATTCAAACATCGTCCAAAGTGCAATTTACATCTGTGTAAGCGTTAAAATAAATAAATAACGCTCACCACAACCTATCACCGCATTGATTGACATATAATTAAATTCAGGGGAGATGTGAATAAATAATCATCCCCAGACCCGTGTGGGGTTTTCAAACAACAACATGAATTTAAATAAATTATTTTTTTAAAAATATAACCAATTCTAATTTGGTTTGAATTATTTTTCTAATTAGCCAATTTTAGTTGTTTAAAATTACAAATAAATGCTTATAATTTAATTTCAGCTACTACATTAATGTTAACATTATTTTTAATATGTCAAACATTTCAACATCACAAACAACACACAATACAATCCAAACAAACGATCATAGTTTGTACAATACATAGTGTCGGGTGCTGCTAAGCACCGTCTACATCCTAGTATATATTTAACAGTGAAATAATTTGAGTGAGAAGGAGTTCTCACTTTCGGTTTTCACTCCGCCAGTCTTTATTTGAATGGTTTGGATTTGGATTTGTTCCACTGTGTAGTGTACTTCACCGTGGTTCCAGCGCCATCTGTTTCACGTAGTTTATATTAAAATCACATTTTTAAACCACGTTGTATATATTAAAAAAATCATATTTTTAATTCAATGCTATAAAACCATATTTTTATACTATGGTATATGTATGTAAAAATCATATTTTTATATTTTTAAAACCATGCTATTTTTTATTTTAAAAATCCATGCTATTTATATGTTTAAAATCAATGCCATATATAAATAAAAAAACATATTTTTAATTTAAAAATAATTCATAATAAGAAAAATCACATTTTTATAGACTATATTATAAATTAAAAATCATATTTTTAATTCATAACCATATATATAAAAATCATATTTTTATAACGCTATTTATAAAATAAAAATCATATTTTTATCAATGTAATTAATATACAAAAATCACGTTTTTATAACAATGCCGTTTATTTTTTAAAATTACATTTTCATTAACGATGTTATTTATATTTTTAAAACCAAAAATAAATGCAATGCTATTCCTACAAAATCATATTTTTAATCTATGTTATTTAGTTAAAATTTCTGATATTTAAAGCAATGTATTTATATTATTTTTAGAATTTAAACTATGTTAATTACTTTAACTAAATTAACCTAAAATAATTAATATATAATTAGTTAAATTTTAATTACCTTCCACGTTTAAACATCTGGAAAAACCCGAGCCCCTCGTTTAACCCATCATCGGTCTGTTAGGGCTTTACGCCGCTCCCATCTCCGATCATCGGAGGAAGATCACCACCACAACTCGAAGCCCCATCATGTCCCCTCCCAACTGCTAGAGTTCAGCCGAACTTGGTCAACCCCTCACATTGGAAATCAGCATTGAACGGCGTGCCTTTGAGTGGGGAATTCACGCAACACCCAACACGATTGATGATCAAAATCATATGAAATGGAAGATCTCAGAAGCCTCTTTAATTTCTGTTTTGAAGTTGGTTGAAAAATCGAAATGGATTGGGAGATTTCTGGATTTGAAATTCGGAGCTTATGCGCCATCGGTTTCCATTAAAAGGCGTCGGCTGATATTTGATTAGGGTTTTGGCAAAATCTAATCTGATTAAAAGGCGTCGGCTGATATTTTGTGGAATTTTGAAAAATGGTCATTTTCTGGTTGATCCAATTCAACTAAAACTGACAAAACACGTTTTCTTTTGCCACACTCACATATTAATTCCAAAAATTTTGAAAATTGGAATCTAGCAATAATTTGACATTCTGGATCCAACAAAAGTGGTTTCATCCAAAACGGAGGTTGTTTGCAAAATGACTATTTTCAGAGGCTATATATATATATATCTAAAAATATAAATAATTATATATAAATTCAATAGAGACTATTTTAAATATTAAACTGGACATAAAGTTCAATTTATATTAAGAAATTTCAGTTTTTCACATTCGTTAGAAAGATATAATTAAACAGATTCAAATGTTTCTGATTTTACTAAAATCCGATTTATATTGAATTTTGTATAATCAGTTGAAATTAGAAATCGAATTTTCAAACTACCGCTCCATTTCAAACTCTATTTATAATTAAAATAATTTTAAACATTCTAACTTCCTTTAAAATAATTTTTTAGTCATTATTATTTAATATAAGTCATTTTAAATATTCAAAATACATTGAAAGAGCTAAAATAAAAAATTTAAATTGGTTCAGAAATTCTGGGATGTTACAATCTCCCCCACTTAAAATCTTTTCGTCCTTGGAAAGGAATGGAGCAGAAAGTTGTTTAATTAGCCAACTTACCTTTCATTCTGGCTTTCATTCTTCAAATTTTCAATTTCTAAGAATTTTCTAATTCTTCAAAAATTTAGCTAACACCCAAAATTTTCGAATTTTTTGCCATAACCTCCTTTGTACGGGTTGATATTTGAAACCACAACTTGCCTCACAGGGCCTACATTAATCCGAAAGAAAAAGAAAAAGCCAATCGGCTCATAAAATCATCAAACCCCATTAAATACAGTAAATGTGTACCTATTTGTCAGGCATACAATTTTATTCCTTTTCTTAGCTTCCATGCTACGACATGCTCTCTATATATACATGTATATGTATGCAATTCGATCAAATTTTCAATTCAGTTCAACTTTTGATTCTATTTGGGTTAATTTACCATTCATTTTCTTATTAGTTTTCATCATTCCAATATTTTTATTAGTTAGATTGATAATCATACAACGCAACCAGCAATCAATTAGTCGATTAATTTTTTCAAATATATATAACTTTTATCTATAGTCAAAAATCGTATTTTTACTTCAAATCACAACAATAAACTAAAACTAAGTTTTGGTTCTCACACCAGTCAATTGGAAATATATAGATATCCCACTTTCGAAACTCGAACATAAATACTGATGACGACACATCAATCATCAGAATTATTCTCGGGCTACTAGAGTGTGATTCCATATTTATCCAGTATATTTGAGACTTCGAATACACACTAATTAGGTGTATATGCAAAATCTTCACATACTCGATTGTCCAAATTGAATATAAAATAATATACTCAAATACGTATAATGGATATATGTAACATCCTGGAAATTCTCAGCCAATTTAAAAATTTTATTTTGGCAATTTTGATGAATTTTGAATATTTAAAATGAATTATTTTAAATAATAATATAAGCCCACTTTGTGAACTGGGCAACACAAAGTCAAGATGTGAAATATTGAATAGCTTGAAAAACACTGAAGCGGGTCGGATCGGAGCAGTGTAACGGTTCGGATCGGATAAAGTCTGATGTTCGGATCGGTGAGCTATTGTTGTTGGAATTAGAGAGGCACGTCTGTTCGGATCGGAGAGCAACCTATTTTCAGCTGGAGCGGAGAGCAATAGATCTGAGCGGAGCGGAGTAAACACAGGAATTAGTCCTAAGTCAATCAGGGTCGGATCGGGTACTCTGATCCGAACCCCTTGTTCATACCCCTCCGACCCGAGCCTGTCTTCCACGTCACTCTCCTGCATGAGCGCCTGGTTATTCGGATCGGTTGTGACCAGTTCCTACCCTCAACGTCCACTACTCTGATGCGTTGTCAACATAGAAATTCATCCAAACCCGAGGCTGATGGGATGGATGACACGTGGCTCCGATCCGGATCGGGTTCTGGGCTAATTTTCACCTATAAATACCACGTCTGGAGACAAAGAAAAGGATCTTTTTTCTGGCACTTTGAGAGTTCAACCACCCTCATAACCCGAATTCCAGCACTCCCGGAAAATCCAAATCTTCTTTCATTATTTGTTTTTAGAAAATTGAGTGATTGTAAGTGAGTTGTGAGAGAAATCAAGTGAACATTTCATTGTACTTGCAACTAAAGCAGTGAAAATAGTGAAAGACAAGTGGACGTAGGCATTTCTTCGCTGAACCACTATAAATCCTGTGTGTTCATTTTTATTTTTGATCTCATTTCATTCTGCTTTTAATCAATTCGTGTGTTAGAACCACTTTTTGGTCTAACATTTTGGTGCTTTCATTGAGAGGTCATCTGAATTCTTTGTTTTTCAGGATTATCGTTCTACTTTTTGGACCGTTGGGTTCAAAGAAGTTAATCCTTAAGTTTCAACGCCCTTGGATATTTGTTGAAGTGATTGTCGAAGAATCATGGACAAAGGAAAAGGCAAAGAAGTTCAATCTGGTCGAGGAAATGGAGCTGGCGAAGATCAGCAAAATACGGTTGTAACAAGGTCTCGTGGGCAGAGTTCAGCTGCAGGACGAACCGATGTAGGAAACCCGAACCGCCTTCACGGGGAGAGCCCCGATCCGATCCGGGTAGGAGATTCTGAAGCTGTGCATTCCCACCACCTGAACCGACCTGAGCAGCTTGCCATGTACCGACCCGACCAGGCTCCACAGCTCCGAACCGACCCGATCTCCCATCTCCTATCCGATCCGACGATTGGTGATGTTGGAACCTCTACTCGAGTCCCTACGAATGCTCCGATTCCAGCCACCAGGGTCAATGATCAGGTCAATCCATCTGCGCCCATTACTCATGGAGATTTCTCGCGCCCACTTGATATGCTTGAGAGTAGTAGGGAGGCTATGAAAGTCCACGAGCGCACTAACCTCATGATGTAAGAAAATATGAGGCTCATGAGCAGGGAGATTAGCGAACTCCGTCGACAGAGAATTCCATCACCGGTTCGTCACACACCAGTGGATCAGTCTTCATCTTCCGAGGAAGAGCGGCCCCGTGAACGAAGGCCACACGAGTGACCTCAGAATTTGGAGCAGCTGACATTCGGATCTTTGGGGTCTCGCGAGGATATTGCACGGGCACTAGGAAACAATGATCCCACTCAAGGACAAAGGCTCCAGTCCCCTCCTCCCGAGATCGACCGGGAGCGTAGGGAACGGAATAGAGCAGAAGCAGCTCGAAGAAGAAGGGCATCTCCTGAACGAGAGCACAGAAGGAACCTAGATACCAGGGCCAGGGAACTTGAATGGCCCCTAACTAATGCTGATGTACAGGCAATGGTGCGCCAGATTATGTCCGAGAGCCGGAACTATACCAATGAAGATTATGGCATTGAGCGAAGCCATACTCCTTTCACTGACGACATCCTCGAATTTCAGTTTCCCAGGCGTTTTAACCTGCCACAGATGGACAAGTACAACGGGAGAACCGATCCGGGACACCATTTGATGCGATACTCATGGCTCATGAATCCCGCTGCTGCCCCTGATGCAGTGAAGTGTAAAGCATTTCCGATCTATTTAGAAGATGTGGCGTTATTCTGGTTTACCCGACTTCCCCCTCGTTCGGTTTCGAATTATAGGGAACTGAGCGAACGTTTTATGAATAAGTTCCGACTCCATGCCTGAAAGTCCAAAAGTGTTATTGAATTATCAAGAATTAAGCAGGCACCAGGAGAGTCTTTGAGGACATATCTTGACCGTTTTAACTTAGCTGTGACTGAAGTTAGTGACCCGCATGAGCCCACTATTCTGATGGCATTAAAGGAAGGAGTCGATCCTGAATCCAAGTTCGGGGATTACCTTTCTGGGAAGACACCCTCCACAAGAGAGATATTCTATGAAAAAGCCGATATTTATTTAAGGCGAGAGGAGGCCTGGGCAAACCGAAAGAGAAAGTCTGAAGCGGCTTCAAAAGAAAATGTGCAGAGTAACGTCGCCATGAAGCAGTCTGGGGAAAGTTTCGGAAAGGTTGAAGTAAATGTGGGAAACAAGGGTGGAAACAACAATGCTGGAAACGGGGGCAACAACAATAACCGTAATGCGAACGGTAACTGAAGAAATAGAAATAGGGGAAGTGATCCTAACAAAAGACCCGATTCCAGATCTACGAGAATTATACACCATATAACGACACCCTGGAGAATATTTACCTGGATACGTACAACGTTTTGCAGTATAAAAGACCGCCACCTCGTGATTCGACCGAGAAAGAAATGGCAACTGGGAAATTTTGTTTGTTTCATGGAACCCATGGGCATTCAACCAATGAATGTCGGCATTTGAGAGATGTGATTGAGAAGTTGTTGCGTGAAGGTAAGTTGGATGAATACAAGGTTGCCCCGAGGGATAGGGGCAAGGAGAGCAGGCTCCAAAACAGATTATACCTGCTCCCAAGCCTACAGCGCATCAAAAAGGTAAATGAATTGTTATCAACTCCATAGTGGGTGGACCTCACCCAGCAATCCGTAGTTTCAGAGCGATGGATCAATATGTAAATGCTGCCAAGCACGTAGATGTGAATGAAGGTGATGATTTGGAAGATATCGCCCCCACAAAACAACAGAAGACCATGTTTGACGACGTGGTATTCTGCAGCAGAGATAATACTGGGATTCACTCACCCACTGATGATCTGTTGGTTATTACTACCACCATTGGGCCGGCCTTGGTTCATAAGGTATTAGTAGACAACGGAAGTTCCGTCAATATTTTGTTTAAAAAGTCATTCGATCAGATGAAGCTTGAGTCTGAGGATTTGAAGCCATGTGAAGGATGGATCAGAGGCTTCAACGGGGCGTCAACACCTCCCATGGGATACATAGAATTTCCCGTGACCTTGGGGCAAGGTGAACGCAGAAGAGTGCGGATGCTTCAGTTTTTAGTGTTGGATGTAGATTCGCCTTATAATGCATTTTTGGGGAGGCCTGCGCTTGCTGAGTTCAGAGTTTGCATCGCCCCTTGGTGTTTATTGCTTAAGTTCCCAACCGAAGCCGGAACTGGAGTAATGAGAGGGGATCAAGTTTCTGGATGGGCCTGCTATGTTGCCGAATTAAAGATGTTAATGAAAGGACTTAACATCGAGAGTAAAGATGCCTCGCCTCCCCCGAAGGGGGGCTCGACGTAGCAATTAGAGAAATCGACCCCGAAGGAGTTGCCCAAAGGAACGCCTGAAGACCTGGATCCCAGAAAAGACGAGGAACCAGAGACTAAAAATGCAACTCCTAATGAAGCGACAATGGAAATTCCCATTGATGAAGCCGATCTAACGAGAGTCCTGAAGATTGGGTCTCAATTGGGTCCACGTCGGGCCAAAGAACTAACGGACTTTTTGAAGGCGAACTTGGATGTGTTTGCCTGGACCAACGCTGACATGTGTGGGATATCGCCATCCATCATAAGTCACACACTAAATGTAAACCTGAAAAATCCGCATGTGAAGCAAAAGAGACGTATGCTAGGCCCAGAGAGGTCGGCTGCTCTCAAAGAGGAAGTGGAGAAACTGAAGCAGAACGGATTTATTCGAGATTCGACATATCCCGACTGGATATCGAATCCCGTCTTGGTAAAGAAGCCGAATGGAAAGTGGCGGACTTGCATTGATTTTTCAAATTTGAACAGAGCTTGCCCAAAAGATAGTATCCCACTTCCCAGGATTGACCAGCTTGTAGATTCGACAGCAGGTCATGAACTTCTCTTTTTCATGGATGCATATTCTGGGTATAACCAAATTCCTATGCACGTGCCAGACCAAGAACATACGAGCTTCATTACGAATTTGGGATTATATTGTTATGTCGTAATGCCATTCTGATTGAAAAACGCCGGAGCCACTTATCAGCTCTTGTGAATAGAATGTTTTATAATCAAATAGGGAAGACTATGGAAGTTTACGTGGATGATATGCTTGTCAAATCAAAACAGTCCTCCAGCCATGCGCAAGACTTGGCGGAAATGTTTGGTATCCTACGAAAGTATCGGATGAAGTTGAATCCTGTGAAATGCGCATTTGGTGTGGCGTCGGGAAAATTCCTAGGCCTCATTGTGAGCTCCCGAGGAATTGAAATCAAACCTAGCCAGATAGCAGCGATTAGAAGCATTGAAGAGCCGAGGAGAATTAAAGATGTCCAAAGTCTTGCAGGGAAAGTAGCTGCGCTGAGTAGATTCATCTCCAAAGCCACAGACAAATGCGTTCCGTTTTTTGATTTGATTAAAAGAGGAAAGAAGAACTTCGAGTGGACTCCGGACTATGTTGAGGCCTTTCGAAATTTACTGGAACTGCTAGAGAAACCGCCGATTTTGTCAAAGCCAGTGGATCACAAAGAATTGTTTGTTTACTTGGCCGTCTCGGCTCACGCCGTTAGCACAGCCCTGGTTCGAGAAGAAGGCAAAGTACAAAGGCCAGTGTATTATGTAAGCAAGAAACTAGCAGCGGCAGAGCGCAACTACCCAAAGATTGAGAAGCTCGCTTACAACCTCCTAATCGCATCCCGAAAACTTCGTCACTATTTCCAAGCTCATCCAACAACCATATACACTAACCAGCCCTTGAGGCAGGTGTTGTAGAGACCCGAAGCATCGGGAAGGTTAATCAAATGGAATATAGAATTAAGCCAATTTGATCTAAATTTTCAACCACGAAAGTCGATCAGGGGGGCAAGCTCTGGCAGACATTTTTCGGAGTTCACCATCCCAGAGGAGGAAGTAATCGATGACAGAGTGGTTAAGTCCGAGGATGAGTTGAAGATAGATCCATGGAAGCTATACACAGACGGAGCTAAGAACGACCGAAGGTCCGGAGCTGGAGTCGTCTTAGTCACTCTT
Source organism: Allium sativum (assembly GCA_030737875.1). NCBI lineage: Eukaryota > Viridiplantae > Streptophyta > Magnoliopsida > Asparagales > Amaryllidaceae > Allium > Allium sativum. The sequence continues at coordinate 256,940,416 of CM060924.1, read as the reverse complement.
GAAGGACGGTCGTTACATTACGCTCTACGATTAGAATTCTCGGCGACTATCAACGACTCTGAATACGAAGCCCTGATTGCCGGGCTGAAGCTTGCTAAAGACCTCGGAATAAAAATGTTGGACATATTCTGTGACTCTAAAATTGTTGTTTGCCAAGTGCGAGAGGAATTTGTGGCTCGGGGACCTCGACTTATCGCCTACCTCAGGAAAGTGAGAGAACTATTGAGTAGCTTAGAGCGGTACAATATAACACACATCCCAAGAGCCGAAAACCAGAAGGCGGATAGGCTGGCAAAGCTGGCTAGTTCCGACAATCCAGAAGAGACAGAAATAATTCCAATTGAAACGTTGGAATTGCCAAGCTTTGAGTCGATGGAAGTTGAGTTCGCTTTCGAAGCGGAACCGGAAAAGGAGTCATGGATGACCCCAATTAAGAACTTCCTTAAGAATGGGACACTCCCATCAAAGAAGAGTGAGAAAAGGGCCGTAGTTCGCAAGGCTTCCAGATATGCCATGCAAGATGATACACTTTAAAGGCAAGGATTTTCTATGCCCCTGTTACGATGTATAGCACACGACGACATCAAGCGTGTACTAAGAGAAGTGCACGAAGGTGAGTGTGGAGATCATACAGGAGGTCAGACTTTAGCGAAAAAGATATTGCGATACGGATACTTCTGGCCCACAAATAAAAAAGATGCAGCTGATTATTCACGACGCTGCGATAAGTGCCAGAGATTCGCCAAAATCCCCAGAGCACCGTCGACCTAACTTAAATCAATGGTGATTCCTTGGCCATTTGCCACGTGGGGAATTGATATCATTGGAGTTCTACCGATTGCTAAAGGAGGAGCGAAATATGCAATAGTGGCCGTGGACTATTTTACGAAGTGGGTGGAAGCTGTGCCCTTGACCAAAATCACGGCAAGAAAGGTGATAAGTTTCATGGTCAGAAATATTATATGCCGATTCGGGATCCCAAGGACGATTATAACTGACAACGGAACCCAATTTGATGGCACTGAATTCAGAAATTTCTGCCAGAAGTATAAGATTGACAAGCGATACACTGCGGTTGCTTATCCGCAGTCGAACGGGCAAGTAGAGGCAATAAACAAAGTTATAAAATCCTTCCTCAAGAAACGGTTAGAGCGTGCAAAGGCAAAATGGGTTGACGAATTGCCCCTGGCTTTGTGGGCATATCGTACAACATTTAAGACGGCTACTGGTCATACCCCTTTCTCTCTCTCCTTTGGCTCAGAAGCAGTAATTCCAGTTGAGTTGGAAGTTCCTTCCCACAGGCTGACGTATTATGACCCGATGACGAATCGGGCACTCTTACTTGAGTCTCTTGATGAAGTCGAAGAAAAAAGGTACGAAGCAGATTTGCGTGCGGCAAGACATCGACGTCAGATGGCACGCTATTACGACAAAAAAGTTCGCCTCAGGACTTTTGAGCCAGGAGATTTTGTGCTAAAGAGAGTCTTTCCATCCCTTCCTCACCTCAGTCTAAAGTGGGAAGGACCCTTTGTCATCCAACAGAAACTTGAAAAAGGAACCTTCAAGTTAACGACCGTAGATTGCGAAGAAGTCCCTAGCGCATGGAATGCCCAACACATAATGCGATATTTGGATTAGAAATGTTGTACTCTTTGTTATTTTTCTTATGAACTTTGTAATAAGGCACGACTTGCCTTGGGAAAATCTGACGATATGAATAAAGGACTATAAAGTGGATGTAGGCTACGACTTAGCCGAACCACTATAAAAATATTGTGTGTTATTTACTTTTATGCATTATATATATATATACATTCATCGATTATTCTGTTGTGATTATGGAATACAGGATGATTCAAAACCTGAAAAGGTTGAAGACAGTTTAAACATAAGAAAAAGCACAACTACTATTTGTGCGATAAGACATAAAAGAATGAGAAAACGACATTCTTAACTCTAACTCCCCAGAGAGAGAAAGTGTATAAAAGCGTCTCCGACTGAGCGCTGAGAAAGAGATCCTTCCCCGCTGAAAGACCGGGGAATGAATAGATTGCGGAGCTCGAACTCTAACTCTCCAGAGAGAGAGAGAGTATAAAAGGACGGGAAGACGACATCCTATGAGGCATGAAGGTGCACCCAGACAAGGGACCGCCTCAGTAAGAACTCTAACCTGAGTATAAGACAGGAGAGTATAAAAGAAATGCCAGAAAAAACGACAGGCACTGACGACACAGGAAGTGCTATCCCGTTTGAAAATCGGGAGCATTCAGATTGCTTGATTAAGCATTAAATAATTTGTGAGAATTGACTGGGGGCATATATGTATACGCATATTTCCTCCCTCCGTAACTTCATTTCATAACTATAGTAAGACATGCATTTTTACATAAGTGCAGAACTACTGACAAACGGACATTGCAGAAAATGAATTATTTTTTATTTATTTACGAATGAATAAATTTGTACTGGAGAGTAGCTAAAAAAGAAGGTGCAAGAGCCGCTTTTGTAGCAGCAATTGTTGTTTCAATAAATGCTAAAACGACACAAGGCAATCCACTATTTAGATTTCGGGTGAGCCTTGGACTTCTTGGCGGCTTTCTCCGCATCCTTTGCTTCTTTCTCGGCCTCTATCAAGATTCGTTTTGATTTCTTCTTTCCTGAAGATGCGATGCTGGAACCGGTAGACTTCTTCCCGGAGGGCGGAGCGCTGGAATCAAGAGAAGATTTTTTAGCGAGTTCCTCGGTAATAGATCTAGTTGAGAGCTTAGCAACTAACCTTGATCCCGCATCCACAACTGCGAGGGGCTTGAGGGCTTCAGGGTCTAGTTCTTCGGCTTTTAATTGCAAGCGTTTGTCTTGATCAGCTTTCATTGCAGCCAAAGTAACATCATCAGCATTTTTTGACTCCCCGACTATTGCAACTTCTGGTTCCTCCTCATGACCTCCGTCCCCGCCATCATCCTTTAAAGCTGCTATCATTTCTTCATCATGGGGTGTGTCGGCCTTAGTCGGCTCACTTCTTTCTCCCAAGTCTATAGGAGCAGCCTTGTCCTCCGCTGCTTTTGCCTTTTCCGTAGGCTCTACCCCAGCGGTGGCTCCCTGAGTCACATCTGTCTTTCCGGATGGCTCAATACCTAAAGAATGAGAAGCAACAGTTATCAACTCAGGCGAAAACAATGGGTATTTCATCGATTGCTCAATCACGTGGCGAAAGGTAGAAATAGCCCTGACAAATTGATGAGAAAAGGTAGGGATACCTTCCGAAGACTTCTCAGCGGGGGTAACTGCTGTCTCTGATGCCATTTCAGGGATTGCAGATAGCAGAGTTGTTCGGGGGATTCCCGGATTTTCAAGGTCATACCCCTCTACTTCCGAAGTCGCGGGGACAGCAGAAGAGGAACCAGTCTCGGGAATGTTTTTCTGTTTAATCCTCCGCCTCTCTTCTTCCATAGCCTCAGCAATGAGGCGGCGCCCTTCAGCTAGGCGTTCTGGCTCATCATCCCTCAAGTATTTTTCCATTAGCTTATCCTCATCGATGGAATCTACTTTGAGCTCCTCTTTTTCCCACTCAACGATCTGATTCCATACTTGAACTAGAGTGGATGGGTAATCTTCGATCCAAGAAATGTTTCGGCGATGGATGATATGTGCGAAGAATTCAATCATTAATTCGCCAAAAGCTTGAATATCTGCCTCCGCCTCTGACAATTGTTTGCGGGCTTCCTCCGCAGATTTGATAGCACACTCAACATTGCACTCCGCCAGGGCAGCTCTGTTCTCTGCCTCCAATAGCTTTGAAGCCAAGTCAGCGTTCTTCTTTTCTAGTTCAGCATTCCTCTTTACTAACTCGGCATTTTTCCGTTCGAGGTCAGTATAAGCAAGGCGCGTCTTAGCAGCTTCTGACTTAGCATCATCAGCTTGCTTTTTTAGCTCAGAACGCTCTTGAGTGTGAGATTCAAGCAAGTCATGATAATGTTTTTGTATATCCTCAAATTGTTGTTTGAAGTTGGTAGCGTCCCTCTGAGCAATAGCAAGCTGGGCCTGTGTGTCCTCCAAATCTTTACCAAGGTTCTTTAATGCCTTAGCATCTTCTTCCGTGGTTTTTTGCATTGAATCAGCATTCGTGATTAGAGTACGGATAATTCTGGAAAGATTGCGTGAATATTTAAACATCTTAGAATACTGTTTTTCAACCGCGTCTATCTTTGCTTTGGCCTCATCTGCCCACTTAGAAGAAACAGGTTCAAGGGCAGGTAAAAATGTCAAAGTCTCGAAGTAGTGTTCGGGAAATTGCTCCTCCAAATACCCCCGCTTTATTGCAGTTTCCACATCTAGTGGGGGAGGGGCGGGGATCGTCAATTCAGTGTCCCTATGTGTAGAGGATTCAGTAGTTTCTTTGTCTGTCCTAGGTCGTTTAGTAGCAGGGACCTTGCGCTTACTTCGAGACTCAGTATCTTTTGGAGGGCTTCTCTCTCTGCTGCGCTTTTCGTGGGAAGAGGTGAAGTCTTTCGATTGTGGCCTGTTCTCTTCCCTACGGCTTTGATAAACTTTTTATTTCTCTTGCTCTGACCGAATGGGAGAGCGAGAACGTGTGGGTCAAGAGCGATAGGGATCATATGGCCTTCTCTCCTCCCTACCGCGATCATCGCAGCGATCATACTCGATATCCTGAGGTGGATTAGACATGCTGCGGCGAAGCTTTCTGATATCATAGTAAGATCGAGACATCGTGCCTACACAATAAGACAAACGAAATTCAAAATCAATGGATTCACGTAGAAAGAGGTGCAATGAATGCTAATGCTGTTGTATAAAGTGTGTCCTAAGTGGTGTGTTTCCCCCCAACCAACCCGAGTCTGAAGCTAGACTAGAACGGGCAGGCTCTTTGGCCTTAGCAGTAGTGGTCTCTTCAGAAGAGGTGAAGACTAAAGGATCCTTCCTAAAATCCTCTGAAGTGTATATAGTTTCAGGTAAGGGGAGATCCCCCAAACCCTGAAATATTGGGTCATCAGTACTAGGGACATTTCCCTCGGAAGCATTAAGTGGCGACTCTTGGGAGGATGTTGACTTTTCCAGAGAAGTAGCCTCCTCGGGGGCAGTATATCCTTCACGATACTTTTCGGCCAGGTTAGCCAATTCGTCATCCTGAGTAGAAGATGGAGAAGGTGAAGTTTGAAGAGGCACTGTAGGAACCCCCGAGCCTTCTCCTGTCTCTGGGACTACATCCACTGGAGGAATATATACGTATGGAGGCGTCCCATGACCAATACTACGAAAAACGGATAACAGCCCACGAAAGTGAAGATATTTGTCCTTAAGGACTTCATCGATAATCAAGAATTTCTGATCGTCATTAAGAAGTTGGTGCATCCGGTCAAAGAACACCTGATCTGATATTTGTTTTGGATTGTCGACTGTAAACAAAAAGGAAAATAAGTTAAGGTGATGACTCGAGTGTATAGAGCCCGGATTTATAAAATCAATGCTTTACTTGATTTTGTCCACCTCCTGGCACATCTAGGCTGTCGCTTCACATAGAACCATTCCAGTCTGGAATCTCCAGCTTTACTGCTGAATGGCGCCGAGATTATCTTCCTCTTAGGAACAGACTCAAAATAGCAGAAAGATGGAGTCTCTCGAGTCCGATGCTTGAAGTTATAGAAGAAATGAACGTCATCGAACGTGAGCTCTATGCCTAAGACCTCACGGTATGCTATGTACAAAGTGTGCAAGTAGGCATATGAATTGGGATGCAGCTGCATGGGGGCAATCCGATTTGTCTTAGAAAGTCAACGATGAAGGGAGAAAATGGAGGGATAGCGCCGACCATACACATCAACCGAGTGACCGCCATATATCCTTCTGGAGGGTTGTGGGGACGGTCAGAGCTTAAAGGCACTAGAGTGTCCCTTTTCATTATCCCATATTTCAAACAAATTCGGGTAAGTCGGTCGTTATCAATTGTTGATTCAACAGAATCTTGAGGCGATTCCAATATGACGGCCGATTCAAACTCATCAGGAGCCCGGTTGTCGCCAACCCCTCCTTCTTCTTCAAACCCTAAAGAAACTTCATTCTCTGAAGACGCTTCGTCACTTTTACGATTTCCGACGTCGTAGTCTGAACCCTCATTATCCCACTCTGGATCCGACGGAGAAGATATGTCCTCGAGAGTAATCTTTTTAGAGGTTTCCGGGGCTTCTTTCCTCTCAGTTATCTGGAAGAGCGTCTGGGTCTCATGGTCATAAAACTATTGAAGAAGCAATAGCACAAATTAGAGCAAATTAGCCCGTATCCCTTCGTGCATGTGTGCAAACTAAAGTTTAAACAGTGTATATGGAAAGTGCAAAGTAAATGTTTAAAAGTGCGACGAAAAAGTTTGGCAAAATATAAAGAGTTGAAGTAGTTCTTGATGTCCAGTTACGTTCGCAAGGCACTATCCTAACTTTACGTTAAATTGAAGATTATGCCGAAAGTTGATTGTGCCAGTTAGACGAGTTTTTATGCGTTAAGGTAGACTGTGCTTCGGTTCGGTTCGGGTGCATTCATTGGGATCGGATCTGGGGCATGGCCCTAGGCTTGGAAATCTCATTGAAACTCAGAAATCAAAATCGGATCGGATCGGAGGCAAAGTCCCCTAACGGTTCGAATCGGATCACACAGTTATACTTCTCCTCCATCATCTTATGATCTGACCCGATCCGGTTAGGTAGGCTCCTTTTCCCCTTCCTTAAGTACTTGCTCCGACCCGATCCGATCTCCTGGATTTCTTTTCTTTTTTCTTTCTTTGCTTGCCCCAACCCGGTCCGACCACCTGAATTTCCTTCCTTCTTCCTTTGTTTTTTCGCCTTCCATGTCCCTCCGAACCGAACCGATTCCCTATTATCTTCTTCTTCTCCTTCACCCTCTTTCTTTCCTAACCGACGCCAAAGCCAATTTCGTGCCAGTCACTTAAACCAAAGCCAAGCAATTCAACGCTGGCGCACTCAACAACGGATTATAATCTCCTCCATTCCAATCTCGAGACGACGACGAGTTTACTGGTGATGATGACAAGGGGGGATTCACGGTGGCGAAGTTGTCCAAATTTCAGACTTAAATCATCCTAATTGTTTATGAATCCGAATCGAGAGCAATTAAAGAGGGAATTATCTAAAGTTTTATAACCTACCAGTGTAATTACTTCGAGAATTAAGGAGAATTTTGATGTTTCACGAATTGAGTTTTTTTCTCTCGTTTTACAGAACTTCAGGAATAAAACAGTAAAAATGAAAGGAGGAAGAAGGCAGTGTTTATATAGGATAGAAGAGTGCCTATTCGTCTCCCCATTCGGATCGGCAGCCCAGTAGAAGAATTCTCGTTCGGATCGGATGGACAGCCCAGAAGCGAAGCTTGGCCCAACAATCCAGTAAAAAATAGAAAGGAGAAGGGATCTGTTCGGATCGGAATCCGAACCGAGTTCTTTAGCTCAGCAACGAATTAAATTGAAATCTGAAGAAAAAGATGAAAACACAAGGAAAATCAAAAGAAAAATCACCTCGAAGAGTGTTGTGCAATGATAATCAAAGCATGCTCCGTCTCCAACAGAAGCATCCTTTGAGGGGGCAAAATGTTAGCCCACTTTGTGAACTGGGCAACACAAAGTCAAGATGTGAAATATTGAATAGCTTGAAAAACACTGAAGCGGGTCGGATCGGAGCAGTGTAGCGGTTCAGATCGGATAAAGTCTGATATTCGGATCGGTGAGCTATTGTTGTTGGAATTAGAGAGGCACGTCTGTTCGGATCGGAGAGCAACCTATTTTCAGCTGGAGCGGAGAGCAATAGATCTGAGCGGAGCGGAGTAAACACAAGAATTAGTCCTAAGTCAATCCGGGTCGGATCGGGTACTCCGAACCGAACCCCTTGTGCATACCCCTCCGACCCGAGCGTGTCTTCCACGTCACTCTCCTGCATGAGCGCCTGGTTATTCGGATCGGCAGTGATCAGTTCCTACCCTCAACGTCCACTACTCTGATGCGTTGTCAACATAGAAATTCATCCGAACCCGAGGCTGATGGGATGGATGAAACGTGGCTCCGATCCGGATCGGGTTCTGGGCTAATTTTCACATATAAATACCCCGTCTGGAGACAAAGAAAAGGATCTTTTTTCTGGCACTTTGAGAGTTCAACCACCCTCATAACCCGAATTCCAGCACTCCCGGAAAATCCAAATCTTCTTTTATTATTTGTTTTTAGACAATTGAGTGATTGTAAGTGAGTTGTGAGAGAAATCAAGTGAACATTTAATTGTACTTGCAACTAAATCAGTGAAAATAGTGAAAGACAAGTGGACGTAGGCATTTCTTCGCCGAACCATTATAAATCCTGTGTGTTCATTTTTATTTTTGATCTCATTTCATTCTGCATTTAATCAATTTGGGTGTTAGAACCACTTTTTGGTCTAGCACCCAAATTGACGTTAGAATATAAATATTTATTTGAATCGACGTTAGAATATAAATATTTATTTTTAATTATAAAAGGAATTGAAAATGGCGCGGTAGTTCGAAATTTTGATTTCGAATTTCAAATGACTGTACAGGATTCAAAATAAACAGGATTTTAGCGAAACCAAAAATATTAGAATCTATTAGAAAATATCTTTCCAACGAGTCCGAAAAATAGAAATTTGATAGCGGGAATAAAAAGTTATGCCCAATTGAAAATTCTGAATAGTCGCAGCGGAATTCTGGCCCTTAAAAATGGAAATTTTGCAAACAACCTTCGTTTTCGATGAAACCACTTTTGTCGGATCCGGTATGTCAAGTTATAGCTAGATTCAAAAATTCATAATTTTCTGAATCAATATGTGGGCGTGGCAAAGGAAAACGTGTTTTGACAGTTTCAGTCAATTTCGATCGGCCAGAAAATGAACATTTTTCAAACGGTCTTAGAATTTGATGAAAGTGGTTTTGTTAGGACCGTATCGTCAATACGAAGCTAGAAAATATTTTTCGGGAATTTTAAGGGTCCGTATGTGGCCCCGGTAAATTGAAATGTGCGTTCAAAATTAATATATAGATTTATATTTTGATTTTGACCAAAATAGATCGAAACGGTCGAATTGGCCTACATGAAATATCCCATTGTGTTCGAAATGGGGTAATTAGCTAGGGACGATAGTCGGTTGGTTCGGTTTTGAGTTCTAAATAAAAAGTTGCTTTTTGAAACATAAAATATAATAAAATATATAAAATATTATATCCCTCCCTTACCTATCCCCCATCAGTCAAACGTCAATAGGAAAAAAAAACGAAACCTAAGTCACGACGCCCCCCCTTTCTCATCGACGCCCCATCACCGTGCCTCCCTGGGCGGCGGCGCCCTCCCCGTTCCTCCTCCAGACGACCCCCAAAACCCCCACCAAAATAGAGACCGCCGCCATGCACCACGGTGGGCCCGCCGCACTAAAAGCCGCTCCACGGCCACCACCTCCGGCAGCTCCGGCGCCCCTCTAGCGAGATTCTCTGATGATGGTATTTTTATTTTATTAAATCAGTTTTAATTTATAGAAGCACATTGTAACGACCCAGAAAATCTGAACCAATTTAAAATTTTTAAATTGGCTAAAATAATGGATTTTAAATATTTAAAATAAATATTTTAGATAATGGCAATGAAAACTGAGTTTGAATCGACATTTGAAAACCAATATAATTAGTTATAATTATATATAGAATTGAAAATGGCGCGGTAGTTCGATAATTCGATTTCAAACTTCAATTGAATATACCGGGTGCAAAACAATCTGGATTTTAGTGAAACCAAAAATAATGGAATCTAATTGATGATATCTTTCTAACGAATCCGACCAATCGAAGTTTGATAGCGGGAATCAAAAGATATGTCCAGTTGAAAATTCTGAATAGTCGCTATGGAATTCAGGCCCTTAAAAATGGACATTTTGCAGATAACCTCGGATTTCGACGAAACCACTTTTGTTGGATCCGCAGTGTCAAGTTATTGCTAGATTTCAAATTTCATAATTTTTCGAATCAATATGTGAGCGTGGCAAAGGAAAACGCGTTTGACCAGTTTCTGTTGATTTTAATCGAATGGAAATTGGCCATTTTGCAAACGGTCTCAGAATTCGACGAAACTAGTTTTGTTAGGACCGTATCGTCAATACGAAGCTAGAAAATATTTTTCTGAAATTTTTCTAGTTAGTATGTGGCCCCGGTAATTTGAAACATGCGTTTAAAATTCAATATAGTGATTTAAATGAAAATTCAAAAGGAAACTGATTGTAACAATCGAATCAGCTTGCGATACATATCCCATTGTGTTCGGAATGGGGGTTAAACGCTATGGACGACAGGCGGTGGGCCTCGTTTCGAGGTCGTATGTAAAAGTCAACCCTTTTGCAAAATTTAATAATTAAATAAAAAAAAAAAAAATTATATTCCCTCCTATACCTCTGGCCCCCCCCCACCGAATTCATTTATACAGAATAAAAAAAAAAAAGAAGAAACCCTAAAACTAACGACGGCGACGCCACCACCGAAGACCGCCGTGCCCCGCTCCTCGCCCCTCTGATCGTCTTCCCCCGTCCAGCTTCCCTCCTCCCCCTGAACCAATCGCGAGCCCCCCCCAAGCATCGAGGCGCCGCCACTGCCAGAAGACCCCCGTGCCCTCCGCTTCACCTGCTCCGCCTCCCGCCGCCGAGGCCTTTTCTCCCCCCCCCCCCCCTCTTCGCAGGTAAAAGCAAGTGTTTTATTTTATTTTTATTTTTATTTTAATTCTTAAATACTGTGATTTGTTTAATAAGTATTAAACTGAATTTTATAAAAAGTTTAAAACCTGATTTTTTAAAAAAGGAGAAAAGAATATAAACTGATTTATTTTTAGAAATATAAACTGATTTATTTTTAAAAATAAAAACTTGAATTTTAAAACAGAAAAAAAATAATAAAACTGATTTTATTTTAGCCTATTAAAAACTGAATTTTTTTATACAGTTAAAAAACTGTTTTTTTTAATAAAAAGTATAAAACTAATTCTGTTTTTAAAGTATTAAAAACTGTTTTAAAAATAAAGAAATAAAACTGTTTTGTTTTTAAAGTTTAAAAACCGATTTTGTTAAAGTTTAAAACTGAATTTTTTTTATAGAAGTAAAACTGAATTTTTAAAAGAACTTTAAAACTGAATTTTTAAAAGTATTTTAAAAACTGAAACTGTTTTAAAAAAAAAAAGATGATTAACTGATTTATTTTATAAAGTATAAAACTGATTTCAAAAGTATTCAAAACTGATTTTAAAAGCAAGATAAAAAATGATTTTATTAAAAGTTAAAAACTGATTTTGATTTTTAAAAGGTATTAAAAACTGATTTCTTTAAAAAGTAAAAATCAGATTTTTATATATCGAAAGTCAAAAGTAAAAATCAGATTTTTATATATCGAAAGTCGAAGTAAAAATCATATTTTTATATATCGAAAGTCGAAGTAAAAATCATATTTTTATATATTGAAAGTCGAAGTAAAAATCATATTTTTATATATTGAAAGTCGAAGTAAAAATCATATTTTTATATATTGAAAGTCGAAGTAAAAATCATATTTTTATATATTGAAAGTCGAAGTAAAAATCATATTTTTATATATTGAAAGTCGAAGTAAAAATCATATTTTTATATATTGAATAGCGAAGTCAAAATTCGATTTTTATATATTGAATAGCATAGTAAAAAATTCTATTTTTACATATGTAGAGAATACGGGCGAAAGCGACAAAAGGCGAAGATTTCTATAAGGAAGAGTCGTGAAGTTGGATAGCTATTGGTGAGATTTCTGATTGAAAATTTATATATATATATACGTGTTGAAATTGAATGTGAATAGCTATATATAAATTGCTATATATAAATATATATATATATATACGCCCCCTCGTCCACAAACCATGGACGATATTTATTGGTTGAAATTGTGGTGAAAATTGAATGATTGTTTGGGATTGTTTGTGATTGATATTGGATTGATTGTGGTTGAAAAATACCCATTTGTGGTTGAGAAATATTTGGTTGAAACCACATAGGATTAGTTTGTGGAAATGAAATAAATATATACATGCCGCCTGCGTGCGAACTAGATGCATGATTCCCATTGTCAAAAACCGCGAGGTTTTAAGGTAGAGCGAGGAGCCGTACTAGGGACGGTGCCGGTGTAACTACCCTGCCGTTATGCTGCAGAAATTTCGAATAATATTTGTGTGTTTGAATTAATTTCATATGCTTAAACTATTGAAAACATTCATGTGTTGAATTGATATTCATTCGTTGTTTAGAAATTCATGTGTTGAATGGTATTCATATTTTGAAATAAACTGTTAGATAATAAAAATCACATTTTTATCTATATCTAAAAACTATTGAAAACATTCATGTGTTGAATTGATATTCATTCGTTGTTTAGAAATTCATGTGTTGAATGGTATTCATATTTTGAAATAAACTGATAGATAATAAAAATCACATTTTTATCTATATCTAAAAACTATTGAAAACATTCATGTGTTGAATTGATATTCATTCGTTGTTTAGAAATTCATGTGTTGAATGGTATTCATATTTTGAAATAAATTGTTAGATAATAAAAATCACATTTTTATCTATATATAAAAACTATTGAAAACATTCATGTGTTGAATTGATATTCATTCGTTGTTTAGAAATTCATGTGTTGAATGGTATTCATATTTTGAAATAAATTGTTTTATGATAAAAATTCTATTTTATCACCTACATGAACTATATAGAAAAAAAATAGTGTTTTGAAATGAGTTGTTTTACAATAAAAATCACATTTTTATTGTATGCATAAATCGTTAAAATATGAAGTGTTAAAAATAGCCACTTGTTCAAAATAAACATATACGAGTTGAAATATTCATTAATTAGCTAATGAAATGATTTGCACCTATTTATGTAGCATTAGAATGAATGGCGTTTTAAAACCAAATAGAAATCAAATATGAAGTTGAATAGAAAAGGATAAATGATAAGAACTGTATATATATGTATATGCATATTCATTGAACAGGTTATAGCAAAGGGGCTAGAGAAGAGGAATAAAATTTGTGCCCGACAAATAGGTACACATTTACTGATTTGTTTGGGTGATGATTTTGAGCCTGTTGGCTAGCCGCTTGGCTTTTTCTTTTTCTTTTTGAGATTAGAAGGACCGGGACGCTATTTGCGATTTCCCGACGCTCCCGGTGCAGGGGAGGTTATGGCGAAATTTTTCCAAAATTTAAGGTGTTAGAAAAATTTTTGAAGTTAAAACGATATTGGAATTGTTGAATGAACTATATTTATATAACTATATAAATATAAATAAAATTAAAACGAAACGAGGCCGTGCAGTTCGTATTTTGAAACCGTGATTTCAAACGACTAGTACGGGAAATCCGACCATTGGATTTTCCCGAAATCTCAACCGTCGGGTTCGCCTTGGAATAATCTTTCCAACGGCACCAACCTTGTAAAAATCCAACGGTTGGATTGTCTGGAATGTTTAATTCAAATCTGAAGAAAAACAGCGCCAGAAGCGATTATATTTATATATATATAAATATAATTATATATTTAATCGAATAACGACGCTGCAGTTCGTATTTTGAAATCGAAACTTCAAACGATTGTACCGGGAGATCCGACCGTCGGATTTTCCCGAAACTGGAACCGTTGGGTTCGTTTTGAAAAGACCTTTCTAATGATGTAAATTTTGTAAAGATCCAACGGTTAGATTTTCAGATATGTGTAAATCAAATCTGAAGAAAAACAGCGCCACGGCCGTCTTATGGCCCGTAGCGTCGTTTTGAATAAAATGGCTATTTTAAAATAAATAAAAATAGCGATAAATAGTTATAAAATATCGTAAGCGATATGGAATGGAAATAAACTGAATTTGCTTGATTTATGTGATGTTTGATGGTTGAATGTGTTTGGTGTGAAAACTATATTCAAGAGCACAATTGGTGTTGTCGAATAATTTAACCATTGAAATAAATCGATTTGAAATTCTAAAAATACGTGAATTATTTGAAAAGGCCGAGTTAATTCTCATTTCGAATAATCGACCGACGATTGAAATTCGAAGATGAAGACGATGGTCAAAGACCGGAGATCTTCACCTCGTTTGGATGGTAACCGAGGTCCTGATTGGGAGGCATCCCGAAATATGGATAATGGGTGGTGATCGTTCAGACGTACGTGTTGATCGAAGGGTTTGCGAGGTATTTAGTGCCTCCGGTTTCGTTCAGACCCAGAACGGACATGTAAATGGACTGTGTGTCCGACATGGGAATTTGTTCTGTGTGATTGATAGCCATCAGTTGCACGGTGTGAATTGCCTGTGTGGCATGCTAAGATGCAGTGATCAGGGCTTCTGTTGAAAAGCAAAGTCTTGTGGTGATGATCAAAGCACCGCCTGTGTGGCGTAGCTTTGTGTATAACGTAAATTCGCGAGCCTCACACCCCGGTATGAACCTAAAACGGGAGAGGACATCAGGGAGGGCCTGCGTTTCTTTCTAGCTAGGGTGGTGTCAGTGACCTACCAGCCCTGACATTTATATACTTTTCACCTATGTGGTTGTTGCTGTTGCGAGGCGCCTCGGTTTGATCGGACGATCCGGGTCCGATGGAGTCATTCGTTGGCTCGTTTACGCCCCAAAGGGCGGGGAGACGTAGTGTTCAGGCATAATAATCCACATCGGTGGACCGGCCCTGACGATCTAAAGGGTTGATGCGTTCTGATCCTGTGGCTCGGGCTAGAGAGTCACGAATTCGGTAAGGACTATCTTTTGCCTTGGTTCATGACGGAAATCCAATTTCCAAATACGACATCGTGCGGTTTTGATTGTATACCTATATATGGCGACATAGTGGTATGGGGCATTAATGCCGTCTATGATTGATAGTTATGATTTGAAATTGTTTTCAAAACATATATACACTAGCAATAATATCAAATGCCTTTGTTTTATTCGTATCAAGCATATCTTGGCCGTTATAAGGTAAAAACTCTATCCTCCGGTTTGCGTTGCATTGTGTGATGGGAACTGAGTCTTATAACGGCTTCATTTTTATAAAAAGCATAGCGATGTTTAAAAGAAAGATTTGTCGTAAAGCACTAGCAATCCAATGGAGTAAACCCGTTCCACGAAAGTGGCGTGGTCCTGTGATTAGCCATATTATATATGTGTTGAGTGGATTTCTCATACCAGTCCCATGACTGACTCGTAGTTTGTTTCACTCTCAAACTCGGGTGCCCCTTTTTCCACACGGGCAGCCTTGTATTCAGGTTTAGCTGGTTCTTTCTGGATAGCTGGAGCTGAAGATGGATTCTATCATTTATTTCTTTTTATGCTGTTCAGCTCCTGTTGTACATATTTTGTTTATTTCCGCTGTAGACATTTATGTATAGCTGAACTGTATTTGTACTAAGTAAGATCCTGTATACTGTGTAACTCTGATGATTACTTTTATCCAGTATATTTTGTTGTTCATTCTGGTGTATTTATTTAATTATGTTCTGCTATTATATGTTTCTGTGTTATATTCCAAAAGATAACCTTGTTTCCGTGAGAACGGGAAATCGGGTCGTCTCAACGTGGTATCAGAGCTTTGGTTGAGCTTAGTTCTGGAATATAACATTCGAACGAACTCGTCAGAAATAGAACCAGTAGTGTTCTAGGACGGGTAACTCAATACAGATAGGATCAGCAATATCCTAGTATGAGTAAAGTAGAATCAGAACAACTCGTTAGAGATGGGGTCAGAAGTGCCTCAGAACGAGTCGAGAGTAATATGTTTTTAAATAACGTATTTGTGATTATATTTATATATAGTCTGGTTTTAGAAATATAATTTTTGGAATATATAAAAGATATATATTTGGAAAGTTAAGAAGGTTAAAAACAATTGGATTGGTTGTTGTATTGGGTGATCGTAGATTTATCAAACCACTTTCGACTTTATTCCTTTTCGGGGACGAAAAGTTTTAAGTGGGGGAGATTGTAACGACCCAGAAAATCTGAACCAATTTAAAAATTTTAAATTGGCTAAAATAATGGATTTTAAATATTTAAAATAAATATTTTAGATAATGGCAATGAAAACTGAGTTTGAATCGACATTTGAAAACCAATATAATTAATTATAATTATATATAGAATTGAAAATGGCGCGGTAGTTCGATAATTCGATTTCAAACTTCAATTGAATATACCGGGTGCAAAACAATCTGGATTTTAGTGCAACCAAAAATAATGGAATCTAATTGATGATATCTTTCTAACGAATCCGACCAATCGAAGTTTGATAGCGGGAATCAAAAGATATGTCCAGTTAAAAATTCTGAATAGTCGCTATGGAATTCAGGCCCTTAAAAATGGACATTTTGCAGATAACCTCGGATTTCGACGAAACCACTTTTGTTGGATCCGCAGTGTCAAGTTATTGCTAGATTTCAAATTTCATAAATTTTCGAATCAATATGTGAGCGTGGCAAAGGAAAACGCGTTTGACCAGTTTCTGTTGATTTTAATCGAATGGAAATTGGCCATTTTGCAAACGGTCTCAGAATTCGACGAAACTAGTTTTGTTAGGACCGTATCGTCAATACGAAGCTAGAAAATATTTTTCTGAAATTTTTCTAGTTAGTATGTGGCCCCGGTAATTTGAAACGTGCGTTTAAAATTCAATATAGTGATTTAAATGAAAATTCAAAAGGAAACTGATTGTAACAATCGAATCAGCTTGCGATACATATCCCATTGTGTTCGGAATGGGGGTTAAACGCTATGGACGACAGGCGGTGGGCCTCGTTTCGAGGTCGTATGTAAAAGTCAACCCTTTTGCAAAATTTAATAATTAAATAAATAAAAAAAAAATATTCCCTCCTATACCTCTGGCCCCCCCCACCGAATTCATTTATACAGAATAAAAAAAAAAAAAAGAAACCCTAAAACTAACGACGGCGACGCCACCACCGAAGACCGCCGTGCCCCGCTCCTCGCCCCTCTGATCGTCTTCCCCCGTCCAGCTTCCCTCCTCCCCCCTGAACCAATCGCGAGCCCCCCCCAAGCATCGAGGCGCCGCCACTGCCAGAAGACCCCCGTGCCCTCCGCTTCACCTGCTCCGCCTCCCGCCGCCGAGGCCTTTTCTCCCCCCCCCTCTTCGCAGGTAAAAGCAAGTGTTTTATTTTATTTTTATTTTTATTTTAATTCTTAAATACTGTGATTTGTTTAATAAGTATTAAACTGAATTTTATAAAAAGTTTAAAACCTGATTTTTTAAAAAAGGAGAAAAGAATATAAACTGATTTATTTTTAGAAATATAAACTGATTTATTTTTAAAAATAAAAACTTGAATTTTAAAACAGAAAAAAAATAATAAAACTGATTTTATTTTAGCCTATTAAAAACTGAATTTTTTTATACAGTTAAAAAACTGTTTTTTTTAATAAAAAGTATAAAACTAATTCTGTTTTTAAAGTATTAAAAACTGTTTTAAAAATAAAGAAATAAAACTGTTTTGTTTTTAAAGTTTAAAAACCGATTTTGTTAAAGTTTAAAACTGAATTTTTTTTATAGAAGTAAAACTGAATTTTTAAAAGAACTTTAAAACTGAATTTTTAAAAGTATTTTAAAAACTGAAACTGTTTTAAAAAAAAAAAAGATGATTAACTGATTTATTTTATAAAGTATAAAACTGATTTCAAAAGTATTCAAAACTGATTTTAAAAGCAAGATAAAAACTGATTTTATTAAAAGTTAAAAACTGATTTTGATTTTTAAAAGGTATTAAAAACTGATTTCTTTAAAAAGTAAAAATCAGATTTTTATATATCGAAAGTCAAAAGTAAAAATCAGATTTTTATATATCGAAAGTCGAAGTAAAAATCATATTTTTATATATCGAAAGTCGAAGTAAAAATCATATTTTTATATATCGAAAGTCGAAGTAAAAATCATATTTTTATATATTGAAAGTTGAAGTAAAAATCATATTTTTATATATTGAAAGTCGAAGTAAAAATCATATTTTTATATATTGAAAGTCGAAGTAAAAATCATATTTTTATATATTGAAAGTCGAAGTAAAAATCATATTTTTATATATTGAATAGCGAAGTCAAAATTCGATTTTTATATATTGAATAGCATAGTAAAAAATTCTATTTTTACATATGTAGAGAATACGGGCGAAAGCGACAAAAGGCGAAGATTTCTATAAGGAAGAGTCGTGAAGTTGGATAGCTATTGGTGAGATTTCTGATTGAAAATTTATATATATATATATATATACGTGTTGAAATTGAATGTGAATAGCTATATATAAATTGCTATATATAAATATATATATATATATACGCCCCCTCGTCCACAAACCATGGACGATATTTATTGGTTGAAATTGTGGTGAAAATTGAATGATTGTTTGGGATTGTTTGTGATTGATATTGGATTGATTGTGGTTGAAAAATACCCATTTGTGGTTGAGAAATATTTGGTTGAAACCACATAGGATTAGTTTGTGGAAATGAAATAAATATATACATGCCGCCTGCGTGCGAACTAGATGCATGATTCCCATTGTCAAAAACCGCGAGGTTTTAAGGTAGAGCGAGGAGCCGTACTAGGGACGGTGCCGGTGTAACTACCCTGCCGTTATGCTGCCGAAATTTCGAATAATATTTGTGTGTTTGAATTAATTTCATATGCTTAAACTATTGAAAACATTCATGTGTTGAATTGATATTCATTCGTTGTTTAGAAATTCATGTGTTGAATGGTATTCATATTTTGAAATAAACTGTTAGATAATAAAAATCACATTTTTATCTATATCTAAAAACTATTGAAAACATTCATGTGTTGAATTGATATTCATTCGTTGTTTAGAAATTCATGTGTTGAATGGTATTCATATTTTGAAATAAACTGATAGATAATAAAAATCACATTTTTATCTATATCTAAAAACTATTGAAAACATTCATGTGTTGAATTGATATTCATTCGTTGTTTAGAAATTCATGTGTTGAATGGTATTCATATTTTGAAATAAATTGTTAGATAATAAAAATCACATTTTTATCTATATATAAAAACTATTGAAAACATTCATGTGTTGAATTGATATTCATTCGTTGTTTAGAAATTCATGTGTTGAATGGTATTCATATTTTGAAATAAATTGTTTTATGATAAAAATTCTATTTTATCACCTACATGAACTATATAGAAAAAAAATAGTGTTTTGAAATGAGTTGTTTTACAATAAAAATCACATTTTTATTGTATGCATAAATCGTTAAAATATGAAGTGTTAAAAATAGCCACTTGTTCAAAATAAACATATACGAGTTGAAATATTCATTAATTAGCTAATGAAATGATTTGCACCTATTTATGTAGCATTAGAATGAATGGCGTTTTAAAACCAAATAGAAATCAAATATGAAGTTGAATAGAAAAGGATAAATGATAAGAACTGTATATATATGTATATGCATATTCATTGAACAGGTTATAGCAAAGGGGCTAGAGAAGAGGAATAAAATTTGTGCCCGACAAATAGGTACACATTTACTGATTTGTTTGGGTGATGATTTTGAGCCTGTTGGCTAGCCGCTTGGCTTTTTCTTTTTCTTTTTGAGATTAGAAGGACCGGGACGCTATTTGCGATTTCCCGACGCTCCCGGTGCAGGGGAGGTTATGGCGAAATTTTTCCAAAATTTAAGGTGTTAGAAAAATTTTTGAAGTTAAAACGATATTGGAATTGTTGAATGAACTATATTTATATAACTATATAAATATAAATAAAATTAAAACGAAACGAGGCCGTGCAGTTCGTATTTTGAAACCGTGATTTCAAACGACTAGTACGGGAAATCCGACCATTGGATTTTCCCGAAATCTCAACCGTCGGGTTCGCCTTGGAATAATCTTTCCAACGGCACCAACCTTGTAAAAATCCAACGGTTGGATTGTCTGGAATGTTTAATTCAAATCTGAAGAAAAACAGCGCCAGAAGCGATTATATTTATATATCTATAAATATAATTATATATTTAATCGAATAACGACGCTGCAGTTCGTATTTTGAAATCGAAACTTCAAACGATTGTACCGGGAGATCCGACCGTCGGATTTTCCCGAAACTGGAACCGTTGGGTTCGTTTTGAAAAGACCTTTCTAATGATGTAAATTTTGTAAAGATCCAACGGTTAGATTTTCAGATATGTGTAAATCAAATCTGAAGAAAAACAGCGCCACGGCCGTCTTATGGCCCGAAGCGTCGTTTTGAATAAAATGGCTATTTTAAAATAAATAAAAATAGCGATAAATAGTTATAAAATATCGTAAGCGATATGGAATGGAAATAAACTGAATTTGCTTGATTTATGTGATGTTTGATGGTTGAATGTGTTTGGTGTGAAAACTATATTCAAGAACACAATTGGTGTTGTCGAATAATTTAACCATTGGAATAAATCGATTTGAAATTCTAAAAATACGTGAATTATTTGAAAAGGCCGAGTTAATTCTCATTTCGAATAATCGACCGACGATTGAAATTCGAAGATGAAGACGATGGTCGAAGACCGGAGATCTTCACCTCGTTTGGATGGTAACCGAGGTCCTGATTGGGAGGCATCCCGAAATATGGATAATGAGTGGTGATCGTTCAGACGTACGTGTTGATCGAAGGGTTTGCGAGGTATTTAGTGCCTCCGGTTTCGTTCAGACCCAGAACGGACTTGTAAATGGACTGTGTGTCCGACATGGGAATTTGTTCTGTGTGATTGATAGCCATCAGTTGCACGGTGTGAATTGCCTGTGTGGCATGCTAAGATGCAGTGATCAGGGCTTCTGTTGAAAAGCAAAGTCTTGTGGTGATGATCAAAGCACCGCCTGTGTGGCGTAGCTTTGTGTATAACGTAAATTCGCGAGCCTCACACCCCGGTATGAACCTAAAACGGGAGAGGACATCAGGGAGGGCCTGCGTTTCTTTCTAGCTAGGGTGGTGTCAGTGACCTACCAGCCCTGACATTTATATACTTTTCACCTATGTGGTTGTTGCTGTTGCGAGGCGCCTCGGTTTGATCGGACGATCCGGGTCCGATGGAGTCATTCGTTGGCTCGTTTACGCCCCAAAGGGCGGGGAGACGTAGTGTTCAGGCATAATAATCCACATCGGTGGACCGGCCCTGACGATCTAAAGGGTTGATGCGTTCTGATCCTGTGGCTCGGGCTAGAGAGTCACGAATTCGGTAAGGACTATCTTTTGCCTTGGTTCATGACGGAAATCCAATTTCCAAATACGACATCGTGCGGTTTTGATTGTATACCTATATATGGCGACATAGTGGTATGGGGCATTAATGCCGTCTATGATTGATAGTTATGATTTGAAATTGTTTTCAAAACATATATACACTAGCAATAATATCAAATGCCTTTGTTTTATTCGTATCAAGCATATCTTGGCCGTTATAAGGTAAAAACTCTATCCTCCGGTTTGCGTTGCATTGTGTGATGGGAACTGAGTCTTATAACGGCTTCATTTTTATAAAAAGCATAGCGATGTTTAAAAGAAAGATTTGTCGTAAAGCACTGGCAATCCAATGGAGTAAACCCGTTCCACGAAAGTGGCGTGGTCCTGTGATTAGCCATATTATATATGTGTTGAGTGGATTTCTCATACCAGTCCCATGACTGACTCGTAGTTTGTTTCACTCTCAAACTCGGGTGCCCCTTTTTCCACACGGGCAGCCTTGTATTCAGGTTTAGCTGGTTCTTTCTGGATAGCTGGAGCTGAAGATGGATTCTATCATTTATTTCTTTTTATGCTGTTCAGCTCCTGTTGTACATATTTTGTTTATTTCCGCTGTAGACATTTATGTATAGCTGAACTGTATTTGTACTAAGTAAGATCCTGTATACTGTGTAACTCTGATGATTACTTTTATCCAGTATATTTTGTTGTTCATTCTGGTGTATTTATTTAATTCTGTTCTGCTATTATATGTTTCTGTGTTATATTCCAAAAGATAACCTTGTTTCCGTGAGAACGGGAAATCGGGTCGTCTCACACATTTTCTTTATAAAGATCTGATTTTAAAATAGAAAAGCTAGGGTTTTTATTAAAAAAAGAATTGATTTTTATAATTGGAAAGATTATATTTTTATATAATAGGAAAGATTATATTTTTATATAACAGGAAAGATTATATTTTTATTAGAGAAAAGGTTTGATTTTTATATATATGAAAAGATAGGATTTTTATTTATATTATAGAGAATAAAAATATGATTTTTATATTACAAAAGATATAAAAAATTGATTTTTAAATTATAGAGTTAATAGAAATATGATTTTTATATTATATAGATAGTAAAAATTTGATCTTTATATATGTAGCGATAGGATAAAAGTACGATTTTTATATATGAAGTGACGATATGAAAATGTGATTTTTATCATATACGTAGCAAAGTAAAAATATGATTTTTACCGTTTGAATGGCAATGTAAAAATGGTATTTTTATATACCCATTAGCGGTAGAAAGATTCGATTTTTATCTATATAGTAGCAGTATAAAAATAGAATTTTTATCTATATAGTAGCAGTATAAAAATGTGATTTTTATATATATAGCGAAGTTATAAAAATGTGACTTTTAATATAAACTTCGTGAAACAGACTGTGTTGGAAACAAGATGAAAATTTCCTACATATGAAGAGTCGTGGCGTTTGGTTTAGCTCCCGATGAGAAATTCTCACTTTTAATTTATTTACTAGTTAAAATTATATACTAGGATGCAGACGGTGCTTAGCAGCACCCGACACCCGTTGTCCACAAACCATTGACGACTTGTTTGATTTTATTGTGTGGTGAAAATTGATTGTGATGTGGAATGGAAGAAATATATATTCATATGTTGAAATAATTATTTTATCGTTAAAAATATAATTTTTAACGTGAATGTGAATAAATAAATATTCATTTACAAATCGAACGATTTGTTTATGTACACCTATTTGAACGATAAATTTTACACGTCGCCCAACTGCGCAAATAATATTCAGTGTTTGTGGATTGAAACCCCACCAGGGTATTGGGACGATATTTGACGTACACTAATCCCAATTGTTTAGTGGTATGTCGATCGTTTGATTGACAAACTGTGTAGCGTTGATTAGTCATATTTAATGCTTATGTAGTTGTGTGGTACACTTTGGATGATGGTTGATTATTTATCGTTGCTATTATATACATGTGTTGTAAGGAATCCATATAATTAACATTATATGGTAATTGATTGGGCCTCATTCAAGTTTGGAAAATAAAGAATGTTATAAAATAAAGATTCATGTGTTGAATAGAATAAATAGTCATGTGTTGAGAATACTCATGTGTTGAGAATATTCATGTGTTGAAACTTATCATGTGTTGAACGAAATATTTTAAAAATAAAATTCACTTTTTTTAGCATATATAAAATTAGAAAATAGTTGGAAACTAGTTAAGATGAGTGGATTCCTGGGTATTGATCTGATGTTGGTTTCGTCCTTCGGGGTTAACACTTAAGGAATCATTCTCTTACAAATTTACGATTGGAGCCAGATTAAGAATTAAACGATAGAATCATAATTTTATAAAATATATTAAAAAAATAATAGTCATGTGTTGACGATACTCATGTGTTGAGAATATTCATGAGTTGAAAGAAATATATATTCATGTGTTGAAGAAGATATTCATTTGTTGAATAGGATAATGAAGTTATCGAAATATATAAAGTCATGTTGATTAGATTTGCGCCATTTCGACGCGAACAATATTTATATCGATTATATTTGTTTTTATAATGAATATAGAAAAGAGAGTGATTTCAAAATATATCGTTTTGAAAATATTATCATTTATATGTTAATGATATGGAATATTCAATTTTGATTTAAAATTGAATATGAAGTTGAAATCGTTTTTAAAACGAATTTAAAAAGATTTATAAAATACATTTAGAATCGAAATCGATGAAGTATATATATATATTATATATATTATATATATATATATATATATTAAATGGTCTGAATAGAACGCGCCGCGCCGCGACCGTTTGCGAATTTCGACCATAGAATTCGAATTGACATTACGGGGGATCGGACCATTGGATTCTCCTAAAACCGGAACCGTTGGGTTCGTATCAAAAAGAGCTTTCCAATGAATATGAGAAATTTGAAATCTAACGGTTGGATTTGGAATTATGTTCAAATCAAATTTGGAAAAGGTCGTTGTAAGTGCAGTTTGATGACCGTTATTGGAAATCAACTGAACGGGCCTTGATAAAATAATTAAAAATATTAATAATTTGTGTAAAATCATAATATATGATATAGAAAGAACTGGGATGAAAAATTCCATATTTGAAACGATAAAAATATATTTTTATCGAAATGAAATAGTTATGAACTGCAATTATAATCTAATATTTTTAAATAAATAAATTGGATTTGAAGTGATTTTAAAATTATCAGAATTTCCAATATACGAATTAGAATGGATTTGAATTGAAGTTATCTTCGGAATATTTCGATCTTGGATTTTGTGATTATACAGATATGGTTGTGGAAATTTGAAATATATATTTATATCGTTATTTCCAATACGATATTTGTTGGTTTCAGAATTTGATATTTAATATAAGACGATATATTTTCTATTCATAGCCTTGTATTTAATATCAAATGGGATTTTGGGTTCGTCGTGAATGGTGTCTTAAATAACATTGTTCTTGAACCCAATTTAGAAAAGAATAAATCTTTGTTTAAGATTTAATGAAATTGTCCAGTTAATTAGTATTTAATTGGAATTGAATTTAAATTGTTTTTTTTTTTGGGGTTTATCATGAGCGGTGCTTTGAATAACACCTGTTCTTTTACCAGATTAACAATGGAATGTGATTTTGGGTTTATCGTGAACCGTGTTTTAGATGACATTGGTTCTTTAACCCAGTTAAAATAGGATATTTATTTTTGGGAAGATTAAAACTAAGTGGAAGTTTAATGAATCTTAATTAGATTAAAGTGATTGAGAATGGAGTATCACCATTTTTGCTCCTGAGCGATAGTTAAATCTTTAATTAGATTTGAACGTGAAATGGTAATTAGTTTTACCGATAACACAGTGGTGTTAGATATGGAGTATTATCAGTTTTGCTCCATGGGATAAATAGTTTGGGATTGGGAATTAAAATAATTGATTACTTCGATGTGGTTCTCTATCCCGACTAGTTTGGAAAACCATAATATGGTTTGAAATGATATCCAAAGAAAGATTAAAGAATAAATTTAGAAGAATTTTTCTTTGATAAAATTAATGGGAACCTTTCCCTAAGAATGTGAAAATTTGAATAAAAGAATATTCTGAGTTGGATTGATGCGTATGTTGTGTTTGTGTAACACTTGTTTATTTTATACGCGGGTTATTTAGAAAGGCCGGGTCTATACCCTTTCTGAATAAGCGATTCAACGATAAGTCGAAGATGAAGACGGTGGTTGAAGACCAGAGGTCGTCACGACGTTTGGATGATTATTAATGATCTTGATTGGGCTGTACACCCAAGAGGAGGGAATCAATTGGCGATCATCCAGATGTACTTGGAGATCGATGGATATGCGAGGAACAAGGTTCCTCCGGTTTCATTCAGACCCAGAACGAGCTTGTAAATGGACTGTGTGTCTGATAGTGGATTTTATTCTGTGTGATTGATTTCTATTAAATATATATCTATTTGGCGGCGGAGAATTTATTCTCTTGCTCAACGCCCTTTTTTGAGACGTACGAGCTCAGAGGTTATATATTGATGGATATCAATCATATGGCATGAATTGCCTGTGTGGCATGCCTAAGTGGCAAATGGTCAAGGCTTCTGTTGAAAAGCAAAGTCTTGTGGTTGATGATCAAAGAACGGCCTATGTGGCATAGCTTTGTGTATGGCGTTAATTCGCGAGCCTCACACCTCGGTATGAGTCAAAAACGGGATAAGGACCCAAGGAGTGCACGACATTTCTTTCTAGCTATGGTTTATGTCCTTGACCTACCAGCCCTGACATTTATATTATTTTTACCTGTGTGGTTGTTGGATGCGAGGCGCCTCGGATGTTGGTCCAATAGGACCGGGAAATGTGTGTTTAGGAATAATTAATCCTCAAAAGTAGGAGAGGACCGGCCTTGGAGGATCCAAGGATCGCTATGTGTGGTCCTGAGACATTTGCTAGAGTGTCTCAAACGGAGAGGAGCTTTCCCCTTGCCTGACTCATGATGGAATCCAATTTCCAATACAACCTTTGCGGTTTTATTTGAAAAACTAGTATGGAGACATAGTAGATGGTAGCTATGCCACCGATGATTGATACTTATGATTGAAATTGGTTTGACATTATACACTTATAGTAATATCAAAATAATGTGTTTTTAAACGTATCAAGCATTCTTTGGCTATTATAAGGTAAAACCCTATCCTCCGGCATGTGTTGCAATGTGTGATGGGACCTGGGTCTTATAATAGCTTCAATTTTCTTTATTTAGCATTGCACTGTATGTTTTATGCACTGGTATTCTTGGGAGGAAACCGTTCCGTGTTATACGGCGTGGTCCCTTGATTTACCTAACTTTAAAAATAAAGACTAATAACTGTTTTAGTTCTCACACCAGTCACATGACTGACCTTGTAACACCCTACACCCGCTAAGGTCACTCACTAAGGGAATGCCTTAACTTCGGTGGAGCATTTTAAGTTATTATAGAACAGAAAAATTACAACAAGACAGATATAAATACTTGAAAATCTAAAACATTCTTTCATAGCAGCAGAAGGTAAACATGTTTAGTTACAACACCATAAAGAGTCAAGTACTAAATATCCATCCTGATAAAAACATAAGTACATAATCCCACTACATAAACAATAGCCATAAAAGAAACGATAAGCTGGGCTTTACATCACGGTCCAAGCTCCAGAAGATAGATAAAGATGTCTGATCAAAGCCCACTAGTGCTAGGCCCAACCTAAGGACCTGAGGGGGAAAAGATAAAAACAACGGGGTTAGACATAAGTCTGAGTGAGCCCTATAACTTTAACCACACAATCATTAAAATAATTAGTGTTTGATATAAACTTGGCACGGGATGACTGGGGATAAATGACAACACTAAGCAGCCAACCAGACATAGGATAACTAAGATAACGGTAAAGACGCATCTACCCACCCAAGGATAATTACTAACTGCACCACACCAGTTCTACCCACCCAAGGGTAATTCCTACTTAAAGGTTGATCCCACTAAGTGTACTTAGAAAATTTACCCAGTAGTTTCGTGTACCCCTAGCTGACTACGTAGGTGCCGTCTGCCCCTATCTCCACTAGGTGTACCCACTACTCCCAAGCGATCGGCTCTCTACCGTAGATACCCGTGCTGGCCCCACAGTGGGGTGTATCACTCCTCAAAGTGGCAACCCAAAAATGGTGCACGGCATGTATCTACACGATGCAACAACGTCTTACCTACCAGCTCGGGTCCACACACGCATATGAAACCCGTTGGGCTCGCGTTGCCACCACTACCCCGTTTTGGCCTCTTATAGTCAAGCCCAGTACGCGTGTCCCGTCCTTGACTTGGGTCGAGCCCAATAAGATACATATGGGTTACTGGTTGAAATGGGCCCCCACAAGCTACTACTTAAGCTTGTCATTTTGTCTAGTGCGTCCCACTTAACCCCTTTTTATAATCATGCCCACTTACATGTTAAGGTTTTGGTTAAGTCATCTAATCATATTTCAATTGCCACTCAAGGCCCCCACAAGCTACTACTTAAGCTTGTCATTTAATCTTATTTCAATTGCCACTCAAGGCCCCCACAAGCTACTGCTTAAGCTTGTCTTTTAGTCTAGTGCATCCCACTTAACCCCTTTTTATAATCATGCCCACTTACATGTTAAGGTTTTGGTTAAGTCATCTAATCATATTTCAATTGCCACTCAAGGTCCCCACAAGCTACTACTTAAGCTTATCATTTAATCTTATTTCAATTGCCACTCAAGGCCCCCACAAGCTACAACTTAAGCTTGTCATTTAATCTTATTTCAATTGCCACTCAAGGCCCCCACAAGCTTCTACTTAAGCTTGTCTTTTAATCTAGTGCATCCCACTCAACCCCTTTTTATAATCATGCCCACTTACATGTTAAGGTTTTGGTTAAGTCATCTCTTAATTGATTAAGAACGTAACCGTTGTAGAGACCTCTCACACTAGACTATCTCTTATAGCAGCTGGATTTGCCGGTCGGGTCCGGGCAGCCTTACGCCATAACCGAGTCTAACCTCGTGTCTTTACACTTGTCACGTATATAGTTTGTGCCTAAGACCTCTCACATTGGGCCAATCATTTGTAGCCGCTGGATATGTCGGTCGGTTCCGGGCAGTCTTATGCTACAAAAGGGTCCAACCTCGTGTCTTAGTCGATTAATTACATCTAATTAATCACCCCCATATTTCGAATTAATTTTCCCTAATAAATTCCAATTTTTAACGATGTACATAATTGACTCAATTATGTCCATCCTCTTTATGGTACGCATAATCATACCAACTTCACACAATTTCATTAACATGTTTATTAACCCCATCGTTCCCCACGTAATTCGCGGACATGACATAAAAGGGAAGATTCATCACAAATACAATGGGTTCAACTTGCATAACATTAGCATCAACATGGGTTTTTAAAGGTGTCATCATGCATATAGCATCAAACCCAACTAGCATAAATAATCAACCCAAACTTGCATGAATCACATATGTCATAAAGAGATTAACTTGCATAAGTTACTTATGTCATATAAAGGGGTAAACTTGCATATGTATGTATGACATACAAATGGGTTAACTTGCAAATGTATGCATATCATTCTAAGGTGTAAACTTGCACATGTTACTTGCATATCATCAAACACCAAACTTGCATAACATGTCATATATGGACTTGCATATAATCATACACCAAACTTGCATAACATATCATATATGAACTTGCATATAATCATACACCAAACTTGCATAACATATCATATATGAACTTGCATATAATCATACACCAAGCTTGCATAATCATGGTGTCATAGTGGATCAATGTTTATCATAGCAACTAGCATCATGAACACTTGCATAACTTGCATAACATCATGATCATATAGCATATAGCTTGCATAACATGCATAACATCATGAACATGTAACATATGACTTGCATAACTTGCATAACATCATGAACATGTAGCATATGGCTTGCATAACTTGCATAACATCTCAAACTCATAGCATATAACTTGCATAACATGCATAACATCTCAAACACATAGCATATAACTTGCATAACATGCATAACATCATTAACACATAGCATATAACTTGCTTTGATCCACATTCATAGCCATAACCTCAGTATATCCTATCATAATCATTTCAATAATTGGTCATTAAGGCTAAAGAAAACTCACAACTTGTTGATTATCCTTCTTATGAATATATTAAAAGATTGAGACAAAGCCACTAAGCTATCAACTCAAAAACTCCAAATAAGAATGCTCCAAATGGAAACCCTTGAGCCAAATCAATAATAAAGATCCTAGCTTTGATGAAGAAAAGCCTTGAATCAAACTTAGAAACACTTAAGCAAGCTTATGAACTCTTATACTTCTTTAGAAACTCTCTCATATGATTAGAAATGGAGATTATGACAAGAGGATGAGGGTGGAGGCCATGGGAGAACATTTTGGCATAGTTTAGCTATAGGATTGAATAATGAGCATTTAGGTTTAGGTTAGGGGTCTTTTTATAGAAGACTAGGATAGTTTTAGTCATAGGATAAACCTTAGTTTAGATCCTAGCCATCAAAGCATGTCTTGGGGAAGAAGTCAAGTGTAGGAACCATCTAGGGCCTTTAGATTAAAGCTGAACCATGAGAACCCTTCAAATGCAAAATCTGCATTTGAGCGAATCGGCCCACGGGTTGACAGCCAAACACCCTGGATTAACCCCTAGTCGACCCAGCGGGCTCGGGTCGATCTCAAAAATCGGCCGGTTCGGTTATTCCCCTATCCCAATTCACTGTTTTGAACATTTTTGCATATTTATTTATTTAATTTTCAATTATATATATATATATATCAATATATATATATATATATTTCTCTATGCAACCCATTTCACTTAATTAAGTATACTTTAATTTGTGAATTTTTTATGTTCAAATTACGGGTTGTTACAGACCTGGAGTTTATTGTTTTAACCTAAACTCTGGGTGCCCTTATTTTCCACACGGGCAACTAGTAGTTGGGTTTTGCAGATTTATATTCACAGGATCCTGGTTTGTAGCTGAAGTGATATTCGGAAAGCTCTGTATCCGCGTATTTCTTTCAGTTATGTTTTGTATTGTTTTTACACTACTATGTAATGTAATTTAAATCTCTGATATTTGTCAAATGTATATTTATTCATACTCTGTATATTCTTGTATTCTGATGGAATTGTTGTAATAAACAATCAAATGTTCTTCTGTTTGTGTTCTGATTCGTCTTATCCTTAAATTAATTCGTTCTTTCTCTTCTCTTCGGAGATCGGGGAAGTTCGAGTAGTCACAGTTGGTATTAGAGCTTTGGTTTACAGAGCTCGAGAACAAGACATGTTAGAACCGAACGAAAGAATTCATCAGAGATTGGATTAGTAATATCCAATGAGAATGACTCGTTAGAGATGGGACCAGTAGTATCCTAGAATGAGTGTAAAGAGTATATTTTTAAATTGAAAAAAAAAATTGTTTTGAAATTTAAGTCGTTTTATATGTATTTGAATATTTTATTTGTATTGAATTTGGACAATCCAGTATATAAAGATTTTGCATATACGCGTCATGAACGTATATTCGAAGTTTTAATATACTCGATAGATATAGAATCACACTCTAGTCGCCCGGGGACAATTCTGATGGTGATTGCAACATCATCAGTATTTGTATTCGAGTTTGTAAAGTGGGATTTCTATATAATTCCAACAGACTGGTGTGAGAACCAAAACTAGATAGGTTTATTGTTGTGATTTGGCATCAAAAACATGATTTTCTGTATATGTATCAAAATTATGAATTTGAAACGATAATCCACTAATTGATTGCTGATTGTGTTGTTTGATTATTAGTTTCATCTGTTAAAATTTTGAACCATTTGGACTAATTGAATTGAATATTGAACTGTATTGAAAATTGATTACAATTACATGCATATACATGTATATCCATTGAACAGGTCATAGCAAGGAGGCTAGATAAAAGGAATAAAATTGTTTGCCCGACAAACAGGTACATGTTTACAAATTTATTGGGTTTGGATGATTTTATGAGCCGATTGGCTAGCCGCTTGGCTTTTTCTTTTTCTTTTGGATTGGTCTGGGCCATGGGAGGCTATTTGAAATATCCCGAAGCTCCCAGTGCAGGGGACGTTACGGCGAAATTTTTCTAAAATTACTAGAAAGGTTTTCAAACCGACTCCCTGTTATTTATTGGTCTCAGCTGTTCAAGGAATGACTGGAAGATATTTATTATTGCCGCGGAGGATATTTTTCTGGTACCCAACCAGAACACAAAGAATTCCCTTGGAATTAATATACTGTCAGCTTCAAAAGCATTTCCGTTGGTGGAAAGATATCTGTCAACAATTCCCTCGGGCTCCCATTCTTCCCGAATTTCTTGGTTATTCTTAGGTCCTCATTGTATTAAAAGATAAATCAAAATTATCTTTCAATGAATTTAATATTTAGATTCATATTTAGAAAAAAAATCGAAGGAAAGATAATATGATAAAAAATATGGGACAAAAAATAAATCTGCTTTAGGGTGTCAGCCAAATTTTTGAAAAATTTGAAAAGTTCTTAGAAACTGAAAAGTTGAAGAACTTAAGCCGTAAAGAAAAGAATGAAAGTTGAGTTGGTTAGTTAAACAACTTTCAGCTTTGTTCCTTTGTGGGGAAGAAAAGTTTTAAGTGGGAGAGATTGTAACAACCTGGAAATTCTGAGCCAATTTTAAATTTTTATTTTGGCAATTTTGATGAATTTTGAATATTTAAAATGAATTATTTTAAATAATAATGATGAGAAATTTATTTTAATTAGATATAGAACGTATATATTTATTTGAATCGGCATTAGAATATAAATATTTATTTTTAATTATAAAAGGAATTGAAAATGGCGCGGTAGTTCGAAATTTCAATATCGAATTTCAAATAACTGTACCGGATTCAAAATAAACTGGATTTTAACGAAACCAAAAATATTAGAATCTATTTGAAAATATCTTTCCAGTGAATCCAAAAAATTGAAATTTGATAGCGGGAATAAAAAGTTATGCCCAATTGAAAATTCAGAATAGTCGTTGTGGAATTCTACCCCTTAAAAATGGAAATTTTGCAAACGACCTTCCTTTTTGACGAAACCACTTTTGTTGGACCCGGGATGTCAAGTTATGGCTAGATTCCAAAATTCGCAATTTTCTGAATCAATATGTGAGCGTGGCAAAGGAAAATGTGTTTTGACAGTTTTTGTCAATTTCGATCGACCAGAAAATGGTCATTTTCCAAACAGTCTCATAATTTGACGAAATTATTTTCTTAGGACCGTATCGTCAATACGAAGCTAGAAAATATTTTTCGAGAATTTTTAGAGTCCGTATGTGGCCCCGGTAAATTGAAATGTGCGTTCAAATTCGATATATAGATTTATATTTTGATTTTGATGGAAACAGATCGAAACAATCGAATTGGCCTACGTAACATATCCCATTGTGTTCAGAATGGGAGTAATTAGCTAGGGACGGTAGTTGGTGAGTTCGATTTCGAGTTCGAAATAAAAAGTTGCTTTTGAAACTTAAAATATAATAAAATATATAAAATATTATATCCCTCCCTTACCTCTCTCCCCCTTAGTCAACCGTCAATAGGAAAAAAAAAGAAAAAAAACCTAAATCGCGACGCCCCCTTTCTCGTCGACGCCCCGCAATTGCGCCTCCCTAGGCGGCGGCGCCCTTCCCCACCTCCTCCTAAGCAACGACGCCCCCTCTCCCCCTTCCCCTTTCCTACATACGAGCCCCAAAACCCCCATCCAATCAGAGACCGTCGTCGTGCACAATGGTGGGCCCGTTGCACTGGAAGTCGCACCACGGCCACCACCTCTGACAGCTCCAACGCCCGTCCAGCGAGATTCTCTGATGAAGGTGATTTTTTATTTTATTAAATTAGATTTAACTAATAGAAAAACATTTTGTTTATAAATATCTGATTTTAAAATAGAAAAGCAAGGGTTTTTATTAAAAAAAAGTATTGATTTTTATAATAGGAAAGATTATATTTTTATATAATAGGAAAGATTATATTTTTGTTAGAGAAAAGGTTTGCTTTTTATATATATGAAAAGATAGGATTTTTATTGATATTATAGAGAATAAAAATATGATTTTTATATTATAGAAGTTATAAAAATATGATTTTTATATTATAGAGATAATAAAAATATGATTTTTATATTATATAGATAGTTAAAATTGTATCTTTATATATGTAGCGATAGGATAAAAGTACGATTTTTATATATGAAGTGACGATATGAAAATATGATTTTTATCGTATATGTAGCAAAGTAAAAATATGATTTTACCATTTGAATGGCAATGTAAAAATGTGATTTTTGTATATCCATTAGCGGGAGAAAGATTCTATTTTTATCTATATAGTAGCGGTATAAAAATAGAATTTTTATCTATATTGTAGCAAAATAAAAATGTGATTTTTATATATATAGCGAAGTTATAAAAATGTGATTTTTAATATAAACTTCGTGAAACAGACTGCGTTGGAAACAAGATGAAAATTTCCTATATATGAAGAGTCGTGGCGTTCGGTTTAGCTCTCGGTGAGA
Organism: Allium sativum; assembly: GCA_030737875.1. NCBI lineage: Eukaryota > Viridiplantae > Streptophyta > Magnoliopsida > Asparagales > Amaryllidaceae > Allium > Allium sativum. Next base: position 256,906,330 of record CM060924.1, on the reverse strand, counting down.
ACTTCTCACTTTTAATTTATTTTCTTGTTAAAATTATATACTAAGATGCAGACGATGCTTAGCAGCATCTGACACCCATTGTACACAGACCATAGACGACTTGTTTGTTTTGTTGTGTGGTGAAAATTGATTGTGATATGCAATGAAAGAAGTATATATTCGTATGTTGAAATAAATATTTTATCTTTAAAAATATAATTTTTAACGTGAATATGAATAAATAAATATAATTTTTATCGTGAATATGAATAAATAAATTTTACACGCCGCCCAACTGCACAAATAATATTCAGTTTTTGTGGATTAAAACCCGACACGGGTGTTGGGATGATATTTGACGTACGCTAATCCCAATTGTTTAGTGGTATGTCGATCATTTGATTGACAGACTGTGTAAGCGTTAATTAATCATATTTAATGCTTATGTAGTTGTGTGGTGCACTTTAGATGATGATTGATTATTTATCGTTGCTATTATTTACATGTGTTGTATGGAATCCATATAATTAACATTATATGGTAATTGACTGGGCCTCATTCCTATTTGGAAAATAAAGAATGTTGTAAAATAAAGATTCAAGTGTTGAATAGAATAAATAGTCATGTGTTGACGATACTCATGTGTTGAGGATATTCATGTGTTGAAACTTATCATGTGTTGAACGAAATATTTTAACAATAAAATTCACTTTTTTTTATCATATATAAAATTAGAAACTAGCTAGAAACTAGTTGAGATGAGTGGTTTCCTGAGTATTGATCTGATGTTGGTTTCGGCCTTCGAGGTTAATACTTAGGGAATCGTTCTCTTACTAATTTACGGTTGGAGCCTGATTAAGAATTAAACGATAGAATCATAATTTTATAAAATATATTAAATAACAAAAATAGTCATGTGTTGACAAAACTCACGTGTTGAGAATATTCATGTGTTGAGAATATTCATGTGTTGAATGAAATATATATTCATTTGTTGAAGAAGATATTCATTTGTTGAATAGAATAACGAAGTTATTGAAATATATAAAGCCGTGTTGATTAGATTTCCGCCATTTCGACGCGAATGATATTTATATCGATTATATTCTCTTTTATAACGAATATAGAAAATAGAGTGATTTCAAAATATAATGTTTTGAAAATATTATCATTTATATGTTAATGATATAGAATATTCAATTTTGATTTAAAATTGAATATGAAGTTGAAATCGTTTTTAAAACGAATTTAAAACGATTTATAAAATACGTTTAGAATTGAAATCGATGAAGTATATATACAGTATATATGTTATATATATTAAATGGCCTGAATAGAACTCGCCGCGCCGCGACCGTTCGCGAATTTCAACCATTGGCTTCGACTTGACTTTATGGGAGATCCGACCGTCGGATTCTCCTGAAATCGGAACCGTTGGGTTCGTATCGAAAAGATCTTTCCAATGAATATGAGAAATTTGAAATCTAACGATTGGATTTGGAATTATGTCCAAATCAAATTTGGAAAAGGTCGTTGTAAGTGCAGTTCGACGACCGTTATTGGAAACCGACTGAACGGGCCTTGATAAAATAATTAAAAACATTAATAATTTGTGTATATCATAATATATGATTTAGAAAGAACTGGGATGAAAAATTCTATATTTGAAAAGATAAAAATATATTTTTATCGAAATGAACTAGTTATGAACTACAATTATAATACAATATCCTTGAATAAATAAATTGGATTAGAAGTGATTTTAAAATAATCAGAATATCCAATATACGAATTGGAATGGATTTGAATCGAAGTTATCTTGTGTAACAACCCGTAAAATCTGGGCCAGTTTAAAATTTTTATTTTGGCGATTTTAGCGAATTTTGGATATTTAAAATAGATTATTTTAAATAATATCGACGAGAAATTTATTTTGAATAGAATTCGAACGTATATATTATACGCGTCGTCGTTAGAATATAAATATTTAAAAATAATTATATATAGAATTGAAAATGGCGCGGTAGTTCGATAATTCGATTTCAAACTTCAATTGAATATACCGGGTGCAAAACAATCCGGATTTTAGTGAAACCAAAAACATTGGGATCTAATTGTGAATATCTTTCTAACGAATCCGAATAATCAAATTTTCATAGCGGGGATCAAAAGATATGTCCAGTTGAAAATTCTGAGTAGTCGCTATGGAATTCAGGCCCTTAAAAATGGACATTTTGCAAATGACCTCGGATTTCGACGAAACCAGTTTTGTTGGGTCCGTGATGTCAAGTTATTGCTAGATTCCAAATTTCATAATTTTTCGAATCAATATGTGAGCGTGGCAAAAGAAAACGTGTTTGACCGGTTTCAGTTGATTTTAATCGACTGGAAATTGGCCATTTTTCAAACGGTCTCAGAATTCGACGAAACTAGTTTTGTTAGGATCGTATCGTCAATACGAAGCTAGAAAATATTTTTCTGCCATTTTTAGAATTCGTATGTGGCCCCGGTAATTTGAAATGTACGTTTAAAATTCAATATAGTGATTTAAATGTAAATTAAAAGGAAACTGATCGAAACGGTCGATTCAGCTCATGATACATAGCCCATTGTGTTCGGAATGGGGGTAATTAGCTAGAGACGATAGTCGGTGGGTCTCGTTTCGAGTCCAGGCGAAAAGTCAACTTTATGTGAGGAAAATAAATTAAAATAATTAAAAGTTTAATATAAACCCCCCCCCTTCACAATTTTCTCAGATCCAAATCGATTTAAATAAAAAAAAAGGAAGAAAAAGGGAAGATCGACGTCGATGGAGCCGCTCCTGGGCTCGCCGCCCACCTCGCCCCTCCACCTTCGAGCGCGCCACTCAAGGAAGCCGCCACCCCCTCCCCAGGCATGCGCGCCTCCGCCCCACATCACCGACGCCTTCCCCCTCCTCGGAAGTTGATCGACGAGAAGAACCCCCCCCCTCTCTCTCACCCGAAGTGACGCGATACCCCCCCCCCCCCCCCGACCTCGACGGCGCTGCAAACCCCCCCTGGTATGTTTTTGTTTTTATTTTTATTTAATTATTTTATTTTATTCTCCTTTTCATTAAAACATATATAAAAAAATTAGGGTTTTTGGTGATAAAAGTATAAAACTGATTTATTTATAAAGTATAAAACTGATTTATTTATAAAGTATAAAACTGATTTATTTATAAAGTTAAAAACTGATTTAAGTATAAAACTGATTTATTTATAAGTTAAAAACTGATTTATTTATAAGTTAAAAACTGATTTATGAAAATATAAAAACTGATTTTAAAATGATTTATAAACTAGAAGAAGATTAGAAATTTAAAAGTAAAAATCAGATTTTTGTATATGGAAAGCCGAAGTAAAAATCATATTTTTATATATTGAAAGTCGAAATAAAAATATAATCTTTATATTTTGAACTTCGAAAGAAAAATATAGTTTTTATGTTTTGAACTTCGAAATAAAAATATGATCTTTATATTTTGAACTTCGAAAGAAAAATATAGTTTTTATGTTTTGAACTTCGAAAGAAAATATAGTTTTTATGTTTTGAACTTCGAAAGAAAATATAGTTTTTATGTTTTGAACTTCGAAAGAAAAATATAGTTTTTATGTTTTGAACTTCGAAAGAAAATATAGTTTTTATGTTTTGAACTTCGAAAGAAAATAGAATTTTTATATATTGAACTTCGAAATAAAAATTCGATTTTTATATATCGAATAGCAAAGTAAAAATTCGATTTTTATATATCGAATAGCAAAGTAAAAATTCGATTTTTATATATCGAATAGCAAAGTAAAAATTCGATTTTTATATATTGAATAGCAAAGTAAAAGTAAAAACTCGATTTTTACATATGTAGTGAAAGCGGACAACGAAGGTGACAAAAAGGCGAAACGACGAAGACTTCTGCAAATGAAGAGCCGTGGAGCTTGGATAGCTATAGGTGAGAACTTCTCACCTTTCAATTTATTTTTCTAGTTATATATATATATATATACTAGGATGTAGACGGTGCTTATTAGAAGCACCCGACACCCGTCCACATACCATGGACTTGTTTGTTTGGTTGTGTAGTTGGTTAGATTATTTGATTTGGATTTGATTGATTGGTTGAATTGGTAATTGATCAAAATTGATATGTGAATGGCGTGGGCCTTCACTAGACCGGGGATAAGGCTAGGCCTTGTCCCGTTTCTAGTATCGTGCCGTTATGCCGCCGAAATTTTCTAAAATATGTTAGAAAAATAAAAATATCATTTTATAGAATAAATGAATTGAAGAGAAATTTATATGTTGAAATAAAATGTTTTATCGTTAAAAATATAATTTTTAACGTGAAGTGAATAAATAAATATTCATTTATAAACCGAATGGTTTGTTTATGTACACCTATTTGAAGGACATTGATTGGGTCGATAAATTTTACACATCGCCCAACTGCACGAATAAAATATTTGTTTGATTGTTTGAAACCCCACACGGGTGTTAGGATGAAATATGCAGTTCACTCATCCTGATTGATTAAATATGTCGATCGATTGATTGACAGGCTGTTATAAGCGTTAGATATCTATATTTGATGCTTATACAGTGTAGTGCACTTTGGTTGATGGATGATTATTTTTCAATGCTATTATATGTGTGTAATGCATGAAAATCCATATAATTAATTTTATATGGTAATTGATTGGGCCTCATTCCAATTTGAAAAGTAAAGAATATTATAAAATAAAAGTTCATGTGTTGACAGTACTCATTCATTGAGATTGGTCATGTGTTGAACGAAATATTTTAGTAATAAAATTTGCACCTTTATCGATATAAAATAAAAGTTCATGTGTTGACAGTACTCATTCATTGAGATTGGTCATGTGTTGAACGAAATATTTTGAAAATAACAACTAGTTTGAAAATAGAAATTTATGAAGCCGTGTTGGTTAGATTGACGCCATTTCGACGTGAACGATATTTATATCGATTTTAAACAATTTCGAAATGAATTGAATTGAAAACGAATTCAAAATGAATTGAAAACGATTTCGAAATGAATTGAATTGAAAACGAATTCAAAATGAATTGAAAACGATTTCGAAATGAATTGAATTGAAAACGAATTCAAAATGAATTGAAAAGGATTTCGAAATGAATTGAATTGAAAACGAATTCAAAATGAATTGAAAAGGATTTCGAAATGAATTGAATTGAAAACGAATTCAAAATGAATTGAAAAACGATTTCGAAATGAATTGAATTGAAAACGAATTCAAAGGGAATTGAAAACGATTTCGAAATGAATTGAATTGAAAACGAATTCAAAATGAATTGAAAACGATTTCGAAATGGATTGAATTGAAAACAAATTCAAATTGAACCGAAAGTGAATTGAAATGAATTCAAATTGAATTGAAATTTGAATTGAATAGAAATGAATTTTAAAACGAATTTATAAAGAAGAATTCAATTTTGATTTGAATTGAAAAGAAAATTGAAATAGCTTTTGAAACGATTTTTAAACTATTTATATAATTCGTTTTAAATAGAAATCGACGAAATATATGTTATATATATTATATATATAATATAATGGCCTGAATAGAACGCGCCGCGCCGCGGCAGTTCGTGAATTTCGACCATTTATTTCAAACGGACATTACGGGAGATCCGACCGTCGGATTCTCCTAAAACCGGAACCGTTGGGTTCGTATCGAAAAGAGCTTTCTAACGAATATTAGAAATTTGAAATCTAACGGTTGGATTTGGAATTATGTCCAAATCAAATTCGAAAAAGGTCGCTATAAGTGCAGTTCGATGGCCGTTGATGGAAATCGACTGTACGTGCCTTGATAAAATTATTAAAAATAGTAATAATTTGTGTAAAATCATAAGAAATGATTTAGAAAGAATTGGGATGAAAAACTCCATACTTGAAAGGATAAAAATAGATTTTTATCGAAATGAACTTGTTTTGAACTAGAATTATAATTCTATTTATTTTTAAAAATAAATAAATTGAATTTGAAAAGGGTTTTAAAAATAACCAAAATTTCCAATGATTGCATTGGAGTGGATTTGAATCGAAATTGTCTTCGGAATATTTCGATGTTGGAATTCGTGATTATACAGAGGTTATTATGGAAATTTGAAAGATATATATTTATATCGTTATTTCCAATACGACATTTGTTAATCGTAGAATTTGATATTGAATATAAGCCGGGATATTTTCTATTCAGAGCTTTGTATTTAATATCAAATGTGATTTGGGTTTGTCGTGAATGGTGTCTTCACTAACACTGTTCTTGAACCCAGTTGAGAAAAGATTAAATCTTTTTATTTAGATTTAATGAAGTGTACCAATTATATAATATTTAATTGGAATTGAATCGATATTGATTTTTGGGTTTATCGTGAACAGTGTTTTAAATAACACTCGTTCTTTAACCCGATCATTGATGAAATGTGATTTGGGTTTGTCGTGAATGGTGTCTTCACTAACACTGTTCTTGAACCCAGTTGAGAAAAGATTAAATCTTTTTATTTAGATTTAATGAAGTGTACCAATTAATAATATTTAATTGGAATTGAATCGATATTGATTTTTGGGTTTATCGTGAACAGTGTTTTAAATAACACTCGTTCTTTAACCCGATCATTGATGAAATGTGATTTGGGTTTGTCGTGAATGGTGTCTTCACTAACACTGTTCTTGAACCCAGTTGAGAAAAGATTAAATCTTTTTATTTAGATTTAATGAAGTGTACCAATTAAATAATATTTAATTGGAATTGAATCGATATTGATTTTTGGGTTTATCGTGAACAGTGTTTTAAATAACACTCGTTCTTTAACCCGATCATTGATGAAATGTGATTTTGGGTTGTCGTGAACGGTATCTTCAATAATACAGTTCTTAGACCTAAAGGAGTTAAGAAAATCAGAAACTAACTGGAGATTAGTTAAGTTGAATAGTTTCCGAGGTATTGATCTGATGTTGGTTTCGGCCTTCGGGATTCATACTTAGGGAATTGCTCACTTGCTAATTTACAATTAGGGACTGATTGAAATGTGATGTGATTTTGGGTTTATCGTGAACCGTGTTTTAAATGACACTGATTCTTTAACCCAGTCACAGATTAAAACTAAGTGGAGTTTTAATGAATCTTTAATTAGATTGAAATAATCGAAATGGAGCATCACCAGTTTGCTCCAGGCGATAGTTAAATCTTTAATTAGATTTGAACGTGAAATTTAGAAACTAACTGTCGGTTAGCCAAGCAGAATGGTTTTCTGGATATTGATCTGATGTTGGTTTCGGCCTTCGGGGTTAATGTTTGGGGAATTATTCTCTCGATTAATTTACGGTTAGTGACTAATGAATTGGAATGAGGCGTATGTTGTGTTTGTGTAACACTTATTTAAAATATACGCGAGTTATTCGGAAAGACCGGGTTAATCCCATTCTGAATAACTGATACGACGATAAGTCGAAGATGAAGACGATGGTCGAAGACCAGAGGTCTTCACGTCGTTTGGGTAATTACTGATGATCTTGATTGGGCTGTACACCCAAGAAGATGGAAACAGTTAGTGATCGTCCAGACGTACTTGGAGATCGATGGATATGCGGGGTGCTGGGTGCCTCCGGTTTCGTTCAGACCCAGAACGGACTTGTAAATGGACTGTGTGTCTGACATCGGATTTCATTCTGTGTGACTGATATCGGTTGCATAGGATGGTTTGCCTGTGTGGCATGCTAAGATGCAAAAGATCAAGGCTTCTGTTGAAAAGCAAAGTCTTGTGGTGATGATCAAAGCACGGCCTTTGTGGCGTAGCTTTGTGTAACGTTTACCTCGCGTGTTTCACACCCGGTATGAACCAAAAACGGGAGACGGACCTCAGGGAGGACTTGCGTTTCTTTCTAGTTAGAAGTGGCGTCAGTGGTTTTACACGCCCTGACGAGTTTGACTTATGTGGTTGTTGCTGTTGCGAGGCGCCTCGGTTATATCGGTTTCGGCCGAATGCATTCTGGTCGGCTGACGGATCAGACTTACACCCCATAGGGTGGGGAAACGTAGTGTTCAGGCATAATAATCCACATCGGTGGACCGGCCCTGTCGCTCCAAGGCTTGCCTGCGCGCTTGCCTGTGGCTCGGGCTAGAGAGTCACGAATCGGTTGAGGACTATCCTTTGCCTCGGTTCATAGACGGAAATCCAATTTCCAAATACGTGACATTTGCGGTTTTATTTGTAAACCTATATATGGCGACATGATATATGGTACCCATGCCGCCTATGATTGATACTTATGATTTGAAGTTGTTTTATACACTATGCACTTATAGTAGTATCAAATGATTTGTTTTAAAACGTATCAAGCATTCTTTGGCTGTTATAAGGGAAAACCCTATCCCCCGGCTTGCGTTGCATTGTGTGATAGGACCTGGGTCTTATAACAGCTTCATTTTTCTTTATTTAGCATTGCGCTGTTTGTTTTATGCACTGGTATTCTTGGGAGGAAACCCGTTCCGTGTTATACGGCGTGGTCCCTTGATTTACCTAATGATTCAAAATAAAGAATAATAACTGTTTTAGTTCTCACACCAGTCACATGACTGACCTGGAGTTTATTGTTTTAACCTAAACTCTGGGTGCCCTTATTTTGACACGGGCAGCTAGTAGTTTCGGTTTTGCAGATTTATATTCACAGGATCCTGGTTTACAGCTGGAACGATATCCGGAAAGCTTTGTATCCGTATATCTCTTTCTAGTTGTGTATTGTATTATTTTCTGCTGCTATGTATTTAAATGTAATTTAAATCTCTGATATTTCTGTGTAATATTCATTCAGACTCTGTATATTCTTGTAATCTGATGCATTGTTGTTATATACAATGAAATGTTCTTCTGTATGCGTTCTGTTGTGGTTTGTTCTCGAACTATCCGACGCTTTCCTTTACGGGGAAGTTACGGGTTTTCACAGTTGGTATCAGAGCTTTGGTTTACAAAGCTAGAGAACAAGACACATTAGAAACATACGAAAGAATTCATCAGATATTGGATTAGTAAAATCCAATTAGAATGACTCGTTAGAGATGGGATCAGTAGTATCCTAGAACGAGTGTGAAGAGTATATTTTTTTCAAATGAAAACAAATTTCGTTTTGAAAATTTAAATCAACTATTCGTATTTGATTATTTATTTATATTGATTTGGACAGTCCAGTATATAAAGATTTTGGGTATACGTCTGATCCACATGTATTCGAAGTTTTAATATACTGGATAGATATAGAATCACACTCTAGTCGCCTGGAGATAATTTTGGTAATGCGGCCGCATTATCAATATTTATATTCGTGTTACGAAGGTGTGTTTTCTATATATTTCCATTAGGCTGGTGTGAGAACCAAAAGTTATATAGTTAGAACACCTTGTTGTGAATTGGCATCAAAAACATGATTTTCTGTATATGTATCGAATTTATGAATTTGATAATCTAATTCACTAATTGATTGATGTTTGTGTTGTTTGTTTATTTGTTTGCTAATTTTTAACCAATTAGCCTAATTGAACCAAATATTGAATTGTATAGGAAATTGGTCGCATTTGCTTGCATATATGTACTTACCTTGAACAGGTCATAGCAAGGAGGCTAGAGCCAGAGAATAAAATTTGTTTGCCCGACAAATAGGTACATGTTTACTACATAATTTCCTGTTTTGTTTGGGTGATGATGATTTTGTGAGCCTATTGGCTAGCCGCTTGGCTTTTTCTTTTTCTTTTTGAGATCTGAAGGACCGGGGAAGCTATTTGAAATTCCCCGATGCTCCCGGTGCAGGGGAGGTTATGGCGAAATTTTTCAAAAATTTAGGGTGTTAGCCAAATTTTTGATGTTTTGAAAATTCTCAGAAACCAAAGGGTTGGAGAATAGAAGCCAGATCGAGCGTAGAGCTGAATGATCAATCCACTTTCGACTTTGTTCCTTTTCGGGGACGAAAAGTTTTAAGTGGGGGAGATTGTAACAACCCGTAAAATCTGGGCCAGTTTAAAATTTTTATTTTGGCGATTTTAGCGAATTTTGGATATTTAAAATAGATTATTTTAAATAATATCGACGAGAAATTTATTTTGAATAGAATTCGAACGTATATATTATACGCGTCGTCGTTAGAATATAAATATTTATAAATAATTATATATAGAATTGAAAATGGCGCGGTAGTTCGATAATTCGATTTCAAACTTCAATTGAATATACCGGGTGCAAAACAATCCGGATTTTAGTGAAACCAAAAACATTGGGATCTAATTGTGAATATCTTTCTAACGAATCCGAATAATCAAATTTTCATAGCGGGGATCAAAAGATATGTCCAGTTGAAAAATCTGAATAGTCGCTATGGAATTCAGGCCCTTAAAAATGGACATTTTGCAAATGACCTCGGATTTCGACGAAACCAGTTTTGTTGGGTCTGTGATGTCAAGTTATTGCTAGATTCCAAATTTCATAATTTTTCGAATCAATATGTGAGCGTGGCAAAAGAAAACGCGTTTGACCGGTTTCAGTTGATTTTAATCGACTGGAAATTGGCCATTTTTGAAACGGTCTCAGAATTCGACGAAACTAGTTTTGTTAGGATCGTATCGTCAATACGAAGCTAGAAAATATTTTTCTGCCATTTTTAGAATTCGTATGTGGCCCCGGTAATTTGAAATATACGTTTAAAATTCAATATAGTGATTTAAATGTAAATTAAAAGGAAACTGATCGAAACGGTCGATTCAGCTCACGATACATAGCCCATTGTGTTCGAAATGGGGGTAATTAGCTAGAGACGATAGTCGGTGGGTCTCGTTTCGAGTCCAGGTGAAAAGTCAACTTTATGTGAGGAAAATAAATTAAAATAATTAAAAGTTTAATATAACCCTCCCCTTCACAATTTTCTTAGATCCAAATCGATTTAAATAAAAAAAAAGGAAGAAAAAGGGAAGATCGACGTCGATGGAGCCGCTCCTGGGCTCGCCGCCCACCTCGCCCCTCCACCTTCGAGCGCGCCACTCAAGGAAGCCGCCACCCCCTCCCCAGGCCTGCGCGCCTCCGCCCCACATCACTGACGCCTTCCCCCTCCTCGGAAGTTGATCGACGAGAAGAACCGCCCCCCTCTCTCTCACCCGAAGTGACGCGATACCCCCCCCCCCCCCGACCTCGACGGCGCTGCAAACCCCCCTGGTATGTTTTTGTTTTTATTTAATTATTTTATTTTATTCTCCTTTTCATTAAAACATATATAAAAAAATTAGGGTTTTTGGTGATAAAAGTATAAAACTGATTTATTTATAAAGTATAAAACTGATTTATTTATAAAGTATAAAACTGATTTATTTATAAAGTTAAAAACTGATTTATTTATAAGTATAAAACTGATTTATTTATAAGTTAAAAACTGATTTATTTATAAGTTAAAAACTGATTTATGAAAATATAAAAACTGATTTTAAAATGATTTATAAACTAGAAGAAGATTAGAAATTTAAAAGTAAAAATCAGATTTTTATATATGGAAAGCCGAAGTAAAAATCATATTTTTATATATTGAAAGTCGAAATAAAAATATAATCTTTATATTTTGAACTTCGAAAGAAAAATATAGTTTTTATGTTTTGAACTTCGAAAGAAAAATATAGTTTTTATGTTTTGAACTTCGAAATAAAAATATGATCTTTATATTTTGAACTTCGAAAGAAAAAAATAGTTTTTATGTTTTGAACTTCGAAAGAAAAATATAGTTTTTATGTTTTGAACTTCGAAAGAAAAATATAGCTTTTATGTTTTGAACTTCGAAAGAAAAATATAGTTTTTATGTTTTGAACTTCGAAAGAAAAATATAGTTTTTATGTTTTGAACTTCGAAAGAAAATATAGTTTTTATGTTTTGAACTTCGAAAGAAAATATAGTTTTTATGTTTTGAACTTCGAAAGAAAAATATAGTTTTTATGTTTTGAACTTCGAAAGAAAATATAGTTTTTATGTTTTGAACTTCGAAAGAAAATAGAATTTTTATATATTGAACTTCGAAATAAAAATTCGATTTTTATATATCGAATAGCAAAGTAAAAATTCGATTTTTATATATCGAATAGCAAAGTAAAAATTCGATTTTTATATATTGAATAGCAAAGTAAAAGTAAAAACTCGATTTTTACATATGTAGTGAAAGCGGACAACGAAGGTGACAAAAAGGCGAAACGACGAAGACTTCTGCAAATGAAGAGCCGTGGAGCTTGGATAGCTATAGGTGAGAACTTCTCACCTTTTAATTTATTTTTCTAGTTATATATATATATACTAGGATGTAGACGGTGCTTATTAGAAGCACCCGACACCCGTCCACATACCATGGACTTGTTTGGTTGTGTAGTTGTTTAGATTATTTGATTTGGATTTGATTGATTGGTTGAATTGGTAATTGATCAAAATTGATATGTGAATGGCGTGGGCCTTCACTAGACCGGGGATAAGGCTAGGCCTTGTCCCGTTTCTAGTATCGTGCCTTTATGCCGCCGAAATTTTCCAAAATATGTTAGAAAAATAAAAATATCATTTTATAGAATAAATGAATTGAAGAGAAATTCATATGTTGAAATAAAATGTTTTATCGTTAACAATATAATTTTTAACGTGAAGTGAATAAATAAATATTCATTTATAAACCGAATGGTTTGTTTATGTACACCTATTTGAAGGACATTGATTGGGTCGATCAATTTTACACATCGCCCAACTGCACGAATAAAATATTTGTTTGATTGTTTGAAACCCCACACGGGTGTTAGGATGAAATATGCAGTTCACTCATCCTGATTGATTAAATATGTCGATCGATTGATTGACAGGCTGTTATAAGCGTTAGATATCTATATTTGATGCTTATACAGTGTAGTGCACTTTGGTTGATGGATGATTATTTTTCAATGCTATTATATGTGTGTAATGCATGAAAATCCATATAATTAATTTTATATGGTAATTGATTGGGCCTCATTCCAATTTGAAAAGTAAAGAATATTATAAAATAAAAGTTCATGTGTTGACAGTACTCATTCATTGAGATTGGTCATGTGTTGAACGAAATATTTTAGTAATAAAATTTGCACCTTTATCGATATAAAATAAAAGTTCATGTGTTGACAGTACTCATTCATTGAGATTGGTCATGTGTTGAACGAAATATTTTGATAATAACAACTAGTTTGAAAATAGAAATTTATGAAGCCGTGTTGGTTAGATTGACGCCATTTCGACGTGAACGATATTTATATCGATTTTAAACGATTTCGAAATGAATTGAATTGAAAACGAATTCAAAATGAATTGAAAACGATTTCGAAATGAATTGAATTGAAAACGAATTCAAAATGAATTGAAAACGATTTCGAAATGAATTGAATTGAAAACGAATTCAAAATGAATTGAAAAGGATTTCGAAATGAATTGAATTGAAAACGAATTCAAAATGAATTGAAAAGGATTTCGAAATGAATTGAATTGAAAACGAATTCAAAATGAATTGAAAAACGATTTCGAAATGAATTGAATTGAAAACGAATTCAAAGGGAATTGAAAACGATTTCGAAATGAATTGAATTGAAAACGAATTCAAAATGAATTGAAAACGATTTCGAAATGGATTGAATTGAAAACAAATTCAAATTGAACCGAAAGTGAATTGAAATGAATTCAAATTGAATTGAAATTTGAATTGAATAGAAATGAATTTTAAAACGAATTTATAAAGAAGAATTCAATTTTGATTTGAATTGAAAAGAAAATTGAAATAGCTTTTGAAACGATTTTTAAACTATTTATATAATTCGTTTTAAATAGAAATCGACGAAATATATATTATATATATTATATATATAATATAATGGCCTGAATAGAACGCGCCGCGCCGCGGCAGTTCGTGAATTTCGACCATTTATTTCAAACGGACATTACGGGAGATCTGACCGTCGGATTCTCCTAAAACCGGAACCGTTGGGTTCGTATCGAAAAGAGCTTTCTAACGAATATTAGAAATTTGAAATCTAACGGTTGGATTTGGAATTATGTCCAAATCAAATTCGAAAAAGGTCGCTGTAAGTGCAGTTCGATGGCCGTTGATGGAAATCGACTGTACGGGCCTTGATAAAATTATTAAAAATAGTAATAATTTGTGTAAAATCATAAGAAATGATTTAGAAAGAATTGGGATGAAAAAATCCATACTTGAAAGGATAAAAATAGATTTTTATCGAAATGAACTAGTTTTGAACTAGAATTATAATTCTATTTATTTTTAAAAATAAATAAATTGAATTTGAAAAGGGTTTTAAAAATAACCAAAATTTCCAATGATTGCATTGGAGTGGATTTGAATCGAAATTGTCTTCGGAATATTTCGATGTTGGAATTCGTGATTATACAGAGGTTATTATGGAAATTTGAAAGATATATATTTATATCGTTATTTCCAATACGACATTTGTTAATCGTAGAATTTGATATTGAATATAAGCCGGGATATTTTCTATTCAGAGCTTTGTATTTAATATCAAATGTGATTTGGGTTTGTCGTGAATGGTGTCTTCACTAACACTGTTCTTGAACCCAGTTGAGAAAAGATTAAATCTTTTTATTTAGATTTAATGAAGTGTACCAATTAAATAATATTTAATTGGAATTGAATCGATATTGATTTTTGGGTTTATCGTGAACAGTGTTTTAAATAACACTCGTTCTTTAACCCGATCATTGATGAAATGTGATTTGGGTTTGTCGTGAATGGTGTCTTCACTAACACTGTTCTTGAACCCAGTTGAGAAAAGATTAAATCTTTTTATGTAGATTTAATGAAGTGTACCAATTAAATAATATTTAATTGGAATTGAATCGATATTGATTTTTGGGTTTATCGTGAACAGTGTTTTAAATAACACTCGTTCTTTAACCCGATCATTGATGAAATGTGATTTGGGTTTGTCGTGAATGGTGTCTTCACTAACACTGTTCTTGAACCCAGTTGAGAAAAGATTAAATCTTTTTATTTAGATTTAATGAAGTGTACCAATTAAATAATATTTAATTGGAATTGAATCGATATTGATTTTTGGGTTTATCGTGAACAGTGTTTTAAATAACACTCGTTCTTTAACCCGATCATTGATGAAATGTGATTTTGGGTTGTCGTGAACGGTATCTTCAATAATACAGTTCTTAGACCTAAAGGAGTTAAGAAAATCAGAAACTAACTGGAGATTAGTTAAGTTGAATAGTTTCCGAGGTATTGATCTGATGTTGGTTTCGGCCTTCGAGATTCATACTTAGGGAATTGCTCACTTGCTAATTTACAATTTGGGACTGATTGAATTGTGATGTGATTTTGGGTTTATCGTGAACCGTGTTTTAAATGACACTGATTCTTTAACCCAGTCACAGATTAAAACTAAGTGGAGTTTTAATGAATCTTTAATTAGATTGAAATAATCGAAATGGAGTATCACCAGTTTGCTCCAGGCGATAGTTAAATCTTTAATTAGATTTGAACGTGAAATTTAGAAACTAACTGTCGGTTAGCGAAGCAGAATGGTTTTCTGGATATTGATCTGATGTTGGTTTCGGCCTTCGGGGTTAATGTTTGGGGAATTATTCTCTCGATTAATTTACGGTTAGTGACTAATGAATTGGAATGAGGCGTATGTTGTGTTTGTGTAACACTTACTTAAAATATACGCGAGTTATTCGGAAAGACCGGGTTAATCCCATTCTGAATAACTGATACGACGATAAGTCGAAGATGAAGACGATGGTCGAAGACCGGAGGTCTTCACGTCGTTTGGGTAATTACTGATGATCTTGATTGGGCTGTACACCCAAGAAGATGGAAACAGTTAGTGATCGTCCAGACGTACTTGGAGATCGATGGATATGCGGGGTACTGGGTGCCTCCGGTTTCGTTCAGACCCAGAACGGACTTGTAAATGGACTGTGTGTCTGACATCGGATTTCATTCTGTGTGACTGATATCGGTTGCATAGGATGGTTTGCCTGTGTGGCATGCTAAGATGCAAAAGATCAAGGCTTCTGTTGAAAAGCAAAGTCTTGTGGTGATGATCAAAGCACGGCCTTTGTGGCGTAGCTTTGTGTAACGTTTACCTCGCGTGTTTCACACCCGGTATGAACCAAAAACGGGAGACGGACCTCAGGGAGGACTTGCGTTTCTTTCTAGTTAGAAGTGGCGTCAGTGGTTTTATACGCCCTGACGAGTTTGACTTATGTGGTTGTTGCTGTTGCGAGGCGCCTCGGTTATATCGGTTTCGGCCGAATGCATTCTGGTCGGCTGACGGATCAGACTTACACCCCATAGGGTGGGGAAACGTAGTGTTCAGGCATAATAATCCACATCGGTGGACCGGCCCTGTCGCTCCAAGGCTTGCCTGCGCGCTTGCCTGTGGCTCGGGCTTGAGAGTCACGAATCGGTTGAGGACTATCCTTTGCCTCGGTTCATAGACGGAAATCCAATTTCCAAATACGTGACATTTGCGGTTTTATTTGTAAACCTATATATGGTGACATGATATATGGTACCCATGCCGCCTATGATTGATACTTATGATTTGAAGTTGTTTTATACACTATGCACTTATAGTAGTATCAAATGATTTGTTTTAAAACGTATCAAGCATTCTTTGGCTGTTATAAGGGAAAACCCTATCCCCCGGCTTGCGTTGCATTGTGTGATAGGACCTGGGTCTTATAACAGCTTCATTTTTCTTTATTTAGCATTGCGCTGTTTGTTTTATGCACTGGTATTCTTGGGAGGAAACCCGTTCCGTGTTATACGGCGTGGTCCCTTGATTTACCTAATGATTCAAAATAAAGAATAATAACTGTTTTAGTTCTCACACCAGTCACATGACTGACCTGGAGTTTATTGTTTTAACCTAAACTCTGGGTGCCCTTATTTTGACACGGGCAGCTAGTAGTTTCGGTTTTGCAGATTTATATTCACAGGATCCTGGTTTACAGCTGGAACGATATCCGGAAAGCTTTGTATCTGTATATCTCTTTCTAGTTGTGTATTGTATTATTTTCCGCTGCTATGTATTTAAATGTAATTTAAATCTCTGATATTTCTGTGTAATATTCATTCAGACTCTGTATATTCTTGTAATCTGATGCATTGTTGTTATATACAATGAAATGTTCTTCTGTATGCGTTCTGTTGTGGTTTGTTCTCGAACTATCAGACGCTTTCCTTTACGGGGAAGTTACGGGTTTTCACAGTTGGTATCAGAGCTTTGGTTTACAAAGCTAGAGAACAAGACACATTAGAAACATACGAAAGAATTCATCAGATATTGGATTAGTAAAATCCAATTAGAATGACTCGTTAGAGATGGGATCAGTAGTATCCTAGAACGAGTGTGAAGAGTATATTTTTTTCAAATGAAAACAAATTTCGTTTTGAAAATTTAAATCAACTATTCGTATTTGATTATTTATTTATATTGATTTGGACAGTCCAGTATATAAAGATTTTGGGTATACGTCTGATCCACATGTATTCGAAGTTTTAATATACTGGATAGATATAGAATCACACTCTAGTCGCCCGGAGATAATTTTGGTAATGCGGCCGCATTATCAATATTTATATTCGTGTTACGAAGGTGTGTTTTCTATATATTTCCATTAGGCTGGTGTGAGAACCAAAAGTTATATAGTTAGAACACCTTGTTGTGAATTGGCATCAAAAACATGATTTTCTGTATATGTATCGAATTTATGAATTTGATAATCTAATTCACTAATTGATTGATGTTTGTCTTGTTTGTTTATTTGTTTGCTAATTTTTAACCAATTAGCCTAATTGAACCAAATATTGAATTGTATAGGAAATTGGTCGCATTTGCTTGCATATATGTACTTACCTTGAACAGGTCATAGCAAGGAGGCTAGAGCCAGAGAATAAAATTTGTTTGCCCGACAAATAGGTACATGTTTACTACATAATTTCCTGTTTTGTTTGGGTGATGATGATTTTGTGAGCCTATTGGCTAGCCGCTTGGCTTTTTCTTTTTCTTTTTGAGATCTGAAGGACCGGGGAAGCTATTTGAAATTCCCCGATGCTCCCGGTGCAGGGGAGGTTATGGCGAAATTTTTCAAAAATTTAGGGTGTTAGCCAAATTTTTGATGTTTTGAAAATTCTCAGAAACCAAAGGGTTGGAGAATAGAAGCCAGATCGAGCGTAGAGCTGAATGATCAATCCACTTTCGACTTTGTTCCTTTTCGGGGACGAAAAGTTTTAAGTGGGGGAGATTGTAACAACCCGTAAAATCTGGGCCAGTTTAAAATTTTTATTTTGGCGATTTTAGCGAATTTTGGATATTTAAAATAGATTATTTTAAATAATATCGACGAGAAATTTATTTTGAATAGAATTCGAACGTATATATTATACGCGTCGTCGTTAGAATATAAATATTTATAAATAATTATATATAGAATTGAAAATGGCGCGGTAGTTCGATAATTCGATTTCAAACTTCAATTGAATATACCGGGTGCAAAACAATCCGGATTTTAGTGAAACCAAAAACATTGGGATCTAATTGTGAATATCTTTCTAACGAATCCGAATAATCAAATTTTCATAGCGGGGATCAAAAGATATGTCCAGTTGAAAATTCTGAATAGTCGCTATGGAATTCAGGCCCTTAAAAATGGACATTTTGCAAATGACCTCGGATTTCGACGAAACCAGTTTTGTTGGGTCCGTGATGTCAAGTTATTGCTAGATTCCAAATTTCATAATTTTTCGAATCAATATGTGAGCGTGGCAAAAGAAAACGCGTTTGACCGGTTTCAGTTGATTTTAATCGACTGGAAATTGGCCATTTTTCAAACGGTCTCAGAATTCGACGAAACTAGTTTTGTTAGGATCGTATCGTCAATACGAAGCTAGAAAATATTTTTCTGCCATTTTTAGAATTCGTATGTGGCCCCGGTAATTTGAAATGTACGTTTAAAATTCAATATAGTGATTTAAATGTAAATTAAAAGGAAACTGATCGAAACGGTCGATTCAGCTCACGATACATAGCCCATTGTGTTCGAAATGGGGGTAATTAGCTAGAGACGATAGTCGGTGGGTCTCGTTTCGAGTCCAGGTGAAAAGTCAACTTTATGTGAGGAAAATAAATTAAAATAATTAAAAGTTTAATATAACCCCCCACCCCTTCACAATTTTCTCAGATCCAAATCGATTTAAATAAAAAAAAAAGGAAGAAAAAGGGAAGATCGACGTCGATGGAGCCGCTCCTGGGCTCGCCGCCCACCTCGCCCCTCCACCTTCGAGCGTGCCACTCAAGGAAGCCGCCACCCCCTCCCCAGGCCTGCGCGCCTCCGCCCCACATCACTGACGCCTTCCCCCTCCTCGGAAGTTGATCGACGAGAAGAACCGCCCCCCTCTCTCTCACCCGAAGTGACGAGATACCCCCCCCCCCCCGACCTCGACGGCGCTGCAAACCCCCCCTGGTATGTTTTTGTTTTTATTTTTATTTAATTATTTTATTTTATTCTCCTTTTCATTAAAACATATATAAAAAAATTAGGGTTTTTGGTGATAAAAGTATAAAACTGATTTATTTATAAAGTATAAAACTGATTTATTTATAAAGTATAAAACTGATTTATTTATAAAGTTAAAAACTGATTTATTTATAAGTATAAAACTGATTTATTTATAAGTTAAAAACTGATTTATTTATAAGTTAAAAACTGATTTATGAAAATATAAAAACTGATTTTAAAATGATTTATAAACTAGAAGAAGATTAGAAATTTAAAAGTAAAAATCAGATTTTTATATATGGAAAGCCGAAGTAAAAATCATATTTTTATATATTGAAAGTCGAAATAAAAATATAATCTTTATATTTTGAACTTCGAAAGAAAAATATAGTTTTTATGTTTTGAACTTCGAAAGAAAAATATAGTTTTTATGTTTTGAACTTCGAAATAAAAATATGATCTTTATATTTTGAACTTCGAAAGAAAAAAATAGTTTTTATGTTTTGAACTTCGAAAGAAAAATATAGTTTTTATGTTTTGAACTTCGAAAGAAAAATATAGCTTTTATGTTTTGAACTTCGAAAGAAAAATATAGTTTTTATGTTTTGAACTTCGAAAGAAAAATATAGTTTTTATGTTTTGAACTTCGAAAGAAAATATAGTTTTTATGTTTTGAACTTCGAAAGAAAAATATAGTTTTTATGTTTTGAACTTCGAAAGAAAATATAGTTTTTATGTTTTGAACTTCGAAAGAAAATAGAATTTTTATATATTGAACTTCGAAATAAAAATTCGATTTTTATATATCGAATAGCAAAGTAAAAATTCGATTTTTATATATCGAATAGCAAAGTAAAAATTCGATTTTTATATATCGAATAGCAAAGTAAAAATTCGATTTTTATATATTGAATAGCAAAGTAAAAGTAAAAACTCGATTTTTACATATGTAGTGAAAGCGGACAACGAAGGTGCCAAAAAGGCGAAACGATGAAGACTTCTGCAAATGAAGAGCCGTGGAGCTTGGATAGCTATAGGTGAGAACTTCTCACCTTTCAATTTATTTTTCTAGTTATATATATATATACTAGGATGTAGACGGTGCTTATTAGAAGCACCCGACACCCGTCCACATACCATGGACTTGTTTGTTTGGTTGTGTAGTTGGTTAGATTATTTGATTTGGATTTGATTGATTGGTAATTGATTAAAATTGATATGTGAATGGCGTGGGCCTTCACTAGACCGGGGATAAGGCCAGGCCTTGTCCCGTTTCTAGTATCGTGTCGTTATGCCGCCGAAATTTTCTAAAATATGTTAGAAAAATAAAAATATCATTTTATAGAATAAATGAATTGAAGAGAAATTCATATGTTGAAATAAAATGTTTTATCGTTAAAAATATAATTTTTAACGTGAAGTGAATAAATAAATATTCATTTATAAACCGAATGGTTTGTTTATGTACACCTATTTGAAGGACATTGATTGGGTCGATAAATTTTACACATCGCCCAACTGCACGAATAAAATATTTGTTTGATTGTTTGAAACCCCACACGGGTGTTAGGATGAAATATGCATTTCACTCATCCTGATTGATTAAATATGTCGATCGATTGATTGACAGGCTGTTATAAGCGTTAGATATCTATATTTGATGCTTATACAGTGTAGTGCACTTTGGTTGATGGTTGATTATTTTTCAATGCTATTATATGTGTGTAATGCATGAAAATCCATATAATTAATTTTATATGGTAATTGATTGGGCCTCATTCCAATTTGAAAAGTAAAGAATATTATAAAATAAAAGTTCATGTGTTGACAGTACTCATTCATTGAGATTGGTCATGTGTTGAATGAAATATTTTAGTAATAAAATTTGCACCTTTATCGATATAAAATAAAAGTTCATGTGTTGACAGTACTCATTCATTGAGATTGGTCATGTGTTGAACGAAATATTTTGATAATAACAACTAGTTTGAAAATAGAAATTTATGAAGCCGTGTTGGTTAGATTGACGCCATTTCGACGTGAATGATATTTATATCGATTTTAAACGATTTCGAAATGAATTGAATTGAAAACGAATTCAAAATGAATTGAAAACGATTTCGAAATGAATTGAATTGAAAACGAATTCAAAATGAATTGAATACGATTTCGAAATGAATTGAATTGAAAACGAATTCAAAATGAATTGAAAAGGATTTCGAAATGAATTGAATTGAAAACGAATTCAAAATGAATTGAAAAGGATTTCGAAATGAATTGAATTGAAAACGAATTCAAAATGAATTGAAAAACGATTTCGAAATGAATTGAATTGAAAACGAATTCAAAGGGAATTGAAAACGATTTCGAAATGAATTGAATTGAAAACGAATTCAAAATGAATTGAAAACGATTTCAAAATGGATTGAATTGAAAATAAATTCAAATTGAACCGAAAGTGAATTGAAATGAATTCAAATTGAATTGAAATTTGAATTGAATAGAAATGAATTTTAAAACGAATTTATAAAGAAGAATTCAATTTTGATTTGAATTGAAAAGAAAATTGAAATAGCTTTTGAAACGATTTTTAAACTATTTATATAATTCGTTTTAAATAGAAATCGACGAAATATATATTATATATATTATATATATAATATAATGGCCTGAATAGAACGCGCCGCGCCGCGGCAGTTCGTGAATTTCGACCATTTATTTCAAACGAACATTACGGGAGATCCGACCGTCGGATTCTCCTAAAACCGGAACCGTTGGGTTCGTATCGAAAAGAGCTTTCTAACGAATATTAGAAATTTGAAATCTAACGGTTGGATTTGGAATTATGTCCAAATCAAATTCGAAAAAGGTCGCTGTAACTGCAGTTCGATGGCCGTTGATGGAAATCGACTGTACGGGCCTTGATAAAATTATTAAAAATAGTAATAATTTGTGTAAAATCATAAGAAATGATTTAGAAAGAATTGGGATGAAAAACTCCATACTTGAAAGGATAAAAATAGATTTTTATCGAAATGAACTAGTTTTGAACTAGAATTATAATTCTATTTATTTTTAAAAATAAATAAATTGAATTTGAAAAGGGTTTTAAAAATAACCAAAATTTCCAATGATTGCATTGGAGTGGATTTGAATCGAAATTGTCTTCGGAATATTTCGATGTTGGAATTCGTGATTATACAGAGGTTATTATGGAAATTTGAAAGATATATATTTATATCGTTATTTCCAATACGACATTTGTTAATCGTAGAATTTGATATTGAATATAAGCCGGGATATTTTCTATTCAGAGCTTTGTATTTAATATCAAATGTGATTTGGGTTTGTCGTGAATGGTGTCTTCACTAACACTGTTCTTGAACCCAGTTGAGAAAAGATTAAATCTTTTTATTTAGATTTAATGAAGTGTACCAATTAAATAATATTTAATTGGAATTGTATCGATATTGATTTTTGGGTTTATCGTGAACAGTGTTTTAAATAACACTCGTTCTTTAACCCGATCATTGATGAAATGTGATTTGGGTTTGTCGTGAATGGTGTCTTCACTAACACTGTTCTTGAACCCAGTTGAGAAAAGATTAAATCTTTTTATGTAGATTTAATGAAGTGTACCAATTATATAATATTTAATTGGAATTGAATCGATATTGATTTTTGGGTTTATCGTGAACAGTGTTTTAAATAACACTCGTTCTTTAACCCGATCATTGATGAAATGTGATTTGGGTTTGTCGTGAATGGTGTCTTCACTAACACTGTTCTTGAACCCAGTTGAGAAAAGATTAAATCTTTTTATTTAGATTTAATGAAGTGTACCAATTAAATAATATTTAATTGGAATTGAATCGATATTGATTTTTGGGTTTATCGTGAACAGTGTTTTAAATAACACTCGTTCTTTAACCCGATCATTGATGAAATGTGATTTTGGGTTGTCGTGAACGGTATCTTCAATAATACAGTTCTTAGACCTAAAGGAGTTAAGAAAATCAGAAACTAACTGGAGATTAGTTAAGTTGAATAGTTTCCGAGGTATTGATCTGATGTTGGTTTCGGCCTTCGGGATTCATACTTAGGGAATTGCTCACTTGCTAATTTACAATTAGGGACTGATTGAAATGTGATGTGATTTTGGGTTTATCGTGAACCGTGTTTTAAATGACACTGATTCTTTAACCCAGTCACAGATTAAAACTAAGTGGAGTTTTAATGAATCTTTAATTAGATTGAAATAATCGAAATGGAGTATCACCAGTTTGCTCCAGGCGATAGTTAAATCTTTAATTAGATTTGAACGTGAAATTTAGAAACTAACTGTCGGTTAGCCAAGCAGAATGGTTTTCTGGATATTGATCTGATGTTGGTTTCGGCCTTCGGGGTTAATGTTTGGGGAATTATTCTCTCGATTAATTTACGGTTAGTGACTAATGAATTGGAATGAGGCGTATGTTGTGTTTGTGTAACACTTATTTAAAATATACGCGAGTTATTCGGAAAGACCGGGTTAATCCCATTCTGAATAACTGATACGACGATAAGTCGAAGATGAAGACGATGGTCGAAGACCGGAGGTCTTCACGTCGTTTGGGTAATTACTGATGATCTTGATTGGGCTGTACACCCAAGAAGATGGAAACAGTTAGTGATCGTCCAGACGTACTTGGAGATCGATGGATATGCGGGGTACTGGGTGCCTCCGGTTTCGTTCAGACCCAGAACGGACTTGTAAATGGACTGTGTGTCTGACATCGGATTTCATTTTGTGTTACTGATATCGGTTGCATAGGATGGTTTGCCTGTGTGGCATGCTAAGATGCAAAAGATCAAGGCTTCTGTTGAAAAGCAAAGTCTTGTGGTGATGATCAAAGCACGACCTTTGTGGCGTAGCTTTGTGTGACGTTTACCTCGCGTGTTTCACACCCGGTATGAACCAAAAACGGGAGACGGACCTCAGGGAGGACTTGCGTTTCTTTCTAGTTAGAAGTGGCGTCAGTGGTTTTACACGCCCTGACGAGTTTGACTTATGTGGTTGTTGCTGTTGCGAGGCGCCTCGGTTATATCGGTTTCGGCCGAATGCATTCTGGTCGGCTGACGGATCAGACTTACACCCCATAGGGTGGGGAAACGTAGTGTTCAGGCATAATAATCCACATCGGTGGACCGGCCCTGTCGCTCCAAGGCTTGCCTGCGCGCTTGCCTGTGGCTCGGGCTAGAGAGTCACGAATCGGTTGAGGACTATCCTTTGCCTCGGTTCATAGACGGAAATTGAATTTCCAAATACGTGACATTTGCGGTTTTATTTGTAAACCTATATATGGCGACATGATATATGGTACCCATGCCGCCTATGATTGATACTTATGATTTGAAGTTGTTTTATACACTATGCACTTATAATAGTATCAAATGATTTGTTTTAAAACGTATCAAGCATTCTTTGGCTGTTATAAGGGAAAACCCTATCCCCCGGCTTGCGTTGCATTGTGTGATAGGACCTGGGTCTTATAACAGCTTCATTTTTCTTTATTTAGCATTGCGCTGTTTGTTTTATGCACTGGTATTCTTGGGAGGAAACCCGTTCCGTGTTATACGGCGTGGTCCCTTGATTTACCTAATGATTCAAAATAAAAATAATAACTGTTTTAGTTCTCACACCAGTCACATGACTGACCTGGAGTTTATTGTTTTAACCTAAACTCTGGGTGCCCTTATTTTGACACGGGCAGCTAGTAGTTTCGGTTTTGCAGATTTATATTCACAGGATCCTGGTTTACAGCTGGAACGATATCCGGAAAGCTTTGTATCCGTATATCTCTTTCTAGTTGTGTATTGTATTATTTTCCGCTGCTATGTATTTAAATGTAATTTAAATCTCTGATATTTCTGTGTAATATTCATTCAGACTCTGTATATTCTTGTAATCTGATGCATTGTTGTTATATACAATGAAATGTTCTTCTGTATGCGTTCTGTTGTGGTTTGTTCTCGAACTATCCGACGCTTTCCTTTACGGGGAAGTTACGGGTTTTCACATCTTGGGAATATTTCGATGTTGGATTTCGTGATTATACAGATATGGTTATGGAAATTTGAAAGATATATTTATATCGTTATTTCCATTACGATATTTGTTGGTTTTAGAATTTGATATTGAATATAAGCCGATATATTTTCTATTCAGAGCCTTGTATTTAATATCAAATGGGATTTTGGGTTCGTCGTGAATGGTGTCTTAAATAACACTGTTCTTGAACCCAGTTTAGAAAATAATAAATCTTTTAATTAAGATTTAGTGAAATTGTCTAGTTAATTAGTATTTAATTGGAATTGAATTTAAATTGTTATTTTTGGGGTTTATCGTGAGCAGTATTTTGAATAACACCTGTTCTTTAACCCGATTAACAATGGAAAGTGATTTTGGGTTTATCGTGAACCGTATTTTAGATGACATTGGTTCTTTAACCCAATTAAAGATAGGATATTGATTTTTGGGAAGATTAAAACTAAGTGGAGTTTTAATGAATCTTTAATTAGATTAAAGTGATCGAGAATGGAGTATCACCAGTTTTTCTCCAGAGCGATAGTTAAATCTTCAACTAGATTTGAACGTGAAATGGTAATTAGTTTTACCGATAACACTGTGGTGTTAGATATGGAGTATTGCTAGTTTTGCTCCATGGGATAAATAGGTTGGTATAGGGAATTAAAATAATTGATTACTCCGGTGTGGTTCGCTAATCCCGACTAGTTTGGAAAACCATAATATGGTTTGAAATGATATCCAAAGGAAGATTAAAGAATAAATCTAGAAGAATTTATCTTTGATAAAATGAGTGGGAACCTTCCCTGAGAATATGAAAATTTGAATAGAAGAATATTCTAAATTGGAATGAGGTGTATGTTGTGTTTTTGTAACACTTGTTTATTTTATATGTGGGTTATTCAGAAAGGCCGGGTCTATACCCATTCTGAATAACCGATTCGACGATAAGTCGAAGAAGATGAAGACGTGGTTGAAGACCGGAGGTCTTCACGCCATTTGGATGGTTATTGATGATCTTGATTGGGTTGTACACCAAAGAGGAGGGAATCAGTTGCTGATCGTCCAGACGTACTTGGAGATCGATGGATATGCGAGGAATAAGGTTCCTCCGGTTTCGTTCAGATCCAGAACGAACTTGTAAATGAACTATGTGTCTGACATTGGATTTTATTCTGTGTGATTGATTTCTGTTAAATACATATCTGTTTGGCGGCAGGGAATTTATTCTCTTGCTTAACGCCCTTCTATGAGACATACGAGCTCAGAGGTTATATATTAATGGATATCAATCAAATGGCATTAATTGCCTGTGTGGCATGCCTAAGTGGCAAATGATCAAGGCTGCTGTTGAAAAGCAAACTCTTGTGGTTGATGATCAAAGCACGGCCTATGTGGCATATCTTTGTGTATGGCGTTAATTCGCGAGCCTCACACCTCGGTATAAGTCAAAAACGAAATAAGGATGATGTTTCTTTCAAGCCATGGGTCATGTCATTGACCTACCAGCCCTGACATTTATTATATTTTTACCTGTGTGGTTGTTGGTTGCGAGGCGCCTCGGATATAGGTCCTATAGGATCGGGAAACGTGTGTTCAGAAATAATTAATTCTCAAAAGTAGGAGAGGACCGGCCTTGGAGGATCCAAGGATCGCTGTGTGTGGTCCTGAGACATTTGCTAGAGGGTCTCGAACGGAGAGGAGCTTGCCCCTTGCCTCGACTCATGATGGAATCCAATTTTCAATACAACCTTTGCGGTTTTATTTGTAGAACCTAGTACGACGACATAGTAGATGGTAGCTATGTCGCCTATGATTGATACTTATGATTGAAATTGATTTGACATTATACACTTATAGTAATATCAGAATAATGTTTTTTTAAATGTATCAAGCTTTCTTTGGCTATTATAATGTAAAACCCTATCCTCCGGCTTGCGTTGCATTGTGTGATGGGACCTTGGTCTTATAATAGCTTCAATTTTCTTTATTTAGCATTGCGCTGTTTGTTTTATGAACTGGTATTCTTGGGAGGAAACCGTTCCGTGTTATATGGCGTGGTCCCTTGATTTACCTAACTTTAAAAATAAAGACAAATAACTGTTTTAGTTCTCACACCAGTCACATGACTGACCTGGATTTTATTGTTTTAACCTAAACTCTGGGTGCCCTTATTTTCCACAAGGGCAGCTAGTAGTTGGGTTTTGCATATTTATATTCACAGGATCCTGGTTTGTAGCTGAAGTGATATTCGGAAAGCTATGTATCCGCGTATTTCTTTCAGTTTTGTTTTGTATTGTTTTTCCACTGCTATTTAATGTAATTTAAATCTCTTATATTTGTCGAATGTATATTTATTTATACTCTGTATATTCTTGTATTCTGATGGAATTGTTGTAACAAACAATGAAATGTTCTTCTGTTTGTGTTTTGATTTGTCTTGCCCTCAAAGTAATTCGTTCTTTCTCTTCTCTTCAGAGATAGGGGAAGTTCGGGTTGTCAATGTTGGTATCAGAGCTTTGGTTTACAGAGCTCGAGAACAAGATATATTAGAACCGAACGAAAGAATTCATCAGAGATTGGATTAGTAATATCCAATGAGAATGACTCGTTAGAGATGGGACCAGTAGTATCCTAGAACGATTGTGAAGAGTATATTTTTAAATTGAAAACAAATTTTGTTTTGAAATTTAATTCGTTTTATACGTATTTGAATATTTTATTTGTATTGAATTTGGACAATTAAGTATATAAAGATTTTGCATATACGCGTCATGAACGGATATTTGAAGTTTTAGTGTACTGGATAGATATAGAATCACACTCTAGTCTCCCGGGGACAATTCTGATGATGATTGCAACATCATCAGTATTTGTGTTCGAGTTTCGAAAGTGGGATTTCTATATATTTCCATCAGACTGGTGTGAGAACCAAAACTAGACAGGTTTATTGTTGTGATTTGGCATGAAAAACATGATTTTCTGTATATGTATCAAAATTATGAATTTGAAACGATAATCCACTAATTGACTGCTAATTGTGTTATTTGATTATTGGTTTCATTTATTAATATTTTGAACCACTTAGCCTAATTGAATCGAATATTGAACTGTATTGAAAAATGATTACAATTGCATGCATATACCTGTATATCCATTGAACAGGACATAGCAAGGAGGCTAGAGAAGAGGAATAAAATTGTTTGCCCGACAAACAGGTACATGTTTACAAATTTATTGGATTTGGATGATTTTATGAGCCGCTTGGCTTTTTCTTGTAACAACCCTGAATTTTGGGGTAAATTTAAAATTTTATTTTAAGTAATTTTAATGAATTTTTGATATTGAAAATAATTTATTTTAAATAATAACGATTAAAACTTTATATTTAATAAAATAATAATAAAAAGTTTTTAAATAAGATTTAGACGTTGTTAATGAGATTAATTAATAATATGTTGATAGGTCCGCTTTAATACTTTCCTTGCCTATTCAAAGTGTAACGTTCATCAATTGATAATTTATTTATTTTTGAATAGTTGCATTCGCTTCCAATGCCTTCCTCTCATCTTTATTTTCTTAATTCAACATTAAAAGTAAAGACATTTTATAGAAATGTATTGACATAGAATTTGCATTTTTATTGTATATACGATATTTATAAATAAACATTTTGAAATAAAATGTATTGATACAGAATTTACACTTTAATGTAAATGTGACATTGAGAATGTTTTGACATTAAAATTTACACTTTTAGTGTAAATGATACATAAAAAAAGATTCATTGTATAATAAATGGTGTTCACATTAGAAATTATATTTTTAATGTAAAAGATGAATCAATAAAATAATTAAAAAAAAGGGGATTCATAGTTTGATAAGACGTTTTAACATAATAAAAAATGTTTTAACAGTAGAAAATGACCGTTTGTTTAATATTAATATTCACATGCAAACATTTATTTCTAACAATGATATTTAATCATGTAGTATTAGTTTTAATTTCTAACAATTAGCATTAACCATGCATTCACCACTCTCCTTCATGAAATTAATTTATTATCCTTTATTCTATTAATTTCTTTCCTTTATTTTTCTCAACATGTTTCATTCCTTATGTTACTTAACCATGCATTCATTTATCTCTCCTCCTTTTGTTTTTTTCCTTGTTATTATTTCCTTCACAAAACAAATCACCTACATATATATATATATATAAATGAATAAACATATATATATACATATCTTCTATTTATTCTTTCCAACCCATTGAATATGTTACTTAAATTATGATACTTAATGTCATGCGTTTTGAAAATTTAAAAGTTAAACGTTCTAACAATTGGCACTATACCATAAATCATGCATTAATTGCATTCCCGTTTCTCTCTCCCTATGTTTTTCTTTTTGAATTTTTGAATAAGAAAAAAAACATTGATTAGATTAACACGCGTCTAGTCAGCTAATTCATTTCATTTGTAACCTACTACATATGTAGGGACACAAGTGAAGGATAAAATCAAATATATAACCAAATGGTAAAATAAAAATATATAAATATATAAATATATATATACATATTTGCTCTACTATAACATCCTAAACTTCTCTAAACCCTAAATTATTTCATAGCCGCCACCTCCATCTTTCATGAATGGCTAGAAACACTTTCCGTTTCCCCCTCAAATCTCTCTCAATCCATTCCTCAATTTGCAAATCGTTCGTCGACAAACATGAAGAACTCAATGAGCTCTAATCAGTCAATGATGGGGATCTTTTTTTTCTTTACCTGAATTGCGTGGAATCAAGACATGGAAGGCGCGGGGTGTCGAAGTCAGATGCGAGCAGATGGGTTTCCTCGTGACAGAAATACAATGAAGAAGAAGAAACCAAAAAGGGGCAGCCACTGTTTTTCTTCAAATGTAATTAAGGCCCTAACCGATTTTAATTATTATTTTAGTTAATTAATGTAATCAAAAATTTAAATGTTCATATCTTATGCAAATCAAATCAGAATTTGATGAAACAAGATACGTTGGAATCATCTTGGCCTGATCTACGCAATGAGACCACTCTGGACAAGATTTGGAGCTCGTAGAAATTTTGGTTAAATTAAACCTTCTGTTAGAAGCAATCGTTTTTAATGATTCAGATCCGATCAAGGTGAGAATTCTTTATTTTTAGATAATTAAAAATTTATTAATTTACATGCTTTGCAAATCCACTGTTAAAGTTACTTTATTGTTATTTGATGTGGAAGGATGAACCCTGTTATGTTGATTTGTGATTGAGTTGATTACCTTTGTGTTGAAATAAAATCAACAAAATAGAAATGCTATTTATTTTGTTGAATTAGAATCAACAAAATATGATTTTCATTTAATTTGTGTTTGAATTGATAAATCAGAATATACATATTGTTTGTGTTAGAATTGACAAAATTAAAATAAAAACACCGTTTTGTGTTAGCAAATATGACAGTAATACAAATAGAGTAAATTTTAATGTCATATGCTCGTCAATATAAAGATGTAGCGACAAAAATCATATGTTTTTCAATATAAAGTAGTAGCGACAAAAATTCATATTTTTGTCAATAAAAAGTAGGAGCGATTAGAATTTTCTAGTTAGATTAAAAATACCATTTTGATTAGAATTGTCTAATTAGATTAAAAATACCATTTTGATTAGAATTGTCTAATTAGATTAAAAATACTATTTTGATTAGAATTGTCTAATTAGATTAAAAATACCATTTTGCTAGAATTGTTTAATTAGATTAATAATATCATGTTTGCTAGAATTGCTATATTAGAAACAAAAATATTATCTTTATGTTGAAATGAAAATAAGTTAGAACAATAAAAAAATTCGCATTCTTATTGTATATAGAAATTGTTCATATTTTTGAAACAAACATGTTAACATTTCAGAATACAATTTTTAATATAAAAGTAGAAACTGGAAAAATGATCATATTTTGAAAGGGGAAAATATCTTGCCATTGGAAATCTCATTTTTAATGTAAATGAAGAATATATGAAAATGTTCATGTTAATATACAAACATTCATGTTTGTATAAGAATGTGGAAACATTAGAAATAAAACGACATTTAGTTATAAAATGTTGCATTAGATTGAAAGGCATTTTGTTATAAAATTAACAATTTCGTGGAATTAAGAATGTTAAATATAAAATTTGCATTTTTAATTGTTGTAATAGAATTGTAGACAAACAATAAAAATTGTCATGTTAGAATAGATTTGTAAGCAAAATGGAGATATCATTTTTACTTTTGTTATGTTGAAAATAGAAAAGTATTGAAAAAAACTATCCAATTTTGTCGAAATAGAATAGTTGAGACAAAATTTACAATTTTGTCAAAATAGAATAGTTGAGACAAAATTTACAATTTGTCAAAATAGAATAGTTGAAGAATTTTTTTTTTACAATTTTGCTAAAATGATATTGTCAATATAAGAAAGTTGCATTTTTATGTAAAGAGAATCATTAAAAATAAGTGTTAAAGTATAATAAAAATGTCATTCTTGTTAGAAGTGTTAAAGTAGAATGAAATTGTGTTGAAACATAAAAATCACATTTTTATGTTAAATAGGAATTCGTTAATATACTCAAGTTAGAATGGAATTGTGTTAACATAAAAATGAATCATTAAAGGAATGTTTTTATTTTATATTCAATTAGTGGAATTAATTGACGTTGGTTTAGAAAGATTACGTCTTTATTGTCTAAAAGTTACAACAAAAGGATGTGATTAAAAAGATTACGTCTTTGGTGTAAATATGTTGAAGTACAAAGATATGGTTTCAAATTTGTACATCTCGAAAAGGGTTGTTATTATAAAATCATAATAATATGGAAAGTTATAATTTATTTTAAGATACTTGAAATCAAAATATTTAGAGACAAAGAATATCTTAAATTTAAGATTCTTTAATGGAAAGGATAATTTCAAATAATATGTTTTGGAAAATTAATTATAATTATAAATTATAATTGTGCTTGTACATGAGGTTAGGTTACATTTGTGGTGGAAGTCTGCCCGGACCCGACCGGCATATCCAGCAACCACAAATGTTGAGCCTAATGTGAGAGGTCCAAGTGCGCAAATACAAATTGGGCCAAGACATGAGGTTAAGCCCAACTTGTGGGATAAGTCTGCCCAGAACCGACCGGCATATCCAGCATCCACAAGTTGGAGGCCTAATGTGAGAGGTCTGACCCATATTAGAATATAAATGGTTAAATAGGAAATGAACATTATTTACACCGTCAGGAGTTAAATTAGAAATTGACATTATTTTTCACACCGTTATGTGTTAATAATGAAATGAATATTTTCACCTCCAAGTTTAAAGAAAGTTACATTTTTAATGTAATAAGATAAGGATTAGAAAAGTTTTACATTTTCTTTAATGTAAATGAGAATTAGAAGAAAATTACATTTTTTATGTAATTAAGTTAGAGAACATAAAATTTACATTTTTGTGTAATTAAGTCAATTTGCTTGTGAATTAGATTGAAAGTGGAAAATTTACATTTATCATGTAAATTACGATAAAGTAGAAAAATTACATCCTTATGTAATCAAGTTAGAGTAGAAAGAAGTTTACATTCTTAATGTAATTATATTATAGAAATAATTTACATTTTTAATGTAAATTTGATTAAAATGAAAAGTTAACATTTTTAATATGAATAAGAATTATGATTTAAGTGAAAAATTACATTTTCATGTAATTAAGATTTAAGGATAAAATCACATTCCCATGTAAGAAAAATTAGAGAAGAAAATTTCCTTTTCATGTAATTGGTTTTAATGTAAGTGAAATTTACATTTTTCGGTAAATAGATTTTCAATAAAAGAATTAAAAAATAAGGTTACATTTTTATGTAATTGGATTTTCCTTAAAAAGGATAAAAATATGGAATTCACATTTTTATGTAAATAATTTTTTAGTGAAAATTATAACGATGGAAATTTAGTTTTAAATGAATTAGATTTCATTAAAAGATTAACAAAGTTATTATTTTTGTAGAATTGAAGTCGACACCAAAATATATTGCATTTTTGTTAGAAATTGAAATGACACAAAAATACTCATTTTTGTTAAATTATAAATGACGTACAAAAATATTCATTTTTGTTGTAATGGAAATTAGACACCAAAATACCTATTTTTGTTGTAATTGGACTGATACACGAAATATACAATTTTTGTGTAAATTGAAAGCTGAAAGAAAAATATACATTTTGTGTATAGGATATGTATTGAAATTGAAAATAAAAAAAATATTTGTGTGTGCGATGATATATATCAATATTGGACATAAATAAGAATATTTGTTGTTAGTAAGATATAGTGTAATAAAACACATTTCTTAAATAACAATATGAAATTGTTTCCAAATTTATATATGCGAGAATTATTTGGAAAGCCCGAGTTTACTCTCATTCCAAATAATGATACGACGTTCGAAGAATTGAAGACGGCGATTGAAGACTGACGATCTTCACATCGAATGGGTAACTAGTGTTGAGGCCCTTGATTGATTTTCTCTCAAGACGGGTCTAAGATGGTAGTTATCCGGACGTAGTGTTGATTTGTACGGATTTGGCTTTCGCTCAGACCCAGAGCGAAAGTTTACAAATGGAATGTGTGTTTGACGTTGAGTTTTGTTCTATGTAAATTGATTTCTATTAATATACGACCGTTGGTGGCGGAGAATTTATTCTCTTGCTTAACAACCTTAGAGGTTGGGTATTAATAGTTATCAATCGCATGGCGTGAATTGTCAACGTGGCACGCTAAGATGAAGATGATCAAGGCTTTGTTTAAAAGCAGGCCTTGTGGTTATAACGTTACTTCGCGAGCCTCACAACCCGGTTGAGTCTAAAACGGGAGAAGGGAACGCAGGGAGAGCAGCACGTTTCTTTCTAGCTAGAAGTGGTGTCGGTGCTTAAACTGACCAATATTTACTTATGTGGATGATGGAATGTGGTGCGCCTCGGATGATAGTTCCAATAGGATCGGGAAACGTGTGTTCAGGAATAACTAATCCACGAAGCTGTATGTGTGGACCGGCCCTGCAGCTATCCAAGGGTTCACGGCGGGGGATCCTGAGACATTAGCTAGAGTGTGTCGAATCGGTAAGGAGCTCCTCCCTAGCCTTGACTCATGATGGAAACCCAATTTCCAATACGACCTCATGCGGTTTTGATTGTATTACTAGTATGGAGGCATAGTATACGGTAGCGATGCTTCCAAGGATTGATACATTTACTTTGAAATGTTTTTGAAACGTATATACATTAATAATAATATCAAATTCGTTTTTAGTGTATCAAGCATTTTTGACCATTGTAAGGTAAAACTCTATCCTCCGGTTTGCGTTGCATTGTGTGATGGGACTTGAGTATTATGATGGTTTCATTTTTCTAAAAAGCATTGCGTTGTTTAACGATTTACTTTTAATTATGCATAGGTAATCCATTAGGATAAAACCCATTCCGCGTTAGCTGTGTGGTCTTTGGATTTGCCTTATTGCTATTAGTTAAATTAGTTAAGAATTCTCACACTAGTCCCATGACTGACCCGTTGTTTGTTTCCACCTTTACAAACTCGGGTGCCCTCTTTTCCACACGGGCAGTCGAGTAGCTTTTTTGCAGATATTTATCCCTTGAGCAAGATCCTGGATTGAATCTTAAAGCTATGTCCAGAGCGTAGTTATCTTCTGCTGTATCTATTTTATTGTTTCCGCTGCAATGTATTAAAATATTGTAATTTATCTTTCGATGTAATTTTATTCGATGTACTCTGATATTCTGTACTTTGATGTTACATTACCATGATGTAATAAAAGTCTGTTGTTATTGTTCTGATGTTGTTGTATTCCCAAAGTTAATGTACTCAGGTTTTGAACGGTCTTGGTCGTTTTGCGATCGATCGGGTCGGGCGAAATCCAAGCCGTTACATTTCTTTTTCATTTGGATTAGTGGGGCCATGGGAGGCTATTTGAAATATCCCGAAGCTCCTGGTGCAGGGGAGGTTATGGCGAATTTTTTCAAAAATTTAGGGTGTTAGCCAAATTTTTGAAAAATTTGAAAAGTTCTTAAAAACTGAAAAGTTGAAGAACTTAAGCCATAAAGAAAATAATGAAAGTTGAGTTGGTTAGTTAAACAACTTTCAGCTTCGTTCCTTTTTGGGGACGAAAAGCTTTAAGTGGGGAGATTGTGACAATCCGGAAATTCTGAGCCAATATAAAATTTTTATTTTGGCAATTTTGTTGAATTTTGAATATTTAAAATGAATTATTTTAAATAATAATGACGAGAAATTTATTTTGAATAGAAATAGAACGTATATATTTATTTGAATCGACATTCGAATATAAATATATATTTTTAATTATAAAAGGAATTGAAAATGGCGCGATAGTTCGAAATTTCGATTTTGAGTTTCAAATGACCGTATAAGATTCAAAATAAACGGATTTTAACGAAACCTAAAATATTAGAATCTATTTGAAAATATCTTTCCAATGAATCCAAAAAATTGAAATTTGATATCGGGAATAAAAAGTTATGCCCAATTGAAAATTCAGAATAGTCGGCGTGGAATTCTGGCCCTTAAAAATGGTAGTTTTGCAAACGGCCTTCGTTTTCGACAAAAACACTTTGGTTGGATTCGGGATGTCAAGTTATGGCTAGATTCCAAAATTCGTAATTTTCTGAATCAATATGTGAGCGTGGCAAAGGAAAACGTGTTTTGACAGTTTCAATCAATTTCGATTAACCAGAAAATGGCCATTTTTCAAATGGTCTCAGAATTTGACGAAATTAGTTTTGTTAGGACCGTATCATCAATATGAAGCTAGGAAATATTTTTCGGAAATTTTTAGAGTCCGTATGTGGCCCTGGTAAATTGAAATGTGCGTTCAAATTCAATATATAGATTTATATTTTGATTTTGACGGAAACAGATCGAAACAATCGAATTGGCCTACGTGACATATACCATTGTGTTCGGAATGGGGGTAATTATTTAGGGACTATAGTCGGT
This sequence comes from Allium sativum, assembly GCA_030737875.1. NCBI lineage: Eukaryota > Viridiplantae > Streptophyta > Magnoliopsida > Asparagales > Amaryllidaceae > Allium > Allium sativum. The sequence continues at coordinate 256,869,554 of CM060924.1, read as the reverse complement.
GAGTTCGATTTCGAGTTTGAAATAAAAAGTTTCTTTTTGACACTTAAAATATAATAAAATATATAAAATTTTATATCCCTCCCTTCCCTCTCTCCCCCTCAGTCAACCGTCAATAGGAAAAAAAATAAAACCTAAATCGCGACGCCCCCCCTTTCTCATCGATGCCCCGCCACCGCGCCTCCCCAGGCGGCGGCGCCCTCCCCCTCCTCCTCCTAAGCAACGACGCCCCCTCTCCCCCTTCCCCTTTCCTCCAGACGAGCCCCAAAAACCCCATCCAATCAGAGACCACCGCCGTGCACCATGGTGGGCCCGTTGCACTGGAAGCCGCGCCACAGCCACCACCTCCGACAGCTCCAGCGCCCCTCCAACGAGATTCTCTGATGAAGGTGATTTTTTACTTTATTAAATTAGTTTTAATTTATAGAAAAACATTTTTTTATAAAGATCTAATTTTAAAATAGAAAAGCTAGGGATTTTATTAAAAAAAAGAATTGATTTTTACAATAGGAAAGATTATATTTTTATATAATAGGAAAGATTATATTTTTATTAGAGAAAAGGTTTGATTTTTATATATATGAAAAGATAGGATTTTTATTTATATTATAGAGAATAACAAAATGAACTTTATATTATAGAAGTTATAAAAATATGATTTTTATATTATAGAGATAATAAAAATATGATTTTTATATTATATAGATAGTAAAAATTTGATCTTTATACATGTAGTGATAGGATAAAAGTACGATTTTTATATATGAAGTGACGATACGAAAATGTGTTTTTTATCATATATGTAGCAAAGTAAAAATATGAATTTTTTCCGTTTGAATGGCAATGTAAAATTGTGATTTTTATATATCCATTAGCGGTAGAACGATTCAATTTTTATCTACACAGTAGCGGTATAAAAATAGAATTTTTATCTATATAGTAGCAGTATAAAAATGTTATTTTTATATATATAGCGAAGTTATAAAAATGTGATTTTTAATATAAACTTCGTGAAACAGACTGCATTGGAAACAAGATGAAAATTTCCTACATATGAAGAGTCATGGCGTTTAGTTTAGCTCTCGGTGAGAACTTCTCAATTTTAATTAATTTTCTAGTTAAAATTATATACTAGGATGCAGACGGTGCTTAGCAGCACCCGACACCCGTTGTCCACAGACCATGGACGACTTGTTTGATTTTGTTTGTGGTAAAATTGATTGTGATGTGGAATGAAAGAAATATATATTCATATGATGAAATAAATATTTTATTGTTAAAAATATAATTTTTAACGTGAATGTGAATAAATAAATATTCATTTACAAATCGAACAATTTGTTTATGTACACTTATTTGAAGGATATTGATTGGGACGATAAATTTTACACTCGCCCAACTGCACAAATAATATTCAGTGTTTGTGGATTGAAACTCCACACTAATATTGGGATGACATTTGACGTACACTAATACTAATTGTTTAGTGGTATGTCAATTGTTTGACTGACAAACTGTGTAGCGTTAATTAGTCATATTTAATGCTTATGTAGTTGTGTGGTACACTTTGGATGATGGTTGATTATTTATCGTTGCTATTATATACTTGTGTTATATGGAATCCATATAATTAACATTATATGGTAATTGATTGGGCCTCCTTCTAATTTGTAAAATAAAGAATGTTATAAAATAAAGATTCATGTGTTGAATAGAATAAATAGTCATGTGTTGACGATACTCATGTGTTGAGAATATTCATGTGTTGAAACTTATCATGTGTTGAACGAAATATTTTAACAATAAAATTCACTTTTTTTATCATATATAAAATTAGAAACTAGCTGGAAACTAGTTAAGTTGAGTGGTTTCTATGGTATTGATCTGATGTTGGTTTCGGCCTTCGGGGTTAATACTTATGGAATCGTTCTCTTACTAATTTACGGTTGGAGCCTGATTAAGAATTAAACGATAGAAATCATAATTTTATAAAATATATTAAATAACAAAAATAGTCATGTGTTGACGATACTCATGTGTTGAAAATATTCATGTGTTGAAAGAAATATATATTCATGTGTTGAAGAAGATATTCATTTGTTGAATAGAATAACGAAGTTATTGAAATATATAAAGCCATGTTGATTAGATTTGCGCCATTTCGATGCGAACGATATTTATACAGATTATATTCATTTTTATAATGAATATAGAAAAGAGAGTGATTGCAAAATATAATGTTTTGAAAATATTATCATTTATATGTTAATGATATGGAATATTTAATTTTGATTTAAAATTGAATATGAAGTTGAAATCGTTTTTAAAACGAATTTAAAAAGATTTATAAAATACGTTTAGAATTGAAATCGATGAAGTATGTGTATATAATATATATATATATATATATATATATATATTATATATATTAAATGGCCTGAATAGAACGTGCCGCGCCGCGACCGTTCGCGAATTTCGACCATCGACTTCGAATTGACATTACATGAGATCCGACCGTCGGATTCTCCTGAAACTGGAACCGTTTGGTTCGTATCGAAAAGAGCTTTCCAATGAAAATGAGAAATTTGAAATCTAATGGATGAATTTGGAATTATGTCCAAATCAAATTTGGAAAAGGTCGTTGTAAGTGCAGTTCAACGGCCATTATTGGAGATCGCCTGAACGGGCCTTGATAAAATTATTAAAAATATTAATAATTTGTGTAAAATCATAATATATGATTTGGAAATAACTGGGATGAAAAATTCCATATTTGAAGCAATAAAAATATATTTTTATCGAAATGAACTAGTTATGAACTACAATTATAAACCAATATTTTTGAATAAATAAATTGGATTTGAGGTGATTTTAAAATAATCAGAATTTCCAATATACGAATTGGAATGGATTTGAACCGAAGCTATCTTCAGAATATTTCGATGTTGGATTTCGTGATTATACAGATATGGTTGTGGAAATTTGAAAGATATATTTATATCGTTATTTCCAATACGATATTTGTTGGTTTCAGAATTTGATATTGAATATAAGCCGATATATTTTCTATTCAGAGCCTTGTATTTAATATCAAATGTGATTTTGGTTTCTTCGTGAATGGTGTCTTAAATAACACTGTTCTTGAACCCAGTTTAGAAAAGAATAAATCTTTTAATTAAGATTTTGTGAAATTGTCCAGTTAATTAGTGTTTAATCGGAATTGAATTTAAATTGGTTTTTTTTGGGGTTTATCGTGAGTGGTGTTTTAAATAACACCTGTTCTTTAACCCGATTAATAATTGAATGTGATTTTGGGTTTATCGTGAACCGTGTCTTAGATGACATTGGTTTTTTAACCCAGTTAAAGATAGGATATTGATTTTTGGGAAGATTAAACCTAAGTGGAGTTTTAATGAATCTTTAATTAGATTAAACTGATCGAGAATGGAGTATCACCAGTTTTGCTCCAGAGCGATAGTTAAATCTTTAATTAGATTTGAACGTGAAATGGTAATTAGTTTTACCTATAACACCGTGGTGTTAGATATGGAGTATTACCAGTTTTACTCCATGGGATAAATAGGTTGGGATTGGGAATTAAAATAACTGATTACTTTGGTGTGGTTCGCTAATCCTGACTAGTTAGGAAAACCAAAATATGGTTTGAAATGATATCCAAGGGAAGATTAAAGATTAAATTTAGAAGAATTTATCTTTGATAAAATTAATGGGAACCTTTCCCTAAGAATGTGCAATTTTGAATAAAAGAATATTCTGAATTGGAATGAGGCGTATGTTGTGTTTGTGTAACACTTGTTTATTTTATATGCGGGTTATTCAGAAAGGTCGGGTTTATACCCATTCTGAATAACCGATTCAACGATAAGTCGAAGATGAAGATGGTGGTTGAAGACCAGAGGTCTTCACGTCGTTTGGATGATTATTAATGATATTGATTGGGCTGTACACCCAAGAGGAGGGAATCAGTTGGTGATCGTCCAGACGTACTTGGAGATCGATGGATATGAGAGGAACAAGGTTCCTCGGGTTTCGTTCAGACCCAGAACGAACTTGTAAATGGACCGTGTGTCTGACATTGGATTTTATTCTGTGTGATTGATTTCTATTAAATATATATCTGTTTGGCGGCGTAGAATTTATTCTCTTGCTTAACGCCCTTCTCTGAGACGTACGAGCTCAGAGGTTATATATTGATGGATATCAATCGCATGGCATGAATTGCTTGTATGGCATGCCTAAGTGGCAAATGATCAAGGCTTCAGTTGAAAAGAAAAGTCTTCTGGTTGATGATCAAAGCACGACCTATGTGGCATAGCTTTGTGTATGGCATTAATTCGCGAGCCTCACACCTCGGTATGAGTCAAAAACGGGATAAGGACCCAAGGAGTGCACGACGTTTCTTTCTAGCTATGGGTGATGTCAGTGGCCTAACAGCCCCGACATTTATATTGATTTACCTGTGTGGTTGTTGGATGCGAGGCGCCTTGGATATAGGTCCTATAGGACTGGGAAACGTGTGTTCAGGAGTAATTAATCCTCAAAAATAGGAGAGGACCGGCCTTGGAGGATCCAAGGATCGCTGTGTTGTGGTCCTGAGACATTTGCTAGAGTGTCTCGAACGGAGAGGAGCTGGCCCCTTGCCTCGACTCATGACAGAATCTTGTTTCCAATACGACCTTTGCGGTTTTATTTGTTGAACCTAGTATGGCGACATAGTAGATGGTAGCTATGCCGCCTATGATTGATACTTATGATTGAAATTGTTTTGACATTATACACTTATAGTAATATCAAAATAATGTGTTTTTAAATGTATCAAGCATTCTTTGGCTATTACAAGGTAAAACCGTATCCTCCGGCTTGCATTGCATTTTGTGATGGGACCTGGGTCTTATAATAGTTTCATTTTTCTTTATTTAGCAATGTGTTGTTTGTTTTATGCACTGGTATTATTGGGAGGAAACCCTTCTGTGTTATACGGCGTGGTCCCTTGATTACCTAACTTTAAAAATAAAGATTAATAACTATTTTAGTTCTCACAGCAGTCACATGATTTACATGGAGTTTATTGTTTTAACCTAAACTCTGGGTGCCCTTATTTTCTGCACGCGCAGCTAGTAGTTGGATTTTGCAGATTTATATTCATAGGATCCTGGTTTATAGTTGAAGTGATATTTGGAAAGCTCTATATCCGCCTATTTCTTTTAGTTATGTTTTGTATTGTTTTTCCGCAGCTATGTAATGTAATTTAAATCTTTGATATTTGTCGAATGTATATGTATTCATATTCTGTATATTCTTGTATTCTGATGGAATTGTTGTAATAAACAATGAAATGTTCTTCTGTTTGTGTTCTGATTCGTCTTGTCCTCAAAGTAATTCATTCTTTCTCTTCTCTTTGGAGATCGGGGAAGTTCGGGTCGCCACAATATAAAATTTCAAAGCTAATTTTTTTTAATAATTAGTACTCTTCAAACTCATTCTAGGATGCTACTGATCCTATCTCAAACGAGTTACTCTTATCAGATGTTACTAATCCTATCTCTGATTAATTCTTTTGTTTGGTTCTAATGTGCCTTGTTCTCGATCTCTGTAAACCAAAGCTCTGATACCAAAAAGATACGACCCAAACTTCCCCGTTTGAAAAAGCCCAGATTGCTTTGAGAACATGGCGCATCAGAACACAAACAACATAACATTTCATTGTTATTACAACAATTTACCTTAGAATACAAGAATATTCCAGAGTATGAATAAATATTACACATTGGAAATACTATATCAAATACCTATAATTACATTTAAATATATAGCAGCGGAAAATAATGCACAACGCAACTGAAAGAAATACACTGATATAGAGTGTTTCGAATGTAGCTCCAGCTGTAAATCCAGGATACTGGGAAAGAAATAATCTGCAAAAACCAAAACTGCTAGCTGCCTGGGTAGAAAATATGGGCACCCAGAGTTTAGGTAGAAACAATAAAATCTGAGTCAGTGTTGCGATTGATGTGAGAACTAAAACAGTTATTAATTTTATTTTAAATTTTGGTAAATCAAGGGACCACGGCGTATAACAAGAATGGGTTTACCCCTACGAATACCAGTGCCTAAAACAAACATCGCAATGGACCACGGCGTATAACAAGAATGGGTTTACCCCCACGAATACCAGTGCCTAAAACAAACATCGCAATGCTAATTAAAGAAAAATGAAGCTATTATAAGACTCAGGTCGCATCACACAATGCAACGCAAGCCGGAGGATAGAGTTTTACCTTATAATAGCGAAATATGCTTGATACACGAAATTTATCTTTTATTATTACTATAAAGGTATAGTGTAGAAATTAATTTCGAAAGTAAATGTATCAATCATAGGCAGCATAGGTATCATTTATTATGTCGCCGTATATAGGTTTACAATTGAAACCACAAAATGTAATATTGGAGGTTTGGATTTCCATACCGATGGCTCCTGATTCGAAAGATCTATCGCGTATTGCAATACACAGCGGCTTACGTGCTAGCATGAGAAAACACCTAATGCACATCCATCGTTTTGGGAAATCAAGTATCACTATGGCTTACGTCCCAGTGAAAGAAAACACCGTTTACTCAATCCCTCTGGGAATCGGGGGGTGTGCCCTATCCCTTTGAGCGTGGAGCGACCACACTTAGCTCATCTCGGTCGACTGAATCCTTCCTCATATCGAAAGCATACCGACCTGACTATCAGTTCAACATCATACCGGGGTGTGAGGCTCGCGAAGTAAAGCTGCACAAAGCTATGCTAATTAAAGCTACACTTTTATCATGATCCATAAGGCTCTGCTTTTCAACAAAAACCTTGATCCATGCATCTTAGCATGTCACATTGTCAATCCATACCATACCATTGATTTCTACCAATATACAACTCTAAGCTCGTACATCTCAGAGAAGGTTGTTAAGCAAGAGAATAAATTCTCTGCCACCCAACATATATATATATATATATATTTAACAGAGATCAATGAATACAACATAAAGGAATGCAACGTTAGACATACCATCCATTTACAAGTACGTTCTGGGTCTAAACGAAATCGGAGGCACCTTATTCCTCGTCCCGTATGTCCAATACAGGAGAGAGGCCCTCACATATCCGGTTGATCTCCAAGTACGTTTGGGAAACCATCACTTATTACCTTGTCTTCGGTGTACGGCCCAATCAAGACATCAGTAATCATCCAAACGATTTGAAGATCTCCGGTCTTCAACCACCGTCTTCATCGTCGACTTTTAATCGACGTAGTAATTATTCGGAATGGGTTAAACCCGGTCTTTTCGAATAACTCGTGTATCTTATAATCAATAATCAAGTGCTATAAAAACACATCATATGCCTCATTTTAATTTAAAGTATTCTTTTACTCAAATATTCACCTCTTTAGCGAAAGGTTCCCATTAATTTTTTCAAATGTAAATTCTTTTAAATTTATTCTTAATTCTTCCTTTAGATCTCATTTCAAAAGATTTTATTTCATCATTTATCAATTCTAAATCAAATTAAGGTTTAGCAACTAGTCGGGACTAGTGAACCTTACTGAAGTAATCATTTAATATTTATTATCCCAATCCCAACTTATTCATCCCATGGAGAAAAACTAGTAGCACTCCATATCTAACACCCACAGTGTTTTGAGTAAAATTAATTACCCTTTTCACATTCAAATCTAATTAAAGATTTAACTACCGTTTGGAGTAAAACCGTTGGTACTCCATTCTCGATCATTTCAAGAATTCGATAAATTTAATTATCTCATTCCCATTTCAATCAAATTAACCATTTATTAAAACTCCAATTTTGTTTTAATATCAAAAATCATTAATTTAGGATTATTCAACTTTAGGTAAATAAATCCTATCTTTAACTGGGTTAAAGAACCAATGTCACTTAAAACACAACTCACGATAAGCCTAAAATCATCTTCCATCGAAATGGAATCTACACGGAAATCATAACAGTGAATAATCGATATAAATTCCTGTATTAGACTAATAATATAAATGGAATAATGGCATGGCCTTTTAAATTCCATTTATAGTAACAGTCTTCATTCACCGAAGCTCATCCCAATTATTACCAAATCGAATTCCATTCAATTCCAATTTAGTATATTAAATTGGAAAAATTTACTTTGGAAAATTTCCATTAATTCTTAATAAAAAGATTTATAAATTCCAAATCATAACTTCATTGTTAGTTGGGTTGAAGAACAAATATCATTTAAAGCACCTTTCACGATAAACCAAAAATTTCAATTTCAATTCAATTCTAATTAAGTATTAATTAATTGGTAAATATCTCTAAATCTTAATTAAAAGATTTATTCTTTTCTCAACTGAATTTGAGAATAGTGTTATTAAAGACACCATTCATGACAAACTCAAAACCCAATTGGACATTAAATATTAGGTCTGAATAGAAATTATATCGGCTTATATTTAATATCAGATTCTGAAATCAACAAATATCGTATTGGGAATAACGATGTATATAGATCTTCCAAATTCCTCACAATATCCGTATAATAAAAGAATCAAATATCGAAATATTGCAAAGATAATTTCCATTCAAATCCTTCTAATTTATGTATTGGAAAATTCCGGTTATTTCAAAACCATTTACAAATCCAATTTATTTATCTTAAAAACACTGAATTATTATTCTAGTTAATAACTAGTTCATTTCGATAAAAATATATTTTTATCTTTTGAAACTTTGAGTCATCCAAAATCTTTCCAACTTATTAATTATGATTTTACATAATTTTTTCATATTTTTAATAATTTTATCAAGGCCCGTATAGTCGGTTTCCAATAACGACCACCGAACTGCATCCATAGCGGCCTTTTTCAAATTTGATTTGGACATAATTCCAAATACAACCGTTAGATTTCAAATCTCTTATATTCATTGGAAAGCTATTTTTGGTACGAACCCAATGATTCCGGTTTTAGGAGAATTCGACGGCCGGATCTCCCGCTACATCAATTTGAAGTTAATGGTCAAAATTCACGAACAGTCGCTGCGCAGCGGATTCTATTCAGGCCATTAAATATATATAATATATAAATTATATATATTTTGTTGATTTCCATATAAATCGTATTTATAAATTAATTTTAAAACGATTCCAACTTTTTTTCAATTTTAAATCAAAATTGCATATTCTATATCATAATGACTTTAAAATGATAATATTTTCAAAATATTATACTTTAAAATCACTTCTTTTCGATATTCCTTTTAAAATGAATAAAATCGATCGATAAACCCATTAGGGTTAAAATTACATTTAACTACATAACTATTTTTATTGTTCGAACATTTTATTCAACACATGAATATTTTATATAGTTTATACATTCAATAAAAATGATATTTTTATTGTTCAAATATTTTATTCAACACATGAATATTTGTATGAAATATTCATTGTTTTAAAAAATTCTTTATTCTTAAATATTCTTTATTTTTGAGTCCGAATGCGACTTAATCAATTACCATATAATTTCAGTTATATGGATTTCATACATCGCATGTATACAACAACAATGATAAATAATCATAACACATTCAAACATCATCCAAAGTGCAATTTACAACTGTGTAAGCATTAAAATAAATAAATAACGCTCATCACAGCATGTTAACCCGTCGATTGACATATAACTAAATTTAAGGAGATGTGAATAAATTATCATCCCCAGACACGTGTGGGTTTTCAAACAACAGTGAATTTAAATAAATTATTAATTAACAAATTTAACCAATTCTAATTCTGTTTGGATTATGTTTCTAATTAGCCAATTTTCGCTGTTTAAAATTATATATAGATGTTTACAATTTAATTTCAACTACTAAATTAATGTCAACAATATTTTTAATACGTTAAACATTTCAACATCACAAACAACACACAATACAGTCCAAACAAACAATCATGGTTTGTACAATAAATAGTGTCGGGTGCTGCTAAACACCTTCTACATCCTAATATATATTTAACAGTGAAATAGTCAAAGTGAGAAGGAGTTCTCACCTTCGATTTCAACTCCACCATTTTTTATTTGAACGGTTTGGATTTGGATTTGTTCCACTTTGTAGTGTACTTCACCGTGCTTCAGCGCCATCTGTTTCACGTAGTTTATATTAAAAATCACATTTTTAAACCACGTTTTATGTACTTTAAAAAAAATCATATTTTTAATTCAATTCTATAAAACCATATTTTTATACTATGGTATATGTATATAAAAATCATATTTTTATATTTTTAAAACCATGCTATTTTTATTTTAAAAATCCATGCTATTTATATTTTTAAAGCCAATGCCATATATAAATAAAAAATCATATTTTTAAGTTAAAAATATTTCATAAGAAGAAAAATCACATTTTTATAGATCGTATTATAAATTAAAAATCACATTTTTAATTCATAACCATATATATAAAAATCATATTTTTATCAATGTAATTAAAATATAAAAATCACGTTTTTATAACTATACCATTTATTATTAAAAATTACATTTTCATAAACGCTGTTATTTATGTTTTTAAAACCGAAAATAAATGCAATGTTATTTCTATAAAATCATATTTTTTATCTGTGTTATTTAATTAAAAATTCAGATCTTTAAAACAATGTATTTATATTATTTTCAGAATTTAAACTACGTTAATTGCTTTAATTAAATTAACCTAAAATAATTAATAAATAATTAGTTAAATTTTAATTACCTTCTACATTTAAATAAATGGAAAAACTCAAGCCCTTCGTTTAACCCATCGTCGGTTTGTTAGGGCTTCATGCCGCGCCCATCTCCAATCGTCGGAGGAAGATCCACCACCACAACTCGAAGCCCCGTCGTGCCCCCCCAACCGCCAGAGTTCACCGAACTCGAACAACCCCTCGCGCCGGAAATCAGCATTGAACGGCGCGCCTTTGAGCGAAGAATTCGCCCAACACCCAACACGATATTTGATGGTCAAAACCGTATGAAATGGAAGAACTCAGAAGCCTCTTTAATTTTTGTTTTGAATTTGGTTGAAAAATCGAAATGGATTGGAGGATTTCTGGATTTGAAATTCAGAGTGTATGGGCCATCTGTTGCCATTAGAAGGCAAGGATTGAAATTTGATTAGGGTTTTGGCAAAATCTAGTTGGCCCACGTATTTATAATTTAATTTTTTAATTCCTTTAATTCCGAAAATACCCATTTATCAATACGAACTCCAAATTAAACCCAACGATTGTCGCCTCCAGCTAAATACCCCCATTTCAGACACAACAGGATATATCCCAAAAGCCAGTCTGACTATTTCGATTGGTTTTCATTAAATTTAAAATATAAATCAATATATTTTGAATTTGAACAAACATTTTAATTTACTAGGGCCACATACTAACTCCAAAAATTCCAAAAAAATAAGATGGTTATGTTTTGATGATACGGTCCTAACAAAACTAATTTCATCGTATTTGGAGACCATTTGAAAAATGATCATTTTCTGGTCAATTTAATTCAACTAAAACTGACAAAACATTTTTCATTTTTCCACACTCACATATTAATTCCAAATTTTTTGAAAATCGGAATATAGCAATGATTTGACATTCCGGATCCAACAAAGTGGTTTCGTCGAAAGCGGAGGTTGTTTGCAAAATGGCAATTTTTAAGGGCTATATATGTTATTTGCAAAAATCACAAGCACTTTGACGTGAAAAATGGATTCTGTACGGCTCGGTCGGTCTGGACATGTTGGGTTCAACCTATTTCATGATAGCGAGCTGATCGGTTTTTCTACACACTAGTCCAAATAGGCTCAGCACGACTACATGGGTGGTCGGTCTCAACCCTGGTCGTTCTTCGTCTCCCTCATGGCTCGCTCGACGAAAAGCTCTATAAAACCATGCGGTCGCTCCAAATACGGAAGGCATCTGGTCGGTCTTTTCCCAAGGTCGACCCTATAATTCGGAAGCCAATTCTATTATGTTCACAAACATCTGGTCGATCCGCTTTCATGCTTAAACTTCCTGGTCGTTCGTCAGACTCCCAGTCGCTCTTTTCTGCAAATAAAGAAGTCGGTTTCTTTCTTGATATTACCCTGGTCGGTTCCGCCGTTCATTGAGTTCTGTTCGTTCCATTCTGGGTTTGAGTCTTCGGGTCGTCCTGATTTCACGTCATAGCTAATCAGTTCTATCTCCATACCACTGGTCGGCCCACCTTACATCGAAGATCCCTGGTCGGTCTATTTTTCACGAAAGCTTCTAGGACGTCCAAATGGATTACGGGTCGGTCAGAGCTTATCTGGTTGGTACGAGAGCATGTCAGCTGGTGACAGAAAGCAGTGGCATTTCCGAAAATATTCGGAATACCGACCCATAACCTGAAAGTAACATTTCAGCCACTTCGTCACCTATAAATAGGGGATCATTTCCATCATTTGGGGGGGGGGGGGATTTTTGGAAAAGCAACAAGGTGCTGCCGAATTGTTCTTTTACTCTTTCCAAGCATTCCAACATTCATTCTTGATCATTGACCGAAGACTTGTCAAGCTGGTGGCCATGGCTTCCATAGAAGAAGAAGCATGAGTGTTTCATGAGAGGAAGGATTAATCGCAAAAGCTCCATCATCAAAGTGTTCTTCGCTGTCCTTTCAAGTTTTCTATCATTCTCAATAAGTGAAAAGATGAATGTATATCGAAAAGAGCTTCTATGAATGTATGAGTGATTATACCTTGTAAGCAGCTTGTGGATAATAAAATTCTCTTTTCAGAGTGGACGTAGGCCCCAATAAGGTTTGAATCACTATAAATTCTTTTCTTCTTTTTATATTTCGGTGTTCCAAATCTCGGATATGGCTTCACACAATTGTAAAGGTATTCTTACACCTTGCCTCTGAAAAGGTGACATGCTTTCTAAGCATCTCGCCTCCGATTAGGTGACGTGTCAAGCAATACTTCGGTTGGTTGACCAAATTTTGGTTTAACAATTAGGCGCCCACCGTGGGGCCTGATCTACTTTCTGACATCAAATATATTGCGAAGATCTTGAAGTCTTTGAGCCCAGTCTCAAAATAGATCGTTCGAATCTACGAGTTGGACCTTCTAACGAACACTCCTCAAAGTTCAAGCTACTTTCTGAAATAATACCGCCAAAAGCAAATAAGGAAGTAAGGGCTAAAGCATCTAATGAGGGAAATCGAGAGGAAACCCCCGCGGTTAACCGGTTTGAAGTAGGTGAAACATCGAGTGGAGGCGTGAATGTCACAAGAGGCGAGCTTGATCAAGCCGTCGCTGGACTGACACAATAGCTGGAGATAGCTAACAAAGCCATGTTGGCAAGGCTATATTCACTCTTGGCTCTTCAAGACGCTACGGCAAAGGTAGCTTCAAAGCCTGTTCATGCAGAATATGCCGGTTCCTCCTCTACTAGTCCGAATCGAGAAAAATCTTTCCAAGAGATCTCTAATCCTGATAAAGGAAAACTTGAGAATTCGAAGCAAGCTGGTTGGAACCGTAATGCGGGGATTACTTCTCGTCAAGTTGCTAATTCTGCCAAAGTGGCACTTTCCAATGAAGAAAGACCAGGACCCCGGAGTCGCAACCGTGATGGTTTGCTTAAGCAAGCTTCCGGCCGAGACAAAAGCGTCCGCCCCACAGATAGCCTCCACGAGAAGGATCGTCTCTAGAAAATGGTCCAATAGATTATGAAAGAAAGCAAATATCGAAACGATAATGAGGCTGAACGGGAGTTCGCGCCGTCATAAACCCCTCTCACTGAAAGAATCAAAAAGGCAACTTTCCCACGGATCCACCTACAATCCAAGCCTACAATGGGAAAGGCGACCCCAATGTGTTTTTGTTTCGATACGACCAACACATGGATGGATCCCAAGCAACTGACGAGCTTAAGTGTTTGTACTTCCCAGTGTACTTGGAAGGGGTAGCATCATTATGGTTCACTAAATTGCCTCCCAGGTCTACTGATAATTTTTTCACATAGCAAGATGCTTCCAAGACCAGTTCCACCTCCAGACAATGAAGGTTAGATATATTATGTCCCTCAGCGAGTTGGAACAAGCCCCCCGTGAAACGATTAGATCTTTTCTGAATCGTTTTAATGCTACCGCTGCCGAAGTGGGGACCCATGAGCCAAGGCTAATTCTAATGGCTTTAAAGGGGGGGCATAGATAAAAAATCTGAATTTGGAAGGTGGTTAAAGAGAAAGAAGCCCAATACATTAGAGAAATTCTATGACAAAGCTGAGGAATACATGTGTCTTGAAGATGATCCCATTTATTCTATTGGCAATGTCAAAACTAATGTAGTTCAGGAGAGGAAGGAAGCTTCTGCAAAAACAAATCAAGGAATTTAGGAGGGGGGAAAAAGAGGAAACGGTAATGATGCTAGGAATGACAATGATTCCAAAAAGCGATGCTTCTTCAAGCCAACAGACCTTACTCCGTTGAATGATACAATTGAGCACATATACATGGCAACTAACGATACGGAGGATTATCCGAGCCCAAAGCCAATAAAGGTGTCCAAAGAAGCTCCAAATTCAGGAAGGTTTTGTCGATTTCATAATCGACCGGGCCATGACACGAATGAGTTTCAGCACTTGAGAAATCTGATTGAAGAGTTGATAAGAAAAAACCATCCTCAGGAGTATGTGAAGCGTTCATCAGATGCTGAGCCTACTCAGGGGCAGCAAGCTCATCCAAGTCAAGATGGAAGAACACCTGCAAACGGTTCTCGACCTATTATCAATACGATTAGTGGTGGACCTCATCCTGCAGGACATACCTGGGAGGACATTGTCAAATATACAAATGAACAAACTAGTGCTTCAAAAGAAGATGGATTCGAAGTTTGCGGTAACTCTCTTCGTTGGAAAATTCCAAAAACATCCTGGGAAGATGTGGTTTCCGAGATCAGGATTCTAATGGAATGCTGACTCCAACTATTGATCCAATGGTGATTACTATTGGCTTAGGTCCAACAATAGTAAAGAAGGTACTGATTGATAATGGGGCATCTGTAAATAACCTGTTTTACAATACTTTCTCTAAGATGGGGTTGTCTATGGATAATGTGCGAGCAAGTAAAAATAAGATACACGGTTTCACTGGTGTACCAACTCAGCCTATTGGTGTGGTCGATCACCTCATAGAGCTTGATGAGGGGAAGAAGCAAGTTTCCATGATGCAGCCTTTTGTTATAATAGACTCACTTTCAGGGTATAATGAATTTTTGGGAAGGCCAGCACTAGTTGCTTTCAGGATAGCTCTTGCTCCATGGTGCTTGATGATGAAGTTCCCAACAACAAACGGAGTGAGAGTAATCAAAGGAGATCCTCAAGAGTCAAGAGATTGCTATATGGCAGAATTGATTGAAGCTCGGAAGTATGAAATCAAGAAGGATGCGGAGACTCCTCTCTTCATCCATGAAGCCCCCTTATAGCAATTAATGACCTCCTCCTGTACTGGAGAATACGACGACATGCAAGAAGATATGGATCAGCGTAAAACCAGTGCAGGGGATGAAAGGGCAGCACCAGCTGAAGCTACAATTTCTATATAGGTCCATGATAATGATCCAGATAAGGTGGTGAAGATAGGCTCTTAGTTGGATCCTTTGTTGCAAAAGGAATTGATTGTTTTTCTAAAGGCGAATTTGGATGTCATTGCTTGAAACCACTCAGATATGTGCGGAATATCTCCGGAAGTGATGGTGCACAAGATGAATATTGTTCCTAGCATACATCCTGTGAAACAGAAAAGACAGATGCAAGGCCCTGAAAGTTCTAAGGCTTTGAAGGATGAGGTGGATAGGCTATTGAAGAACAATTTCATTCGCGAATCCACCTATACTAATTGGGTATCTAATCAGTTCTTGTGAAAAAGTCAAATGGTAAATGGTGGGTATGTGTTGATTATTCTGATCTAAACAAAGCGTGCCCGAAAGACAGTTTCCCCTACCTCGAATTGATCAGCTTGTTGATGCAATGGCAGGACATGAACTATTGTCTTTCATGGATGCGTACTCAGGCTATAATCAGGTCATGACTCACGAGCCGGACCAGGATAGTACTAGTTTCATAAATGATCGTGGGTTGTATTGTTATAAGGTAATGCCGTTTGGTTTGAAAAATGCAGGTTCCACATATCAACGCCTGGTAAATTCAATGTTCAAAGGGAAAATTGGAAAGACCATGGAAGTCTACGTTGATGATATGTTGGTGAAATCCAAGGAAGCAAAAAGTCATATGGAAGACCTTGACGAGATGTTTCGAATCCTAAGGAAATACGGCATGAAGCTGAATCCACTCAAATGTTCATTTGGTGTAGCTTCAGGGAAGTTTCTTGGCTTCATGGTAAATGCTCGGGGCATTGAAGCAAATCCAGCGCAGGTGGTTGCCTTGCGAAAAATGCAAGCTCCGCAAACTAAAAAGGAACTCCAAAGCTTGAATGGCATGGTAGCAGCTTTAAGCCGTTTCATTTCAAAGGCGACGGACAGGTGTATTCCCCTCTTTGATGCATTGAAAAAGGAAAGGAAGAGTTTCCAGTGGACTCCTGAGTGCCAGCAAGCATTTGAGGATCTTATCAAGCACATGGAATCACCTCCGATGCTGTCAAAACCAATGGATGGAGAAAGCCTGTTCCTATATCTTACAGTATCATCCCATGCTCTAAGCGCAGCCCTCACTAGGGAAGAAGATAAAGTTCAGTGGTTGGTATACTACCTCAGTAAAGGCTTAACGGGGCGGAGATGAATTATCCGAAAATAGAAATGCTTGCATATGCCTTGCTTGTCGCATCATAGAAGCTCAGGCCTTATTACCAATCTCATTCTATTAATGTCCTTATAGATCAACCTTTGAAACAAGTGTTGTTCCGTCCAGAAACCTCGGGGAGATTACTAAAATGGAATATTGAGCTCAGTCAATATGATATCACTTATCACCCCAGGAAAGCGATAAATGGGCAAGCTCTGGCTGATTTTATTGCCGAATTCACTGATAGAGGAGAGGAAATGGAAAAAACCAATGAATTGGTCTCCAGATGGAAGCTTTTTGTTGATGTTGCTAAAAATGAATACTGTGCTGGGCAGTGATAGTGTTCGAAAATCCAGAAAGACGACAGATATGTTGTGCTCTACGGTTCGAATTCCCCATTACCAACAACGAGGCCGAGTATGAAGCTTTGCTTGGAGGATTGAGAGTTGCAAAAGAATTGAGCCTGAAAAGTTTGTTATTCTTCAGCGATTCACAGTTGATGGTTTCCCAGATCAAAGGTGAATTTCAGACCAAGATGGAAAGCTCCCAACGTATCTACGCAAAGCCAAAGAGATTCTTGACAATCTGGAGTATTATTCTATTTCCCATATCCCTAGAGGAGAAAATTGGAAAGCCGATTCTTTATCAAAGCTGGCTAGCACCGGAGATCCTCAAATCTTCGATCTAGTTCCTGTTGAAGTTTTATCTAATTCTAGTATTGAAGAATCTGATGTAGATTGGATTATGGAGACAACCGACGAGCCAGACTCGTGGATGACCCCCCATCAAGAACTATATACTCCATGGAACACTTCCTGAACACCCAAAGAGTCGTAAGAAGTTGCTCCGAAAGTCTCATTTCTATCTCGTCCAAGATGATCGCTTATATAGGAGAGGATTTTCAACACCTTTGCTACAATGTGTAACAAAGGAAGTATCCAAAGCAATCTTGGCAGAATTACATGAAGGAGATTGTGGAGGGCATGTAGGTGTACAAACTCTGGCCAAAAAAGTTCTTCGATATGGCTACTTTTGGCCTGAAGTAAATCTCGACTCTATGATCTTCGCTAAAAAATGTGACCGATGCAGAAATTCGCAAAAATTCCAAGAGCTCCATCGACTAAGTTGACACAAATGTTGAGTCCTTTGCCATTTACTGTCTGGGGCATAGACTTGATTGGAGTATTACCTACTGCAAAATCCAGCTTCAAATATGCCATAGTTGTTGTGGACTACTTTACTAAATGGGCTGAAGCTGAACCACCGGCAACCATCACATCAAGAAAGGACATAATAAATCTGCTGGCTCATTGACCAATGAAAGCCCGGTGTTAGTTCATAGCATATTCTAAAAGGATAAATTGCGTACATGGATTCGTAAAGCACCACCCGTCAAAATACGGGAGTATGAAATGTCTCCATAAGATAAAAAAGAAGAACAATACACCAAGTCCAACCAACGGGAAAAACCAAAGGAATAAAATCAAGAAAACTCGCTATAATTCCACCAAAGGAGTATCGTCCGAAAGGTTCGGCCTAGGGTTATGGTTTTACTACCAAGACATCTTGATCAATTCAAATGTCCAATAAAATCAATACCTACTACGTGGAACTAGGCAGACACAAATTTAACCCAAAATCTCTCCGGGGGTGCTCGGTCAAATAACTTAAAGTCAGAAAAATTTGACCACGTTATTGCCAAACTGAGTTTTTAACCCAAAACCTCTCCGGGGGTGCTCAGTCAAATAACTTAAAGTCAGAAAAATCTGACCACGTTGTTGCCAAGCTGAGTTTTTAACCCAAAACCTCTCCGGGGTTGCTCACTCAAATAACTTAAAGACAGAAAAATCTGACCACGTTATTGCCAAGTTGAGTTTTTAACCCAAAACCTCTTCGGGGGTACTCAGTCAAATAACTTAAAGTCAGAAAAATCTGACCACGTTATTGCCAAGCTGAGTTTTTAATCCAAAACCTCTCCGGGGGTGCTCAGTCAAATAACTTAAAGTCAGAAAAATCTGACCACGTTATTGCCAAACTAAGTCTTTAACCATGACCTCTCCGGGAGGCACCCAATCGACTGCAAATGTCAGTAAATATCTGACCAAATAATGTCACGAATTGGGTAAAAGACCTCTTCAAGAGGCATACACTTATTTCTCAAATATCTAGTACATCCAGATGCAATGGATGGAGAATTCTAGATAATACCTGCAAAGTTCAAGAATAGAAAGCTCCGAATGTCACAGTACAATGACCGACGCTTTTTAAATTCGGATTACAACTAAAAGCATCCAATCCTCAAGTCCATATATCAATGTTGAAACAATCCATTGGTGCGGGGACATATCATATCAGAAAGCCGAAAGTGAATGTTTGATTCTTCACGTACCAAAGGATCATTACAACCATGTATAGTTGGAAAATCCATAAACAAGCAAAGTTTGTAAAGTGTGATGTGCAAGTGTGGTGTACAAACCATAATATACGGAAAAAATGTAATAACAGGGTTAAAAGTCCAAAAACACAGAACATTGTCACATCACATTCAGACACAGGATCAAGTCGCAGCATTGTCAAATACAAATTATTTAGAATTCAAGATATTACAAAGTAGTAAGCGAGGACCGACACTCGCATATACATCCGGTCTGGATAAAGTCCGATAAACGCAAAACGAGCAAGTCTAAGCCACTACTTCATCAAATCGCCAGATCTCAATGCAGGTCTGGAAGCTGAACCCTCAGGGGTCGGCAAGCTAGTAGCCTTCTTCTTGATAGAACGTTTTCGGTTTCCCCGACCAGTGGGAGAATTGACCTTTTTTCCTTGATTGTCAATCACGTCATCGATTGTTTCTTCAGAGTCATGATCTTCTTCTTGGAGTTTATGGAGGTCTCGATCAAGGTTGACAATCGCATCAATTCTTTCTTCATGAGAGCCTGGTTGAGAGAGCATTATTTCCGTGGAAGCATCAACAAATGGGCCTGTATTAAATGAAGGCAAGTCAGTTTCGATGGCATTCATCACCATGGCAGTATATCCACCGACAGGAGGCAATGGTGAAAGTAAACTCATTGTATGATTATAATAGTCCACAAGTTTAGAATGTCCCAGAGAGGCAAGGAGATAATCTAAGTCTAGCATAACTTGACGCATGTCATCTTTACCTGAGATGGGAGGGTTTGTGTCGATTGCATAATCATCAATCTTTATTACTCCATCCAAATCCAACTGTTTGTTTTTAGTAGAATTTCTAGCAAAGTCACCCTCTCCTCGAGCAGTGGGGGGAGGAATTGCGACATCTACATGGGTTGGAAAGCTTGAGATGTTAACACCATCAGTTAGCCTTGTGAAAGTATCATCAACAATAATACCTGAAGTTTTAGCTCCAGATGATTCACCACGTTGGCTCTTGAGGAAGTTTCTACCTTTAGCCAAGGCCTCTCGATCTTCTTCATCCAATAAGTCAAGCTGGAATTGGTTGTCCTCGGCCCCGTCGGATCGTTTTAATACCTCTTCCCAAACGTGAGCAAGGGTGTTCCCATAACCATCCCCTAAGAAATGGAGGCTCCCCCCATATATAATGCTGCAAACGTAAAATTCCATGAAGGTTGCTTCATCCTCTTCTTTAATCTTTCGGGCATTGTCTAAAGCTTCTTGCCTTTCTTTCTCCAAAGAAGAAGTTTTGGCAGTTTCAACGGCAACATTGTCACGAAGAGATATGATTTCCAACTCACGAGCAGATAAAGTCCTTCTTTCCAGGGCTAGCCGAACTTCAGCATCCTCTTGTGCCTTTAAGGCATCTTCAGATTGTTTTTCAGTTCAGTTTCCTTTTGTTTGGCAGCCTCGAGTTCATTATGGAGCCTTTCGATCACGGATTCCAAGTCATTAACCCTAGAACCCCCTTCTAATGAAGAGATCTGTGTTTCCTGGGCCTTGATGACTTGAATAAGCTGGACTTTTTCATCCTCCAAGTTTTTTATGCTTTCAATTTGCTTGGTATTGAGATTCTGAAAGTCATAACCAAGTCGCTGCCATGCTGAGAAACGCTTGTCAATAGCTTTGCTGACATCGTCTAGAATACCCCTAGCTCTTGCTACATCCTCAATCATGTCCCGTTTATCTTTGAGGCAGAGACCTACATCGAATTTCATCCCCCTCATGTCCCAATCTCCGAATCTGTGAGAAAGAGGGGGGCCGGGACATCCAAATTCCTTCTCTACGTCGAGTACTTCGCGCGGCCTTGAAATAATAGCTTGTAGCTAGGCTGGGGTTAGAAAAGGAGGAATATATCCTCGTGCACGCTTCTGAGGTACCTCCATGCTCAGATCATCTTCGCTTTTCCTCTTTTTCAGAGAGATCCCTTTTTCTTGCCTTGCCTCATCATCCATTGACCTTAGATGATCATAAAACCATGCTCTTTGCTCTATAGTTCGTTCATAAGAAGTATGCGAAGGAATTGGGTGATGATCATGTAACTTCCGAGGTTGAGATGTCTTGGTTAAAGGAGGGGCTTGCTTAGAGCGTTTCTTCGAAAGATAGGGAAGGTTGGAGGAAGATTGTCTACTTTTCCGGAAATTGTCAATAAGTAAGGATGGCCTCATTCCAGTAAAAGTAACTGATTCCTTCAGCACTTGAAAGTATATGAATAAAGCAACATATGAAGTAAACAGATAAAAGTATGACTATGAAAGCAAGCTTAGTCCTAAAAAGAAAAAAAAAGAAAAAAAAAGAAAACAAAACATGCCTAGCAAGCTTGTGTCGGGATTTGATCCTAAGTCTATTCTTGCATCCGGTACTGATTCAGGAATCTGTCGAGGGTTGGTATCAAGTTGAACGCTGGGGGCTGTGGAACCTGAGGTAGGGGTAGTGTCCTTATTAAGGTATCACATGGTATCTAAGTCAGGAAGTTCACCAAAGGTACCCATGGAATCTCCATCTTGGGTACTTGGAATAGATGAGTCCATAAGAACACCCTCAATGTTCTGTTCGGTATCTAAAGCTGTTTCCTCTACCTCAAGCTGTTTACCCTCCCGCTATACAAATTCCTTTCCAGTATTTGAAGGAGGCAGGGTCTCCGTAATTGTTTCTGAGGTTGTCAGGGTATTTGCCTGTTTTTCAGGAACGATCTCTGCAATTTTCTCTGGGATTGCCGAAGTATCTACCTGTTTTTCAGAAGTATCTTTATGTTTTTCAGGGCTGCCCAAAGGTTTCTTACTACCACTACCAGCTTGTGCACACCTCTTCATGTATTTTTTGGCTGTCTTCTTCACCGTCAAAGTACGGGATGGGGGAAGTAGGTCGTATTGTCAGAGGAATTCTTCGGAAAGCAAAAATTGTCTACTTCTTTCGGTTTCGCTAACAGATAGTAGCAATTCCAGAAGAGATTGGTCAACATTTGTCCCTTGGTCCGAAGGATCCTCTGTAAAATGAAGAACATAATCAGTAAACTATCGTGAAAGGTGAAACAAAAATTTTGTGAATATTTACCTCCTTGATCCACCGGCCAAGAAAGCTATCAGGCCACCGGATATAGGAATATTGATCGGGGAACCCTTTGGCACTCTCTAGCAAGCCAGTTATGACCCTAGATTGTCTGCTTTCTACGAAGAAAAAGGAAGGACGATCTTTCTTCCTTTTCTCAAAAGAGTATAAGAGCATATATCTTTGAAAGTTGGTTCGCGTTTTACAACTCTCATAAACAACACGTATAAACTCATAAGGATAAAATAGCCATTGTGGTGTAACTGATAAGGAGAAATGGCCAAATTTTTCAGGATCATTTCTATATAAGGGTTGAAAGGAGGAATCGCTCCACTCTGGATCATCCCTCGAATAACTGTAACATATCCGAGGGGAGGGTGATCAGGAAAATCATATTTTCCAGGGAACTTGACTTCGTCATCAGAAAGGCTATGTTGCTTACACAATTTGCGATACAATTCAACGTCAAGCGTCGTCAAGTAGCTATCAGTTGGTGTATGAGTAAGAAATCGAAGGATTAGAAAGTTTTGATCGACATTCGTCTTAGTGACAGCGGCAGAAGAGGCATCAATATTTTGATCAAGAGTTCCAGCCTCACTAGCTAATGGAGTTTCCTCAGCAATTTGGCGAGCTTTTTGTCTAGTCATCATTTCTACATAAACAAGTACACTTGAAAAACAAGCTACAATAATATTAAGTGAGTTTAAACTGGGTCGGCCTTGGCAAGCTAAAAGTCGGGTCGGTTCAAAGCCGAACAGGAACTGGTCGCTCAAAACCAGTAAAGTACTGGTCGCTCGAAACCAGTAAAGTATTGGTCATACAAAATTAAACCCTTCTTGGTCGGTAAATTATTCTAATACTGGTCATTCCATTACTGATCCAATTACGACCAATCTGAAATCTACCATGTCCTGATTGGTCGAGATTTAAACCTGCCCTGGTCAATCTAATACCAACCAATTTTTGGTCGGTTAAAGAGCCAATCCAGTTCTGGATAATTCTAAGCCAATCAAGACCTGGTCGGTATCAAATCAGTCATAACTCAGATCGGTAATGAATGGGTCAGTCCAGTCAGGTAAAGCCGTTCAATCTCGCATGAGCTTGTTTCTGTGTACACCTCTGGTCGGTCAAGCAGAATAAAATAAGGCTGGTCGGTCCATACACTGTTCTATCCCTTAAACTGGTTGATTAAACAAAAATTGGCCAATAAGACTATGAAAAACAGTCCAAGACCGACACAACTCAATTATTCTAAGATTTACCAGGGTGGTCATGCATTAGAAAGAAAACATGATTATTCGATGCGAATGCATAATGAAAACATCATGAAATGATGGTTTAAGCCGAAAATTATATATGCATTAGCCATTCAAACATTTATATAAACATAAACATATTGTGGTCATCATCACAACGAAGAAGAACTAAAGGATTTTCATTTCAAAATCATCATCCACAAATTCTGGTTGAATGAATCAGTTACTACGTTACTGTCAAACATTCCAATGCACAAAGAGTTTCTAATTCAGGGATTCAACCACAAAACTACATCAAAACCGATTCGAATACAGTTCAACCCAAAGCGGAATCCATTCAAATCCAAAGCAACGATAACAATTGCAGCCAAATTAACATCGAGATGAAGGCTAATACCTGCAATTAGATCAACTAACTGGAAAAGCTTGGATCGGACTTCCAGGACTCACTGGAACTTGAATTTGGGGAGCTCAGTTTCAGACCAGCGTTGAAAATCAATTCAAAGAGAAGCGTGACTGGAGATTAGCTCAATTTGGAGAATTTGATTGAATTGAAAGCGTGAATCAAAGAAGCAAGATGAGTTGGCGAATTCTTCCTCAGTGGAGCGCAGCCGCCATTAAAACCATTCAGAAGAATTCAGATGGAAATGAAGAAGGGCAAGAGTCCAAAGTGCTTAAATAAGAAGGTTTTACCGATCGATCGACTCAGCCCATCATGAATTAAGCCGACCCAATAGAAGTCCAGTCCATATAAAAACCGACCCGATCCAATTATGTTTCTAAGAATCAAAACATCCAAGTGCAATGGGTTTCAAAAATAAATTCAAAGCTTATGATTTTTGAAAGTTCAAAAAATTACAAACTTTGAAGGGGCAAAATGTTATCTGCAAAAGTCACAAGCACTTTGATGTACAAAATGGATTCTGTAAGGCTCGGTCGGTCTGGACTTGTTTGAATCAGCCTAATTCATGATAGCGAGTTGATCGGTTTTCTACACACCAGTCTAAATAGGCTCAGCACGACTAAATGGGTTGTCGGTCTCATCCCTGGTCGGTCTTCGTCTCCCTCATGGCTCGCTCGACGAAAAGCTCTATAAAACCATGCGGTCGCTCCAAATACGGAAGGCATCTGTTCGTTCTTTTCCCAAGGTTGACCCCATAGTTCAGAAACCAATTCTGTTATGTTCACAAACATCTAGTCAGTCCGCTTTCATGCTTAAACTTCCTGGTCGTTCGTCAGACTCCCGGTCGCTCTTTTCTCCAAATAAAGAAGTCGGTTTCTTTCTTGATATTACCCGGGTCGGTTCCGCCGTTCATAGAGTTCTGTTCGTTCCATTCTGGGTCTGAGTCTTCGGGTCGTCCTGATTCCACATCATAGCAAATCGGTTCTATCTCCATACCACTGGTCGGCCCACCTTACATCGAAGATCCTTGGTTGGTCTGTTCTGCACGAAAGCTTCTAGGTCATCAAAATGGATTACGGGTCGGTCAGAGCTTATCTGGATGGTACGAAAGCATGCCAGCTGGTGACAGAAAGCAGTGGCATTTCCGTAAATATTCGGAATACCGACCCGTAATCTGAAAGTTACATTTTAGCCACTTCGTCACCTATAAAATGAGGATCATTTCCATCACTTTGGGGGGGGGGGGGTTTGGAAAAGCAACAAGGTGCTGCCAAATTGTTCTTTGACTCTTTCCAAGCAATCCAACATTCATTCTTGATCATTGGCCGAAGACTTGTCAAGCTGGTGGCCATGGCTTCCATAGAAGAAGAAGCGTAAGTGTTTCATGAGAGGAAGGATTAATTGCAAAAGCTCTATCATCAAAGAGTTCTTCGCTGTCCTTTCAAATTTTCTATCATTCTCAATAAGTGGAAAGATGAATGTATATCGAAAAGAGCTTCTATGAATGTATGAGTGATTATACCTTGTAAGCAGCTTGTGGATAATTAAATTCTCTTTTCAGAGTGGACATAGACCCCAATAAGGGTCGAACCACTGTAAAGGTATTCTTACACCTTGCCTCTTAAAAGGTGACGTGCTTTTCTAAGCATCTCGCCTCCGATTAGGTGATGTGTCAAGCAATACTTCGATTGTTTTGCCAAATTTTGGTTTAACAATATATATATTTAAAAATATAAATAATTATATATAAATTCCATAGTGACTATTTTAAATTTTAAACTGGACATAACTTTCAATTTATATTAAGAAATTTCAGTTTTCCACATTCGTTAGAAAGATATAATTAAACAGATTCAAATGTTTCTGATTTTACTGAAATCCTATTTATATTGAATTCTGTATATTCAATTTAAATTAGAAATCGAATTTTCAAACTACCGCTCCATTTTAAACTCTATTTATAATTAAAATAAATTTAAACATTCTAACTTCGTTTAAAATAAAATTTTATTCTTTATTATTAAAATAAATCATTTTTAATATTCAAAACACATTAAAATAGCTAAAATAAAAAATTTTAATTGGTTCAGAAATTCTGGGTTGTTACACGGTGTGTGCGTCATATGGATCTAGGGTAGAGGAAAATCAGGGCGGACTAAGGAAGTGTGTGGCCTCAAACTGTCGGGCGTTGTTGGCTCGGGTGGTGGAGCTCGCGTCAGACTAATGGGGCAGTGGAGCTGACAGGGTGGCATAGGGTTCGGCAAGAGGACGGAAGTTCGCGGGAGGGCGGGGCTGAGGGGAAACTCGGTAGGGGGAACATGGAGGCGGTTTCTAGGCTGAAGGATAGGTCAGTGTTGGTTGGTCCACGAGTGCGGGTGATCTTGGTGAGGAGTTGGCTTCTATGGCGAGCTCAGCGGGGCTTCGGATGGAAAGGCATTGGAATGGCGCTGCAATGGACGGGTCAGCTTCGGCGAGGTGGAGGCATGACACCACTCGTCAGATCTGAGGTCTTAGGTTGGCAAGTGCAATAGAAAAGAGTCGGAGAGGGGACGGAATGTTTCAGGTCAGCGACGAAGGTGATCGGGGGAGATCTACGGCGACTTGGGCTCGGACGAGCAATTACTATCGGACGCGGAGACTAGAGATCGTAGGCTGGGTGAGCTCGCGATAGAAAAAATTATAGTGGAAAAACTTGCGATGGAAAGGAATGGTGTTGTGTCCATTTTGGTGAAGAAGAAAAGGTAGCAGGGAAATGAAGTGGCTTTATTAGCGTGAATAAGAAAGTGGGGACACCGAAAGAACGTGTGGAACTTG
This sequence comes from Allium sativum, assembly GCA_030737875.1. Classification (NCBI taxonomy): domain Eukaryota; kingdom Viridiplantae; phylum Streptophyta; class Magnoliopsida; order Asparagales; family Amaryllidaceae; genus Allium; species Allium sativum. The sequence goes on along the minus strand of CM060924.1, from coordinate 256,842,744 downwards.
TAATAAGGGAACAACAAAAGAAAGATATACGAGTTAAATTCGCACCGGAAATGAAATGGTTTAGAAGTTTTAAAATTCATATATATATACGATCACGAGATACTATCCATTTCCCATTAGTGCTTTGAAAATTTAAACGCTCCGTGATGCCAACGAAAGGGGAGGAGTTTAATTCGCAGCCAATTGAATTAGAATGAAGGGTTACTTGGTGTTCATAAATAAAAGGGAACAATATAAATTTATTAATTAAAAAAAAAACGGTTTTGGCAATATAAAATTAACAACAATTCTGCAATCAATAATTGATGATATCGAAGGAAAAGGAATCTGACAATTAAAATTTTGCTATATTTACATCAACAACAATAAATATGAATTTAAATTAAATTAAAGAACAATTAAAATTTTGCTATATTTACATCAATAACAATAAATATTGATTGAAATTAAATTAAAGATACAATTCCATATTGAAAAGAAGAGTATAATTATACGAGTTAAATATTTATATAAAAACTCAAGAATGAATGAAAAAAAGAACTCGATTAAAATTTACCATAAATGAGATTCCAAAATAGCAAATATTGAATTGTATTATTAAATTGTATTCGTATAAAAAAAATTCATTTGTTTTATAAAAATCCAAACAAATTTAGTTTTAAATAATCAAAATAAAAATTATTTCCACAAAATGCAAAGATAAACCAAAATTTTAATTTAATCATTATTTAAAAGACTCTAAAAATTTAGATTGTTATAATCTCCCCTACTTAAACCTTTTCGTCCGCGAAAAGTAACGAGGTAGAGAAATAATTATTAAATAATTAATATATTTAAACCAAAGATTCATATTCAAATTCATACCTATATATATATACATAAATACATATAAATCTAAATGTTAAAATATTTTCAAACATATTCAAAAATAGTTTTGAGTATTCCCTCGATGTTTCGATTGGCAATATATATCTATTCCACTTTGGAAACCTAAAAATAGATATTGATGATGTCGTGGTCATCACCAGAATTAATTTCAAGCGACTAGAGTGTGACTCTATATCGATCTTATACACATAGGATTTAACATATATGTTGATCAGATATATACCCAAATCGCTAAGTATTCGATAGGCCAATTTTAACGTCAAACAAATACTCAAACATCTTTCTATATTTTAACATAATATATACCAAATCTTCAATCATATATTATAAATAATATATTTTAAGTCATAAATAAAAATTTAAGTTGGGAAAATTTATATCTCTTCTCACTCATTTATTTATTAGAAATTCAACCTCAATCCTTGATAATTATACAGATAATATTATTATTAAATCAAATAAAAGAATAATATTATTCATTCAAGATAAAATCGGTTTCTTACAAAATCTACATCTTTAAATCTTATTCAAAATATATAGTTTATAAAATCTTAAAGTGTAAACATCAAATCTTATCAAAAAAAAATTGTATTACCAAAACATAATATTATTAACAAAAAAAGAAAATCTTATATTGTAATAACTTTCAATTTCAAACCAATATTTAGACAGGGATAGACTCGCTAGAAGACTTATACTCTCCTTCTACTTCTTAACTTGTTATGAACAAGGATAAGTTGTAAAATTCGAGTTAAAAGCTGAAAGAACAAAACAACCTAATCAACGAGGATCTATGAAGGAAGTTGGACTCAATTAGAAAGGAAATTTCATAATAGGTTTAAATATTAAACAAAATTTATATCCAAAAATATTTGTTTAAAACATTATAAAACAATTAAAAAAACATTTATACTTTCAAAATACACTCTCTCAAGAAGGATTCTGCGACTAATTCCACTCAATCAAGGGTATTACTACCCTATCTCTAATGAGCTTTTACACCATAGGCTAAAGCTTTGATAAACCAAGGCTCTGATACTACATGTAACATATCGTCTTTCGTCCACTTCAAGCTGGTAATTAAATCAACTCAAACCTTTCGAAATGACATAATGTTATTAGCTTCTGAGGTAAATAGAATAAATCACAGAATCATAGACATAGAAAAACAAAACATCTTGCAGTGGAATAAATAAATTATACAATAGCAGTTCATGAAGCTACTAAATTAAAATCAAAATTTTTACATAATATCAGAGTTACAAAAATTAAATACAGCAGAACTCTAAATACAATAATCTAATACAAAGGAGGATTAACCAGAATCAACAGATAGAGGTAATGTCTTCAACAATCTCTAGTTTCAAAAGGTGAAATCTCAACATTGCAATACTCGATCTGACCCGAGGAATAATGCAAAACAAAACAACTCGGATCAGGACAAACATTCTCATGGAAGTAAATCAGCTCAAATGAAATGTTCAATGAAATGCATCAGTAACTTTAAGGATGTTTGGGATCACCATGCTCTAAGGATCCATTAAACTAATATCATATAATATAATATGCTATTATAATAGTGTCTATGGTGAAATACAACATATTAAAATAGCGTAAGCGGGATTACATTTTTACCCTTACACCGCTTAAAAACATTGGCGTAAAAATTGCATATAAAACACCAATAACAGTCGGTGGATAGGGATGTGCCGCTGTACGACAATGTCAAATCAAAATCGTAGGGGCTCGATCAGGATAAATATGACAAGGCATACAGGAAATACCCATCAGTAGGATTCTACCAGATTGCGGACCCAGGCATGCGGTAACGAATAGCCGCAACTACCACCCACCCAAGACACCGCTCCGAAAAATCAAAGGCGCCAATCAAACGCAAAGTAATATATATGGTATCGAAGAAGCATGTCTGCTAAGAGGAGCTAGCTCACATTAACCTGGTATGGCTCCTGTTTTAGTCACTTTAATTATGACCCTAAGATCAAGGCTATCCATCATCGTTCTCATTCTTCAATTCCAGTAATTGCCTCCAAATCAATCCTACTTCATTCTGGAACTCCCCCGCATACATAGTTTTGTTAAAGTGGTTTTCAGTATTGGCAAAGAGTATGACAATATCTGATCCCGGTCTTTTTAACAACCAAACGTTTACATTTTTCACACAGTGGCCATTATTTTATAAATCACTTTATAAAATCGTTTATACAAATCTCGGGTTCAAATTTGAATTTAATATTAAATCTTTAACTTCGATTTTTATTAATTCCCGAAATTATTCGCATAACGATTTTCAATTCAAAAACGATTTATATTAAAACTTAAAGATTTCCAATGCCATTTTAAGTCAAATCTAAAATATTTAACTTCGAAGATATTTAGTTTGATTTATTTTCGTTAAAAACTCAAGACCAAACAAATTTCAAGACGATTTATTATGTCTAATATTTAAGTTCGAGTACAATATATATAAAATTCATATCAAAATCTTTACGATTCAATTCTATTAAACCATATCATATTTCATAAGTCAAGTTGTATAATTCAAACGCACTAGTTAAAGAATTCAAACAAAAGCCTTATATTCAACTCAATTTTATACGATTAAAAACATCCATATAGATTGATTTAAGAAATTTCTTTAATTAAAACCAAACAACTTATGAATCTTTTCCATATATAAAATTATTTCAATTCATATTAAGCCAATTTATAGTCGAATTCATATATTCATACAATTATAAATTCAAATCAATTACGCAATTCACGTTCATTTCCTATAAAATTCAATATTTAAGTCAACTCAAAATTCGCATTTAGTTGATTTAAAATCAAATTCACTAAATCAATATCGTTATATAAATTTAAATCTTTAAACCTCGAATTCGAATCGCAAAATCAAAAATTATACACCTATTGAGCTTTTATTAAAGTTTATAAAATATATATAAATTAAGCATTGAAATTATACTTATAAGTTATAAATTTATATAGAAAATAGCTTTATAAACATATATAGGTTCAAAATAATTTAGAAATGGGTTTAAAAAGAAAAATTTATTATAATATATTAATTTAAAGTTAAAAATACATATATGATAATATTATACAGTTTTAAATAAATAAATTTATAAGTAAAATCTTAAATAAGCATTTAAATACATTTTTACTCATTAAATCATTTTAAAACATATAATTTAAAATTTACAAAATTTAAGTATAAACATTTAAAGTATAAATTTAAGATCTTAAATTAATATTATTACAATCAAATTTTCCAAATCATTTTAATTCGAAAACATGACCAACGTTGTCCGTATATAGTTTTCTACCCTATGATCAAGTGATACAGATATTTATCATTCCATCTCGCAATTAGTAAAAATTTTGCAAGTCTACCATTTCAACCCGCGATCCCAAATTCAGTAAAAATTATTCAGGTCTATCATTTCCACACATAACGATTTTTCCCTAATCTAATGCCCGTTCTGGTATGTATCATTTCAATCCTTAGTGATTTTTCCTAAACTAGGGGTATCTACAACATAAAAAATCATCACATATCATCAATCACATCATAGTCACACAAAATCAGTGTACATACATGTAATATGAATATCTTGTCACATATGAAAGTGTATATTTTAAATAAACAATTTCTACTGGCAATCCTATACATTTCATAACAGTTCATTTACTTGATCTAACATCTATGAAATAATACGAGTCAGGTGTGAGATAAACTCACCTTTCGTGACCCAAAATGAAACGACGACTTGCAGGCACGATTCAAAATAGATTTATATCTTGATAACCGCTCACGATATATTTTATTTTCATAAGAGGACGTTAGGGAGTTATCAAAGGATTGGTTCAGTTGTTAGGTTTAGGAATGGGTTTTCGGACTCAACACCAACCCAACTCAAAATCAAACACAACAAAATTTACACAAATATTATATATATTTATATATATAAATATACACATAAATTATAGCATATACAATTTTTTATATAAATGCATGCCAAAATATATATAAATTATACATATATATAGACATATACCACGATATCACACATATAAAAACCATATATATATATATATATATATATATATATATATATGTAATTTATATTTAAAATACTCCACACAATACAATAAAACTATGTATACTATAAATTATATAAATATATAAAACACAACTTTACAAAATATTTTTTAAATTATAATCTATATAACTCACCAAAATCATTATATATATATTAAATTGTATGATAACCCATTAAACAACATATATAAATATAAATTTATACACACACCCAAACTCAACCCAAAATCACACATGAAAACACACACAAATATCAACACACACAAATACACATTAAAATCATGCAAGCACACAACCGCAACCCACTCTCAAAATAAAATAAAATCAAACACACAATACACATACATATTTACTCACACACATAAACAACACGCAAATTATAACCAAACACAGTACCTATAACACACGCAAACAAGGACTGACTCACTCATAATAAACCCACACTCACAACATTATGAGGGAAAAAGAAACTAAGGTACTGGTCATTGACAAGAGGGATCCGTGAGGCTAGTGATAGTTCGGCAGCAGGTATGTGTGTGCATCATATGGATCTGGGGCGGAGGAAAATTAGGGCGGACTGGGAGGTGTGTGACCTCAATCTATCGGCGTTGCTGGCTCAGGTGGTGGAGCTCGCGTCAGACTAGTGGAGAGGTGATGCTGACTGGGTGGCATAGTGTTCGGCTAGGGGAAGAAAGTTCGTCGAAGGGCGGAGCTGAGGGGAAACTCGGCAGGAGGGAACATGGCGGTGGTTTCTATGCTGAAGGAGAGGTCGGTGTTGGTTGGTCCACACAGGTGCGGGTAGTCTTGGTGAGGAGTCGGCTGTCATGGCGAGCTCAGCTTGGGTTCGGATGGATTGGCATTGGAATGGCGCTGCTATGGATGAGTCAGCTTCGGCGAGGTGGAGGCATGGCACCACTCGTCAGATCTGTGGTCATAGTTTGGCTAGCGGTATAGAAAAGAGTCAGAGAGGGGGCAGAATGTTTCAGGTCAGCGGCGAAGGTGATCGCGGCAGATCTGTGGCGACTTAGGCTCGGATGGGCAATTACTATCAGACGCGGAGGCTGGAGATCGGTAGGCTGGGAGAGCTCGCGATAGAAATAATTACGGTGGAAAAACTTGCGATGGAAGGGAATGGTTCTGTGTCCATTTTGGTGAAGAAGAAAAGATAATGGGGAAATGAAGTGGCTTTATTGGCATGAATAAGAAAGTGGGGATATCGAAAGAACATGTGAAACTGGTAATAAGGGAACAACAGAAGAAAAGATATACCACGAGTTAAATTTGCACCGAAAATGAAATGGCTCGGAAGTTTTAAAATTCCAATATATACAATCACGAGATATTATCCATTTCCAATTAGTGCTTTGAAAATTTATACACTCTATGATGCTAATGAAAGGGTAGGAGTTTAATCCTCAGCCAATTGAATTAGCATGCACGGTTACTCAATATTCATAAATAAAACGAAACAATATAAATTTATTTGTTTAAAAAAAATGGTTTTGGCTATATAAAATTAACAACAATTTTGCAATCAATAATTGACGATATCGAAGGAAAAGAAATATGACAATTAAAATTTTGCTATATTTACATCAACAATAATAAATATGAATTGAAATTAAATTAAAGAACAATTAAATTTTTTCTATATTTGCATCAACATCAATAAATATGAATTGAAATTAAATTAAAGAATAATTAAAAATTTTCCATATTTAAATCAACAACAATCAATACGAATTGAAATTAAATTAAAGATACAATTCCATATTAAAACGGAGAGTATAATTATTCGAATAAAATTTTTATATAAAAATTCAAGAACGAATGCAAATAAATAATTCGATTAAAATTTACCATAAATAAGATTCCAAAATAACAAATATTGAATTTTATTATTAAATTGTATTCATATCAGAAATAAAATTCATTTGTTTTATAAAAATCGAAGCAAATTTAGTTTTAAATAATCAAAATAAAAATTATTTCCGTAAAATCCAAACAAGTAAAATAAATAAACCAAAATTTAAATTAAATCATTAACTAAAACACTCTTAAATTTGAGGTTGTTACAAGAACAACTATAGGTATATGGACTTACTTTGCTACAGAAGGTAATGGATTGGTAGTTTATTCTGTTATACATATTATTCACTAATGCTTGAGGATTCTTGGTTTTCTTCAATTATTGCTTGCTCTCAATAAGGAATCTAATGAAGAAACTTAAAAAATTAATATGGTGAATTTGCTTACAGATTGAACTTGAGGGTTTTTGTTTTTAATTATAATACTCTACAATACATTGTAATGTTATTATTTCGATGGAAGTAATTTATGAAACCATATTGCTTACCCTCAGTTGATGGAGCAGGTTTTGTAGCAGATCTCTCTTTCAAAATAAAACGTTTCATTTTCGAAATGAGGGTGTGGAGATATCATGAAAGGTACTATAGACACATGCCTATTTTTTATATATTTTGCAACATGGTTTTGTTGCTTCTTGACTGAATATGGCAACAAATGCATCAATTATTCTATATTAATTTGGAGTGTGTGCTAAATTTGCAGAAAGACGACGCGATGGCAACAAATCTGTTACTTAAATAGGAGAGGAGAAGCCATTATCCATCTTTATTCCACGTGCCTAAAAGCTCATATTTACACACAACTCCCATATAACAAAAGGAATCCCTGATGTTACGTGTCTATCAGCTCATATTTGTACCCAATTCCTTGAATATATTCCATGATGTGGGACTATTGTATTCAAACCATCATTCCTTCTTAACAACATGCGAGGCAATTCTAACATAATCAACATGTGATTTTTTTTTATTTTTTTTGTTAATTTTGTGCAGACGGTGGTGGTCAATGGAGACGCTTCTTTTCCCCTGCTAACGGCTTCCGTACCCCTTCTTCCCCGCTTCCCCACTGATGGCTTCGTAGCTTCTCAACCAATGACATGAAATTGAACTCCTTTTCAAAGGTAACCTTTTTACAATTTGTTTTTTTACTTACTTTATATAGATGAGGTTTTTTCCCCCCATCGATTTAGATAACAGTTCTCTAACTTGGTCTGAACTATGGTAATATTTGCTATTCAAAAGATCTCGATTTTGATCCATTTCAGATGTCATAAACGAAATAACCAGTTGTTTTCCTTTTCAATATACAATACTGCTCAACTACGTAAAATAATGTATTGTTGCCTATTTTACTGACTTTTTCAGGATTTCAAATGTGATTACCTTTAGACTAAAATATTGATATTTGACTGCAGCTCTATTCTGTGGAAGAAGCAGGCTGCTAATTTTATGATTTAAATCAACATTTATAGCAAAAGCAAATACCCGCATGCTGAATCAGATTAAGAGAACAAGTTAGCAAGAAAAACTCATTCAGTTATTAGACTGTACATCGATAGCTATAAAAGTATGCAATATCTCATATTACCATTGGTTTTATTTGCTTAATCTAACTTTGATAATATTGTTTTTGTGATTTTTGTCTGTAAAAGAGTTGTTACTATATATTGATAGGCATGGAGGTGGAGTTGGGTTTGTAATTTAGACAAACTGTCAATAGACGCATGGGCGTTATGCTATAGCAGTCAAAGTGAACGATGTTGCAAATGGACCAAACAGCTGCAAAAGAGTAAATGATGATGATTAACGATGAAGGTAGAGAAAACTTTTTATTAATTCTCTTACTGTTTATGATAGATTATTAAGCCTATGTTTACCTAATAGAACTTATTGTAGTATCTATTTTTTTGAATTTACTTAACATAATTGATATTTATCTAAATTCTGAAGCCATATCATCTTCGCATGTTTTGTTTACACATATAGGTTCATGAGTACTTCAACTAATTGAGATATTTGATATATCATTAGCGATCCAATTTTATTGATATTTTTGTTTACATTTTATATGGCTTAACTATACTAATTTTTCAACAAAGTTTAAATATTGTATTTTGACCATTAGTATTATAATTGATCCGATTTAATGTGATTTTAAAACACAACTCCAGACAACTCAATTAGACAGCAGATGTGAAGTTATCCAAATTTAACTTTGATATGTGGTAGTGTGTTATTTTATGGGGACAAAATAACCATGTTCACTAGGTTTATATTTAAGACAAAGGCTATGGATTATTTGAACAAGTTTAAGCTCTTACAGATGAGAGCACAAATATTGTAAACCGTAGGAGGTGTGACCATATTTATAGAGGAAGCATGCACATATCAAGGGATAACCAATATCGTCAAATTTTGACATTATAATTGCACTTCCAGTGGAAAATGATATGTAAGTTATTTTAGCTGGTAGAATGTGAACAAAATTAGTCAATTTATCACTTTTCTTTTCAGTTTGTTTACTTAAGGAGCACTATCTACAAGGATTAGTTTAACAAATCATGTCTTCTTGAAATTTATGCTCAATTAATCAAACTATGAATCAAATTATTTCAATTTTGGATCAGTAAAATAGTTATGATTATAAAAATATATAAGAAGTAAGGAAAAACAATCAAAAATTATAAGATCATTTTTTAATGTGTACATTGTAGTTTAGAACTTTTTAATGATACAACAAAACAACTATTAAACTTCCTTTTTAATGAATTCTGTCGCTTGCTATAGTTGATTCTTTTATCTCATTGACCGGTTGGAGCTAAGTTAATAAGTAAGACTATACATTCATGCTGGTCTAGAATTTCGCTAATTAAAATTTGCAATTTTTAGGTTTGTTAAGTGTACATAAGGACATATTACATAGACTAAACATTACTTTTATTGTAAAATTGTAGTTGGCCTAGGATAAGCATACAAAATGTACTCCAACTTTAAGGGGGAAATTTTTTTCAATGGTGACAATTACAACTGGGAGATGGAGTGAAATCAAAAGTCTAATAGTTTGTTCATGCTGTATGGAAAACCACAGAGTCTATCTCCACTAGGCAAGTCTGCAAAGCATGAATATGGATGCTGGTTTTCGAAAAAGGTGCAGAACAAAAAAATAAATAGCAAAGCTGATTTCTGGAGCAAAGTAAGGACATAGAGCGACAACACAAGTCCACTTTATAAATGCATTGTTTTGACGTTAGAACAAAAAAAGCAGCAAAGATGATATTTGGAGCGGGTATGATGCTCTTACAAGGATGTCCTCTGTTCTGGTCAGTCCTACAGAATTAGAGTCCTAGCTCATTTTTCAGTCGCGCACAATATTTCATAGCTTCTTCTTCTTCTTTTTTTTTTGCCATGCTGGAGTTTGGAGATAGCCTTTGCTTGTGTTGAGAACTGCTCACGTTTTACTTACTTTGTTATCTGCTGTTAGTGTACTAGGAAGGAGTTTGGATTTTGAACCCATGTTTTGTCGCATACCATTTTATCATCGCTAAGGCATTTGTTGTATTTATTTCTTAAATTTAGCATGTCTTTATTTCATGCAGGATCCCCTTTTTGACTGTAATCAAGGCCTTGATTCCCTTTAAAAAAGACATAAATACTATTTATTTTGAGTAAATATTGCTAACCCATTTGTTAAGTTTCCACAATATCTGAATCTTGATATGTATCTTTTTTTATAGCAATGACTTTCGAACTTTAATAAATTTATATCATTTGAATAAACATTTTATATTCTGAATTAAAAGGTGAAAGAAACTTTGCAACAACGGTAATAAGCGTTCATTTCATAACAAAAAATTTAACTACAAACAAAATCATAAATAATTCATGATCTTATTGTAACCAAGAATAATAGTAATACACATTTGGCTTCCTAACTAACACGCTTTTAATACAATCTTTTGAAAAAAACAAAATGACAATGCATAACATTACACATATTTGCGGTCTTCGCAACTTCCCCTATGCACATAACACGTGCCACACACTAGTTATGCATTAATAAGAAAGGAAAAATGAAAGCAGCAAATTGATAAGGTTACATGTAATGGTTTAAATGAAAGATTACAACAAATATAAAAAGGAGAAATAAGAAAAAAACAATTACCACCATTGTTTGAAGCTTCGTTAACAAAAGCCTAAGTAATTTAGTTGGTTAGAGTATGTGATGTAATAACCCAGAAAATCCGAGTCAATTTAAAAATTTTGTTTTAGCAATTTTGATTAATTTTGAATATTTATAATGAATTATTTTAAATAACGACGACGAGAAATTTATTTTTAATAGAATTAAAACGTATATATTTATTTGAATCGTCGTTAGAATATAAATATTTATTTTTAATTATAAAAGGAATCGAAAATAGCGCGGTAGTCCAAAAATTCGATTTCAAATTTTAAACGAATGTACAGGATTCAAAATAAACCGGATTTTAGCAAAACCAAAAATATTAGAATCTAATTGAGAATATCTTTCCAACGAATTCGAAAAATTGAAATTTCACAGCGGGAATAAAAAGTTACGCCCAATTGAAAATTCATAATAGTCGCTATGGAATTCCGTCGCTTAAAAATGGAAATTTTGCAAACGACCTCGGTTTTCGACGAAACCATTTTTGTTGGATCCGAGATATCAAGTTATTGCTAGGTTTCAAAATTCATAATTTTCTGAATCAATATGTGAGCGTGGCGAAGTAAAACGTGTTTTGTCAATTTCAGTCAATTTCGATCGACCAGAAGATGGCCATTTTTCAAACAATCTCGGAATTTGACGAAATTAGTTTTGTTAGGATCGTTTCGTCAACACAAAGCTGGAAATATTTTTTTTGGAATTTTTAGAGTTGGTATGTGGCCCTGGTAAATTAAAATGTACGTTAATTTGAATATATATTGATTTATATTTTAATTTAAAGGGAAACTGATCGTAACAGTCGAATTGGCTTACCGGGCATATCCCATTGTGTTTGGAATGGGAGTATTTGGCTAGTGGCGACAGTCGTTGGGTTTGATTTGAAGTTCGTTTGCGACTTTGACATTAAAATTTATTAAAATAATAATTTAATTTCCTATAAAGGGCCATAGTCAAACCCTTGTCAACTCCCTCTCTCTTAGCCTTCGTTCTCGAATAGAAGGCGGAAAAAGCTCAGATTTTTTAGCTCGAAAATCTTCCAATCCGCGCAAAATTAACCCACCGTTCTTTGGAGGAAATCAAAGTACTTCTCACCAGCTTTACATCCATTCCAGAATCACCCTCCATCGCTTTGTATTTTGCTCGAAATCTCGCCACCAAAAACCGCCGTATCGCCTCGATTTCCGCCTCCCTCCTCAGTTCGAGTTCAACGTGGCGGGGACCCAGGGGCGCACCTCTCGACGCTCTTCGAGGTGGTGTTGGTGGATCGACTTCTGGCGTCATCAATTGCGAGACAATCGCAACCCTAGGTTGAAGCTTTTGGCGATATATGGGTTTTCTCGTTCTGGCTTGTAACGAAGAAGAAGGGGGAAGGATTAATTAAAGGGTAATTAAGGAAATAAATTTTATGTTAATAATTTAATTATGAAATTAACTGATATCATCGTATCTTTTACATACAAGTTCGAAAAAATGCGAAACTGGACCCGTTGCGATCGTGGGGACGAGGGCTTCACAGCAAGACTGACCGAGTTCAATTTGGGGCACACTAGATGTAACAACCCGTATTTTCATATTATGTTATAGCCATAAATCAAGGCAGAATAAAATTTTAAGATAAGAACCAAGGGAAACAGGTTACTCCATTGCGTTCGTCTCGGAATTCTACATGAAATCGAATCCGAGTTTTCGAAAATCAGAGTCCGTATGACCAAGTTATGACCCTCCGAAGTTTCAGGAATTTTCAGAATCGAAAACAGCTCGAAATTCGAATTGGAAATTCGAATTCAAACCCCAGGGCAGACTGGGCGGGAAATTTCCCACCCTGGACCAGGTCGACCTCTCAGGGACCAGGTCGACCCTATGGTCGACCTGGTGCCAAAATCTGGTTTTTAGCCCAGATTCATTCTGATGTTTTTGGACACGTTTTCAGTCCAGGTTCATGATCCTAAACCTATATAAGCAACGCCCTAGCCCCTTACTCTCTACACAAATTCTCTTTGGCCTTATGTTGCTTGAAATCTGGTTGAAAAGTTAGAGAAAAAGGGACTTCTTCTTCTCCATCAAGACTACGTGTAGAGTTTTACAAATTGGGGGATTTTTGTTAGGCTCGAGATTCAACATCGACTTTTATTTTCTAATTCTCAAACCATGATCTGTAAGCCCCAGTTACTTTTAGATTCAAACTTTAAACCTAATATGGACATGTTGTAAATTGAAATTGAACTCATGTATGATAATTATCTTGGATCTATTAGTATTCACCTTGGATCTATTCTTGTTCATCGTGAATCTTGACTTGTGGGAATATTGATATGAAATTGATTCGGAGCCTATTCATGTTGTAGATCTGGACCCTCATGTCCATAATATTGTCATGACTACGATGTTGAATCAGCTATTATTGTAAGTCACAAAGTCTAGAATTGTCATATGGACCTTGGTATATATATATATATCATTTTGGATCTAAACTATGTGGACGTTGAAAGTGATTAGATTTGGTTCATCACCTTGTGCCCATTAGGTTGAACCTGACTAGTTTAACCTCTGGATTGTTAATTCGGATCATTATATCATTATAAGTTGTTGATAAGTATTGTGACGTTACAAGTTATTTTGGATCTTGTCATATTATTGTGACATCACAATTGGGCTAGGATTGTCAACCTGGATCTTGTTTAGTTATTGTGACATTACGAGCTATCAATTTTGGTCATTATGACATCACAGAACTTGTAGGATATTGTGTCGTCCCAATTATGATAGTTTGAATTAGAACTGCTAGAATTGTAAATTGCCACAAGATTTGCCAAATTCATCAAGTTCACTTGTACCCTCTTGTATACAAGTTTATGTTTATGCTAAAGTTGAATCACCGTAGTCATCTTTTCACCGTTATAATTAGGCTAATTAATAGCCTAAAGACCATAGAACTATATATGAATGCGTTAGTTAGACAACGGCGAAAAAAGGGTTAATTGGCATAATTGATGTGATGTTTATATGATTTGAACATTGTTGTAACTAGACATGAAACTTGAACATGAACATGACGCCTAGTATGAAATTGAAAATGGCCAATTCGAGGTTGGGTTGAGTTTGCAGCGTAATTCTGCCCGGAACCGCCCAACATATCCAGTTACTGCAAACAATAGGATCCAATGTGGGTAGTTGGTCATATCACACTTAAAAGCCCGAGGTCAGATTGAGTTGTGGTGTAATTATGCACGGAACCGCCCGACATATCCAGTGACCACAACAACAGGTCTGATGTGAGAGGTTGGGGTGCATTAATGAATTAATGCCACATGATAGGGTTAAGTAATGAACCGCTTGAATATACTTAACCAATTTGACACGATGATTTGATAGGGTTAAGTCATGAACCGCTTGAATATACTTAACCAATTTGACACGATGTACCGCTTGAATATACTTAACCAATTTGACATGATGATTTGATAGGGTTAAGTCATGAACCGCTTGAATATACTTAACCAATTTGACATGACACGTAGGCGGGTTAAGTCACGAACTTGAATGTCAACACTTAACCAACTTGACATGCTAGACTGATGGGGTTAAGTCTCGAATTTAAATGACAACACTTAACCTACTGGACGGAAACCCTAGTTACGCAGTCTTTTTCAGCAGTAACCCACTAGATGTATCACGGTACCCTGGAACTAGGCAGGGTAGGGCACGATTACTGGGCTGATTGTAAGCGACCAGAACGACGGCTGAGTTGGTGCGCCATTGTAGGTTCAGGCGGACTATGGTCGTGCACGTAGTCCGGAGTTGAAAAATTAGGCATTGGGCACCGGTTGGTTTACACTATGCATGCTTGATTTGTATCGGTGGTTGACACTCTAGGGCTTCATACACCCTAGGATGGACCTAGCACAGGTGACTACATTTCGTGATTGGGTCGTATGACACAGACACATGAAAGAGCTTGGACTTGTAGGGAGCCGATCGATTAATAGATCGTTACGTGGAAAAAGGGTGTTGTTCATTAGGTAGCATAATCCATAGTGGTCCTAGGTGACATAAATCCTAACTGAATCTAGAAAACGTTCAATAGGTAGCATAATCCCTAGTAGTCCTAGGTGGCATAAATCCTAGTTGAACACGCGATAGTTCATGATAAGGAAACCTAGCCAGAACAAGGGTGGCAGTCCAAACGATTTCAAGAATGGTGGCACTACGTTGAAGTAGTATAGAAATACGTGATGAAACCCGTACGATATACGACAAGGGACTGTACATATACATGGAAATGATGATACGGGTTGGGGTACTAGTACAGTTGGTGCAGAGAATGTTAAACATGCGATGCTATACGTAGTTTATCTGGTTTGCATAGTTCATCTTGTTACCGTAATTTATCCGGTTAGCATAGTTTATCTTGTTACCGTAGTTTATCTGGTTAGTATAGTTTATCTTGTCATCTTAGTTTAACTTGCCTATCTTGTCATCATCCATGTGTTTACTTTCTGTTTAGGCATGTCATGTTATCTTTACTTGTTTCTATGCTGAAAGTCACTAGGACTTACCGGTCTTTATGACTGACCCGTTTTCTTTCTCCTCTTTTTCTTCTGTTTCCCCCTAGGTTCTCAGGGAGGAAAACACTACTACTTAGTTTGGACTTCTTTCTGCTTCAAGATCATCATATATGGCTTTGACCCTTCTTGGCTATGGATGCTTTACTGTTTTACTTGGGGAATGATTTATGACTATGGTTTTATGCTTCTTTACTATTGCAAGACAGATTTCGATGTAATGGATTTAATGGCATTTTGATGTAAAAAGGCTTTAGACCTTTCTAGATTTTAAAGCAATGAAATTTGGTTCTTCTTCCGCTGTTTTATATATTCTGTCTTGTAATATTTCTGTGTATGCTTACCCAGATAATGGTCCAACAAAGCTAGTGCATTCCCTTTGTGAGTGACCCTAGCGGAGGTGAGGAGTTACATTTGGTATCATAGCAGAAGGTTACCGGACTGGACAAAAGTTTTTAAAACCTTTTGAAATTATTTTCAAAACCATTTACAAAGAAGCATTTTTCAAGAAAAGTTTTATTTTTAAAAGGCTATTCCCCAATGGCCATTAGCATTACCCTTTGTTTCCTTGTTTGAATCCCTTTTCCTTTCTTTCCTCCATATGTAGTCACATTAGTTCCATCTGCGACTAATCTTATTTTAAGCTTTGAAGCGTTGTCGTGCGATGGAGGTAGTTCTCGAGAGACCTGTTAACACGTTAAATAAGTGGGGATAAGAGTGGTTAAGGCGAATGAGGCTCAGAACAAGAAGGTAAAAATGTTTCTGTAGGAAAGCCTAGTTTATCTTTCTATCATGTCCGTACCGTTTTTGATTATGGTACATCGCATCCTTTTTATTTTTGCTTCGATAGTTGAGTCTCTGCACCTTAGTACTAGCGTAGTAGAGGATCCCATTTTTTTTCTCTTCTCAAAATCCTGTTGGGGAATCAGCTCATTTATTCATGACTTGTTTCGATTTGAGAATGTCTATGCTAAGCGTTGAGTTTTGAAGAAATGCTTATGTTTTTGGGCTACGGGTCGATTTTAGGGATGGAATGGTTATCCAGTACTGGTGCCATTCTTGAGTATGAAAAGAGGGTAGTTAGACTGTTGACTTGCCATGGTAATACCCTCGAAGTCTAGTGTAACCTTGAGGATTCTGCCATGCTTAGTTTCCTAGAATCTCTTGATACATTTGTTGATCTCGAGTAGTGTTCGCCACTAAGGTGGATGGTTCATTTCTCTTAGGCATGAGTTATAGGAAATCACCTTAGTAAGTACATTTGGCAACATGGCCGACATCTGTTTATTTGCAAGAGATAATTCTTCAGCGTGGAATAACCTATAGTCAGTAAATGAGATCCAGGATTCACTAGTGAATTTTGGAGAGCTTGCATGAAACCATGAGTGCGCAGTTATGTTTGAGCCAAGTATACAAGAAGGAGCATAAGGGAAAGTGGGACGAGAGGTAACAGTGAAGTGAGTTCCAACTCATATTTTGGAAACAAGAATTAAGAAGCTACGAAATTAGGAAGTTAAAGGCGGACAAGGCACAATGGAGTTAAGCTCAAGGAAATGCGACTTAGAAGATTGAAGACTAGATACGCGCATCATATCTCTTTTTAAGAGTATATCCTTGATCCCTCTTTTCCTGTAGAGCTTACTTGCATGCTATCTTTTATGTATATCCTCTCTGTACTATTCTCAATCTTATTTCTGTTGCAAACCCCATAAGGAGTATGACTCATCTGGTTGTGATATATGTTGGGGTTTGAGGGTGTCCATTGGGTTGACTAAACTTTTTGGGCTTTATAAGATATGGGTTGGTTTTAGGAATGGATTTTTGCGACCTAAAAGGAGTTTATCATGCTTGGTTTCCTAGAATAATATATATTGGTTTTTAGGCTGGTATTTAGGGGAGTTAATCTCCTAATTAGTATACATGTGAGGAAGATTTCCAGTTTTGACATTTCCTAATGGGTACAAAGTTTTTCTTTACTTGCTTCGACTATACCTTTAGGTAGGAACTAATGGATGTAAACATGTGTTTGAGACATGTTATGGTTGATGGTTGCAAGTGGTTGCTAGTTGTTGCTCGTGGATGCCTGAACACACATTAGGCACTAGATCGGCTCAGTCACATTTCATATTGCATATGCATGAATGTTTTATACTTGTACATGGATGGAAACTTGATAAGCTATCATTTGGATGTTGCATATGAATGAATGTTTGAGCACTCATGTAGAAATTGTGAAATGTAATAGGAATTTTGCATACATGTTGGACTCATCGCACTAACATACTTTGCATTAAGGAGGTTTACTGAATCAGTAACCGCATGATTTATTGCATTAGATAAGTACATATACACACACTCTCGCATATGTTCATACAACAATAGAAATCTTTTAAGGACAATGATTGCTTGTGGGTGATGTTTTGAGTAAATGGATGATGGATGGTAGGATACGTTCTCCTTAACTTGAAGATTTCTGGGACGAAATCCTTGAAGGAGGGGAGAATGTAACAACCCGTATTTGCATAACATGTTATAACCATAAATCAAGGCAGAATTAAATTTTAAAACAAGAATTAAGGGAATCGGGTTGCGCCATTGCGTTCGTCTCGGAATTCTGCATGAAATCAAGTCTGAGTTTTCAAAAATCGGAGTCCGTATGACCAAGTTATGACCCTCCGAAGTTTCAGGAATTTTCAAAATCGAAAACAGCTCTAAATTCGAATTCGAAATTCGAATTCAAACCCCAGGGCAGACTGGGCGGGAAATTTCCCGCCCAGGACCAGGTCGACCTGGGGGTCGACATTATGGTCGACCTCCCAAGGACCAGGTCGACCATATGGTCGACTTGGTGCCAAAATCTGGTTTTTAGCCCAGATTCATTCTGATGTTTTTGGACACGTTTTCAGTCCAGGTTCATGATCCTAAACCTATATAAGCAACCCCCTAGCCCCTTACTCACTACACAAATTCTCTCTGGCCTTATGTTGCTTAAATTCTGGTTGAAAAGTTAGAGAAAAAGGGACTTCTTCTTCTCCATCAAGACTACGTGTTGAGTTTTACAAATTGGGGGATTTCTGTTAGGCTCGAGATTCAACATCGACTTTTATTTTCTAATTCTCAAACCACGATCTGTAAGCCCCAGTTACTTTTAGATTCAAACTTTAAACCTAATATGGACATGTTGTACATTGAAATTGAACTCATGTATGATAATTATCTTGGATCTATTAGTATTCACCTTGGATCTATTATTGTTCATCTTGAATCTTGACTTTTGGGAATATTGATATGAAATTGATTTGGAGCCTATTCATGTTGTAGATCTAGACCCCTCATGTCCATAATATTGTCATGACTACGATGTTGAATTAGTTATTATTGTAATTCTCAAAGTCTAGAATTGTCATATGGACCTTGGATTTATATATATATATATATCATTTTGGATCTAAACTATGTGGACGTCGAAAGTGATTAGATTTGGTTCATCACCTTGTACCCATTAGGTTGAACCTAACTAGTTGAACCTCTAGATTGTTAATTTGGATCATTATATCATTATAAGTTGTTGATAAGTATTGTGACGTTACAAGTTATTTTGGATCTTTTCATGCTATTGTGACATCACAATTGGGCTACGATTGTCAACCTAGATCTTGTTTAGTTATTGTGACATTACGAGCTGTCAATTTTGGTCATTTTGACATCACAGAACTTGTAGGATGTTGTGTCATCCCAATTCTGATAATTTGAATTAGAATTGCTAGAATTGTAAATTGCCACAAGATTTGCCAAGTTCATCAAGTTCACTTGTACCCTCTTATATACAAGTTTATGTTTATGCTAAAGTTGAATCACCGTAGTCATCTTTTTCATCGTTATAATTAGGCTAAGTAATGGCCTAAAGACAGTAGAACTATATATGAATGCGTTAGTTAGAAAATGGGGAAAAAGGGTTAATCGGCATAATTGATGTGATGTTTATATGATTTGAACATTGTTGTAACTATACATGAAACTTGAACATGAACATGACGCTTAGTATGAACTTGAAAATGGCCAACTCGAGGTTGGGTTGAGTTTGTAGTGTAATTCTACCCGGAACCGCCCGACAAATCCAGTTACTACAAAACAATAGGATACAATGTGGGTAGTTGGTCATATCGCACTTGAAAACCCGAGGTCAGATTGTGTTGTGGTGTAATTCTTCCTGGAACCGCCCGGCATATCCAGTGACCACAACAACAGGTCTCATGTGAGAGGTTGGGGTGCATTAATGAATTAATGCCACACGATAGGGTTAACTCACGAACCGCTTGAATATAATTAACCAATTTGACACAATGATTTGATAGGGTTAAGTCATGAACCGCTTGAATATACTTAACCAATTTGACACGATGTACCGCTTGAATATACTTAACCAATTTGACACGATGATTTGATAGGGTTAAGTCATCAACCGCTTGAATATACTTAACCAATTTGACACGATGATTTGATAGGGTTAAGTCATGAACCGCTTGAATATACTTAACCAATTTGACATGATGAACCACTTGCACATATTTAACCAAGTTGACACGATGATTTGATAGGGTTAAGTCATGAACCGTTAAATATACTTAACCAATTTGACACGATGATTTGATAGGGTTAAGTCATGAACCGCTTGAATATACTTAACCAATTTGACACGACGAACCGCTTGAATATACTTAACCAATTCGACACGATGATTTGATAGGGTTAAGTCATGAACCGCTTGAATATACTTAACCAATTTGACACGATGATTTGATAGGGTTAATTCATGAACCGCTTGAATATACTTAACCAACTTGACACATGATTCGTAGGGCTAAGTCATGAACTTGAACGACAACACTTAGCCAATTTGACATGACACGTAGGCGGGTTAAATCACGAACTTGAATGACAACACTTAACCAACTTGACATGCTAGACTGATGGGGTTAAGTCTCGAATTTAAATGACAACACTTAACCTACTGGACGGAAACCGTAGTTACGCGGTCCTTTTCAGCAGTAACCCACTAGATGTATCACGGTACCCTGGAACTAGGCAGGGTGGGGCACAATTACTGGGATGATTTTAAGCGACCAGAACAACGGCTGAGTTGGTGCGCCATTGTAGGTTCAGGCGGACTATGGTCGTGCATGTAGTCCGGAGTAGAAAAAGCAAGCATTGAGCATCGGTAGGTTTACACTGTGCATGCTTGATTCGTGTCGGTGGTTGGCACTCTAGGGCTTGATACACCCTTGGGTGGACCTAGCACAGGTGATTACGTTTCGTGATTGGGCCGTATGACACAGACACATGAACGAGCTAGAACTTGTAGGGAGCCGATCGATTAATAGATCGTTACGTGGAAAAAGGGTGTTGTTCGTTAGGTAGCATAATCCCTAGTGGTCCTAGGAGGCGTAAATCCTAATCGAATCTAGAAAACGTTCAATAGGTAGCATAATCCAGAGTGGTCCTAGGTGGCATAAATCTTAGTTGAACAAGCGATAATTCATGAGAAGAAGCCTAGCCAGAACAAGGGTGACAGTCCAAACGATTTCAAGAATGGTGGCACTACGTTGAAGTAGTATAGAAATACGTGATGAAACCCATAAGATATACGGCAAGGGACTGTACATATACATGGAAAAGATGATATGGGTTGCGGTACTAGTACAGTTGGTGCAGAGAATGTTAAACAAGCGATGTTATACGTAGTTTATCTGGTTTGCATAGTTCATCGTGTTACCGTAGTTTATCTGGTTAGCATAGTTTATCTTGTTATCGTAGTTTATCTGGTTAGTATAGTTTATCTTGTCGTCTTAGTTTAACTTTCCTATCTTATCATCATCCATGTGTTTACTTTCAGTTTAGGCATGTCATGTTATCTTTACTTGTTTCTATGCTGAAATTCACTAGGACTTACTAGTCTTTATGACTGACCCGTTTTCTTTCACGTCTTTTTCTTCCGTTTCCCCCCAGGTTCTCAGGGAGTAAAACATTACTATTTAGTTTGGACTTCTTTATGCTTCAAGATCATCATATATGGCTTGGACCCTTCTTGGCTATGGATGCTTTACTGTTTTACTTGGGGAATGATTTATGACTATGGTTTTATGCTTCTTTACTATTGCAAGACAGATTTCGATGTAATGGATTTAATGGCATTTTGATGTAAAAAGGCTTCAGACCTTTCTAGATTTTAAAGCAATGAAATTTGGTTCTTCTTCCGCTGTTTTATATGTTCTATATTGTAATATTTCTGTGTATGCTTACCTAGATAATACTCCACCAAAACTTGTGCATTCCCTTTGTGAGTGACCCTGGCGGAGGTGGGGAGTTACACTAGAATTTTAGGCAAATTCAGACCCGAACGGTGATGAAATTCAGAAATAACAGGACCAATGTGAGAACTTCTCACTTTTAATTTATTTTCTAGTTGAAATATATACTAGGATGCGGACGGTGCTTAGCAGCACCCGACACCCATCGTCCACAGACCATGGATGACTTGTTTCTTTGATTTTTGTATTGTGAAAATTGATTGTGTGATGTGCATTGAATAAATAGTTTATAGTTAAAAATATAATTTTTAACGTGCATATATAATAAATAATTATAAACAAATCGAATGGTTTGTTTATGTACCCCCATTTGAAGGATATTGATTGGGACGATAAATTTTACACATCGCCCAACTGCACAAATAAAAATCTGTGTTTGTTGACTGAAACCCCACACAGGTATTGGGATATTATTTGACGTACACTAATCCCGATTGTTTAGTTGTATGTCAATCGATGGGTTGACAGACTGTGTAAGCGTTAATTATTTATATTTAATGCTTATGCAGTGTATGGTGCGCTTTGGATGATGGTTGATTATTTATCATTGCTATTATATACATATGTTGTATAGAATCAATGTAAATAACATTATATGGTAATTGATTGGGCCTCATTCCAAGATAGAAAATAAAGAAAATTCATGTGTTGAATAAAATATATATTCACGTGTTGAATAAAATAAAATTCATGTATTGAATAAAATTTATATTCATGTATTGAATAGAAGAAAATTCATGTGTTGAATGAAATATATATTCATGTGTTGAATATAAGAAAATTCATGTGTGAGGAAAATATTCATTTGTTGAATAGAATAACGAAGTTATTGAAATATTTAAAGCCTTGTTGGTTAGATTGACGCTATTTTGACGTGAACGATATTTATATCGGTTTTATACATTTTTATAATGAATATCGAAAAGGAATTAATTTCAAAATATAATGTTTTGAAAATATTATCATTCATATATCGATGATATGGAATATTCAATTTTGATTAGAAAATAAATAGGAAGTTGAAATCGTTTTGAAAACAAATTTAAAATGATTTATAAAATACGTTTTGAAAGGAAATCGATGAAATATATATAATATATATTATATAATGGCCCGAATAGAACGCGCCACGCTGCGGCAGTTCGCGAATTTCGACCATTGACTTCGAATGGACATTACGGAAGATCCGACCGTCGGATTCTCCTAAAACCAGAACCGTTGGGTTCGTATCGAAAATAGCTTTCTGACGAATATTAGAGATTTAAAATCTAACAGTTGGATTTGGAATAATGTCCAAATCAAATTTGGAAAAGGTCGTTGTAAGTGCAGTTCGATGGCCGTTGATGGAAATCGACTATACGGGCCTTGATAAAATTATTAAAAATAGCCATAATTTGTGTAAAATCACAAGAAATTATTTGGAAAGAATTGGGATGAAAAATTACATATTTGAAAAGATAAAAATAGATTTTTATCGAAATGAACTAGTTTTGAACTAGAATTATAATCCATTTGTTTTTGAAATAAATAAATTGGATTTGAAAGGGTTTTAAAAGTAACCAGAATTTACAATAATTGAATTGGAATGGATTTGAATCAAAATTGTCTTTGCAATATTTCGATGCTGGATTTCGTGATTATACAGATATTGTTATGGAAATTTGAAAGATATATTTATATTGTTATTTCCAATATGATATTTGTTAGTCGTAGAATTTGATATTGAATATAAGCTGATATATTTTCTATTCAGAGCCTTGTATTTAATATCAAATGGGATTTGGGTTTTTCGTGAATGGTGTCTTCATTAACACTGTTCTTAAACCCAGTTGAGAAAAGATTAAATCTTTTTGTTTAGATTTAATGTAGTATACCAATTAAATGATATTTAATTGGAATTGAATTGGAATTAATTTTTCGGTTTATCGTGGACCGTGTTTTAAAGGACATTGGTTCTTTAACCCAGTTAAAGACAGGATATGATTTCCCAAGTTAAAAAATCATTGGTAGTGATTATTGGGAAGATTAAAACCAAGTGGAGTTTTAATGAATCTTTAATTAGATTGAAATGATCGAGAATGGAGTATCACCAGTTTTGATCCAGGCGATAGTTAAATCATTAATTAGATTTGAACGTTGTTAGACCGAAATCTGGGCCTAACACCCAAATGCTATGTGAAAACCTCACAATCACATAATAAACATAGAAAAAGCAGTAAAATAAATGAGGAAACACGAGATTTTTGTAGTGGTTCGGCTCAATCCAAGCCTACGTCCACTTTATAGTTTCTTAAATCCTAAGAAGCTATTACAATGTTGTTTGCTTGCAGTTTATACACGAAATTCTCGTGTTTACAATGAAAAAGTGGAAATTATACACGTAGTCCTTGTGTTGAATTGAGTTAGGTCGGCCTTATTTTGGTTGCAAAATCCTTGCAATGACAATGGTGAAAGATAAGAGTTGGAATGGCCGAGAAGAAGGAGAGTCAAAAAGTTCCTCAAAATGGCCACATTGTGGTGTATTTATAGGCGTAGAGGAGCTTCTGAGCGGTTCGGTTCGGATGCCACGTGGTGCGCCCAAAGGAAATCTCGAAGAGTAGTGGAGAATGTGGAAATATCCTTTCCAAGTTGTGCTAGGCCAAGTGTTATCCGATCCGCACTTGTAGGAGGCGGTTATGACAAGAGAATCGGTCGAACTTCATGGGCAGAAGCAGGTCCAAGGGGTTCGGTTCAGGTCCGATCCAAACCGAGTTGATGTCTCCGATCTGAAGACTGGAAGCACTTCATTGCAGATTACTTCAGGCGGTTCGGTTCTTCTATGCTTCGATCCGAATCGTATATCCGATCCGAATGGGTTACGCCAATTACAGATTCCAAGTTCTCGGTTCTGCACGCGTTCACGGAAACGAGAGTAACTTTCAAACCGTAAGTCCGTTTTAGCTAAACGAAAGCTCGATTCGAAGCTGATTCAGAGAGCTACAAGAGTTTCAAATCTTAGCTCCGTAATTGTAGTTTTCGGGCCCATTTGATAGGAGTTTCGGGCCAGTCATTGTTTGTGATGCGACTTCAACCAAATCGCTTCATATCTTTTGACGATGTTCCCAATACTTGAGCGTATTGTTTACCAGAAATTCTATGTGTGACTGCTTTGACTAAAAAGCGCGCCAAGATTTTTCCCCCAGAACATATCTTACGGGTTGAAGGAAGATGTGTTCGGGATAATCCAAGGCTACGCCAGGCCTGCCAGTTGCAAGTATAATCCATACCTGCGAAGAAAAGAGAGCAAAAAGGTGTGTCAAATCCTGATAAAACTGATTACACTTTCGAGCATAAACCATGCTTGGGCGTTTGTTTGAGCATAAACCATACTCGAGGGACTTTCGAACCATCCTGCCAAAACCTGGCGAGGCACCTAACCTTCCGGGTATAAGCCATACCAGGAAGTTCAAACTGAGCATAAGCCATACTCGAGTTTTATTGAGTTCATTTTCCCAATCCTGACAAGATCGTTCGTCGTTCCAGAGTATATTCCATACTTTAGCAACCTGGTGAGTACAATCCATACTCTTGTCGGGATAGAGCTATACTTGCCAAAACCGGACAAGACAGTCTGTCCCTAGGCATAATCCATGCCTAGGGGTCCGAGAAAAGTATAAGCCATACTTTAATTGAGATTGAAAATCCTGCCATAACCTGACAAGACACTTAAATTCGCCAAATATAATCCATGTTCGGAAAGTCCTTCCTTATTCAATTCAAAGTACAAAATCAAAGCAAATCCTAATTGGTTTGTCATCGAGTGCAGAGCACGCTTTGGAGCTAAATCCTAACCCCGAACGTGTGTACTATGATTTAGCCAATCGGAAAACCTAAAGAAAGCAAAGAGACATATCTTAAATCCTAAGAAACGCTGGAAACGCAGAGTGATCCAATCCAGATCAGTTGATGATGAGCCCACGGGAGCTCGTTCCAGGGTCGTTCCCTCTCCAAGGAGCAGGTTGTGGCAGCGCGGGCGCAGGCGCTGTAGGTTGTTTCACATACTCGGGTAGCTCTCCACGTCTAACCCGTTCCTCAATCAAGTCTCACAAGTGGCTACACTCATTTGTATCATGACGGTTTATATCATGAAATATGCAGTATTTTCCAGAATCGCGTTCTCTTTATGATGGCTCCCTCCTGGGAGGCTTTGGATAGAAGACGTCACCGTTTGTGTTTATGTAGATGTCAGTCATGGTCGAATTGAGTTCGGTATACTTTTCATATCTGGGCCATCTCCGGGGCTGAGTGTTGCGGTCATTCTTGACGGTAGCTTTTCCTTTGCCTTTACCAGAATCAGACGGTTCTCCATCTTTGAGCATGTTAACATCAAGAATTTTCTTTTCGTACGTTGCGTCTTCTTCACGCAGAAACCTATTCAATTCAAGGTAGAATTCACTGAGATTCCTAGGTGGGTCTCGGTATAAGGATTTTTTGAACTCCGAGTTGTCCAGAATGCCGGATACTGCCACCTTCCATACCATAGATGGCTCAGGTTGATCAACGGATGCTGCTGCAATGTTGAACCGTTCCAAAAATGAGCAAAGAGTTTCTCTGGACCTCTGCTTGATTGTAGTTAGTGAGATTACATTCTTGGGTCGAGTGATGTGGACCCGAAACTGTTCAATAAAGCGAGCGACCAACATGTTCCAGCGGTTGATCGATCCAGACTCCAGCTGCCGAACCCACATAGTAGCAATATCAGTCAAGAAGAGAGGGAAGCATTTTGCCATGACGTTTTCTGATGCTGATTAAACTTCCATATGACGTTTGTAACGCATCTGGTGCACGGTAGGATCCGTCCTGCCATTGTAGGGCTCCAATTGTTGAAGTTTGAAATCTGGGGGATTGCGAGAATTCCTGATTTCCTGTGTGAATAGATTGTAATTGACATCATCCATGTCATTCTGATAAGTGCGGCCTCTCGAGAGGCGTTCAATGAGATTGGTGAGCCGATCGCCTTCAAAGAGTTGTTGCAAGTTGACAAGTTCAGAGCTGATGCCCCCAGCGTTGAGTCCACAGGAGTTCTGAAAAGTACGGGGAGCTTGAAAGGCCATCCGGTTCGGTTTGGAGGTGCCCCCCACCCCCACTGTGGCTCGGAGAAGTGAGGAAGTTCGTAGTGATGTGCACGGTTCGGGTCAGATAGTCCGATCCGACCCGGTTCTGGCCCTCTGTTCCGAGCAGTTTCCTGTTGCCGTTGAGCTAGAGTTGGTGCTTGGTTGTTCATCCGAACCGGAGCGGATGTAGGTCGAACCGGAGCAAAGCCTTGATTTTCAGAGGGGAGGCTGCTGGACCCAAGCTCATGTAGGGTTTCTATTCGGATCGGGTCCGAACCGACCCGGTGGGGAACGCCCCCCATTTCCATCTGCGTTGGATTCAGATTTTGGCCCTCGGTTCAGAGCAGATCCGAACCGATCCGGTTCGTTATCCCTGCTAGAGCCATTTTCGTGCCGTTTCCAGCGAGTTGTGCATTGTTGCTCGGTCTTCCTTCCATCCGAGAGAAGAATTGGTCAATCATCTCCCGTTGTTTTTGGAGGAGATCATCTTGCCTTGCCATCCGGGTTCTCAATTCAGCGAGAACGCCGTCCATTTCATCTCTGGTTAAGTATGCTGATAAATCACCATGAGAGGAAGTCTCTTGGCTCGCCTCATTCCTCGCGCCTTCTGTACCAACGTCCTTAGTACGAGAGAAGGTTCCATCTTTCTTTCGTTTAACCATCGATCTAATAGATGAGCAATCCGTATCCTTTCAAGCTAGAGATTTAAGTAATATCGTGTGCCCCCTTCCTGGCGCGCCAAAATGTTAGAACGAAATCTGGGCCTAACACCCAAATGCTATGTGAAAACCTCACAATCACAGAATAAATACAGAAAAAGCAGTAAAATAAAAGAGGACACACGGGATTTTTATAGTGTTTCGGCTCAATCCAAGCCTACGTCCACTTTATAGTTTCTTAAATCCTAAGAAGCTATTACAATGTTGTTTGCTTGCAGCTTATACACGAAATCCTCGTGTTTACAATGAAAAAGTGGAAATTATACACGAAGTCCTCGTGTTGAATTGAGTTAGATCGGCCTTCTTGTGGTTGCAAAATCCTTGCAATGGCAATGGTGAAAGATAAGAGTTGGAATGGCCGAGAAGAAGGAGTGTCAAAAAGTCCCTCAAAATGGCCAGATTGTGGTGTATTTATAGGCGTAGAGGAGCTTCTGAGCGGTTCGGCTCAGATGCCACGTGGTGCGCCCAAAGGAAATCTCGAAGAGTAGTGGAAAACGTGGAAATATCCTTTCCAAGTCGTTCTAGGCCAAGTGTCATCCGATCCGCACTTGTAGGAGGCGGTTATGGCAATAGAATCGGTCAAACTTCGTGTGTAGAAGCTGTTCCAAGGGGTTCGGTTCGGGTCCGATCTGAACCGAGTTGATGTCTCCGATCCGAAGACTGGAAGCACTTCATTGCAGAATACTTCAGGCGGGTTGGATCTTCTATGCTCTGATCCGAACAGTATATCCGATCCGAATGGGTTACGCCTATTCCAGATTCCAAGTTCTCGGTTCTACACGCGTTCACGGAAACGGGCGTAACTTTCAAACAGTAAGTCCGTTTTAGCCAAATGAAAGCTCGATTCGAAGCTGATTCAGAGAGCTATAAGAGTTATGAAGCTCAGCTCCGTAATTTCTGTTTTCGGGCCCAAAATAGGTGGTTTGATAGGAGATTCGGGCCAATCTTTGTTTGTGATGCGACTTCAACCAAATCGCTTCATGTCTTTTGACGATGTTCCCAATACTTGAGCGTATTGTTTACCAGAAATTCTATGTGCGACTGCTTTGACTAAAAAGTGGGCCAACAAATGTGAAATGGTAATTGAATTTACCGATAACACTGTGGTGTTAGATATGAAGTATTACCAGTTTTACTTCATGGGATGAATAGGTTGGTATTGGGAAATTAAAACAAATGATTACTTCGGTAAGGTTCCTTAATCCCGACTAGTTTGGATAAACCAAAATTTGGTTTGAATTGATATTCAAAGGAGGATTAAAGAATAAATTTAAGGAATTTAACTTTGATAAAATTAATGGGAACCTTTCCCAAAGTATAAGAATATTTGAATAAAAGTATATTCTTAATTGGAATGAGGCGCATGTTGTGTTTGTGTAACACTTGTTTATTATATATGCGAGTTATTCAGAAAGACCGGGTTTATCCCATTCTGAATAACTGATTCGACGATGTGTCAAGGATGAAGATGGTGGTTGAAGACCGGAGGTCTTCACATCGTTTGGATAATTACTGATGATCTTGATTGGGCTGTACACCCAAGAGGAGGGAATCAGTTGGTGATCGTCCAGACGTACTTGGAGATCGATGGATATGCGAGGTACCAGGTGCCTCCGGTTTCGATCAAACCCAGAACGGATTTGTAAATGGAATGTGTGTCTGACATTGGATATCATTCTGTGTTAGTGATGGATATCGGTTGCATGGAGTGGTTTGCCTGTGTGGCATGCTAAGATGCAAATGATCAAGGCTTCTGCTGAAAAGCAGAGTCTTGTGGTTGATGATCAAAGCACGGCCTGTGTGGCATAGCTTTGTGCAGTGTTAATTCGTGAGACTGACACCCCAGTTGTGAACCAGATACGGGAGAGGACATCAGGGAGGGCATGCTTTTCCTTCTAGCTAGGATGGTGTCAGTGACCTATTAGCCCTGACATTTATATTATTTTCACCTATGTGGTTGTTGGATTGCGAGGCGCCTCGGATATATCGGTGACTATGTGGAGCCGATGGAGTCATTTGGCTCATTGACGCCCCAAAGGGCGGGGAAATCCAGTGTTCAGGCATTATAATCTACATCGGTGGACCATCCCTGATGATCCAAGGGGCAGTTGCGGCTGTTCCTGAGGGGTGGGCTAGAGCTTCTCGAATTCGGTAGAGGATGATCCCTCGCCTCGGTTCACAGATTTAAATCCAACTTCCAATACGTGACTTTGCGGTTTTGATTGTAGAGCCTAGTATTGGCGACATGATATATGGTACCCATGCCGTCTATGATTGATACTTATGATTGAAATTGTTTTGACACTATACACTTATAGTAATAAAAGATGAAATTTAGCGCATCAAGCATTCTTTGGCTATTGTAAGGTAAAATCCTATCCTCCGGCTTGTGTTGCATTGTGTGATGGGACCTGGGTCTTATAATAGCTTCATTGTTCTTTATTTAGCATTGCGTTGTTGTTGTAAGCACTGGTATTCTTGGGAGGAAACCCGTTCGGTGTTATACGGCATGGTCCCTTGATTTACCCGACTTTAAAATTAAGTTTAATAACTGATTTAGTTCTCACACCAATCATATGACTGACCTGGAGTTTATTATTTTAACCTAAACTCTAGGTGCCCGTATTTTCAATACGGGCAGCTAGTAGTTTTTGTTTTCCAGATTTATATTCACAGGATCCTGGTTTACAGCTGGAATGATATCCGAAAAGCTCTGTATCCGTATATCTCTTTCAATTGTGTATTGTATTATTTTTCCACTGCAGTAATGTATTTAAATCTCTGATATTTCTCTGATGCATAATATTTATTCATACTGTGTATATCCTTGTATTCTGATGGAATTGTTGTAATTAATAATTAAATGTTCTTCTGTTTGCATTCCGATTTGTCATGTTCTCAAAACAATCAGGAGTTTCGAGCGGTCTTGGTCGGTTTAGCGATCGATTCGGATCGAGCGAAATTCCTTATTGTCACATTTGGTATCAGAGCTTAGGTTTACAGAGCTCGAAAACAAGACACGTTAGAACCAATCGAAAGAATTCATCAGAGATTGGATTAGTAATATCCAATGAGAATGGTTCGTTAGAAATGGGATCAGTAGTATCCTAGAACGAGTGTGAAGAGTATATTTTTAAAATGAAAACGAATTTTGTTTTGAAAATTTAATTCAATTATTCGTATTTGAATATTTATTTGTATTGATTTGGACAATCCAATATATAAAGATTTTGTATATACGTCTGATCCACGTGTATTCGATGTTTTAATATACTGGATAGATATAGGATCACACTCTAGTCGCCCGGGTCTGATTCTGATGATGGCGTGCCATCATCAATGTTTATATTCGAATGACAAAAGTGGGATTTCTATATATTTCCAATTGACTGGTGTGAGAACCAAAATTGGATAGGGTCTATTGTTATGATTTGGCATCAAAAATGTGATTTTGACTATGTATCAAAATTATGAATTTGAAACGTTAATCAACTAATTGATTGCTGATTGTGTTGTTTGATTATTGGTTGATTAATTATAATTTGGGCCATTTAGCCAAATTGATCAAACAATGAGTTGTATTGAAAATTAGTCGCATTTGCATGCATATACATGTACATACATTGAACAGGTCATAGCAAGGAGGCTAGAGAAAGGGAATAAAATTGTTTGCCCGACAAATAGGTACATGTTTATTGTATTTCTTGGGTTTTTGATGATTTTATGAGCCGTTTGGCTAGCCGATTGGCTCTTTCTTTTTCTTTTTGGATTGGTGAGGGCCATGGGAGGCTATTAGAAATATCCCGAAGCTCCCGGTGCGTGAGAGGTTATGGCGAAATTTTTCGAAAATTTAGGGTGTTAGCCAAATTTTTGAATTTTTTAAAAAGTTCTTAGAAACTGAAAGTTGAAGAACTTAAGCCGTAATGAAAATAATGAAAGTTGAGTTGATTAGTAAAACAACTTTCAGTTTCTTTCCTTTTTGGGGACGAAAAGTTTTAAGTGGGGGAGATTGTAATAACCCGGAAATTCCAAGCAAATTAAAAATTTTTGTTTTGGAAATTTTGATGAATTTCGAATATTTAAAATGAATTATTTTAAATAATAACGACAAGAAATTTATTTTGAATAGAATTAGAACGTATATATTTATTTGAATCCTCGTTAGAATATATATATTTATTTTTAATTATAAAAGGAATCGAAAATAGTGCGGTAGTTCAAAAATTCGATTTCAAATTTTAAATGAATGTACAGGATTTAAAATAAGTCGGATTTTAGCGAAACCAAAAACATTAGAATCTAATTGAGACTATCTTTCCAACGAATCCGAAAAATTGAAATTTCATAACGGGAATAAAAAGTTACGTCCAATTAAAAATTCAGAATAGTCGCTATCGAATTCTGCCCCTTAAAAATGGAAATTTTGCAAACGACCTCGGTTTTCGATGAAACCACTTTTGTTGGATCCGGGATGTCAAGTTATTGCTAGGTTTCAAAATTCATAATATTCTGAATCAATATGTGAGGGTGGCGAAGTAAAACGTGTTTTGTCAATGTCAGTCAATTTCGATCGACTAGAACATGGCCATTTTTCAAACGGTCTCGGAATTTGATGAAATTAGTTTTGTTAGGACGATATACAAAGCTATAAATAATTTTTCTAGAATTTTTAGAGTTGGTATGTGGCCCCGGTAAATTAAAATGTATGTAAATTTGAATATATATTGATTTATATTTTAATTTAAAGGGAAATTGATCATATCAGTCGAATTAGCTTACCGGGTATATCCCATTGTGTTCGGAATGGGAGTATTTGGCTAAGGGCGACAATCGTTGGGTTTGATTTGGAGTTCCTTTGTGATTTTGACATTAAAATTTATTAAAATAATAATTTAATTTCCTATAAAGGGCCATAGTCAAACCCTAGTTAACTCCCTCTCTCTCAGCCGTCGTTCTCGAATAGAAGGCGGAAAAAGCTCAGATTTTTAAGCTCGAAAACTTGCAATCCGCGCAAAATTAACCCGCAGTTCTTTGGAGGAAATCAAAGTACTTCTCACCAGCTTTACATCCATAACAGAATCACACTCAATCGCTATGTATTTTGCTCGAAATCTCGCCACCAACAACCATCGTATCGCCTCGATTTCCGCCTCCCTCCTCAGTTCGAATTCAACGTTGTGGGGACCCAGGGGCGCGCCTCTCGATGCTCTTCGAGGTGGCGCTGGTGGATCGACTTCTGGCGTCATCAATAGCGAGATAATCGCAACCCTAGGTTGGAGCTTTTGGCGATATATGGTTTTTCTCGTTCAGGCTTGTAACGAAGAAGAAAGGGGAAGGATTAATTAAAGGGTAATTAAGGAAATAAATTTTATGTTAATAATTTAATTATGTAATTAACACTGATATCATCGTATCTTTTACATACGAGGTCGGAAAAATGCGAAACTGGATCCATTACGATCATGGGGATGAGTGCTTCACAGCAAGACTGACCGAGTTCATTTTGGGGCACGCTAGAATTTTAGACAAATTCAGACCTGAACGGTGATGAAATTCAGAGAGAACTTCTCACTTTTAATTTATTTTCTAGTTGAAATATATACTAGGATGCAGACGTTGCTTAGCAGCACCCGACACCCGTCGTCCACAGACCATGGATGACTTGTTTGTTTGATTGGTGTGTTGTGAAAATTGATTGTGTGATGTGGATTGACCGAATATTTTATAGTTAAAAATATAATTTTTAACGTGTATATAAAATAAATATTTAGAAACAAATCGGACAGTTTGTTTATGTACACCCATTTGAAGGATATTGATTGGGACGATAAATTTTACACATCGCCCAACTGCACGAATAAAAATATGTGTTTGTTGACTGAAACCACACACGGGTATTGGGATGATATTTGAAGTACACTAGTCCCGATTGTTTAGTTGTATGTCAATCGATGGGTTGATAGTCTTTGTAAGCGTTAATTATTTATATTTAATTTTTATGCAGTTATGTGGTGCACTTTGGATGATGGTTGATTATTTATCATTGCTATTATATACATGTGGTGTATAGAATCCATATAAATAACATTCTATGGTAATTGATTGGGCCTCATTCCAAGTTGGAAAATAAAGAAAATTCATGTGTTGAATAAAATATATATTCACGTGTTGAATAAATGAAAATTCAAGTGTTGAATAAAGAATGTATTCATTTGTTGAATAGAAGAAAATTCATGTGTTGAATAAAATATATATTCATGTGTTGAATAAAAGAAAATTCATGTGTTGAGTAAAATATTCATTTGTTAAATAGAATAACGAAGTTATTCAAATATATAAAGCCGTGTTGGTTAAATTGACGCTATTTTGACGTGAACGATATTTATATCAGTTTTATTCATTTTATAATGAATATCGAAAAGGAATTGATTTCAACATATAATGTTTTGAAAATATTATCATTTATATATCGATGATATGGAATATTCAATTTTGAATAGAAATTGAATAGGAAGTTGAAATCGTTTTGAATATGAATTTAAAACGATTTATAAAATACGTTTTGAAAGGAAATCGAAGAAATATATATAATATATATAATATAATGGCCTGAATAGAACGCGCTGCGGTAGTTCGCGAATTTCGACCATTGAAGGCGAATGGACATTACGGGAGATCCGACCGTCGGATTCTCCTAAAACCGGAAGCGTTGGGTTCTAATCGAAAAGTGCTTTCTAACGAATATTAGAGATTTGAAACCTAAAGGTTGGATTTGGAATTATGTCCGAATCAAATTTGGATTAGGTCGTTGTAAGTGCAGTTCGATGGCCGTTGATGGAAATCGAATGTACGGGCCTTGATAAAATTATTAAAATAGCAATAATTTGTGTAGAATCATAAGAAATGATTTGGAAAGAATTAGGATGAAAATTCAATATTTGAAAAGATAAAAATAGATTTTTATCGAAATGAACTAGTTTTGAACTAGAATTATAATCCATTTATTTTTGAAATAAATAAATTGGATTTGAAAGGGTTTTAAAAGTAACTAGAATTTCCAATAATTGAATTGGAATGGATTTGAATCGAAATTGTCTTTGGAATATTTCGATGTTGGATTTCGTGATTATACAGATATTTTTATGAAAATTTGAAAGATATATTTATATCGTTATTTCCAATACGATATTTGTTGGTCGTAGAATTTGATAATGAATATAAGCCGATATATTTTCTATTCAGAGCCTTATATTTAATATCAAATGGGATTTGGGTTTGTCGTGAATGGTGTCTTCATTAACACTGTTCATAAACCAAGTTGAGAAAAAGATTAAGTCTTTTTATTTAGAATTAATGAAGTATACCAATTAAATGATATTTTATTGGAATTGATTTTCGGGTTTATCGTGAACGTTGTTTTAAAGGACATTGGTTCTTTAACCCAGTTAAAGACGGGATATGATTTCCCAAGTCAAATAATCATTGATAGTATTATTGGGAACATTAAAACCAAGTGGAGTTTTAATGAATCTTTAATTGATTGAAATGATCAAGAATGGATTATCACCAGTTTTGCTCTAGGCGATAGTTAATTCTTTAATTAGATTTGAACTTGAAATGGTAATTGAATTTACCGATAATACTGTGGTTCTACCTTCATTAGGGTCACTCACAAAGGGAATGCCCAAATTTTGGTGGAGGTTTATAAGTATAAGTCACACTACTACAAAACAGGCCTGTTGCTTCGCCTCATTTGCTTCGGTTGTCTTTACAACCGATGCAAATAGTGTTATTTGCATCGATTTCTGTGGGACCGATGCAAATACACAAGCATATACTAGTATTTGCATCGGTTTTCATCATAACCGATGCAAATAGCGTTATTTGCGTCGGTTCCTTAGGATGCGATGCAAATGCACCGAATCAAATAATATTATTTACATCGGCTCTTGAGAAACCAATGCAAAATCAGTGAACCGTATAGTGTTATTTGCATCGGTTGCACTTACAACCGATGAAAGTAGTGTCATTTTCATAGGAATGCATCAAAGACCGATGCAAATGTATCGAAGCGAATAGTTTGTTTGCACTTTAAAAATCGAAACAATTGCTGATTATTTTAATCGAATCCAATAATCATAAATACTCATTCATATATGTCATTATTTGTGATTTGTTATAATTAACGATCATCAATAAAAAAAATTTATAGGATGAGTAATTTTTTGTTTGGTAATTTATTATAGTTAGTTATTATAATTAGCAATTATTTTTAATGTTTATTAATTAAATTAAATATTAAACTAACCAACAATCAATACTTGATAATTAGTATTCAATAATTAATATTTAATTAAAGAGTAGTATTTATGAATTAATAAGTCATGCTTAATAATTAATGATTATTATTTATAATAAAATTTGATTAATAATAATGATGAGTAAGTAATATTAATAATTATTATGGAATGATAACAATTATAAATTATTATTCAACATAACCATTAAATAGTTAATAACTGATTATTAATTTTTAGTAAATATAATCACGTAATTATGTAGTATTTAAATAAGTATTATTAATTAATAAATAATATATAATTACTAGTAACTATTATAAGTTATCAATATTTAATGAGCTTAATATTAATAACTAATGTAATTATAGTTAAATATTAAATATTTAAATATTAAATACACAACATTAATGTTTGAAAAATAATTAATTACTAAAAACTATATAGTAAGACCTTTTTCCAAAAAAAACTATATAATAGTTAAGGCTAATATTTAACATTCAGTAACTAATAATAAATTTAATACCTATGAAGTGATATCTAGTATTTATGAATTAATTTTAAATAATTATTAATTAATAATGACTATTAATAAAATAAAAAATTAATAAACATTAAAGAAATAATAAGTAACGATTAATAAACTAGAGGTAAACTAGTAATTTTTGTTAATAAATTATAAGTAGTTTATAAAGTAGAAGCAACTAGTAGACTATATAGCTAATAAACTACAAATTAGTAAATAACAGCTTATAAACTAGAAATAAACTACAGTTCATATGTAATATTTATTTTGTTAATTAAAATAATTAGTGAATTATGGTGAATTATATTTAATAATCAGTATTTGACAATTAATGTTTAACATATAATATTAAGTTAATAAGTAATAAAATAATAATTAATTAAGTGACTGTATTTAGTAAGAGAGCATAATGTGAGTTATAAAAAAAGGATATAAAATATTATTAGAATATCAATAGGATTGTAGGGAAAATAATATTTGATTTGATTGCTTTGAAATTAGTTAATGGCAATGAGAGTAATTCCATAACTACATCAATCAAGGACTTCGGTTGATGCCTTTTTAATGGAGGGGTTAAGATCAATATATTTGAATGCAACAAAATAACATTAAGATCATGCAAATAATGAAAAATTAAAATATAATAGAAATAAATTTATTTTAATTTTTGTTTGGTAAATAAATGATAGCTATATTTAAAAATTAGAAATATTAACTAAAATTTCTTTGGTAGGAATCTTTAAGAAGATTAAGATTGGAATTTGAGTTTTTGGTCTTCTTTTAAACCATATGAAATTGAAAAGGATGAATAAAATACACAGATAAGAGTAGCTCTTAGAATGTTGTCCATTACATAATAAGATACGATTAATTGCTAATTTAATGATGCAACGTTGTGAAATAATGAAATTTATTTTGAGACCTAAATGGAAAATGGGCTAAGAATTAAGCGAATTCACCATTCAACATAAAATTACATATGAAAGATGAGAATTCTAATTGTACCATACTTTTTGTTGTATAATAATAGAATATATAAATTTATTATTTAAAACATATCAATAAATTATATACATAAAGAAATTTATAAAATAAATCAATTAATACGACGATTATAATTAGTAAAAGAGCGTAATGAGTTATCAAAAAAGGAATTCAATATTCAATCTAAAAGTGAATGAAAGACGAGTTATCAAAAAATGACTATATTTACTACTAATACTTAATAATTAGTATTTAGTGCCTATTATCGGTTATTTAATAATTTTTATTGATTATCTCGTAATTATAGATTATTTTGAGTAATTAATTTAGACAAATTGTGATTACTATTTAATGTTTACTAAATTAACAATCAATATTATAAATTAACTAACTTTTAATTATTCATTATAATTTTACTATTAATGTTTAATAATTAATTTTTTATACAATATTTACTTACTAAACATTGTGATTAAACAACTACCTTAAACAATATTAATACTGGTTTTTAGTTTTCAATAAATACTGTTGAATAATTAAGTAGTAAAAACCTAATTTAATTAATAGGTGGTCCCAAAACATATAAGGTATCCGTTAATTGCTCACGCATTACCTATTCACGCGTTATTAATTGGCAAACGAGTCAGACCTTAAACGGATAACATATCTGTTGCCTGCTTCTCAAGCACTAATTCTTTGTCATCTATAAAAATACATTTTCCGCCGCCTCCATCAAAATTCTCTTTCCCAGTTCTTTTTGCCATTTCTGTATAAATCTTGATCGGAGTAGCGGCGATGGCAATCGATGTTTATCTCGTCCATCCGAATTTCTGCCGCAATTAAACCAGTTTCGATTTTGTTTGAAGATCAGTGATTAACGCGTACTTATTTGAAGATTAGTGGTTTATTTTTGGGTTTTGTCTTTGAAGGACGTGTGATGGTTGTTGTGCTTGCAGGGTTAGTTGGGGGAGGCTGTCAGTTGTTATTGTTTGATGCTTACGGTGGCGGTCTCGTAGGCGATGTTGAAGTTGTGAATCTTGAAGGGTTGGATGAAGCGTCAGGGAAATGTTGTAAGAGTACGGTTTTCTATTGATGACGGGGTGAAGGAGATGAGCAGGTATGGTCGTATTTTGATTTTTATTTCATTTCAGCAATTTACATGAAGAATAATAATCTTCACTTCGTTTTCTTGCATCAATAAAAAATTTAGTTCATTGCAGGTTCTTCAACTTCACCCTTTTTATTGTTCTTATGTGGTTTATGAAGCTTTATAAACAACTGAAGATGCCTTCATCTTCTCAGGTTTCTGTTCGGTCAATTTAGGATTGGTCAATGCTAGTTACATTACGTGTTTGTAACAAAGCACCTACTTATTTGCAGCTTCTAACAGTGATTTGTTAAATTGATTCGGTTTAAATTTTTGTAGTGTATTTTATTAAATAATACTCATCTGTTTTGCTGTACTTCTATGTTTGCAATTGAATTTGTTGAATTTGAATTGTTAAATATTCATTTGGTTAATATTTACTTTCATTAACCAGTTGTTTGTTTGTTTGACAACACTCTACTTTTTTTTGTAAAAGAAAGTTAGAAAAAAACCAACCCACCAATTGTCTGTTTTTGTGTTCATTTGTTCTTTGCATTAGTTTGTTTTCTTTTGCATTTCATTCATGCAGTCCATCTGCACTCTTCAGTCATTTTTAGGTTCTGTTAATTACACATTTCTTTAGTTTTAGTTTTCGTATTTTTTTCATTTTCTTTACAGTGCTTTTTTGGGTTACAAATTCTTAGTGCAACTTTATTATTAACACCGTTATTATTGTTTCCGACTTTATAATCATGCAACTCTATATCAATGTGCATTGTGTATTTATATTTGCATAAAAAAATCATGGATAATTTAATACATAAAACATTCCATTTTTTTACATTTCTACTTAGTTTCGATTAGTTGTGCTTATGTTTAGTGCTTCATTCGCCGAAGCCAAAGTCAATTGCAAAAACAGAACTTCAACTCCAAATTTTGCCTACAAATAACTATCAACTCTAATATTTAAAGACTTCATATTTAATTATTACTCATATATTAGCAAGTGCCATCTTTAACCCATAACTGAAATTTCATTCCTCGGCATAATTTTTGTAGCAAATTATGGATGGAAATGAAGAAAAAGCACAAAATTAGCAAATAGTATCGCAGTTATGAAGAAAATTAAGTTGTAACCTTGTCACTGGAATTTCATTGTTTTAATTTAATATTTCAA
Source organism: Allium sativum (assembly GCA_030737875.1). Classification (NCBI taxonomy): domain Eukaryota; kingdom Viridiplantae; phylum Streptophyta; class Magnoliopsida; order Asparagales; family Amaryllidaceae; genus Allium; species Allium sativum. The sequence goes on along the minus strand of CM060924.1, from coordinate 256,802,866 downwards.
AAGATGTACAATAACGTTATTGATTCAAATTTATATATCTATAATGTAACCTTTAATTTGTACATGTAGGTTTCAGTTACGATAACCATGAAAAAGCTAATAGTACATTTGGATCTCAGCTGCAACTTCATAGGTTGTACTCCTTTAGCCTACGGCTTCGGTTTTCATTACATTTCTGAATAGTTCAAGTGTTGTGTTTATTACATAGCTGAACAACTGTAGAATTAGTGTGGTTTAGTTTTACCTTTTTTGTATCATATTTGAGATACTGATGTAGTATTCGATATTGGTGCAGTACTTGAATCTATTTCAATGTATTAATGATGCATTTTCCTTCTATTTGTGTGCAGTGTTTATTTATCATTCTTGTACAATATTTGATTTCTATTTATTCATTATTATATAAGTTTATTTTATCTTTGTCGTATAATATCTGTTAAGTGCAATTTGATTACATTTCAGGTTTTAGAACCTGAAATCGCATTTTTTTTATTTGCTTTAGGTGAATTTGCATCGGTTGTCAACCGATGCAACATAGTAGTTAGTTTTGAGCCAAAAATATTCTTTTTTGCATCGGTTATTACTAAAACCGATGCAAAAGTACATTTGTTGCATCGGTTCTGAAACCGATGCAATTTTTTTGACTTGTTGCATCGGCTGCATAAGCATCGGTTGCTGAACTGATGCAACAGGGGGGTAAACAACCGATGCAATTAGCCTGTTTTGTAGTAGTGTCACAGATACACAAGACATATATAAATACACATGTTTTTAAACAGCGGAAACAACAGCAACTTGTATTTCAGCAAAATACGTGTTACACAAACCATACCATAGTTGTCTTACAATATTTCCAAAAACATTACATTTCCATAAATGTCTTGATTATCAAAGAAGCATAGAACATAAAATAAAGCAACGAAATCCCCATAATAATGTCCAAAGCCATGATCCAAGCCAAAGAGATCCAAACCGTACATCTACTATCTTCAAGCTTGCAGAAGAGTCTGACTAGGCTGAGTTGTTTCCTCCCTATGGGCCTGGGAGGGAAACGAAAGAAAAGAAGACGAAAAGAAAAACAGAGTCAGACATAAAGCCTGAGTAAATCTAGTGACTTTTCAGTATGTGAATAAGAAAAGGATATTATAGACATAGACTGAAAACAGGATAGTATCATAACTAAGGGAGTGTAGTCTAGAATCGAATATACTATCGGACCCACACTATATCTCTACAATTACTAGTATTACTCTAACCTGCACCCCATGCGGAGGGTGAAGTGATCCTTTTTGTTTTCTAAAGATCGGCTCCTACTCGTACGTGTGTCTTATGGCTACCCCAAGAAGTGTAGATACCTATGCTGGTCCCACCATGGGGTGTATCAAGACCTATGGTGGCGGCCCCGACACAATTACTATAAGGCATAGGATATACTACTGGTGCCCCTAGTGCCCTGCTTGTCTGCTTCGGAGTACGTGCACGACCGCACACCGTTAGACCTACACTGTGCACCTAACATTGCCGTTATTTGACCTCTTACAATCAACCCAGTAATCGTGCCCCACCCTGCCTAGTTTCAGGGTACCGTTGATACCTAAATTGGGTTACTGCTGAAAAGGGTCCCTAAGTTACCAGGGTTTTCTAGTCAAACATGTTAAGTGGTTAAGTGTATTTATATACCTAACCCCACCCATCAATAATTGTTAACATGTTGAATCTTTGGTTAAGTGGTTTCAGTTGGCTTAACCCTATCACCTGTCTTAGCCTTTTAGAGCACCGACCACTCACATTAGATTGATATCACTACGGTTACTGGATGTGCAGGTTGGTTCCGCGAAGGTTTACACCGTAGTTCAGTCTAACCTCGGGTCTTTATTGGGCTCAATGTTTAACCACCCACATTGGATAGGTATTGTTGCGACTATTGGACAGCCGGGCGGGTCCGGGTAGGTTTATGTCACAACTCAATCCAACCTCGGGTCAAACATGTCGTCTTTTCTTGGTTTACATATTTCATTATTTATGTAAATGTCATGTCGTCTTTTAATTTGGGTATAACAGTTTATACCGCAAAAATGTCACAGTCGTTGGCAGGCGCCAAACATGCCAACATATTTACTTATATCATGTTTTGTACCCAACGGTATTACCCCCGTTTGTACATACTAATGTTGGGCTCGACACAATTCAGCCCAACTTGATAAACGTGAGAAAAGGGGAAATTCAGGACATATAATATTTCTATGATACATAGAAGGTGTAGCGCATGGACTTACAAATTGGCGTTAAAATAAACATTGGAGCATGTGAACTTGCATTCAAAATTGGCATACAATTAAATGGGTGTCACATAGGATGGCATATGTAGACTTATACAAGCTTGGGTTTTAACATTTTAACTTGGCATAACGTCAAATACAAAACTACCATGTTGTAAATTAACCCAAAATGTCCAAATCTAATATATAGTCTATTTCCACATGAACTTGCATAGTTTAGGTAGCCCAAACGGCATTTAACATAGTTCTAATCATACTTGTAATGGATCTAAGATGTATACATAAGTTCTGAGTCATGCAGCATAAAGGATCTCAAATCTAGGGTGTGTTTACATAAGTATATGGCCCATGATATCAATCATAAACATAAAGGGGATATTAACATAAACATAAAGGGATATAATCATAGACTTTGCCACAAAACTTGCAATTACCATCACTTTCATATACAGACGTATAATAAACATGCAACGATCCATTTATGCCACAAATCAATTCACCAAAAACAATCACGATAGAAACATTACAATACACAAGATCTACATCATTATAATGATACAATTCTATTCCCTATTACATCGTATCACATCATAATTTTATCCAAATTCCGAAAGACCACTATACTTACAACGTGTGACGAGATCTTGTTTTCTGATTTCTGTTTTCTGAATTTGGAGATGCTCTACTTTGGGTAGCAATTTGTTGATTGATTTGATTAGTCTTTAATTTGCTTCTTAGTTTGATTCTTGGCGGCTACGATCAGCTCCTTCCTGAAAGCATGACGACTCCTCTCTTATTTTCTTATGTGAATTAGTTGAGTATTAGTGTGTATTTATAGAGTTTTCAAGTTAATTTGAACCGTCGATGCAAACAGGGAGGGAAATCAGACCGTACAGCATACCAGAGTCGAACCAGGGTCAGACCCACTGGTCAGGCCGACCAGGCAAGTCGACCTGCAGGTCGACACCCAAGTCGACTGCGCAGTCGACTTGGGGGGCCAGGTCGACTGCCTCGTCGACATTAGTGTCGACCTGGTCACTGGGCGGGAACTTTCCCGCCCAACCCAGTTTGAACTCGAATTCGAATTTTAAACCTGTTCTGAGCTGTTTTTTTTTTGAATTTCAAATTTATTCTGAAACTTCCGGAGATCATCACTCCTTCATACGGAGTCCGTTTCATGCAAACTCGGACTCTATCTCAACCAGAATTCCGAGACGAACGCAATGGCATAAGCCATTTCCCTTAATTCTTTCATTAGAATTAATTATATTTTAATTTATGAATTTCACTATTATAGAATATACGGGGTGTTACATTCTCCCCCACTTAAAAGGACTTCGTCTCCGAAATCTTCAAGTTATAAAGAATATATATCCTACCATCCAATCGTCCATCTACTCAACCAACAAACACAGGTGTCCATTGTTCTTAAAGACTTCTAATGCTTTATGATCATATGCATTGTGTGTGTATATGTCCTTATCTAATGCAGAAATCAGGCGGTCCACTGATTCAGTTGACCTCCTAAATGCGAATCATGTAAGTGTCATGAATCCATCATGTATGCAAATTTTTCCTACTCATAATTCTACTTGAGTGCACAACAATTCATACAAATGCGATAACCATATGATAACATACAAAATTTCAAACATATGTGAACGAGAATACATATATGCATATGCAGTATGAAGTGACTGAGCCGATCTAAATCCTAGGGTGTGTGTGTGTATATGCATCCACGAGCAACCACTAGCAATCACTTGCAGCCATAATCCATAACATGTTTTCAAATACATGTTTGCATCCATTTGTTTTCTACCTAAGGAGTTAAGGAGAAAGGGTCGAGGAAATATGCCAAAAAGATAGATAAAGCATAACTTAAGGAAAAATAGAGATCAAATATGTACCCTCGAAAAGAAAAGGGTAGGCTGCGTGTATTCTAGCCTCAGTTTCCCAAGTCGCGTCTTCCTCGGCGTCACTCCACTGAACTTTGACGAGCTTGACTTCGCGGTTGCATATCTTTTTCACTTCAGTTCCTAAGATGCATGTTGGAACTCTTCTCACAGTTGCTTCACGTTCCACTTCGGCTTCTTCTAGAATGCTAGACTTTACTATTTCAGCAGACTCGTGTAAACACTTCCGGAGGTGAGAAACATGAAAGACGTTTTGAACTCTGGCCAGTTTTTCGGGTAGTTCTAATCTATAGGCCATCTTCCCAACCTTCTCGATGATAGGAAATGGTCCTACAAATCTCGGTGCTAGCTTTCCAGTGGATCCAAAAAGAACAACGTTCCTTAGAGGAGATACCTTAAGAAAAACTCTGTCCCCAACCTCAAAATCAAGATCGGTCGTTCTCTTGTCAGCGTAGGATTTTTGTCTATCTTAGGCCGTCTTCATCCTTCTTCGTATCAAGTCCACTTTTTCTGAAGTTTCTCTGATCATGTCTTGACCAAGAAAAACCTTATCTGTAGACTCCCACCAACAAGCTGGTGACTTGCTCGATCTTCCATACAATGCTTCGAATGGTGCCATGCCTATGGTAGCTTGGAAGCTATTGTTGTAAGGAAACTCCACTAAGGGAAGGTGATCCTCCCATGTCCCTCCAAAATCAAGAACACAAAGTCTCAAAAGATCCTCTAAAACTCTATTGACCCTTTCCGTCTGGCCATCAGTCTGAGGGTGATAGGCCGTGCTCAAACATAACTGTGTGCCTACTTCTTGCAAACTTCGCCCAAACTCGCTTGTGAAGATAGGGTCTCGGTCACTAACAATGCTGGAGGGTATCCCATGGATGCGAACTATCTCCTTGAAGTAAAGAGACGCTAGGGATGAGGCGGTCCTTCTACTCTTGAAAGGTAAAAAGTGGGCGCTCTTTGTAAGCCTATCCACTATTACCCAAATGCTAGTATTGCCCCTTCTCGACCTAGGCAGCCCATCAACGAAGTCCATTGAAATGCTATCTCATTTCCACTGTGGGACCTCTGGGGGATGAAGCATCCCTCCAGGCTTTTTCTGTTCCGCTTTAAATTTTTGGCATACCATACACTTAGAAACGAAATCTGCCACGTCCTTCTTCATGCCGTTCCAAAAGAAAACACTTTTCATGTCCTTATACATTTTGTCTCCGCCTGGATGTATTGTCATCTTGGAACGATGTGCTTCCTCGAGAACCTTCTTTATCAACTCCCTTGCTTCTGGGACGCATAGTCTTCCATCGCGTCTCAGCCAGCCTTTATCATCGATAGTGTATCTGTTGAGGTGACTAGAAGTCTCACCCCTAATTAGCTTATCAACCACTTCAACTAGCTGAGGGTCCTAGCGTTGTGCCGTCCCTATTATGTCCAAAAGAGTAGGGTGCACCTCAAGAGATGCTAACAAACCCGGTACGAAATCAGAGGAGGGCCTAAAGTTAAAATTGGCTATATACTCTAGGCTTTTCCTTTCTACAAAGAGTGGGCTTAGGGTCAGTTTCTTTCTACTCAAGGCGTCTGCCTCCACATTGCCCTTGCCAGGAGGATAGGAAATCTCGAAGTCATACGAGGCAAGAAACTCCATCCATCTCTGTTTCCTCAAGTTAAGATCTTTCTGCGAGAAAAGATACTTCAACAATTTATGGTCAGTGTAAAGTTCGAACTTCTCACGTAGGAGATAATGGTGCCACGACTTAAGTGCAAAGACGATGGCGGCTAACTCAAGATCATGGGTCGGGTAGTTCTTTTCATGAACTTTCAATTGCCTTCCACCATAAGCTACTACCCTCCCTTCTTGCATCAAGACAGCGCCTAGCCCTGTCCCACATGCATCTGTATAAACTGTGAACATCTTGCTTCCTTCTAGCAGAGTCAGGACTGGGGCTGTTGTAAGAGCCCTTTTTAGGCGTTGGAAAGCCAACTCGCAATCCAAGTCCCAATTGAACACTAGATTCTTCTTTGTTAGCCTTGTGAGTGGAGCTGAGATTTTCGCAAAATCACTTATGAACTTTCGGTAGAAACCTGCTAGTCCTAGAAAACTTCGGACCTCAGTTGCATTCTTTGGTGCCTTCCAGTCTTGCACCGCAACTACCTTCACGGGGTCTACGGCCAGCCCTTCTTTAGATACTACATGCCCAAGAAACCTTACTTCTTTTCTCCAAAAGTGGCATTTTGAAAATTTTGCCTTTAGCTTATGTGCTTGGAGAGTATCCATGATTTCCTTCAGATATTTGGCATGTTCTTCCTCACTTTTTGAAAAGATCAAGATATCGTCTACGAAGTCAACCACAAACTTGTTGAGGAATTCTCTGAACACTCTGCTCATTAGGTCCACGAAATAAGTGGGTGCATTCGTCAGGCAGAAAGGCATGACAAGCCACTCAAAGAATCCATCTGGGTTTCTGAACGCCGTTTTATCAATACTATTTTCAGCCACTCTTAGCTGATGAAACCCAGTTGCTAGATCAGGTTGGGAGAAAACCGACGCGCCTACAAGGTGATCAAAAAAATCATCGATTCGGGAAGAGGGTGCCTATTTTTCTTGGTCAACTTGTTTAACTCCCTATAGTAAACATAGAGGCGAACCGAACCGTCTGCTTTGGTTGCGAACACCACTGGAGCACCCCATTTTGAAATGCTCCTTCGAATGAACCCCTTCTCAAGAAGTCCTTTAACTTGCTTACTGAGCTCCTTTCTCTCTTTTGGAGCAATATGTCTGACAGGTAATGCTACGGGCTTTGCGTTATCCACAAGATAGATTCGAAAGTCTATTTCCCGCTTCGGAGGCAAGCCTTTAACCTCCTCGAAGACATCCGAATATTCCCGGACTACTCTAACTGACTGCAAATTCTTGTCAAAAGCATCAAGCGACTCTAGATAACTAAGCATAATAGCATTCAAAGGATTACAGGAAATTTCTAGAGTGTTACCAAGCCGAGTCAAGTGTCTAACTACTCTTTTCTCACAATCAAGAATGGCACCGTTACTGGATAACCAGTCCATGCCTAAGATCAAACCATATCCCGAGAAGCCTAGAACAAAGGCATTACAACTAAACTCAACACTGAGAATAGAGATTTTCAAACCCAATCAAACCATTGACGAGTAAGCAGAGCCCCCAATTGGATTTGAAACTACTAAGGGATCCTCAACTATACTGCTAAAGCAGATGAAATAAAGGAGTGTGATACACCAGAGTCAAAAAGTGTGCGAACTGGATGATCATAAAGATAGACTACACTTTGTACAGAAATATTACTACCTCGCTCCTGTGTGGATGCTGTCAGAGCATGAACTTGACCCCCTAAAGTAGATCCAGCTTTCTGTCCCTGTCCTTTCTTCTTTGGGCAGTCCTTAGCTTGGTGCCCAGTCTCTCCGCAATGAAAGCAAACACCCATCTTTGCCTTCTTCTTCCTACAGTCTTTCTCTATATGTCCAACTATGCCACAGAAATGGCACTTTCCCTTCTCACGGGACTTCTAGTTCTTTCCACCTTTCTTAAAGTCTGTCTTCTTAGCCTGTAAACCTTCTATCTTTTCCTCAGCCTTAGTATCCTTCTTGCCAAGGTCTTCCTCATGTAGCAACGCCATTTCCACCAAGCTTTCATAAGTCGCTCCCGTGGACACATGGGTCATCCCAAGTTTCCACTGCCCTCTGAGCATTAGTGATCTCCCACCAATAGGAAGCTTCATCTTTGAGCAACCACACTGCTAGCTGTATCTTTTGCCTATCATCAACTCCGAAGATGTCAAACAGATCCTCGGTCTCCTTTGGCCAATTTCTTGCTCCTACAAAGGGTTCAGTTCCATGGAAGTCTTTTCCACCCATAGACTTGAAGTCTCTACATGTTTTGGCAAAAGCATTCCCAAGGGGAGGAGCAGGAGGAGGAACTGGTGCTACTGGGGGAGGAAGGATATCTGCCGGGCCGCACCATTTACGACCCTAGCTTCTAAGAACCTTCTAAACCAACCGTGTATCGGTACTCCTTCAGGAATGTTAAGGTCTCCAAACATGCTGAAACAGAAAGGAAAGATTCAAAACGAAGGATAGAGAGAGATAGTACACATGGCTTTGGGGGATCATGCCTTTTTAAAATATAAAACTTTTTCTAAAAAAATATTCTTTAAACTTTGTTTTGAAAATAATATCAAAAACTTTATCATATCTGGTAAACCATGCTCTGATACCAAGTGAAACACCCCACCCCTGTTAGGGTCACTCACAAAGGGAATGCCCTAATTTTGGTGGAGGTTTATAAGTATAAGTCACAGATACACAAGACATATATAAATACACATATTTTTAAATAGCGGAAACAACAACAACTTTTATTTCATCAAAATACGTGTTACACAAACCATACCATAATTGTCTTACAATACTTCCGAAAACATTACATTTCCATAACTGTCTTGATTATCAAAGAAGCATAAAACATAAAATAAAGCAACAAAATCCACATAATGATGTCCAAAGCCATGATCCAAGCCAAAGAGATCCAAACCGTACATCTACTGTCTCCAAACTTGCAAAAGAGTCTGACTAGGCTGAGTTGTTTCCTCCCTGTGGACCTGGGGGGGGGGAACGAAAGAAAAGAAGACGAAAAGAAAAACGGAGTCAGACATAAAGCCTGAGTAAATCTAGTGACTTTTCAGTATGTGAATAAGAAAACGATATGATAGACATAGACTGAAAACAGGACAGTATCATAACTAAGGGAGTTTAGTCTAGAATCGAATATACTATCGAACCCATACTATATCTCTGCATTTACTAGTACTACTCTAACCGAAACCCCATGCGGAGGGTGAAGTGATCCTTTTTGTTTTCTAAAGATCGGCTCCTACTCGTACGTGTGTCTTATGGCTACACCAAGAAGTGTAGATACCTATGCTGGTCCCACCACGGGGGATATCAAGACCCATGGTGGCGGCACCGACACAATTACTAGAAGGCATAGGATATACTACTGGTGCCCCCAGTACCCTGCTTGTCTGCTCCGGAGTGCGTGCACGACCACACACCGTTAGACCTGCACTATGCACCTAACATTGCTGTTATTTGACTGCTTAAAATCAGCCCAGTAATCGTGCCTTACCCTGCCTAGTTTCAGGGTACCGTTGATACCTAAATTGGGTTACTGCTGAAACGGGTCCCTACGTTACCAGGGTTTTCTAGTCAAACATGTTAAGTGGTTAAGTGTATGTATATACCTAACCCCACCCATCAATATTTGTTAACATGTTGAATCTTTGGTTAAGTGTTTTCAGTTGGCTTAACCCTACCACCTGTCCTTAGCCTTTAAGAGCACCGACCACTCAAATTAGACAGATATCACTATGGTTACTGGATGTGCCGATTGGTTCCGGGCAGGTTTACACCGTAGTTCAGTCTAACCTCGGGTCTTTATTGGGCTCAATGTTTTACCACCCACATTGGATAGGTATAGTTGCGACTACTGGACAGCTGGGAGGGTCCGGGCAGGTTTATGTCACAACTCAATCCAACCTCGGGTCAAACATGTCGTCTTTTCTAGGTTTACATATTTCGTTATTTATGTAAATGTCATGTCGTCTTTTAATTTGGGTATAACAATTTATACCGCAAAAATGTCACAGTCGTTGTCACGGGCCAAACATGCCAACATATTTACTTATATCTTGGTTTATACCCAGAGCTATTTCACCCGTTTGTACATACTAATGTTGGGCTCGACACAATTCAGCCCAACTTGATAAACGTGAGAAAAGGGTAAATTCAGGACATATAATATTTCTATGATACATAGAAGGTGTAGCGCATGAACTTACAAATTGGCGTTAACATAAACATTGGAGCATGTGAACTTGCATTCAAAATTGGCATACAATTAAATGGGTGTCACATAGGATGGCATATGTAGACTTATACAAGCTTGGGTTTTAACATATTAACTTGGCATAACGTCAAATACAAAACTAGCATGTTGTAAATTAACCCAAAATGTCCAAATCTAATATATAGTCTATTTCCACATGAACTTGCATAGTTTAGGTAGCCCAAACTGCATTTAACATAGTTCTAATCATACTTGAAATGGATCTAAGATGTATACATAAGTTCTGAGTCATGCAGCATAAACGATCTCAAATCTATGGTGTGTTTACATAAGTATATGGCCCATGATATCAATCATAAACATAAAGGGGATATTAACATAAACATAAAGGGATCTAATCATAGACTTTGCCGCAAAATTTGCAATTACCATCACTTTCATATACAAAAGTATAATAAACTTGCATCGATCTGTTTATGCCACAAATCAATTCACCAAAAACAATCACGATAGGAACATTACAATACACAAGATCTACATCATTATAATGATACAATTCTATTCCCAATTACATCGTATCACATCTTGATTTTATCCAAATTCTGAAAGACCACTATACTTACAACGTGTAACGAGATCTTGTTTTCTGATTTCTATTTTTTGAATTTGGAGATGCTCTCCTTTGGGTAGCAATTTGTTGATTGATTTGATTAGACTTCAATTTTCTTCTTAGTTTGATTCTTGGCGGCTACGATCAACTCCTTCCTGACAGCATGACGACTCCTCTGTTATTTTCTTATGTGAATTAGTTGAGTCTTAGTGTGTATTTATAGAGTTTTCAAGTTAGTTTGAGCCGTCAGATGCAAACGGGGAGGGAAATCAGACCATACAGCACACCAGAGTCGAACCAGGGTCAGACCCACCTAGTCAGGCCGACCAGGCATGTCGACCTGCAGGTCGACACCCAAGTCGACTGCGCAGTCGACTTCGGGGGCCAGGTCGACTGCCCAGTCGACACTAGTGTCGACCTGGTCACTGGGCGGGAACTTTCCCGGCCAACCCATTTTGAACTCGAACTCGAATTTTAAACCTATTCTGAGCTGTTTTTTTTTGAATTTCAAATTTATTCTGTAACTTCCGCAGATCATCACTCCTTTATACGGAGTCCGTTTCATGCAAACTCGGACTCTATCTCAACTAGAATTCCGAGAGGAACGCAATGGCGTAAGCCATTTCCCTTAATTCTTTAATTAGAATTAATTATATTTTAATGTATGAATTTCACTGTTATAGAATATACGGGGTGTTACAAAGTATTACCAGTTTTACTTCATGGGATGAATAGGTTGGGATTGGGAAAGTAAAACAAATGATTACATCCGTAAGGTTCGTAAATCCTGACTAGTTTGGATAAACCATAATTTGGTTTGAATTGATATTCAAAGGGAGATTAAAGAATAAATTTAAGGAATTTACCTTTGACAAAATTAATGGGAACCTTTCCCAAAGTAAAAGAATATTTAAGAAAAAGAATATTCTGAATTGAAATGAGGCGTATGTTGTGTTTGTGTAATACTTGAAGACGGTGTGTCGAGGATGTGTCGAGGATGAAGACGGTGGTCGAAGACCGGAGGTCTTCACATCGTTTGGATAATTACTGATGATCTTGATTGGGCTGTACACCCAAGAGGAGGGAATCAGTTGGTGCTCGTCCAGACGTACTAGGAGATCGATGGATATGCGAGGTACCAGGTGCCTCTGGTTTAGTTCAGACCCAGAACGAACTTGTAAATGGACTGTGTGTCTGACATTGGATATCATTCTTTATGATTGATGGATATCAGTTGCATGGAGTGGTTTGCCTGTGTGGTTTGCTGAGATGCAAATGATCAAGGCTTCTGTTGAAAAGCAGAGTCTTGTGGTTGATGATCAAAGCAAGGCCTGTGTGGCATAGCATTGTGTAGCGTTAATTCGCGAGCCTTACACCCAGGTTGTGAACTAGAAACGGGAGAGGACATCAGGGAGGGCATGTGTTTCCTTCTAGCTAAGGTGGTGCCACTGACCTACCAGCCCTGACATTTATATTATTTTCACCTATGTGGTTGTTGGATTGCGAGACGCCTCGGATACATCGGTGACTATGTGGAGCCGATGGAGTCATTTGGCTCATTGACGCCCCAAATGGCGGGGAAACGCTGTGTTCAGGCATTATAATCCACATCGGTGGACCAGCCCTGACGATCCAAGGGGCAGTTGCAGCTATTCCTGAGGGGCGGGCTAGAGCGTCTCGAATTCTGTAGTGGACGATCCTTTGCCTCGGTTCACAGATGGAAATTCAACTTCCAATATGTGACTTTACAGTTTTGATTGTAGAGCCTAGTATTGGCAACATGATATATGGTACCCATGCCGTCTATGATTTATACTTATGATTGAAATTGTTTTGACACTATAAACTTATTGTAATAAAAGATGAAATTTAGCGTATTAAGAATTTATTGGCTATTATAAGATAAAACCCTATCCTCCGGCTTGTGTTGCATTGTGTGATGGGATCTGGGTCTTATAATAGCTTCATTGTTCTTTATTTAGCAGTGCGTTGTTGTTTTAAGCATTGGTATTCTTGGGAGGAAACCTGTTCCATGTTACACGGCATTGTGACGATCCCAAAATCCGAGGGGCGGTATTAAGGATAATCATAGGGAAATAACACATTAATCATCATAGCAGAGTACAGATAATAGCAGAAACAATAAATAGGATAAATTTACATGGATATGACAGCGGAATCACAACATGAAATAACATCAGAATAGCATAGCGTGGGATATAACTTAGTAAATAAAAAGGAAAGTGATCAGTCATCATCGCCAGAGGCGGAATACATATATGCAGTGAGACATAATAAGTGTATCAGTCTACATAGCCGAAGGCAGAATACATATACATATAATGAGAAATACGGAAAGTAAATCAGTCTGCATCGCCAGTGGCGGAATCATAACATAAGTATAGTAATGGCGAAAAAAGTCAAAGTCGTCTCTGTGAAGTCAGCCTCGCCATGAGCTAAAAATGCACTCTATGCAGCATTGCAGAGCCAAAAAACAACCTGTCACCTGTGTACTAGGCTGCCCGTGTAAAAATAAGGGCACCCGCGTTTGCAAAGTGAAAAAAATAACGAGTCAGTCATGGGGACTGGTATGAGGAATCTATTTAACAATTAAATAACAGTAATAGCAAATCATAGGACCACGCCACTTTCGCGGAACGGGTTTACTCCAGTGATTGCTAGTGCATTTAAAACAAAGTAAATTCTTTTAAAACAACGCAATGCTTTTAGAAAGAATGAAGCCATTATAAGACTCGGGTCCCATCACACAATGCAACGCAAGCCGGAGGATAGAGTTTTACCTTATAATAGTCAAATATGCTTGATATGTATAAAGCAAAATCATTTAATATTATTACTAGTGCATATATGTTTCAAAAGCGAATAGCATCATAAATATCAATTATAGACGGCATAAGTGCCCCATACCACTATGTCGCCATACTAGTTCTACAATCAAGTCCGTTATTTCGTATTGGAAATTGGATTTCCGTCATGAGTCGAGGCAAGGGGCAAGCTCCTCTCCGCTTCGAGACACTCTAGCAAATGCCTCAGGACTACGCACTTTGGGTAACCCCTGGATGCTTCAGGGCCGGTCCTCACTTAGGTTAGAGGATTGGCAATTCCTGAACACCCGTTTCCCGGTCCTTACAGACCTATAATCGAGGCGCCTCGCATTCCAACAACCACAAAGGTGAAAAGTAAATATAAATTTCAGGGCTGGTAAGTCACTGACACCACCATAGCTAGAAAGAAACGTCGTGCTCTCCATGCAGTCCGTATCCCGTTTTTAACTCATACCGGGGTGTGAGGCTCGCGAATCTACGAAATACACAAAGCTAGGTCACGTTGTAACACCCCGTGTATTCTATAACAGTGAAATTCACAAATTAAAGTATAATTAATTTCAAATCAAAGAATTAAGGGAAACGGGATACGCCATTGTGTTCGTCTCGGAAAAATACGCGAAATAGAGTCCGAGTTTTCGAAAAACGGAGTCTGTATGAAGAAGTATGGCCTCCGGAAGTTTCAAATTTTAGTTTAAAATTCAAAATCGCGCCCAATTGGCCAAGGCGGGAAAATTCCCGCCTAAGGCACCCAGGTCGACTGGGCTGTCGACCTGGCTAGCCAAGTCGACAGGGCCGTCGACAGGGCTGTCGACCTGGTCCAGAGCCAGGTCGAACCCAGCCCACCCTGGCTGGCCTAGTCTATGTTTGGCCGATTTTCAGAGACCTGTTTTGTCACTAGGGCTAGGTGGCAGCACCGGATTGGCCTCTCCTTCAAATGAACGGCTATTGTTGAATCTAGCTCCATCGACGGTCTGAAATAACTTGCAAACATTATAAAAAGGACCTAAGACCTAGCCTAACATCATACTATTTCATTTTAGCCTCAGGCCGCCGCCATTAAACCTAGAGCTCTAAATTAAAAATATAAAGAATAAAATTATAGAAGATGGAGGACGATTCTTGAAGGCTACAACTAGAAGCTACAACAACTACGACGCTTTAGACAACGAATTCGAGACTAATTGATTTGGGATTTTTATTTGCTTCATATTGTAAGTTCTATGTTACTTTTTAGGCAAAAACGCTAAAACAATATGACATGCGATGAATTGAAACCGAATTTATGAACTATTGCTAATCCATTGTTTATATTATTTATCGTTGAATTATAATTTGTGGATATTGCTATGGCAACGTTGCAAGTGAAACTTGTCATGATTTTTGTGTTGTTATGAACCACTTGGGCTTAATTGTTTGGCAAGTTGGACTAATTCATGTCCATGGAATCGCTATGAAATCTTTATGTTGATTAAAACATGCCTATGGTGCTAAGTGAACCATGGCTATGACTATTGATGGAATTATGCCTGTGATGTTGATATACCCATCATGATTAATGAAAAATTGGGTATTGCTAGGATATGATGAAAAGTTGGAATTATTATGTTCATAATGTTAATTATTTAAAAAGGCTAAGTTGGAATCATTATGTCTATCATGTTAATTTTGTTAAAAATGCTAAATTGGAATCATTATGTCTATCATGTTAATTATGTTAAAAACGCTAAATTGGGATCATTATGTCTATCATGTTAATTGAGAATCATTATGATAAATTGGAATTATTATGTCTATGAGAATTATTATGTTAAAAATGTTAAAATTGGAATCCACTATGCCTAGTAGGATTACTATGCCTTTAATGTTTCATGTTTATAATAAAATTATTATTATGCCCGCAATGATTATTATGCCTATGATGTAAAATCATCATGTTAAATTAAGTTGGAACCATTACTATGCCAAGCTATCATCATTGAAACCATGTGATATGTTATAGCCTGTTTATTATGCAAGTAATGTTGGAATTGTCACATATGCCTATCACATGTTTGGTGTTATTCCCCTTTATCTCTTTAATTGTTTATGCTTATGAACGAAGTACGTTTATATACGTTGGGGATACGATTGGGTAGAATAGGCAAAACTTGAATTAATTATAGGAATAAACTGTGAAATTTGGCATAAGTAGAACGTGAATTATGGCACGAAAATTTAACTTGAACACGCCATAACTTGACCTTAAAACATGCCTTAGTTGGGCATGAAGTTGACATATGAACATGATATCAAAATCTGATAAGAACATGGGAATGACTTTTGAAAACAAGAAAGTGGCCAACTCGAGGTTGGGTTGAGTTTGTAGTGTAAATCTGCCCGGAACCGCCCGGCAAATCCAGTTGCTACAAACAATAGGATCCAATGTGGGTAGTTGGTCACATCGCGCTTGAAACCCGAGGTTGGGTTGAGTTCGTAGCGTAAACCTGCCCGGAACCGCCTGGCAAATCCAGTGGCTACGAACAACAGGATCCAATGTGAGTGGTTCGGTGCATTAACGAATCAATTAATGCCAATTAGGGTTAAGTCATGAACATGAAAAGACAACTTAACCAACTTGAACATGATTTGTAGGGCTAAGTCATGAACTTGAAAACGACAACACTTAGCCAACTTGACATGACATGTAGGCGGGTTAAGTCGGGAACTGAAATGACATACTTAACCATCTTGACATGACTAGACTAGAAAAGGATTGAGTCACGAATTACATGACTTAATCTGTTAGGCGGGTTAGGTCATGAATTCCATGACCTAATCTATTAGGCGAAACCCTAGACACGACCCCTTTCAGCAGTAACCCTCTAGATGTATCAAGGTACCCTGGGGCTAGGCTGGGTAGGGGCACGATTACTGGGCTGATTGTAAGAGGAGAACGACGGCAGTGGGGTACGCAAGTGTAGGTTCGACGGACTACGATCGTGCACGTATCCGGGGCAGACACTGGGTATCCGTAGATTTATCTGTGCATCTTGAATCGTGTCAGCGATTGACACCCTAGGGCTGATACACCCGAAGGTGGACCCAGCACAGGTGACTACATTCGTGATTAGCCGTATGACACGGACACTTGACGAGCTAGAACTTGTAGGGAGCCGATCGACTAGATAATCGCTCCGTTGGACCCCGTACTTGGGTCAGGCCCCGTTTCAGGGTCATTTCATGATATTGGGCCGTGGGATTTATTTCGTGATTAACTTGTGACACGGGCTTAGTATACTAGTGAATTCGATGCAACGGATCTCGAACATGTGATGCTTTACTTGACTTGTCTTGACTTATCCTGATCACCTTAGTCTATCTTGTCCACCTCGACACTATTCTTAAGTTTAGTTCCAGTTCATACATGACAGGTTGTTTTAACCGTTTTTACACTGAAAGTCACTAGAACTTACTCAGACTTTATGACTGACCTTTTTCCTTTCGCCTCTTTTTCTTTCGTTTCCCCCCCCACCCCCCAGGGTCTCAGGGAGGAATAACTAGCTCTTAGTTTGGATATCACTTGCTTTGGCTCAGCATGTACGGTTTGCTATGGCTGCTTCTTTTGACTGCACTTGGGGAATAAGTTGTTTTACTGTTTTTAAGTTACTGCTTCTTTGGCTATTATTACAAGACAGTTGTAATGAAGTTACTTGAAATGTTTGTAAAAGACATGGTTTATTTTGGAATGAAATAAAGTTTTGTTTGCTCAGAAATTCTTCCGTTGTTTACTTAATTATTTATTTGTGTTCTGTCTTTTGATAATTCTGTGATGTTATCTCGATAATACCTCTCCAAAACTAGGGCATTCCCTTTGTGAGTGACCCTAGCGGAGGTGGGGTGTTACACTTGGTATCAGAGCATAAGGTTACCAAGACTGGGCAAAAGTTTTGAAAATCTTTTAAATTTTTCAAAACCATTTACAAAGAAGCATTTTCCAAGAAAAAGTTTTTAAAGGCTATTCCCCAAAAGCCATTAGCACTATCCTTTGTTTCCTTGTTTGAATCTCTTGACCTTCGTTTTGAATCTATCCTTCTTGTTTCAGCATGTCCGAAGAACTTAACTTGCTAGAGGGTGTACCAATACCTGGTTGGTTTAGACGATTCTTAGAAGCAAGGGCCACCCAGCCAGGTCCTACCATTCACCCTCCCCCAGCTGCAGGAAATCATCCAGCTGCAGCAGCACCTCTTCCTCCACCTCCTCCGCGGGGAAACACTTTTTCTAAGATATGTAAAGATTTTAAGGCTATGGGAGGAAAGGACTTTCATGGAACTGAGTCCTTCGTGGCAGCTAGGAATTGGTTAAAGGAAACCGAGGACTTATTCGTCATCTTTGAGGTAGAAGATAGGCAGAAAGTACAACTGGCAGTGTGGCTACTAAAGGGCGAGGCTTCCTACTGGTGGGAAGTCACTAATGCAGAAAGACCAGTGGAAACATGGGAGGACTTTAGGGCAACGTTTGAGGCTAAATTTCTCTCAGAAGCCGAAAGGAGTTTGCAGTTGGAGAAATTTTTATTTCTTAAGCAAGGAAATATGACCGTCAAAGAGTACGTTAATCAGTTCGACGAGCTGGATAGGTTCGGACTAGACCTAGTCAACACCCCGCACAAAAAGGCTCTCCGCTTTGTCAAAGGGTTGAATGAGCCATTACACAGTTTGGCCATGACCCATATACCCATGGGAGCTACGTACGAAAGGTTGGTGCAGATGGCATTGCTGAATGAGGAAGTTAAGGGCAAGAAGGAGACAGAGGGAGAAAACTCTCAAGGGAAGAAAGAGGTCAAGCCTACCGATTCTAAGAATAAGAAGGTAGACTCCGAGAAGGGAGGTAAGAACAACAACTCACGCGATAAAAGGAAATGCAATTACTATGGTACGGAAGGGCACATAGCCAAGGATTGTAGAAAGAGGAAGAGAAAGCACGGTGAATGTTTTCATTGTGGGAAGACTGGACACATCAGCAAAGACTGCCCTGAGAAGCAGACCGGACCTTCTGGCGGTACATCGTTAACTTATTCTAAATGCATTGTTTTATCCTGTTTCTCTCCTCGATCCTATCTTGAGAACCATAGGTAGAATCTTTTTGGATGTAAACATGTAATTGAAACATGTTATGATTGCGAAATGGTTGCAAGTGGTCGCAAGTGGTTGCTCGTGGATGCATGAATACACATTAGGCACTAGATCGGCTCAGGCACATTTTCATATTGCATATGCATGAGTGTTTATTTTGGAAACTTGGTTGTGCTATCATTTGGTTGTTGCATATGATTGAATGTTTGAGCACTCATGTAGAAATTATAAATTATAATAGGAAAAAATTTGCATACATATTGGATTCATTTCACTAAAAATATTTTGCATTTATAAGATCAATCAGGCCTGATCATTAGCATTGGCTAAGGAACATATACACACACTTCGCATATGATCATAGAGCATTAGAAGTCTTTTAAGGACAATGGATACTCATGTTTGAAGGATGAGTAGATGGATGTTTGGATGTTAGGATATACATTCCTCCTAACTTGAAGATTTCGGGGACGAAATCCTTTTAAGTGGGGGAGAATGTAACACCCCGTGTATTCTATAACAGTGAAATTCACAAATTAAAGTATAGTTAATTTCAAATCAAAGAATTAAGGGAAACGGGATACGCCATTGTGTTCGTCTCGGAAAAATACGCGAAATAGAGTCCGAGTTTTCGAAAAACGGAGTCCGTATGAAGAAGTATGGCCTCCGGAAGTTTCAAAATTTAGTTTAAAATTCAAAATCGGGCCCAATTTGCCAAGGCGGGAAAATTCCCGCCTAAGGCACCCAGGTCGACTGGGCTGTCGACCTGGCTAGCCAAGTCGACAGGGCTGTCGAAAGGGCTGTCGACCTGGTCCAGAGCCAGGTCGAACCCAGCCCACCGTGGCTGGCCTAGTCTATGTTTGGCCGATTTTCAGAGACCTGCTTTGTCACTAGGGCTAGGTGGCAGCACCGGATTGGCCTCTCCTTCAAATGAACGGCTATTGTTGAATCTAGCTCCATCGACAATCTGAAATAACTTGCAAACATTATAAAAAGGACCTAAGACCTAGCCTAACATCATACTATTTCATTTTAGCCTCAGGCCGCCGCCATTAAACCTAGAGCTCTAAATTAAAAATATAAAGAATAAAATTATAGAAGATGGAGGACGATTCTTGAAGGCTACAACTAGAAGCTACAACAACTACGACGCTTTAGACAACGAATTCGAGACTAATTGATTTGGGATTTTTATTTCCTTCATATTGTAAGTTCTATGTTACTTTTTAGGCAAAAACGCTAAAACAATATGACATGCGATGAATTGAAACCGAATTTATGAACTATTGCTAATCCATTGTTTATATTATTTATCGTTGAATTATAATTTGGGGATATTGCTATGGCAACGTTGCAAGTGAAACTTGTCATGATTTTTGTGTTGTTATGAATCACTTGGGCTTAATTGTTTGGCAAGTTGGACTAATTCATGTCCATAGAATCGCTATGAAATCTTTATGTTGATCAAACCATGCCTATGGTGCTAAGTGAACCATGGCTATGACTATTGATGGAATTATGCCTGTGATGTTGATATACCCATCATGATTAATGAAAAATTGGGTATTGCTAGGATATGATGAAAAGTTGGAATTATTATGTTCATAATGTTAATTATGTTAAAAAGGCTAAGTTGGAATCATTATGTCTATCATGTTAATTATGTTAAAAATGCTAAATTGGAATCATTATGTCTATCATGTTAATTATGTTAAAAACGCTAAATTGGGATCATTATGTCTATCATGTTAATTGAGAATCATTATGATAAATTGGAATTATTATGTCAATGAGAATTATTATGTTAAAAATGTTAAAATTGGAATCCACTATGCCTATTAGGATTACTATGCCTTTAATGTTTCATGTTTATAATAAAATTATTATTATGCCCGCAATGATTATTATGCCTATGATGTAAAATCATCATGTTAAATTAAGTTGGAACCATTACTATGCCAAGCTATCATCATTGAAACCATGTGATATGTTATAGCCTGTTTATTATGCAAGTAATGTTGGAATTGTCACATATGCCTATCACATGTTTGGTGTTATTCCCTTTTATCTCTTGAATTGTTTATGCTTATGAACGAAGTACGTTTATATACGTTGGGGATACGATTGGGTAGAATAGGCAAAACTTGAATTAATTATAGGAATAAACTGTGAAATTTGGCATAAGTAGAACGTGAATTATGGCACGAAAATTTAACTTGAACACGCCATAACTTGACCTTAAAACATGCCTTAGTTGGGCACGAAGTTGACATATGAACATGATATCAAAATCTGATAAGAACATGGGCATGACTTTAGAAAACAAGAAAGTGGCCAACTCGAGGTTGGGTTGAGTTTGTAGTGTAAATCTGCCCGGAACCGCCCGGCAAATCCAGTTGGTACAAACAATAGGATCCAATGTGGGTAGTTGGTCACATCGCGCTTGAAACCCGAGGTTGGGTTGAGTTCGTAGCGTAAACCTGCCCGGAACCGCCTGGCAAATCCAGTGGCTACGAACAACGAGATCCAATGTGAGTGGTTCGGTGCATTAACGAATCAATTAATGCCAATTAGGGTTAAGTCATGAACATGAAAAGACAACTTAACCAACTTGAACATGATTTGTAGGGCTAAGTCATGAACTTGAAACCGACAACACTTAGCCAACTTGACATGACACGTAGGCGGGTTAAGTCGCGAACTGAAATGACATATTTAACCATCTTGACATGACTAGACTAGAAAAGGATTGAGTCACGAATTACATGACTTAATCTGTTAGGCGGGTTAGGTCACGAATTACATGACCTAATCTATTAGGCGAAACCTTAGACACGACCCCTTTCAGCAGTAACCCTCTAGATGTATCAAGGTACCCTGGGGCTAGGCCGGGTGGGGGCACGATTACTGGGCTGATTGTAAGAGGTGAACGACGGCAGTGGGGCCAGTGTAGGTTCGGCGGACTACGATCGTGCACGTATCCGGGGCAGACACTGGGTATCCATAGATTTATCTGTGCATCTTGAATCGTGTCAGCGATTGACACCCTAGGGCTGATACACCCGAAGGTGGACCCAGCACAGGTGACTACATTCGTGATTAGCCGTGTGACACGGACACTTGACGAGCTAGAACTTGTAGGGAGCCGATCGACTAGATAATCGCTCCGTAGGACCCCGTACTTGGGTCAGACACCGTTTCAGGGTCATTTCATTATATTGGCCCGTGGGATTTATTTCGTGATTAACTTGTGACACGGGCTTAGTGTACTAGTGAAGTCGATGCAACGGATCTCGAACATGTGATGCTTTACTTGACTTGTCTTAACTTATCCTGATCACCTTAGTCTATCTTGTCCACCTCGACACTATTCTTAAGTTTAGTTCCAGTTCATACATGACAGGTTGTTTTAACCGTTTTTACACTGAAAGTCACTAGAACTTACTCAGTCTTTATGACTGACCTTTTTCCTTTCGCCTCTTTTTCTTTCGTCCCCCCCCCCGGTTCTCAGGGAGGAATAACTAGCTCTTAGCTTGGATATCACTTGCTTTGGCTCAGCATGTACGGTTTGCTGTGGCTGCTTCTTTTGACTGCACTTGGGGAATAAGCTGTTTTACTGTTTTTAAGTTACTGCTTCATTGGCTATTATTACAAGACAGTTGTAATGAAGTTACTTGAAATGTTTGTAAAAGACAAGGTTTATTTTGGAATGAAATGAAGTTTTGTTTGCTCAGAAATTCTTCCGCTGTTTACTTAATTATTTATTTGTGTTCTGTCTTGTGATAATTCTGGGATGTTATCTCGATAATACCTCTCCAAAACTAGGGCATTCCCTTTGTGAGTGACCCTAGCGCTGGTGGGGTGTTACACACGTAGACCGTGCTTTGATCATCATCCTCAATACTTTGCTTTGCAAACGAAGCCTTGATCACAGCATCTTGGCATGCCACATAGGCAGTCCACTCCATACGATTGATTTCCATCGATATATAACCCATGAGCTCGTACGTCTCAGAGAAGGGCGTTAAGCAAAAGAATAAATTCTCCGCCGCCAAATAGATATATATTTAACAGGGATCAATCAGTATAGAACAAAATCCAATGTCAGACACACAGTCCATTTACAAGTCCGTTCTGGGTCTGAACGAAACCGGAGGCGTCAAATTCCTCGCATATCCGTCCAATCAACACATACGTTCAGACAGCTACTACCTCCGTCCCTTTTCGGTAGCTACCCCGGTCAGGAACCTCAGTAGCGCCCATCCAACCGATACGAAGATCGTCGGTCTTGAATCGTCTTTGCATTTTCCAATTCGAATCGCTCGATAAATTATTTGAAATGAGGGTTAGCTCGGCCTTTTCAAATAATTCACGTCATTAGAATTTAAATCGATTTTCTATATGGTTATATTATTCGACATCCATCTTTCGGTTATTTAGTGTTATTTTTGTGTCAAACACATACAACCATCAAATATCAAACAATTCAAGCCCAATTGGTTGATTCGCAATCAATGTCGCTTATAATATTTTATAACGATTTTTCGCCATTCTTATTTATTTAAAAATGGCCATATTTAATTAAACGACGTTTCAGGTCGTGCCGTGGCACTGGCGCTGTTTTTACCTTAATTTGCTTTACACATATCGGAAAATCCAACCGTTGGATTTACAAAATCTATATCAGTGGGAAAATATTCCCAAAGCTAACCCAACGGTTCCAGTTTCGTGAGAATCCGACGGTCGGATCTTCCACACTAGTCGTTTGAAGTTACGGTTTCAAAATTCGAACAGCAGCGTCGTTATTCGATTAAATTTAATTATATTTATATTTATATATAAATATAAACGATTCTGGCGCTGTTTTTCTTCAGATTAGAATTAAACATTCCGGACAATCCAACCGTTGGATTTTTACAAGGTTGGTGCCGTTGGAAAGATATTTCCAAGGTGAACCCTACGATTGTGGTTTCGGGAAAATCCGATGGTCAGATTTCTCGCACTAATCGTTTCAAATTACGATTCCGAAACACGAACTGCACGGCCTCTATTCCTTTTAATTATATTTATATTTATATATATAAATATAGTTCATTCTATAATTTCAACTATAGCTCATTCTATATTTTCAACTTCATTTTCACTTCAAATTTTTCACTAACGCCTTAATATTTCAAAAAAATTCACCATAACCTCCTTTGTACGGGGAGGGGTTTGGAAATTTATTGGGCCGTATTAGGTACCCAATAAATCCTAAAAAGCATTCACATATTTATAGTGATATATTCTGGTGTTTACGGGGGAGCATGTACTGATAATCACTCCAGAGAATAAATTCCCGTCACCCCGTTTCCGTGTGGAAATAAATAGTCAATGTGCCGTATTTAATAACTAGAGCGACGTGATTATTGTCAACTCTAGACCCATGTGGGGTTTTTATTAATCTGGCAATTTATCGTTATAATTTATATAGTCCATATCAGTCATCAGTTCAACCTGTAGTACATAGTCATCGCCATACAAGCCTCTTGCTCGTATGGTAAATCTTCCACCTCGTCACACAAGCTCCAATTGCTTATGTGGAATATGATGAAGTATGCCTATCGTCAAGAAGTATGCCATGTAGTGTAGTTCAAATTAATTGTTACTATCCTATGGCGTTATTTATTATTTCACATAGAATAACCAGCACTCCACATCCAATGGCATTCACAGGAGTTGATATATAAATAAAATTGCGCAGCCAACTCATCAAGGTTTACCTATTTGTTGGGCACGCAAATAATTTCTTTACTCTACAGCTAATCCATTTTTCCTGTTCAACACATGTATATATATGCAGAACCAAGCTAATAATAATATTTCTAGCAAACTTTTATTTTTTTCAACACGTGTGTATTTTTAACTAAGCGTATACATGATAAAAGGAATATTTTTATCATCAAAAATATTTATTCGACACATGTGTATTTTTAACTAAACGTATACATGATAAAAGGAATATTTTTATCATCAAAAATATTTATTCGACACATGTGTATTTTTAACTAAGCGTATACATGATAAAAGGAATATTTTTATCATCAAAAATATTTATTCGACACATGTGTATTTTTAACTAAGCGTATACATGATAAAAGGAATATTTTTATTATCAAAAATATTTATTCGACACATGTGTATTTTTAACTAAGCGTATACATGATAAAAGGAATATTTTTATTATCAAAAATATTTATTCGACACATGTGTATTTTTAACTCTTCATATTCACTATAAAAATATAGTTTTCATTGTCGATTCATTTTATTTTTAAAAGATGATAACATTCAACACATGAACTTCAACTCAACGAATGAATTGCAATTCAACACATGAATATTCTATATAGTTTGTATATATATAAAAATGTGATTTTTATCGCTAAAGCCATTTGTTTAAATTCAAATAATATTCAACACATGAATTTCAACTCAACGAATGAATTGCAACTCAACACATGAATATTCGATATAGCATATGTAATTTATTTCAACGAATGAAAATTATTCTAACACATAAATATTTCAGAAAATTTCGCCAGCATAACGGCAGGGTAGTTAAAACCGGGACCGTCCCTAGTACGGCTCCTCGCTCTACCTTAAAACCTCGCGGTTTTTGACAATGGGGATCATGCATCTAGTTCGCACGCAGGCGGCATGTTTTATTTTCAATTCCACAATCATATTCTATTTTGTTTCAACCACAAGAGGGTATTTTTCAACCACAAATGTATTTTTCAACCACAAAGGTATTTTTCAACCACAAATAGTTATTTCCAACCATTCGTCATACCATATAATATCACGTCAATCACAAGCAATAAATATCGTCCATGGTCTGTGGACGAGGGGAGTATATATATATATATATATATATATATATATAATAATTCACTTGCATTTCATCACAATTCAAAGCATATATGTTTCAAACAACGCTTGTATAATTTATACATCGCTAATATAACTTATACAACACATGTACATGAGGTATACAATGCGTATATAATTTACACTTCGCTTATATAATTTATATAACGCGATTTCATTCACACAAATAATTTAGATTCATCACATTGGTTATTGCGGTGCTAAAAATCGTAGGAAGGTCAGAAAAATCCGCGGCTTCGTCCAGAATGTACAGAGCCTCCTTGCGTTCAAGGTGTCTCCTGTTTCATCAAATTTCGTTAAAGAACGAAAAAGATATTATTTTTCAAATTTTTGCAACACTTAAAAGTGTTATTTTCATTCCAAAAGTTTACATCAGAAAGGTTTTAAAAACTTCGAAACTAGGTCACGATTTTTCAGCCCATCCGTACCTCGATGCTTCGATCAGACCACGCTGCGTCAAAGAGCTACGAACCACCTCCAGATCGGTGGTGGCGGCGAAGGGTTCGGTGGCCTGTGCGCGTCGCGGCGGCGCTCTGAAGGTCACGACTTCCTGGTCGATTTCCGACGTCGATGGTTGATGGTTGGGGTCGTGGGTTGGTCGGATGTGGAGAGGAGGCGAAGGCGGTCAGAAGTCTCAACAGGAGGCGGTGATATCGCCTGAGGCGGCTGCTAAATGGACGAGAAGTCTCGAGCACTCTGAGTCGTCCAGATCGTCTCTGGCGGCTAGGGTTTTGTTTTTTAAATTTTTTTAAAGAAAAATTCCTATTGGTCCATGCTTTATAGGAAATTTTAAATAGTTTTTTTGCAAACGGACTCCTTTTTAAACCCAACGACTGTCGCCCCCAGCTAAATACCCCCATTCCGGACACAATGGGATGTGTTTCGTTGGCCATTTCGACTATTACGGTCAGTTATTTTTCAAATTAAAATATAAAACATTCGATATTTAATTTAAACGTACATTTCAATTTGCCAGGGCCACAAACTGAATCAAAAAATTCCAGAAAAATAAATCTAGCTTTGTTTTGACGATACGGTCCTAACAAAACTAGTTTCGTCGAATTCTGAGCTCGTTTGAAAAACGGCCGTTTTTAGGTCGACCCATTTTAACAGAATTTGACCAAACACATTATCTTTTGCCCCGCTCACATACTAGCTTCAAAAATTATGAAATTTGAAACTTAGCAATAATTTGACATCCCGGACCCAACAAATGTGGTTTCGTCGAATTCCGAGGTCGTATGCAAAATCTCAATTTTCAAGAGCTATATATACTATATAGCGACCTTTCTGAAAATTCATTTGGCCAGAACTTTTGATTCCCGCTATGAAACTTCAATTTTTCAGATTCGTTAGAAAGGTATTGATAAACAGATTTAAATATTTTCAATTTCGTTAAAATCCGTTATATTTTTCACCCGGTACAGTCGGACAAAGTATATTCAAAATTTCAAACGGCCATACCATAACAAATTCTATATTTTATTGAAATAGGCGATTTCAACTATTCAAATTTCTAGGTAATAACCTGATTTAAAAATTTTAAACTGGTTCACATTTTCCGGGTTATTACAATCTCCCCCACTTAAAACTTTTCGTCCTCGAAAAGGAAATAATAGCTAAGCAGGAAATAAAATATAAACGCAAAGTATTGTAAATGTACCTTGCACCGGAGTTAGTCAGAGATGTCCACTCTGCATTTGGGATAGGCTTGTTTAATGCTTTCCTCAGTCTCCTAAGTATAGTCTCTAGGATCACTACTCCACTGCACTTTGACTAAATTAATCATTTTCCTCCTTAGCTCTCTAGTTTCTTTGCCAACTATCTTTAATGTGTCTCTCTTGAGTGCTAATTCTGGAGTTATGTCAATATCATGTTGGGCTGCTTCTTCCACAACAAGATCGGGATCATGAACATGTTTTCTGAGTTGAGATACGTGGAACACATCATGTACACCAGGTAACCAATTAGGTAATGAAACCCTATATGCAAGAGTTCCAATCCGTTCAAGTATAGGAAAGGGACCAATAAATCTCGGTGCCAACTTCCCAGTCTTGCCAAATCTGATTACTCCGCGCATTGGAGAAACTCTCAAATAAACATAATCGCCAACGGCAAACGATATATCCCTTCTTCTCGCATCAGCATAACTTTTCTGTCGGCTCTGCGCGGTTTTTAATCGCTTCTTAATGAAATCGACTTTATCCGATGCTTCTTGAATCATATCGGGCCCTAACACAAGTCTGTTGCCAGGTTCTACCCAACATGCGGGAGATCTACACGGTCTACCGTATAATGCTTCAAATGGAGACATTCCCAAACTTGCTTGATAGCTATTGTTGTAAGAGAATTCGGCTAGATGTAAGTGATCTTCCCATGAGCCTCCAAAATCGATAACGCAAGCCCGCAGTAAATCTTCTAAAATTCTATTCACCCGCTCAGTTTGGCCGTCTGTCTGAGGGTGATAAGCGGTGCTTAGATTCAATTTGGTTCCCAACTCTTCCTGGAATGCTTCCCAGAATTTGCTAGTAAATAGGGGATCTCTATCACTGACTATATTGAGTGGCACTCCATGAAGTTTAACTATTTCTTTGAAGTAAATCTGTGCTAGACTTTGAGCCGTTCTGTTGGATCGGACAGGAATGAAATGGGAAGTCTTCGTGAAGCGATCTACGATTACCCATATACTGTCGTTTCCTTTCATAGTTCGAGGCAGGCCATCAATGAAGTCCATCGAAATTTGTTCCCACTTCCATCCTGGAATTTCTAGGGGTTGTAATAATCCAGCCAATTTCTGCTAATCGCTCTTAACTGGCTGACAAGTGGGGCATCTGCTAACATATAATGAGATATCTCTTTTCATCGCCTTCCACCAGAATGTACGCTTGATATCGTTATACATTTTACTCACACCGGGATGGATACTTAGTTTGGATTTGTGGCATTCATCAAGTATTTCTCTTTTTAGCTCGGAGATGTCGGGAACACAAATTCTTCCTTTTAATCTCAAAACCCCCTCACTATCCACTTGGAAGCTGGAGTCTATGCCTTCAGTGATCCTCTTGATCATTACTTTTACAAAATTATCCTCCTTTTGAAGGGTCGAGATCCTGTCTATTAATGAAGACGTGATGACAAAGCTGGCGATGATTTCATTCTTTCTGCTGAGCGCATCTGCTACAACATTGGCTTTCCCTGGAGTGTATAGAAATTCAAAATCATATGCTGCAAGGAATTCTAACCAACGCTGTTGTCTCAAATTTAGATCTTTCTGAGTGAAAAGATATTTCAAGGATTGATGATCGGTAAATAGTTCGAACTTCTCTCCTAGTAAATAATGCCTCCAGATTCTTAAAGCAAACATGAAAGCTAATAACTCAAGATCATGAGTTGCATAGTTTCTTTCATGCGGCTTTAGTTGACGGCTGGCATAAGCGATCACTTGGCCTTTTTGAATTAACACTGCGCCTAGCCCTCTAAAAGAAGCGTCTGTCCATACATTCAAGTCTTGGTTGCCCTCTATAATTGTCAATACTGGAGCGGTTGTCAACTTCAGTTTCAGCTCCTGGAAAGCTTCTTCACATTCGGGAGTCCATTTGAATTTCTCATGCTTCTTTGTAAGCCTTGTCGATACACCAGATATCTTTGAAAAATCCTGAACGAATTTCCGATAGTAACTAGCCAATCCAAGGAAACTTCGAACTTCCGTAGGAGTAGTAGGTTGTTTCCAGTTCTGAATCGCTGTAATTTTGCTTGGATCTACAACAATCCCTTCTTTTGATATGACATGGCCTAGGAATTTAACTTCATTATGCCAGAAGACACACTTAGAAAATTTAGCTTTCAAGACATTTCTCCTCAGAATTTTCAACACTTGTTCTAAATGTTTTGCATGTTCGTCTTCTGACTCGGAGTAGATTAAAATGTCATCGATGAAGACTAGAACAATTTATTCAATACTCCACGGAACACTCTGTTCATAAGATCAACGAAGTATGCTGGAGCGTTACACAAGCCGAACGGCATTACTAACCATTCGTAGAATAAATCGAGACCCCTGAAGTCTGTTAAAGGAACACAGTCTTCGGCTATACGTAATTGGTGGAAACCTGTAGCTAGGTCCATTCTGGAGAACAATGTTGCTCCATTTAATTGATCTAACAGATCATCTATTCCGGGCAAGGGATATTTGTTCTTCAATGTCTGCTTATTGAGATCTCGGTAATCAACACAAAGTCTTAGAGTACCGTCTGATTTCGGGACAAATACCACTGCTGCTCCCCATGCTGAAAAGCTCGGTCTGATTAGACCTTTCCAAAGCAATTCTCGGGTTTGACTACCTAACTCTTCTTTTTCTTTCGGGGCCATTCTTCTTATTGGATGTACTACTGGTCGGGCGTTAGGAATTAGATCTATCCTGAATTCTATTTCTCTTTGCGGCGGTAAGTTTTCTACTTCTTCAAACACATCTGCATAGTTTTTAATGACCGGTATCTTTTCTATCAAAGGGGAGTGAGTAACTTCTAAAGAAGACCAAAATTCTGTTCAATTAATTGCTGAACCGTGGCATGGTATATATATAGGTCCAAGCTTCGTTTCGACTTTAACGATTCTTTCGGCACATCTAACTTCGGCCTTATATTTTTTCAACCAGTCTAGCCCCAGTATAATATCGAATTCGGAAAGGTCCATGAAAATCGAATCAAAAGAGAACTTGTAGCAAGAACAAGAGATTGGCACTCTATAGTATAAACTGAGACTAACGGAACTTCCTATTGGGTTTCGAACTTTAATTTGTTCCTTAAGTTTTCTTCGTTTCAATTTTAATTTGTGAACAAGGTTACCAGAAATGAAGCTACGTGATGCACCAGTATCAAAAAGTACAGAAACAGGTATATTTTTAATGGTAAGGGTACCTCCCAAGACGTCGGGTTTACCTGATCCATCGGTGGTAGCTGGCGGGGTCTTCCCGTCATAAACATGAGCCACTTGTGCATTCTGCTTCAGAGGACAGTTCCTGCTATAGTGCCCCTTCTTATGGCAGTTGTAGCATTCGACTGAGTCATTTCCCTTTGGCTTCCTCGGGGCTTTGCATACATTAGAAAAATGGCCTGGCATCCCGCAGTTGTAGCAATTTCCTCTCGGGATCTTTACAGGTTTCTGAGTAGCGGCCGCGGTAATGCTAGATTCGGGTTGATCTGTTGAAGCCTTGCGCTTATTTCTAGCTTGGCTTTTGGTGCGGTCTTGGCTAGCGTGCCTTTCATCCATGTCTTCGTAATTGCAAGCCATCTCTACTAATTCTGAAAAAGAGAGTTTTATGTTGCTCATAGCTCTATCATGGTACTTGCGCTTCAGCCCAAATATGAACCTCTTGTTCTTTGCTTTGTTGGTCAAAATCAGTTCTGGAGCATAGCGCGATAACTGAGTGACTTATTTATATAATCCTAAATAGAGAGATCTCCTTGCTGAAGATTAGCAAACTGCTCTCGCATCCTCTCTAGAGCCTGTTCAGGTACAAACTTCTCATTGAACATAGTTTTGAACTGCTCCCAAGTTCTGACAGTACCAGCTGCATCCTCTGAGGTAATGGCATCCCACCACAGCTCTGCTTCCTAATGAAGGAGCCAAGTGCCAAGTCGGGCTTTGTTGTTGGTTCCCATACCCATGCCTTCGAAGATTTTCTCATAGGTCTTCAGCCAAGCTATAGCCTCGGTCACTGTACCAGTGCCAGTAAAGGGTTTTCCCCCAAGATTTCTGTACCTCTTTGCTACATTGTCAAGCTTAAAGTCTTCGGGTGCTGGTGGCGGAACAATAGGGCCTTCCACAACTACGGGGATATTCCCTCGTCCTCCTGCTGCATCCCCTCGGCCTCCACGGCCTCCTCTAGCTGCTGCTCCACGTGTAGCCATCTAAGAGAACTATATAAGCAAGAAAAGAGTCAAACTCACAGATTTGATAATTTTCATAAATGATAAAGCAGGGGAATACAAGGAAAGATAATGATGATGTACTGATCATATTGTTTTGCTAATCTGCTTAGCTCATTCTAGGACATTGCTAATCCTATCTCTAATGAGCTACTCGCATTAGAACACTACTAATTCTTTTCTGACGAGGTGTTTAATGTGTTAGATCCCGGAACTAAGGTTAACCAAAGCTCTGATAACAACTGTGACGATCCCAAAATCTGAGGGGCGGTATTAAGGATAATCATAGGGAAATAACACATTAATCATCTTAGCAGAGTACAGATAATAGCAAAAACAATAAATAGGATAAATTTACATGGATATGACAGCGGAATCACAACATGTAATAACATCAGAATAGCATAGCGTGGGATATAACTTAGTAAATAAAAAGGAAAGTGATCAGTCATCATCGCCAGAGTCGGAATACATACATGCATTGAGACATAATAAGTGTATCAGTCTACATCGCCGAAGGCGGAATACATATACATATAATGAGAAATACGGAAAGTAAATCAGTCTGCATCGCCATTGGCGGAATCATAACATAAGTATAGTAATGGCGGAAAAAGTCAAAGTCGTCTCTATGAAGTCAGCCTCGCCATGAGCCAAAAATGCACTCTATGCAGCAGTGCAGAGCCAAAAAACAACCTGTCACCTGTGTACTAGGCTGCCCGTGTAAAAATAAGGGCACCCGCGTTTGCAAAGTGAAGCAAACAACGAGTCAGTCACGGGGACTGGTATGAGGAATCTATTTAACAATTAAATAACAGTATAGCAAATCATAGGACCACGTCACTTTCGAGGAACGGGTTTACTCCAGTGATTGCTAGTGCATTTAAAACAATGTAAATTCTTTTAAAACAACACAATGCTTTTAGAAAGAATGAAGCCATTATAATACTCAGGTCCCATCACACAATGCAACGCAAGCCGGAGGATAGAGTTTTACCTTATAATAGCCAAATATGCTTGATACGTATAAAGCAAAATCATTTGATATTATTACTAGTGCATATATGTTTCAAAAGCGAATAGCATCATAAATATCAATCATAGACGGCATAAGTGCCCCATACCACTATGTCGCCATACTAGTTCTACAATCAAGTCCGTTATTTCGTATTGGAAATTGGATTTCCGTCATGAGTCGAGGCAAGGAGCAAGCTCCTCTCCGCTTCGAGACACTCTAGCAAATGCCTCAGGACTACGCACTTTGGGTAACCCCTGGATGCTTCAGGGCCGGTCCTCAATTACGTTAGAGGATTGGCAATTCCTGAACACACATTTCCCGGTCCTTACAGACCTATAATCGAGGCGCCTGGCATTCCAACAACCACAAAGGTGAAAAGTAAATATAAATGTCAGGGCTGGTAAGTCACTGACACCACCATAGCTAGAAAGAAACGTCGTGGTCTCCCTGTAGTCCGTATCCCGTTTTTAACTCATACCGGGGTGTGAGGCTCGCGAATCTACGAAATACACAAAGCTAGGTCACGTAGATCGTGCTTTGATCATCATCCTCAAGACTTTGCTTTGCAACATAAGCCTTGATCACAGCATCTTGGCATGCCACATAGGCAGTCCACTCCATACGATTGATTTCCATCGATATATAACCCCTGAGCTCGTACGTCTCAGAGAAGGGCGTTAAGCAAAAGAATAAATTCTCCGCCGCCAAACAGATATATATTTAACAGAGATCAATCAGTATAGAACAAAATCAAATGTCAGACACACAGTCCATTTACAATTCCGTTCTGGGTCTGAACGAAACCGGAGGCGTCAAATTCCTCGCATATCCGTCCAATCAACACATACGTTCAGACGGCTACTACCTCCGTCACTTTCCTGTAGCTACTCCGGTCAGGAACCTTAGTAGCGCCCATCTAACCGATACGAAGATCGTCGGTCTTGAATCATCTTTGCATTTTCCAATTCGAATCGCTCGATAAATTAATTGAAATGAGGGTTATCTCGGCCTTTTCAAATAATTCACGTCATTAGAATTTAAATCGATTTTCTATATGGTTATATTATTCGACATCCATCTTTCGGTTCTTTAGTGTTATTTTCGTGTCAAACACAAACAACCATCAAATATCAAACAATTCAAGCCCAATTGGTTAATTCACAATCAATGTCGCTTATAATATTTTATGACGATTTTTCGCCATTCTTATTTATTTAAAAATGGCCATATTTAATTAAACGACGTTTCAGGTCGTGCCGTGGCACTGGCGTTGTTTTTCCCTTAATTTGTTTTACACATATCGGAAAATCTAACCGTTGGATTTCTACAAAATCTATATCAGTGGGAAAATATTCCCAAAGCGAACCCAACGGTTCCAGTTTCGTGAGAATCCGACGGTCGGATCTTCCACACTAGTCGTTTGAAGTTACGGTTTGAAAATTCGAATCGCAGCGTCGTTATTCGATTAAATTTAATTATATTTATATTTATATATAAATATAAACGATTCTGGCGCTGTTTTTCTTCAGATTAGAATTAAACTTTCCGGACAATCCAACCGTTGGATTTTTACAAGGGTGGTGCCGTTGGAAAGATATTTCCAAGGTGAACCCAGCGGTTGCAGTTTCGGGAAAATCCGATGGTCGGATTTCTCGCACTAATCGTTTCAAATTACGATTCCGAAACACGAACTGCACGGCCTCAATTCCTTTTAATTATATTTATATTTTTATATATAAATATAGTTCATTCTATAATTTCAACTATAGCTCATTCTATATTTTCAACTTCGTTTTCACTTCAAATTTTTCACTAACGCCTTAATATTTCGAAAAATTTCGCCATAACCTCCTTTGTACGGGGAGGGATTTGAAAATTTATTGGGCCGTATTAGGTACCCAATAAATCCTAAAAAGCATTCCCATATTTATAGTGATATATTATGGTGTTTACGGGGGAGCATGTACTGATAATCACTCCAGAGAATAAATTCCCGTCACCCCGTTTCCGTGTGGAAATAAATAGTCCATGTGCCGTATCGAATAACTAGAGCGACGTGATTATTGTCAACTCTAGACCCGTGTGGGGTTTTTATTAATCTGGCAATTTATCCTTATGATTTATATAGTCCATATCAGTCATCCGTTCAACCTGTAGCACATAGTCATCGCCATCCAAGCCTCTTGCTCGTATGGTAAATCTTCTTCCTCGTCACACAAGCTCCAATTGCTTATGTGGAATATGATGAGGTATGCCTATCGTCAAGAAGTATGCCATGTAGTGTAGTTCAAAATTAATTGTTACTATCCTATTGCGTTATTTATTATTTCACACAGAATAACCAGCACTCCGCATCCAATGGCATTCACAGGAGTTGATATATAAATAAAATTGCGCAGCCAACTCATCAAGGTTTACCTATTTGGCGGGCACGCAAATAATTTCTTTACTCTACAGCTAATCCATTTTTCCTGTTCAACACATGTATATATATGAAGAACAAAGCTAATAATAATATTTCTAGCAAACTATTATTTATTTCAACACGTGTGTATTTTTAACTAAGCGTATACATGATAAAAGGAATATTTTTATCATTAAAAATATTTATTCGACACATGTGTATTTTTAACTAAGCGTATACATGATAAAAGGAATATTTTTATCATCAAAAATATTTATTCGACACATGTGTATTTTTAACTAAGCGTATACATGAGAAAAGGAATATTTTTATCATCAAAAATATTTATTCGACACATGTGTATTTTTAACTAATCGTATACATGATAAAAGGAATATTTTTATTATCAAAAATATTTATTTGACACGCGTGTACTTTTAACTAAGCGTATACATGATAAAAGGAATATTTTTATTATCAAAAATATTTATTCGACACATGTCTATTTTTAACTCTTCATATTCACTATAAAAATATAGTTTTCATTGTCGATTCGTTTTATTTTTAAAAGATGATAACATTCAACACATGAACTTCAACTCAACGAATGAATTGCAATTCAACACATGAATATTCTATATAGTTTGTATATATATAAAAATGTGATTTTTATTGCTAAAGCCATTTGTTTAAATTCAAATAATATTCAACACATGAATTTCAACTCAACGAATGAATTGCAACTCAACACATGAATATTCGATATAGCATATGTAATTTATTTCAACGAATGAAAATTATTCTAACACATAAATATTTCAGAAAATTTCCGCAGCATAACGACAGGGTAGTTAAAACCGGGACCGTCCCTAGTACGGCTCCTCGCTCTACCTTAAAACCTCGCGGTTTTTGACAATGGGGATCATGCATCTAGTTCGCACGCAGGCGACATGTTTTATTTTCATTTCCATAATCCTATTCTATTTTGTTTCAACCACAAGAGGGTATTTTTCAACCACAAAGGTATTTTTCTACCACAAAGGTATTTTTCAACCACAAACAATTATTTCCAACCATTCGTCATACCATATAATATCACGTCAATCACAAGCAATATATATCGTCCATGGTCTGTGGACGAGGGGAGTGTGTGTATATATATATATATATATATATATATATATATAATATAATAATTCACTTGCATTTCATCCCAATTCAAAGCATATATGTTTCAAACAACGCTTGTATAACTTATACATCGCTAATATAACTTATACAACACATGTACATGAGGTATACAATGCGTATATAATTTACACTTCGCTTATATAATTTATACAACGCGATTTCATTCACACAAATAGTTTAGATTCCTCACATTGGTTATTGCGGTGCTAAAAATCGTAGGAAGGTCAGAAAAATCCGCGGCTTCTTCTAGAATATAGAGAGCCTCCTTGCTGTCACGGTATCTCCTGTTTCATCAAATTTCGTTAAAGAACGAAAAAGATATTATTTTTCAAAGTTTTGCAACACTTAAAAGTGTTATTTTCATTTCAGAAATTTACATCAGAAAGGTTGTAAAAACTTCGAAACTAGGTCACGATTTTTCAGCCCATCCGTACCTCGATGCTTCGATCAGACCACGCTGCGTCAAAGAGCTACGAACCACCTCCAGATCGGTGGTGGTGGCGAAGAGTTCGGTGGCCTATGCGCGTCGCGGCGGCGCTCTAAAGGTCGCGACTTCCTAGTCGATTTCCGACGTCGATGGTTGATGGCTGGGGTCGTGGGTTGGTCGGATGTGGAGAGGAGGCGAAGGCGGTCAGAAGTCTCAACAGGCGGCGGCGGTGATATCGCCTGAGGCGGAGGCTAAATGGACGAGAAGTCTCGAGCACTCTGAGTCGTCCAAATCGTCTCTGGCGGCTAGAGATTTGGTTTTTTTCAATTTTTTTAAAGAAAAATTCCTATTGGTCCATGCTTTATAGGAAATTTTAAATAGTGTTTTTGCAAACGAACTCCTTTTTAAATCCAACGACTGTCGCCCCTAGCTAAATACCCCCATTCCGGACACAATGGGATATGTTTCATTGGCCATTTCGACTGTTACAGTCAGTTATTTTCAAATTAAAATATAAAACATTCGATATTTAATTTAAACGTACATTTCAATTTGCCTGGGCCACAAACTGAATCGAAAAATTCCAGAAAAATAAATCTAGCTTTGTTTTGACGATACGGTCCTAACAAAACTAGTTTTGTCGAATTCTGAGCTCGTTTGAAAAACGGCCATTTTTAGGTCGACCCATTTTAACAGAATTTGACCAAACACATTATCTTTTGCCCCGCTCACATACTAGCTTCAAAAATTATGAAATTTCAAACTTAGCAATAATTTGACATCCCGGACCCAACAAATGTGGTTTCGTCGAATTCCGAGGTCGTATGCAAAATCTCAATTTTCAAGGGCTATATATACTATATAGCGACCTTTCTGAAAATTCATTTGGCCATAACTTTTGATTCCCGCTATGAAACTTCGATTTTTCAGATTCGTTAGTGTTAGACCCAAAAGTGGTTCTAACACCCAAATTGACTTGAAACAAGATAAAATGAGATAAAAGTAAAAATGAACACGCAGGATTTATAGTGGTTCGGTGAACAAATGCCTACGTCCACTTATTTTTCACTATATTCAATAATTCAGTTGCAAATACAAAGTAATATTCACTCACAACTCACTTTTGTTCACTCAATTGACTAAAACAAGAAATGAAAGATGGTTTGGATTCTCCGGGAGTAATGGAGTTCGGATGATGGAGGTGATTGAATTCTCTAAGTGCTGAAAAAGATCCTTCTCTTTGTCTCTAGATGGGGTATTTATAGGTGTGAATTTGCTTGAGACTTGATCCGGGTCGGGCCACGTGTCATCCATCGCACTCTCTTCGGGTTCGGATGAACTATCAGGTTGACAACGCATCAAAAGGGAGGACGTTAGGGGTAGGAATTAGTCATAGCCGGTCCGGTTCTCCAGGCGATTTTACAGGAGATTAACATGGATCATGGGTGCGGGTCGGAGACGTGCAGGTAAGGGGTTCGGATCGGGATACCCGATCCGAACCGGACTGGTTTGGGCGCCTCTCCTTCTCTAACCTATTCCGCTCCGCTCCAGTGTTGTGGCAAGCAGATGGCTTTCCGATCCATTCGAGATTTAGTTGCCTTCCGATCCGATTGGATATGCCTTACCAATCTATCTAGTAAGAGATCACCGATCAGAACAAAGAACTCTATCCGATCCGAACCAATATGCTGCTCTAACCCGATCCGAACAGAGGACCCTATCCGATCCGAACAACTGCAGCTATCAACCTGAATTGTAGTGTTTTCCTCCAATCCGAACCGAAGTCTTATAATTAAAAATACCATTCAATGTTTGGTTTCTTGACTTTGTGTTGCCTAGTTCACAAAGTAGGCTAACATTTTGCCCCCTCAAAGGATGCTTCTGTTGTACGAAGCGTGCTTTGATGTCGTTTAAATGCTAGTCCTTGAATCAGAACAGCCAGGAGGAATGCACAGATTTCTATTCGGTTCGGTGTCCGACTCGAGCACATTTTCTTCATTTCTGAGCAAATTTGGGAATTTTTCTCGACATATAATGCTTCTTGCAGGTATGCTCTTCCTTTATTTTTCTTCTCTTC
Organism: Allium sativum; assembly: GCA_030737875.1. Lineage (NCBI taxonomy): Eukaryota > Viridiplantae > Streptophyta > Magnoliopsida > Asparagales > Amaryllidaceae > Allium > Allium sativum. The sequence goes on along the minus strand of CM060924.1, from coordinate 256,764,253 downwards.
AATTCGAGTCGGATGCTAAATTAATGTGTGAAATTTGCTCGGTTTGGATTCCGATCCGAAGCGCTTTCGTGGATTTGGTTCTTGGACGTTGGGCCTTCAGGCAGAGTTGTGCTACTGGGCCTTCACTCTGGTTCGAGCGGGTGAGAAAGAATAGGAATACGAGGAGTCAACACTACCCCTTATATAAATTCACCACCGTCTTCTTTCTTTTCTTCTTCTTTTCCGCCGCCGCTTCCAAACCTAGTATTGAAAACTTCAAAAACTCCAATATCCTGAAACCATTCCTTGTAAATTTCTCAAATCGAACATATAGGTAGCTTTTTTAATCTCGAATAACTTCGTTGTAACTGTTCTTGATTTCAATTCGTGGTTGATTGGGATGGTTTAGCCACGGGGCTTTGCTTGAACTCCACGTCGTTACTGGTGGATCCGCCATCACTTCGAGGCGTTGCGAGGCTGGAGAGGGCAACTATTTGTCCGTAACGGTAGCTTTGGTGATAGAACGGATTTGTTTGTGAGTACGGGGGAAAGAGGAAGAAGATGAAGAGCGTGATGACAAATTGGAGTTGGTTCGGGTAGAAGACGAAGGATCAAAAAGGAAGGAGAAGGAAAGGGGATCGGTTCGGGTTGCATACTTTAGAAAGACGGGAAGGAAGGAAAATGTCGGTTCGGGTCGGAGAAGAGAATGGGATAAGAGGTTGAAATAAATGGACTGGTTAAGTGATGCTGGTTCGGTTCAGATCAGGTCACCCGATCCGATCAGATCAGTCCTGCTTCCGAACCCATTGTTTCCCTTGTCTTGAACTGACCTTGCTTTAATGAAGCATCCGAACCGACCCTATATATGTATTTGTATTGAGCCAATTATCATATGCATATCCGAACCGAACCGAACGTATCAAACTTGGCACATAAAGACTACCCAACTAATTCAACTAACATTTACTCTAGACGATAACTTCGCGGACAGTTAGGATAGTGCCCTGTGAACATAATCGAGAATTAAGAACAACTCTGACTATCACTTTCTCATCAAAGCTTTGTCTTACATTGCTGTACTTTTATTTTGCATTTCCCACATTTGCTGCACACACTTTAGTTCACACACATACACAAAGGGGGCACAGGATAATTTACTCTAATCCGTGCTATTCCTTCTTCAATAGTTCCATGACAATGAGGCCCAGACGCTCTTCCCGTCTAGCTGAGAGGAAAGAAGCTCCGGAAACTTCTAGCAAAATCACTCTTGAGGATATATCTTCTTCGTCCGATCCGGAATGGGACAGTGAAGGTCCGGATTACAGAGTTGGCCATCGGGAAAGCGACGAAGCGTCTTCAGAGAATGAAGTTTCCCTGGGCTTTGAGGAGGAAGGAGGGATTGGTGACAATCGAGCACCCGATGAATTTGACTCAGCCATTATATTGGAGTCACCTCCAGATTCCGTAGAATCGACAATCGACAACGACCGACTTGTTCGAATTTGCTTAAAGTATGGAATAATGAAAAGGGACACCCTAGTGCCCTCACGCTCTGACCGTCCCCACAACCCTCCAGAAGGATATATGACGGTCACTCGATTGATGTGCATGGTCGGCGCCATTCCTCCGTTCTCGCCTTTCATCGTTGATTTCTTAAGACAAATGCGGATTGCCCCCATGCAGTTGCATCCCAATTCATATGCCTATTTGCACACCTTGTACATAGCATATCGTGAAATCCTAGGCCTAGAGCTCACATTCGATGACGTTCATTTCTTTTATAATTTTAAGCATCGGACTCGAGAGACTCCATCCTTCTGCTACTTTGAATCAGTCCCAAAGAGAAAGATAATCTCTGCACCATTTAGCAGTAAAGCTGGAGATTCCAGATTAGAATGGTTCTATATAAAGCAACGGTCTGGATGCGCCAGGAGATGGACAAAATCAAGTAAAGCGTTGATTTTCTGAACCCGGACTTTATATTCTTGAATCATCACCCTGACCTGTTTTCCTTTTTATTTGCAGTTGACAATCCCAAACAGATATCAGATCAGGTGTTCTTTGATCGGATGCACCGACTTCTTAATGGTGATCAAAAATTCTTGACGATCGACGAGGTCCTTAAAGATGAATACCTTCACTTTCATGGGCTGCTATCTGTTTTTCGTAGCATTGGACATGGGACGGTTCCATACGCGTACATTCCTCCAGTGGAGGTGGTCCCAGAGATAGGAGAAGGTTCAGGAATTCCTACAGCTTCTCTTCACACTTCACCTTCTCCATCTTCTACGCAAGATGATGAATTGGCTAATCTGGCCAAAAAGCATCGTGAAGGGTATATTGGCCCCGAGGAAACTACTTCTCTAGACAAGTCAAAATCTTCCCAAGAGTCGCCAATTCACGCTTCCGAAGGGGATGTTCCTAGCACTGATGAGCACATATTTCAGGGTTTGGGGGATCTCCCCTTACCTGAGACTATATATACTTCAGAGGATTTCAGGAAGGACCCTTTAGTCTTCACTTCTTCTGAAGAAACTACTCCCGCTAAGGCCAAAGAGCCTGCCCGCACCAGTCTCGCTTCAGACTCGGGTTGGTTGGGGGGACACACACCACTTAGGATGCACTTTACACCACAACATTAGCATTCATTGCACTTCTTTCTCCATGAATCCATTGATTCTAAACTTCGTTTATTTTATCGTGCAGGTACAATGTCTCGATCCTATTATGTTATAAGAAAGCTTCGTCACAGCATGTCCAATCCTCCTCAGGATGTCGAGTATGATCGTCGGGATGACCGTGGTAGGGAGGAAAGAAGACCTTATGATCCCTATCGATCTCGGCCCTCACGCTCCCGCTCACCAGTTCGACCGGAACAAGAAAAATACAAGAGCTATCAAGGTCGTAGGGAGGAGGATAGACCACCATCTAAGGATTCCACTTCCTCCCATGAAAAGCGGAGTAGAGAGAAAACTCCTCCAAAGGAAACCGGGTCTCGAAGTAAGCAAAAGGTCCCTGCTACTAAACGACCTAGGACAGACAAGGGTTCTACAGAATCTTCTTCAGGAAGGGATACCGAATTAACAATCCTCGCTCCTCCTCCACCAGATGCGGGAACTGCAGTAAAGCTGGCATATTTAAAGGAGCAATTTCCCGAGCACTACTTCGAGACTCTGACCTTTCTACCTACCCTTGAACCTATTTCTTCTAATTGGGCAGATGAGGCCAAGGCAAAAATTGATTTGGTAGAAAAACAATATTCCGAGATGTTCAAGTATTCACGCAATCTTTCTAGAATCGTCCGCACTCTAATGACAAATGCTAACTCAATGCAAAAGACCGCGGAGGAGGATGCTAAGGCCTTAAAAACCTTAGGAAAAGACTTAGAAGACACTCAAGCTCAACTAGCTGTCGCTCAAAAGAACGCTTCTAATTTCAAACAACAGTTTGAGGACATGCAAAAGCGTTATCATGACTTGCTTGAGTCCCATACTCAGGAGCGCTCTGAACTAAAAAAGCAAGCTGACGAGGCCAAATCAGAAGCCGCTAAAACACACCTTGCTTATGTTGAGCTTGAATGGAAAAACGCCGAGTTAGCAAAAAGGAGTGCTGAATTAGAAAAGAAGAATGCTGACTTGGCTTCGAAGTTGTTGGAGGCAGAAAACAGGGTTGCTCTGGCCGAGGGCAATGTGGAATGTACCATTAAATCTGCGGAGGACGCCCGCAAGCAATTATCTGAGGCGGAGGTTGAGATTCAAAGTTTCGGCGAATTAATGATTGAATTCTTCGCACATATTATTCGTCGTCGAAACATTTCTTGGATCGAGGACTATCCATCCACTCTGGTTCAAGTATGGAATCAAATCGTTGAGTGGGAAAAAGAAGAACTTAAGGTCGATTCCCTTGATGAAGATAAGCTGATGGAGAAATACTTGAGAGACGATGAACCGGAGCGCCTAGCTGAAGGGCGCCGCCTAATTGCTGAGGCCATGGAAGAAGAGAGGCGGAAGTCTAAACAGAAGACCATTCCCGAAGCCGGCTCCGCGTCTTCTGCTCCTACAACTCCCGAAGTAGAAGGGTATGATCCCGAAAACCCGGGAATTTCCCGGACAACTTTGCTATCTCCCATTCCTGAAATAACTCCAGAGGTAGTAGTCACCCCCGCTGAAAAGTCTTCCGAAGGTACTCCTATCTTTTCTCCTCAATTTGCCAAGGCTACTACTACCTTTGGCTACGTAATTGAACGTTCGATGAGAAATCCTTTGCTTTCGCCTGAGTTGATAACCGATGTTTCTCATTATGTAGGTGTTGAATCATCCGCAAAGACAGATGTAGCTCAAGGAGCTACCGCTGGGACAAAGCCCGCAGATGGGGCCAAAAAAGGGGAAGACAAGGCTGCTTCTATAGACTTGGGAGAAGGAAATGAACCAACTAAGGTCACCACTCCCCATGATGAAGAAATGATCGCAGCTTTAAAACACGACGGAGGAGACGAGGGGCATGATGAGGTACCGGAGGTTGCAATAACTGGGGAGTCGAAAAGCGCCGATGACGTTACCTTGGCGGCCATGAAGGCCGATCAAGACAAGCGCTTGCAATTAAAAGCCGAAGAACTAGACCCTGAGGTCCTCAAGCCCCTCGCAGTTGTGGATGCAGGTTCAAGGTTAGTTGTTAAGCTCTCAACTAGATCTATTACCGAAGAACTTGCTAAAAAATCTTCTCTTGATTCCAGTGCCCCGCCCTCCGGGAAGAAGTCTGCTGGCTCCAGTTCCACATCTTCAGGGAAAAAGAAATCAAAACGAATCTTGACTGAAGCCGAGAAGGAAGCAAAGGATGCGGAAAACCTGCCAAGAAATCGAAGGCTCATCCCAAACCCAAATAGTGGGTTCCCCTGTGTCTTTTTAGCATCTTCGTGAACCAATAAGTGCTGCTACAAAAACAGCTTCCGCACTTTCTTTTTTAGCTATTTCCCTGTACAAATTCATTCATTTGTAAATAAAAATAATTCACTTTTTGCAATGTTTATTTGTTAGCAGTTCTGCACTTATGTAAAAATGCATGTCTATAGTTATGAAACAAAGTCGTGGAGGGGGGAAATATGTGTATGCATATGTGTCCCCAGTCAATTTCTATAAGTTATTCAATGCTTAACCATGCAATCTGAATGCTCCCAATTCTCTAACGGTATGGCATTTCCTGTGTCGTCAATACCTGTTGTTTTTCCTGGCATTTCTTTTATACTCTCTCTCTTTCTCTTGAGAGTTAGAGTTCGAGCTTAGTCATCTATTCATTCCCCGGTCTCTCAACGGGAAAAGATTTCTTTCTCGGCGCTCGGTCGGAGACGCCTTTATACTCTCTTTCTCTCTGGAAAGTTAGAGTTCGGAGTAGAATCTCTTTTTCAGCGCTCAGTCGGAGACGCTTTTATACTCTCTCTCTTTCTCTGGAGAGTTAGAGTTAAGAATAGAATTTCTTTTTCAGCGCTCAGTCTGAGACGCTTTTATACTCTCTCTCTTTCTCTGGAGAGTTAGAGTTAGAATGTCGTTTTCTCATTCTTTTACGTCTTATTGCACAAATAATCATTGTGCTTCTTTTTATGTCCAAACTGTTTTCAACCTTTTTTAGGCTCTGAGTTATCCTGTATCTTATAATCACAACAGAACAACTAATGAATGTAAATGCATAAAAGTAAATAACACACAATATTTTTATAGTGGTTCAGCTAAGTCGTAGCCTACATCCACTTTATAGTCCTTTATTCATATCATCAGATTTTCCCAAGGCAAGGCATGTCTTGTTACAGAATTCACAGTAAAAATAACAAAAAATATAGCATTTCTAATCCAAATATCGCATTAAGTGTTGGGCATTCCATGCTCGAGGAACTTCTTCGCCATCTACGGTCGTTAACTTGAAGGTTCCTTTTTCAAGTTTCCGTTGGATGACAAAGGGTCCTTCCCATTTTGGGCCGAGGTGAGGAAGGAATGGAAAGACTCTCTTTAGCACCAAATCTCCTGGTTCAAAAGTTCTGAGGCGAACTTTTTTGTCATAATAGCGTGCCATCTGACGCCGATGTCTTGCTGCACGCAAGTCTGCTTCGTCCCTTTTCTCTTCGACTTCATCAAGAGACTCAAGTAAAAGTGCCCGATTCGTCATCGGGTCATAATACGTCACCCTGTGGGAAGGAACTTCCAGTTCAACTGGAATTACTGCTTCTGAGCCAAAGGAGAGAGAGAAAGGGGTATGACCGGTAGCTGTTTTAAATGTTGTTCGATATGCCCACAAAGCTAGGGGCAATTCGTCAACCCATCTTGCCTTTGCACGCTCCAGCCGCTTCTTGAGGATGGATTTTATAACTTTGTTTACTGCCTCTACTTGCCCATTCGATTGTGGATAAGCAACTGCAGTATATCGTTTGTCTATCTTATATTTCTGGCAAAAATTTCTGAATTCAGAGCTATCAAATTGGGTCCCGTTGTCAGTAACAATCGTCCTTGGGATCCCGAATCGGCATATAATATTTCTGACCACAAAACTTATCACCTTTCTTGTGGTGATCTTAGTCAAGGGCTCAGCTTCCACCCACTTTGTGAAATAATCCACGGCTACTATTGCATACTTAGCTCCTCCTTTAGCAATCGGTAAAACTCCAATGATATCAATTCCCCATGTGGCAAATGGCCAAGGACTCACCATCGATTTAAGCTGGGTTGACGGTGCCCTGGGGATTTTGGTGAATCTCTGGCACTTATCGCAGCGTCGTGAATAATCAGCCGCATCTTTGTTGATCGTAGGCCAGAAGTATCCGTACCGCAATATTTTCTTTGCTAAAGTTTGACCTCCTATATGATCTCCACACTCACCTTCGTGCACTTCTCTTAGTACACGCTTGATGTCGTCGTGTGCGATACATCGTAACAGGGGCATAGAAAATCCTTGTCTATAGAGAGTATCGTCTTGTATAACATATTTGGTTGCTTTGCGAACTACAGCTCTTTTCTCACTCTTCTTCGATGGGAGTGTCCCATTCTTAAGGAAATTCTTAATTGGAGTCATCCATGACCCCTTCTCTGGTTCCGCTTCAAGAGCGAATTCAATTTCCATTGACTCAAAGCTTGGCGACTCCAACGTTTCAATTGGAATTACCTCAGTCCCTTCTGGATTGTCAGAACTAGCCAGTTTTGCCAGTCTATCCGCTTTCTAGTTTTCAACTCTGGGAATATGTGTTATGTTGTACCGCTCTAAGCTATTCAATAGCTCTTTCACTTTCTTGAGGTAGGCGATAAGTCGAGGTCCTCGAGCCGCGAATTCCTCTCGCACTTGACAAACAACAATCTTAGAGTCACAAAATATGTCCATCATTTTTACTCCGAGGTCTTTAGCAAGTTTCAGCCCGGCAATCAGGGCTTCATACTCAGAGTCATTGTTAGTTGCCGAAAATTCTAATCGCAGGGCGTAATATAACGACCGTCCCTCGGGAGTGACTAAGACAATTCCAGCTCCGGGCCTTCGGTCATTTTTAGCTCCATCTGTATATAATTTCCACGGATTCATCTCTAGCTTATCCTCGGATTTGACCACTCGGTCATTGATTATTTCCTCCTCTGGAATGGTGAACTCCGCAATAAAGTCTGCTAGAGCTTGCCCTCTGATTGACTTTCGTGGTTGAAAATTCAAATCAAACTGGCTTAGTTCTATGTTCCATTTGATCAACCTTCCCGATGCTTCGGGTCTCTGCAACACCTGTCTTAACGGCTGGTCGGTGTATATGGTTATTGGATGGGCTTGGAAGTAGTGACGAAGTTTTCGGGATGCGATCAGGAGGCTGTAAGCAAGCTTCTCAATCTTTGGGTAGTTGCGCTCTGCCGCTGCTAATTATTTACTCACATAGTACACTGGCCTTTGTACTTTGTCTTCTTCTCGAACCAGGGTTGTGCTGACAGCGTGAGCCGAGACTGCTAGATAAACAAATAATTCTTCGTGATCTACGGGCTTTGATAAGATTGGCGGTTTATCTAACAGCTCTAACAGATTTTGAAAGGCCTCAACACAATCGGGAGTCCACTGGAAGTTCTTCTTTCCCCTTTTTATCAAATCAAAAAACGGAACACACTTATCTGTGGCTTTGGAGATGAATCTACTCAACGCCGCTACTTTCCCTGCCAGACTTTGGACGTCTTTAATTCTCCTCGGTTCTTCGATGTTTCTAATCGCTGCTATCTGGCTAGGGTTGATTTCAATCCCTCGGGAACTCACAATGAAGCCAAGGAACTTCCCCGATGCCACTCCAAATGAACATTTTAAAGGGTTCAGTTTCATACGGTATTTTCGCAAGATACCAAACATTTCCGCTAAGTCTTGCGTATGACTGGAAGACTGCTTTGATTTGACAAGCATATCATCCACATAAACTTCCATAGTTTTTCCTATTTGATCATAAAACATTCTATTTACCAAGCTGATAAGTAGCTCCAGCGTTTTTTAACCCGAATGGCATTACAACATAACAATATAGCCCCAAATTCGTAATGAAACTCGTATGCTCTTGGTCTGGTACATGCATAGGAATTTGGTTGTATCCAGAGTATGCGTCCATGAAAGAAAGAAGTTCATGACCTGCTGTCGAGTCTACAAGCTGGTCAATCCTGGGAAGTGGGAAACTATCTTTTGGGCAAGCTTTATTTAAATCTGAAAAGTCAATACAAGTTCGCCACTTTCCGTTTGGCTTCTTTACCAAGACGGGATTCGATATCCAGTCGGGATAAGTCGAATCTCGAATAAATCCATTTTGCTTCAATTTCTCTACTTCCTCTTTGAGAGCAGCCGACCTCTCTGGGCCCAGCATGCGTCTCTTTTGCTTCACAGGAGGATGCTTCGGATTTACATTCAATTTGTGACTGATAATGGAAGGTGATATCCCACACATGTCAGCATGGGTCCAGGCGAACACATCTAAGTTTGCCTTCAAGAAGTCCGTCGGTTCTTCAGCACGACGTGGATCCAATTGAGAACCAATCTTCAAAACTTTCGTCGGATCAACTTTATCAATGGGAATTTCCACTGTCGCTTCGTTAGGAGTTGCATTCCTAGCCTCTGGTTCCTCGTCTTTTCTAGGATCCAGGTCTTCAGGTGTTCCTTTGGGCAACTCCTTTGGGGTCAATTTCTCTAATTGCTATGCCGAGTCCCCCTTTGAGGGAGACGAGGCATCCTTACTCTCAGCATTAACTCCTTTCATCAACATCTTCAGTTCGGCCACATAGCAGGCCCGTCCAGAAACCTGATCCCCTCTTATTACTCCAGTCCCGGCTTCGGTTGGGAACTTTAGTAACAAGCACCAAGGGGCGATACAAACTCTAAATTCAGCGAGGGCAGGTCTCCCTAAAAATGCGTTATATGGCGAATCTACGTCCAATACTACGAACTGAAGCATTCGCACTCTTCTACGTTCTCCTTGCCCTAGGGTCACGGGCAACTCTATATATCCCATGGGAGCTGTCGTCGCTCCGTTGAAGCCTCTAATCCATCCTTCACAAGGTTTCAGATCTTCGGGCTCAAGCTTCATCTGATCAAACGACTTCTTAAACAAAATATTAACGGAACTTCCGTTGTCTACTAATACCTTATGGACCAAGGCCGGCCCAATGGTGGTAGTAATAACCAACGGATCATTGGTGGGAGATTGTATCCCCGTGTTGTCTCGGCTGCGAAATACCACGTCGTCGAACATGGTTTTTTGTTGTTTTATGGGGGTGACATCTTCCAAATCGTCACCTTCATTCACATCTAGATGCTTGGCAGCATTCACATATTGGTCCGTTGACCTAAAACTTCGGATTGCCGGGTGAGGTCCGCCTACTATGGAGTTGATGACAATCCCTTTACCTTTCTGCTGCGCGGTAGGCTTAGGAGCAGGTAGGATCTGTTTTGGAGCCTGCTCTCCTTGCCCCCTGTCCCTCGGGGCAACCTTGTACTCAGCCAACTTTCCTTCACGCGGCAGCTTTTCAATTACATCCCTCAAATGCCGACATTCATTGGTCGAATGTCCATATGTTCCGTGAAACAAGCAAAATTTCCCTGTCGCCATTTCTTTCTTGGTCGAATCACGAGGTGGCGGTCTTTTGTACTGCAACACATTGTACGTATCAAGGTAAATATTTTCCAGGGTGTCATTCAATGGTGTATAGTTCTCGTAGTTCTGGAATCGCGGCCTTTTGTTAGGGTCACTTCCCCTATTTCTGTTTCTTCTGTTACCGTTCGAATTACGGTTGTTGTTGTTTCCCCCATTTCCAGTATTGTTGTTTCCACCCTTGTTTCCTACATTTACTTCAACCTTGCCAGAACTTTCCCCAGACTGCTTCGCGGCAATATTACTCTGCACATTCTCCTTTGAAGCTGTCTCAGACTTTCTCTTTCAGTTTGCCCTGGCCTCCTCTCGTCTTAGATAAATATCGGCTTTTTCGTAGAACATCGCCCTTGTGGGGGGTGTTTTCCCAGAAAGGTAGTCTCCAAACTCGGATTCAGGATCGACTCCTTCCTTCAATGCCATAAGAATAGTGGGCTCATGCGGGTCACTGACCTCAGTTACGGCTTGGTTAAAACGATCAAGATATGCCCTTAAAGATTCTCCTGGTGCCTGTTTGATTCTTGATAATTCAATAACACTCTTGGACTTTCGGGCATGTAGTCGGAACTGGTTCATGAAACGCTCGCTTAGTTCTTTGTAATTAGAAATTGAACGAGGAGGAAGTCGGGTAAACCAGAATAATGCCACATCTTCTAGGTAGATTGGGAATGCTTTGCACTTCACTTCATCAGGGGCAGCAGCGGCTTTCATGAGCCACGAATACCGCATCAAATGCTGTCCTAGATCAGTCCTTCCGTTATACTTGTCCATTTGTGGCAAGTTAAAGCGTCGGGGAAATTGGAAGTCGAGGATATCGTCGGTGAACGGAGTATGGCTTCGTTCAATGCCATAGTCTTCATTTGTATAATTCCGGCTCTCGGACATAATTCGGTGAACCATTGCCTATACATCAGCACTAGTTAGGGGCTGCTCAGGTTCCCTGGCCCTAGTATCCGAGTTCCTTTTGGGCTCTTGCTCTGGGGATGCCCTTCTTCTTCGAGCTGCCTCTGCTCGATTCCGTTCCCTGCGTTCCCGGTCGATCTCGGGAAGAGGGGACTGGAGTCTTTGCCCCCGAGTGGGGTCATCGTTTCCTAATGCTCGTGCAATATCCTCACGAGATCCCAAAGATCCAAATGTCAGCTGCTCCACGTTCTGAGGTCGTTCGAGTGGCTTCGTTCACGGGGCCTCTCTTCCTCGGACGATGAAGATTGATCAACTGGTGTGTGACGAACCGGTGATGGAGTTCTCTGTCGACGGAGCTCATTGATCTCCCGACTCATGAGCCTCATATTTTCCTGCATCATGAGATTAGTGCGCTCATGAACTCTCATAGCTTCCCTTGTGCTCTCAAGCATGTCAAGCAAGCGCGAAAAATCTCCTTGAGTGATGGGCGCAGATGGATTGACCTGATCTCCAACCCTGGCAGCTGGAATTGGAGCATTCGTAGGGACTCGAGTAGAGGTTCCAGCTTCACCAAACATCGGGTCGGGTCGGAGGTAAGAGGTCGAGTCGGATCGGAGCTGGGGTGCCTGGTCGGATCGGAGCGCAGCGGGCAGTTCAGGTCGGTTCAAATTGGGGGAATGCACTGCTTCAGAGTCTCCTACCCGGATCGGATCGGAGCTCTCCCCCTGCTGGCGGCTCGGATTTCCTGCATTGATTCTTCCTGCTGCTGAACTCTGCCCCCGAGACCTTGTTACAACAGCGCGTTGCTGATCTTCGCCAGCTCCATTTCCTTGATCAGACTGAACTTCCTTGCCTTTTCCTTTGGCCATGAGTCTTTGACAATTACTTCAACGAATGTAAGAAAACGGAGAAACTTAAGGATTCACTTCTTTGAACTCAACGGTCCAAAAAGTAGAAAGAGATCCCGGAAAATAAAGAATTTAGATGAGGATTCTCAGTGAAAGCACCAAAATGTTAGACCCAAAAGTGGTTCTAACACCCAAATTGACTTGAAACAAGATAAAATGAGATAAAAGTAAAAATGAACACGCAGGATTTATAGTGGTTCGGTGAACAAATGCCTACGTCCACTTATTTTTCACTATATTCAATAATTTAGTTGCAAATACAAAGTAATATTCACTCACAACTCACTTTTGTTCACTCAATTGACTAAAACAAGAAATGAAAGATGGTTTGGATTCTCCGGGAGTAATGGAGTTCGGATGATGGAGGTGATTGAATTCTCTAAGTGCTGAAAAAGATCCTTCTCTTTGTCACTAGATGGGGTATTTATAGGTGTGAATTTTCTTGAGACTTGATCCGGGTCGGGCCACGTGTCATCCATTGCACTCTCTTCGGGTTCGGATGAACTATCAGGTTGACAACGCATCAAAAGGGAGGACGTTAGGGGTAGGAATTAGTCATAGCCGGTCCGGTTCTCCAGGCGATTTTACAGGAGATTAACATGGATCATGGGTGCGGGTCGGAGACGTGCCGGTAAGGGGTTCGGATCGGGATACCCGATCCGAACCGGACTGGTTTGGGCGCCTCTCCTTCTCTAACCTATTCCGCTCCGCTCCAGTGTTGTGGCAAGCAGATGGCTTTCCGATGCATTCGAGATTTAGTTGCCTTCCGATCCGATTGGATATGCCTTACCAATCTATCCAGTAAGAGATCACCGATCCGAACAAAGAACTCTATCCGATCTGAACCAATATGCTGCTCTAACCCGATCCGAACAGAGGACCCTATCCGATCCGAACAACTGCAGCTATCAACCTGAATTGTAGTGTTTTCCTCCAATCCGAACCGAAGTCTTATAATTAAAAATACCATTCAATGTTTGGTTTCTTGACTTTGTGTTGCCTAGTTCACAAAGTAGGCTAACAGTTAGAAAGGTATTGATAAACAGATTTAAATATTTTCAATTTCGTTAAAATCCGTTATATTTTCCACCCGGTACAGTCGGACAAAGTTTATATTCAAAATTTCAAACGGCCATACCATAACAAATTTTATATTTTAGTGAAATAGGCTATTTCAACTATCCAAATTTCTTGGTAATAACCTGATTTAAAAATTTTAAACTGGTTCGCATTTTCTGGGTTATTACAATCTCCCCCACTTAAAACTTTTCGTCCTCGAAAAGGAAATAATAGCTAAGCAGGAAATAAAATATAAATGCAAAGTATTATAAAAGTACCTTGCACCGGAGTTAGTCAGAGATGTCCACTCTTCATTTGGGATAGGCTTGTTTAATGCTTTCCTCAGTCTCCCAAGTACAGTCTCTAGGATCACTACTCCACTGCAATTCGACTAAATGAATCTTTTTCCTCCTTAGCTCTCTAGTTTCTTTGCCAACTATCTTTAATGGCTCTCTCTTGAGTGCTAATTCTGGAGTTATGTCAATATCATGTTGGGCTGCTTCTTCCACAACAAGAACGGGATCATGAACATGTTTTCTGAGTTGAGATACGTGGAACACATCATGTACACCAGGTAACCAATTAGGTAATAAAACCCTATATGCAAGAGTTCCAATCCGTTCAAGTGTAGGAAAGGGACCAATAAATCTCGGTGCCAACTTCCCAGTCTTGCCAAATCTGATTACTTCCCGCATTGGAGAAACTCTCAAATAAACATAATCGCCAACGGCAAACGATATATCCCTTCTTCTCGCATCAGCATAACTTTTCTGTCGGCTCTGCGCGGTTTATAATCACTTCTTAATGAAGTTGACTTTATCCGATGCTTCTTGAATCATATCGAGCCCTAACACATGTCCGTTGCCAGGTTCTACCCAACATGCGGGAGATCTGCACGGTCTACCGTATAATGCTTCAAATGGAGACATTCCCAAGCTTGCTTGATAGCTATTGTTGTAAGAGAATTCGGCTGGATGTAAGTGATCTTCCCATGAGCCTCCAAAATCGATAACGCAAGCCCGCAGTAAATCTTCTAAAATTCTATTCACCCGCTCAGTTTGGTCGTCTGTCTGAGGGTGATAAGCGGTGCTTAGATTCAATTTGGTTCCCAACTCTTCCTGGAATGCTTCCCAGAATTTGCTAGTAAATAGGGGATCTCTATCACTGACTATATTGAGCGGCACTCCATGAAGTTTTACTATTTCTTTGAAGTAAATCTGTGCTAGACTTTGAGCCGTTCTGTTGGATCGGACAGGTATGAAATGGGCAGTCTTCGTGAAGCGATCTACGATTACCCATATACTGTCTTTTCCTTTCCTAGTTCGAGGCAGGCCATCAATGAAGCCCATCGAAATTTGTTCCCACTTCCATCCTGGAATTTCTAAGGGTTGTAATAATCCAGCCAATTTCTGCTGATCGCTCTTAACTAGCTGACAAGTGGGGCATCTGCTAACATATAATGAGATATCTCTTTTCATCGCCTTCCACCAGAATGTAAGCTTGATATTGTTATACATTTTGCTCACACCGTGATGGATACTTAGTTTGGATTTGTGGCATTCATCAAGTATTTCTATTTTTAGCTCGGAGATGTCGGGAACACAAATTCTTCCTTTTAATCTCAAAACCCCCTCACTATCCACTTGGAAGCTGGAGTCTATGCCTTCAGGGATCCTCTTGATCATTACTTTTACAAAATTATCCTCCTTTTGAACGGTCGAGATCCTGTCTATTAATGAAGACGTGATGACAAAGCTGGCGATGATTTCATTCTTTCTGCTGAGCGCATCTGCTACAACATTGGCTTTCCCTGGAGTGTATAGAATTTCAAAATCATATGCTGCAAGGAATTCTAACCAACGCTGTTGTCTCAAATTTAGATCTTTCTGAGTGAAAAGATATTTCAAGGATTGATGATCGGTAAATAGTTCGAACTTCTCGCCGAGTAAATAATGCCTCCAGATTCTTAAAGCAAACACGATAGCTAATAACTCAAGATCATGAGTTGCATAGTTTCTTTCATGCGGCTTTAGTTGACGGCTGGCATAAGCGATCACTTGGCCTTTTTGCATTAAACTGCACCTAGCCCTCTAATAGAAGCGTCTGTCCATACAGTCAAGTCTTGGTTGCCTTCTATAATTGTCAACACTGGAGCGGTTGTCAACTTCAGTTTCAGCTCCTGGAAAGCTACTTCACATTCGGGAGTCCATTTGAATTTCTCATGCTTCTTTGTAAGCTTTGTCAATACACCAGATATCTTTGAAAAATCCTGAACGAATTTCCGATAGTAACTAGCCAATCCAAGGAAACTTCGAACTTCCGTGGGAGTAGTAGGTTGTTTCCAGTTCTGAATCGCTGTAATTTTGCTTGGATCTACAGCAATCCCTTCTTTTGATACGACATGGCCTAGGAATTTAACTTCATTATGGCAGAAGACACACTTAGAAAATTTAGCTTTCAAGACATTTCTCCTCAGAATTTTCAATACTTGTTCTAAATGTTTTGCATGTTCGTCTTCCGACCTGGAGTAGATTAAAATGTCATCGATGAAGACTAGAAAAAAATTATTCAATACTCCACGGCACACTCTGTTCATAAGATCAACGAAGTATGCCGGAGCATTACACAAGCCGAACGGCATTACTAACCATTCGTAGAATAAATCGGGACCCCTGAAGGCTGTTAAAGGAACACAGTCTTCCGCTATACGTAATTGGTGGAAACCTGTAGCTAGATCCATTCTGGAGAACACTGTTGCTCCATTTAATTGATCTAACAGATCATCTATTCGGGGCAAGGGATATTTGTTCTTCAATGTCTGCTTATTGAGATCTCGGTAATCAACACAAAGTCTTAGTGTACCGTCTGATTTCGGGACAAATACCACTGCTGCTCCCCATGCTGAAAAGCTTGGTCTGATTAGACCTTTCCAAAGCAATTCTCGGGTTTGATAACCTAACTCTTCTTTTTCTTTCGGGGCCATTCTTCTTATTGGATGTACTACTGGTCGGGCGTTAGGAATTAGATCTATCCTGAATTCTATTTCTCTTTGCGGCGGTAAGTTTTCTACTTCTTCAAACACATCCACGTAGTTTTTAACGACCGGTATCTTTTCTATCGAAGAGGGAGTAACTTCTAAAGAAGACCAAAATTCTGTTCTATTAATTGCTGAGCCGTGGCATAGTATATATATAGGTCCAAGCTTCGTTTCGACTTTAACTATTCTTTCGGCACATCTAACTTCGGCCTTATATTTTGTCAACCAGTCTAGCCCCAGTATTATATCGAATTCGGAAAGGTCCATGACAATCGAATCAAAAGAGAACTTGTAGCAAGAATAAGAGATTGGCACTCTACAGTATAAACTGAGACTAACGGAACTTCCTATTGGGTTTCGAACTTTAATTGGTTCCTTAAGTTTTCTTCGTTTCAATTTTAATTTGTGAACAAGGTTACCAGAAATGAAGCTACGTGATGCACCAGTATCAAAAAGTACAGAAACAGGAATATTTTTAATGGTAAATGTACCTCCCAAGACGTCGGGTTTACCTGATCCATCGGTGGTAGCTGGTGGGGTCTTCCCGTCATAAACATGAGCCACTTGTGCATTCTGCTTCAGAGGACAGTTCCTACTATAGTGCCCCTTCTTATAGCAGTTGTAGCATTCGGTTGAGTCATTTGCCTTTGGCTTCCTCGGGGCTTTGCATACATTAGAAAAATAGCCTGCCTTCCCGCAGTTGTAGCAATTTCCTTTCGGCATCTTTGCAGGTTTCTGAGTAGTGGCCGCGGTAATGCTAGATTCGGGTTGATCTGTTGAAGCCTTGCGCTTATTTCCAGCTTGGCTTTTGGTGCGGTCTTGGCTAGCGTGCCTTTCATCCATGTCTTCGTAATTGCAAGCCATCTCTACTAATTTTGAAAAAGAGAGTTTTATGTTGCTCATAGCTCTATCATGGTACTTGCGCTTCAGCCCAAATATGAACCTCTTGTTCTTTGCTTTGTTGGTCAAAATCAGTTCTGGAGCATAGCGCGATAACTGAGTGAACTTATTTAGATAATCCTGAATAGAGAGATCTCCTTACTGGAGATTAGCAAACTGCTCTCGCATGTTCTCTAGAGCCTGTTCTGGTACAAACTTCTCATTGAACATAGTTTTGAACTACTCCCAAGTTCTGACAGTACCAGCTGCATCCTCTGAGGTAATGGCATCCCACCACAGCTATGCTTCCTCCTGAAGGAGCCAAATGCCAAGTCGGGCTTTGTTGTTGGTTCCCATACCCATGCCTTCGAAGATTTTCTCACAGGTCTTCAGCCAAGCTATAGCCTCGGTCACTGTACCAGTGCTAGTAAAGGGTTCTCCCCCAAGATTTCTGTACCTCTTTGCTACTTTGTCAAGCTCAAAGTCTTCGGGTGCTGGTGGCGGAACAATAGGGCCTTCCACAACTACGGCGATATTCCCCCGTCCTCCTGCTGCATCTCCTCGGCCTCCACGGCCTCCTCTAGCTGCTGCTCCACGTGTAGCCATCTAAGAGAACTGTATAAGCAAGAAAAGAGTCAAACTCACAGATTTGATAATTTTCATAAACGATAAAGCATGGGAATACAAGGAAAGATAATGATGATGTACTGATCAAATTGTTTTGCTAATCTGCTTAGCTCATTCTAGGACATTGCTAATCCTATCTCTAATGAGCTACTCACATTAGAACACTACTAATTCTATTCTGACGAGGTGTTTAATATGTTAGATCCCGGAACTAAGGTTAACCAAAGCTCTGATACCAACTGTGACGATCCCAAAATCCGAGGGGCGGTATTAAGGATAATCATGGGGAAATAACACATTAATCATCATAGCAGAGTACAGATAATAGCAGACACAATAAATAGGATAAATTTACATGGATATGACAGCGGAATCACAACATGTAATAACATCAGAATAGCATAGCGTGGTATATAACTTAGTAAATAAAAAGGAAAGTGATCAGTCATCATCGCCAGAGGCGGAATACATACATGCAGTGAGACATAATAACTGTATCAGTCTACATCGCCGAAGGCGGAATACATATACATATAATGAGAAATACGGAAAGTAATTCAGTCTGCATCTCCAGTGGCAGAATCATAACATAAGTATAGTAATGGCGGAAAAAGTCAAAGTCATCTCTGTGAAGTCAGCCTCGCGATGAGCCAAAAATGCACTCTATGCAGCAGTGCAGAGCCAAAAAACAACCTGTCACCTGTGTACTAGGCTGCCCGTGTAAAAATAAGGGCACCCGCGTTTGCAAAGTGAAACAAACAACGAGTCAGTCATGGGGACTGGTATGAGGAATCTATTTAACAATTAAATAAAAGTAATAGCAAATCATAGGACCACGCCACTTTCGCGGAACGGGTTTACTCCAGTGATTGCTAGTGCGTTTAAAACAAAGTAAATTCTTTTAAAACAACGCAATGCTTTTAGAAAGAATGAAGCCATTATAAGACTCAGGTCCCATCACACAATGCAACGCAAGCCGGAGGATAGAGTTTTACCTTATAATAGCCAAATATGCTTGATACGTATAAAGCAAAATCATTTGATATTATTACTAGTGCATATATGTTTCAAAAGCGAATAGCATCAAAAATATCAATCATAGACGGCATAAGTGCCTCATACCACTATGTCGCCAGACTAGTTCTACAATCAAGTCCGTTATTTCGTATTGGAAATTGGATTTCCGTCATGAGTCGAGGCAAGGGGCAAGCTTCTCTCCGCTTCGACACACTCTAGCAAATGCCTCACGACTACGCAGTCTGGGTAACCCCTGGATGCTTCAGGGCCGGTCCTCACTTACGTTAGAGGATTGGCAATTCCTGAACACACGTTTCCCGGTCCTTACAGACCTATAATCGAGGCGCCTTGCATTCCAACAACCACAAAGGTGAAAAGTAAGTATAAATGTCAGGGCTGGTAAGTCACTGACACCACCATAGCTAGAAAGAAACGTCATGCTCTCCCTGTAGTCCGTATCCCATTTTTAACTCATACCGGGGTGTGAGGCTCGTGAATCTACGAAATACACAAAGCTAGGTCACGTAGACTGCGCTTTGATCATCATCCTCAAGACTTTGCTTTGCAACAGAAGCCTTGATCACAGCATCTTGGCATGCCACATAAGCAGTCCACTCCATACGATTGATTTCCATCGATATATAACCCCTGAGCTCGTATGTCTCAGAGAAGGGAGTTAAGCAAAAGAATAAATTCTCCGCCGCCAAACAGATATATATTTAACAGAGATCAATCAGTATAGAACAATATCCAATGTCAGACACACAGTCCATTTACAAGTCCGCTCTGGCACTGGCAATGTTTTTCCATTAATTTGTTTTACACATATCGGAATATCTAACCGTTGGATTTCTACAAAATCTATATCAGTGGGAAAATATTCCCAAAGCAAACCCAACGGTTCCGGTTTCGTGAGAATCCAACGGTCGGATCTTCCACACTAGTCGTTTGAAGTTACGGTTTCAAAATTCGAACTGCAGCGTCGTTATTCGATTAAATTTAATTATATTTATATTTATCTATAAATATAAACGATTATGGCGCTGTTTTTCTTCAGATTAGAATTAAACATTCCGGACAATCCAACCGTTGGATTTTTACAAGGTTGGTGCCGTTGGAAAGATATTTCCAAGGTGAACCCAGCGGTTGCGGTTTCGGGAAAATCCGATGGTCGAATTTCTCGCACTAATCGTTTCAAATTACGATTCTGAAACACGAACTGCACGGCCTCTATTCCTTTTAATTATATTTATATTTATATATACAAATATTGTTCATTCTATAATTTCAACTATAGCTCATTCTATATTTTCAACTTCGTTTTCACTTCAAATTTTTCACTAACGCCTTAATATTTCGAAAAATTTCGCCATAACCTCCTTTGTATGGGGATGGGTTTGGAAATTTATTGGGCCGTATTAGGTACCCAATAAATCCTAAAAGGCATTCACATATTTATAGTGATATATTATGGTGTTTACGGGGGAGCATGTACTGATAATCACTCCAAAGAATAAATTCCCGTCACCCCGTTTCCGTGTGGAAATAAATAGTCCATGTGCCGTATCTAATAACTAGAGCAACGTGATTATTGTCAACTCTAGACCCGTGTGGGGTTATTATTAATCTGGCAATTTATTGTTATAATTTATATAGTCCATATCAGTCATCAGTTCAACCTGTAGTACATAGTCATCGCCATACAAGCCTCTTGCTCGTATGGTAAATCTTCCACCTCGTCACACAAGCTCCAATTGCTTATGTGGAATATGATGAAGTATGCCTATCGTCAAGAAGTATGCCATGTAGTGTAATTCAAAATTAATTGTTACTATCCTATGGCGTTATTTATTATTTCACACAGAATAACCAGCACTCCGCATCCAATGGCATTCACAGGAGTTGATATATAAATAAAATTGCGCAGCCAACTCATCAAGGTTTACCTATTTGTCGGGCACGCAAATAATTTCTTTACTCTACAGCTAATCCATTTTTCCTGTTCAACACATGTATATATATGCAGAACAAAGCTAATAATAATATTTCTAACAAACTATTATTTATTTCAACAGGTGTGTATTTTTAACTAAGCGTATACATGATAAAAGGAATATTTTTACCATCAAAAATATTTATTCGACACATGGGTATTTTTAACTAAGCGTATACATGATAAAAGGAATATTTTTATCATCAAAAATATTTATTCGACACATGTGTATTTTTAACTAAGCGTATACATGATAAAAGGAATATTTTTATCATCAAAAATATTTATTTGACACATGTGTATTTTTAACTAAGCGTATACATGATAAAAGGAATATTTTTATTATCAAAAATATTTATTCGACACATGTGTATTTTTAACTAAGCGTATACAAGATAAAAAGATTATTTTTATTATCAAAAATATTTATTCGACACATGTGTATTTTTAACTCTTCATATTCACTATAAAAATATAGTTTTCATTGTCGATTCATTTTATTTTTAAAAGATGATAACATTCAACACATGAACTTCAACTCAACGAATGAATTGCAATTCAACACATGAATATTCTATATAGTTTGTATATATATAAAAATGTGATTTTTATCGCTAAAGCCGTTTGTTTAAATTCAAATAATATTCAACACATGAATTTCAACTCCACGAATGAATTGCAACTCAACACATGAATATTCGATATAGCACATGTAATTTATTTCAACGAATGAAAATTATTCTAACACATAAATATTTCAGAAAATTTCGGCAGCATAACGGCAGGGTAGTTAAAACCGGGACCGTCCCTAGTACGGCTCCTCGCTCTACCTTAAAACCTCGCGGTTTTTGACAATGGGGATCATGCATCTAGTTCACACGCAGGCGGCATGTTTTATTTTCAATTCCACAATCCTATTCTATTTTGTTTCAACCACAAGAGGGTATTTTTCAACCACAAAGGTATTTTTCAACCACAAACAATTATTTCCAACCATTTGTCATACCATATAATATCACGTCAATCACAAGCAATAAATATCGTCCATGGTCTATGGACGAGGGGAGTTTATATATATATATATAATATACTAATTCACTTGCATTTCATCACAATTCAAAGCATATATGTTTCAAACAACGCTTGTATAATTTATACATCGCTAATATAACTTATACAACACATGTACATGAGGTATACAATGCGTATATAATTCACACTTCGCTTATATAATTTATACAACGCGATTTCATTCACACAAATAGTTTAGATTCCTCACATTAGTTATTGCGGTGCTAAAAATCGTAGGAAGGTCAGAAAAATCTGCGGCTTCTTCTAGAATGTAGAGAGCCTCCTTGCGGTCACGGTGTCTCCTGTTTCATCAAATTTCGTTAAAGAACGAAAAAGATATTATTTTTCAAAGTTTTGCAACACTTAAAAGTGTTATTTTCATTTCAGAAATTTACATTAGAAAGGTTTTAAAAACATCAAAACTAGGTCACGATTTTTCAGCCAATCCGTACCTCGATGCTTCGATCAGACCACGCTGCGTCAAAGAGCTTCGAACCACCTCCAGATCGGCGGTGGTGGTGAAGGGTTCGGTGGCCTGTGCGCGTCGCGGCGGCGCTATGAAGGTCGCGACTTCCTGGTCGATTTCCGACGTCGATGGTTGATGGATGGGGTTGTGGGTTGGTCGGATGTGGAGAGGAGGCGAAGGCGGTCAGAAGTCTCAACAGGCGGCGGCGGCGATATCGCCTGAGGAGGCGGCTAAATGGACGAGAAGTCTCGAGCATTCTGAGTCGTCCAGATCGTCTCTGGCGGCTAGGGTTTTGGTTTTTTTATTTTTATTTTTTTAAAGAAAAATTCCTATTGGTCCATGCTTTATAGGAAATTTTAAATAGTGTTTTTGCAAACGGACTCCTTTTTAAACCCAACGACTGTCGCCACTAGATAAATACCCCCATTCCGGACACAATGGGATATGTTTCGTTGGCCATTTTGACTGTTACAGTCAGTTATTTTTCAAACTAAAATATAAAACATTTGATATTTAATTTAAACGTACATTTCAATTTGCCAAAGCCACAAACTGAATCGAAAAATTCCAGAAAAATAAATCTAGCTTTGATTTGATGATACGGTCCTAACAAAACTAGTTTCGTCGAATTCTGAGCTCGTTTGAAAAACGGCCATTTTTAGGTCGACCCATTTTAACAGAATTTGACCAAACACATTATCTTTTGCCCCGCTCACATACTAGCTTCAAAAATTATGAAATTTGAAACTTAGCAATAATTTGACATCCCGGACCCAACAAAAGTGGTTTCGTCGAATTCCGAGGTCGTATGCAAAATCTCAATTTTCAAGGGCTATATATACTATATAGCAACCTTTCTGAAAATTCATTTGGCCATAACTTTTGATTCCCACTATGAAACTTCGATTTTTCAGATTCGTTAGAAAGGTATTGATAAACAAATTTAAATATTTTCAATTTCGTTAAAATCCAATATATTTTCCACCCGGTACAGTCGGACAAAGTTTATATTCAAAATTTCAAACGGCCATACCATAACAAATTCTATATTTTATTGAAATAGGCTATTTCAACTATTCAAATTTCTTGGTAATAACCTGATTTAAAAGTTTTAAACTGGTTCACATTTTCCGAGTTATTACGGGCATGGTCCCTTGATTTACCTGACTTTAAAATAAAGATTAATAACTATTTTAGTTCTCACGCCAGTCACATGACTGACCTGGAGTTTATTGTTTTAACCTAAACTCTGGGTGCCCCTATTTTCGATACGGGCCGCTAGTAGTTTTGGTTTTGCAGATTTATATTCACAGGATCCTGGTTTACAGCTGGAATGATATCCGGAAAGCTCTGTATCCGTATATCTCTTTCAGTTGTGTATTATATTATTTTTCCGCTGCAGTAATGTATTTAAATCTCTGATATTTCTCTGATGTATAATATTCATACTCAGTATATTCTTGTATTCTGATGGAATTGTTGTAATTAACAATGAAATGTTCTTCTGTTTGAATTCCGATTTGTCGTGTTATCAAAACAATCAGGGGTTTCGAGCGGTCTTGGTCGGTTTAGCGACCGATTCGGATCAAGCGAAATTCCTTATTGTTACATGTGACTTTCATTAGAGTGGCGCAGGTTCTATCCCCGCAAGCGCCATATTTTTATTTTAGAGAAACGACTAAAATAATGTATGTTTTAAAGAGAAAATATGCATAAATGCACATATAAGGAAAGTATACATATAAGGAACTATAGAAAAACATATGTATATAAAATCATATGCTTATATATGTACAAAAATATATATATACAAAGGGGAAATTCAGAATAAGGCCGCAATCAAAGAAATATGGTAAGAATTACATAATGGCACAACACCATTTAAATTTTGAAAACGAAATAAAAGTTGTGTGCATGTATACGTGTAAAATGACATTTAAAGTTTTGTATACATATAAGGAGATTATATGTAAATATAATATCTAAATAATTCAAAGAAAGTATAATTAGATACTAATCAAACATTTAAAATTAAAAATGTTAAATCATTAAACATCGTGTCCAAAAATGCTTGTAGGACCTGTGGGGTCGACCCCAGGGTCAATACACACATAGGGGGGTCGACCCTAGGGTCAACACACCCATAGGGGGTTCGACTTAGGGGTCAAACCACCCTTGATCCGGGCAGATTCATTGATGAATGCGGACTGTTTTCTTAACCATATTCATTGCTGACTCAGCGCTACGTGTACAATAAGATCCTGAACACCAATATATAGGCTAACAGAGCCTAGCCTAAATCTCACATTTTATGAAAGGATGCCTAAGCTCTACCATTCTTCTTCCTCCTCAAATCTCTTCAGAAAAATAGAATAATTAGTTTAGGAAAATTCTAATTCAAGATCTGGAGGAAAAAATGTATATTAATAAAGAAGGTGTTCAGAATTCTATTCGAAGTAAGGTAAATTCTTGAATCTGCTCAATTTAAGTTTCTCCTCTTTCTTTCCTTTTTCTTTTAGTAAAGAATTGTGGATCCATGGTTATTTATGTTCTAAAATCAGTTAGGAGAACCATGAAATGCTAGATTTGGATCAGATTCATGAATTGGAAAGCAATTAGGTGAGTGTATTTAAGTTATACCATTTTGATAATGGTATATTTATCATTTGACATTCCCCATTAATATGCAATGTAAATCTTCTACAATGATTAAACTTGTTAAAATGTTTAAGCCTTTTAATATATTAGAAACAATTACTGTTGTATACATACATGTTTAAATTACATGTTAATCTATGGCATATTATGTACTTGAACCCTTAACATTAAGAACTGGGATAGTTACATGTTAATTTGTTTGATTGGAATAATTACATGATTGATGATTACGTATTATTCTTTTAAAATGGGATTAGTTACATGTTAGGAAGAACATGCGACATGATAATCAGTTAAAATGGACTTAATACGATATTAATTATGACATATAAAAATAGATTACGTTAAAATTTCGAAAGAATGGATATGCCTAAATTTACAGTAAATAGAAAACTGTAACTGCACATAGACATGAGGTTATATTCAACTTGTGGTAATAGTCTGCCCGGAACCGCCCGATAAATCCAACATCCATAAGTTGTTAATTTAATGTGAGGGGTCTAGTACGTAAATATACATGTAACGGGGCCAAGACACGAGGTTAAGTCGACTTGTGGTAGAAGTCTGCCCCGAACTACAAGACAAATCCAGCATCCACAAGTGGTAGGCTTAATGTGAGAGGTCATATATATAAATATATGTGCATATCACAGGATAGAAATAAATGGAATTAATTGTAATTAATGGAAATGAATGAAGATTACAACAGTAAAAGAATTGGAATTAATGGAGAATAATAATAACTGGTTATAATTAATTACATTAATGAGAATGTTATATAATAGGCAGGCTTGTCCTAGGGATAAGTGGAAATTGTAACTTAAGTTATAATAAATTAAAAAGAGACTTATTAATGAACCTTAGTTAAAAGAACTAAGTTAATAAGTAAACAACAACATGTTGTAGTGACAGTGTAAGATGAAATTATGATTAAATGAGAAAGGATATGGTAAACTTATGGAATGAGATAAGTTATATTTAATCTTATATGATGAGTGACATGTTAATAGAAAACATGTGAATTAAGATAAAATATACTTAATTATATATCAAGTTTAACATGTTATGGGGTTATTAATGAATGTAAATGGGTTAAGCTTTGTAACCTAAATTAATAAGCAAAAAGGGGTCCATTCCTTAGAGATAATAGGGGATCGGAAAGAACTTTGTAACTTGAATAATAAGTTAATATAATTGGAAAAAACCAAGTTAATTCGAAATCAGATGATGTAAAGCAAGCGCATAGTTAAAGTTTTAGGCATAAGGTCTAATAACACATTAGCATGATGCTCTGGGACCAGTCCATATGCTTGAAGGTGAAGAAACCAATGAGGTAGATCATCGGGGTGTGTAGAGGCACGAGAGGAGCACGTCCACTTGATTTCTTGGTAGGACTGGAGGGAAGCACGCGGCTTCCGAGGAATGTGTTAGGGTACTCTGGGTTGATCGTCTATGAGGTGACAGTGTTTAGGCTGTGCTCGCAGGGGATGGGTATGTGTGTTTCTACACGGTGAGTATGCCTTGACTGCAAAAGTAGCTTTGAAGTTATAAGGCTATGACGAGATGACACTAGGGTGATTTGGCGAATACCTCGGCGGGAGGCTGGGTCAGAACCAACACACTGTAGATCCTCGGGTACTCATCGGCAGCAAGTGGGATGTGAAAAGACTAGAGCTATTCCCAAGACGCCATCAACCTTTCACTATCGAGGCACGGTTGTGGTTGAGGGAGATGCCAACTAGATGTTTATATTGTTTGTTAGGGGCAAGTCGCTTAGCTTTTGAAGTCTTTACTAATTGAGGGAGAGGCCTAGGTGGGGCCGTAGCCACCGTGAAAAGAAGACCATACTGGATATCTGTATTGTATGCCCTTCAAGGCGGGCATGTGCAAATATGGAAAAGCTCCCGATTGAGTTCCATGTTTCTTGTACAACTCTGTTACGAAACTCGGTGCACAGTAGATAATATGTGTGGTTAAGGCGTCGAGTATGATTGAAGTTAGGTACATGAGAAAGTCCAGATACATGCATGTCTGCTGTGGGTGGTGTATCGTAAATGATAGGGTATTACTTCACGTCAAGACCAAGCTTGGCCGAGAAGTTTGGATATGTAGATCCTTACATCGCTCTAGTGTAGGATGAATAGTTATATACGCTTCTATAGCATGGTGGCGTAGACTGTTCGAGAAGGATACCAAGGGAGGTTCCTTGATATTAGGGTAGCTACATTTACTATATTAGGTTAATTTACTGGGAGGTAGATGGGTATGACGTGCGTGTAAATTCTTGAGTGATATTAAACAAAATAACCTAATAATTAAGAAAATGTAACTGAACGGTATACGTAGGGTTATCCAAAATGTGTAGTTTAAATCTAGTCACCAAAACTTGTATTCTGACCCCCCTCCTCATAACATACTCATAGGTTAAATTTGCGGCAAATATATGATAGCTTTGGATACTGGTTAGACAATATTATTATCAGGGTAAGGCTATAATTCAATTATATTATATTCTATCCGTTCCGCCGTGAGATTTTTCTGAGTTCCAATATATTGTATATCTCTGTCTTTTCTGCAGGATATCAAACAAACCAACACGAGTTTTGATTGATTAGAATTTAAAAAAAAACGGTCTATCAAAATTCAGGTTGTTACATTTTGTATCAGAGGATAGGTTTAGGATTTCTGTATAAATAGTGAGTGAATGTATTTGTATTTTAAAATATAGATATATTATATATATACCTAGATCGATGGAGGAACCCACTAAATAGAAAGAGCACAATAGGGTGAGAATTGGGATATCGGTTTTGTACACTACAGGAGTGAACATGGAAATCTGAGACCCTTAGGTAATTTGGGTTGGAAGTGTACCATATACGTTGAAAGAAAGAAAGGTGAATCCTATGTGTTAGTATTTCAGGTTAGTGGAATTGGCAGTACAACCTTATAAATTTGAAAAGGTCAAAAAGAGAAAAATGGTTTAGGAATATATATAGTTGAAAGAATTAACTTTGCAGGAGTGTCTAGGAAATCCTAGTTAAGTTGGAAACCCACTTTAAGTCAAACCATATTGATAACTTTAAGAACTTGAAATTGTTAAAGCTTTTGGATGATGGTTTATGGTATTTTCAAGTTTTAAACATAAAAGTTACAGTTTTAAAAATATATAAAGAAGTATATATAGGGTTATGTAGAAAAATGGGGTATATTTGGGAAATAGCGATTAATTATGAAAATTTTGTCTAAAATAAATTATCTCTGTAAAAATGCATGTTATATAAAATCTATATCTCGCTAGTTTTCATGTTATATTTTATGAAAGGATTAAAAAGCAAAACATAGAAAAAGTTGCATTTTGATGAGGCATTTTGTTGAAAACAAGAATTTTCAGTAAAGAAAGATTTGAAATCTCTGTTCTTTTGACAATAATTTTTGATAAATTTTTTTTACAAGAAATTGTGTTGAGTAGACAAAATATGTTGTAGAAATTAGGAATAGAGTAGATGTTTACACCTTGTAGTAAGAAACTGAACTGACCTTATAGGCAAGAACAAGTTGTAAATCTGATTGAGAAATAGTTGTCCTTATCTACTACAATTTTTGTGATTTGAAAAAAAAATGATTTAATTTTTTTATAAAATGACATGTTTTATGGTTTGGGAAAAGTAAATTTTGGTAAGGGAAATAAAATTTAGATTTTTTTAACTTTTGTAAGAAAAGAGAAATGAAAGGCCAAACCATGTTTTAAAAAAAGTATTGAATAGGTAAGGATTATGTTGACGGCAAAACAATGTCGTTAACCCCAAAGGTTCCAATTACTAGGAATAGTTAATTTGGTCACACAGACAAGAGTATAAAAGCAGTAAATAAAACAAGAGATTTATAGTGGTTTGGCACAGTCAGGGGCCTACGTCCACTTTGAAGCGTTGTTGGAATATTATTAATCACAAAGAGTTACAAGATTGAGACCCTCTCATGACATCTAATTACATTCATCTTTATGCTAGATGATGTCATAATTAAGCTATATGATGTCATCCTTAGGGCTATATGATGTCACCTCTAAGGCATGTTGTCATCATCCTCTTATATGATGTCACCTCTAAGGCATGTTGTCATCATCCTCATATATGATGTCATAATTATCATATATTAAATATCTCAAGAAAGGGACACTTTTGCCCTTCTTTCTAAAATGGGAGATGCCCTTAATGGATCTCTCTAGAAGTCCCAGGGTCTCAAATTCAAACCCCTTTGAAGTGTGAAGTCATGAGGTATTTATAGGAAAGGAGTAGGTACGGGTTAGGTAGGAGTAGGTAGAAATAGGGACCACATGTAGAAATGCGCAAATGGAGCCTACAGATACGGAAAATTCACACCTGAGCCTGAGGCGTGAAATATCGCACCTCGTGGGTATGAAATTTCGGGCCTCATGGGTGTGAGATTTCGCGCCTCGAGGATGCGAGATTTCGCTGCTCGAGGGTTCGAGATTTCGCACCTCGAGTGTGCGAAATTTCGCACCTTGAGGGTTCGAGTTCTCGCACCTCGAGGGTGCGAGAATTTAAACCTAGAGGGTGCGAGGCTCCGCACCTCGAAGGCTGCATGGACGGGAGTTCAGGGTGCCGTGAGGTCTTTGTTGGCGCGATCCCTCTTCATCTTGTTTCCTTCACTTCTAACCGTCCCTTTCGGCTTTAGCTCCATGCGACGTCTTAAGTCGAGCATGTCTTGTGTACTTTTGGAAATCATACCAAAGGGCCGGTTAAATTTGCCCCCATAACGTACGTCTTGTATTGACATGATGTGCTTTGGATTGGTTGAAATGGTAATTAAATTGCTGGTTTGTCCTGTAAGTTAAAGAAAAACACATGTTGATTGACAGACTTGTTCGCTGCAAGGTGGCGAGTGAGCTTTCACTGGCGTGGCGCCATGCTCACGTTGTTAAGTATTCGCCAGGTGTTGCCTTGCGTGTCCGTGGGATCAGTGTGCGCAGGTCATACATGTACATGAGCGCGTGGCACGAAGTTTTGAAATCGGGGGTTTCGATTCTTTTTTATTTTTGTTGGGGTGAGAAATTTCGACCCATGGAGGTTCGAGATTTCGACCCTAAGGGGTTCGGAATCTCGAACTTGTGGGTTCGAAATTTCGAACCCGAACGTTCAAAATTTCGAACACATGGGTTCGAAATTTCAAACCCGTGGGCTCAAATTTCTTTAGAAATGCGCAGGGACTATTTCCTTTTATTATAAATAGACCCCCCTCAATTTCTTCTTCCACTATTGTTTCAATCTCGACAGCCATTAATTTCGAGCTTCGAGGCCCACTAATCTTCGAACTTATATTTAGCTAAGGCATGGGGTTGAGGTGCGAGAAGGAGGTCGAAGCGTCGAGGCCTAGCCGGAGTGGTTCGACGCGAATGAGGGAGAGGCGGAGGCCTGAACGGTGTCGGAAATCTCGACCCTGTCGAGGTTCGAAATTTTGAACCTCCAAGGGTTCGAGTTTTCGATCCTTCAGGGGTCAAAATTTCGAGCTCGACTGGTTCGAAGCTCTGAACCTTGATAGTTTGGATCCTCTAGCCTGAGGTTCGAATTTTCAACCGTATGGGGTTCGAATTTTCGACCCGTTGGGTTTGAAATTTCGAGCCCAGTGGGGTTCGAATTTTTGAACCTTATGGCTCGGACTTTCGAACTCTGAAGCTTGTTGGTGCCTCTATTGCCTGTCATGGTCCATGGTCTTGTTGCTAGCCCAACAACTGTGTGCCACGCCTTGGTGGGGTATCATTCTTCGGGTTCAGTACTTCGAACTCCTGACTACCCGCACTTAAGTTTACATATCACATATTGGCTTGCACGATTGCACGCGGGCTTGTGGTGATAGTCGCATGGACATGGCCATGAATTCTTTTCAAAGGATAGCGCATATATCCGAATGATGACTGAATTGTTGGACTGTATAACTTTCCTATGTATCTCTTAATCTTGCATGACACCGCACACACATGTTAGTTTTCACCAACACGAGGGATACAGGTTATTCCAATGCGATGCCTAACACT
Source organism: Allium sativum (assembly GCA_030737875.1). Classification (NCBI taxonomy): domain Eukaryota; kingdom Viridiplantae; phylum Streptophyta; class Magnoliopsida; order Asparagales; family Amaryllidaceae; genus Allium; species Allium sativum. The sequence continues at coordinate 256,733,481 of CM060924.1, read as the reverse complement.
AGTGTCTTAAAATATAGTTAACCATGCAAACAAGATCAAAGACAGGAAAAATCTTGGAAGCCGAGGCTTCCCCATCATCGTCACATTCGTCTGACTCTACCAATAGTAGTAGCTCCAGTGGAAGCGAGCTTGAGACTACCGAAGGATCCGTTCCTTTTCAATCAGCCAGTTCACCCGAAGTGTCTGATCATGGGGAAAAACTTGTGATGCTACATTCTCCGGTCACACGTGAAGAGGTTGAGAATGTGGACGTTATGAATGAAGATGCACCAGCGGGTCCAGTGTCCCCAGATATGTTACCCGATGTTGTTATCTTGGAAAATCTGACGGACTCGGTACCATCATGTATGGATGCCACGGCTGTTAGGAAAATGGAGCAGCGGGTTAATGTACCAGTGTGTGATGCTCGTGCGTCGGGAGAAGCTAGAAGGCCTCACGCACCGCCTGAGGGTTTAACTACCTGGAACAGGCATGCTTGTTTTGTAGGGTGCATGCCCCCAGCCAATGATTTTATTCGAGACATGCTATTTTATTTCTGTTTTACGCCTTCGCAACTGCATGCAAATGCTTACTCGTCGCTCCTAGGCACTTATGTTCTGTACTGAGATTATTTGGACATAGAACCTCCCGGAGAGGACATTTGGTATTTCTTCAATCTAAGGAGAACATTTAACAGATCGCCTTCCCACCGGCGAAGGGTATAGACAGCGTCTTTAAGCCTTGCGGGCGATCCCCAAGGAAATTTTCAAAATGGAAACTACGACGAGCCAAGAGCGCCTTCGCCGTGCGTGGTTACTTCCTGACGATCGATCTATAATTAGGCCTGTAGTGGCGAGCGGTGTACCTAAGAAGGTGGTGGCGAAAGGCCCTGTGAACCCTATTCAGAAAAGGAAGATGCCCTCTGCTGGGCCCTGACCGAAGAAGGTCGTCAAGTTCCAAGGTGACGTATGTGGAGATGGTGCCTATGGCGAGGAGGCTGCAGCCGGAGATGAGGGCCCATTGAATGCTCCCGTTCTGCCCCTGACTGGAGGGACAGGGGAGGGAGAGTCGATTAGGCCATTGTCACCTGTAGCTTCTCTTGGAGCCGCCATCCAAATCGAGGACGAGCGCTAGTTTGATGACTTGAATAAACTCGACCTTGACGTATCTCTGCCACCGACTCCGGTTGTCATGGATGATTTAGCTCTTGCTGCGGAGGGGTTAACTCCGTCGAGCGGATCACAATCTGGTCTGTTGAGAGAACACTTAGGGCATACATTCATTAGCACTACATAGTATAATGGCTCATCTGAGCATGCGACGTAACTGATTTCGTTTCATTTCTTTGATAGGTGGCGTGGCTAGAGGACGCAGAGGACGGGGTTATGGCCATGGAGGCCGCCCACGCCCTAGGAATCCTTTCATTGTGGTCTTTAGGAGAGGGACCAACTTGTATGGCATTCCACCTCCGATCAGCTGCGGCAGTGGACACTGGGACGAGGATTAATCTCGTCGATCTCTGACTCCTCCTCCCTCTCCACTTCGGGTGTCTAAGGGAGACTCTCGACTTAACTTAGGGGCTTCTTGGCGCCCGTCTTGGACAATCCTTCTACTTACAGCGGTTCTTCTGCCTGTTCCAATTACCAGAGAGAAAGAGACCCGTCGCTTGTCCAACTAAGGCCAAATAGGATGAACGTGACCGGGATGCGTGAATTAGTGGCTTATGAGAAACAAAGGTTTTCTATGGAGGAACAGAGGGCATGGATGAAAACAACTTTCCCTTGACACTAATTAGATGAGCTGACAGTCCTTCCGGACCTTTGCCTGTATCCCGCTAGGGACTCCGTAAAAATGTGGATACATGTGAATGAAGTGTATCATCAGGCTGACGAGCTTACTGCCTATTCTTTCCATCTATTGGAGCTGATCAAGAGGAAGAACATGGAGCTCGTGAATCAGTAGTTAACAATTGATGCTGAGAAGACCACTGTCGTTCATCTAAACACGGACATTAGTAAGTTTTCTCTCGGTACTGTGAGATCATTGTCATTTACTCCCGCATCTTTAAATGCTAACTCGTGAATGTTGTTGCGGTAGCTGAGATAAAGAAAGAGTACGAGGCCCTCAAGAGGGTGGCTGATCACTCCCGCTCCATCTTTAATGAAACTATCGCCGATCTTACTACCCAGAACATGGCCCTAAAGAGGGACAAGGCCGAGGTGGATAAGGTATGTACTGATCTGGAAAGGGAAAAGGCGCAATTTTTCGACCTCCAAACTGGTAATAATGCTTTGAGTGTAGAGAATGACAGCCTCAAGAAGCAACTCGAGGAAATGAGAAAGGCCAAGGAGGAAGCGAAGGCCAATAATCGGGATGTGTTAGGCACAATGGATGTTCTAAGAGCGGCACATCTGAGAGAGGTAGAACAATTGAGAGAAGAGATGGCAGACATAAAGTTCTGAGTGCAATCGTCCGTGGTGGAGGAAATCTAAAATATGTAAGTCAAGATCTTGGTATTCCATGAACTCTCGTGGTTTGACGATAATCCTCGAGAACTAGCTCGGAATTGGGAGAGGTTGGTGCCGTATGAGGCCTTCTTACGCGATGTTACACCCCGTGTTTCCTGTTAGCATAAATTAACAAATTAAAGAAAACATAATTTTAAATGTGACAATCAAGGGAAACGGGTTATGCCATTGTGTTTGTCTCTGAATTCTGGTTGAGATAGATCTGAGTTTGCGTAAATTGGACTTCGTATGAAGAAGTTATGGCTGTCGGAAGTTTCCGTAAAATTCAAATAAATTCAAACAGCTCGAAACAGATTCAAAATTCAAATCAGAAGTCAGAAGCGGGCTAGGCGCGAAAATTCCCGCCCAGGATCCAGGTCGACCAGGTGGTCGACCCTAGTGTCGACCTCCCCCTGCAGGTCGACCTGGGGGTCGACCTAGGGGTCGACCTGCCCCCCTCGGGCAGATCTGAAAGATGACGATTTTGTGACTCAGTGCTGAGTCATTAGGCCTGAGGTGTCACTCTATCTTGACTGGATGGTCTTGATTGATTCTAGGTTGATTGGATGGCCTAAATTAATCCTAAATTCTATATAAACACATGTAGACTCAAACCCTAAAACCAAATCAAAATTAGAACCACGGCCGTCATGCTATCACCTCGCAACCTAGAGTAGCCGCCATTAACTAGAGGGAAAGTGAAGCTAATCAACTCAGTTCAACTCAAATTAACAACAACAACAACAACGAATTTGTCTACTTCAAAGGCGAGCTATATCAATTTCAGAACTCAGATTCCAGAACTCAAGACCTTCTTTGAGTTGTGAGTTCAATTTCTTTAATAAGATATTTAATAAGTTAATAGGGTTGAGTTATAAATTGGGTTATGTTTGTCAAACATTGGAAAAATGTAATATTTTATGAATATATGCTAGTTGTTCATAATGATATTTTGGTTTTGGATCCCTTTTCATATGCCAAATCACCTATGTTCAACTTGATTCATGTTTGACATCAATTTATATGAAAGTTTGGGTGTAGACTATATGCTAGTTTCGATGTAAATTGTACACAAATTTACATATGAACCAAGTAAAATGATTATATGCAAGTTTAGGTAGAAATTGGATTCACATATATGCAAGTTTACACCTTTAGATTTAGATCTATGACGTACATAGTTTTATGCAAGTTTGTGATTATGGCTTATGCAAGTTTTGGATGAAAACTATATTCATATATGCAAGTTTTAGTTGAAAAACTATATTATATATATGCAAGTTCACACCTTTAGGCCTGTTTAGATTCATGACAATACAAAGTTTATGCAAGTTATGTTGTAATCCTTATTTGCAAGATTAGATCCATTTTGTGTGTTATGCAAATTTGCGATGTTTCTTCCCTTTTATGTGTTAGACTAATTGGTAGTCTAATATACATATATGTCATGATAAACGAATGAACTACATGGGGACAATGGTGGTAATATTGAATATACACATATTGAGAATTGGCATAAATGGCCTTAAAAAGGCATATAATTAAATTAAGACATTAATTGGAAAAATTGGCATTTATGGACATAATTTTAAGAGAAAATTATGGACATAAGTATATTTGGAATTTATTTGAATAGGGATATTAATCCAATTTGGGGTTAAATGAAGATGTGTAATAATAAACCGCCTAAGACACGAAGTTAGACTCTTTTGTGGTGCAAGACTGCCCAGACCCTCCCGACAAATCTAGCAGCCACAAATGCCAGTCTAATGTGAGAGGTCAAAGGCACGAATTAAATGCGTAACAGTTGTAAAGACACGAGGTTAGGCTCGTTTGTGGTGTAAGACTGCCCGGACCGCCCGGCAAATCCAGCTGCCCCAAATGCCAGTCTAATGTGGGAGGTCTTTAAAAGGTTACGGTGTTAATGAATTAAGTAACAATTAACTAGATAAACATGAGGGGGTTAAGTAGGTGCCTTGGGTGGCATGTGAAATTAAGAGGGTGCCTTGGGTGGCATGTGAAATACGATTAGATGCACCTAACCAAGATTGGAACATGTAAGAAGATATGAATAAGAGTGGGGTTAAGTGGGTAAAACCTTAGAGGGGACCAAGCATAGGTGGAAATCTTGTGTCATGCATGGGGGCCCTTTTCAAACAAGTAACCCATTAAGTATCTTTGCGGGCTCGACCCAAGTCGAGGACGGGACAAGCGTACTGGGTTTGATTGTAAGAGGTCAAAACGGGTTAGCGGTGGAAACGCCAGTCCAACGGGGTCATATGCGTTTGTGGGCCCGGGCTGGTTGGTAATACGTTGTTGCATCGTGTAGATATAAGCCGTGTAATTTTGGTGGTATCTGGTTGCCACTTTGGGGAGTGATGCACCCAAGTGTGGGGCCATCACGGGTACCTACTAGCTAGGAAGCCGATCGAATGGGGGTAGTGGGTACACCTAGTGGAGATAGGGGCAGACGGAACCTATGAAGGCATCTAGGGGTACACGAAACTACCATTATTATTATTAAGTTCTGTAGGCGGGATCAACTTTTAGGGTGTTTGGTGTGGTGCAATGTTGTAATTATCTTATAGTGATTTGGTGCACCTTTTACATTATCTTTGTTCATCTTATTTCCTTTGTTTGCTCTATCATACCCATTTGTTCATAGTCATTTCCTTATTTTCCAGCTTATGCCTTATCCTAGTTACTTAATGATTATATTGTTAAAGTTATTGCACTCGCCAGACTTTATGTCTCACCCACTTTGTTTCCACCTCTTTTCTTCCTTTCCTCCCCAAGGTGCTCAGGGTGGGGCTAGTACTGGGGTTATGTCTTTTATTTTATGTACTCAGAACTTATTTATCAAGATGGATAACAAGTGTATTGGGTTTTTTAGTTTGTTTTTGATGTGATGTAACCAAACTATTTCTCCACTGCAATAAAAGTGGTTTTTATTTTCCAAGTTACAATATATTTACTGTCTTGTTTACTTTTCTATCTATACACAATAAGCGCTCCACTAAAATTAAGGCATTCCCTTGGCGAGTGAACGTAATGGAGATGGGGTGTCACACGTGGTATAAGAGCTGAAGGTTACCAGAACAGATAAGATATTTGAAAAACTATTTTTCAAAAAGCACTTTTATAAAGAAATACTTTCAAAATACGTTTTAAGGAGAATTTCTTCAAGAGAAAAGTTTATTTTAAAAACATAACCCTCAAGAGCTATATATCTTTCTTTCGAATACTTCGTTTGAATCTCTTCATTTTCTTTTCAGCATGTCTGGATTTCCCGAGATACCCGAGGGGATACCGATACCAGGATGGTTTAGAAGGTTTCTGGAAGCTAGGGCCCATGTCATAGGCCCCGCAAATGCTCCTCCTCCACCTCCTTCCCGTGTTGACACTTTCAAAAATATATGCAAGGACTTTCGGGCAATGAGCGGGAAACCTTTCCACGGGTCGGAGACGTTTTTTGAACCTCAAAATTGGCTAAAGGAGGTGGAAGAATTGTTTGGATTCTTTGAGGTAGAAGATGGAAGGAAGGTCCAGTTAGCTTCCTAGTTAATGAAGAATGAGGCCTCGTTTTGGTGGGAGGTCGCTAATGGAGAGCGTCCAGTTGATACATGGCCGGATTTCAGGCGTTGATTTGGGGCAAAGTTTCTCTCACGGGCTGAAGAGAATCTCTACATGGAAAGGTTTTTGGCATTGAGGCATGGGAATCTATCAGTGAAAGAATACATCAACAAGTTTAATCAGTTGGCGAGATTTGACTTGGACATGGTGAATACACCCAAAAAGAAGTCCTTGAGATTTGTTAAGGGTTTGAACGAGCGGCTACATGGGTTAGCTATGACCCACATCCCTATGGGGGCCACCTTTGAGAGACTGGTTGACATGGCACTATGCATGAAGAGGGGAAAGGCGCCAATGATAATAAGGCATTCGAGAAGAAAGGGGATCAAAAGAAACCACAATAGCAACAGCAGAACAAGAAGGGCGGTAAAGACAACAATGGTAAGGGAAAGAAAAGATGCTTTAACTGTGGGACACCAGGCCATCTAAGAAAAGAATGTAGGAAGAAGAAGAAGACTGGTTGTTTCCACTGTGGAGAGGCAGGACATCTGATTAAGGACTGCCAAAAGAAAGGGCAGAGGGCAAGGCCTACCGCAGGAGGGCAGATTCAGGCTCTCATGGAACCAGGGCAGGAAAGGGGGCAGGTCCAGGCTCTCGTGGTCCCACCGCTGCAAGAACGAGGTAGAGCGATTTCCGTTAAAAGTTTATTTTATCTTTTTGATCATCCTGTTCGCACACTCTTTTATTCTGGCGCATCGCACTCTTTTATATCCACTGCTTTAGTTGAGACACTACACCTAAACACCAGTATAGTAGAGGATCCCTTATTTGTTTTAAATCCAATTGGGGGCTCAGCCTATTTGTCGATGATTTGTTTGGATTTGGAAATTTCTATACTTAGCGTTGGGTTTAGATGTGATGCTTATGTTTTGGGCTTCTGGGCTATGGGTTAATTTTGGGCATGGATTGGCTATCCAATAATGGAGCCGTCCTAGATCGTGAAAAGAGAGAGGTTAGGCTTATGACTTGCTTGGGCAACACTCTCGAAATCTCTTGTAATCCCACGAATTCTGTTATGGTAAGTTATCTAGAATCGCTTGACATCTCTGTTGAGAATTTGTAGTCTGTTAGAGTGGTCCTTGAATACTCGTATGTCTTCTATGAAGTTCCAGGTTTACCCCCGAGGCATGAGATAGACTTTAAAATATACTTAGTTGATAATGCAAAGCCAGTTGCATTACCAGTGCGCCACATGGCTCCGAGAGAGAGAGAAGAGAACTCAGTAAGCAGGTGAAAGAATTGCTTGAGAAGGGGTTCATAAGAAGAAGTATTTCGGACTGGGGTGCTCCATTCGTTTTTGCTACAAAAGCCAATGGTTCACTTAGATTGTGCGTGGACTATAGAGAGCTGAATAAGCTAACAAAGAAGAACAGACACCCGTTAGCGAGGATAGATGATTTATTCGATCAGTTGGTGGGTGCTTCGATTTTCTCGCAACTGGATTTGGCTACAGGGTTTCATCAGCTAAGGGTGGCTGAAGATAGCATTGATAAGACTGCATTTAGAACTCCTGACGGTTCCTTTGAGTGGCTCTTCATGCCTTTTTATTTGACGAATGCGCCCGCATACTTTGTTGACTTAATGAGTAGGGTGCTTAGGGAGTTTCTGAACAAGTTTGTGGTAGTCTTTGTAGACGATATTCAGGTTTTCTTTAAAGATGAAGAAGAGCATGCCCTACATCTTAGGGAAGTCTTAGAGACCCTACGAGCGCATCAGCTAAAGGCTAAGTTCTCCAAGTGCCATTTTTGGAGAAAAGAAGTGAGGTTCTCAGGACACGTGGTCTCTAAGGAAGGGATAGCTGTTGATCCCGCTAAGATAGCGGCAATCCAAGATTGGAAAACGCCTAAGAACGCAACCGAAGTAAGAAGCTTTTTAGGGCTGGCTGGCTATTATAGGAAGTTCATTAAGGACTTCGCGAAGATATCAGCCCCTCTCACTCGATTAACGAAGAAGAATTTGACTTTTAGTTGGGACGTTCACTGTGATGATGCTTTCCAACGTCTGAAGAGAGCTTTGATGACAGATCCAGTTTTAGTTTGGCTAGATGAGAGTAAGTCATTCACTGTATATACCAATGCTTGCGGGACAAGGCTTGGAGCTGTTTTAATGCAAGACGGAAGGGTAATATGCTATGGTGGAAGACAATTGAAAACCCATGAGAAAAATTACCCTACCTATGACTTGGAGTTGGCGGCCATAGTTTTTGCGCTTAAGTCGTGGTGTCATTATTTGCTTGGCGAAAGGTTTGAGTTGTATACAGACCATAACTCGCTAGAGTACTTATTCTCACAGAAGGACCTAAACTTGAGGCAACAGAGATGGATGGAGTTTTTGGCATCCTAGGATTTTGAGATCGCGTATACCCCTGGAAAGGGTAACGTTGTAGCTGACGCCTTAATTATAAAGAAGTTAACTTTAAGTCCTTTGTTTGTAGAGTAGCAGAGTTTGGAGTATATATCTTCCTTTGACTTCAGAACCTCTGTCGATTATGTACCCGGATTGTTGGTATCATTAGAGTTATAACCTACACTTTTGGGTCAAGTTGGAGAGGCACAGCGGAATGACCAACAGTTGGTTGAGATAGTAGGCAATCTAATAGGAGGGGAGTCCTCAAGACATCTTGATAGATATGCTATAAATGAGAGAGGTTGGCTACGTAGAGATGGAAGACTTTTTGTACCACAAGACGAAAGTTTGAAGAAGGCAATTCTTGAAGACTCACATCGCTCTAAGATGACCATACATCCTGGTGGTGATAAGATGTATAGGGATATGAAGCGTGTTTTGTTTTGGGCTGGAATGTAGAAGGACGTGGCCGAGTTCATTGCCAGATGCTTAGTGTGCCAGCAAGCCAAGGCGGAGCAAAAGATGCCCAGAGGTTTGCTCCATCCCTTATAAATTCCACTTTGGAAATGGGAAAGTGTTTCCATGGATTTTGTAGATGGGTTACCAAGATCGAGGAAGGGTAATACGGGGATTTGGGTAATTGTAAACCGACTTACTAAAAGTGCCCATTTTATTCCCGTCAAAAGTATAAGGACCGCCGCATGGTTAGCAACTGTTTACCTTCAAGACATAGTTCGTTTGCATGACATACCCTCCAGCATTGTGAGCGATAGAGATCCTATTTTCACAAGCGAATTTTGGAAGAGCTTAAAAGAGGCGGTTGGGACGCAGTTATGCTTAAGTACCGCTTAACATCCTCAGACGGACGGCCAGACCGAGAGGGTGAATCGGATTCTAGAAGACCTTCTAAGGCTATGTATTCTAGACTTTGGAGGAACATTGGAAGAACGCCTTCGACTAGTAGAGTTCACCTATAATAATTGTTTTCAGGCTAGCATTGGTATGGAACCTTTTGAGGCTCTTTATGGACGACCATGTCGTTCACCTACATGTTGGTGGGAATCCACGGATAAGGTTTTGCTTGGACCCGACATGATTAGGGAGACATCAAAGAAGATAGAACTGATTCGACGGTGAATGAAGGCGGCGCAGGACCGACAGAAGTTATATGCTGATAGGAGACGAACCGATCTTGAGTTCGATGTTGGGAACATGGTTTTTATTAAGGTGTCACCGTGGAGAAACGTAGTCCGTTTTGGATCGGTCGGGAAGTTGGCACCAAGGTTCGTAGGACCCTTTCCAATTACAGAGAGGATTGGGCAGGTGGCGTACAGTGTAATGTTACCAGAGAAGCTCAACGGAGTTCATGACGTGTTTCACGTTTCACATTTGCGTAAGTGTTTACACGATACGGCGGAAGTGATAGAGCCGAGCACGCTCGAAGTGGAAGTAAAGCGCAATGCCACGATCAAACGAGCTCCTACACGCATTATCGAATCGGAGGTCAAAAAGCTTTGGAATAAAGAGGTCAAGTTGGTCAAAGTGCAATGGGGAGATGATCAAAGAGACGTGACCAAGGAGACGGAAGATAAGATGCGTACGTTGTACCCTTTCCTTTTTCAGGGTATGTTTTAATTTCTCTTTTTTCTACTACTTTGTTGATACTTGTCTTATCTTTTAGTGTATCTTTGCGATGATATCTTCGATCTTTAGTTAGGAAGAACCCAATGGTTGAAACATGTGTTGGAGACATGTTATGTCTGATGGATGAAAATGGATGCAAGTGGTTGCTAGTGGTTGCTCGTGGATGCATATACACACACCTTAGGCACTAGATCCGCACAATCACCTTCATGTTGCATATAAATGTGTGTGCATATTTAAATTAATGGATGTATAATGGTTGTTTTACCATATGGATGCTGCATTTTGATGAATGGTTGTGCACACATGTAGAAATAATATGTATCGATAGGATTCTTTCGCATACATAATGGAAGCATAGCACTATCATGATTTGCATTAAGGAGGTCAACTGAATTAGAAGACCGCCTGATTTTGCATTAGATAAGGAACATATACACACACTTCTTGCATATGTTCATACAGCATTAGAAATTATGTAAGGACAATGGATGCCTGTGTTTGATGGTTGATTAGATGGATGATTGGATGTTAGGATATGCAATCTCCTTAACTTGAAGCTTTCGGGGGCGAAATCGTTTTAGGAGGGGAGAATGTAACGCCCCGTGTTTTCTGTTAACATAAAATAACAAATTATAGATTACTTAATTTTAAATGTGAGAAGCAAGGGAAACAGGTTACGCCATTGTGTTCATCTCAGAATTCTGGTTGAGATAGAGTCCGAGTTTTCATAAATTGGGCTTCGTATGAAGAAGTTATGGCTGTGGGAAGTTTCCAGAAAATTGAAATAAATTCAAACAGCTCGAAACAGATTCAAAATTCAAATCAGAAGTCAAAAGCGGGCTGGGCGGGAAAATCCTTGCCCAGGGCCCTGGTCGACCAGGGGTTGACCCTAGTGTCGACCTCCCCCTACAGGTCGACCTGGGGGTCGACCTGTTCCCTCCCCCCCCCCAAGGTAGATCTGAAAGATGACGATTTTGTGACTCAGTGCTGAGTCATTAGGGCTGAGGTGTCACTCTATCTTTACTGGATGGTCTTGGTTGATTCTAGATTGATCGGATGGCCTAAATTAATCCTAAATTATATATAAACAAATGTAAACTCAAACCCTAAAACCAAATCAAAATTATAACCATGGCTGTCATGCTATCACCTTGCAACCTAGAGTTGCCGCCACCAACTAGAGGGAAAGTGAAGCTAATCAACTCAATTCAACTCAAATTTATAACAACGACAACGAATTTGTCTACTTCAAAGGAGATCTAAATCAATTTCAAAACTCAGATTCCAGAACTGAAGACCTTCTTTGAGTTGTGAGTTCAATTTCTTTAATAAGATAATTAATAAGTTTATTGGGTTGAGTTATAAATTGGGTTATATGGCTATGTTTGTGAAACATTGGAAAAATGTGATATTTTGTGAATATATGCGAGTTGTTCATAATGATAGTTTTGTTGTGGATCCCTTTTCATATGCCAAATCACCGATGTTCAAATTGATTCATGTTTGACATAAATTTATATGAAAGTTTGGGTGTAGATTATATGCTAGTTTCTGTGTAAATTGTACACAAATTTACATGTGAACCAAGTAAAATGATTATATGCAAGTTTAGGTAGAAATTGGATTCACATATATGAAAATTTACACCTTTAGATTTAGATCTATGACGTACATAGTTTTACCCAAGTTTATGACTATGGCCTGTGCAAGTTTTGGATGAAAACTATATTCATATATGCAAGTTTTAGGTGAAAAACTATATTATATATATGCAAGTTCACACCTTTACGCCTATGTTTAGATTCATGGCAATACAAAGTATATGCAAGTTATGTTGTAATCTCTATTTCCAAGATTAGATCCATTTTGTGTGTTATGCAAATTTGCGATGTTTCTTCCCTTTTATGTGTTATACTTATTGTTAGTTTAATATACATATATGTCATGATAAACGAACGAACAACGTGGGATGATGGGGGTAATATTGAATATACACATGTTGAGAATTGGCATAAATGGCCTTAAAAGGCATATAATTAATTTAAGACATTAATTGGAAAAATTGGCATTTATGGACATAATTTTAAGCGACAATTATGGACATAAGTATATATGGAATTTATTTGAATTGGGATATTAATCCAAATTGGGGTTAAATAAAGATGTGTAATAATAAACCGCCTAAGACATGAGGTTAGACTCTTTTATGGTGTAAGACTGCCCGGACCCGCCCGGCAAATCCAGCAGCCACAAAGGCCAGTCTAATCTGAGAGGACAAAGGCATGAATTAAATGCGTAACAGTTGTAAAGACACGAGGTTAGGCTCGTTTGTGGTGTAAGACTACCCGTACCCGCCTGGCAATTCCTACTGCCACAAATGCCAGTCTAATGTGGGAGGTCTTTACAAGGTTACGGTGTTAATGAATTAAGAAACACTTAACCAGATAAACATGTGGTAGGACATGAGGGGGTTAAGTAGGTGCCTTGGGTGGCATGTGAAATTAAGAGGGTGTCTTGGGTGGCATGTGAAATAAGATTAGATGCACTTAACCAAGATTGAAACATGTAAGAAGATATGAATAAGAATGAGGTTAAGTGGGGAAAAACAGTAGAAGGGACCAAGCATAGGTGGAAAGCTTGTGTCATGCATGGGATACCTTTTCAAACCAGTAACCCATTAAGTATCTTTGTGGGCTCGACCCAAGTCGAGGACGGGATACGCGTACTGGGTTTGATTGTTAGAGGTCAAAACGGGTTAGCGGTGGCAACGCAAGTCCAACGGGGTCATATACGTGTGTGTGCCCGGGCTAGTCGGTAAGACGTTGTTGCATTGTGTAGATATAAGCCGTGCAATTTTGGTGGTATCGGGCTGCCACTTCGGGGAGTGATACACCCCACTGTGGGGCCAGCGCGGGTATCTACGAGTTAGGGAGCCGGTCGAATAGGGCTAGTGGGTACACCTAGTGGAGATAGAGGCAGACGGCACCTATAAAGGCAGTTAGGGGTACACGAAACTACCATTATCATTATTAAGTTCTGTAGGCGGGATCAACTTTTAGGGTATTTGGTGCGGTGCAATGTAGTAATTATCTTACAGTGATTAGGTGCGCCTTTAACGTTATCTTTTTTCATCTTATTTCCTTCGTTTCCTCTGTCATACCCATTTGTTCATAGTCATTTCCTTATTTTCCAGATTATGCCTTATCCTAGTTACTTAATGATTATATTGTTAAAGTTATTGCACTCTCCAGACTTTATGTATGACCCCCTTTGTTTCCTTCTCTTTTCTTCCTTTCCCCCTAGGTGCTCAGGGTGGGACTAGTAATAGTTGAGCTTGATTTGGACAACTTTATCTCTTTCTTTAGGAAGTTGCCTAGATCGCTGAAGTAAAGTTCTGCCTATCTTATTTATGGCTATTTAATGTTGGGGTTATGTCTTTTATTTTATGTACTCAGAGCTTATTTATCAATATGGATAACAAGTGTATTGGGTTTTGTATTTGGTTTTTGATGTGATGTAACCAAACTATTTCTCCATTGCAATAAAAGCGGTTTTTATTTTCCAAGTTCCAATATTTTTATCTGTCTTTTTTACTTTTCTGTTCTATACACAATAAACGCTCCACCAAAATTAAGGCATTCCCTTTGTGGGTGACCTTAATGGAGATAGGGTGTCATACGCGAAGTGGACGTGCGAACTTTAGACGAACGCCAACTCGCGATTGATCTCCTGACCGCTGAAGAGCGCGAGAAGCTGGAAGAGGGCAGGAGGTTGTTACTTGAGGATGCTGAGTGAGAGAGGCTGGAGAGGATCACTGCTAAGAAAGGGAAATCATCCATGACTGAGAGCGTTGTGGTTGCTGAAACGCTTGGAGAAGTGAGCTCCTCTCGACCACCGGTCCCTGAATCGGGTATGGCGAGTGATCCCGCGGTTTCTGTTCTGGTTCTGACCGAGTATGACCTTGAACACCCAGAGCTAGGTGAGACTGTTTTATTTTGCCGACCACCATAAGTACCCCCTTGACATTCCTACACTGTCCCTGACCGGAGGTAAATTTATTTTGCCATGCATCCCCGGGGATGATGTAATTATCGAACATGCAGACTAAAAGGTTGTGTTCTCAATGTACAGCCCTTCCTGGACTGACCATGATGTCTGGCCTTGCCCCAATGGTCCCACAAACAACGGAATCTGGGCCGGGACTCGCGGCAGCGCAATTTGGAGAGGGCGACGATCAACTAGACACCTACTCGTGTATAAGGTTAACTCCCAACATGGTCGATACCCTTACGAAGGAAGGAGAAGTGGACAATGGGCAAAGTACGGCTGCCCGGGACCTAGTGGAGGCTAATTTTCCTTCGATGGCTGCAATGGTGGAGACCCAAAAAGCCAAAATGGTGGCTAACGTGAGGAGGTAGAGGAGCAGCAGAGGTGTGATGAGGCTGCCAGGAAGGAGGTCCTAGTGAAGACCAGGCAGGATGCAGAGGCGAAAGCCACTGATACGGTCGCGAAGTGGAATGCCTATGAGTAGGCCGAGAAGAAGATGGCTGATGATGAGGCCCGAAGAAGACGGAGGATGAGGAAGCACAGTAGAGGACTACCGAGTCCCTTGAGAAAACCAGGCCCGATGGTGACATGCCGCATAGATCCCGGAACCTTGTTGAATGTCGGGCTGCTAGAGACGCTAGGGAACAGGTTGAGCAAGAAGGCAAGGCGGTCCCGGAGAAGAGTGATGTTGTGGTCGGCCTCGCTACTAGGAGTGCCTCTGTGCCTATGTCGCATACCTCCGTTGTTGATATTACTGAGATCTCTAGCGACAAGGGTGTGGACGAGAAGCATCTTTTGGCTTCCCATAAGTCGATGACTTCTCGGAGGGGTCGAGATCGAAAGAACGGGTTTGGCAAGAGGAGGCCCAGTGCAAAGGATGAACCATCAAGTGTGGAATCTGCAAAATGGAAACACAAGCACAAATGAAAGAAGCATGATTAGTGCTGGCATCCTACGTAGTCGTTACCATTTATTTTGTTAGTGTAGGCCGATATTTTACATGAGTACGACCCTCGCTTTTGGTTTTTCAAGACACGGTGTGGTTCTCATGTACACCCTTCCATTTGAAAGAAAGGTGTTGGACATGTAGTACATCTTAATGTGTATGTTGTAATTGAAGTATGAATTAGTAAAGATCGCAGTTTGTGTCAATTGTTCGGATGTTCTTGTTATGATTTCAGGCGTCCCGTACTTGCATAAGCATAGTTATCATTGCACCTAACAAATAAGCGATTGTGTGCCTCGCTCTGGGTCACTATTCCAGAGGGGTGTGATTGTGTACCATGCTCCGGGTCATTATTCCAGAGGGGTGTGATTGGGCGCAAGCTTCTAGTAAGTTTCCCTCAGCTCAGGAAACCCGTAGTTTGCGAAGCCAGGCTAAGCGCCTACTGTGTTTGGGTTGCCCGGGGTTAATCCCAAGTGTTGCGAAGGCGTATAACATCGCGTTGTGCGGTCCGTTTGGTGTATGGCTCTCCCATCGTTCATCGGGTTGAGGAGAGCCGCATGTGTCATTTATTCACTTGAGAAGAGAAGCCTGGATTATCAGCCCGTAGGGTTCGATCGTGGCGATAGGCTACCCGTCAACCCTGAGAGCTTCGGGGAAGAAACGATTTAAGGGTCGGTCTCGGTGCTGCGCCATGATTCTACTGGTAACCGTAGCCGAGGGAAGGATGTACATCACTATTGTTTGGATGTTGATGGCCCTAAGTCACTTGGGACTTGGGTGCGGAACGATTTATCCTCGATCATGGCACGGGGCCAAAATTCGGGTTCGTGGTTATTTATACTCGGTCGCGTAACGGGCCGGCAACTCGAGTAACGTTGCCAGCTCCCATGCTGGGGGTGCCGGTCGTAGCCATTGTGTTTTGGCCTCGAGGTTGGCTCGAGGCTCGGGCGGCGGTGCCGGCTCCATGGTCGGAGGTCGACACGACAACCAGTTGTTTGAACATATGCTAGTTGTCAGGATTGATTAAAGGCGTCATGTGCGGAGTAGACATAAACAGGAAGAGATGGGAAGTTAAACATCATTTCCACTAATAACTTTGGCAGTAGTAGCCTTTACAATGCATTGAATTGTTAGAAAACAAAACATGTTGGAAAGCGTAAATTATTGTGTTCTAAGTTATGTAAAGTAGCGGCAGAGATGTTCACTGTTCCATGCCCCTGGGAGTTCAGCTCCGTCCACGGTTGCGAGTTTGAAAGATCCGTTGCTGAGCTTCCGTTGTATAGAGTACGGACCTTCCCGAAGAGATTCGAGGCCTATCAGTGGAGGGAAGGCCTGTTTCAGGATAAGGTCGCCGACATTGAGGTTATTATGGAGGACCCTAGAATTGAAATATCGGGCAACTCTTTACCGTTGCGCGGCAGCTCGTGGATCAGCCTCGTTCCTTTTTTCTTCCAACAAGTCAAGTGATCCTAAAAGTAAATCTTGGTTTTTCCTTGGAGCGAAATAGGTGACTCAGTGGGATGGAAGCTTGAGTTCAATAGGAATGACGACTTCTGATCCGTTGGCGAGGACGAAGGTAGTATGTCCAGTAGCTTTCTTGTGGGTGGTTCGGTATGCCCAAAGGGCTAGTGGAAGTTCGTCCGCCCACATGCCCCCAGCCTTTTCCAAGCACCTCTTGATGACGGACTTAATAACTTTGTTGACCGCTTTGACCTGCCCATTGGATTGAGGACAAGCCACTGCCGAGAATCTCTTTTCGATGTTGTTCCACTAGCAGAAGGCTTTGAATTCAGCGCTCTCAAAATGAGTGCCATTATCAGAAATGATAGCTTGAGGGACCCCATATATGAGTAATGATGTTGCATACAGTGAATTATATCATCTTCTTGGTGGTGATTGTAGCGAGGGCTTCGCCCTCTACCATTTGGTAAAATAATCAACTGCGACGACGACATATCGTGCCCCTCCTCTAGCCATTGGAAGAGTTCCAATGATGTCGATTCCCCACATGGCGAATGACCATGGGATGATTATTGTGTTAGCTCAGTTGGCGGGGTTCTCGGGATCTTTGATAAACGCTGGCACTTATCGCACTTTCCAGCATAGTCTGCGACCAATTGATCAAGCGTGGGCCAGTAATAACCATGTCTAAGTATTTTTTTGGCCAGGATTTGCCCTCCAGTATGTTCCCCGCATTCCCCTTCGTGCACATCGTTTAGGACTTTGATGGCGTCATGATGGGCTACACATCTGAGCAATGGGACGAAGAAACCTCTATGGTAGAGAATCCCATCCATAAGAAGATAGGGAGCTGATTGGCGGTTGAGTCCTCGTCTTTCCTTGTAGCTCCTCGGAAGGCTCCCGTGCTATAGGTAACTCCTGATTGGTGTCATCCAAAATTCAGGTTCGAGTTCGGTGCTCATGCTGCCTCAATCTGAATTTGTTTAATAATAGGGGAGTTAAGCACTTCGACGGGGGCGGACCTCAAAAGTTGCTGATCCTCGGAGCTCGCTAATTTGGATAGTGAATCGGCCTTTTCATTTTCTTCTTGGGCTATGTGAGTAATGACGAAGTGGTTGAGGCAAGTGAGTAGCTCATGAACCTTGGTCAAGTAGAGGGTGAGTCATTCCCCCTTAGATTGATATTCCTCTTTTACTTGACGCACGATGAGTTGGGAATTATAGAAGATTTGGATTGTCTTTAGTTTAAGCTGGATCGCGATTCTAAGTTCGGCTATCAAGGCCTCATATTCCGCGTCGTTGTTGGTAGCAGGTAAATTTAGTTTTAGCATGTAGCATATTGGGCGTTCCTCGGGGTGATGACCATGACTCCGGCCCCGGAGCATTTGTTATTATAGGACCAATCCACGAATAATTTCCATTGAGTGCCGAGGGCTTCCATGTTTTCTGCTGGAGCCTCCTCAGGGGCAGTGAATTCTACTATGAAGTTAGCGTGAGCTTGTCTGAGGATGGCTCAGCGAGGAATGAATGTTATCTCAAATTAGCTCAGCTCCATACTTTACTTCAGTAGCCATCCAGACGTTTCGGGTCG
The DNA here is from genome assembly GCA_030737875.1 of Allium sativum. Lineage (NCBI taxonomy): Eukaryota > Viridiplantae > Streptophyta > Magnoliopsida > Asparagales > Amaryllidaceae > Allium > Allium sativum. Next base: position 256,715,325 of record CM060924.1, on the reverse strand, counting down.
CTGTAGGACCAGTCGTAATAGTTGATCGGTGAAACCTTTATAACATGAAACTGGAAGTATGGTCGAAGCTTCCGAGAGGAAATGAGCAAGGAGAATGCTAGCTTTTTCAGCTTCGGGTAATTCTTCTCTGCCTCTATTAATCTTTTTCTTATGTAGTAGATGGGTTGCTGGACGCGGTTCTCGAGGCGAATTAATGTCGAGCTGATTCACTGCGTAGACATAGCCAAATAAATGTATAAGTCCTCATAGTCTATGGGCTTGGATAGGACAGGTGGTCGCTCTAAGTGATCTAGAAGTTCTTTGAACGCAGAAATGCATTCTGGGGTCCACTCAAAATTGCGTTTCCCTTTTCGAAGTAAATCGAAGAAAGGAATGCACTTGTCGGTGGCCTTGGATATGAACCTACTTAAAGTGGTGACCTTCCCGTTTAAACTTTGGACATCCTTGATGTTTTTAGGGATTTGGATATCATGAATAGCTTGGATTTTTTCTATATTAACTTTAATTCCCCGAGAGTTGACGACGAAACCCAAGAACTTTCCGGAAGTGACTCCGAAGGAGCATTTCAAGCGGTTGAGTTTCATGTCGTACCAACGAAGGATATCGAACATTTCAGAGACGTCGTGGACGTGACCTCTTGATGCTTTAGATTTCACCAACATGTGGACCACGTATACCTCCATGGACTTTCCGATTTCGTTTTTAAAGAGTCGATTAACCATTCGCTGATATGTAGTGCCGACATTTTTGAGGCCGAAGGGCATGACGCGATAGCAGTAAAGTCCGAGGTCTGTTATGAAAGAGGTTTGATCCTGGTCACGAAGGTTCATTGGGATCTGATTGTAGCCTGAATAGGGGTCCATGAAAGATAGTAGTTGGTATCCGGCGGTTGAGTCAACAAGTTGGTCGATCTTTTGAAGTGAGAAGCTGTCCTTGGTACATGCTTTGTTTAAGTCAGAGAAGTCAACACACGTTCACCATTTACCATTAGCCTTCTTAACCAGAACGGGTTGGAGACCCACTCGTGGTAGTCGGCTTCGTGAATGAAATTGTTGTTGAGTAGACGGTCCACCTCTTCCTCCAGTGGTTTGGATCCCTTAGGTCCCAAGAAGCGGTGCTTCTCCTTGACTAGAATTGTTGTAGGATCGATACTTAGACAATGGCAAGCGACCGCAGGGTCGATGCATTTCATATCAGAATGAGTCCATGCAAACACGTCTAGGTTAGCCTTCAAGAAATCCACAAGATCTTCTTTGATTACGGGATGGAGCTGCGATCCTGTCTTTAGAACTCTGGATGGATCATCGGGATTAATGGGAAATCTATTGTATATTCAACCGGGGTAGCCCATTTGTACTCAGGCTCTTCATCCTTCTGTCGGTCGAGGTCTTCGAAAAGACGACAGTGGCGCCTGATCCAAGGACCAGACGGTGCCGATTGCTATGCTGAAATAGTTTTGGCACAAGAAGGCGTGGGCACTGCTTTTCCATTGTCCTTATTGCGCGCGTTCTTCCACTCTATTGGAAAACATTCTCTGTTGCTTACTTGTTCGCCTTTGACTATTCCAATCCCATTTTCTGTCTGAAATTTCATTAGGAGAGACCATGGCGATATGCAAACCTGAAATTCTATGAGAAATGGGCGCCCAGGGAAAGCATTGTAGAGTGAATCAATGTCTATAACTGTGAAAGTGAGGATTCAAACCCGGTTCCGATCCCCCTCGCCTAGCTCCATAGGTAAATCGATCACTCCTACTGGTGAACTAGAAGCCCTGTTGAATCTGTGGATTGTGGCATGACATGGCTATAAGTCTTTTCTTTCTAGCTTCTTCTGGTCATAAGCAGCTTTGAAAATGATGTTGACCGAGCTTTTGGAATTGATTAACACTTTTGGGACATAAACGGCACCGATCTGAGCAGTGATAACCAGTGGATCGATCGTTGGGATTTCCACCCCGGCAGAATCCCTTTTGCGCAAGATGATGTCGTCCCGCATGGTCTTTTGGAGCATGGCTGGGACAAATTCAATTAGTGCGGAGCAAGTTTGATAAGTAGCATGCTTTCTTGAACTAACATACTCTTCCATTTTTCGGAAGCTATCATGTGTGGAATAAGGTTCGCCACATATAGTGTTGATTATGATCGCACGCCTTGGGTTAGATGGAACCAGATTTGCTTTGGCGGATGCCGGAGGCACTGGTGCCTGAGGCTTTGTGCTTGCTTCGGGAGGAAAAGGCTCTTGGACGTATTGCTCAAGTCGCTTTTCGCGGATAAGCTTTTCAATTGCATCCCTGAACTGGCGACATTCATTGTTATTGTGGCCGTACACGTCAAGGTATCGGCAATAACTCCTAGTATTTTTCTCAAGACCGGTTAATTCCCTAGTGCGCGGCTTCTTATATGGCAAAGTGTTGCATGGCTCCAAGTAGATTGTTTCTAGATCCTTGTTTAGCGGGGTTTATGTCTCAGAGGCTCGGTAAGGGCCGGGATTTCTTGGCTCGGTTGGGGTCTGATCGTTGTTCCGGCCGTCTTACCTACGGTTGTTCGGTCTTTGCCAGTTAGCGCCTGCCCACATGTTCTTATCAAAGGGCTCTCCTACTTGTTTTCTTTTGAGGTTGTTATTTGCAGCGCCTTCTTGATGGCCATTGGGGCGACTAGTGGCTGGGAGTCAGTTGCGCCTTGCCTCCTCTTGGCATAAGTACTAATCTGCCTTCACCTAGAAGACGTCGAGGCTTTTTGGTTTCTTCCGATCAATCCACGCCCCGAATTCGAAAGTACGGAGTACACATTTGGCTAACTGAAAAAGTATGGTGCGAGGGTCCAGATCCTTGGCCTTTGCGCTGGCAATATTGAACCTGGAGAGGTAGCTTTTGAGCGACTCAGCGCGCCCTTGGTATAAGTTTGAAAGGGTGAGAGCATTCTATGGAGTTTGTATGTGCATCCTGAATTGCTTGACCAACTGTGTCGCTAAGTGACCGAAGTTGTTAATGGAATCGAGTGGGAGGCGAGAAAACCATAAAGAGCGGTCCCTGATAAGAAGACTGGGAAACATTTGCATTTGACTAGATCTTTGCCATGGCTCGAGTACATTTGTCATTCATATTGATTTAGGAAGACACATGTGTCAGTGGTGCCGTCGTAGAGCGGCATCTACGGCAAGCTAAAGCGTCGCCGCCGTTCGGCTTCGTTTACCCTTCTTGTGAAGGGGTTACAACAAATATGTGCTTCCTATGAATCGTGCACATTTCCTCGCATTTCCCTCATGGTTCTTTGAACCATGTCATGTAGGTAAGTTGGATGGGGATCTGCCATTGGGACACATTGGGTTTGGCGAGGTTTTGGAGTTCTGTTGCGAGGGCGTCTCCTATGATGGACGTCCAGATCATCTTCCTCCATGTCGTAGACATCTATGATTGGGTCTGGGTGTGGACGGTGAAGCGGAGAGCGGTGATGTGGTTCCTGTTCTAGAGGAACGCGGGCTATTGGAATAGCTAGCCCATCATCCTTATTGTCCACCGTTGGGTTGTGTCGAGGAAGAGGTTGGTTTGTAGGACCTAGTCCATCATTGATGATTAAGTAAGAGCGGTCTCGATATTGTGCCCCCTCGCTATATGTGACGGTAGTTCGTTCGCCGTTCTCATTCCCATTGTCGTTGGCATTGCCATTGCCATTAACGTTGTCGAGGGCATTGGTGTGGGCGACGACATTGTTGATGAGGCTAAACCTCCTCCTTTGATGCGGGCCCCTTGACTCAAAAGAGGAAGTTTTCGATATAGTTATTCGGGGTCGGGCATTGTTCCGAGTTAGTCGAAGTCAAGTGACCATGCGCTGATTTTCTTGAAGTTGTCGCATAAGGTCGATTGTAAAAACCCACGTTCCGATGGACCGATTTTTTTTTCAAAAACCTAATCCATCGAAGCCCGAGTAGGTCTGCTCTGGTATCTTGCAGAAAAGAAAGAGACATAAAACAAGCTAGATTTCGAAAAACTTCTCTCACAAGAAGGAATAAAATATAATGTAGTTGAAACATAGCTTTACCATAACAATAATACTGCTAAACCTGTATCCAAAGCTACACAGTCTCTATCATGAACCTATCCTGCGAATGTTATGAGGAGGGGGTCAGAACATAACTTCTGTGTGAATGAATTTAAACCACACTTCTTGAATAATCCTACATATACCATTCAATTACATTTTCTCATTTATTAGGTTATCTGTGTTATTAGCACTCAAGGCTTTCACACGCACGTCGCACCCATCTACTCCTAGTTGATTAACCTAATATAATGTATATGTAGCTACCACCAAATTGAGGTACTGTAACACCCCGAAAATTCTATAACTGTGAAATTCATGAATTAAAGTATAATTAATCTGAAATCAAAGAACTAAGGGAAACGGGATACGCCATTGCGTTCGTCTCGGAAAAATACGCGAAATAGAGTCCGAGTTTTCGAAAAACGGAGTCCGTATGAAGAAGATATGGCCTTCGGAAGTTTTGAATTAAATTTAAAATTCAAACAGATTAAAATAATTAAACATTCCGAAGTGGGGCCCATTGGGCCAGAAAAGCACCGCCTGGGCCACCCAGGTCGACTGGGCTGTCGACCTGGGCTACCCATGTCGACAGGGCTGTCGACAGCCCTGTCGACAGGGGTGTCGACCTGGTCGAGCCCAGTCAACCTGGCTGGCCAGGTCGGTGTGTGGTCGAATTTCTGTGGTCTGCTTTGTCATTAGGGCTAGGTGGTGGGTTTTTATTGGTCTCTCTTCCTAATGAATGGCTATGATCTAACCTAGCAACATCAAGGGTCCTAATCAATTCCTAACCTCTATATAAACAACCCTAGACTAAACCCTAATCTATTCATTCAAAATAAGATTATAGCCGCCATGTTGCTGAGGAACGACAAAGAATAGCCGCCAACTAAAGAGAGGATTAGGGAGAAAGTTCTAAGGCCTAAAGCAATTCAAGCAACCTAAAGCTAATCAATTCAACAAAGGAATTTGCGTCTTCAATCCCTAAACTAGAGAATTCATCAAACCATTGTAAGTAGAGTATTATTTTGGTATAATAAACAACTGTGTTAATGTGTATGCTTGAATTGTGGCAATGGAAGTAATTCATATTTGTGCAAAATTATGTTATTCATTATAAAGAACTACATGCGGTAGTTCTATGCAAATAAACGTTTGGAATATTGCGCAAATTGTGTAATCTATATTGAAGCTACATGTATGTAGTTAATTGAAATTCATGCAAATTTGAGGCTTTGTTATTATGCCATTATAATGTATATTTTGTGCATAAATCGTTTTGCAAGTAATTGAAACAAGTTTGGTTATTTTAGTTCATATGAAACTATGTAGAATTTTGACACCATAATCCATGCATTAAGTCATGCTTTTACAAACTTATGAATATGGCTAGGAATGATATTTGGCATAATTGAAATCCGTTATTAAGTCTATCTTGTTTTAAAGGATTATATGATGACATGGCTAGGTTAGACTCAAAAATCCCTTTTTGCAAGTTTAAAGCAAACACCATGTTTAGGAATATTTATGCATAAGTATGTTTATCCCATCGTTATGTGATTAGGCTTAAAACATGATTAAGTTGAATTATGCTATGTTCACGCTAGAAGTATTTTATGCCATGCTTATGTTTGACAATATGCCATGTTTATGCTAGAAATATTTAGGCCATGCTTATGTTTGACATTATGCCTAAATAAGAATATAGGTTCATGTTGTAGTTAACCCTATGCAAGTTTACATGCCTTGATTTATGTCACCTATGTTTTATGACCAAAATACATGTCACCACTATGCAAGTACACCAATTTCTATTATGTAATTTTCCAACGTCATATGCAAGTTCATGCGCTCACTTTCCCCTCTTTGTGTATACGCCATAAGCCTCCCCTTTTCGCATGGCCAAATTGGGCTTTAAAAGGCTAAGCCCAATATATATGAACGGACGTGTAAAACGGGGGAAAATAACGTTGGGTAAAGTTTAATTAATGAATGAAAATATAAAATAGAAGGGCCCAAATTCAAGTATGGGTTGGGCCCGTGATTGGTGTGATCTTTAAACCATTAACTTAATAATGGGCCGCAAATATTTACATATAAATAAAGAAGAATGACAAGATATGTAAATGTAGAAAATACGATGTGTTTAACCCGAGGTTGGATTGAGTTGTGATGTAAACCTGCCCGGAACCGCCCGGCTGTCCAGTAGTCACAACAATACCTATCCAATGTGGGAGGTTAAACATGGAGCCCAGCAAGGACCCGAGGTTAGACTGAGTTGTGGCGTAAGACTGCCCGGAACCAACCGGCAACAGGCAGCCACAACAATACCTGTCTAATGTGAGAGGTCAGGGCCTTAATAAGACAATTAAGGCTGAGTCAGGATTGTTAGGATTAAGTGGACTAAAGACTTAATCAAAATGGAACATGCTAAACTAAACGGACTGGTGGGGTTAGGTTAGGAAACACTTAACCAACTTAGCATGTTGGCTAGAGATAGAAAACCTAGTAACGGGGGACCCTTTTCAGCAGTAACCCTAGAAGGTGTATCAGGATACCCTGAAACTAGGCAGGGTGGGGCACGATTACTGGGCTGATTGTAAGAGGTCAAATCGACGGCGGTGGTGTAGCAGTGTAGGTTCTAACGGTGTGCGGGCGTGCACGCACTCCGGCGCAGAAAAATAAAGCACTGGACACCAGTAGCATACCTTTGCACTCTAAGGTTGTGTCGGGTTGCCACTATGGGACTTGATACACCCCATGGTGGGACCAGCATAGGTAACTATAGACATCGGGGGCCGTAAGACACATGTAACTATGCGAGTAGGAGCCGATCATCGTAGAATGGATCACCTCACCCTGATTTTGGGGTGCAAATTGGAAACTAGTTTATATGGGTTCAGAGATTAATTCGGGGTACGATAGTATATTCGACCCTAGATAACTTGACCAAGTTTATAATGTTGCCCACTTCCTGTTTTACTTATCTTACCCAGTTCTTTATTCATAGACAAAGTAGTACTAGACTTACTCAGGCTTTATGTCTGACTCTATTTTTCTTTCGTCTTCTTTCTTCCGTTTCCCCCCCCCCCCAGGTCCTCAGGGAGGGAACACAGCAGCTTGATCAACCTCAACATCCAGCTTGAAGAAGAGAAATGTATTGCTTGGACTTTCCTGTTTTGAACTATGGCTTTGGACAATCCACTATGGGGCTTTGGCAGTTTGTCTATGTTTTATTTATGCTTCTTTAAAAATAATGTACTCAAGACAGATTATGAAGTGTTATGTTATGTTTTTGGAAAGGATGTTGTTGTAACACGTATTTGACTTTATGAAATAAAGTTTGTTGTTCTTCCGCTGTTTACAAATATGTGTTCTTATATCTGTCTTGTATATCTGTGACTTGTACTTATAAACCTCCACCAAAATTAGGGCATTCCCTTTGAGAGTGACCCTAACGGAGGTGGGGTGTTTCACTTGGTATCAGAGCATAGGTTTACCGGATAAGATAAAAAGTTTTGAAAAATTATTTTCAAAAAGGAAATTTAAAGAAGCATTTTTAAAAGAAAAATATTATTTTATTTTAAAAGGCAAAGTCCACTCCCCAAAGCCATAGGTATTATCTCTTATCCTTCGTTTTGAATCTATCCTTTTTTGTTTCAGCATGTCCCAAGAACTTAACTTGCCTGAAGGAGTACCCATACCTGGTTGGTTTAGACGTTTCTTAGAAGCTAGGGCCACTCAACCAGGTCCTACCGTTCCTCCTCCCCCAGCTGCAGGGAATCATCCAGCTGCAGCAGCACCTTTTCCTCCACCTCCTCCACGGGGAAACACGTTCGCTAAGATATGTAGAGATTTTAAAGCTATGGGAGGAAGGGATTTCCATGGAACTGAGTCCTTCGTGGCAGCTAGGAATTGGCTGAAAGAAACGGAGGACCTATTCATCATCTTTGAGGTAGAAGATAGGCAAAAAGTACAATTGGCAGTATGGCTATTGAAGGGCGAGGCTTCCTACTGGTGGGAAGTCACTAATGCTGAAAGACTAGTGGAGACATGGGAGGACTTTAGAGCAAGGTTTGAGACTAAATTTCTCTCAGATGCAGAAAGAAGTTTGCAGTTGGAAAAATTCTTATTTCTTAAGCAAGGAGACAAGACTGTCAGAGAGTATGTGAATCAGTTTGATGAGCTGGCTAGGTTTGGGCTTGACCTAGTCAATACCCCGCACAAGAAGGCTCTCCGTTTCGTCAAGGGGTTAAATGAGCCATTACATAGTTTGGCCATGACCCATATACCCATGGGAGCCACGTATGAAAGATTGGTGCAAATGGCATTGCTGAATGAAGAGGACAAGGGCAAGAAGGAGACCAAGGCAGAAAGCTCTCAAGGGAAGAAAGAGGGTTTGCAGCCTAAGAAGACAGACTTCAAGAAGGGCGGAAAGGGCAACAAAGAGAAGAGGAAGTGCAATTTCTGTGGCAAAGTGGGGCACTTAGTAAAGGACTGCCGGAAAAAGAAGGCCAAGGAGAATGGTGGGTGCTTTTCGTGCGGTCAGACAGGCCACAGGGCTAAGGACTGCCCAAGGAAACGAGGACAAGGGCAGGGCACTGGATCCACCCCAGGGGCACAGGTTCATGTGCTGGAAGAACCACCTCTGCAACAGCGAGGTACAAACACTTCTGTAGAAAGTGTAGTTTATCTTTATGATCACCCCGTTCGCACTCTATTTGATTCCGGCGCATCACACTCCTTTATCTCGTCTGCTTTAGTAGAATCTCTGCACCTAAAAACTAGTATGGTAGAGGACCCCTTAATTGTTTCAAACCCAATTGGGGGCCCAGCTCATTTGTCTATGATCTGTGTGGGATTGAAAATTTCTATCCTAAGTGTTGAATTTCTATGTAGTGCCTTTGTTTTGGGTTTTTCGGGGTATGGTTTGATTTTGGGTATGGATTGGCTATCCAGTAATGGGGCCATCCTTGATTGTGAGAAAAGGGTTGTTAGGCTCCTAACCCAGCTCGGTAATACTTTGGAAATTTCTTGTAATCCCTCGTATGCGGTTATGCTTAGTTATCTTGAATCACTAGATGCCTCTGTTGAAGATTTACAATCGGTTAAAGTGGTCCGGGAATATCCGGATGTCTTCGAAGAGGTGAAGGGCTTGCCTCCGAAGCGGGAAATAGACTTCCGCATATATCTTGTAGATAATGCAAAGCCCGTTGCGTTGCCCGTTAGACATATGGCTCCACGAGAAAGGAAAGAGCTCAGTAAACAGATTAAAGAGCTTCTAGAAAAGGGGTTCATTAGGAGGAGTATTTCAGAATGGGGCGCTCCAGTGGTGTTCGCTACAAAGGCGGATGGTTCACTCCGTCTATGTGTTGACTATAGGGAGCTCAACAAGCTAACGAAAAAGAATAGGCACCCTCTCCCTAGAATTGACGATTTATTTGATCAGCTTGTAGGAGCGTCTGTTTTCTCCCAGCTCGATTTAGCAACCGGTTTTCATCAGCTAAGGGTGGCTGAAGATAGCATCGATAAAACGGCTTTCAGAACCCCAGACGGCTTCTTTGAATGGCTTGTCATGCCTTTCGGCTTGACAAATGCACCTGCTTACTTCGTGGACCTAATGAGTAGGGTATTTAGAGATTTCCTCAACAAATTCGTAGTGGTCTTCGTAGATGATATCCTTATCTTCTCAAAGAGTGAAGAGGAACATGCTCAACACTTAAGGGCAATCATGGAAACTTTGCGAGTCCATCAACTAAAAGCCAAATTCTCCAAATGCCACTTTTGGAGAGAAGAGGTGAGGTTCCTTGGGCACATAGTATCCAAACAAGGGTTAGCGGTGGACCCTGCTAAGGTAGTGGCGGTACAAGATTGGAAAACACCAAGGAATGCGACTGAGGTCCGAAGCTTTCTAGGACTAGCAGGTTTCTATCGAAAGTTCATAAGGGATTTTGCGAAAATCTCAGCTCCGCTCACGAAATTGACTAAGAAGAATCTAGTGTTCAATTGGGATTTGGATTGCGAGTTTGCTTTCCAACGACTGAAAAGGGCTCTTACAACAGCCCCAGTTTTGACGCTGCCAGATGGGAGCAAGATGTTCACTGTTTATACGGATGCATGTGGGACAGGGCTAGGCGTCGTCTTAATGCAAGAAGGAAGGGTAGTAGCTTATGGCGGAAGGCAATTGAAAGTGCACGAAAAGAACTACCCAACCCACGATCTAGAGCTAGCCGCCATCGTCTTTGCACTCAAGTCTTGGCGACACTATCTCCTAGGTGAGAAGTTCGAACTTTACACTGACCATAAATCGTTGAAATATCTTTTCTCGCAGAAGGATCTTAACTTGAGGCAACAAAGATGGATGGAGTTTCTTGCCTCGTACGATTTCGAAATCTCCTACACTCCGGGCAAAGGCAACGTAGTGGCAGACGCGTTGAGCCGAAAGAAATTGACCCTAAGCCCGTTGTTTGTTGAAAGACAAAGCCTAGAGTTTATAGCCAGCTTCGACTTTAGGCCCTCCTCCGATTTCGTACCGGGCTTGCTTGCATCTCTCGAAGTGCGCCCAACTTTAGTGGATTCAGTAGGGGCAGCACAACGCGAAGACCCTCAGCTTGTGGAAATAATTGATAGGCTAATTAGGGGTGAGACTTCAAGTCACCTCAACAGATACTCCATCGACGATAAGGGGGTACTAAGGCGAGATGGAAGACTATGCGTCCCACAGACAAACGATTTAATAAAGAAGGTTCTCGAGGAAGCACATCACTCCAAGATGACGATACACCCAGGCGGAGATAAAATGTACAAAGACATTAAAAGGACTTTCTTTTGGAACGGCATGAAAAAGGACGTGGCAGAATTCGTTTCTAAGTGCATGGTGTGCCAACAGGTTAAGGCGGAACAGAAAAAGCCTGGCGGACTGCTACATCCTCTAGAGGTCCCACAGTGGAAGTGGGAGAGCATCTCAATGGACTTCATCGATGGGCTGCCTAGGTCTAGGAGAGGCAACACTAGCATTTGGGTAATAGTGGATAGGCTTACTAAAAGCGCCCACTTTTTACCTGTCAAAAGTAAAAGAACTGCCTCATCCCTAGCATCACTTTACCTCAAGGAAATCGTTCGACTCCATGGAATACCATCTAGCATTATTAGTGACCGAGACCCCATCTTCACCAGCGAGTTTTGGCGGAGTCTGCAAGAAGCAGTAGGAACGCAGTTATGCTTGAGTACAGCGTATCATCCCCAAACCGACGGCCAAACAGAGAGAGTGAACAGAGTTTTGGAAGACCTTTTAAGGTTATGCGTCCTCGACTTCGGAGGGACATGGGAAGACCACCTTCCTTTGGTGGAATTTGCCTACAACAACAGCTATCAAGCAACCATCGGAATGGCGCCCTTCGAAGCTTTATACGGAAGACCATGCCGATCGCCCACTTGTTGGTGGGAGTCCACGGATAAGCTCATACTTGGACCAGACATGATCCGAGAGACCTCAGAGAAAGTAGACTTAATACGAAGAAGGATGAAGACGGCCCAAGACAGACAAAAGTCCTATACCGACAAGAGGAGAACCGACCTTGAATTTGAAGTTGGAGACAGAGTTTTTCTCAAGGTATCACCGCTAAGGAACATTGTTCATTTTGGAACCACAGGAAAGCTAGCGCCAAGATTCGTAGGGCCATTCCCTATCATCGAGAAAATTGGGAAAATGGCTTATAGATTAGAGCTACCCGAGAAGTTGGCTGGAGTCCACAACGTTTTTCACGTTTCACATCTCCGAAAATGTCTGCATGAGTCAGCTGAAGTGGTAGAGCCAAACATCCTCGAAGAGGCCGAAGTGGAACGCGAGGCAACCATAAGGAGAGTTCCAACCCGCATCTTAGGAACGGAAGTGAAGAAGCTACGCAACCGCGAAGTCAAGCTCGTCAAAGTTCAGTGGAGCGACGCCGAGGGAGACGCGACTTGGGAAACTGAAGCTAAAATCCGTACTGCCTACCCTTTTCTGTTCGAGGGTACATCCTTGATCTTCCTTTTCCTTAAGTTGCGCTTTTATCTATCTATCTTTTTAGGTATATTTCCTCGACCGTATCTTTTAGGTAGAAAACCTTTGGATGAAAACATGTAGTTGAAACATGTTATGTATGATGGTTGCAAGTGGTTGCATATACACACACAATCTAGGTTTTAGATCGGCTCAATCACTTCATATTGCATATGCATATATGTTTGCTATCGTATATGGTTGAATTTTAATGTATTGTCATGTGGATGTTGCATTTGCATTGAATGATTGTGCACTCATGTAGAATCATGAATAGGAAAATTTGCATACATAATGGATTCATGGCACTTACATAATTCGCATTAAGGAGGTCAACTGAATCAGTAGACCGCCTGATTTTGCATTAGATAAGTACATGTACACACACTTTGCATATGATCATGAAGCATTAGAAATCTTTTAAGGACAATGGATGCTCGTGTTTGATGGATGAGTAGATGGATGATTGGATGTTAGGATTTACATTCCTCCTAACTTGAAGATTTCGGGGACGAAATCCTTTTAAGTGGGGGAGAATGTAACACCCCGAAAATTCTATAACTGTGAAATTCATGAATTAAAGTATAATTAATCTGAAATCAAAGAACTAAGGGAAACGGGATACGCCATTGCGTTCGTCTCGGAAAAATACGCGAAATAGAGTCCGAGTTTTCGAAAAACGGAGTCCGTATGAAGAAGATATGGCCTTCGGAAGTTTTGAATTAAATTTAAAATTCAAACAGATTAAAATAATTAAACATTCCGAAGTGGGGCCCATTGGGCCAGAAAAGCGCCGCCTGGGCCACCCAGGTCGACTGGGCTGTCGACCTGGGCTACCCATGTCGACAGGGCTGTCGACAGCCCTGTCGACAGGGGTGTCGACCTGGTCGAGCCCAGTCAACCTGGCTGGCCAGGTCGGTGTGTGGTCGAATTTCTGTGGTCTGCTTTGTCATTAGGGCTAGGTGGCGGGTTTTTATTGGTCTCTCTTCCTAATGAATGGCTATGATCTAACCTAGCAACATCAAGGGTCCTAATCAATTCCTAACCTCTATATAAACAACCCTAGACTAAACCCTAATCTATTCATTCAAAATAAGATTATAGCCGCCATGTTGCTGAGGAACGACAAAGAATAGCCGCCAACTAAAGAGAGGATTAGGGAGAAAGTTCTAAGGCCTAAAGCAATTCAAGCAACCTAAAGCTAATCAATTCAACAAAGGAATTTGCGTCTTCAATCCCTAAACTAGAGAATTCATCAAACCATTGTAAGTAGAGTATTATTTTGGTATAATAAACAACTGTGTTAATGTGTATGCTTGAATTGTGGCAATGGAAGTAAGTCATATTTGTGCAAAATTATGTTATTCATTATAAAGAACTACATGCGGTAGTTCTATGCAAATAAACGTTTGGAATATTGCGCAAATTGTGTAATCTATATTGAAGCTACATGTATGTAGTTAATTGAAATTCATGCAAATTTGAGGCTTTGTTATTATGCCATTATGATGTATATTTTGTGCATAAATCGTTTTGCAAGTAATTGAAACAAGTTTGGTTATTTTAGTTCATATGAAACTATGTAGAATTTTGACACCATAATCCATGCATTAAGTCATGCTTTTACAAACTTATGAATATGGCTAGGAATGATATTTGGCATAATTGAAATCCGTTATTAAGTCTATCTTGTTTTAAAGGATTATATGATGACATGGCTAGGTTAGACTCAAAAATCCCTTTTTGCAAGTTTAAAGCAAACACCATGTTTAGGAATATTTATGCATAAGTATGTTTATCCCATCGTTATGTGATTAGGCTTAAAACATGATTAAGTTGAATTATGCTATGTTCACGCTAGAAGTATTTTATGCCATGCTTATGTTTGACAATATGCCATGTTTATGCTAGAAATATTTAGGCCATGCTTATGTTTGACATTATGCCTAAATAAGAATATAGGTTCATGTTGTAGTTAACCCTATGCAAGTTTACATGCCTTGATTTATGTCACCTATGTTTTATGACCAAAATACATGTCACCACTATGCAAGTACACCAATTTCTATTATGTAATTTTCCAACGTCATATGCAAGTTCATGCGCTCACTTTCCCCTCTTTGTGTATACGCCATAAGCCTCCCCTTTTCGCATGGCTAAATTGGGCTTTAAAAGGCTAAGCCCAATATATATGAACGGACGTGTAAAACGGGGGAAAATAACGTTGGGTAAAGTTTAATTAATGAATGAAAATATAAAATAGAAGGGCCCAAATTCAAGTATGGGTTGGGCCCGTGATTGGTGTGATCTTTACACCATTAACTTAATAATGGGCCGCAAATATTTACATATAAATAAAGAAGAATGACAAGATATGTAAATGTAGAAAATACGATGTGTTTAACCCGAGGTAGGATTGAGTTGTGATGTAAACCTGCCCGGAACCGCCCGGCTGTCCAGTAGTCACAACAATACCTATCCAATGTGGGAGGTTAAACATGGAGCCCAGCAAGGACCCGAGGTTAGACTGAGTTGTGGCGTAAGACTGCCCGGAACCAACCGGCAACAGGCAGCCACAACAATACCTGTCTAATGTGAGAGGTCAGGGCCTTAATAAGACAATTAAGGCTGAGTCAGGATTGTTAGGATTAAGTGGACTAAAGACTTAATCAAAATGGAACATGCTAAACTAAACGGACTGGTGGGGTTAGGTTAGGAAACACTTAACCAACTTAGCATGTTGGCTAGAGATAGAAAACCTAGTAACGGGGGACCCTTTTCAGCAGTAACCCTAGAAGGTGTATCAGGATACCCTGAAACTAGGCAGGGTGGGGCACGATTACTGGGCTGATTGTAATATGTCAAATCGACGGCGGTGGTGTAGCAGTGTAGGTTCTAACGGTGTGCGGGCGTGCACGCACTCCGGCGCAGAAAAATAAAGCACTGGACACCAGTAGCATACCTTTGCACTCTAAGGTTGTGTCGGGTTGCCACTATGGGACTTGATACACCCCATGGTGGGACCAGCATAGGTAACTACAGACATCGGGGGCCGTAAGACACATGTAACTATGCGAGTAGGAGTCGATCATCGTAGAATGGATCACCTCACCCTGATTTTGGGGTGCAAATTGGAAACTAGTTTATATGGGTTCAGAGATTAATTCGGGGTACGATAGTATATTCGACCTTAGATAACTTGACCAAGTTTATAATGTTGCCCACTCCCTGTTTTACTTATCATACCCAGTTCTTTATTCATAGACAAAGTAGTACTAGACTTACTCAGGCTTTATGTCTGACTCTATTTTTCTTTCGTCTTCTTTCTTCCGTTCCCCCCCCCCCCCCCCCCAGGTCCTCAGGGAGGGAACACAGCAGCTTGATCAACCTCAACATCCAGCTTGAAGAAGAGAAATGTATTGCTTGGACTTTCCTGTTTTGAACTATGGCTTTGGACAATCCACTATGGGGCTTTGGCAGTTTGTCTATGTTTTATTTATGCTTCTTTAAAAATAATGTACTCAAGACAGATTATGAAGTGTTATGTTATGTTTTTGGAAAGGATGTTGTTGTAACACGTATTTGACTTTATGAAATAAAGTTTGTTGTTCTTCCGTTGTTTACAAATATGTGTTCTTATATCTGTCTTGTATATCTGTGACTTGTACTTATAAACCTCCACCAAAATTAGGGCATTCCCTTTGAGAGTGACCCTAACGGAGGTGGGGTGTTTCAGGTACACTCCGCGGTACCACACTTGCACGGTCTCCTCCGTAAGACCATAGAAATATGCGCAATCCCTCATCCAATGCCATATTAATGTACATATCTCTCTATATGTATAACAACGCTACATCTGCATACAACCAATATCGCTGTACTAGGTTAAGCTTACTGACTGCTATCCTCGAACTATTCGATCAAATTTGGTTCCATCATCGAATAATGCCCTCTAGTCTACGATACACCACCCAGAGCAGATAAGGTTGTACCTACACTTTCCCACAAACGTGTCATCAATCGTACTCGATGTTTCTACTAAAAATAACCTCTACTTGTGCACCCGAGTTCTGTGGCAGGGCTACACCAGAAACACAGAACTCGGTCAGGAGCTTTTCTATATCTGTACGGTCCCACCTCTAAGAGTGTCCATTGTAAAGATATCCCTCGGGTTTGGGTTTTCTGTGGTGGCTATGGACCCACCTCAGCCCCTTCCTTAACTAGTGAAGACCGCACAAGCTTAGGACCAGCCCTAACAAGAAAACAATCTAAACATCCATGTAGGGTCTCCCCGCACCCATCCATTGATAGCAAAGGTTAACGATCTCTAGGGGTTAGCTCTTGTATTTTCGCATTCCTTGGGCTGCTGGTGACAGGCATCCGACGATCTTGCTATCATTTGGTCTTGACCCTCCTCCTCCACCTGAGGCAACCGCCGAACCACCCTTAATGCCACCGCGTACATCATTATGACTGCCCCCTAATTATACATTCAAGGCCCACCCACCTGGTAGTGTCGTGCAGACCCAACCTCTGTAATCCTAACCCGAAGCTAAAACACCACAGAGGAATACCAAGAGCACGTTAAACGTCTCAGGAAGCCTCCTGCCTCCCCTTCCAGCCCGTTGGAGCTGCCAGAATAAAGAGCGTGCCTTATGACACCGTGATGATCCACCTCGTTGGGCTATTCATCCTATAACATACGGACTGCTTCAAGCGCCTTAGTTTAATATGTCATTAGACCCTACATCTAATCATTATTTATGCGCTTGCGCCAACTCGCCAGTTTTATCATTTAACTTGGTTATTCACATTGACTTTCTTTTTCAAGTATAAGCTAACCCCTCTTATTAATTCAATTTATAACTTAATCCATTTAAGTTCATTAATAAGCCTACAACATGTTATTCTCATAATTTAATTATTACCCTCTTATGGTTATAATAACATGTCCTACTTAATTTATAATAAATTACATCTTAATTCACATATACATTGGTTAAGGGTATAACTCCCCAAGTATCAACCCCGAAGACCGAAATCAACATCAGATTGACACTCAGATAATTACTCAACTAAACCAATCTTTTGTTATGTCTTAATCCCTTTCCATTCATATAAATTATGCTATCCTCACTTGTACATTTATTCTTGTCCTTACAGATTACTTAATCTTCAATTAAGTACAACTTACCTTATTTCATTAGTTATTTCCCCACTTGTACCTAGGACAAGCCTACCTATTATCCTTCCTTTTCTTATTCAAGTTCATTCATAATAGGTTATTATCATTACCCATTTTGGGATTAATTAAGATTAAATTAACCCTTCCAACTTCTTTAACAAATTTACTTAACCCCTACTCAATCCAACTGGTTCGTAACACAACAACAGATTTAATTAGGTCAAGTATTCCAATTTAACAAATTATCCATGCTACCCATATTACCCACTTAACCACTTTATTATGTCCATGTCAACCTTACACGTGTCGTCTTGGTTAAGTGTTCATTTATTTATTATGCCTATAAAGTGCAAGACCTCTCACATTAGATTGTCATTTGCGGTTGCTGGATATGCCGGGCGATTCTGGGCAGACTTCTACCGCATCTGAATTTAACCTCGTGTCTTGACACAATTACGGGTCCAATTTGCACCTAAGACCTCTCACATTAGATTTCCGTTTGCTGTTGTTTAATATGTCGGCCGGTTCCGGGCAGACTTCAACCACAAACCAAATCTGACCTCGTGTCTTAGGCATATAAGTTTTTATTACAACTTATACCCATAATTCAAATCTTCGATTGTAATATATGTCAATTACCCATAAACCCCTATTTACATTTATGCTTATAATCCTATCAATAGATTATGCCTATAATCCCAATTCAACTTAAAACCCCAATTTCATACTCAAAATTCCAATTTGATTTGTATTCATAAATCCCGCCATAGTTGTTTTCGTAATTCCAAGCATAGTTAAGCCTATAACCCCATTATAAGTTATGCCCTAAACCTCCCAATCTCATGTTACACCCAAATCAACCTTTTCCCTTTTATTCCCAATATCGTTTCAATCGCATAATTCCGCAATAGACATAGGCTTGAAGATAGTCTAGCTATAAAAATAAAAAGGGAAGAAAGAAAGGAGGAAAACAAGCATAGGCATAAAACAACTATTCATAATAACAAGTTAAATATACGATGATAAAATTAGGCATAGGTGAATTCTAGATCCGATCTACAAACTATGGTGAAGATATGATTCTAGTCCAAATCTTAAATCCAATTACTTATTAGGTATTTTAATCGATAAGTACCAAAAACACACTTAATCGAATTAGCTCTTCAATATGTTATTATGTGTGTAAATGGGGAATGGTGAACGGTAGATCCATTATTATAGAAAAAATGTAATTTAAATACACTCACTTGTATGTTTTCTCAATTCTTGATCTGATCCATGGTTTTCTCCATTTTTTTGCAGAATAGATCATCTGATTTCTTTTATTTTGGAGTAGAGGAATCCCAAATCTATCTTTTTATCTTAAGAAGATATTTGGAGAGGAAGAGAAGAGATTAGATCTAAGAATTGCTTGGGGAAAAAGAAGAATAGATTTGGAGGCAGAGCTTTTGCGTCGCCTAAGAAATTGTGAGGATGAAGTTAACCTTACCACCTTATTTATAGGCATGCTAAACTAATCTAGTCCTTTAGATTTAATTTAAAACCCCATCCAAGCTAACCACTTCACCCGACCAATACGAAATAGCCATGTTGCAAAAAAAACGAACATTAACCAATAAAAACGCGCCATGTGTGCAAAATGATGCGCAGCAGCAGGATAACCAATGAAAATGCGCCATGTGTGCAACATGATGCGCTGCAGCAGGGGTGTCAACACCCACACGTTATATATATATATATATATATTTCTTTATTTATTTTGTATTTGATTTCTCAAATTTCAAATATCCTCTTTTGTTCGCACACAATCCTTATTTTGAATTATGTTTATCTACATTCACCCCTTATGCGTATACTAAGCTCTTGCATGCGAACAATTATTTATTTGGTTTCCAATATAATTCTTTTAAATAAATCATATCATTTATTTTTATTTTTAACGTTCTTTCCAATTAATCCTCCAATTAACCCTTTTCACACTAAACCTCTTTTTAATTGAACTACGTTCACACTAAGCCATTTTTTAGCGATTCCCTCTAAAACAAAAATATGGCGTTAGCGGGGATTGAACTCAAAACCTCTTGTGTACAAGTCACATGTACTAACCAAATGAGCTACTAAGTCTTTTGCTAAAAAGACTTAGGACATTGCTACACATTATACTTTTCTCATTCCTCTTTTTCATGTTTTGTTACAATATTTAATTAAAGATATATTTTTCATCTTAAATCAGATTTCTACAAACTGTAGGTCTAAATTGATCAAAAAATCGTCACAAACGCAATGACGCTAATTTCGTGACCAAATTATGTGGGCACTTCAAATTTTCCTTTTCATTTCTTTTTAAATGTTTGCATGCATTTCTTCGCATTTCATGTATTTCATGTAATTTCTTTTATTAATATTTTTCTTCATTTTACTGCATTAACTTATTACGTGCAATTTTATTGTCATTATTTAATTTTTCTCTTAAATATATCTATGCATACAATATATATTCATATTTCCACATTTTAATTTTCATTAAAAATGCGGGGTGTTACATTCTCCCATACTTAAGAAATTTCGTCCCCGAAATTTGATGGGGATTAAATAGATAATCCATCGCATAATAAACATCCGTCATGTGTGCATCCAATTTTTGCAAACATTGTGCACATGTGCCAAGTGAAATACATCATAGTAATGTATATATGCCTAATTTGGTACCACCTCTATGTATGCAAACTTTTAAAATCTCTTTCAAAACATGATGCTTACATCCTAAGTATACTTGCAGCTCTATATGAATGCAATATTTTTGAAAACCAAAGTAGCTTTTTGTCCAAATTTTCCCACTCTCTTATAGAATAAGAGCATAGTTCATTCAATTGTTTCATCCAAAACCCTACGAACCATCATTAAATTACGAAATTTAGAAAAAAAAATTCTAATTTTCTAAATTCGATTTCTTATGTTACAAAAAGGTATAAAACGGAAAAATTCACATCTTCTGTTTTTCTTTTATGTACCTTTTCTAATTGTACTTGGATTTTATGCAACTATTCTATAAGGATTTCCTATTTTCCTACCCAAGCACAACACACGTGAGAAAATTTTCTTTTCTTTTTCAATTTGTCTTGGAATTTTTTTTTTCATTTTTTTTTTCATCTTTTCTTAAGATTTTCATTTTCTTTTCCCGTCACGTTTTATTGCTTCACTTAATTTGTTGTTTTCTTCTTAGTTAAGCAATTTTCTTTCTTAGCTTATCTTTCCATTAAGCCTTTCCATCATTCAACATCCGACACAGCTACTACCAAGGGCCAAGAATCATAAGACTATTTCACTAAAGAAAAGTCTAACCACAACTCTCAACACTTACTTGCCCTTCCACTATCTAGTAGTCACTACTAGTCCTTGCTGTTTATTACTAGCCTACATTTTTTTCAAGCAACAACTCTAGGCCTGACAATGCTTATGCATTCTACGGGAATTTTTCCACTATTCCAAGATGGTCCTTGCTGTTTACTTCATAGCCTCAGCCTTCATCTCGTTCTTTCTAGGCACTAGTCCTTACCTACACCATTCTTTTCAAAACATGGTTTGGCCTCTTTTTTTTTCGAAACATTTTCCTACCAAAAATTTAAAGTGTTAAAACTTTATTCTCTTCTCCAAAACTTACTCTTGCCAAACCATAAAACATGTCACAAAATAAAAATGCAAAACATTTTTTTTTTTCAAATCGCAAAACCGGAGTAGACAAGGACAACTATAGGGTTACATTGTTTCTACCTACAATGTTACTTTTGGCTGCTTTTTACAAGATGCAAACATCTACTCTATTCTTACTCTCTACAAGTTATTTTGTCCACACAACAAAATTTCTTTTTAAAACATTAAACAAAATTTATTGTTAACAGAATAGAGATTTCAAAACTTTCTTTCACAAAATACAACGTTTTGTATGCTTTACTTTTTAATCCTTTCATATATTAAAATATGAAAACTAGTGAGCTATACATGCTCTATAATGTACACTTTTTCATGAGAGAATTCTTTTAAAACAAGAAATTATTAATTTACAAAGTATACCCTACTTTACTTTGAAACCCAATATGCATTTTTACAAATATGTTTCTAACATATCTCTTTCAAACATCAAAAATACTTTCAAGATTAAAACTTGAAAACACTACAGACTTTACAATTTCAAAAAGTTAATCATTTGGGTTAGACTCAAAGTGGGTCTCCAACACAACTAGGCTTTCCTAGACACTTTCCCAAAGTCAATTCTCTCAACTATATATATTCCTAATCCATTCTCCACTTTTTAACCTTTTTCTAATTTACAAGGATTCACTTCTAAACCCACTAATCTGAAATACTAACATTTCAGTTACTATCGTATGGGATTCGCCTTTTTCTAAAACACATTGTACACTTTCCACTCAAACCACCTAATGGTTTCAAGATTCCTATGTTCATTCATTTAGTGTACAAAACCAATATCCCAATTTCTTTCCACATTTTTCTCTTTCTGTCTAGTGGGCTCCCTTATGGATCTAGATTTATATATATATAATACATTTATATTTAAAAAAAAAAAATCAAATATGCTCACTCATTATCTATATAGGAATGCTAAACTGAAGCTCTGATACCAGATGTAAAATCCCGCATTCCGACGGATCAATTTTTTTCTTTCAAAATCCCAATCGATCGAAACCCGAGTTGGTCTGCTCAAGTATCCTATAGAAAAGACAAAGACATAAAACATGTCAGAGTTTGGAAAACATTTAACAGCGGAAGGAATAGAATATAATGTAGTTGAAACATAGCTTTACCTTAACAATAATACTGCTAAACCAATATCCAAAGCTATACAGTCTTTGTCATGAAACTATCCTGCGGTTGTTATGAGGAGGGGGTCAGAACATATGTTCTGTGTGAATGAATTTAAACCAAACTTCTTGTATAATCCTACATATACCGTTCAATTACGTTTTCTCACTTCTTAGGTTATCTGTGTTATTAACACTCAAGGCTTTCACACACACGTAGCACGCATCTACTCCCTAGTAGATTAACCTAATATAATGTATATGTAGCTACTCCCAAACTGAGGTACACCTCATGGTACCCCACTCGCATGGCCTCCTCCGTAACACCATAGAAATATGCGCAGTCCCTCATCCTATGCCATAGTAACGTACATATCTCTCTCTATATATATAACAATGTTACATCCGCATAGTATCGCTATACTACGTTAAGCGTACTGACTGCTATCCTCGAACCATTCAATCGAATTTGGTTCAATCATCGAATAATGCCCTCTAGTCTATAATACACCACCCAGAGCAGACATGGTTGTACCTAGACTTTCCCACATATGTATCATCAATCGTACTCGATGTTTCTACTGCTCATAACCTCTACTTGTGCACCCGAGTTCCATGGCAGGGCTACACCAGAAACATGGAACTCGGTCGGGAGCTTTTCTCTATCAGTACGGGCACGCCTCTAAGAGTGTCCAATGTACAGATATCCCTCGGGTCTGATTTTTCTATGGTGGCTATTGCCCCACCTAAGCCCCTCCCTCAACCAGTAAAGACTACACGAGCTAAGCGACCACCCCTAACAAGAAAACAATCTAAACATCCAAGTGGGGTCTCCCCGCACTCGTCCGTTGATAGCAAAGGTTAACGATCTCTAAGGGTTAGCTCTTGTCTTTTCGCATTCCTTAGGCGGTTGGTGACAGGCGTCCGAAGATCTTGCTATCGTTTGGTAATAACCCTCCGCCTTAGGCAACCGCCGAACCACCGTTAATTCCATCGCGTACAACATTCTGACTGCCCCCTACTTGTGTAGTCAAGGCCAACCCACCTGTTAGTTCCACGCAGACCCGACCTCTGTAATCATAGCTCGATGCTAAACCAACATAGAGGACTACCAAGAACACCTTTAACGTCTCAGGAAGCCGCCTGCCTCCCCTTCCAGCCCACTGGAGTTGCCAGAATAATGAACGTGCCTTATGACACCGTGATGATCAACCTCGTTTGGCTATTCATCCTATAACGTATGGACTGCTTCAAGCACATTAGTTTTATATGTCATTAGACCATACGTCTAATCATTAATTATGCGCTTGTGCCACCTCGTTAGTTTTCTCATTTAACTTGGTTATTCACATTCACATTGACTTTCTTTATCAAGTTTACTGAGCTACCCCCGCTTATTAATTCAATTTATAACAATCCTTTTTAAGTTCATTAATAAGCTTACAACATATTGTTCTCATAATATAATTATTATCCTCTTATGGTTATAATAACATGTCGTACTTTATTTATAATTAAGTACATCTTAATTCACATATACATTGGTTAAGAGAATATCTCCCTAAGTATCAACCCTAAAGACCGAAATCAACATCAGATTGACACTCAGAGAATTACTCAACTCAACCAGTCTTTTTTTATGTCTTAATCCCTTTCCATTCATATAACTTATGTTATCCTCGTTTGAATATTTATTCTTGTCCTTACAGATTACTTAATCTTAAATTAAGTACAATTTACATTATTTCATAAGTTATTTCCCCACTTGTCCCTAGGACAAGCCTACCTATAATCCTTCCTTTTCTTATTCAAGTTCATTTATAATAGGTTATTATCATTCCCCATATTCGCATTAATTAAGATTAACTTAACCC
The DNA here is from genome assembly GCA_030737875.1 of Allium sativum. Classification (NCBI taxonomy): domain Eukaryota; kingdom Viridiplantae; phylum Streptophyta; class Magnoliopsida; order Asparagales; family Amaryllidaceae; genus Allium; species Allium sativum. Next base: position 256,691,368 of record CM060924.1, on the reverse strand, counting down.
TTCCCACTTCTTTAACAAATTTACATAACCCCTACTCAATTCGATTGGTTCGTAGGACCACTACAAATTTAATTAGGTTAAGTATTCCAATTTAACAAATTATCCATGCTACCCATATTACCCAATTTACCACTTTATTATGTCCATGTCAACCTTACATGTGTCGTCTTGGTTAAGTGTTCATTTTTATTTATTATGCCCGTAAAGCGCAAGATCTCTCACATTAGATTGTCGTTCGCAGTTGCTACACATGTCGGGCGGTTCTGGGCAGACTTCTACCGCATCCGAATCTAACCTCGTGTCTTGACACCATTATGGGTCCAATTTCCACCTACGACCTCTCACATTATATTGTCGTTTGCTGTTGTTGGATATGCCGGGCGATTCCAGGCGGACTTCTACCGCAAACCAAATCTGACCTCGTGTCTTATGCATATAAGTTATTATTATAACTTATATCCATAATTTAAATATTGGATTATAATATATGTCAATTACCCATAAAACCCCAATTCACGTTTATGCTTATAATCCTATCAATAGATTATGCCTATAGTCCCAATTCAACTTAAAATCCCAATTTCATACTCATAATTACAATTTGATTTATATTCATAATTGCCACCATAGTTGTATTCATAATTCCAAGAATAGTTATGCCCATAACCCCATTATAAGTTATGCCCCAAACCTCCCAATCCCATGTTATACCCAAATCAACCTTTTCCCTTTTATTCCCAATATCGTTTCAATTGCATAAATCCGCAATAGACGTAGGCTCAAAGATAACCTAGCTACAAAAATAAAAAGGGAAGAAAGAAAGGAGGAAAACAAGCATAGGCATAAAACAACTGTTCATAATAACAAGTTAAATATACAATGATAAAATTAGGCGTAGGTGAATTCTAGGTCTGATCTACAAACTATGGTGAACTGATATGATTCTAGTCCAAATCTTAGATCCAATTACTTATTAGTTGTTTTAATCTATAAGTACCACAAACTCACTTTATGGGATTCGCTCTTTAATATGTTTATTATGTGTGTAAATGGGGAATGTCAAACGATTTAACCGTAATTATATAAAAAATGTAATTTTAATACACTCACTTGTATGCTTTCCCAATTCTAGATCTGATCCATGGTTTTCTCCCTTTTTGTGCAGCATAGATATAGACATCTGAATTCTTTTCTTTTATTTTGGAGTAGAGGAATCCTAGATCTATCTTTTTATTTTAAGAAGAGATTTGGAGAGGAAGATAAGAGATTAGATCTACAAATTTCTTGTGGAAGAAGAAGAATAGGTTTGGATGTAAAGCTTTGGCGTCGCCTAAGAAATTGTGAGGATGTAGTAAACCTCACCACCTTATTTATAGCCATGCTAAACTAATCTAGTCCTTTAGATTTAATTTCAAACCCCATCCAAGCTAACCACGTCATCCGACCAATAGGAAATAGCCATGTTGCCAAAAAACAAACATTAACCAATAAAAACGCGCCGTATGTACAACATGATGCGCAGCAACAGGTTAACCAATAAAAATGCGCCATATGTGCAACATGATATGCAGCAGCAGGGGTGTTGACACCCACACGTCATATGTATATGTATATATTTATTCCTTTATTTATTTGAAATTTGATTTAAAATATCCTCTTTTGTTCGCGCACAACCCTTATTTTGAATTATGTTTATCTACATTCACCCCTTATGCGTATACTAAGCTCTTTTATGCGAAAAATTATTTAATTGGTTTCCTATATAATTAGCTTAAATAAATCATATAATTTATTTTATTTTTAACCTTCTTTCCAATTAATCCTCCAATTAACCCTTTTCACACTAAACCGCTTTTTAATTGAACTGGATTCACATTAAGCCACTTTTTAGCCATTCCCCCTAAAACAAAAATATGGCGTTGGCAGGAATTGAACTCAGAACCTCTTATGTACAAGTCACATGCAATAAACAAATGAGCTGCTAAGTCTTTTGCTAACAAAACTTAGGACAATGCTACACATTATTCATTTCTCATTCCTCCTTTTTATGTACTAACCAAATTGATCAAAAAATCACCACGAACGCAATGACGCTAATTTCGTGACCAAATTCTGTAGGTCTTCACATTCTCCTTTTTATTTCTTTTTATATGTTCGCATGCATTTCTTCGCATTTCATGTATTGCATGTAATTTCTTTTATTAATCTTTTTCTTCATTTTAATGCATTAACATATTACATGACATTTTATTATCATTATTTAATTTTTTTCTTAAATATATCTACGCATACATTATATATACATATTTCCACATTTTTAATTCCATTAAAAATGCGAGGTATTATATCGATGTTATTCCTTAATGCTTAGTTATGCTTGACCGCCGTGTCCTCATAATTTTCATTAATCGCATGGATTTGAGTTTGTGTTGCGGGCGCTTCGGGTTCCATAGTAGGAGGGACGGTTTCATTAGTGGCCGGGATGTCCGTTGGTTGAGGTTAGGATATACCGGCCTTGGCTATAGCTGAATAGCCGACAATTGCGTTCTTTGGCCGCTTTACCGTCGTAAGCGGACTCGACGGCAGGTTTAGCAAGAAACATCAAGCTTATCGCAGGTCGAGATGACAACGTCCGACAAAGGCGCAAAATTTGAGTTTTCTCAGTGAAAGCACCAAATGTTGATGGCAAAAAATGTCGTAAACACCAAAAATTCCAATTACTAGGAAATGTTAATTTGGTCGCACAGACAAGAGTAGAAAAGTAGTAAATAACACAAGAGATTTATAGTGGTTCGGCACCGTGAGGGGCCTACGTCCACTTTGAAGCGTTGTAGGAATATTATTAATCACAAAGAGTTACAAGGTTGAGACCCTCTCATGACATCTCATTACATTAATTACATTCATCTTTATGCTATATGATGTCATAATTAAGCTACATGATGTCATCGTTAGGGCTATATTATGTCACCTCTAAGGCATGATGTCATCATCCTCATATAAAATGTCATAATTATCATATATTAAATATCTCAAGAAAGGGACATTTTTGCCCTTCTTCTTCCTCAAATGGGAGATGCCATTAATGAATCTCTCCAGAGGTCCCAAGGTCTCAAATTCATCCCCTTTGAAGTGTGAAGTCATGGAGTATTTATAGGAAAGGAGTAGGTAGGGGTTAGGTAGGAGTAGGTAGAAATAGGGGACCACATACAGAAATTCGCACCTGGAGCCTGCAAATACGGAAAAATTTGCACCTGAGCCTAAGGCGCAAAATTTCGCACCTCGTGGGTGCGAAATCTCGCATCTCATGGGTGCAAAATTTCTCACCTCGTAGGTGCGAGATTTCACGCCTCGAGATGCGAGATTTCTCGCCTCGAGGGTGCGATATTTCATGCCTCGAGGGTGTTAGATTTTGCGCCTCGAGGGTGCGAGTTCTCGCACCTTGAGGTTGCGAGATTTCTCACATCGAGGGTGCGAGAATTCGAACATCGAGGGTGCGATGCTCCGCACCTCAAAGGCTGCACGAATGGGAGTTCGGGGTGCCGTGAGGTCTCTTTTGGCGCGATGCCTCTTCATCCTATTTCCTTTGCCTCTAAGCGTCCTTTCGGCTTTAGCTCTACGCGATGTGTTAAGTCGAGCGTGTCTTGTGTAATTTTGGGAATCAGACCAAAATGCCGGTTAACAGATTAGTACCTAGGGAAGACGAGAAAAGTTTTGAGGCTATGAAACAAATAGCCAAAATTACCTTGGAATAATGGTAAGTTTCCCTCGAATGCGTAAGCATGGAAAAGCCTAGGGTGTTGCTTGGAAATGATTGTTGGTACGCAGCTAGGACTCGAAGGCTTATTTGAAACTAAACTTAGATTAGAAGATTAAGTTAAATAAGCTAAGAAAAGAGTAATGGCACAACTAACAACAAATTCAGTACAACCACAAGCATGACAGTTAAAGAAAGATGAAAAATTCTAAGAAAAGATGAATAAGAGTAAATTTTTCCAAGATAAGTTGAAAAAGAAAATCTGTAACAAAGGAAATTTTCTTATGTGGGCTATACTTGGATAGAAAAATAGGGAATCTTTATAAAATAGTTCCAATAAAATCCAAGTACAGTTAGAGAAAGGTTGAAAAAGAAAAATGGAAGATTTGAAGTTTTCTGTTTTCCACCTTTTTGTAACATAAGAAATCAAATTTAGAAATTAGATTTTTCTGAAATTCGAGAAATAAAGTTGCTTGGTAGGGTTTTGGGAGTTTTGGTGTAGTTTTTTTGTTATCCCTTTCTAGCATCGGTTTCTTGGTTGTGGTGATTCGTGCTTGTAACTGTTAGTGTTGTTTAAATCGCAAGACTTAGGTCAGTGAGATTTCTGAGTTAGGAAATGTTTATGTCATTCACGCACGCCTGTTTGGATGAAATCTAATTTTTTTATCTGAAATAACAGTTATCCTATGGCTGGAAAGAATAGAAATTCTGTGCTGGATAAATTTGAGTTTCGCGTTGTTTCCACACAATACATTTTAAAAAAGCTTTTGGGAAAATATTGTTTGAAAAAAAAACAATTTTATCCATTTGCTTATTTTATAGGAAAGTGAAACCGTTTTGAAAAGAAAGTTTCAAATTAAACACAAAAGGTCTTTAAGTGGAAATTTATTTTTTATGAAAAATTTCGATTTTTGGTCACATGAAAGATATAAGGAAGATATTAGGTTGAATTTTGTCCATGTTTTAGCGGTGCAATAAGACTGACGATATGATAAAAATGTTAATCACAACAAGGAAAAGGCTATTTTAGCCTTGGAAACGTTGTTTCCATACCTTGTCAACGATGCACGCGAGCTAATAATTAACTACTTTTATGTTGTAGAGCTTATTTTAAGCCTGCTTTACAGTCTACAAATGGGAATTTTTCGAGTATTTTGGGTGACTAAGGTGAAAATTCAATTGTTGGGCGGGAAATGGAATATTTGTGAGTATACGAAATGCTAGAATTCTTCACCTTAATTTCCTTTTCTCGATTTACGAGAAGTTAAATAAGAAATGATTAGATTGCATACGTTTTGGATGGTAGGGGTTGGATGCAAAATTGGTTGCTTCACAATTTTTATTTGTAATTGTGTGAAGGTTATGGATGAAAAAGAATTTTCAAAATTTGCATTCATATAGAACTGCCAGTATATTTAGGATGTTATGCATCATGTTTTTAAAAGTATTTTAAACATTTATTGCATACATGTAGAGTGCCCGATTTATAATCATCTTGCATGCATGTTTTATGGTTGAAATGCATTATGTACAACATGCACATATACACATGGTTGCAAAGTGGATATGCAAAAATTGGTTGTGAAGGATAGGACAACTAGATGTTAGAATTTCGGGACGAAATTCCTTTTAAGGGGGGAAGAATGTAACAAACCGGAATTTTGACAATAAATTGTTATTTAACTAGAAGCTCAAAAATAGGAGTTTCTATAAACGATGGAATTTGATCATGAAACTTTAACCATTGCATTCGTCTCGGAATTCTGGTCAACTTGCAATTTTGGAGTTTCGTGAATGGAGTCTGTATGAAAAGTTACGAACGAAATACGAAAACGGGCGAAAATTTAAAAAAATAGAATATCATATATAGTAATATATAATTACCCAGTCACCTCACCAATAACGGCTAGGTTTTTATGGGTATTATAATTATATTTTATAATACGAATGGACGAATGACAATTAAAGTAGATCTATTGGTCCAAGGCCATTTACACCACTATAAATAAAGGGGTTGAGCCTTATTCTTTTCCATTCAAATCTATGATAGTAGCGGAGCTCTGCCATTTCTCTCTCTCTCTCTTCTAATTTAATTTCTTCAACTAAAAAATATATACAAACAAATCAAATCAAATGTATATAGAATGGAGAAAATAAATAGATTTAATGGAAAAAAATGCAAATCAACGCTCAACGACAGATTCTTCGCTCTCTTCCCTTTTTCTTACATTTCTACAGATCTAGAATTTTTCCTTTTCTAGATAAATTGTAGATTTATAAGAATTTTGGGATCGTACGCCTAAAGGGTTCAAAACTTATAATTTGGAGGCTATAATGTGAGTGAGAAATTTACTAATACAATTATAATAATCTATATATTTTATTTGTATCCAATCTATGTTTTATGTCTATCAGATATGTTTTTTAAATAATTGTAAATTGTGGCAACCATCAGATCTGGTTATGAATATGTTTAAAAATTGGCAAATGACAAGTTGTGGTTATGTATAACATGAATTACAAGATTTTTATATATTTTCCCCATATATTCCTACTTGTTATGTCATGAAATATGAAATATTTTGTATATGTTATGTAGCACTGTGAGTCTGAAAATCAGTCCCATTAAACATAAATTGTTGTGGTTATGTTTCAGATATTTAGTTCAGTGCTAAAATTGGAAATATGTAAAATTTGGGTAAAAAGCTGAATTTGTGTATTATGTGATTTTAAGAATAAAAGAAATATTCCAAGTTTACATTTAATATTGTTGAGTTTTGGCTTAAGCATTGTAAATTTTGCTGTTTTCCACATTTTTAAATAAAGAGGCATTATTTTAGAATCACAAGAGTTTGACAAAAAGAATTAAAAAGGGAAAAGTGGTGCAATGGTACATATAAAAATAAATACATGTTTTTTGTATGTAATTTGCATCGACTGTTCCAAAATATAAATACATTACATATATTTCTTGTGATTTGGAGATATGTCAATTCCACAAAATGGGCATGACTTACAATGAGTTTGGCTAACGGTCCTTCGGAGACTTGAAACCTTTTTGGCAAGATTGAGTATAAAAATGGAATGATTGGTTAATTGATCAGAGCAAATCATTAATTTAAATTTAAGAATAAAAATAAAAATCATAATAACTACGTTGACCGCACGCAAACATAGTAATAGATATATACATATTATCCGTCCAAATCAATGTAAAACGATAAAAATATGCGTTGTATCAAATGTTGAATGGTATTCATTTATGGAATCATACATGTAAATTTATATTCCATACTTAATGAATATATTTGTGGTGACCGCTGTAGCAATTAGTGTATTTGATTGCCATAAATGAGGCCATAAATAAATAATTAACAATTGTGACAAATGTTGAATGTTTGGATTAGATTCAATGGCAGAATTATATGTAAATATAATGCATATTGAATTAATATATTTGTGGTGACCATTTGTAGTAATAAATATAGTTAATTGCCATAAATGAGACCGCAAATAAAGAAATAATTTTTATAACCAATATTGATTAGGGGAAAATAAATGTGATTGGAAAATGATTACAATACCTGAAATTAATTAAGATAATTGTTGTGGACCCAAATTAGGAAATTTAAAATATAACTGCAATTAGACGCGAGGTTTAATTCAACTTGTAGTGTAAGCCTACCCGAAACCGACCGGCAAATCCAACAACCACGGCTATCTAGTTTAATGTGAGAGGTCTAATGCATAAAAATAAATACTAAGGCACGAGGTTAAGTTCACTTATGGTAGGAGTCTGCCCGGAACCAACCGACAAATCCAGCGTCCACAGGTATTCAACATAATGTGAGGGGCCTAGTGCATTTATATATATATATATATATATATATATATGTATGTATTTATTTATGTATAATAACCAACAAACAAAAAAATATAGAATAATTATTGTAATTGCCTTTTGGGGTACAACAAATAGATAACTTGGGACTGATAAACAGTTTCCTTAGGAAAATATAACCGTTAGAGTCATAAAGGGAAATAAAAAGGAAATAAAAAGAAATGGGTGTCAAAAAGGGGGAATTAGTGGATATTGATTGTTGTTTAAATACCGAATCCAAATTTGGGAAGAAATTAAATAAATATCCTAGAGAAAATGGAATATAATCTTCCTTATTTATGTCAATAAAATTTTATTTATAAATATAGTTGGACTTACTAGGTTAATAATATAAGATGTTATTAACCATATAAACCTGTGATACAAATAAATGGTGTATTTATAGTATTTCCGTATAAGGAAATTAAATGGGAATGACTTAATAACGCATTTTACTTTATCCCAAATAAGGAAAAGATTTAGAGGAAAATGGGGGACGAACTAATAACTTTCGCGTATAGTCCGCTTCCATGGGTTTTAATTAGTTGGGTTTGAAAAGTCCACCTGGGAACAGGCTTTTCAGTATAGGGGTCTTAAATGGCAGGTGTGTGTGGGCTTACTCAAACCTGGAAAATAAAATGGTCAGATATGACCGTTTATCCTACGGGTAGTAGTAAGCGACTAAGGAGGTTATCGAATGAGGTCAGCTAGAAGGTACGACGAACAATAAAATACATACTCTCAGCTTATGCGGGGCAAGGGTATATTCGTGAACAACGAAAGCCTTAACTAGTAGGGCCCGTAGCTAGTGCCCTATAGTTTATGTTAATGTTGAATATATTATTGAGGGTTAATAAGTTACCAATAGGTCCGCTCAGGGTGTTAAGTTATTAGGGAGAATCCACCCTATCTATCATTGATAGTGACGCGTTAAATAGTAAAGGATAGAGAATGAGGATACAGATAGAAACCCTGAAATTATAGGCTCACTCTCAATATGATTAACTAGTTAAACTCTGGTGTTAAGGCTTCACAAAAATGTGTGTAAATATCATATCTCGATAATATAATTTGGGATTACTGCTTTGGGATGAATAGTAAAGTCGTGCGTAAACATTTACTAGGTTGGGCTAGAATCACTAACTAGGTTAGGCATACAGCTTGGGCTAAAAAAAAGGAATATATATGTGTTATAGACTGTGTTGTACATTTCTTAGTCACCAGAAATTTTTGTTCTAACCGCCCTCCTCATTACAACCTCCGGGTTTCATAGAGAAGGTCGGGTCCTCACAGATGATTAAGTTTGTCTTTCGGTTCTTGTTTTCTCTCACGCTCGGTATTGGCAAAGTGACTTACTTTGAAAAAGGTTGTTACTTTAGTTAATACTAATTTATCCTAGTTTGTTTCTGTTGTAAGTTATTTAATCGTACTCTGATTATGCTCATGCTCATTTATTGAAGGTACCAGATATACACTCTATGTTTGGATGTGTTCATGTTTTGATTTTTGCCAAAATTTTGATGTAGAAAAGTGTGGGATGTTACAAGTATGCTGAGATGGGTCGAGCCAATTCATGAAATTTCTTTTTAGGATCGCAATATTTGGATAGCTTTTTCCAATTTTTTCAAGTGATTCGTATGAAATTTCATAGCACTTGCTGATATCTAGTTCTCTAATGCTAGTACAAGCAAGTGATATTTTATAGAGAACTGCATCAGTTACATGTTGGTTGCATGCAATTGATAGGACTTCTAGGTTTGGTTACTTGTATGCAAATTATCACATGTCGTACAATAAGCAATAAAATAAAGAAGAATATGGATTATTTTTTAAGGGGGGAGACAATTAATTTCACCTTGGAGCAAGTTTTTGAGCTAAGCCGTGAATGATGCAGGAACCTGTAACATTCTAATAGTTAAACATCAGATTTCTTCCTGATATCAATATGTATAGTTGATAGAGAAAATTCCAACAAAATACATGAAATTTTCGGAGAATGTATATTGTTTCGATTATAATAGAAGGGAACTTGAGCCACGATTGTTTATCATATGCTTTAATGCAGTTGCCCAAGTAATTTGTCTAATATGGTTCTGACAAATCAAATATAGGAGTTTCCAGGGTTGTCAGTGGGTGTATCATAAAAACAAGAAATATATTTATATCTAACAGAAATGAAAATTTAGGTAGTGTTTGGTTAGAAAAAGAGTTGTGATTTACGTTTTCAACAATCCACATAAAAATGTATGAAAGAGGAGAACATGGATAACGATTGATCTAGAAAATGGTTAACATGCTAAATTGAAATAATTTTTTCTTGTTTTCAGCATTTTAGGAAATATCAATTGTAGTTCTAATTTTTTTTGCCATTTAACTCTTCGGTGGAATGGGTAGGATTCTTTAACTCATCACCCTCTTCATGTCATTTGACATGCATACTAAAAATGCAAAATTCATTTTCTAGCTAAATACTACCTTGAAAGTCCAAGAGAACGGCTACCGCAAGGGATACGATAATACACACATCTGAATGTCATCCATTCGACTTTTATCAAGATAGTCGTTGAGAATTTGAGATTATTAATATTTTAGTACATAAATTGATTCGTTTTAATTGGTTTATCAAGTTGATTCATACCATGTGCGTGTACACCATGAACAAATGTTTGTTGTCCATAACTGATTTTTTTTAATTGTAATATTTTTTTTGTTTATTACATTAATATTAGCATTATTACTGAAAATTATTCATGTTCGATCAAACAAATTCATTTACATTTTTTAGTTTATAAGTAATGAAGGGAGAGAAAATATTACCTCTATTGATACCTGATATCCGATAGGGATATACAACATCCAATTAAAAATGATTTCAGGCATGAGTGGGGATAGGGTACTATCCATATCCGAAATTATCTGCTTACAAGGATTTTCCGGAAACTAAAACTAATTTGCATGGGTATGGCATGAGTTTTCCATGTATAACAAGGGAGTGTGTGTGTATATATAAATATTACCTATATTAGAAAGCACAACAGACGGTTTGCTAATGTGGCATAAGTAATTTTCTTACAAATCCAACGTGGCAGACGTACATTCTCTCTGCATAAGAAGGACTCTCTTCGAATTAATTGAAAAATAACTTCCATTCTTCGCAATTTGCATTCCTACTACGTAAAAAGAATAGTTATGAAGACCGAATCGTACGTTAAAATGTGGTAGTACAAGGTCCAAGGATTTCGGGGTTCAACCGGTCAGACCGTGAGAACCATGCTGATAATTTTTTTCTATTTTTCTAATTTATATGTAAAAGTATTTTAAATGCAAATAAAATAATAAATTATGACAAACACCCATATCCAAACTGGTCGAGATACTTTCCCATGATCCAATAAGTAATGAGTTCAAATTTTGTTTTGAACCTACCTGTCAAGTAGTATGATATATAATACCAAATTGAAATAATTATGCAACAACTTATCATAGCAAAGTTGTATATTTACTACTTTTTACAGTGAAAGAGGATTAGTTCAACAATAGTTCGTAAAGTTTACATAATGATGAATAATATCATCCAAAAATCAATGAAAATTGCTATGAAATTATTTGTTAAATTTATTAAGTTGAAAAATGAAGAGTAAAGAAATTATTTTTTCTCAATTTTGAAGAACCGTAAGGTTCAAAGAGGTCAAACAAGAGGCTTTTATAATGTGACTGTAACACCCCGCCTCCACTAGGATCACTCCTTAGAATGTACTAGCTTTGGTGGGGCGTTATTGTGAAGGTAAACATGCACAGAGATATCGCAAGACAGAATAAATATAAGTAAATATAAGTAAAGCAGCGGTAGCAGAAAAAAAAACCCATCTTCATCATCTCAGAAAAACCAACATAGTCAAGTACATAGTATCAAAATGTCATGATCCAAAATACAACATAAGTCTAGATACGAGATAACAAAATACATGGCAAAAACATCAGTACTAAACCCCAGAAATAAAAGATAAGCCACAGCTAGCTCAGATCCATACATGAGCTATCCAATAAGCAAGCCAAAGATCCACTAAGCAGACGTAGCCCCTCCCTGAGAACCTGGGGGGGGGGAACGGAAGAAAAGAAGCGAAAGAAAACAGGTCAGTCAAAAAGACTGGTAAGCCCTACTACGATCAATCTATAAACTAATAAAGTTAACAACATGATGGAAACTGAGATGAACATACTGGAAACAGATAAAGGTGACATCACATAGACGAGATTAAATTTTGCACCACAGTGTACTAGCAAACCCACAAAACAGATCTTGATCCCTTAGCCCAAACTTTGGCCCAATAACATGAAGTGACCTTAGTATAAGGCCCAGCCCAACGGTCTAGTCGATCGGCTCCCTATAAACCTAACACGTCGAGTGTTGGTGTCCATACGGCCCACATGGATGTAGTCAGACTGTGCTGGGTCCACCTTCGGGTGTATCAAGCCCTAAGGTGTCAACCCCAGACACCTAAGCAATAATGCACAGTCTAAGCCTACTGGTACCCGTGCCTCGAGTTTGTCCAACATCGGACTATGTGCACGTCCGTAGCCCGCCGGACCCGCACCGCTGTACCACTCAGCCGTCGCTTTGGTCGCTTACATCAGTCCAGTAATCGTGCCCCGCCCTAGCCTAGCCTCTAGGGTTGTGAATGATACCCAACTGGGATTACTGCTGGAACAGACCATGTTGCTTGGGTTTCTAAGAGGGTTAAGTTTGGTTTTAACCCCTCACTAAACCTGGATTAAATTAGCTAAGTGTAACCACTTAACCCCATCTAATCCTCGCATCCCCATTATTGGTTACGTATTAGTGGGCCATGACTTAACCCTAATCATGAGGCATTAATTACTTAATGCACCCAACCTCTCACATTAGACATCCGTGGTTACTTGGGAAGATTTACACCACGTCTAGGTCTAACCTCGGGCCTTATGGTGCAACATGACCAACTACCCACATTAGACCCCACGTTGTGGTTACCTGGGAAGATTTACACCACAACTAGGTCTAACCTCGAGTTGGCCATATCATGTTATCTAATGTCATGTCCACTTTAGAACATATTTAGAAGTTAACATATACTTGGGTAGACCTAACTTAATAGGTAAATTCCCAAGGGGTAGACCTAACTTAATAGGTAAATTCCCAATCTTTTAGTTTCATGTATTTTTAAGTTTACCCATACCCTCCCAACGTCATTATCTCGCTTACATACTCGTCATACGTATAAGGGTATAAAAGGTAACTTGGCATAACATACATGGTGAACTTCACATGTCATATGCATACATGTTAAACTTGCAAATCATGTCATGGTGAATTCGCATAAACATGCATAGCTTATTAAATATGCATAACATGGTAAGGTGAACATGCATAATCCATTAAACTTGCATAACATGGTAAGATGAACTTGTATAAGCATGCATAATCCATTAAACTTGCATAGCATGGTAAGATGAACTTGCATGAACATGCATAACCCATGAAACATGTAGAACATGACATAACAAACTCGCGTAAGCATGCATAACTTGTGAAACATGTAAGACATGGCATAGTAATCTCGCATATGCATGCATAACTTATGAATCATATAAAACATGACATAGTGAGTCCGCATAAGCATGCATAATCAAATAAACTCACATAAATCTCAACTTTCACCAAACATTAACTTTAGAGTTTGTAAAGTGAAGGTAAGAGGGCTTACAAATATAAACAAGCCACAAATCCACCAAATAAGATGAAGAAGCCCCTTTAAAAACTCAAAACAAAGCCTCAAATAAGAAAACCCTTTTGCAAGATCCCAAAAACACAAACTTAGCAAATCAAACTTGCTACTTAATGAAGTATGCAAGTTATTAAGCATTCATACAACATAGAAAAGGTTGTATGATCATCATATCTTCATAGGATTAAACTTTGAGGAAGGTGGAGGCTAGGTTTTAGGTGGAGGCCATTTGGGGATTCAAATTGACATAGTTTAGTTGCAAGATTTATTAATGAGGCTTTAGGGTAGGATTAGGGGTATATTTATAGAGAATTAGAGTGATTTAGACCATAGGATTAACCCTAGGTGAATTTTGGCCCATCAGATTTCGGAATGCTCTAGAACCAGGTCACACAATCAAGCCCAAGCCAAGCCCAAACCAAAGTGGCGCGCCAGGCTAATCTGCCTGGCTACCCCCTGTCGACAGGGCTGTCGACAGGGCAGTCGACACCCTGGGTGCCCTGTCGACATGCCTGTCGACATGGGGCCCCCTGGCGGGAATTTTCCCGCCTAACCCTGATTAGCCCTAATCCTTGATTTTAATTTGAAATTTAAATCTGTCTTTAGCATAGAAATTTCTGAAAAATTCAATGGGCCTTAACTGGGTCATACGGACTCCGATTTTCGAAAACTCGGACTCTATTTCGTGTATTTTTCCGAGACGAACGCAATGGCATAGCCCGTTTCCCCTGATTCTGATTTTTGAATTAAATTCTGCCTCGATTTATGTTATAACAGTTTATTGAAAATACGGGTTGTTATATTCTCCCCTCCTTAAAGGATTTCGTCCCCGAAATCTTCAAGTTAGGAAGAACATATCCTACCATCCAACATCCATCTACTCAAAACATCATCCACGAGCAGCCATTGTCCTTAAAAAAAAAATTTCTAAATGCTGTATGAACATATGCAAAAGTGTGTGTATATGTACTTATCTAATGCAATGATCAATGCAAAACATGTTAGTGAAATGTATCCATATGTATGCAAATCCCTATCATAAGGTATAATATCTATATGCGTGCTCAACCATACACACATATGCAACATCCATGTGATTGCATACAAAGTTCGTCCAAGAATAAGCATAAACACTCATGCACATGCAATATGAGGAGTGTGTGAGCCGATCTAGTGCCTAATGTGTATCATGCATCCACGAGTGACCACTTGCAAACACTTGCAACCACTTGCAACCATCAACCATAACATGCTTCAAACACATGTTTCATCCAAAGGGTTTCTACCTAAGCTTCTCATGACAAGCTTAGCACGATAACTAGATAAATATGGATTAGCAGAGAGAAAGATATACTAACAAAGGGAAGAGATTGAGAGTGTACCCTCAAACAGGAATGGATAAAGCCCACGCATCTTCTCCTCGGTTTCCCAAGTTGCGTCCTCTCCGGCTTCACCCCATTGAACTTTCACCAATCTGACCTCACGATTCCTTAGCTTCTTGGTTTCTGTCCCCAAGATACGAATCGGAGCTTTCCTTAAAGTTGCTTCTTTCTCTACCTCCACGTCTTCAAGTATGCTAGGCTCAACCACCTCAGCGGACTCATGCAGGCACTTTCGGAGATGCGAGACGTGAAAGACATTATGCACTCCAGACAACTTCTCGGGCAATTGCACTCAATAAGCCATCTTCCCAATTCTCTCAATGATGGGGAAGGGTCCAATAAATCTCGGTGCTAGCTTCCCAACAGCTCCAAATCGGACCACATTCCGCAAAGGAGAAACCTTCACGAAAACCTTGTCCCCAACCTCAAACTCCAATTCGGACCTTCGCTTGTCAGCATAGGATTTCTGCCGTTCTTGGGCCGCTTTCATCCGTCTTCTAATCAACTCAACCTTCTCGGATGTATCCCTAATCATGTCGGGTCCAAGTATAAGCTTATCCGTGGATTCCCACCAACATGTAGGTGACTTGCACGACCTCCCATATAAAGCCTCAAAGGGTGCCATCCCTATGCTCGCCTGATAACTGTTGTTGTATGCAAACTCGACAAGAGGAAGATGGTCTTCCCAAGCACCACCAAAATCCAGAATGCAAAGCCTCAACAGGTCCTCAAGTACCCTATTCACCCTTTCTGTCTGGCCGTCTGTTTGTGGGTGATAGGCCGTACTCAGGTTCAATTTCGTGCCCATAGCCTCCTGCAAGCTGTTCCAGAACTGACTAGTAAAGATGGGGTCTCGGTCACTGACTATGCTGGAAGGGACTCCATGTAGTCGCACTATCTCACGAAGATATACTGATGCTAGTCCAGATGCTGTCCTTTTGCTCTTTACTGGGATAAAATGAGCACTCTTCGTGAGCCTATCCACAATGACCCATATGCTTGTATTCCCCTTCCTGGACCTTGGAAACCCATCAATATAGTCCATAGAAATGCTTTCCCACTTCCATAGCGGGACCTCTAGCGGATGTAATAGCCCACCGGGCTTCTTTGACTCAGCTTTTACTCTTTGACAAATAACACATCTCGAGACAAACTCCGCCACATCCTTTTTCATTCCAGGCCAGAAGAAAACGCGCTTCATGTCCTTATACATCTTATCACCCCCTGGATGTATGGTCATCTTGGAGCGATGTGCCTCCTCAAGAACTTTCCTCACCAAGTCTTCTACCATCGGGACACAAAGCCTTCCATCTCTCCTCAGCCAACCCTTATCGTCTACAGAATACCGAGCAAGGTGACTAGATGTCTCCCCTCGAACAAGCTTGTCCATGATCTCAATTATCTGAGGGTCTTCCTTTTGTGAAGCCCCGACTTGATCTAGAAGGGTAGGCCTGAGCTCTAAAGATGCCAAGGAACCGGTCACCGACTCCATTGCCATAGAGAAATCAAAGGTCACCAAGAACTCTAAATTCTTCATCTCAACAAATAGAGGACTTAGTGTCAACCTTTTCCTACTCAACGCATCCGCTACAACATTCCCCTTGCCAGGGGTATAGGATATCTCAAAATCATAGGAAGCCAAAAATTCCATCCATCTCTGCTGTCTTAGGTTCAGATCTTTCTGCGAAAAGAGATACTTCAAAGACTTATGATCAGTATACAGCTCAAATCTCTCTCCCAGAAGATAATGACGCCATGCCTTGAGGGCATATACAATCGCTGCCAGCTCCAGATCATGAGTGGGATAATTCCTCTCATGCACCTTAAGTTGCCTCCCACCAAAACATATAACTCTGCCCTCTTGCATCAGAACGGCACCCAATCCCGTGCCACAAGCATCAGTGTACACGGTAAATATCTTACCACCATCGGGTAAGGCTAGAACTGGTGCGGTGGTAAGGGCTCTCTTGAGCCTCTGAAAAGCAAGCTCACAATCCATATCCCAAGCAAAGACTAAGTTCTTCTTCGTCAACTTAGTAAGAGGAGCAGATATCTTCGCGAAGTCCTTGATGAACTTCCGATAGAAACCCGCAAGACCCAGAAAGCTCCTCACCTCGGTTGCACTCCTTGGAGTCTTCCAATCCTGAACTGCAACCACCTTAGCGGGATCCACCACCAAGCCTTGCTTGGATACAATATGCCCCAGAAATCTGACTTCCCTTCTCCAAAAGTGGCACTTGGAGAACTTGGCTTTTAACTGGTGTGCTCTGAGTGTATCCATCACCTCTACTAGGTGCCTCGCGTGCTCTTCTTCGTCCTTGGAGAAAACCAGAATATCATCAACAAAGACCACGACAAACTTATTCAAGAACTCCCGAAACACCCTACTCATCAAATCCACAAAATACGCGGGTGCATTCGTCAAACCGAACGGCATAACAAGCCATTCAAAGAATCCGTCTGGAGTTCTGAATGCAGTCTTGTCTATACTGTCTTCAGCCACCCTGAGCTGATGAAAACCCGTAGCAAGATCAAGCTGAGAGAAAACAGAAGCACCAACAAGTTGATCAAAGAGATCGTCGATCCTCGGTAACGGGTGTCTGTTCTTCTTAGTCAGCTTATTCAATTCTCTATAATCCACACAGAGTCGAAGAGAGCCATCTGCCTTAGTTGCAAACACCACAGGCGCTCCCCATTCGGATATACTCCTTCTGATGAAGCCCTTCTCAAGCAATTCCTTCACTTGCTTGCTCAGCTCTCGTCTCTCACGCGGAGCCATATGCCGAACGGGCAAAGAAACAGGTTTAGCATTATCTACCAGATAGATGCGAAAGTCAATCTCTCGTTTAGGGGGCAACCCCTTAACTTCTTCAAAAACATCTGGATAATCTCTGACCACCCTTACTGACTGAAGGGCCTCCTCTGATGAGTCGAGAGATTCTAGGTAGCATAACATGACGGGATTCTTCGGATTGCATGAAATCTCTAAGGTGTTTCCCAGGCGAGTCACAAGCCTTACAACCCTATGCTCACAATCCAGAATGGCTCCATATCTAGATAGCCAATCCATGCCCAAGATCAATCCGTATCCCCTGAAACCTAGAACATACGCACTACACAAGAACTCTACGCTGAGTATAGAGATCCTTAGATCCTCACATATCATAGATAGATGAGCAGAACCCCCAATGGGATTCGAAACACAAACGGGATCATCCACTAAGCTAGTACTGAGGTGCAAGCTATCAACTAGATCAGATGAAATAAAGCTATGTGATGCACCGGAATCAAACAAGGTACGTACCGGAAGATCAGAGATATAAACAAGGTTCTCAACAGAAACACTACCTCTCTCGGGAACTGAAGCGGCATTGAGAGCATGAACTTGCCCTCCTGAAGATCCAGCCTGTCCTTTCTTCTTTGGGCATTCTTTGCTGAAGTGCCCAGTCTCTCCACAAGAAAAGCATACACCACTAAGCTTCCTTTTCTTCTTCCTGCAATCCTTAGCAAAATGCCCAGCTATGCCACAGTAATTGCACTTCCCCTTGCCTTTGTTGTTGCCCTTCTTGTTCTTATTCTGATTTCCTTGACTGCTTTGACCTTGGTTGCCTTTGCCTTGAGAATCAGCCTTCTTTGCTTGAGTATCGCCCGACTTGACTTCCTTCTTTCCCTCTCCCTGAAGCAGAGCCATATTGACCAAACTCTCGAAAGTGGCTCCATGCGGAATATGTGACATTGCCAAGCCCTGTAGCGGCTCATTCAATCCTCTGGCAAATCGAAGAGCCTTCTTCTCCGGGGTGTTTACTATATCCAAACCAAAGCGGGCCAGCTGATTAAACTTGTTCACATACTCCTTGACAGACATATCCCCTTGCTTTAATGCAATGAACTTCTCCATTTGTAAATTCGCCTCAGCTGAAGATAGAAACTTGGTCACAAATCTAGCCCTCAAATCGGCCCAAGTCTCAACGGGCCTCGTCCCATTGGTGACCTCCCACCAATAGGCCGCCTCATCCTTCAAAAGCCATACGGTCAATAAGATTTTCCTCTCGTCATCAACCCCAAAGATAGCAAACAAGTCCTCCGTGTCCTTCAGCCAATTCCTAGCTTCAACGAAAGATTCCGTGTGTAACACCCCACCTCCACTAGGATCACTCCTTAGAATGTACTAGCTTTGGAGGGGCGTTATTGTGAAGGTAAACATGCACAGAGATATAGCAAGACAGAGTATATAAAAATAAATATAAGTAAAGCAGCGGTAGCAGATAAAAACCCATCATCATCATCAGAAAAACCCACATAGTCAAGTACATAATATCAAAATGTCATGATCCAAAATACAACTCCAGTCTAGATACGTGATAACAAAATACATAGTAATCATCAGTACTAATCCCCAGAAATAAAAGATAAGCCACAGCTAGCTCAGATCCGTACGTGAGCTATCCAACAAGCTAGTCAAAGATCCACTAAGCGGATGTAGTCCCTCCCTGAGAACCTGTGGGGGGGGGGGGAAACGGAAGAAAAGAAGCGAAAGAAAACAGGTCAGTCAAAAAGACTGGTAAGCCCTACTACGATCAATCTATAAACTAATAAAGTTAACAGTATGATGGAAACTGAGATGAACATACTGGCAATAGATAAAGGTGACATCACATAGACGAGATTAAACTTTGCACCACAGTGTACTAGCAAACCCACAAAACAAATCTTGATCCCTTAGCCCAAACTTTGGCCCAATAACATGAAGTGGCCTTAGTATAAGGCCCAGCCCAACGGTCTAGTCGATCGGCTACCTATAAACCTAACACGTCGAGTGTTGGTGTCCATTCGGCCCACATGGATGTAGTCAGACTGCGCTGGGTCCACCCTTGGGTGTATCAAGCCCTCGGGTGTCAACCCCAGACACCTAAGCAATAATGCACAGTCTAAACCTACTGGTACCCGTGCCTCGAGTTTGTCCAACATCGGACTACGTGCACGTCCGTAGCCCGCCGGACCCGCACCGCTGTACCACTCAGCCGTCGCTTTGGTCGCTTACATCAGTCCAGTAATCGTGCCCCGCCCTAACCTAGCTGTAGGGTTGTAGTGATACCAAACTGGGATTACTGCTGGAACAGACCACGTTGCTAGGGTTTCTAAGAGGGTTAAGTGTGGTTTTAACCCCTCACTAAACCTGGATTAAATTAGCTAAGTGTAACCACTTAACCCCATCTAATCCTCGCATCCCCATTATTGGTTAAGTATTAGTGGGCCATGACTTAACCCTAATCATGAGGCATTAATTACTTAATGCACCCAACCTCTCACATTAGACATCCGTGGTTACCTGGGAAGATTTACACCACGTCTAGGTCTAACCTCGGGTCTTATGGTGCAACATGACCAACTACCCACATTAGACCCCACGTTGTGGTTACCTGGGAAGATTTACACCACAACTAGGTCTAACCTCGAGTTGGCCATATCATGTTATCTAATGTCATGTCCACTTTAGAACATATTTACAAGTTAACATATACTTGGGTAGACCTAACTTAATAGGTAAATTCCCAAGGGGTAGACCTAACTTAATAGGTAAATTCCCAGTCTTTTAGTTTCATGTATTTTTAAGTTTACCCAAACCCTCCCAACGTCATTATCTCGCTTACATATTCGCCATAACGTATAAGGGTATAAAAGGTAACTTGGCATAACATACATGGCGAACTTCACATGTCAAAACATGCATACATGTTAAACTTGCAAATCATGTCATGGTGAATTCGCATAAACATGCTTAACCTATTTAATATGCATAACATGGTAAGGTGAACATGCATAATCCATGGTAAGATGAGCTTGTATTAGCATGCATAATCCATTAAACTTGCATAACATGGTAAGATGAACATGCATAATCCATTAAACTTGCATAACATGGTAAGATGAACATGCATAATCCATTAAACTTGCATAACATGGTAAGATGAACATGCATAATCCATTAAACTTGCATAACATGGTAAGATGAACATGCATAGTCCATTAAACTTGTATAACATGGTAAGGTGATCTTGCACAACCATGCATAACCCATGAGACATGTAGAACATGACATAACAAGCTCGCATAAGCATACATAACTTGTGAAACATGTAAAACATGGCATAAAAATCTCGCATATGCATGCATAACTCATGAATCATATAAGACATATCATAGTGAGTTCGCATAAGCATGCATAATCAACTAAACTCACATAAATCTCAACTTTCACCAAACATTAACTTTAAAGTTTGTAAAGTGAAGGTAAGAGGGCTTACAAATATAAACAAGCCACAAATCCACCAAATAAGATGAAGAAGCCCTTTTAAAAACCGAAACAAGGCCTCTAATAAGAAAACCCTTTTGCAAAATCCCAAAAACACAAACTTTAGCAAATCAAACTTGCATCTTAATGAAGTATGCAAGTTATTAAGCATTCATACAACATAGAAGAGGTTGTATGATCATCATATCATCATAGGATTTAAACTTTGAGGAAGGTGGAGGCTAGGGATTTTAGATGGAGGCCATTTGAGGATTTAATTTGGCATAGTTTAGTTGCAAGATTGATTAATGAGGCTTTAGGGTAGGATTAGGGGTATATTTATAGAGAATTAGAGTGTTTTAGGCCCTAGGATTAACCCTAGATTAGGTTTGGCCCGTCAGATCTTAGAATTCTCCAGAACCAAGCCACTTGACCCAACCCAAATCAGAAATGGTGCACCAGGCTGAACTGCCTGGGCACCCCCTGTCGACAGGGCTGTCGACAGGGCAGTCGACACCCTGGGTGCCCTGTCGACTTGCCTGTCGACATGGGCCCCTTGGCGGGAATTTTCCCGCCTAACCCTGATTAGCCCTAATCCATTTTGTTTAATTTGAAATTTAAATCTGTCTTTAGCATAGAAATTTCTGAAAACTTCGATGGGCCTTAACTGGGTCATACGGACTCCGATTTTCGAAAACTCGGACTCTATTTCGCGTATTTTTCCGAGACGATCGCAATGGCATAGCCCGTTTCCCCTGATTCTGATTTTTGAATTAAATTCTGCCTCGATTTATGTTATAATAGTTTATTGAAAATACGGGTTGTTATATTCTCCCCCCCTTAAAGGATTTCGTCCCCGAAATCTTCAAGTTAGGAAGAACATATCCTACCATCCAACATCCATCTACTCAAAACATCATCCACGAGCAACCATTGTCCTTAAAGGGTTCTAAATGCTGTATGAACATATGCAAAAGTGTGTGTATATGTACCTATCTAATGCAATAATCAATGCAGAATATGTTAGTGAAATGTATCCATATGTATGCAAATCCCTATCATAATGTATAATATCTATATGCGTGCTCAATCATACATCCATATGCAACATCCATGTGATTGCATACAAATTTCATCCAAGAATAAGCATAAACACTCATGCACATGCAATATGAGGAGTGTGTGAGCCGATCTAGTGCCTAATGTGTATCATGCATCCACGAGTGACCACTTGCAAACACTTGCAACCACTTGCAACCATCAACCATAACATGCTTCAAACACATGTTTCATCCAAAGGGTTTCTACCCAAGGTTCTCATGATCAACTTAGCACGATAACTAGATAAATATGGATTAGCAAAGAGAAAGATATTCTAACAAAGGGAAGAGATTGAGAGTGTACCCTCAAACAGGAATGGATAAAGCCCACGCATCTTCTCCTCGGTTTCCCAAGTTGCGTCCTCTTCGGCTTCACCCCATTGAACTTTCACCAATCTGACCTCACGATTCCTTAGATTCTTGGTTTCTGTCCCCAAGATACGAATCGGAGCTTTCCTTAAAGTTGCTTCTTTTTCTACCTCTACGTCTTCAAGCATGCTAGGCTCAACCACCTCAGCGGACTCATGCAGGCACTTTCGGAGATGCGAGACATGAAAGACATTATGCACTCCGGACAACTTCTCGGGCAATTGCACTCTGTAAGCCATCTTCCCAATTCTCTCAATGATGGGGAAGGGTCCAACAAATCTCGGTGCTAGCTTCCCAACAGCTCCAAATCGGACCACATTCCGCAAAGGAGAAACCTTCACGAAAACCTTGTCCCCAACCTCGAACTCCAATTCGGACCTTCGCCTGTCAGCATAGGATTTCTGCCGGTCTTGGGCCGCTTTCATCCGTCTTCTAATCAACTCAACCTTCTCGGATGTATCCCTAATCATGTCGGGTCCAAGTATAAGCTTATCCGTGGATTCCCACCAACATGTAGGTGACTTGCACGGCCTCCCATATAAAGCCTCAAAGGGTGCCATCCCTATGCTCGCCTGATAACTGTTGTTGTATGCAAACTCGACAAGAGGGATATGGTCTTCCCAAGCACCACCAAAATCTAGAATGCAAAGCCTCAACAAGTCCTCAAGTACCCTATTCACCCTTTCTGTCTGGCCGTCTGTTTGTGGGTGATAGGTCGTACTCAGGTTCAACTTCGTGCCCATAGCCTCCTGCAAGCTGTTCCAGAATTGACTAGTAAAGATGGGGTCTCGGTCACTGACTATGCTGGAAGGGACCCCATGTAGTCGCACTATCTCACGAAGATATACTGATGCTAGTCCAGATGCTGTCCTTTTGCTCTTCACTGGGATAAAGTGAGCACTCTTCGTGAGCCTATCCACAATGACCCATATGCTCGCATTACCCTTCCTGGACCTGGGAAGCCCATCAATAAAGTCCATAGAAATGCTCTCCCACTTCCATAGCGGGACCTCTAGCGGATGTAATAGCCCACCGGGCTTCTTCGACTCAGCTTTTACTCTTTGACAAATAACACATCTCGAGACAAACTCCGCCACATCCTTTTTCATTCCGGGCCAGAAGAAAACGCGCTTCATGTCCTTATACATCTTATCACCCCCTGGATGTATGGTCATCTTGGAGCGATGTGCTTCCTCGAGAACTTTCCTCACCAAGTCTTCTACCATCGGGACACAAAGCCTTCCATCTCTCCTCAGCCAACCCCTATCGTCTATAGAATATCGAGCGAGGTGACTAGATGTCTCCCCTCGAACCAGCTTATCCAAGATCTCAATTATCTGAGGGTCTTCCGTTTGCGAAGCCCCAACTTGATCTAGGAGGGTAGGCCTGAGCTCTAAAGATGCCAAGGAACCGGTCACCGACTCCATTGCCAAAGAGAAATCAAAGGTTGCTAAGAACTCTAAATTCTTCATCTCAACGAACAGAGGACTTAGTGTCAACCTTTTCCTACTCAACGCATCCGCTACAACATTCCCCTTGCCAGGGGTATAGGATATCTCAAAATCATAGGAAGCCAAAAATTCCATCCATCTCTGCTTTCTTAAGTTCAGATCTTTCTGCGAAAAGAGATACTTCAAAGACTTATGATCGGTATATAGCTCGAATCTCTCTCCCAGAAGATAATGACGCCTTGCTTTGAGCGCATATACAATCGCTGCTAGCTCTAGATCATGAGTGGGATAATTCCTCTCATGCACCTTTAGTTGCCTCCCACCAAAGCATATGACTCTGCCCTCTTGCATCAGAACAGCACCCAATCCCATGCCACATGCGTCAGTGTACACGGTTAATATCTTACCACCATCGGGTAAGGCTAGAACTGGTGCGGAGGTAAGGGCTCTTTTGAGTCTCTGAAAAGCAATCTCACAATCCATATCCCAAGCAAAGACTAAGTTCTTCTTCGTCAACTTAGGTAAGAGGAGCGGATATCTTTGCGAAGTCTTTAATGAACTTCCGATAGAAACCTGCAAGACCCAGAAAGCTTCTTACCTCGGTTGCATTCCTTGGCGTCTTCCAATCCTGAACTGCAACCACCTTAGCGGGATCTACCGCTAAGCCTTGCTTGGATACGATATGCCCAAGAAATCTGACTTCCCTTCTCCAAAAGTGGCACTTGGAGAACTTGGCTTTTAACTGGTGTGCTCTGAGTGTATCCATCACCTCTACTAGGTGCCTCGCATGCTCTTCCTCATCCTTGGAGAAGACCAGGATATCATCAACAAAGACCACGACAAACTTATTCAAGAACTCCCGAAACACCCTACTCATCAAATCCACAAAATACGCGGGTGCATTCGTCAAACCGAACGGCATAACAAGCCATTCAAAGAATCCGTCTGGAGTTCTGAATGCAGTCTTGTCTATACTATCTTCAGCCACTCTGAGCTGATGAAAACCCGTAGCAAGGTCAAGCTGAGAGAAAACAGAAGCACCAACGAGTTGATCAAAGAGATCATCGATCCTTGGTAACGGGTGTCGGTTCTTCTTGGTCTGCTTATTCAACTCTCTATAATCCACACAGAGTCGGAGAGAGCCATCTGCCTTAGTTGCAAATACCACAGGCGCTCCCCATTCGGATATACTTCTTCTGATGAAGCCCTTCTCAAGCAATTCTTTCACTTGTTTGCTCAGCTCCCGTCTCTCACGCGGAGCCATATGCCGAACGGGCAAGGAAACAGGCTTAGCATTGTCTACTAGATAGATGCGAAAGTCAATCTCTCGTTTAGGGGGCAACCCCTTAACTTCTTCAAACACATCTGGATAATCTCGGACCACCCTTACAGACTGAAGGGCCTCCTCTGATGAGTCGAGAGATTCTAGATAGCATAACATGACGGGATTCTTCGGATTGCATGAAATCTCTAAGGTGTTGCCCAGGCGAGTTACAAGCCTTACAACCCTATGCTCACAATCCAGAATGGCTCCATATCTAGACAGCCAATCCATGCCCAAGATCAATCCGTATCCCCTGAAACCTAGAACATATGCACTACACAAGAACTCAACGCTGAGTATAGAGATCCTTAGATCCTCACATATCATAGATAGATGAGCCGAACCCCCAATGGGATTCGAAACACAAACGGGGTCATCCACTAAGCTAGTACTGAGGTGCAAGCTATCAACAAGATCAGATGAAATAAAGCTATGTGATGCACCGGAGTCAAACAAGGTACGTACCGGAAGATCAGAGATATAAACAAGGTTCTCAACAGAAACACTACCTCTCTCGGGAACTGAAGCGGCATTGAGAGCATGAACTTGCCCTCCTGAAGATCCAGCCTGTCCTTTCTTCTTTGGGCAGTCTTTGCTGAAGTGCCCAGTCTCTCCACAAGAAAAGCATCCACCACTAAGCTTCCTTTTCTTCTTCCTGCAATCCTTAGCAAAATGCCCAGCTATGCCACAGTAATTGCACTTTCCCTTGCCTTTGTTGTTGCCCTTCTTGTTCTTATTCTGATTTCCTTGACTGCTTTGTCCTTGGTTGCCTTTGCCTTGAGAATCCGCCTTCTTTGCTTGAGTATCGCCCGACTTGACTTCCTTCTTTCCCTCTCCCTGGAGCAGAGCCATATTGACCAAACTCTCGAAAGTGGCTCCATGCGGAATATGTGACATCGCCAAGCCCTGTAGCGGCTCATTCAATCCTCTGGCAAATCGAAGAGCCTTCTTCTCCGGGGTGTTTACTATATCCAAACCAAAACGGGCCAGCTGATTGAACTTGTTCACATACTCCTTGACAGACATATCCCCTTGCTTTAGAGCAAGGAACTTCTCCATTTGTAAATTTGCTTCAGCTGAAGATAGAAACTTGGTTACAAATCTAGCCCTCAAATCGGCCCAAGTCTCAACGGGCCTCGTCCCATTGGTGACCTCCCACCAATAGGCCGCCTCATCCTTCAGAAGCCATACGGTCAACAAGATCTTCCTCTCGTCATCTATTCCAAAGATGGCAAACAAGTCCTCCGTGTCCTTCAGCCAATTCCTAGCTTCAACGAAAGATTCTGTGCCTAGGAAATTCTTGCCCCCCATTGCCTTGAAGTCTTTACACACCTTTGTAAACTCAATCTGAGGATGCTGAGGGGGAGGAGGAGGAAGAGGAGCCTCAGCAACAGGAGGGGGAACATTAACTGCTGGAGGAGGGGGAGCAGGGACCACCGGAGGAGGGATATTAGGGATCGGATTTTCAACTACAGGAGGAGGAGTGGGAGTAGGGTTGGCGGGACCAGCTGCCGCCCTAGCTTCTAGGAGTCTCCTATACCAGAGTGGTACGTTCAC
This sequence comes from Allium sativum, assembly GCA_030737875.1. Taxonomy (NCBI): domain Eukaryota; kingdom Viridiplantae; phylum Streptophyta; class Magnoliopsida; order Asparagales; family Amaryllidaceae; genus Allium; species Allium sativum. The sequence goes on along the minus strand of CM060924.1, from coordinate 256,664,491 downwards.
TCCATCTGGGATGTCAAGATTCTCAGCCATACTGAAACAAAAGATAAGATAAGATTAGGTCAAGGGAACGAAGGACAACGCTGATGGCTTTTTGGGGATTAGCCTTAAAATAATCTAGACTTCATTTTGGAAAATACTTAGTAGGTTTTTGAAAATAGTTTTAAAAAGGTTTTTATTTTTTTTTTCAAAAGTTTTGTTCAATCTTGTAAACCTTGTGCTCTGATACCAAATGTAACACCCCACCTCCACTAGGATCACTCCTTAGAATGTACTAGCTTTGGAGGGGCGTTATTGTGAAGGTAAACATGCACAGAGATATAGCAAGACAGAGTATATAAAAATAAATATAAGTAAAGCAGCGGTAGCAGATAAAAACCCATCATCATCATCAGAAAAACCCACATAGTCAAGTACATAATATCAAAATGTCATGATCCAAAATACAACTCCAGTCTAGATACGTGATAACAAAATACATAGTAATCATCAGTACTAATCCCCAGAAATAAAAGATAAGCCACAGCTAGCTCAGATCCGTACGTGAGCTATCCAACAAGCAAGTCAAAGATCCACTAAGCGGATGTAGTCCCTCCCTGAGAACCTGTGGGGGGGGGGGGAAACGGAAGAAAAGAAGCGAAAGAAAACAGGTCAGTCAAAAAGACTGGTAAGCCCTACTACGATCAATCTATAAACTAATAAAGTTAACAGTATGATGGAAACTGAGATGAACATACTGGCAATAGATAAAGGTGACATCACATAGACGAGATTAAACTTTGCACCACAGTGTACTAGAAAACCCACAAAACAAATCTTGATCCCTTAGCCCAAACTTTGGCCCAATAACATGAAGTGGCCTTAGTATAAGGCCCAGCCCAACGGTCTAGTCGATCGGCTCCCTATAAACCTAACACGTCGAGTGTTGGTGTCCATACGGCCCACATGGATGTAGTCAGACTGCGCTGGGTCCACCCTTGGGTGTATCAAGCCCTCAGGTGTCAACCCCAGACACCTAAGCAATAATGCACAGTCTAAACCTACTGGTACCCGTGCCTCGAGTTTGTCCAACATCGGACTACGTGCACGTCCGTAGCCCGCCGGACCCGCACCGCTGTACCACTCAGCCGTCGCTTTGGTCGCTTACATCAGTCCAGTAATCGTGCCCCGCCCTAACCTAGCTGTAGGGTTGTAGTGATACCAAACTGGGATTACTGCTGGAACAGACCACGTTGCTAGGGTTTCTAAGAGGGTTAAGTGTGGTTTTAACCCCTCACTAAACCTGGATTAAATTAGCTAAGTGTAACCACTTAACCCCATCTAATCCTCGCATCCCCATTATTGGTTAAGTATTAGTGGGCCATGACTTAACCCTAATCATGAGGCATTAATTACTTAATGCACCCAACCTCTCACATTAGACATCCGTGGTTACCTGGGAAGATTTACACCACGTCTAGGTCTAACCTCGGGTCTTATGGTGCAACATGACCAACTACCCACATTAGACCCCACGTTGTGGTTACCTGGGAAGATTTACACCACAACTAGGTCTAACCTCGAGTTGGCCATATCATGTTATCTAATGTCATGTCCACTTTAGAACATATTTACAAGTTAACATATACTTGGGTAGACCTAACTTAATAGGTAAATTCCCAAGGGGTAGACCTAACTTAATAGGTAAATTCCCAGTCTTTTAGTTTCATGTATTTTTAAGTTTACCCAAACCCTCCCAACGTCATTATCTCGCTTACATATTCGCCATAACGTATAAGGGTATAAAAGGTAACTTGGCATAACATACATGGCGAACTTCACATGTCAAAACATGCATACATGTTAAACTTGCAAATCATGTCATGGTGAATTCGCATAAACATGCTTAACCTATTTAATATGCATAACATGGTAAGGTGAACATGCATAATCCATGGTAAGATGAGCTTGTATTAGCATGCATAATCCATTAAACTTGCATAACATGGTAAGATGAACATGCATAATCCATTAAACTTGCATAACATGGTAAGATGAACATGCATAATCCATTAAACTTGCATAACATGGTAAGATGAACATGCATAATCCATTAAACTTGCATAACATGGTAAGATGAACATGCATAGTCCATTAAACTTGTATAACATGGTAAGGTGATCTTGCACAACCATGCATAACCCATGAGACATGTAGAACATGACATAACAAGCTCGCATAAGCATACATAACTTGTGAAACATGTAAAACATGGCATAAAAATCTCGCATATGCATGCATAACTCATGAATCATATAAGACATATCATAGTGAGTTCGCATAAGCATGCATAATCAACTAAACTCACATAAATCTCAACTTTCACCAAACATTAACTTTAAAGTTTGTAAAGTGAAGGTAAGAGGGCTTACAAATATAAACAAGCCACAAATCCACCAAATAAGATGAAGAAGCCCTTTTAAAAACCGAAACAAGGCCTCTAATAAGAAAACCCTTTTGCAAAATCCCAAAAACACAAACTATAGCAAATCAAACTTGCATCTTAATGAAGTATGCAAGTTATTAAGCATTCATACAACATAGAAGAGGTTGTATGATCATCATATCATCATAGGATTTAAACTTTGAGGAAGGTGGAGGCTAGGGATTTTAGATGGAGGCCATTTGAGGATTTAATTTGGCATAGTTTAGTTGCAAGATTGATTAATGAGGCTTTAGGGTAGGATTAGGGGTATATTTATAGAGAATTAGAGTGTTTTAGGCCCTAGGATTAACCCTAGATTAGGTTTGGCCCGTCAGATCTTAGAATTCTCCAGAACCAAGCCACTTGACCCAACCCAAATCAGAAATGGTGCACCAGGCTGAACTGCCTGGGCACCCCCTGTCGACAGGGCTGTCGACAGGGCAGTCGACACCCTGGGTGCCCTGTCGACTTGCCTGTCGACATGGGCCCCTTGGCGGGAATTTTCCCGCCTAACCCTGATTAGCCCTAATCCATTTTGTTTAATTTGAAATTTAAATCTGTCTTTAGCATAGAAATTTCTGAAAACTTCGATGGGCCTTAACTGGGTCATACGGACTCCGATTTTCGAAAACTCGGACTCTATTTCGCGTATTTTTCCGAGACGATCGCAATGGCATAGCCTGTTTCCCCTGATTCTGATTTTTGAATTAAATTCTGCCTCGATTTATGTTATAATAGTTTATTGAAAATACGGGTTGTTATACCGTGCCTAGGAAATTCTTGCCTCCCATTGCCTTGAAGTCTTTACAAACCTTTGTAAACTCAATCTGAGGATGCTGAGGGGGAGGAGGAGGAAGAGGAGCCTCAGCAACGGGAGGAGGAGGAACATTAGCAACGGGAGGGGGAATATTAGCTGCTGGAGGAGGGGGAGCAGGAACCACCGGAGGAGGGATATTAGGGATAGGATTCTCAACTACAGGAGGAGGAGTGGGAGTAGGGTTGGCGGGACCAGCTGCCGCCCTAGCTTCTAGGAGTCTCCTATACCAGAGTGGTACGTTCACTCCATCTGGGATGTCAAGATTCTCAGCCATACTGAAACAAAAGATAAGATAAGATCAGGTCAAGGGAACGAAGGATAACGCTGATGGCTTTTGGGGATTAGCCTTAAAATAATCTAGACTTTATTTTGGAAAATACTTAGTAGGTTTTTGAAAATAGTTTTTCAAAAGGGGTTTTTATTTTCAAAAGTTTTGTTCAATCTTGTTAACCTCGTGCTCTGATACCAAATGTAACACCCCGCCTCCACTAGGATCACTCCTTAGAATGTACTAGCTTTGGAGGGGCGTTATTGTGAAGGTAAACATGCACAGAGATATCGCAAGACAGAATAAATATAAGTAAATATAAGTAAAGCAGCGGTAGCAGAAAAAAAAACCCATCTTCATCATCTCAGAAAAACCAACATAGTCAAGTACATAGTATCAAAATGTCATGATCCAAAATACAACATAAGTCTAGATACGTGATAACAAAATACATGGCAAAAACATCAGTACTAATCCCCAGAAATAAAAGATAAGCCACAGCTAGCTCAGATCCATACATGAGCTATCCAATAAGCAAGCCAAAGATCCACTAAGCAGATGTAGCCCCTCCCTGAGAACCTGGGGGGGGGGGAAACGGAAGAAAAGAAGCGAAAGAAAACAGGTCAGTCAAAAAGACTGGTAAGCCCTACTACGATCAATCTATAAACTAATAAAGTTAACAACATGATGGAAACTGAGATGAACATACTGGAAACAGATAAAGGTGACATCACATAGACGAGATTAAATTTTGCACCACAGTGTACTAGCAAACCCACAAAACAGATCTTGATCCCTTATCCCAAACTTTGGCCCATTAACATGAAGTGACCTTAGTATAAGGCCCAGCCCAACGGTCTAGTCGATCGGCTCCCTATAAACCTAACACGTCGAGTGTTGGTGTCCATACGGCCCACATGGATGTAGTCAGACTGTGCTGGGTCCACCTTCGGGTGTATCAAGCCCTAAGGTGTCAACCCCAGACACCTAAGCAATAATGCACAGTCTAAGCCTACTGGTACCCGTGCCTCGAGTTTGTCCAACATCGGACTACGTGAACGTCCGTAGCCCGCCGGACCCGCACCGCTGTACCACTCAGCCGTCGCTTTGGTCGCTTACATCAGTCCAGTAATCGTGCCCCGCCCCAGCCTAGCCTCCAGGGTTGTGAATGATACCCAACTGGGATTACTACTGGAACAGACCACGTTGCTAGGGTTTCTAAGAGGGTTAAGTGTGGTTTTAACCCCTCACTAAACCTGGATTAAATTAGCTAAGTGTAACCACTTAACCCCATCTAATCCTCGCATCCCCATTATTGGTTAAGTATAGTGGGCCATGACTTAACCCTAATCATGAGGCATTAATTACTTAATGCACCCAACCTCTCACATTAGACATCCGTGGTTACCTGGGAAGATTTACACCACGTCTAGGTCTAACCTCGGGCCTTATGGTGCAACATGACCAACTACCCACATTAGACCCCCACGTTGTGGTTACCTGGGAAGATTTACACCACAACTAGGTCTAACCTCGAGTTGGCCATATCATGTTATCTAATGTCATGTCCACTTTAGAACATATTTACAAGTTAACATATACTTGGGTAGACCTAACTTAATAGGTAAATTCCCAAGGGGTAGACCTAACTTAATAGGTAAATTCAAAATCTTTTAGTTTCATGTATTTTTAAGTTTACCCAAACCCTCCCAACGTCATTATCTCGCTTACATACTCGTCATACGTATAAGGGTATAAAAGGTAACTTGGCATAACATACATGGTGAACTTCACATGTCATATGCATACATGTTAAACTTGCAAATCATGTCATGGTGAATTCGCATAAACATGCATAGCTTATTAAATATGCATAACATGGTAAGGTGAACATGCATAATCCATTAAACTTGCATAACATGGTAAGATGAACTTGTATAAGCATGCATAATCCATTAAACTTGCATAGCATGGTAAGATGAACTTGCATGAACATGCATAACCCATGAAACATGTAGAACATGACATAACAAACTCGCATAAACATGCATAACTTGTGAAACATGTAAGACATGGCATAGTAATCTCGCATATGCATGCATAACTTATGAATCATATAAAACATGACATAGTGAGTCCGCATAAGCATGCATAATCAACTAAACTCACATAAATCTCAACTTTCACCAAACATTAACTTTAGAGTTTGTAAAGTGAAGGTAAGAGGGCTTACAAATATAAACAAGCCACAAATCCACCAAATAAGATGAAGAAGCCCCTTTAAAAACTCAAAACAAAGCCTCAAATAAGAAAACCCTTTTGCAAGATCCCAAAAACACAAACTTAGCAAATCAAACTTGCTACTTAATGAAGTATGCAAGTTATTAAGCATTCATACAACATAGAAAAGGTTGTATGATCATCATATCTTCATAGGATTAAACTTTGAGGAAGGTGGAGGCTAGGTTTTAGGTGGAAGCCATTTGGGGATTCAAATTGACATAGTTTAGTTGCAAGATTTATTAATGAGGCTTTAGGGTAGGATTAGGGGTATATTTATAGAGAATTAGAGTGATTTAGACCATAGGATTAACTCTAGGTGAGTTTTGGCCCGTCAGATTTCGGAATGCTCTAGAACCAGGTCACACAATCAAGCCCAAGCCAAGCCCAAACCAAAGTGGCGCGCCAGGCTAATCTGCCTGGCTACTCCCTGTCGACAGGGCTGTCGACAGGGCAGTCGACACCCTGGGTGCCCTGTCGACATGCCTGTCGACATGGGGCCCCCTGGCGGGAATTTTCCCGCCTAACCCTGATTAGCCCTAATCCTTGATTTTAATTTGAAATTTAAATCTGTCTTTAGCATAGAAATTTCTGAAAACTTCAATGGGCCTTAACTGGGTCATATGGACTCCGATTTTCGAAAACTCGGACTCTATTTCGCGTATTTTTCCGAGACGAACGCAATGGCATAGCCCGTTTCCCCTGATTCTGATTTTTGAATTAAATTCTGCCTCGATTTATGTTATAACAGTTTATTGAAAATACGTGTTGTTATAGTGACACCCTACGTCCATTAATGTCACTCTTTATCGAAATGCATTAAGTTTCATGAAGCATTATAGGTAAACTAATACAGAAACATTACAAGATAGATATAAAATAACAGCGGAATTAAAACTTTATTAAATAGGAAAGCTTCATGGTTCAAACCCAATAACATAATAAGTCTAGAATACTGAAAATATAAAACTTCTATCTTGTACAAGAATCATTATCAAAGTACAATAATACATAAAAAGAGCATAAACTCAAAAATATAGCCATAGTAGAGCAGATACATAATCGGGCAATACATCTAAGCAGCTCCAAGCAGAAGGAAAGAGGAATCCTGATCAAGCTAGTGTATTCCCACCTTAAGAACCTAGGGGGAGGGGGGAAGAGAACGAAGTGGAAACAAAATGAGTCAGACATAAAGTCTGGCGAGTCTAGTTACCTTTAGCATATAAATAAGTTAAAGCATCCTGACAGGCATATAAGTTCGGGGTTCCCCGTTTGATACCAAGATGGGTTACTGACTGAAACGGGTCACGTACAACAGATGTTACAAGCTTCACCTAGACTTGCATCCCCACTACCATGATTTGAACAGGTTATGCCTACAAGTTTAACAAGACCGCATAACCGCAACATATTAAGTTTGTCGGGTTCATATGTATAACTCGTCCCCACATATTTAAAAGAATAACTTAACCCTCCCACTAATTCAAGCCAGTTTACTTAATGCCTACTCAAGTTAACAGGTTCATGTAATCCTTATGGATTCAAACAAGTTAATAGTAACAATGTCATCACCATTCATTCATTTATGGTAATAATGCACTAGACCTCCTACATTAAGTCTACCACTTGTGGATGATGGATATGCCGGTTGGGTCCAGGCAGACTTCTTCCACAATTCGGACTTAACCTCGTGTCTTAGCATCGTCAGGTGTATGTTTATGCACTTAAACCCCTCACATTAGGTTTGCCACTTGTGGACGCTGGATTTGTCGGGCGGTTCCGGGAAGGCTTTTACCACAAGTGTAATCTTACCTCGTGTCCAAGCGCGATTACAGTTTCTAATTACTGTAAATCTATGCATTTTCATTACTAACCAATTACCATGTTCATTATGCCTTAAATCCCCGTCCAATCTACGATACAAGTTATGCCCCAGATTAAGGTTTAAATCAAGATATAGATTGTCCCCCGAAATCCTGAGTTTTGGCTCAAGGTACAAGTTATGCCCAGATTTCCCAATCATGTTTACAATATGATTTATGCCCCTAATCATACCCAATCATTCCCAAATTCATGCGTTTGCGTATTTCAGCGATAGGCCCATGCTCGAAGGTAGCTTGGCTATGAAACAAAAAGGAAAAAAGGGAGAGAAGATAACAAGAATAGGCATAGGCTTAGATCCAAACTTATAAACATGTCTAGATTACATTTTAGGTGTTTATATCTAAAAGCAACATAAAATTACTTTGATTGGATCTAAAGAACAGAAGATTGAATGTAGATGTTGTAGCACAGCTCCTTGAATTTGTAAAACTCGTTGTTGAAGAAGAATAGGCTAGATCAAACTAAGCTGGAGCAGCACCTCGTTGTCTCCATTGTTTTGGGTGAATAAAAACAATGAGAATAAGGTCCTATTTATGGCCTAGGGTCAACGAATCTAGTCAAGAAACGAGTCCACGTTCAGAATTTGAATTTTGCCCAGATTTCGGGAAGCGGATCGACATGGTTGTCGACACCCCTGTGTTGGGGTCGACCTATGGGTTGACACGCTTAGGACTGGGGTTGACCCTAATGGACCGATTTGCCCCCATTTTTCCTACCTCTAATTTTTATTTTTTGGAATAGTTTTATTTATATATAAATGGCTTATATATATATAAACTTCAAACCTTAATATCTTCTTCATACAATGTCCGTTTTACGCAAACTCGAAGTCTATCTAAAGAAGAATTCCGAGACGAATGTAATGGTGCAGCCCGTTTTACTTGATTCCAAATATTAAATCAAGTATTCCTTAGTTTATCATTATAGTGCTGTTAGAATTACGGGGTGTTACATTCTCCCCTACTTAAAGAATTTCATCCCCTAAATCTCTAAGTTAAGAAGAATGTATATCCCCATCACCCATCTACTCATCCATCAATCACAGGCATCCATTATCCTTTAAAAGATTTCTAATGTTTATATGAACATATGCGAAGGTATGTGTATATGTCCCTATACTAGTGCGAAAGATCAGGTGGTCTACTGATTCAGTTGACCTCCAAATTGCAATGTATGTTAGTGCCATGAATCCAACATGTATGCAATTAATCATATTATAACATGTAAGTTCTATATGTGTGCGCAATCATTCATCCAAGTGCAACATCCATAAGACGATACCCCACTTTCATCCATTAAAAGAAGAAAAATGCACACCCATTCATATGCAGTATGAGATTGATTGAGCCGATCTAGTGGCTAATGTGTGTCTATATGCATCAACAAGCAACCACTTGCATCCACTTGAATCCATCGAACAAGACATGTCTCAAACACATGTTTACAACCATAGGTTTCTTACCTAAAGGTCGAAGATTTGATCGATAGGATATACTCAAATGGTAGAAACAAGCATGAATAAAAGCTTTGGAAAAAGAAATTAAGAACATACCATTGAAAAGAAAAGGGTACAAAGCACGAATCTTGTCTTCAGTCTCCCAAGTTGCATTCTCTTGGCTATCTCCCCACTGAACTTCCATCAATTTGACCTCTCGGTTGTGTAGCTTCTTAACCTCTAATCCAAGGATAAGGAACTCGTCTAATTGTCGCCTCTCGTTCCACCTCTAATTCCTCAAGCATACTCGGCTCAACTACTTCTACGGTGTCATGCATACACTTGCTTAAATGAGAAATGTGGAAAACATCATGTACGCCAGATAGTCTCTCTTGTAGATTAACTCTATAGGCCATTTGGCCAATCGTTTCTGTTATGGGAAATGCCCCAACAAATCTTGGAGCAAATTTCCCTGCAGATCCAAAAGGAATCACATTCCTTTAAGGTGATACCTTCATGAAAACCATGTCTCCTACCACGAACTGAATGTCAGTCCTTCTCTTGTCTGAGTAGGACTTCTACTTGTCATGAGATGTCTTCATGCACCTTCGAATATGATCAATCTTTTATGAAGTTTCTCTAACCATCTCAGGTCCAATTAGAAGTCTTTCTATGGACTCCCACCAACAATTCAGGGATCTACAGGGTCGTCCGTACAATGCTTCGAAAGGTTCCATGCCAATACTAGTCTGATTACTATTGTTGTAGGAGAATTCTACCAAAGGAAGATGTTCTTCCTAAGTCCCTCCGAAGTCTAGGATACACGGTCTTAAAAGATTCTTAAGAACTCTATTCACCATATCCATTTTCAATCTGTCTGAGGGTGATAAGCTGTGCTCAAACACAACTATGTACCTAGTGCTTCTTGCAAGCTCCTCCAAAACTCACTGGTGAATATGGGGTCATGACCACTCATAATAACAGAAGGTACTCCATGTAGACAGACTATCTCACGAAGATTAACCGCCACCAACCATGCTGCCATCCTCTTACTCTTAACAGGGATGAAATGAGCGCTCTTTGTAAGCCTATCCACTATAACCCAAATATTGGTGTTGCCTTTCCTTGATATAGGCAAACCATCAATGAAATCCATAGAGACGCTCTCCCACTTCCACTATGGGATTTCCAAAGGATGAAGTAAACCATCGAACTTCCTTTGCTTAGCCTTGACTTGCTGACAAATTAAACATCGAGAAACAAATTCCGCTTCATCTTTCTTGATTCCAGCCCAAAAGAAAACCCTCTTCATATCCTTATACATCTTATCACCACCAGGATGAATAGTCATCTTAGAATGATGGGCATCTTCAGGGATTGTCTTCAAAAAACTCCCAACTCGAGGAATACAAAGGCTTCCATCTCGTCGCAACCACCCTCTATTGCTCGTGAAATATCTACTGAGGTGACTAGAAGTCTCCCCTTTACTGAGTCTATTTAAGATATCTGCTAGCTGTGGGTCCTCTCGCTGCGGAGTCCCTATCTGGTCCAACATATTGGGTAATACCTCTTATGATGCCAATTAACCAGGTGTAAACTCGATGGAGGTCTTTAATCAAAAGTCGATATAAACTCCAAGCTTTTCCTCTCCACAAACAGTGGACTAAATGTCATCCTCTGCCTACTCAATGCATCTGCTACCACATTACCCTTGCTAGTGGTATAAACAATCTGAAAGTCATAGGATGCAAGAAACTCCATCCATCTTTGTTGCCTTAAATTAAGATCCCTTTGCGAGAACAAGTACTTAAGAGATTTATGATCGGTGTACAACTCGAACCTCTCTCCTAGTAGATAATGGCGCCAAGTATTATGTGCGACTACTATGGCAGCCAATTCTAAGTCATGGGTAGGGTAGTTCTTCTCATGAACTCTTAGATCTCTACCCCATAACATACTATCCTTCCCTCTTGCATCAGAACCGCACCAAGCCATGTACCACATGCATCAGTGTATACTGTGAGCATTTTGTTCCCGTCTGGCAAGGTCAAGATGGGGGCTGTTGTCAGAACCCTCTTTAGTCGCTAAAAAACATCATCACAATCCATATCCCAAGAAAATGCTAGATTCTTCTTCGTCAGTCTGGTGAGTGGGTTTGATATCTTTGTGAAGTCCTTAATGATCTTCCTATAATATCCCGCTAATCCAAGAATACTACTCACCTCCATAGCATTCTTTGGGATCTGCTAATCTTGAACTGCAACTAACTTTACGGGATCTACTGCTATCCCATCTTTAGAGACCACATGCCCTAGAAATCTCACTTCTTTTGTCGAAAAATGACATTTGAAGAATTTTGCCTTAAGTTGGTGCACACACAGAGTTTTCGTAACCTCCCTCAAACGTAGGGCATGCTCTTCCTCGTTCTTCAAGAATATCAAGATATCATCAACAAAGACCACAATGAATTTATTTAGAAACTCCGGAAACACCCTACTCATCATATCAACAAAATAGGCGGGTGCATTCGTCAAATTAAAAGGCATGACGAGCCACTCGAAGAAACCAACAGGAGTTCCAAAAGAGGTCTTGTCTATACTGTCCTCAGCCACTCCCAACCGATGAATCATTGTGGCCAAGTCTAACTGAGAGAAAACAGATGCACCAACAAGTAGGTCAAACAGATCTTCTATCCTCGGAAGTGGGTGCCTATTCTTCTTAGTGAGTTTATTAAACTCTTTATAATCCATACATAAGCAAAGTGAACCATTCGCCTTAGTGGAGAATATCACCTAGAGCACCCCAATCAGATATGCTTCGCCTAATAAACCCTTTCTAAAGTAGCTCCCCTACTTGCTTGCTGAGCTCCCTCCTTTATCATGGAGCCATGTGGTGCATAGGCAACGCAGCTTTACATTGTCCACTAAGTATATATGGAAATCAATCTCACAGCTTGGAGGTAAGCCTCTAACCTCCTCAAAAAAATCAGGATACTCTCAGACTATAGGTACAGATCGTAGATCATCGATAGATGCATCAAGCGACTCAACGAAACTAAGCATGAAAGACCCTTTTGGGTCACAAGAAATCTCAAGGGTCCTCCCATGGCATGTTAAAAGTCTAATGACCCTCCTCGCACAATCCAGAATGGCATCATACATGGCAAGCCAATTCATACCCAAAATCAAACCATAGCCCATGAAACCAGGTACATATGCGTCGCATTCAAACTCGACACCTAACACAGATATTCTCAAACCATGAAAAATCATAGACATATAAGTTGTACCCCTAATGGGGTTTGAGGCAACAACAGGATCCAAAACCATACTAGTACTAAGTTGCAGAAACTCAACCACAGAATCGGATGTAAAAGAATGTGAAGCGCCAGAATAAAAAAGAGTTCTAACTGAATGATTGGAAAGAGAAATCAAACCTTCAACAGTAACTTTCCTACCTCTATCTAGTGCACTAGATATGAGATCATGCACCTTCCCTGCTGAAGATCTTACCCTTTGACCCTGTCCTTGCTTCTTCGGGCAATCCTTAACAAGATGTCCTATTTCTCCACAATAGAAACAAGCGTTCTTTATTTTCTTGCAATCCATGATCAACCCCCGAGCCCGCAATGATGACATTTCCTCTAATCTCAAGCTTTGCCGTTCTTACCGCCCTTCTTTTGTTGTTGTTGTTGTTCTTTCTTCTCCCACACTATCTTGGTTTTTGTTTTATTAACCTTGGCCTATTTCTTTTCACCTTTATCATCCTCGTGCATTAATGCCTTATTAATGAGTTTCTCAAAAGTTGCTCCCATCGGTATATGAGACATAACTAACCCATGGAGGGGTTCATTCAATCATCTAGCAAACCTCAAAGCTTTCTTGTGCGGGGTATCTACTAGTTCGAAACCAAACCTCACCAATTGATTAAACTTGTTAACATACTCTCTAATAGACATGCCTCCTTGCTTAAGCGCCAAAAACCTTTCCATTTGCATACTTTTCTTGGCTTGACAAAGAAACTTCATTTCGAATCTTTGTCAGAAATCATCCCAAGTCTCTACTGGAAGCTCTGCTTGTGTCACTTCCCACCAAAATGAAGCCTCATCTTTCAGTTGCAAAACGGCTAATTGAATCTTCCTACGGTCATCAAACTCGAAAATTCCAAACAAATCCTCCATCCCTTTAAGCTAATTCCATGCCTCTACGAAAGTCTCTGTTCCTGGGAATGGCTTCCCGCCCATAGTACAGAAATCTTTGCATATCTTTGAGAAATTACCAGAATGCGGAGGAGGAGGAGGAGGAACAGCGGCTGCAACTGGGGGAGGGGTGTCTTCTTGGCCCTCGGCAGGTGTCGTAGCCTCCAGATACCAATGAAACCAATCCGGTATCCGATTGCCCTCAGGAATATTAGGTTCCCCAGACATGCTGAAAAGAAAAGAAAAACGGGATTCCAATAGGGAATCGAAAGATAATTCTTATGGCTTTGGGGAATATGGTTTTCAAAATAGACTTTTCTTTTGAAATTGCTTTCTTTTAAAATCTTTTTGAAAATAAATTTCAAATTCTTTTATCCGACCTGGTAACCTTCAACTCTGATACAAAATGTGACACCCCACGTTCGTTAATGTCAGTCTTTATCAGAATACATTAAGTTTGGTGAAGCATTATAGTTAAATAGAAAACAAAAACATTACAAGACTGATATAAAATAACAGTGGAATTGAAACTTTCTCAAAAAGGAACACTTCGTGGTTCAAACCAAATTATATAATAAGTACGAAATACTGAAAACATAAAACTTCTATCTTATAAAAGAATCATTATCAGGGTACAATAATACATAAAAAGAGCATAATATCCAAAATATAACCATAGTAGAGCAGATACGAAATTGAGTACTACATCCAAGCAGTTCCAACCAGAAGGAAAGAAGAATCCTGATCAAGCTTGAGTATTCCCACCCTGAGAACCAGTGGGGGAGGACGGAAGAAAAAAGTGGAAAAAAATGGGTCAGACGTAAAGTCTGGCGAGTCCAGTAACTTTTAGCATATAAATAAGTAAAAATATCATGACAGGCATTTAAGTTAGAGAGAGTTAACGTTGTCATAAGGCAGGTATATCAAGGTAAACAGGATAAACAGAACAGAACATGCATTGCGCTTCTTTAATACTTTTCTCTGCACCAATATAGTATCTCAAAACAAGATGATCCTAACAAGTACAAGACGGTATACGTTGGTGTACTTCTAGTAAGAGGTTTTACCCTAAACAATAACAGGTAACCCAACAGAACTGACGGGTGTTACCCCAACGATAATAGCAGGCTCCTAAACAAGCAAGACTAGATGTATCCTAATCACTACCCCCAATCGATCGACTTCCTAACTCGTAGATACCCTGTGCTGGCCCCACAATAGGATGTATCACTTCCTAAAGTGGCAACCATTTGTTTACAAGATGTGCACAACCATATCTACCGACATCACAGCGTCATATTTTCCCTAGCAAACGGATCCATTCACGAACATGACTCCGCTTAAACACGCCGTCAACATCCTCACTCAAGTGACCTCTTATAATTAGCTCAGTAAGCGTGCCCATACCCCGACCTAGTTCGAAGTTCCCTTTGATACTAAGATGGGTTACTGACTAAAACGGGTCCCGCACAATAGATGATACAAGCTTCCCCCTAGTCTTGCATCCCCACTGCTAGAATTTCAATAGGTTATGCCTACCAGTTTAATAAGATTGCATAACCCCAACAAGTTAAGTTTGTCGGGTTCATATGTATATCCCGTCCCCACATATTTAACATGATTAACTTAACCCTCCCACTTATTCAAGCAAGTTTACTTAACCCCTACTCAAGTTAACAGATTCATGCAATCCTTATGGATTCAAACAGGTTAAGTGTTAAAAGTTCATCACCATTCATTCATTTATGGTTATAATGCATTTGACCTCCCACATTAAGTCTACCCACTACAACAAATATGACTTTTTACAACAGTTAAAAAATGCCATAAAAGGTATTAACAGTGTTTTTACATGCGTTGTGTATCGACATGCATTTAAAAGTCAGATCCACACTATATTAATAATGAAACGCTATGAAAAGTATTGTACAGTGGCATTTCTTTTGTGTTGTTAATACATTTCATATCATGTAGGTTGATTTTTTTATAATGTTTATTTTTTTCTTTAAGTGTTTGTATGCCAATTTTTGAAAACACTATTTACAGCATTTTAAAAACACCATTGAAAAATCACCATGAAAATTTTCAGTAGTGTTTTAAAAACGCTGTAAAAAGTCAAAAATTCAATCTCAGTATTTTTATGGCTGTATAAAATCAACATATTATATCGATACTACATTTCATAATCAATATGTCATATTAATAACACATTTTATGTTGATTACATAATTCATAACTAACAAGTAAAATTATATAATCAAAATATACAATATTCTTACATCAAGTACACAATACATCCACAATATTTCATAAAATTGCTATAAGACATCAAACATACAAATATACAAAGTATTAGCGATCAAAAATAGTAGTTCATACATTCTTACGAACCAAACTTAGCAGCAAGAATAACTTCAACCCATAACTAATCATAACAATGTTTTCCATCAACGTCATTAATCTACCTGTAAGAAAAAAATCAAAAACTTCATTATTGTTAGTACATTCAAAAGCAAAGTTAAATCATCTGAAACAATAAGTAGCTTCCAAAATTCATTAGAACATGTCATTTATTCACTTATAAATACTCTCCCCAAACACATGCAATACAATAACACACGCATAGTAAATATATATTCACTTCTCACTGAACTTAAATTTTAACTCTATTTTTTTTAAGTATAATGGAACTAGACTCCACGCCAAGGGAAGTGTTGCACCATAGGAAAAATAAGCCAGCTCCCTTGGTTAACTTAACTTTGGTCAGGTTGTCAAAAAGGTGGCTAACATGTGTTGTCGCATACAACAGGGACATCACATGGTTGTAGTGTTGTTGGTAGGTAGTAGCCAACAAGGATGACTCCCCATTTGTTTTAAATTCAATGGTCCTAACACTAGTTAGGTTCTAATTATTTGGTACTGAGGCGATATTGAAGATTCACAGAACAAGGTAATTAAATCAATAAATTCTACATAAAGAAATTAGTACAGCAGTAAGAAAATCTATGGATGAAACTGTAAATAACATCTAAACTTTGAAAAGAGACCAAGTTAGAGATGCTTATATCCACAATAGTATAAGCCCATTTTTTTAAGTTTTTGCCGTTGCCTTGAAAATTTCAGCATGCTAGGTAGAATAGTTAGAAGATTGTCGAATCACTTATTCGAAGCTTATGAATTAATATTTCAAATTTTTATTTTAACATATTAAAATTTTCTTTTAGTAACACCAAAAATCTAAAAAACATACATGTTCTAGTTGTAAATCCCAATATAGTAGTCGGATTTCGGTAACATGTACTAGTGAAGAGCTTGCCAAAAGGAAAAAAGGATGACTATTAAAACAACATGGTTATAATTAGATGTTTGTTAGTAATCTATTATATATATACTACATGGAAATTAACTCTATGAGAGACTCATATCAGAAGTCTTAAATTATATAACCTTTACTAGAAACAAACAACTTAATATTTCTTTGAAACCTAACAAAAAAATTCGTACATTATTTACGGCTGTGGACATTATGTAGCTAAACATTCATGGTCAGTAGCTAAAAATTCCTACATTATTTCCGAAAATAAAATTCTTATGTTTTTCATTTTTTAGTGTGCAGTTCTATTTTTACACTGCATATGTCAATAATACAAACACTGCATATGTCAATAATACAAAATAAGATGCATTTGAATATGAGTCCAAATAATACAGAAAAATGGTTTTTTTTTCCGCTTAATTTTTATATGAAAGACTAATCTGATAATAAGATGAAGGAGACTAAATGTTTTTTTTTGCTTATTTTTTATATTAAAGACTTATCCTTCGCACTCACAATCTAACTAAACTGAAAAACGAAAGTCATTAACAAGACTAATGTTGACATTACATAAATAAATGGTGTTGTCTGGGTCGGCTAGAGCATTAAAGCTGGCATAGGCAATGAGAAGATTTTAGTAAGCACTAAGGAGGAATCAAATAGTAAACCTCAACGTTGAAAAGCGTACATGCAACCATTACCCTACCTTAAACGTTGCAAGTGCGGAGAATAGTTTATTACTCAAAACAATAAATTATATCAACCACTTATCTCCTTCAACCTATTGCTGAGACATTGCCCTATTCGATCGTGCAGCTATTACGATGTGCTCGGTAGAAAACACAAAGTGCCAACATGTAACCATTCCGAAAAAATATCCTAAATCCTTTAAAATCCTCAAATCTTGATTCAAATAAAAAATCATTGAGAAGAAATCACACACCAATATATTTTTTGAACCTACAAACAAAAATAAATTACAAATAAGCATAAACTTTGCATGTCATTTGGTGATCTCAAAATTGGAATCAACATCAATTGTGTGAAATCACACTTCACCAATTATGGTCAGGAATTAAAAGGGGCCACAATTGCAAAATAAATGGAGAAAAACAAGTAAAAGACACGAGACTTTTAATGTGGTCCAATTCAATGTGAATCTACATCCACTTTTCAATCATTCTTCATCATTATGGAACGGATTACAAAGTTTATCATCTCATACATCGCAATGATTACACTTTACCACTTTTGTGGTAATTCTCCACTTTTGGCTCTCTTTACGCTTTAGATCATATTTAGATTCGAAAAGGAATGGATTGGATTGCGTAATTAAATACATTTCCTTGGTTCCATCACGAAAATGAGGTTAGATCCGTGCATTGAAGAGGAGCAATAGCGATCGTAGACCACTTGGAGTAGATCAGCGTGTGAATTATTGGTGCTCGAAGAAGATGAGATCCATTCAATGTCGGAGAAAGGAGGAGAGAAGTTTAGCGTCCATTAATGGAGTTTTTGGAAACTTTAGAATGGTTGAGAATTCATTTTGGTAGCCATTCGGGGTAGTGGAATCGGTCCCGTGAATTGTTGAGCAAGGGGCTATTTATAGAAGAAGTTTGAAGGTAGTGGCAGTCTCGTAATTATGGTGTGAAGAGTTTGGATCGGGCTGAAACTAATTACAGAAATGCCACTGGTCCACTTTATAGTTGTATACAGCTGGCACATCCCATATTTATAGTTTTGCCACTGCTCTTTGTATTTGACCGATCCAAAATGAGTTGAATGAACCGATCCACTTTACTCTGTACAATGCCGATCCATTTCTTCTGACTATACCATTCCAAAGATCGCAATGTACTAATCCACTTTTTTACAACAACACCGCTCCAACTTTCTCTAATAGTACCGATCCACTTGTTTGCAGACCTTCCTTCCTTACATCATACTGGAGCCTCACGTGTTGTCAATACACCGATCCATCTTTTGTATTAAATGGCCCAGATCTACTTTTGAGCTTCATGCGTGGCAAATACATGGCCGATCCGTTTTCCATCAATAGGACTGTTCCAGTTTCCATCATTTGGACCATCGCATGCACATTTTAACACATGTGTGTATTTTCCACTAGCTTATAGGACCGATCCAATAATTGTTAACTGGTATGGCCCCGCATTTCATTTTAAATGTACCGATCCAGTTTGTATAATCATTGTACGGGTCCATTATAAGCTCCAGACCTTATTGAAATATTTACGTGTCCTATATATAATTTCATACTAACCCATATATGCTTTTTGTGATGCTGCCATCGTTTATGCATGAAAAGGATAGACCCAAACATTATATTAGCTGACATGTCCGAAATGGACCATTGTACACTCGTGTCAATCTATATAACACATTGTATAAGGTAAGTGTGCTCGCGTAGCCATACAAAGATGACCCCTTATTTCCAAAGCACATTTTCAAGTACCAGTGCATAGTCTTAAAGTGTTACTGGACCATTAATATGCGAGTATGCTACTTCATATTGGACTCGATCCAAACTTTACACTATTTGGGATAAACTGGTGTTACTCCTTTCACTTGTGTACACTTTATACATTTACATGTTCCATTTCTATTCTGACGGGCAAATCTATATGCATCAAATGAACGGTTCCATGAACTATGTGATATTTTGTTACATGCTTCTATAATTCACGTGATATGCTACCGATCCTAATTATTATTTGAGGCCGATCAATATGACTGAAGTTGACCGCTACATACAGACCGATCCAGTGTTGCGACAGATCCAAATAGTTGCGATCGATCCATTGTGACCAACTGACCGGCCCAGTCCGTTGGTACTGTCAGACCCGTATGATTGAGGCAGATCTAGTGCTTTAGCAGGGTTAACATTTACCCCTTGAAGCTTGTATTTTTTTCTTGCAAGAAATGAGGGCTTTGAAATAAACATTGCTGTTGATATATTATGTATTGAGGTCCGGTTACAGCTTTCTGTTTGCCATGGAGGACCTTGCTTTGAATTTGAATATTTCATGCCACCTGTCCTGTAATTAAAACAAGCAATTTAATGGTTTTGGACTTATACTTCACAATCAACTGTCCTTATCAATATTGGGTTAGTTAATCATTGAAAATGACTTTTATTGAATTTTATTTGAATTGAATAAAGCGCCTGTAAAGAATTGTTCTACTCAACAGTTTGTAACTCGTCAAATATTATCTACACAAATACGATATTCTGATTCGAATTTGCTTAATGCTTGAAATCAACAAATCGACGAAGATCAGCTGTGGATCCCAAACGCTATCATCTCAATGACTTATATGTTAGTGGAAAGCATTTGGAAATGCATACTCATGATGTAGCACCCTGTATTTTCTATGTTTATCAAGGTAACGAATTAAAGAATACTTAATTTTTAATGTGAGAATTAAGGGAAACGGGTTACGCCATTGCGCTTGACTCGGAATTCTGCTTGAGATTGATTCCGTGTTTGCATGAATCAGACACCGTATGAAGAAGTTATGGAGTTCAGAAGATTTCTAGTTTAATCAGAAAATTTACTTTAAACAATAATTAATTCAGAAGAACAGTTCGAATTTCAAAATTCCGAAATTTAGCTGGAAGGGAAAATTCCTGCCCATAGGGGTCGACTCCCACCAGGGGGGTCGACATAGGTGTCGACCCCCTAAGAGGAGTGTCGACTGGGGTGTCGAACCCCCTATAGGGGTCGACCCCCTCCCCCAGATCTGAACAGTGATGATTTGTGACCTGTTGCTGAGTCAATAGGGCATACGTGGCTGTTTCTAGATAACTCTATCTTGTCTTGATGGCCCTTATTGCTCCTAGGTTGATCTGACGACTCACATAAGTCTAAACTTCTATAAAAGCAACCCCAACCCTCAACCCTAAATCACACAAAAATTCATTCCAAGAGCCATCATTCTATCCATGGTCAACTTAGAGTAGCCGCCCTTCTTCCCCAATAAGAAAGCAAGTTAGAAGCTACGAATCGAATCAAATCTAAATTAGAGAATCGATAGTCTACTTCAAGGGATATCTATTCAGTTTCAGAATACAGATCCCAGAAAAACAAGACTGTTCTTTTGTTTGTAAGTTTAGTTATCTTTTAGACGTGAACAAATTAAAGTCATGATTTGTAATAAAGTGAAAATTAGAACTGTGCCAGTTGGATGATAATAGTGATGCCGATTCTTGTCTATTCGTGCGACAATTCTATCATTTATGCCTGTGAGACTATTGTAGTTTATTGAACCTATCATGTTGTATAGAATTTGGTGAATGAACCTATTATGCTGCATAGAAATTTGGGAATGAAAACTATCATGTTATACCTAAGTTTTGTGATTCTATCATGTTACGTTACATGCAAGTTTATTGGCTAAGTCATGTCGTATATGCCTAAATGATTAGATCCACATGAGTCTATGTTAGATTTATGTTAACTGATTCAACCCGAATGCAAGATCATGTCTACATGCCTAATTAAGTTTGTGTAGTTCTCTGTAAACTCCTATTTACTTGCTTATTATTCATGTTGAGTGGATCTAAAATTGCAATTTCATAATTAAATGTATATTGTTCTATGCCAAATTCATATGACATATGTTTAGTTGGATCCATATTATGCTTGTTAGAATATTACAGGTTCCTTCCTTTTCCCTTTTTTTTTATGAGTTAGGCTAAATTGTGAAGCCTAACATTGTATGTGATTTATATGAATCTATAACGGGGGTAACGTTGGGGAAATTATTAATTACATATTATTGGCATAGTTTGGTAGCATAAATTTTATGATTTATATACCTAAAAATTATAAACATGATTTAGAGGGTAAATGGGGCATGACTTGAATAACAACAATTGATCGACAATTTACATATAAACATGAAGGATAACTATGCAAATTTAGCAAAAGACGAATATGCCTAACCCGAGGTTAGATTGAGTTACGGTGTAAGACTGCCCGGAACCACCCGGCACATCCAGCAACTGTAACAATATAGATCTAATGTGAGAGGTTAGCGCCTCAAGCCCAAAAGAACCCGAGGTTAGATTGAGTTGCAATGTAAGACTGCCCGGAACCGACCGGCACATCCTGCGACCGCAACAATACATGTCTAATGTGAGTGGTTGGTGCTTTAATGAATAAATTAAAGCTAAGACAGGAATGGTAGGGTTAAGTTAATTAAGGAAACACTTAACCAATACAACATGTTTACAACACTGATGGGTGGGGTTAGGTTAACTTGAGAACACTTAATTTTTTTAACATGTTGATTAGGAAACCCTAGTAACGGGGACCCATTTTAGAAGTAACCCACATAGATGTATCGTGGTACCCTGAACTAGGAAGGGTAGGGCACGATTACTGGGCGGATTATAAGTGGTAAAAAACAACGGCGGGTGGTGCATCAGTGTAGGTTTCGACGGAGTACGAGCGTGCACGTACTCCGGAGTGGGAAAAGCAGTCACTGGGCATCGGTATTTATACACTGTGCATCTTGAATTCTGTCGGGTTGCCACAATAGGTTTTGATACACCCCATGGGGGGACCAACACAGGTATCTACAATCAAGCGGGGCCGAATGAAACAAGTATTAAACACATACGAGTAGGAGTCGATCGACAAAGGGATCACTTTTTTATGAACAAATGGTGCTAGATGGAACAAGTATAAATAGGTGCAGAGAAATAGTAATGAGTGTGATAGTACATTCAGTTATCCTGCCTTTTCTTGTCTTATGTTATCCTGTTATTCTGGTATTGTCCTATTTTCAGTTTATGCATGTCATAGTCCTTTTTCTTGTTCACATGTTGAAAAATCACTGGACTTACCAGATTTATGTCTGACCCATTTTTCTTTCATCTTCTTTTCTTCCGTTTCCCCCTAGGTCCGCAGGGAGGGAATACTTCAGCTTAGTCAGACCCTTTGCAAGCTTGAAGGGAGTAGATGTATTGCTCGGATTCTCTTTCCTTGGGCTATGGCTTTGGATACACTCTTAATGGGAATTTATGCTACTTTATTTTTGTTTTATGCTTCATATGTTTTAATCAAGACAAAGATATTATTGTAATGATTGGGAAATTGTTTTGAGACAGTTTGTTGTAATGTTTTGACTGAACCATGTACTTATGAAATAAATTTCGTTTTTCTGCTGCTTATATGTATGTCTTGTAAATTATCTGCGTCTTTTACCTATAATGCTCCACCAAAATTAAGGCATTCCCTCTGTGAGTGACCTTAACGGAGGTGTGGTGTTTCACTTGGTATCAGAGAAAAGGTTTAACAGATCAGATAAAAGTTTTTGAAAACTAATTTTCAAAAAGAAGTTTAAAGAAGAATTTTTCAAGAAAAAGTGTTGTTTTTATTTTAAAAAGGCATAATCCCCA
The DNA here is from genome assembly GCA_030737875.1 of Allium sativum. Classification (NCBI taxonomy): domain Eukaryota; kingdom Viridiplantae; phylum Streptophyta; class Magnoliopsida; order Asparagales; family Amaryllidaceae; genus Allium; species Allium sativum. The sequence goes on along the minus strand of CM060924.1, from coordinate 256,641,405 downwards.
AAGCCATGTGCACTATCTTTCTATCCTTTGTTTTGAATCTTTTCTTCTTCGTTTCAGCATGTCTGGGGATCTTAACCTTCCAAAGGGCGTACCGATACCTGGTTCATTTAAAAGGTACCTTGAGGCTAGGGCTAGTGTTGTAGGCCCAGCAAACGTTCCTCCTCCCCCAGCTGCAGTCGTTCCTCCTCCTCCTCCTCCACGTGAAAATACTTTCTCAAAGATATGTAGAGACTTTCGAGCCATGGGTGGAAAGAACTTTAATGGAACAGAATCATTCGTGGAAGCAAGAAATAGGCTCAAAGAAACTGAGGATTTGTTTGTTATCTTCAAAGTGGATGACAGGAAGAAGATACAACTGGCCGTATGGTTGCTTAAAGACAAAGACTCTTATTGGTGGGAAGTTACTAATGCCGAGAGGCCAGTTGAAACTTGGAGGGATTTCAGAATGAGGTTTGAAATGAAATTCCTCTCACAAGCTGAACGAAGCCTACAGATGGAGATGTTCTTTGCTCTCAAACATGGAAGTATATCGGTCAAGGAGTACGTCAACCAATTTAACCAACTGGCTAGATTTGGACTGGAGTTAGTGAACACTCCACATAAGAAGGCTTTCCGTTTTGTTGAAGGGTTGAATGAGCCACTGCACTGCGTAGCTATGTCCCATATACCTATGGGTGCGACTTATGAGAGACTTATGGACATGGCACTGTTACAGGAAGAAGATAAGGATGGCAAGAAAGAGACAAAGGTGGAAGTTCCTCAAGATAAGAAAGTGGAGCGATCACAGAACAAGAAGACGGATTCCAAGAAATGCGGGAACAACAACAAACCCCAAGACAAGAGGAAGTGTAATTTCTGTGGCATTCCTGGACAACTGATTAAGGACTGTGGAAAGAAGAAGAGCAAGATGGGTGGTTGTTTTCAATGTGGCGAGACAAGACACATGGCTAAGGACTGCCCAAGAAAGCAAGGGCAAGGGTAGAGAGCTGGATCAACTTCTGGAGGGCAGGTTCACGCTCTCATAGCACCGCCGCAAGAAAGATGTAGAAATATTTCTATTGACAGTTTAGTTTATCTTTTTGATCATCCTGTTCGCACACTCTTTGATTCTGGCGCATCAGACTCTTTTATATCTACTGCTTTAGTTGAATCTCTGTACCTAGACACCAGTATAGTTGAGGATCCCTTAGTTGTTTCAAATCCAGTTGGGGGTTCGGCTTATTTATCCACGGTTTGTTTGGATTTGGAAATTTCTATACTAAGTGTTGGGTTTAGATGTAATGCCTATGTTTTGGGCTTTACGTGCTATGGGTTGATTCAAGGCATGGATTGACTATCAAGTAATGGTGCCATCCTCGATTGTGAAAAGAGAGCGGTTAGACTTGTGACTCGCCTAGGTAACACTCACGAAATCTCTAGTAATCCCATGAAATCTGTTATGCTTAGCTACCTAGAATCTCTTGATGTGTCTGTTGAAAACTTGCAGTCTGTTAGAATAGTCCGTGAATACTCGGATGTATTTGAAGAGGTGAAGGGCTTACCTCCGAAGCGTGCGATAGACTTCCGCATATACCGCGTTGATAATGCAAAACCCGTTGCGTTCCCTATTAGACACATGGCTCCAAGGGAAAGGAAAGAGCTCAGTAAGCAAATTAAAGAGCTATTCGAAAAGGGGTTCATAAGGCGGAGTATTTCTGAATGAGGTGCTCCAATAGTATTCGCAGCCAAAGCGGTTGGTTCACTTCGCCTATGCGTTGACTATAGAGAGCTAAACAAGTTGACCAAGAAGAATAGACACCCACTTCCAAGAATAGACGACTTGTTTGATCAACTTGTAGGTGCATCAGTTTTCTCCCAACTAGATCTGGCTACCGGGTTTCATCAGCTAAGAGTGGCTGAAGACAACAATGATAATACCGCATTCAGAACCCTGGATGGTTTCTTCCAATGGCTTGTCATGCCTTTCGGCTTGCCAAACGCACCGTCCTATTTTGTTGACTTAATGAGCAGGGTTTTTGGGGAGTTCCCTAATAAGTTGGTGGTGGTCTTCGTGGACGACATTTTATTTTTCTTGAAGAGTGAGGAAGAGCATGCTTTACATTTAAAGGAAGTAATGGATACTCTTCGTGCATATCAGCTGAAAGCCAAAATATCCAAATGCCATTTATGGAGAGAAGAATAAGGTTTCTTTGACATGTGGTGTCCAAAGAGGGGATAACTGTGGACCCCGCAAAAGTAGTTGCGGTGCAAGATTGGAAGGTTCCACGAAATGCAACCGAAGTTCGAAGCTTTCTCGGGCTCGCGGGCTTTTACCGAAAGTTCATTAAAGACTTTGCGAAAATATTAGCCCCACTCACAAGATTGACAAAGAAAAACATAACTTTCGCTTGGGATTTGGATTGCGATGCTGCTTTCCAACGTTTGAAAAGGGCTCTTACAACAGCCCCAGTTCTGGCATTGCCAGATGGGAGCAAAATGTTTACCATATACACAGATGCATGCGGTACAGGATTAGGCGCCGTCTTGATGCAGGAAGGGAAGGTATTTTGTTATGGGGGAAGGCGGTTGAGGGTACATGAGAAGAACTACCCAACTCATGACTTGGAACTGGCTGCCATTGTTTTTGCTCTTAAGTCATGGTGTCATTACCGACTAGGAGAAAGGTTTGAACTGTTTACTGACCATAAATCATTAAAGTATCTTTTCTCATAGAAAGATCTTAACTTACGACAACAAAGGTGGATGGAGTTCCTCGCTTCATATGATTTTGAGATCTCCTATACCCTTGTCAAGGGCAATGTGGTAGCAGACGCCTTGAGTATAAAGAATCTGACATTAAGCCCTCTCTTTGTAGAAACGCAAAGCTTGAAGTACATAGCAAGCTTTGACTTTAGACCCTCCATTTAATTTGTACCCAGTTTGTTAGCATCGCTAAAAGTGCGGCCTTCTCTTTTGGACTCGATAGGAACACGCAACGTGACGACCCTCAGCTAGTTGATGTAATGGATAAACTAATTAAGGGTGAGACTTCTAGTCACCTCAATAGATACTCCATTGATTATAAGGGTTGGTTGGGGCGGGATGGAAGACTATGCGTCCCACAAGCAAGGGATATGGTGAAGACGGTTCTCGAAGAAGCACACCATTTTAAGTTAACCATACACCCAGGTGGAGACAAGATGTATAAAGACATGAAAAGGGTTTTCTTATGGAATGGCATTATGAAGGTTATAGACGAATTCGTCTCCAAATGCGTGATATGCTAGCAAGTCAAGATGGAGAAGAAGAAGCCTGGTGGTTTGCTTTATTCTCTAGAGGTACCGCAGTGGAAATGGGATAGCATTTCGATGGACTTTGTTGACGGGTTTCCTAGATCAAGAAGGGGCAATAACAGTATTTGGGTAATAGTGGACAGGCTCACTTTAAGCGCCCACTTTATACCTGTTAAGAGTAGAAGAACGGGCTTGTCTCTAGCATCTATTTATCTTAAAGAGATAGTTCGACTCCATGGGTTACCCTCCAGTATAGTGAGTGATCGAGACCCTATCTTTACAAGCAAGTTTTGGAGGAGTTTACAAGAGCCTGTACGCACACAGCTATGCTTAAGCACTTCCTATCACCCTCAAACCGATGATCGGGCGGAAAGGGTGAATAGAGCACTAGAAGATCTTTTGAGACTATGCATTCTTGCTTTTGGAGGGACATGGAAGGATCATCTTCCTTTGGTGGAATTCGCTTACAACAATAGCTACCAAGCCACCATAGGCATGGCACCTTTCGAAGCTTTATATGGAAGACCATGACGATCACCAAATTGTTGGTGGGAGTCTACAAACAAGCTAATACTTGGCCCAGACATGATTAGAGAAACCTCAGAGAAAATGGACTTGATACGAAGAAGAATGAGGACTGCCTAAGACAGACAGAAATCCTACGCAAACAAAAGAAGGACCGACCTTAAGTTTGAGGTTGGGGACAGGGTGTTCCTTAAAGTATCTCGTTTAAGGAATGTCATTTGCTTTGGGTCCAAAGGAAAGTTGGCACCATATTTGTAGGGCCATTTCCTATCATTGAAAGGATTGGGACGATGGCTTACAGAGTAGAGATACCCAAAAGACTGGCTGGAGTTCATAATGTTTTTCATGTTTCTCAACTACGAAAGTGCTTACCTGAGTCTGCGGAAGTTGTGGAGCCAAGCATACTAGAGGAAGTAGAAGAAGAACGAGAAGCAACCGTGAGAAGAGTTCCCACTCGTATCTTGGGTACAGAAGTCAAAATGCTATGCAACCGTGAAGTCAAGCTTGTTAAAGTTCAGTAGAGTGACGCTGAGGAAGACGCGACTTGGGAAACTAAGGAGAAAATACGCGCAGCCTACCCTTTTCTTTTTAAGGGTACATCCTTGTTCTCTTTTTCCTTAAGTTTATGCATGCTTGTATCTACCATTTTAAGTATATCTCCTCGGTCCTATTCCTTATCCTTAGGTATAAACCAATGGATGTAAACATGTATTTGAAACATTTTATGGTTGATGGTCGCAAGTGGCTGATAGTGGTTGCTCGTGGATGCATATACACACAAAATAGGTGTTAGATTGGCTCAGTCACTTTCTTCTTGCATATGCATATATGTATTTGTATATGGATTGATACTTGGTGTGTTATCATATGGACGTTGCATTTGTATGAATGATTGTGTACTCATGTAGAAAGAATGATTAGGAATAATTGCATATATAATGGACTCATGGCACTGACATAATTTGCATTAAGGAAGTCAACTGAATCAGTGGACCGCTTGATTTTGCATTAGATAAGGACATATACACACACTATGCATACAGTCATGCAAGCATTAGAAATCTTTTTAAGAACAATGAATGCCGGTGATTGATGGTTGAGTAGATGGACGATAGGATGGTAAGATATACATTCTTCTTGACTTGAAGATTTCAGGGACGAAATCCTTTAGGGAGTGGAGAATGTAACACCCTGTATTTTCTATGTTTATTAAGGTAACGAATTAAAGAATACTTAATTTTTAAAGTGAGAATTAAGGGAAACGGTTTATTCCATTGTGTTTGTCTTGGAATTCTACTTGAGATAGACTCCGATTTTGCGTGAATCGAACTACGTATGAAGAAGTTATGGAGTTCATAAGATTTCTAGTTTAATCAGAAAATTTAATTTAAACAATAATTAATTCAGAAGAACAATTCGAATTTCAAAATTCAGAGATTCAGCTGGGTGGGAAAATTCCCACCCATAGGTGTCGACTCCCCCCGGAGGGTTGACATAGGTGTCGACCCCCCAAGAGGGGTGTCGACTGGGGTGTCGACCCCCCTATAGGGGTCAACCCCCTCCCACAAATCCGAACAGTGAAAATTTGTGACCTGTTGCTGAGTCTTTAGGGAATATGTGGCTTTTTCTGGATAACTTTATCTTGTCTGGACGGTCTTGATTGCTCCTAGGTTGATCTGATGGCTCACATAAATCTAAACCTCTATAAAAGCAACCCCAACCGTCAACCCTAAATCACACAAAAATTCATTGCAAGAGCCGTCATGTTGTCCATGTTCAACTTATAGTAGCCGCCATTCTTCCCCAATTAGAAAGCAAATTAGAAGCTACAAATCGAATAAAAACTAAATTAGAGAATCGATAGTCTACTTCAAGGGATAGCTATTCCATTTCAGAATACAGATCCCAGAAAAACAAGACTGTTCTTTTGTTTGTAAGTTTAGTTAACTTTTAGACGTGAACAAATTGAAGTCATGATTTGTAATAAAGTGAAAATTAGAACTGTGCAAGTTGGATGATAATAGTGATGCTGATTCATGTCTATTCGTGTGATAATTCTATCATATATGCCTATGAGACTATTGCGTTTTATTGAACCAATCATGTTGTATAGAATTTGGTGAATGAACCTATTATGTTGCATAGAAATTTGGGAATGAAAACTATCATGTTATATGCAATTTTGGTGATTCTATCATGTTACGTTGCATGCAAGTTTATTAGCTAAGTCATGTCATATATGCCTAAATGATTAGATCCACATGCCTCTATGGTAGATTTATGTTAACCTGATTCATCCCAAATGCAAGTTCACATCTACATGCCTAATTAAGTTTGTGTAGTTCTTTGTAAACACGTATTTACATGCTTATTATTCATGTTGGGTGGATCTAAAATTGCAAGTTCATAATTAAATGTGTATTGTTCTGTGCCAAATTCATATGACATATGTTTAGTTGGATCCATATTCTGCTTGTTGGAATATTACATGTTCCTTCCTTTTCTCCTTTTGTTTATGAGTTAGGCTAAATTGCGAAGCCTAACATTTTATGTGATTTATGCGAACGTATAAGGGGGGTAACGTTGGGAAAATAATAAATTACATATTATTGGCATAGTTTGGTAGCATGAACGGTATGATTTATATACCTAAAAATTATGAACATGATTTAGAGGGTAAATGGGGCTTGACTTGAATAACAACAATTGATTGATAATTTATAAACATGAAGGATAAAAATGTTAATTTAGCAAAAGATGAGTATGCCTAACACGAGGTTAGATTGAGTTACGGTGTTAGACTACCCGGAACCGCCCGACACATCCTGCAACCGTAACAATATAGATCTAATGGGAGAGGTTAGCACATCAAGCCTAAAAGAACCAGAGGTTGGACTAAGTTGCGGTGTAAGACAGCCCGGAACCGACCGACACATCCAGCGACCGGAACAATACCAGTCTAATATGAGTGGTTGGTGCTATAATGAATAAATTTAAGCCAAGATAGGAATGGTAGGGTTAGGTTAATTAAGGCAACACTTAACCAATACAACATGTTAACTAAATTGATGGGTGGGGTTAGGTTAACTTGAGAACATTTAACCATTTTAACATGTTGATTAGGAAACCCTAATAACGGGGTCCCATTTCAGCAGTAACCCACATAGATGTACCATGGTACCCTGAACTAGGCAGGGTAGGGCATGATTACTAGGATGATTATAAGCGGTCGAAAACAATGGCGGGTGGTGCGTTAGTGTAGGTTCCGATGGAGTACGGGCTTGCATGTACTACGAAGTGTAAAAAGCAGGCACTGGGCATCAGTAGTTATACACTGTGAAACACCCCACCCCCGCTAAGATCACTCACAAAGGGAATGCCTTAACTTTAGTGGAGCATTATAGATAAAAGACATAGATAATTTACAAGACCAGATATATATAAGCAGCGGAAGATAAAACTAACTTTATTTCAAACATGGTTCATAACAAAACATTATAGCAAACTGTTTCAAACCAACTTCCAAATCATTACATCATAATGTCTATCTTGATTATTATATAAAGAAGCATAAAACAAAATAAAACTGCATAAATCCCCAAGTAGTAGTGTATCCAAAGCCATAGCCAAAGGTAAGAGATTCCAAGTTATACATCACAGAGTCTTCAAACTAGGAAAGATGAACGGTCCAAATTAAGCTGAGTTATTCCCTCCCTGGCTACCTGAGGAGGCGGGGGAAGGGGGGATGGAAGAAAAGAGAGCAAAAGAAAATGGGTTAGACATAAGTCTGATAACTCTACTGATTTTTCAGCGTGTGAATAAGGAAAAGGGTCATGATAGGAATAAACTGAGATAAGGAATAAACTGTGAAAATAGGACCATAACAGAATAACTAACTAACATAAACCAAGATAAGGAAGTTTAAACCGAATATACTATCACAGCCATTCTACTTCTCTGCACCTATTTATACTAGTCCCAAATGGCCCCCCACATACATGGTGAAATGATCCCTTTTTATCGATCGGCTCCTACTCGCATACATTTGTCCCATGTGTCATTCGGCCCCCGCATGATTGCAGATACCTGTGCTGGTCCAACCATGGGTTGTATCAAATCCTATGGTGGCAAACCGACACGATTCAAGATGCATAGTGTATGACTACTGATGCCCAGTGCCTCCTTTTTCCACTCCGGAGTACGTGCATGCCCGTACTCCGTCGGAACCTACACTGATGCACCACCTGCCGTCGTTTTGACCTCTTATAATCAGCCCAGTAATCGTGCCCCATCCTGCCTAGTTCAGGGTACCATGATACATCTATGTCGGTTACTACTGAAATGGGTCCCCGTTTTTAGGGTTTTTTAGCCAACATGTTAAATTGGTTAAGTGTCCAAGTTTACCTAACCCCACCCATCAGTTTAGTTAACATGTTGAATCGATTAAGTGTTTCCTTAATTGACTTAACCCTACTATTCCTGACTTAGCTTTAATTCATCTCATTAAAGCACCAACCACTCACATTAGACAGGTATTGTTGTGGTCACTGGATGTGCCGGTCGGTTCTGGGAAGTTTTAAACCACAACTTAGTCTAACCTCAGGTTGTTTTGGGATCTATGCACTAACCACTCACATCAGATAGGTATTGTTACGGTTGTTGGATTTATCGGGCGGTTCTGGGCTGTCTTATACCGTAAATCAATCTAACCTCGGGTTAGTCATATTCGTCTTTTTCTAAATTTATATATTTATCCTTTTATATTTATATGTAAATTTGCCAACAATTTATTGTCATGGCCCACTTTCCCGCTAAATCAAGTTCATAATTTTTAGGTATAAAAATTATACCATTTTCATGCCATTTATCATGATTATGCCAAACGTGCCAATTACATGCAATTTCAAGTTTTCCCCAATGTTACCCCCGTTGTACGTTCGCAAAATTTCATAGGATGTTAGGCTCGATATTTTAGCCTAACTTATAAAACAAAAAGGGGGAAAGAGGAACTTTGCAATATTCCAACATCATACAAAAGTATGGATCTAACTACACATGTGTCACATGAATTTGGCATAGAACAATATACTTTTAATTATGAACTTGCAAATTAGATCTATGCAACATGAACCACAAGCATGTGAATTTACATAAAACTATGCAAATTAAACTTGGCATGTAGTGGTGAACTTGCATAGGGGTTGAATCATGTTAACATAGATCTAACATAAAGGTACATGGATCTAACATATAAAGTTGTAGATCTAAACAAATAAGGTCATAGATCTAAACATGTATGCATAATGGATCAAAACAATTATGCATAAATGACATGACTTAGACTAAAACTTGTATGTATCATAATATCACCAACTTACATATGATAATTTCATTCCCAAATTCCTATACAACATCATAGGTTTATTCACCAATTTCCACATAACATGATAGGTTCGATAGACCACAATAGTTCATAGGCATATATGATAGAATTGACATGAATAGACATGAATCAGCATCACATACAACCTGATACAATTCTATTTTACAAACCATGTCTTTAATTTATTCGCATCTGAATGATAACTACACTTACAACAAAAAGAAAAACTTGATTTCTGGGATCTGTATTCTGAAACTTAATTGCTCGCCTTTGATGTAGGCTAATCATTGTTCTAAATTAGATTTGATTTAATTTGATTTGAAGCTTCTATCTTGCTTTCAAGTGGAAGGAGGATGACGGCTACTCTAGTTCGGCCATTGACGGCATGACGACTCTTGGTATGAATATTTGTGATTTAGGCTTGAGAGTTAGGTTGCTTTTATAAAGGTTTAATTAAATAAGAGCCGTTAGATCAACCCTAGATGCAATCAAGACCGTCCAGACAAGATAGAATAGCCACATAAGCTCTAATGACTCAGCAGGGAGTCAGAAATCATCATCTTCCAGATCTGCCCAGAGGGGCGTAGGTCGACCACTAGGTCAACCCCCTGGTCGACCAGTTTGGGGTGGGAGGTCGACCTCCTAGTCGACCTGGCCTTGGGCGGGAAATTTCTCGCCCAGCCCGCATCTGCTTCTGATTTTTGAATTTTGAATTCTGAATCAAGCTGTTTGAATTTTTAATTTAATTCAGAAACCTCTAAAGTCCATTACTCCTTCATACGGAGTCCGATTTATGCAAACTCGGGCTCTACCTCAAGCAGAATTCCTAGACGAACGCAATGGCTTAACCCGTTTCACTTAATTCTTACATTTGAAATTAATTATTCTTTAATTCGTAACCTTAGTATTTACAGAAAATACGGGGTGTTACATTCTCCCATCCATAACGGATTTCTTCCTCGAAATCTTCAAGTCAAGAAGAACGTATATCATACCATTCAATCGTCCATCTACTCAACCCTCAAACATAGGCGTTCATTGTCCTTAAAAGAATTCAAATGCTTCACGATCATATGCATAGTGTGTGTACATGTCCTTATCTAATGCAAAATCAGGCGGTCTACTGATTCAGTTGACCTCCTTAATACAATTCATGTCAATGCCATGAGTCCATTATGTATGCAATCGCCCCTAATCATACTTTCTACATGAGTGCACAATCATTCATACAAATGCAACATCCACATGATAACACATCAAGTTTCAATCATATACAAGTACACATATGCATATGCAATATGAAAGTGACTGAGCCGATATAAAACCTAAAGTGTGTGTATATGCATCCACGAGCAACCACTAGCAACCACTTGCGACCATCAATCATAACTTGTTTTCAAATACATGTTTACATCCATTGGTTTCTACCTAGGGATCGAGAACAACACTGAGGAAAATACTAAAAAGATAGATACGAGCATGAACAAACTTAAGGAAAAAGAGATCAAAGATCTACCCTCAAAAAGAAAAGGGTAGGTTGCGCCTATTCTGTCCTCAGTTTCCCAAGTCGCATCTTCCTCGGCGTCGCTCCACTGAACTTTGAAAAGCTTGACTTCACGGTTACGTAGTTTTTTGACTTCTGTACACAAGATATGAGTTGGAACTCTTCTCACAGTCGCCTCTCGTTCTACTTATACTTCCTCCAATATGCTTGGTTCCACTACTTCCGCAGACTCATGTAAGCACTTCCGTAGGTGAGAAACGTGAAAGAAATTATGAACTCCAGCCAATCTTTCGGGTAGCTCTACTCTATAAGCCATCTTCCCAATCTTCTCAATGATAGGAAACGGCCCTACAAATCTTGGTGTCAACTTTCCTGCGGATCTGAAGCGAACGACGTTCCTTAAAGGAGATACTTTAAGGAAAACACTGTCCCCAACCTCAAACTAAAGGTTGGTCCTTCTTTTATTAGCGTAGGACTTCTGTCTATCTTGGGCATTCTTCATTCTTCCTCGTATCAAGTCCACTTTCTCTGAAGTTTCTCTAATCATATCTGGTCCATGTATGAGCTTGTTTGTAGACTCCCACCAACAAGTTGGTGAACGGCATGGTCTTCCATATAAAGCTTCGAATGGTGCCATGCCTATGGTAGCTGGGTAGCTATTGTTGTAGGCAAACTCCACCAAAGGAAGATGATCCTCCCATGTTCCTCTGAAGTCAAGAATGCATAATCTCAAGAGGTCTTCTAGTACTCTGTTCACCCTTTCCGCCTGACCATCGGTTTGAGGGTGATAGGCAATGCTTAAGCATAGCTGTGTGCCTATAGCGTCTTGCAAACTCCTCCAAAACTCGCTTGTAAAGATAGTGTCTCGATCACTCACTATACTGGAGGGTATCCCAAGGAGTCGAAAAGTCTCTATAAGATAAATAAATGCTAGAGACGAGGCAGTTCTTCTATTCTTAACAGGTATAAAGTGGGCGCTTTTAGTGAGCCTGTCCACTAATACCCAAATACTGGTATTGCGCCTTCTTGACCGAGGCAGCCCATCAATAAAATCCATTGAAATGCTATCCCATTTCCACTGTGGGACCTCTAGAGGGATGACGCAATCCACCAGGCTTCTTTTGCTCCGCCTTGACCTGTTGGCATATTAAGCACTTAGAGATGACTCCAGCTACATCCCTCTTCATGCCATTCCAGAAGAAAACTCTTTTTACATCTTTATACATCTTGTATCCACCTGGGTGTATGATCAACTTAGAATGGTGTGCCTCTTCGAGAACCTTCTTCACCAAATCCCTTACTTGTGGGATGCATAGCCTTCCATCCTGCCTCAACCAGCCCTTACCATCGATGGAGTATCTATTGAGGTGACTAGAAGTCTCTCACCTAATTAGCTTGTCCATTAGATCAACTAGCTGATGGTCCTCACGTTACGCGGTTCCTATTGTGTCCAAAAGAGTTGGCCGCACCTCAAGCGATGTTAATAAACCAGTCACATGATCGATGGAGGGTCTAAAGTCAAAGTTGGCTATATATTCCAAGCTCTGCCTTTCTACATAGAGTGGGATTATGGTCAGCTTCTTTGGTCTAAAGACAAAGTTGGCTATATGTTCCAAACTCTGCCTTTCTACAAAGAGAGGGCTTAAGGTCAGCTTCTTTCTACTCAAGGGGTCTGCTACTACATTGCCCTTGCCAGGGGTATAGGAAATCTCAAAATCATAGGATGCTAAGAATTCCAATCACCTTTGTTGCCTCAAGTTAAGATCTTTCTGCGAGAAAAGGTACTTCAACGATTTATGGTCAGTATACAATTCAAATTTCTCACCTAGGAGATAATGGCGCCAAGACTTAATCACAAAGACGATGACAACCAATTCTAGATCGTGGGTTGGGTAGTGTTTCTCATGTGCTTTCAGCTGTCGTCCTCCATTAGCTACTACCTTCCCTTCTTGCATTAAGACAACACCTAGTCCCGTACCATATGCATCCGTGTATACAGTAAACATCTTTCTCCCATCTGGCAATGTCAGAACTGGGGCTGTTGTTAGAGCCCTCTTTAATTGTTGGAAAGCAATATCGCATTCCAAATCCCAATTGAAAGTTAGGTTTTTCTTTGTCAACTTCATAAGCAAAGCTGAGATTTTCGCAAAATCTTTGACGAACTTTTGGTAAAAGCCTTCTAGCCCAAGGAAGCTTCGGACTTCGGTCGCATTCCTTGGAACCTTCCAATCTTGCACCGCAACTACTTTTGCGGGGCCCACAGCCAACCCTTCTTTGGATACCACATGTCCAAGAAATCTCACTTCTTTTCTCCAGAAATGGCATTTGGAGAATTTGGATTTTAACTGATGTGCACGAAGAGTATCCATGACTTCTTTTAAATGCTGAGCATGCTCTTCCTCATTCTTTGAGAAAATCAAGATGTCATCTAAGAAGACCACCATAAACTTACTGAGGAACTCTCGGAACACCCTGCTCATCAAGTCAACGAAATAAGCGGGTGCATTTGTCAGGCCAAAAGGCATGACCAGCCACTCGAAGAAACCATCTGGGGTTCTGAACGCGGTCTTATCGATGCTGTCTTTAGCCACTCTTAGTTGATGAAACCCCATAGCAAAATCTAGTTGGGAGAAAACAGATGCACCTACAAGCTGATCGAACAAGTCATCTATTCTTGGAAGTGGGTGCCTATTTTTCTTGGTCAGCTTGTTTAGATCCCTATAATCAATGCATAGGCGAAGTAAACCATCCGCTTTGGTTGCGAATACTACTGGGGCACCCCATTCAGAAGTACTCCTCCTTATAAACCCTTTCTCAAGAAATTATTTAACTTGCTTGCTGAGTTCTTTCCTCTCCCTTGGAGGCTTGTGTCTAACGGGTAAAGCAATAGGTTTTGCATTGTCAATGAGGTATATGCGGAAATCAATCTCCCACTTTGGAGGTAACCCCGTCACCTCTTCAAAGACATCCGAGTATTCACGGACTACTCTAACAGACTGCAAATTCTCAATAGATGCATCAAGAGATTCTAGATAGCTAAGCATAACATAGTTCATGGGATTACAAGAAATTTCGAGAGTGTTACCAAGGCTAGTCATGAGACTGACCACTCTCTTTTCACAGTCGAGGATGGCACAATTACGGGATAGCCAATCCATGCCTAGAATCAACCCATAGCCCGTGTAGCCCAAAACATAGGCATTTCATCTAAATCCAACACTTAGTATAGAAATTTCCAAATCCAAACAAAGCGTTGACTGATAAGTTAAGCCCCCAATTAGATTTGAAACAACCAAGGGATCCTCTACTAAACTGGTGTCTAGGTGCAGAGATTCAACTAATGCAGTAGATATAAATGAGTGTGATGCACCAGAATCAAATTGTGTATGAATAGGATGATCAAAAAGATAGACTAAACTTTCGACAGAAATATTTCTTCCTCGTTCTTGCAAAGGTACTATGAGAGCGTGAACTTGTCCTTTTGAATAATGTCCAGCTCGCTGCCCTTGCCCTTGCTTTCTTGTGCAGTCCTTAGCCATGAGTCCTGTCTCGCCGCAGTGGAAACATCCACCCATCTTCCTCTTCTTCTTCCTCCAGTCTTTGACCAGATGTCCAGGAATGCCACAAAAATTACACTTCCTCTTGTCACGGGGTTTGTTGTTCTTCCCTCCTTTCTTGGAGTCTGTCTTCTTGCTCTGTGATCATTCCCCTTTCTTATCTTGAGATACTTCCACCTTTGTCTCCTTCTTTCCAGCCTTATCTTCTTCTTCCAATAGTGCCATGTCCACCAGCCTCTCGTAAGTCGCGCCCATAGATATATGGGACATAGCTACGCTGTGCAGTGGCTCATTCAGTCCTTTAAAAAAACGGAGATCCTTCTTATGAGGAGTTTTTACTAACTCTAATCCGAACCTAGCCAGCTGGTTGAATTGGTTGACGTATTCCTTGACCGTCATACTTCCCTGTATGAGAGCTATGAATTTCTCCATTTGAAGGCTTCGTTCAGCTTGTGAGAGGAATTTCATTTAAAATATCACTCTAAAATCCATCCAAGTTTCAATGGGTCTTTCAGCATTAGTCACTTCCCACCAATAGGAAGCCTTGTCTTTGTGAAACCGTACTGCCAACTGTATCTTCTGCCTATCATCCACGTTCAAAGATATCGAACAAATCCCCAGTTTCTTTGAGCCAGTTTCTTGCTTCCACGAAGGATTCATTTCCATTGAAGCTCTTTCCACCCATGGCTCGAAAGTTATTAAATATTTTTGAGAAGGCATTTTCACGCGGAGGAGGAGGAGGAACTCTACAGGTGGGGGAGGAGGAATGTCTGCCGGGCCTACGACATTAGTCCTAGCCTCTAGGTACCTTCTGAGCCAGCCAGCTACCGACACGCCCTCTAGAAGGTTTAGATCCCCAGACATGCTGAAACGAAAAAGGAAAGATTCAAAACAAAGGATAGAAAAATAGTGCATATGGCTTTGGGGTACTATGTCTTTTTAAAACAAAACACTTTTTCTTGAAAATTGCTTCTTTAAACTTCTTTTTGAAAATAGTTTTCAAATTTTTTATCTGATCTGGTAAACCTTTGCTCTGATACCTTGTGAAACACTCCACCTCCACTAAGGTCACTCACAAAGAGAATGCCTTAACTTTAGTGGAGCATTATAGGTAAAAGACAAAGATAATTTACAAGATAGATATATATAAGTAGCGGAAAATAAAGCTAACTTTATTTCGAACATGGTTCGTAACAAAACATTACAGCAAACTATTTCAAACCAACTTCCAAATCATTACATCATAATTTCTGTCTTGATTATTATATAAAGAAGCATAAAACAAAATAAAACAGCATAAATCCCCAAGTAGTAGTGTATCCAAAGCCTTAGCCAAAGGTAAGAGATTCCAAGCTATACATCACAGAGTCTTCAAGCTTGGAAAGATGAACGGTCCAAATTAAGCTGACCTATTGCCTCCCTGGCTACCTTGGGGGGGATAACGAAAGAAAAGAGAGCGGAAGAAAATGGGTCAGACATAAGTCTGAGTAATTCTAGTGATTTTTCAGTGTGTAAATAAGGAAAAGGGTCATGATAGGAATAAACTGAAAATAGGACCATACCATAATAACTAACTAACATAAACCAAGATAAGGAAGTTTAAACCGAATATACTATCGCACCCATTCTACTTCTCTGCACCTATTTATACTAGTCCCAAATGGCACCCCACATACATGGTGAAATGATCCCTTCTTATCGATCGGCTCCTACTAGCGTACATTTGTCCCATGTGTCATTCGGCCCCCGCTTGATTGTAAATACCTGTGCTGGTTCAACCATGGGTTTTATCAAATCCTATGGTGGCAACCCGACGCGATTCAAGATGCATTGTGTATGACTACCGATGCCCAGTGTCTGCTTTTTCCACTCCGAAGTACGTTCATGCCCGTACTCCGTCGGAGCCTACACTGACGCACCACCCGCCGTCGTTTTGACCGCTTATACTCAGCCCAGTAATCGTGCCCCACCCTGCCTAGTTCAGGGTACCATGATACATCTATGTGGGTTACTACTGAAATGGGTCCCCGTTACTACGGTTTTCTAGCCAACATGTTAAATTGGTTAAGTGTCCAAGTTTACCTAACCCCACCCATTAGTTTAGTTAACATGTTGAATTGATTAAGTGTTTCCTTAATTGACTTAACCCTACTATTTCTGACTTAGCTTTAATTCATTTCATTAAAGCACAAACCACTTACATTAGACAGGTATTGTTGTGGTCACTGGATGTACCGGTCGGTTCCGGGCAGTTTTACACACAAACTCAGTCTAACCTCGGGTTCTTTTGGGCTCCATGCTCTAACCACTCACATTAGATAGGTATTGTTACGGTTTCTGGATTTGTCGGGTGGTTCCGGGCAGTCTTATACCGTTACTCAATTTGACCTTGGGTTAGGCATATTCGTCTTTTTCTAAATTTACATATTTATCCTTTTATGTTTATATGTAAATTTGCCAACAATTTATTGTCATGGCCCACTTTCCCTCTAAATCAAGTTCATAATTTTTAGGTATAAAAATTATACCATTTTCATGCCATTTATCATGATTATGCCAAACGTGCCAATTACATGTAATTTCAAATTTTCCCCAACGTTACCCCCGTTGTACGTTCGCAAAATTTCGTAGGATGTTAGGCTCGATATTTTAGCCTAAATTATAAAACAAAAAGGGGGAAAGAGGAACTTTGCAGTATTCCAACATCATAAAAAAGTATGGATCTAACTACGCAAGTGTCACATGAATTTGGCATAGAACAATATACTTTTAATTTTGAACTTGCAAATTAGATCTATGCAATATGAACCACTAGCATGTGAATTTACATAAAACTATACAAATTAAACTTGGCATGTAGTGGTGAACTTTCATAGGGGTTGAATCAAGTTAACATAGATCTAACATAAAGATATATGGATCTAACATATAAAGTTGTAGATCTAAACAAATAAGGTCGTAGATCTAAACATGTATGCATAATGGATCAAAACAATTAGACATAAATGACATGACTTAGCCTAAAACTTGTATGTATCATAATATCACCAACTTACATATGATAATTTCATTCCCAAATTCCTATACAATATCATAGGTTTATTTACCAATTTCCACATAACATGATAGGTTCGATAGACCACAATAGTTCATAGGCATATATGATAGAATAGACATGAATAG
Organism: Allium sativum; assembly: GCA_030737875.1. Classification (NCBI taxonomy): domain Eukaryota; kingdom Viridiplantae; phylum Streptophyta; class Magnoliopsida; order Asparagales; family Amaryllidaceae; genus Allium; species Allium sativum. The sequence continues at coordinate 256,623,981 of CM060924.1, read as the reverse complement.
ACATGAATCAGCATCACACACAAGTTGATATAATTCTATTTTACAAATCATGTCTTTAATTTATTCACATCTGAAAGATAACTTCACTTACAACAAAAGGAAAAACTTGATTTCTTGGATCTGTATCCTTAAACTGAATTGCTCGCCTTTGATGTAGACTAATCGTTGTTCTAAATTAGATTTGATTTAATTTGATATGAAGCTTCTATCTTGCTTTCAAGTGGAAGGAGGATGACGACTACTCTTGGTCAGCCATTGACGGCATTACAACTCTTGGTATGAATATTTGTGATTTAGGGTTGAGAGTTAGGTTGCTTTTATAGAGATTTAATTAAATAAGAGCCGTTACATCAACCCTAGAAGCAATCAAGACCGTCCAGCCAAGTTAGAATAGCCACATAAGCCCTAATGACTCAACAGGGGGTCAGAAATCGTCATCTTTCAGATCTGCTCCGGGGGGGTAGGTCGTCCCCTAGGTCGAACCCCTGGTCGACCTGTTTGGGGGGTGGTCGAGCCCCTTGTCGACCTCCAGGTCGACCTGGCCTTGGGCGGGAAATTTCCCGCCCAGCCCACTTCTGCTTCTGATTTTTGAATTTTGAATTCTGAACCGAGCTATTTGAATTTTTAATTTAATTCTGAAACTTCTAAAGGCCATAACTCCTTCATATAGAGTCCGATTTATGCAAACTCAGACTGTATCTCAAGCATAATTCCGAGACAAACGCAATGGCATAACCCATTTCCCTTAATTCTTACATTTGAAATTAATTATTTTTTAATTCGTAACTTTAGTATTTGAAGAAAATATGGGGCGCTACACACTGTCCATCCTGAATTGTGTCGGGTTGCCACCACAGGAATTTATACACCCCAAGGAGGGACCTGCACAGGTATCTACAATCAAGCGGGGCCGAATGACACAAGTTTAAATGCATACGAGTAGGAGCCGATCAATAAAGGGATCACTTTGTTATGAACACATGGTGGTAGTTGGAACATGTATAAATAGGTGCAGAGAAATAGTAATGAGTGCGATAGTACATTCAGTATCCTGCCTTATCTTGTCTTATGTTATCATGTTATTCTGGTATTGTCCTATTTTCAGTTTATTCATGTCGTGATCCTTTTTCTCGTTCACATGCTGAAAAATCACTGGACTTACCAGGCTTATGTCTGACCCATTTTTCTTTCATCTTCTTTTCTTCCGTTCCTCCACCCCCCCCCCCCCCCCCCAAGGTCCACATGGAGGGAATACTTCAGCTTAGTCAAACCCTTTGCAAGCTTAAAGAGAGTAGATGTATTGCTTGGATTCTCTTTTCTTGGGCTGTGGCTTTGGGTACACTATTAATGGGGATTTATGCTACTTTATTTTTGTTTTATGCTTCTTATGTTTTAATCATGACAGAGATATTGTTGTAATGATTGGGAAATTGTTTTGAGATAGTTTGTTGTAATGTTTTGACTAAACCACGTATGTATGAAATAAATTTAGTTTTTCCGCTGCTTATATGTCCGTCTTGTAAATTATCTGTGTCTTTTACCTATAATGCTCCACCAAAATTAAGGCATTCCCTTTGTGAGTGACCTTAATGGAGGTGGGGTGTTTCACATGATGTGTTCATTGCTTCCTTTTTGGAGAAACATTTGATTATTGGTGCCTCGGCTTTGGAGGCCATTACTAGTCTTCATCACGGGAAGGACTTTGAGTTTCTTGTCCCTGCTAAGGCTAAAATCTAACGCTTATCGTATTTGATATTTTCAGTCATTATGCAAGCAAATTGGTTAATATCCAAACTCCGTTTACAATCCAGCTTGGTTAATTAAGTCATTGGAGACTTTCCCCACTCACTTGTACCGATTAATCCAAGCATCAGTAAATTTAGAAGGAATGCCCCTAGAAAGGACTTTGGTTTTGACCTAATGTTTGTCGTGATCGGATTAGGTGCTTCCTGGCACTAACGATCAATAGGGTGCTCGATATTCTTCACATCTGAGATTCTAAGATGCTATGCAAATGGATTTTTCAATTTTCACATTTGAAATTATCAAATGCTATGCAAATGGATTTTTCATTCTTCACATATGAAATTATCAAATGCTAGCAAATGAATTTTTCATTTTTCACACCTGAAATTATCAGATGCAACGCAAATGGATTTATCATTTTTTACATCTGAAATTATCAGATGCTACGCAAATGGATTTTTCATTTTTCACATCTGAAATTATTAGATGCTGCGCAAATGGATTTTTCATTTTTCACATCTGAAATTATCAAATGCTACGCAAATGGATTTTTCATTTTTCACATCTGAAATTATTAGACGCTACGCAAATAGATTATCATTTTGCACATCTGAAATTATTAGATGCTATGCAATTGGATTTTTCATTTTTCACATCTGAAATCATCAGATGCTACACAAATGGATTTTCCATTTTTCATATCTGAAATTATTAGATGCTACACAAATGTATTTTTCATTTTTCACGTATGAAATTATCAGATGCTATGCAAATGGATTTTTCATTTTTCACATTTGAAATTATCAGATGCTACGCAAATGGATTTCATTCTTCACATCTGGGGTTTCCAACTGTTACGCAGATGGATTGACACTCTTCAAATCTTAGATTTTAGATGCTACGCAAGTAGATTTATCACTCTTCACATCTGATTTTTTAGATGCTACGCAATTGGTTTTCATTCTTCACATCTGGGGATTCCAGATTCTACGCAAATGATTTTAGCTACTATTATATCATTTCATAGGGCAACTATCAGTTTCTCGGTCAGATTTTCGACTTGGAAGGATATTTCTGTTTAGAAACTGATGATGTGAACTTCTCACCCGGGGAAGTACCCTTCGATAAAAGCTACAGCTCTCGTGTTTGTTTGTTGTATCACTTGTTCATTGTTTGGATCTTTGCAATTTTTCCATTCACTTTTCAATGCGTTGCTTCTCTAGTTTTGCATTTGTGCATGTTGATATTTACATCATTTTCCACTTGAACTAGCATTGTTCGGGTCATGACGCTACATGACAAGCGCTCGACAGATGTCCTACAATATGATCCATCTTTTAAGAATGTTTTGATTTGACATATAATTTTGCAAGCATGAAATTCATTCAGATAGATATGCCCTTAATCGTAGAGCTAATGTTCATTGCATCAATTGTAGATTATTACAGACTGTTTGCAAGAAGTTTTGAATACTACAGAAAGCAAAACGCGAAGCAAAGCATAAATTAAAGCAGGAAATAGAGCATGAAGTAAAGTGGTGGCAATGTTGATTGCTTATTTTAAGCCATTGGAATTGGAGCTCCATTAGCGGTTATCAGTTGATAATCAGCCTTAGCATGGTTTGAGCAGAAGCTACATTGCTTGGACCAGACTGATCATTTGATGTCCCTTGCTCCTGGGGAGTTGCAGAAGGATTCATGGCATGCAGATTCTTTATATACTGTTGTAGCCTGTTTTTCCTGATAAACTCCTCAATGTGTTTCTTCAGGTGTTGGCACCCATTAGTGTTATGACCAGGCTGGTTGTGAAATCTGCAGAACTTTATTTAGTTTGTTGCTTTATCGCTTATCCTTATCGGATATGGTTCCGCATACTCTTCAGAATTCTTTGTTGCAGGATAGATATTTTCAGGAGTGTCATTTAAAGTTGTCAGCTCCGGTGAGTTAAAATGGCGAGATTTCTTATTAGCCTTGTCGTTGTTCCCACAATTGGCGCGCTTCTGCCTCTGAGTGTTATTCTGATTATACCGAGCGGCAACATTTTTAGAAGCTTCAGGAAGTTAGTTTGAACTAGTAATATGAAGAGGTGTATCTTTATTCTCCAATCTCATGTACTCCTCGGTCTTGTTATAGAATTTTTCAAGCGTGCTTGGCTCTTTCATTTTAATTCATTTGCCAAATTTGCTATTCTCATCTATAGCGCCAATTAGAGACATTAAGATCATACGAAGCTCGGGATTTCCTACTTCGGATACAGTAGCATCAAATCTTGTAAGGAAATCTTTGACAGATTCTACTGGCTTTTGTTTCATTGACGTAAGAGAAATGACATCCTTTGCCTTTGTAGCTTGCCTCTTGAACTGCACTTTGAATTTCAGAATCAAATCACCAAATTGGTTGATGGATTTGGGCGGGAGCCTTGTAAACCACAACGATGCGACACCTTCTAGATAGAGAGGGAAGCATAGGAATTTCACCTTGTCTGTTACTTTAGCTCCATTCATATACCGTTTGTATTTGAATAGGAAGTGATTCGGATCAGAATTTCCGTTATACGGCGGTAGAGTAGGATGAGTGAACTTTTTAAGGAATTCAGCCTTGCGGATCATTTTTGTGAATGGATTTTTGCCAAGAGAGAAGTCCCATTCGCTTTCACTATCCTTGCGAGGCGTGTTATCTTTCATGATTTGCTTCTTCATATCTGTGATATATTCCTTCGAGTTGCATCACTCCGGAGAGCGGACTTCGATCTCTTTTCCGGATGCTCATCGTGGCGAGCGATCACGTTTAGAGGATCTAGGTCTTCTACTTCCACTACGGGAAGGTGCCCTCTTCACGAGACATGCAACTCCTCGGTTATTTTGATCGGAGTGATTTATAGCATTCTACTTTGAGTCTTCGACCACTACAACAAAAAACACTTTTCGCAACAGGCAATATCTGTTGCAGTAGACCTATTGCAACAGGCCTGTGCCTGTTGGTATAGCCAAAGTTGCAAAAAGTCTACAACATTTTCTGCCCGTTGCAGTAAGATGTTGCGGTATACTTTTTTGCAACAGGTTTTTGCTGTTGCAATAGATCATTTTGCAACAGTATATGCCTGTTGCAATAGATCCATAAATCTATAAAAAAAAATATAGCTTATAGATATTACATATTAAATGTATTCGTTTTAGTAATAGTGTATATCACAAAATAAATTAAACAAATAAAATTTTATTGTAACAAAGTTTTATTAGTACAAAATATTACAACAAAAATTTCTACAATTTTCATACATCATTCATGTATAACAATTTCTGTTGTGATAAATGGCAAAGCAAGCTATAATCCTGCGTACACCAATCAAGAATCATGATCCTCCTTAGTAGCTTGTGTTGCTGCATTGGCAGCATCTGGAACCGTGCTAATCTCCTTCAGTCTCTTTTTCATCTCATCGGGCTCCCGCCTCTTGTGAATTAGTATGCATTGAATAGCGTTTCCACTCAAGTTGCGCTTGAAATAATGCGCATTTGCATTGAATAGCGTTGAGTTTGATAATTATATGATCTGTCCACTATGAAACATTACAGATATACAACGAATAAGGAGAATGGAGTTTTTTTGCACTTTGAGGAAGAAGAGAAAAAACGTGATAACTCATTCCTTACCAAAAGTCCTCCTTTCGTATTTCATCCAAGACATGAATATTAGCATACCATGCAGCAGTAAATGTTGTTCACAAGCATATTAAGATTACCTTCATAAATGGCGTGTGTAACAAACCCAGATAAGCAAATACTCCATGCTGCAAACATGTATAGAGAAAAAATAAGTGAAATATGAGGATTGAAACATATAACGCATATTCAATGCGAAAAAAAAAACATAAATGACAAGTGTTTTGTACCTTGCTGTGCTGAAAACCATTGTTTTGCAATTAAGGACAATGCTTACAGACCAAGGTGGGAGATTATAGTGGATACCATTAAAAGCTACAGTTGCATAAGAGCAAGAATCATAGTTGGAAAAAAGGCATCACGAGATGATTTTGATCAATACACATGAGCCTGCATAAATAAATAATTTTGCTATTGATTTTTAAACATATTTGAACTTACATTTGTAACATATATGGCAGCAACCACTCATTACGTCAGTTACAACTTAATCAGCTAATTTCAATAAACCACCCAGGCTAATTGCAGTACATAGTTGTATAACAACTCATATGTAGTAATATAGCGTATTACAAGTCAACGTACGTCCAGTGGTTCAAATCAAGCGCAAAGCCTGATTCAAATTGTTGTGACCTCATATGCCAAAACCAGAACGCCAAAATATTGGGACGACGGTGATGGGCTTGATTAATTTGTTCATCGTATCAGAAAACTACCACTTTCAATTTCTCCTTCTTACCAAATCGATGTTGGCATCATGTATTCCAAGTAATGTAAATCATAAAAAAACACACCCTAACTACATCCATTTTTTTTAACTTAGTATATCCAAATGAATCTATATACACACCGACCCATGTACTCCAAGTTATTAGAAGAGATTTACATCTTCAGGTTTTCGATCGCCACACCTCTCATTTGGTACATCAATATTAGATATCACTGGAGGTACTATCCACCATGCTTGCCCACATACTTTTAAAACATTATTAAATATAGCAGGAAAAACATCACATAGTATAAGATGCATGACTTCAACTTACAGGCTGCCCATTCCATTACTTGCATTCTTTAAGTATATTAAATTTATATTTTATTTGGTTGATGCATGCCCCGTTTGAGTATATGCATCTTACAGCCGAAAGTATAGAGTATTTATTTGGTCATGGTATATTTTTGTAGCTCATATGATGGGCAAATAAGGTTCAGGTTTGCAGTACATACGATAGATATATAATGCTCAGGTAAAAACAATGCCCTCCCTGGTGTAGTTTGTTGAGAAAGACGGTTATTGTGTCATGATACCAAGTATACGTAGAATACAGATATGTAAGCATAACTTCAATTTCAGTTTTTTATGGTAAGAAAAGAATTTCGAAAGACATTGTAGGATCAACTTTGATTTACCTTTTCATGGGCGCATGTGTAACCCAAATATGAGACCACAAACTACAATCTACAGTAATTAGAGAGGCCATCGTCCAATAATGATTAGGGTATGCACCACAAGAATCTGTCCCAGGCTCCAGCTGCGTGTAATATTAATATTACAGACCAACAACATATTAATAGCACATAATAAAAAAGGTCTTACAGAACCCTTAAAAAGATAGAAAGGGCCCAGAAATATAAATTAAACTTCTTGGATGAAATTTTATATGTATGCATCAATGATAACCATAATCCAGAATTTCCATTTGCCAAATATGATCTAGAGTCAATATATAAAACATGATAGGATTTCAAGGATTTGAATGATTTTAGCCGTATGCAACTTTTACGTAAAACTGATGACTAAATGAAAATCATCGAGAACCTGAACAACATTGCATGTACTGCCATAATAATACATATGTCTCACTTTAACTTGTACTAAGATATTCTCAGTACTTGTAAATATAGTTCATAGAATAGTGTACCTATATTGGACAGTACGTATAACTAGCAACTTCAATCAGATATTGAAATTTGTCCCAGCAACATCTCTTGGTTCATTCTGCATACAAATACATACCAAATCTGACTGGTTATAACAAATTTAAATGTAATTATAGGAAGAAGAAAAAAAAAGATAAAGAAATCAAGGAACACACTCTTATCCTTGCGTTAAATCCACTTCATGTATGTTGCAAACGTGTAGACAAACAAATGATTTAAGCATGCAGAAGGGGGTTTATATGTTTTTTGCAACAGGGCCTAGTAAAAGGAACTAAGTCTGGGACTTTCCATCAATCATATGCTTAATACTGGACAAATACCAAATAAATACTGTAGCCTAACATATGATTTAAGACCAAATAGGATATTAGAATACTCCGTCGCACTCCATTAATTATGTCTTTTCTCTGAGTTGCTATTCTTCCATGGCGAGAAGAAGCTCGTCGTTGTGAGAGAAAGACCGTAGCGGTAACAGAGTTGAGGATGGCATCAGTGGCGGTGCTGACGGTATCTGACTTGGATATGACGACGGAAATTGTAGAAGTTTTCTTCTTTAGAAGGCAAGAGAGGCGGATTGGGGATCTAGGGTTTAGAAGGATAAAGGGTGAACGGGTAAAGGCTGGAAAAAAGGTGGGGACTGGGGAGAAAAATGTGTGGCGGAATTTTAAGGTTGGAGCCAATATATTTTTAAGGATGGAGCCAAAATTTCAAGGAGCCGCCAAAATTCCAACAAAGGAGCCAAATTTCAACGAGGTGGAGCCAAAGTAAGGGCTGGAGCGTATAAACTGTTAATTATTATTGATTATGGAGTTATTAACTATAAATAACTATTAATTATTATTGATATGGAGTTATTAACTATAAATATCACTTTATAAAAAAAATTGTTAATTAATAATTGTATTAAACTATAATCTTAATTATTAAGTAATTACTAATATAGTTGGTAATTAAGTAAATATTTATTGAAAAGTTATTTATTACAAATTAATTTAATTACATTTAATTATTAGTAGTTTTAATTCTCAATTATAATCGAATACTAATTGTCAAATACAATGTATTATGTATAATATATTTATTATTTAATATCTATTGTTAATTAGATTTATTAATTATTAAAGGTAATTAATAATTGTTAAATATAATTTACACACTATTAATAACTAAACTTGTTAATTTATAAAAGTATTAATTCATATTAATTAATTATTATTACTTAATACTTGTTTATTTTTTTGTTATGAATATATTAATTATTTAATTTTTTATAATTTATTTAATATTTAAACATATTCATATTTCAAATTAATTATTATATAATTACTAGTAGTTAATCATTTAATTGGTAACTATTTAAAATTAATTATTAAAAGTTAATCAATAAAACCTTGCACTATATTCTTTACGCAACTGACTTTACCAGTTGTAAAAAACACAGTTATTGCGAAGACAGTTGCTAAAGATATTTATTCGCAACTGGCTAGGAAGAGCAGTTGCAAATAATATGTTCGTTGCAACTGATATGGAAGCACAGTTGCTAAAAGTATGTTTTTGCAACAGGAAGAGAAGTGCAGTTGCTAAAAATATGCTTTCCGCAACAGAAAGAAAAGGAAAGTTGCTAAATTTTATCTATTGCAACTACTATAGTAGGTTTGTTGCTAAATATCATTTACAACAACTGTCATTTATCGCCTGTTGCAAATAGCTAGTTGGGATAGGGTGTTTTTCTTGTAGTGGACGTTAGCGTCGTCTTTGCCAACAAATCCTTCCAAGTTGTCGTTATGAGGAGCGGAGGCTAATGAATTTGCATTCTCTTCTAGGATGACATGGATTTTCGAAAGAGGAGCGGGATTTGCTTGAGCATTTAGGAGAGGCTCACTTTATCCATCAAAGTTTGATTAACATCCATGAGAGTTTTATTAGGATCGGTTAAAACTTTGTTATCGGCTCCCATGCGTTGACTCAAATTAGTGACGATGGCACCTAATTCAACTTTAGTTACTCTGGCTCCGGATATTGAATTTTCTCCCCTTTCGAAGCAATTGGCAAGTGGAGTAGTCTCGTTGTGAGCAACATTGTCGTTTTCTTCAACGACATTGCTGGTGGTCTTCTTAGACTTTGCCATGATCTCGGATAAGGCCTTGAATTTTGATGAGAAATCATCGATTGGCCTAGATCTTAGATTTGCAGAATCTATTGTAGAAGTAGGCCTAAAACTTCAATGTGAAGGTAGTATATGCGAACACGGCCCCACGGTGGGCGCTAAAAGTTGATCTCAAAATTGGAATCAACACCAAGGGTGTGAAATCACACCTCAGCAATTATGGTTAGAAATTAAAAGGGGCCACAATCGCAAAATAAATGGAGAAAAACATGTAAAAGACATGGGATTTTCATAGTTTCGATTCAATTTGATACTACGTCCACTTTTCAATCATTCTTCATCATTATGGAAAGGATTACAAAGTTTATCATCGCGTTAATTACACTTGACCACTTTTGTGATAATTCTCCACTTTTGGCTCTCTTTACGCATTATATCACACTTGGATTCGAGAAGGAATGGATTGGATTGCGTAATTATATACTTTTCCTTTATTCCATCATGAAAATGAGGTTAGATCCGTGCATTGAAGAGGAGCAATGGCGATTGGAGATCACTTGGAGTAGATCGGAGTGTGAATTATTGGTGCTCAAAGAAGACGAGATCCATTCCACGTCGGAGAAAGGAGGAGAGAAGTTTGGCGGCCATTAATGGAGTTTTTGGAAACTTTAGAATTGTTGAGAATTCGTATTGGTAGCCATTCGCGACAGTGGAATCGGTCCCTTGAATTGTGGAGCAAGGGGCTATTTATAGAAGAAGCTTGAAGGCAGTGACAGTCTCATAATACAGTGTGAAGAGTTTGGATTGGGCATAAAATTGGATCGGGCTGAAACTAATTACAGAAATGCCACTAGTCCACTTTACGGTTTTATACAGCCGGCACATCCCATATTTACAGTTTCGCCACCACTCTTTGTACTTGGTCGATCCAAAATAAGCTGAATACACCGATCCACTTTACTCTATACATTGCCGATCCATTTTTATTCATAGGACCGATCCATTTTCTTCTGACTGTACCGATCCAAACATCGCAATGTACTGGTCCATTTTGTTGCTACAACACCGATCTAGCTTTGTCTAGTAAAACGGATCCACTTGTTTGCAGTCTGTCCTGCGTTACATCATACTGGAGCCTCACGTGTTATCAATACACCGATCGATCTGTTGTATTAAATGGTTCCGATCCACTTTAGAGCTTCATGCCTGATCCACATGGCAAATACATGGCCGATCCATTTTCCATCAATAGTACCTGTAACGACCCGTTTTTTGTCTATTCGAATTCGAATATTTAGATGTGTTTTAAATATTTTAGTTGGAATATAAGTGGATTATTAATATTGCATTCATTATCAAACGAACGATTAAACGTTTAATTTATATTTAATATAAAATGAACTCGAAATGTCGCAGTAGTTCATTAAATTGAGTTTTGAACTTCAATTGAACATATAGAACCCCTTTTATGTTGGAATTATGTGAAACAAGAAACATTAGCATCTTATTAATTATAATTTTCTAGTGAAAGAGAAAAATTGGAAATTCGGCTTATATATTGTAAGTTATGTCTAAATTAAAATTTTCAAATAGTCGCTATGGAAATCGTTATCAAACAATAACGTTTATTTAATAATTTAAATAGGAATTTCAATAGAATTTGAATATCAAAAATATTATTGTTGAGTCATAATTTCCATTTTGGTTTATATTGGAAATAATATATTATTTAATTCAGATGTATATGCGATAATAATAATTTATTATTATTCAATTTAATTGTTTTCTTATTTATTTATGTTTTAATGATAATTATATAAGCCGTATAAATAATTATTTTTCAAATGACCTTTGTTTTCAATGAAACAAATTCTATTGGAATGCGTATGGCTAAATATTATTAGTTTCCCAGTTCGGAGCCAATCAAAGTTGTCTTTTGTCAGTACATGAAAATTAGATGTGAACCGATAAATATATTAGAATTAAAATAACAATGATTTTGCAAATGAAGTCCGTTTTCAATAGAATAAATTTTAGTAAATCTGGAATGTCAAGATATAGCAGTACATTTATTTTTATCGTATTTGGAGTTCGTGAATATTAATACGAATCTAAGACGTGCATGATAATCAGTGGTGGAATTATATGTTGGCACATGATATCCCCAAACTTCTCAGTGAGTAATTTGGATGGGCTTATTTGGACTGTTTGTTTTGTGGTATTCAAATGCAACATGTTCCTCCAATTTATTTTCGGGCATTGTAAGGCAAATTTCTCACCTTGACCAAATATATATAGTTTATCATTTTGGCCAAACAAACATATGGTAAATGAACAATTCAAGACATTTTGAATCGTGAAGGAATAATTAGTGTATAAAGTAAAAAGTCGCATAGCCCCAGACCTACCCTAACAACACACACGCAGCTATGGAAGTGATGTAACACTGAAACTCCTAACCTCCTACCATCTAGCGCATACACAGCTAATACACAAGAGAGAAGACACATGCACATGCGAAATCTATCAGCAGCCTCCATTCTGCTGCAGTTACTTGCGTTGATAATCTGGTTCCTTGCATACAAATCTATCCAGTGCGTTGCCAACCAAACAATTAAAGTACATGCACCCCACGTTCCGTGTTCTCCACGCTTACTTCTTCTCCAAGCTTTCTCCAACTATATAATGCTGCCTATTCTGTTCGCATTCTTCCTCAAATGAAACGAAAGCTTTCACCTTTTTCCAAACCAACCGCAACTGAAATAATAATTAAAAAAAACCAAAACAACATAACCACACAGTAGCTTTTCGGTCCAAAACTTTAACAGCGGTGGAATCGAGGAATGCGTTGCTGATGGGATCGGGACCTACTGCGTGGAGATAGTACCGTGGAAGGCACTGCTATGCCAGGAGACGAGCATGATAGTGGAGACGATGTTGAGCGGTCCAGTCGGTCTCCGGCAAAGATGGAGCGGGTTTTCCACAGCGGTCGACGTTGAGAAACGCCGGAGCTGAATCGAACAATGCAAGCGAGTTTTTTTGAGGGAAGGAGTTGAAAGGAGGTGTTTATTTGTTGGTTTGGAGCCGAGTTAGTGGTGTCTTGTTTTAATGGAGCACACAAGTGTACTGGACAGTTTCAGCAATGAGAAAATTCCACCGGTGAGGAAAAGTTTCTCTTAGAGGCGGGCATTGGAGAATTGCGCGACTTAATACTGGAATGGAAAAAAAGAACCATGGAAAGAATAAACGCATGGATGGAGTACCGCATGGGGAAGTATTGAAGTGGGGAGGAAATATCTGTAGGATGGAAAGGGAAGTAGGATTGGCGGAAAGGTTATCGACAATGAAGGGGGGCATACTGGGCTTTTATGGATTGTCTTTGGGCCGGGCCCCCCTCTATAAAAGTAAAATTAAAAAAAATGAAAAGAAGGAAGAGCGAAGCAGGCAGGGTAGAAGAGAATAGAAGACGTGGGGTTGAATGTGAGCAAGTCAGTTTGAATCAAAACGTGGGAAGGGTAGAGCTTGGCCGTGATGAGTTCATAATGTTTCAGGAAACGGGGTAGAACTGTCTTTCAGGGGCGCTTAGGTGTTTGAAAGCAATTCGAGAAAAAAATATAATATATATGTTGGATAAGAAGGTCGTGTAGCTGGAGAATGCAGATGGAATGCTGCGAGAAGAAGAATGGATAAGGGGTGGCGGGTCTTTTACCTTGAAGTTGGGCATTGGGCCGTCTAAATATTGGTAAGGCCCAGATTTAAATATTAATGAAATAAGTCTTTTGACTTAGTTAATATTACATTACAATATATACATATACAATATATTCACACGCCATAGTAACATGGGAAAGAAGTTTTTTTTGTTTGCGCCTGTATGATGATGATACATTAATAAACGAAATTTGGCAAAATAAATTTCCAGTTAGAGTTAATTATACTAATTTAAAATAGTGTTAACTTACGATATTAATAACTTCTTATATCATTATCAAAATCGAACAAACTAAGGAGCGCTGGAATTGCGTTACAAGCAAGACTTGTGGAACTGATCAGGTCAAGACTGGCAGCAAAAGCAATTTTTAATTTAATTAAATGTCAGTTTAATTTAATTAAAACAGGACGCTTAAAGGACAGAATAAAACCAAGGTGAGTTAAGCTCACTCAATTTTCCCACTTATAATTATTATAAGTCGGGTTTATTATTTGTATGCTATGGCTGAAAATTTTCGGTTGTTTGATGATTGTTTGAATGTGTGTTGAATATCTTATATCAATCATTTAAATTAAACGGTCGTTTAATTTAAATGAAATGACATCATTATTTTTAACGATGATTTCCAAACAAGATAACTTACCTTGTTGGTAATGTTTATAAACATATAAACGTATTTAAATTAAATTGGATGCTTGAATGATTTTTATTGGTTGACCGCTATAAGTTGAATTGATTATTTATCTGCATGTGATCATTAGACGAATGGTTGAGCCCATATGATTGGATTATTGATTGTTAAGTCCAAATTCAACATTTGTTTGGTTATTAACCAATGGGTGATATTGGTTTATGAATTTATAACAGATGGCCAAAATGCAAACTGTTTATAAAGAGTGATTTATCATTAAGTAAATCGACAGAAAGGAAATTATGTAATTTATTTCATAACTAAATACAGATATTTTTTAAATATATTATTAAAAATGCAGTTTATGTAAAGGAAATAAACCAACCACGTATTGTTTGTTTAACAACAAATCAACAATTTTGTACCAAAAATCTTCCCGTGTGCGAAGCACATGCCACATCTAAATTATTAAATGGTTTATGAAGCAAATTCTTATATTATTGAGATGGATAAGCAAGTGATCAAGGGTCAATGTAACGGTTAATAACTGAGACTAATTGTTTTTAAGAAACAATTTAGATGAGATTATTTATAAATAAATTATTGTTTATTAAATAATAATCAAAGTAAAATGGAATTTATTTAAATTAATTACATTATTAATTAATTTAAATGAAGAGACAGGTCAAAGTTGATCAACGAATTAATCATGTTTTAGAGTTGACTAAACCAACTGTTTTAACTGAAACTGATTATTAAATTAAAATAGTTTTGTGCCGATAATTTAATGAAATCATTTAATGAATAATTATTTAACTTTATAAGAATTAAAAAGGGAATTTAATATTTATTCCAGTTAATGATCAAGTAAATTATAATTTTAATTAATAATGATCTAAGAAGTTATTTCTCAAATGAAGTTCATACAAGTAAGTTAGTAATGAAATATAATTGAATTCCAAGTGAGTTTATGGACAGGTTTATATTTAAACCAAGTTGGTCAATTAAGTCATAAAAGATATTTTTAAGCAAGTACGATAGGCTTAAAATACAGGTTACTTAATATTTGGATTAAGTAAAGGAAATCAAGATAGAAAACGGGTTGATATTAAACTAGAGTAATATAAACGAGTTTATAAAAGGAGATGTGATGATTAAAGCGATAATTTTATATTTACTTTACCTAATAATGGCATTAAGTGAAATGGATGGGATTTGAAATGGGATTTCCAAGAATATGTGATTTAAAGGTTTAAGAAAGGATTCTTGTAATTGAATTTGGTGAAGGATCGAGTAATGGGATTTGTAATACAACCCAGATAATGAAACCAATTATTTAAAGACGTTAAAGTTTAAAAGTTAATGTTATTTAATCATTTACTAAATCAATAAATTTAGTAATAGTAATATATTTAACAAGGAGATTTCAAAAGTTAGGATGTTTTAAAAAACCGTATTTAAAAAAAAATAGTGAAATGGTATTTGTTGGTAATGGGATGAATACGAGTTTTGACTTACAATTCATATTTACCTTAAGATAAGAATGTTGTTGATCAAGGTCTGAGAGGTAATTAAAATACCCTAACTTGAACGACTTCAGGATTATCGAAAGACGATATTAGTTGTAAAGTGGAGATGTTTGAAGTAATATATTTTGAGGAACAATGATGTATCGTTATTTGAAGAATTTGAGAATATATGGGATTCCAAAAATAAAAGGAACTAAAAAAATGGGGGGACTTGAGAACATGAAGTGATATTCCCACAATAAAAGAAATAAAGAAGGAGATTTGTAAAAATATAACGATATTTCCAAAATAAGGAGATGGGATTTGGGATGAGTTTATTCTAAAAGGGGAAGTGACGATTATGGTGTTCAAATAACGAAACAAAGGAGATATTGTAACAATCATTTGAAATGATAAATTGAATCGATTTCCCAATCTTAAATAATAAGTAACATTGTAACAAATGGTTTGAAATGATAATTAACGGTGGATGGGATATTGATTTTAAGATATTTCTCTAAATATTAAAATAAAATGATTTGAGAATATTAATATATTAAAATTGATATATTATTTTAATGGCCAAGTTATGTTATGTACTCAACCAATGAATCTATTTTATTTTTATGATTGTTTATTTTGACAGTTAAACAACCGACTGTCAAAATCTGACCCAACGGTATTGGTACGGAAAGACCGGGATCCAATTTATATTCAAAAACCATTCCGACCAATAAATATGAATACGTCGAAGGTGTTGATCGAGAAGGAGCAATTGAAGATTGTAGATCTTCATAAAACGGAAGAGTTATTTGCAATCTCTGGTTGATCCCTAGAGATACACTGTGATTCTGTCGTAGTTTAAATCTACAGGTTGCAAGGACTGCTGGCTACTAATCTATAGGGTGATTCCTAGGATGTGGTAGGAGGGTGCCTTCGGTTCATCCTGTTCCTGGATGACTTGTATGGACGATGTGAATAGTGGCCAAAAGTCGAGTATAACCTCAAGACTCATCGACCGAGAAATGAGAAAAATCGGGGAGGCAGCATGGCTATGTGGGTCGCACCCATTAGGGTGCATAATCACCTATCTAGAGAAATTCCTTCTGCTTCTTTAATCTATCAATGCTGTCCCTTTACGGGAAACAGTGGGTAGCTCCCAACCGTTGGTGATATACGTTCGATACACTCTAGCGAAATGAGTGGCCGGTCATATGTGGGCTGGGTTGCAAAACATTCTTGTTGAACACAGTGTATTCGCCTCTAGAGATACACTATCGGCAAGTGGTTCCTGTAATAACTCGGAAATGCGAGTCAGTTTAAAATTTTTATTTTGGCAATTTTTGCGAATTTTGATTATTTAAAATGGTTTATTTCAAATAATATCGACGAAAAATTTATTTTGAATAGAATAGAATGTATATATTTGTATAGATCGTCGTTGGAATATAAATAATTATTTATAATTATAAAAGGAATTGAAAATGCCACGGTAGTTCGATAATTTGATTTCAAACTTCAATTGAACGTACCGGGTGCAAAACAATCCGGATTTTAACAAAACCAAAAATAATAGGACCTATTTTAGAATATCTTTCCAACGAATCCGAAAAATCCAAATTTCATAGCGGGGATAAAAAGATATGGCCAAATGTATTTTCAGAATAGTCGCTATGGAATTCCAGCCCTTAAAAATGAAAATTTTGCAAATGACCTCGGATTTCAACGAAACCACTTGTGTTGGATCCGTGATGTCATGTTATTGCTAGATTCCAATTTTCATATTTTTTCGAATCAATATGTGAGCGTGGCAGAGGAAAACACGTTTGACCAGTTTCAGTTGATTTTAATCGACTGGAAAATGGCCATTTTTCAAACGGTCTCTGAATTTGACGAAGCTAGTTTTATTAGGACTGTATCGTCAATATGAAGCTAGAAAATATTTTTCTGGAATTTTTCGGGTTAGTATGTGGCCCCGGTAAATTGAAATGTGCATTCAAATTCAATATATAAAGATTTATATTTTGATTTTGGCGAAAACTGATCGAAATAGCCGAACTGCTTATGAAACATATCCCATTGTGTTCGGAATGGGGGTATTACGCTAGGGATGACAGTCGGTGGGTTCAGTTTTGGGCTCGAATTAAGATGGTGCTTATGGAGAATATAAATAAAATAATTAAATATATTACTATAACTTCCAACTCCCCCCTCCTTCTTTCTCTCTCTCCCTCTGTATACACGCCCGTTCGAAAATCAAAAGGGGGAAATCGCGAATCTCTTGCGCTTCCCTGTCATCCTCATCGTCGGAGCCCCAACGAAGCCTCCGCCCCCTCCTTAGCCGCGTCGCCGCCTTCCCATCATCTTCTCCCCTCCTTCCCCTTCTAATCCGTGAACCCGAAGCCTCCAAGCCCCTTCAGCTGTCGCCTCCGCCGTCCCAGCCTACCTCGCTGCCGCTCCAATGTTGCCAG
Organism: Allium sativum; assembly: GCA_030737875.1. NCBI lineage: Eukaryota > Viridiplantae > Streptophyta > Magnoliopsida > Asparagales > Amaryllidaceae > Allium > Allium sativum. Next base: position 256,606,210 of record CM060924.1, on the reverse strand, counting down.
CCACCGATAGCACCCCCTCTTCCTATTCCGGCCTCTCCAGCTTCAAAACCCTGAATCCCACCACCCTCCGACATCAACGAGCCTCCCCAGTCCCTAAGTCACCACTACTCCTTGAACGCGAGCACTTCCAATGCTTGTGAAATTGCCAAAGGCTGCATTGATTTGAGTAGCTACCTACGCCATCGACAAGGTGAGAAATTTGTTCTCTCACTCGATTTTTAAATTGGATTTTCTTTACATAAAAAGCGAATAAAGATTGGTTTTTTCTTTGTATGAGAGCGAATAAAAATTTGATTTTTCTTATAGGAACGATACCATAAAAATTTGATTTAATAAGCATAAGGTTTTGATTTTTATTAAGTATAAAGCTTTGATTTTTATAATGTAAAGCTATGATTTTTATCATCATAAAGATGTGATTTTTATTATGATAGAGGTGAGATTTTTATGAAACTTAAGATGTGGGTTTTATCCATACAAAGAATTGGTTTTTATACACTTAGAGATTTGATTTTTAAATATAATAGAGAATATAAAAATATAATCTTTATATTTGAAAATTCGAAATCTTTATATAGATAATAGCATAATAAAAATACAATTTTTATCTATATAGCAACGATATAAAAATAGAATTTTTATCTATATAGTAGCGGTGTAAAAATAGAATTTTTATATACATAGCAACAATATAAAAATAGGATTTTTATACATGTAGAGGCTATGGGCAACAAAAGTGTCAGACGGCGAAGACTTCTACATAAGAAGAGTCAAGATGATTGGATTAGCTAGTCGGTGAGAACTTCTCACTTTAACTCTCCTTTTCTAGTTATAAATATATACTAGGATGCAGACGGTGTTTAGTAGCACCCGACACTACTGTAATGACACGGATATTCCGTCGGAAGAGTTTGAATATTTAATACGGTTTTAAATATTAATTTGATAAATTAAATGAATATTTATATTAAGTTATCGATTAAATAATCAATTTCAATTTAATATTGGATATATTAAATTATTGGAATACGATAATGGATTTAGTTAAATTCAAAGTTCAAATTTGAATTGAATTCAGTTCAAATAATTTATAGGAAATTTTATTTGAATTTATAACGGTAATAATATTTATTTATTTTCGAAAGAATAAATCGGTCTGAAATTAATTTATATCGAACTAAATTAATATCTTCACCATATGATCAAATTGGACTTCGTGACCAATCCCAATGTGTCCGGAATGGTGGTTAAACCATCGAATCGATAGTTGTTGGGTTCAGAAAGGAGTTCGGCATCATGGGTATTTAATTTGAAGGATACCATTAAAAGCAAAAATAAAATAAATAAAGTAAATTTAAATATTGTGGACATAAACCAAACAGCAAGGAGGAAAAGAAAATGGCCATGTTGATCCTTTCCTCACCACTCGTAAACGAATGAAGTAAAAATGGTCTACGTTTGTTCCCTTCTCAGTTATAAAATCGCACCTCCCTCTTCTTCTATTTTATTCGATCCGTTCCTTCAGTAAACCGTAAACATCAAAAACCAAAATCACCTTTTTCCCATTTCAGAATCAAACGACCGAAGCCCGAATCCTTCAAAAAAACCCAATTCGAATCCCCCTTGAACCATTTCCAGTAAATCGAAACAGTGTGGTACGCGTTCAAGCTCGGACCAGGAAATCAAAGTCTAAGGCACGACGTTGGTTCCCAGTCGATGCGCTGGAGTTTGGGAGGAAGACTGTGGAAGTCGGGGTCAACTATTGGAGTCGCGATTTCTGAAGCTCCTCATCGGATTGAATACCGCCATTTCATTGAAGCTCAATGCCAAGTCTTAGAAGAAAATCAGAATCGAAAATCACATTTTGTTCTTTGATCTGAGGAATCGCATCTGGTGCTTGCGCGACATTTGTTTGAGGGAACTGGCAATGTCTGGAGGCCAGTCAGAGGCAGCGAAATGGTGTACTGTGTGATATGGAGTTTGGGAGTAAGGTGAATAAGAGGTTGTACTTTGAAAAGTGAAGAATTCGGCAAGGATAGTGAGCTACAGAAAGTGAGGACTATAAAAGGAAGGTGATTTTTAAAGGGGATTAAGGTAATTTAAATATGAAAATAGTTTAGTTAATGTCCTCCTTAATTAGTTTAAATTATATCAAACTTATATAAATCGTAAATGGATTTATACGAGGTTCGGAAAAATACATAGGCAAACACAAGTCACGTTTGGTTTCCGAACCCTATGAGCTGGGTTTGATCAAAGATTTTTCCGAGTCAGCTAAGGGTTAGGTAATTCAAAAAGCTGGGTATTCGACAAAAGAAAAATCACAGTGAGTAAAATCTCACTCACTTTTATTGAATTATTTTTATATAGTTAAAAATATTTGTCTATGCTTGTTTGAATGTTGTTTGATTGTTTTAAAAATATATATTAGTAATTTAGGATATATATATATATATTGGGTTGATGATTTGTTGGATTCCCGCAGTCTCATTAGCGGATGCCCGCAGTTTCATAGCGGATGATTACCCTATACGTCCCACGCTATGATTAGTGGATGACCTTTATACCGCGATATTCTGCCACGAAGCAGAATGGGTATTATTTATGTGCTAACGTCTGTGGATGCAGGAAAAACAGGTTGGAGGAATCCAACTGGATTCCTCAAAAATATATTATCTGTTTGTTGTTTGTTTGATTTCATATATATTCATATATGATGTGTAGAAAATCAAATGATTGAAAATTAGTTGATCTGATTGTTGAAAATACCACTAGAACTTGAATACCGATTCATAAAAACATCAAAAAGGGTATTTGATATTTAAAAAGGAAATTCTATTTTTATAAATAGAATTTGAATTTTAAATAAGACTATAGAAAATATTTAACTTTTTCGAAGGTATATGAAACATGTAATCGAATTTATAAATTTGTTTATAAATGGAAAGGTGGGATTTGAATTGAAGTTATAAACATTGTTTATAAATAATGCAGAGAATTCAAATGGACTTTGAATATAAGGTATTGAAATAGATTTTGAATATGGAATTCAAATGGACTTTAAACTATAGATTTTGAATATGGAATTCAAATGGACTTTAAACTATAGATTTTGAATATGGAATTCAAATGGACTTTAAACTATAGATTTGGAATATGGAATTCAAATGGACTTTAAACTATAGATTTTGAATTTGGAATTCAAATGGACTTTAAACTATAGAATTTGAACATGGAATTCAAATGGACTTTAAAACTATAGAATTTGAATATAGAATTCAAATGGACTTTAAACTATAGAATTTGAAAGTAGAATTCAAATGAAGTTTAAATAAAGAGAATTCAAATAGAATTGAATTGGAATTTGAATAGAGAAGTTGATAAGGAAACGAGAGTATGAGTATAATTAGAATTTGTTAATAGGAAAGTTAAAATATATTTGAACATGTCATGTTCAAATATGAAGGTGAAATAGACTGAAAAGTTAAGCAATAGATTTAATTAACAAATTGAGTTAAAACGATTGGTATAGTTAAAATAGATTGGGCAGGCATAAATATACAGGAGACAGGTATGGAATAAAGTATAGAAGTGAAATAAATAGAATGCCCGACAAAAAGGTACGTATTTAATTTCCATATGAGATTTTATGCGCCGTATCGGCAAGCCGCTTGGCCTTTTCTTTTTCTTTTTGAGATAAGAAGGACCGGGAAAGCTATTTGAAATTTCCCGATGCTCCCGGTACAAAGGAGGTTATGGCGAATTTTTCCGGGAATTTAAGGAGACAGAATATTTTTAAGATAATTTGATAGTTAGAAATCAACGTATCGAAATATATAGAAGTCGATAAGAAAACGAACTTAGAAATAGAATAGTATAATCAAAAAGGAAGACTAGGAATAAAATCTAGCAAGAATAGAAAGAGAAAATGTATATGTGTTTAAAGATGAATAATCAGTTGTAGGGTATTGATTATTCGAGTAAGTAGTCTTGTCTGTTTTGACGTTAAATGTTATTCAGTCAAGGTCTGAGAGGTAATTATACCCCAACATGGTTGATTTCATGGTATACCGATAAGTAGCAAGATTCAGGCTCGAAGATCAATGTGGAATAAGGATTTGTTGAATACTGTATTTGGGTTGTCGTAACGATGTTTTACACAACATCTGTTTTAACCCAAATATGTGCAAAGCTTGGAAATAGAACAATGAACGTTTCCTAAGTATAGGAATAAATGAGATTGGAAAAGAGATAAGTAGTCGGAATATTTTCCAATTAGAAATAACATATATTTTCTAAAGTTTAGAAAATAAAAGAAGGCGATATATGGAAATGTTTTCCAAAGAACGTATAAGGCCAATATGGTTATTGAAAATATTTGGTTAACAAATATTGATAAAGAAATAGAGAAGAGATTTAATTAATGGAATATTAATTAAAGGTTTAGTGATTGTTGGATGTTTGGTTGAACACTTGTTTTATTCGATAGTTAAATCACCGACTATCGAAACACTTGTTTTATTCGATAGTTAAATCACAGACTATCGAAGTTTTGACCATCGTTGTCAATATGGAGAGACCGGTTGGATTATTATCCGAAGAACTACTCCATATCGGCGGTAGCGTGCGAATCAGATTATATAAAGATAATCGAAGACGGAGTAGAGTGCAAGGACTTTTTCTATTAATAGAAATAGTGCCTTCAGTTCATCCTGTTCCTGGGTGACTTGTATGGATAAATGTCTGACAGAGTATTTCCAGAAAGGTCACGTACATTGATTTCTTCAACTGTACCAAGAGTGGAAGCGGAGGAGGAAACTTCTTTTAGATGACACGTAATGTACTGTTGTAGACGTCAATTAGTGATTTTCGATGGATCTGACGATGTGACATTCGAAGTGAATCTGGTGTGATGATAAAACGTAGCTTCTAGCCTCAACATCCGGTAAATGACAGAAATCGGGCAAGCCGCATGGCTATGTAGGTCGCACCTATTAGGGTGTATAATCACCTGATCTAGAGTTTCATTTACTTCTAAAAATCTATTGCCAATGCTGTCCCATTCGGGAAACGGTTGCTGATCCCAATCGTTGGTGATATACATTCGATACACTCAAGCGAAATGAGTGGTCGGTCATGTGTGGCTGAGTTGCAAGATGTTCTTGTTGAACACGGTGTATTCTCCTCTAGAGATATACCAGCGGAAGGTGATTCCATACCTTGTCATAGTTGGAAATCCATTACCCAATACGTGCTTGCGGTTTTGATTGTCTATATATGTGGAACGTGAGATGCAAGCGTTCCACTAGATTGTTATCTACTTGATTTAGACATTATTATAATATCAAAAGAGTTTTGTTATAAATATAAATCAAGTGTTTGGATTCTCATAAGGGAAAAACCCGTTCCGTTTTATACGGCGTGGTCTTATGAGGTACCATTTAGTTTTCTGAAACTGTTTTTAAACTGTTTACTCATACCAGTCCCATGACTGACTCGGAGTTTACTTTGTTGTTTTCCCTAAACTCTTGGGTGCCTAAATTTGTACGGGCAGTCAAGTAGTCGGGAATTTACAGATATACTGGAAGAGCTTGGAGCAGGAGGCTTCAGGATCATATAGCTATAGTTATTTCTGCTGTGTTGTAAGTGATGTACTTTGATATTGATGTATATTCAAGTACAGATGTATATTTCAAGTTATGTTATATATATTATATGTTATTCGTTCCGTTGTGAGATTCGTGTTACTCTGATGTTGTGTTCTTCTTCTTCTTCTATTCTAAGTTTCTATCTTATCTATCCTCACCCTCTAACTTCTTTCTATTAATGGTTCGAATTTCCGTGATATTTGGGGTTGGACTTGTGTTTTTGGTCAGCTCAAATTCTACCAGATTTTCGGGTCATTACAGTTGGTATCAGAGCTTAGGTTGAGCGAATACCTAGGCTTGTTGGGATGTGCTCATTAGAGATAGGATCAGTAGTATCCTAGAATGGGTTGAGTGTATACATATACGAGAGAGCGTATTTGTTATTTGATATAAAAACTGTTTTATATTGTGTTGACTAGCCTGTTGAGTAGACTATAAATTTTAGTCGAATCGTGGGACGCCACGAAGTCGATAGGAATTTATAAACACTTGAACAGAAGATTGGACACAATATTGTTTTTTTAAATAGTTAAGTTGATTGTTAGGATTATAATCGAATTAGATTATAAAACAGAAATAGTTGTATATATAACCAATGGAATTTGTATATGAAATCAGATATACAAATGAGATGAATTAAAATTGAATTCCAACCAGAATTAAGAATTTAAAATCCTAGGAGTTTGGAAAATATTTTTCTAAATGGATTTTGAAAGAAATATAGCACTGAACTCATTCAGTAGCGGGGAAATAATTCTGATGATGGTCGCAACATCACCAGTGTTCATTTTCGGGTTTCTAAGTGATGAATTGTTGCCTTAGAAAAGTTTTGATGGAAATTTTTTTGAAAGAAACAAGTTGTTTGAAAATTCAAATATTTTGAATTTGGGATAGGTATAAATATATGTATATATTACTTCAGAGGAATTTTGAAATGAGAATTGAAATATAGATTTCAAATAGAAGTAAAATAAAGGAATTTGAATATATATATATATACTTCAAATAGAAGTGAAATAGAATTTGAATTCAAAAGAATTCAAATGGATTTGAATAAAGAAAGGTCAAATAGAGATTTGAATATTAGAATTCAAATGGAATTTGGTTAAATAGAATTTCAAAGAAAATATAAAGTTTGAAATAGAATTTTAAATAAGTGAAATTTAAATTGGATTTGAATTCAAAGGAATTAAAATACAATTTAAATTCAAAGAAATTCAAATAGAAATTGAACAAAGGAATTTAAATAGAAATTGAATAAAGGATTTCAAATGGAATTTGAATAAGAAATTCAAATAGGAATTGAAGATAAGAAATTCAAGTAGAAATTGAAGATAAGAAATTCAAATAGAATCTGAAGATAAGGAAATTGAATTAGAATTTGAATCGAAGAAAATTCAAATAGAAATTGAATAGAAGGAAATTCAAATATAGAGTTTGAATAAAGAGATTCAAATGGAATTTGAATATTGTAAATATATAGGATTTGAATATTAGAAATGAAATAGATCGGGAATATTATGTGAAATGGATTAGATACATATCAAAAATATATCAAAATGGAGTTGAATTTATTATAAACAAAGTTAAAAACATTTATTTTTATAAATATAATTAAAACAAGCTCGCCATAGTGCGGCAGTTCGAAAATTGGCGATTCGAACTTCAATTTAGTATACAGGACTCAATTGAAGTCGGAATTCTTTAAAACAAGAATCGTCGGGACCGGTTGAACGAAAATTTTCTAATGAAAGAGAAAAATCTGGATTTCGTCGTATAGATTTTGAGTTATGTCAAAATCAAATTTTTAGAAAAGCAGCGCCAGGACCATTATAAAACCATAACGGTTTAATTAAATAAACAGAAGGATTTTTAGGAAATAAAATCCGAATTGGCATTAGAAAATTCCAGACTGGAGATATAAAATAAATATGAACTTCAGTGAAGTAAGTGAAATGATTTTTAAGACAAAAATCATATTTTAAATGGTTAAATAGATATAACTAAATTGTAAAATAATTAGTTAAAGGAAATTTGAATCGAAATTGGGTTTTTGGATAAGTGAAAGAGATTGAGAATTTATATTCGAAATCGAATATATAACTCAAGTTGAAATTATAATTGGATTAGTTTATAATTAAGATTGACGTATATTTGAACAAGTTATATTCAAATATGAAGGTGAAATGGGCAAAACGGTTAATTAGCAACTAGTTAATAGGAATTTGAATGGTTGAAATTAAATCTAACTTAAGTAAGTTAAATGGATCGAAACGAATAAATTGAGTAAAATCATGTGAATAAAATATGAATTGGGTTTGAATAAAGGAAAAACCAAAAGAGTTAAAAAGGAAATATATTTGTAACAAAAATACAAAGGAAGTTATTTGCAAACAAATAGAAGGAGAAATATTTGTAAAAACATTTACAAATAGAATTTAGAAAAAGGAATATTTGTAAAACATTAACAAATAGATTCAATGGAAATATTTATTTATAGAAAATAAATAGAATGTTACAGATGAGATATTTATTTGTTAAATAAATAGAATTTAATCAAAGGAATATTTAGAAGATGGATTGTAACAACCCGAATCTTTACAACACGTTAAATCAAGAATCAAGACAAGATTAAATTATAAATTCTGGATCAAGTGAAACGGTCTGTGCCATTGCGTTCGTCTCGGAAAAATACGCGAAATAGAGTCCGAGTTTTCGAGAATCGGAGTCCGTATGACCCGTAAAAGGCCCAAAGAAGATTTCTGGAAATTTGAATTTCGGAAATAGCTTTGAAAATCAGATCTAGGGCTAGGTGGGAAGTTTCCCGCCTAGGCCATGTCGACAGGGCTGTCGACAGGCCTGTCGACTTGGGTCCAGACCAAGTCGACAGCCCTGTCGACTTGCCTGTCGACAGGGGGTGGCCGGGGCAAGTTGCCTGGCGCACCTGTTTGTCTCACCTGGTCTTGTTCTTGGGCTGGTTCTGGAAGCTTCCGAGATCTGATGGTCCTAATCTATCCTAGATCTAATCCTATGGCCTAAAAACACCCCTAATCTCTATAAAAACACCCCTAAGCCCCCTCCTAAACCCTCATAAATCACTCTCTCCACGAAGTGCTGCCCAAATGCCAAGTGACCATGGCCTCCATCTCCAATCCCTAAAGCCTAAGCACTCAAATCGGGTTCAAATCAAGAGGAGAAAGCTTGCTACACCAAATCGGAGGGAGATCAACATTGCTATGCGAGTTCCATGACGATTCTTCAACAAAGGAGGCACCTTTCTTAGCCAAGATGATTCATGCTTCTTTCCCTAGGCCTAACTATGTAAGTTCTAGCTACTTTTAGATGGAAACGGTAGTTTTGATAATGACATGGGATAAAACGAGGCTAAACATGATTATGCGAACCTACATGAACCTTACCATGCCTCTTGTGTTCATATTTATGATCTTAGGCCATGTGAGTGACTTAATCATGCCTCTCATGCTATGCATAACCTAGTTTAACTTGCAAGTTTGGATCTTTATGCATGAAATGCTAGCATGAACCTTTAGGAACCACTTTATGTGTGAAACATTGGCTAAGACAAGATTTTGGGGCTTATGCATGTTTATGAACCCAAACCCCTTATGGTAACATGCAAGTTTGTGGCCAAATCCTTTATGAGATTATGCATGTTTGTGGCCAATCCCCTCTTTTAGGTTGTGCATGTTTATGGCCAAACCCTTTTTGATAATATGCATGTTAGTGGCCAACCCCCTCTTTTAAGTTGTTCATGTTTATGGCCAAACCCTTTTTGATAATATGCATGTTTGTGGCCAAATTCCCTTGTGACATTTTGTGTGTTTGTGGCCAAAACCCCTTTTTATGACACTATGCATGATCGAGGCCAATTTGTAGTCATAATATTCCTATTATGTTGACTCGTCTATACTTACGTTGGAAACACGTTTTAGGGTTAAGTTAGACGAGCATGAATATACATGGAAAACATAACTTGAAATGTAACATGGAAGTTGACATGTAAGTATGCATAAAAACATAAGCTTGGGAATTTACCTATTAAGTTAGGTCTACCCATTGGGAATTTACCTATTAATTTAGGTCTACCCAATTGCTTGAAAACTTGACTATGAACATGACACTAGACTAAACATGAAAGTGACCAACTCGAGGTTGGGTTGAGTTTGCAACGTAAAACTACCCTGAACCGACCGGCCTAACTAGTAGTTGCAAACAATAGGACTCAATGTGAGAAGTTGGTCATGTTGTGCTTGAACCCGAGGTTAGACCAAGTTGTGGTGTAAATCTACCCGGACCCGCCCGGCTTAACTAGTAACCACAACAAAGTCTAATGTGAGAGGTTGGGGTGCATTAAATAATTAATGCCACATAATAGGGTTAAGTTAATTTGATTAATGAGGCTTAACCAAATATGACATGGACAAATGGGTTAAGTAATTTGATTGGGCTAATGACACTTAACCGATATGACACGAATGGGTAGGTTAAGTGGGACCGGGCTTGATTTCCTTAATGACACTTAACCGATATGACACGAATAGATAAGGTTAAGTAAATTTTCTTAATGACACTTAACCGTATAATACAGTTAACGGATGGGGTTAAGATTAGATTTAACTAATCTAAAACATGGTAATCGGAGGGGGTTAAGTTAGCCTAGACTTAATTAATCCAACTTGGTAATTTAATGGGGTTAAGTTAAACACTTAACTAATTTAACACGATGATTTGATGAGGTTAAGTTAACCTATACTTAACCAATCTAGCGTGAAAACATGATAGGGCTAAGTCACGAATCGTTTGAATGCGCTTGACCGATATGACTCAGTAATTAGATAAGGTCAAGTTAATACATATACTGAACCAATCTAAAATGATAATTTGATAAGATTAAGCCATGAATTGCTTGATATACTTAACCAATTTGACACATGGTTTGTAGGGTTAAGTTTTGGACTTGGATACTTAGCCAATTTTGACGTGGTTTGTAGACGGGTTAAGTTGTGAACTTAAGTGACACTTAACCCATTAGATAAACCCTAATTCGGAGGATTAGGTAAATAACCATAGTTATCAAGGATTATGGAAATAAGGCTAAGTGGTAAACCTTAGTTAAAAGAAACTAAGCAATAATTCTTAGCCAAGGAAATTTGGACCACCTCTTAGATAGATGAGTAACCTGATACGGTAGGTCATTGTTTGAGTATACGTGTAGGAGCAGGTTATCTGATTTAGATAAAGGCTCCAGCGAACTGGGTAACGAAGCAGCGGCTTCGGGGAACGTGAGGATATTCTTGGGATCCCTCGGTGAGCTGCCAGGTCATTATACTAGGCTCACGAGAGGTTGAGGTCTGTGGTAGAAGAACCAAGAATATGCCTTGGTTGCTATGCGAGCGACCTAAAGACCGGGGTGGATAGCGGTGAGCCGACGAATACATAAGGTGCCTGAGATAGCAAGTTCGTCGATCATCTACCATCTTGAGTCAAGCGTGTACGCACGGAAAGGCAGGGAACACCCAACAGACCATAATTTGCTATCTAATTATGGGTGAGGTAGGCCGTAGGTTGTGGGCTGGCCGGAGTGTAGTTCTCAAGCAAGATTTTCTCTTGTGTTGCCTTTCACTAGTTGAGGGAGGGGTCTCGTGGGACCATAGCCACGTGTAGAAAAGCAGACCTTAGTATCTGCATCGGCAGATAAATCTAAAGCTCCCGACCGAGTCCTGTATTTCTCGGTTTGCCCTGTGACAGGACTCGGATGGCACGATGTGATACATGTGCATACAGTTATAGAAAAACGATTCACGATGAATGCGTGGGAAAAAAGGGCGCGGTTGAGGGTTAGCGTAATCCCTAGTGGCCTAGGTGGTTTAACCCAAACCGAAATGCGAAAGCGTGCAATAGGTAAGCGTAATCCCTAGTGGTGCTAGGTGGCGTAAGTCCAAGTAGTTCAAACGATGATTCAAATGGAAGAGCCTAGCTAGAACAAGGGTGACAGTCCAAACGATTTCAAGGATAATACGACATGAGGAAGCCCGTACGAGGTACGGCAAAGGACTGAACTTATATACATGGAAAGAAACATATGATTTGAGTAACCTATATATGCAATATATTAGGTTGACATGGACCATTACATGACGTTGGGCAAGGGGCGTTCATGGTTAACACATGACGCGGGTTGGGATACTAGTACGAGAGGTGCAGAGCAAATATACATGTTAGAACTAGGAAGAATATACATAATAGATACCGTGGGATGTTAGACGGGCTAGATACCTTGGGATAATGTACTCGATAGAAATCTGACGATGTGATGACTTGACTTATCATAACACCGTAGTTTATCATGATACCTTAGTTTTCCTTGCCACAGTAGTTCAACCGGCTACCCTGGTTTATCTATCTTGTAGTTATCCTTATGTTTACTTTCAGTTTATGCATGTCATGTTACCTTTACCTATTTTTATACTGGAGGTAGATAGGACTTACTCAGTCTTTTTGACTGACCCGTTTTGTCTCGCCTCTTTTCTTCCGTTCCCCCCCAGGTTTCAGGGAGGAAACAATGCTGTTTAGTTCGGGCTTCTTCTGCTTGAAGGTCATCATGGATGGCTTGGACTTCTCTTGGCTATGGCTACTTTACTGTTTTAATTGGGGAATAATTCATGAAAAAGGTTTCATGCTTCTTTATTTCGGCAAGACAAGTTTTGATGTAATCTGATGTCAAAAGGCTTTTGACCTCATTTATTAATGTTATGAAAGTTTGTTTTTACTTCCGCTATTTTATATGTTCTGTCTTGTGATGTTTCTGTGCATGTTTACCAATAATGCCCCTCTAAAGCTAGTGCATTCCTTTGCGAGTGACCCTAGCGGAGGCGGGGTGTTACATTTGGTATCAGAGCAGAAGGTTACCAGACTGGGCAAAAGTTTTTAAAGCCCTTCTGAAAACTATTTGAAAATCGTTTATAAAGAAGCATTTTTCAAGAAAGTTTTCTTTTAAAAGAAAAAAAGGCTATTCCCCAAAGGCCATTAGCCTTATCCTTGTTTCCTTGATTGAATCTCTTTTCCTTTCTTTCCTCCATCTGTAGTCCCAGTGGTTTTGACTGCGACTAGTCTTTCTAGCTGCGTAAGTGTTTCCCGTACGATGGAGGTGGTTCTCGAGAGACCGTTGCAGAGTTATGCATGAAAGGATAGTAAGAATAAGGATAAAGGATACGAGTTCAGGGATAAGCAACATGTTGGTATGGCTGAGTCCTAAAAGGAGAGAGAATGATGAACAATGAAACCCATGACGAGAGGGTACCTTTGGCATAGTGAAACGGGATAGATAGTTAAGTATCATGGGACAAGGACAAGATCATCGGGAGGGCAATAGTATGCTCTCATTTCTAGGGTACCTCAGAAGGAGGTTAACAATCTTGTTAAAGGTTTAGCTTTTCTTCTCTATCATCCTGTCGGGACTTTGTTTTGATCACCGCATCTTTTAAGTCCGCTTCGATAGTTGAGTCTCTGCACCTTAGTACTAGCGTAGTAGGGGATCCCGTTTTTGTCCCAAGTCCTATTGGAAGATCGGTCCATTTATTCATGACTTGTTTGGATTTGAGAATGTCTATGCCAAGTATTGAGCTTGGAAATAATGCTTATGTTTATAAGCTATGGATGGATTAGTGGTTATCCAGTAAGGGGTGCCACTCTCGGTTTTAGAAGGAGGGTAGTAAGACTCTTGGCTTGTTTTGGTAATACCCTCGAAGCATCGTGTAACCTTTCTGAGGTTCTGTCATGACTAGTTACTTAGAATCCCTGGATGCCTTTGTTGGAAATTAGAAACCCGATCGAATGGTGTTCGCTAATAAGACGGATGGTTTACTTCGATTATGTATGGGTTATGGGAATTACCCTAGTAAGTGCGCACGGTAACTTGTTTACTTTCAAGAGAAAGTTTTTCTACGTGGAATACCTTATGGTACAAGGTCCAGGATTCACTACTTAATTTTGAGGGCTCGCATGGAATAATGTGTACGCAGTCCTGTTTGCGCCAAGTATTCTAGAAGGAGAATAAGTGCAAGTGGAACGAGAGGCGACGAGGAAATGAGTTCCAACTCATTTTATGGAAACAGGAAATAAGAAGCTGCGAAATCGTGAAGTAAAAGTGGCGGTCAAGGCACGATGGAACTAAGCTCAACGTCATGCGACTCAGGAGACTGAGGACTAAATACGTGCATGATATCTCTTTTGGGAATATATCCTCGATCCCTGTTTTTCTGTTGAGCTTGCTTGTAGGCTATCTTTTATGGATATCCTCTCGGTCTTGTCTCTGTTACAAACCCCGTACGGAGTTTGTTTTGTTTATCTTCCCGACCCTATTTCAGGGAATCTTAGGTAGAACCCTATGGATGTAAACATGTATTTGAAACATGTTATGGTTGATATGGTTGCAAATGGTTGCAAGTGGTTGCTCGTGGATGCGCGAATTTACATTAGATATTAGCTCGACTCGGTCACATTTCATATTGCATATGCACGAGTATTTATACTTGTTTATGGATGAAATTGAATGTGTTATCATGCGGATGTTGCATATGGTTGAATGTTTGTGCACGCATATAGTGTATATGACTAGGACTATTTGCATACATGATGGATTCATAGCACTAAACATATTTTTTCATTCAAAAGATTTTTCAGGCCTGATCATTAGCATTAGCTAAGGAACATGTACACACACGTTTTGCATACATTCATAAAGCATTAGGAGTCGTCTAAGGACAATGGTTGCTTGTGGATGATGGTTTGAGTAGATGGATGATGGATGGTAGGATATGTCCTCCCTAACTTTGAGATTTCGGGGACGAAATCCTTTAAGAAGGGGGAGAATGTAACAACCCGAATCTTTACAACACGTTAAATCAAGAATCAAGAAAGAATTAAATTATAAATTCTGGATCAAGTGAAACGGTCTATGCCATTGCGTTCGTCTCGGAAAAATACGCGAAATAGTGTCCGAGTTTTCGAGAATCGGAGTCCGTATGACCCGTAAAAGGCCCAAAGAAGATTTCTGGAAATTTGAATTTCGGAAATAGCTTTGAAAATCAGATCTGGGGCTAGGTGGGAAGTTTCCCGCCTAGGCCATGTCGACAGGGCAGTCGACAGGCCTGTCGACTTGGGTCCAGACCAAGTCGACAGCCCTGTCGACTTGCCTGTCGACAGGGGGTGGCCGGGGCAAGTTGCCTGGCGCACCTGTTTGTCTCACCTGGTCTTGTTCTTGGGCTGGTTCTGGAAGCTTCCGAGATCTGATGGTCCTAATCTATCCTAGATCTAATCCTATGGCCTAAAAACACTCCTAATCTCTATAAAAACACCCCTAAGCCCCCTCCTAAACCCTCATAAATCACTCTCTCCACGAAGTGCTGCCCAAATGCCAAGTGACCATGGCCTCCATCTCCAGTCCCTAAAGCCTAAGCACTCAAATCGGGTTCAAATCAAGAGGAGAAAGCTTGCTACACCAAATCGAAGGGAGATCAACATTGCTATGCGAGTTCCATGACGATTCTTCAACAAAGGAGGCACCTTTCTTAGCCAAGATGATTCATGCTTCTTTCCCTAGGCCTAACTATGTAAGTTCTAGCTACTTTTAGATGGAAACGGTAGTTTTGATAATGACATGGGATAAAATGAGGCTAAACATGATTATGCGAACCTATATGAACCTTACCATGCCTCTTGTGTTCATATTTATGATCTTAGGCTATGTGAGTGACTTAATCATGCCTCTCATGCTATGCATAACCTAGTTTAACTTGCAAGTTTGGATCTTTATGCATGAAATGCTAGCATGAACCTTTAGGAACCACTTTATGTGTGAAACATTGGCTAAGACAAGATTTTGGGGCTTATGCATGTTTATGAACCCAAACCCCTTATGGTAACAAGCAAGTTCGTGGCCAAATCCTTTATGAGATTCTGCATGTTTGTGGCCAATCCCCTCTTTTAGGTTGTGCATGTTTATGGCCAAACCCTTTTTGATAATATGCATGTTTGTGGCCAATCCCCTCTTTTAAGTTGTGCATGTTTATGGCCAAACCCTTTTTGATAATATGCATGTTTGTGGCCAAATTCCCTTGTGACATTTTGTGTGTTTGTGGCCAAAACCCCTTTTTATGACACTATGCATGATCGAGGCCAATTTGTAGTCATAATATTCCTATTATGTTGACTCGTCTATACTTACGTTGGAAACACGTTTTGGGGTTAAGTTAGACGAGCATGAATATACATGGAAAACATAACTTGAAATGTAACATGGAAGTTGACATGTAAGTATGCATAAAAACATAAGCTTGGGAATTTACCTATTAAGTTAGGTCTACCCATTGGGAATTTACCTATTAAGTTAGGCATACCCAATTGCTTGAAAACTTGACTATGAATATGACACTAGACTAAACATGAAAGTGGCCAACTCGAGGTTGGGTTGAGTTTGCAACGTAAAACTATCCGGAACCGACCGGCCTAACTAGTAGTTGCAAACAATAGGACTCAATGTGAGAAGCTGGTCATGTTGTGCTTGAACCCGAGGTTAGACCAAGTTGTGGTGTAAATCTACCCGGACCCGCCCGGCTTAACTAGTAACCACAACAAAGTCTAATGTGAGAGGTTGGGGTGCATTAAATAATTAATGCCACATAATAGGGTTAAGTTAACTTGATTAATGAGGCTTAACCAAATATGACATGGACAAATCGGTTAAGTAATTTGATTGGGCTAATGACCCTTAACCGATATGACACGAATGGGTAGGTTAAGTGGGACCGGGCTTGATTTCCTTAATGACACTTAACCGATATGACACGAATGGATAAGGTTAAGTAAATTTTCTTAATGACACTTAACCGTATAATACAGTTAACGGATGGGATTAAGATTAGATTTAACTAATCTAAAACATGGTAATCGGATGGGGTTAAGTTAGCCTAGACTTAATTAATCCAACTTGGTAATTTAATGGGGTTAAGTTAAACACTTAACTAATTTAACACGATGATTTGATGAGGTTAAGTTAACCTATACTTAACCAATCTAGAGTGAAAACATGATAGGGCTAAGTCACGAATCGTTTGAATGCGCTTGACCGATATGACTCAGTAATTAGATAAGGTCAAGTTAATACATATACTGAACCAATCTAAAATGATAATTTGATAAGGTTAAGCCATGAATTGCTTGATATACTTAACCAATTTGACACATGGTTTGTAGGGTTAAGTTTTGGACTTGGATACTTAGCCAATTTTGACGTGGTTTGTAGACGGGTTAAGTTGTGAACTTAAGTGACACTTAACCCATTAGATAAACCCTAATTCGGAGGATTAGGTAAATAACCATAGTTATCAAGGATTATGGAAATAAGGCTAAGTGGTAAACCTTAGTTAAAAGAAACTAAGCAATAATTCTTAGCCAAGGAAATTTGGACCACCTCTTAGATAGATGAGTAACCCGATACGGTAGGTCATCGTTTGAGTATACGTGTAGGAGCAGGCTATCTGATTTAGTTAAAGGCTCCAGCGAACTGGGTAACGAAGCAGCGGCTTCTGGGAACGTGAGGATATTCTTGGGATCCCTCGGTGAGCTGCCAGGTCATTTTACTAGGCTCACGAGAGGTTGAGGTCTGCAGTAGAAGAACCAAGAATATGCCTTGGTTGCTATGCGAGCGACCTGAAGACCGGGGTGGATAGCAGTGAGCCGACGAATACATAAGGAGCCCGAGATAGCAAGTTCGTCGATCATCTACCATCTTGAGTCAAGCGTGTACGCACGGAAAGGCAGGGAACACCCAACAGACCATAATTTGTTATCTAATTATGGGTGAGGTAGGCCGTAGGTTGTGGGCTGGCCGGAGTGTAGTTCTCATGCAAGATTTTCTCTTGTGTTGCCTTTCACTAGTTTAGGGAGGCGTCTCGTGGGACCATAGCCACGTGTAGAAAAGAAGACCTTAGTATCTGCATCGGCAGATAAATCTAAAGCTCCCGACCGAGTCCTGTATTTCTTGGTTTACCCTGTGATAGGACTCGGATGGCACGATGTGATATATGTGCATACAGTTATAGAAAAACGATTCACGATGAATGCGTGGGAAAAAAGGGCGCGGTTGAGGGTTAGCGTAATCCCTAGTGGCCTAGGTGGTTTAACCCTAACCGAAATGCGAAAGCGTGCAATAGGTAAGCGTAATCCCTAGTGGTGCTAGGTGGCGTAAGTCTTAGTAGTTCAAATGATGATTCATATGGAAGAGCCTAGCTAGAACAAGGGTGACAGTCCAAACGATTTCAAGGATAATACGACATGAGGAAGCCCGTACGAGGTACGGCAAAGGACTGAACTTATATACATGGAAAGAAACATATGATTTGAGTAACCTATATATGCAATATATTAGGTTGACATGGACCATTACATGACGTTGGGCAAGGGACGTTCATGGTTAACACATGGCGCGGGTGGGGATACTAGTACGAGAGGTGCAGAGCAAATATACTTGTTAGAACTAGGAAGAATATACATAATAGATACCGAGGGATGTTAGACGGGGTAGATACCTTGGGATAATGTACTCGATAGAAATCTGACGATGTGATGACTTGACTTATCATAACACCGTAGTTTATCATGATACCTTAGTTTACCTTTCCACAGTAGTTCAACCGGCTACCCTGGTTTATCTGTCTTGTAGTTATCCTTATGTTTACATTCAGTTTATGCATGTCATGTTACCTTTACCTGTTTTTATACTGGAGGTAGATAGGACTTACTCAGTCTTTTTGACTGACCCGTTTTATCTCGCCTCTTTTCTTCCGTTCCCCCCCAGGTTTCAGGGAGGAAACAATGCTGTTTAGTTCGGGCTTCTTCTGCTTGAAGGTCATCATGGATGGCTTAGACTTCTCTTGGCTATGGCTACTTTACTGTTTTAATTGGGGAATAATTCATGAAAAAGGTTTCATGCTTCTTTATTTCGGCAAGACAGGTTTTGATGTACTCTGATGTAAAAAGGCTTTTGACCTCATTTATTAATGTTATGAAAGTTTGTTTTTACTTCCGCTATTTTATATGTTCTGTCTTGTGATGTTTCTGTGCATGTTTACCAATAGTGCCCCTCTAAAGCTAGTGCATTCCTTTGCGAGTGACCCTAGCGGAGGCGGGGTGTTACATTTGGTATTAGAGCAGAAGGTTACCAGACTGGGCAAAAGTTTTTAAAGACCTTCTGAAAACTATTTGAAAATCATTTATAAAGTAGCATTTTTCAAGAAAGTTTTCTTTTAAAAGAAAAAAAGGCTATTCCCCAAAGGCCATTAGCCTTATCCTTGTTTCCTTGATTGAATCTCTTTTCCTTTCTTTCCTCCATCGGTAGTCACAGTGGTTTTGACTGCGACTAGTCTTTCTAGCTGCGTAAGTGTTTCCCGTACGATGGAGGTGGTTCTCGAGAGACCGTTGCAGAGTTATGCATGAAAGGATAGTAAGAATAAGGATAAAGGATACGAGTTCAGGGATAAGCAACATGTTGGTATGGCTGAGTCCTAAAAGGAGAGAGAAAGATGAACAATGAAACCCATGACGAGAGGGTACCTTTGGCATAGTGAAACGGGATAGATAGTTAAGTATCATGGGACAAGGACAAGATCATCGGGAGGGCAATAGTATGCTCTCATTTCTAGGGTACCTCAGAAGGAGGGTAACGATCTTGTTAAAGGTTTAGCTTTTCTTCTCTATCATCCTGTCGGGACTTTGTTTTGATCACCGCATCTTTTAAGTCCGCTTCGATAGTTGAGTCTCTGCACCTTAGTACTAGCGTAGTAGGGGATCCCGTTTTTGTCCCAAGTCCTATTGGAAGATCGGTCCATTTATTCATGACTTGTTTGGATTTGAGAATGTCTATGCCAAGTATTGAGCTTGGAAATAATGCTTATGTTTATAAGCTATGGATGGATTCTAACGATGAAGTGGTTATCCAGTAATGGGTGCCACTCTCGGTTTTAGAAGGAGGGTAGTTAGACTCTTGGCTTGTTTTGGTAATACCCTCGAAGCATCGTGTAACCTTTCTGAGGTTCTGTCATGACTAGTTACTTAGAATCCCTGGATGCCTTTGTTGGAAATTAGAAACCCGATCGAATGGTGTTCGCTAATAAGACGGATGGTTTACTTCGATTATGTATGGGTTATGGAAATTACCCTAGTAAGTGCGCACGGTAACTTGTTTACTTTCAAGTGAAAGTTTTTCTACGTGGAATACCTTATGGTACAAGGTCCAGGATTCACTACTGAATTTTGAGGGCTCGCATGGAATAATGTGTACGCAGTCCTGTTTGCGCCAAGTATTCTAGAAGGAGAATAAGTGCAAGTGGAACGAGAGGCGACGAGGAAATGAGTTCCAACTCATGTTATGGAAACAGGAAATAAGAAGCTGCGAAATCGTGAAGTAAAAGTGGTGGTCAAGGCACGATGGAACTAAGCTCAACGTAATGCGACTCAGGAGACTGAGGACTAAATACCTGCATGATATCTCTTTTGGGATAATATCCTCGATCCCTGTTTTTCTGTTGAGCTTGCTTGTAGGCTATCTTTTATGGATATCCTCTCGGTCCTGTCTCTGTTACAAACCCCGTACGGAGTTTGTTTTGTTTATCTTCTCGACCCTGTTTCAGGGAATCTTAGGTAGAACCCTATGGATGTAAACATGTATTTGAAACATGTTATGGTTGATATGGTTGCAAATGGTTGCAAGTGGTTGCTCGTGGATGCGCGAATTTACATTAGATATTAGCTCGACTCGGTCACATTTCATATTGCATATGCACGAGTATTTATACTTGTTTATGGATGAAATTGAATGTGTTATCATGCGGATGTTGCATATGGTTGAATGTTTGTGCACGCATATAGTGTATATGACTAGGACTATTTGCATACATGATGGATTCATAGCACTAAACATATTTTTGCATTCAAAAGATTTTTCAGGCCTGATCATTAGCATTAGCTAAGGAACATGTACACACACGTTTTGCATACATTCATAAAGCATTAGGAGTCGTCTAAGGACAATGGTTGCTTGTGGATGATGGTTTGAGTAGATGGATGATGGATGGTAGGATATGTCCTCCCTAACTTTGAGATTTCGGGGACGAAATCCTTTAAGAAGGGGGAGAATGTAACAACCCGAATCTTTACAACACGTTAAATCAAGAATCAAGACAGAATTAAATTATAAATTCTGGATCAAGTGAAACGGTCTATGCCATTGCGTTCGTCTCGGAAAAATACGCGAAATAGTGTCCGAGTTTTCGAGAATCGGAGTCCGTATGACCCGTAAAAGTCCCAAAGAAGATTTCTGGAAATTTGAATTTCGGAAATAGCTTTGAAAATCAGATCTGGGGCTAGGTGGGAAGTTTCCCGCCTAGGCCATGTCGACAGGGCTGTCGACAGGCCTGTCGACTTGGGTCCAGACCAAGTCGACAGCCCTGTCGACTTGCCTGTCGACAGGGGGTGGCCGGGGCAAGTTGCCTGGCGCACCTGTTTGTCTCAACTGGTCTTGTTCTTGGGCTGGTTCTGGAAGCTTCCGAGATCTGATGGTCCTAATCTATCCTAGATCTAATCCTATGGCCTAAAAACACTCCTAATCTATATAAAAACACCCCTAAGCCCCCTCCTAAACCCTCATAAATCACTCTCTCCACGAAGTGCTGCCCAAATGCCAAGTGACCATGGCCTCCATCTCCAATCCCTAAAGCCTAAGCACTCAAATCGGGTTCAAATCAAGAGGAGAAAGCTTGCTACACCAAATCGGAGGGAGATCAACATTGCTATGCGAGTTCCATGACGATTCTTCAACAAAGGAGGCACCTTTCTTAGCCAAGATGATTCATGCTTCTTTCCCTAGGCCTAACTATGTAAGTTCTAGCTACTTTTAGATGGAAACGGTAGTTTTGATAATGACATGGGATAAAATGAGGCTAAACATGATTATGCGAACCTGTATGAACCTTACCATGCCTCTTGTGTTCATATTTATGATCTTAGGCTATGTGAGTGACTTAATCATGCCTCTCATGCTATGCATAACCTAGTTTAACTTGCAAGTTTGGATCTTTATGCATGAAATGCTAGCATGAACCTTTAGGAACCACTTTATGTGTGAAACATTGGCTAAGACAAGATTTTGGGGCTTATGCATGTTTATGAACCCAAACCCCTTATGGTAACATGCAAGTTCGTGGCCAAATCCTTTATGAGATTATGCATGTTTGTGGCCAATCCCCTCTTTTAGGTTGTGCATGTTTATGGCCAAACCCTTTTTGATAATATGCATGTTTGTGGCCAATCCCCTCTTTTACGTTGTGCATGTTTATGGCCAAACCCTTTTTGATAATATGCATGTTTGTGGCCAAATTCCCTTGTGACATTTTGTGTGTTTGTGGCCAAAACCCCTTTTTATGACACTATGCATGATCGAGGCCAATTTGTAGTCATAATATTCCTATTATGTTGACTCGTCTATACTTACGTTGGAAACACGTTTTGGGGTTAAGTTAGACGAGCATGAATATACATGGAAAACATAACTTGAAATGTAACATGGAAGTTGACATGTAAGTATGCATAAAAACATAAGCTTGGGAATTTACCTATTAAGTTAGGTCTACCCATTGGGAATTTACCTATTAAGTAAGGTCTACCCAATTTCTTGAAAACTTGACTATGAACATGACACTAGACTAAACATGAAAGTGGCCAACTCGAGGTTGGGTTGGGTTTGCAACGTAAAACTACCCGGAACCAACCGGCCTAACTAGTAGTTGCAAACAATAGGACTCAATGTGAGAAGTTGGTCATGTTGTGCTTGAACCCGAGGTTAGACCAAGTTGTGGTGTAAATCTACCCGGACCCGCCCGGCTTAACTAGTAACCACAACAAAGTCCAATGTGAGAGGTTGGGGTGCATTAAATAATTAATGCCACATAATAGGGTTAAGTTAATTTGATTAATGAGGCTTAACCAAATATGACATGGACAAATGGGTTAAGTAATTTGATTGGGCTAATGACACTTAACCGATATGACACGAATGGGTAGGTTAAGTGGGACCGGGCTTGATTTCCTTAATGACACTTAACCGATATGACACGAATGGATAAGGTTAAGTAAATTTTCTTAATGACACTTAACTGTATAATACAGTTAACGGATGGGGTTAAGATTAGATTTAACTAATCTAAAACATGGTAATCGGATGGGGTTAAGTTAGCCTAGACTTAATTAATCCAACTTGGTAATTTAATGGGGTTAAGCTAAACACTTAACTAATTTAACACGATGATTTGATGAGGTTAAGTTAACCTATACTTAACCAATCTAGCGTGAAAACATGATAGGGCTAAGTCACGAATCGTTTGAATGCGCTTGACCGATATGACTCAGTAATTAGATAAGGTCAAGTTAATACATATACTGAACCAATCTAAAATGATAATTTGATAAGGTTAAGCCATGAATTGCTTGATATACTTAACCAATTTGACACATGGTTTGTAGGGTTAAGTTTTGGACTTGGATACTTAGCCAATTTTGACGTGGTTTGTAGACGGGTTAAGTTGTGAACTTAAGTGACACTTAACCCATTAGATAAACCCTAATTCGGAGGATTAGGTAAATAACCATAGTTATCAAGGATTATGGAAATAAGGCTAAGTGGTAAACCTTAGTTAAAAGAAACTAAGCAATAATTCTTAGCCAAGGAAATTTGGACCACCTCTTAGATAGATGAGTAACCCGATACGGTAGGTCATCGTTTGAGTATACGTGTAGGAGCAGGCTATCTGATTTAGATAAAGGCTCCAGCGAACTGGGTAACGAAGCAGCGGCTTCGGGGAACGTGAGGATATTCTTGGGATCCCTCGGTGAGCTGCCAGGTCATTTTACTAGGCTCACGAGTGGTTGAGGTCTGCGGTAGAAGAACCAAGAATATGCCTTGGTTGCTATGCGAGCGACCTAAAGACCGGGGTGGATAGCAGTGAGCCGACGAATACATAAGGTGCCCGAGATAGCAAGTTCGTCGATCATCTACCATCTTGAGTCAAGCGTGTACGCACGGAAAGGTAGGGAACACCCAATAGACCATAATTTGTTATCTAATTATGGGTGAGGTAGGCCGTAGGTTGTGGGCTGGCCGGAGTGTAGTTCTCATGCAAGATTTTCACTTGTGCTGCCTTTCACTAGTTGAGGGAGGCGTCTCGTGGGACCATAGCCACATGTAGAAAAGCAGACCTTAGTATCTGCATCGGCAGATAAATCTAAAGCTCCCGACCGAGTCCTGTATTTCTTGGTTTACCCTATGATAGGACTCGGATGGCACGATGTGATACATGTGCATACAGTTATAGAAAAACGATTCACGATGAATGCGTGGGAAAAAAGGGCGCGGTTGAGGGTTAGCGTAATCCCTAGTGGCCTAGGTGGTTTAACCCAAACCGAAATGCGAAAGCGTGCAATAGGTAAGCGTAATCCCTAGTGGTGCTAGGTGGCGTAAGTCTAAGTAGTTCAAATGTTGATTCATATGGAAGAGCCTAGCTAGAACAAGGGTGACAGTCCAAACGATTTCAAGGATAATACGACATGAGGAAGCCCGTACGAGGTACGGCAAAGGACTGAACTTATATACATGGAAAGAAACATATGATTTGAGTAACCTATATATGCAATATATTAGGTTGACATGGACCATTACATGACGTTGGGCAAGGGACGTTCATGGTTAACACATGACGCGGGTTGGGATACTAGTACGAGAGGTGCAGAGCAAATATACATGTTAGAACTAGGAAGAATATACATAATAGATACCGTGGGATGTTAGACGGGGTAGATACCTTGGGATAATGTACTCGATAGAAATCTGACGATGTGATGACTTGACTTATCATAACACCGTAGTTTATCATGATACCTTAGTTTACCTTGCCACAGTAGTTCAACCGGCTACCCTGGTTTATCTATCTTGTAGTTATCCTTATGTTTACTTTCAGTTTATGCATGTCATGTTACCTTTACCTGTTTTTATACTAGAGGTAGATAGGACTTACTCAGTCTTTTTGACTGACCCGTTTTGTCTCGCCTCTTTTCTTCCGTTTCCCCCCCAGGTTTCAGGGAGGAAACAATGCTGTTTAGTTCGGGCTTCTTCTGCTTGAAGGTCATCATGGATGGCTTGGACTTCTCTTGGCTATGGCTACTTTACTGTTTTAATTGGGGAATAATTCATGAAAAAGGTTTCATGCTTCTTTATTTCGGCAAGACAGGTTTTGATGTACTCTGATGTAAAAAGGCTTTTGACCTCATTTATTAATGTTATGAAAGTTTGTTTTACTTACGCTATTTTATATGTTCTGTCTTGTGATGTTTCTGTGCATGTTTACCAATAATGCCCCTCTAAAGCTAGTGCATTCCTTTGTGAGTGACCCTAGCGGAGGCAGGGTGTTACATGGATAGAAAATGGGAATCTGTTTTTAACAGATAAATAGAAAAGATATATTTATAAATAACAGTTTATAAATTAAATTAAATATTTATCATTCGATAAATGGAATATATAAGTCTGAGCTTATATAGAGAAGAGATATTAGTTTTTAACACTGATATTTTGAAATAGAAGGGGTACACAACACTTGTATAAGTGAAGTAACGTTATTAAAGAGAACATTTATAAAGTGAAGAACCATTACTAAAAGTAAATCTTTATAAATTAATAAATGTTATCCAATAGGAGTTATTCGAATAGGAGAAGTCGATTAGAGTTAGAATAAATCGATTAGAATGAGAATTAACCAGTTAGAGTTAATCAGTTAGGGTAAATCCATAGAGTTAATTGAATATTTGTTATTTAATTAGAATTTATCGAATATTTGTTATTCAAATTAAGAGTTAACCAGATAGAGTTAATTGAACATAGTTAATCGAATTAGGATTTAATTGAATGATAGTTATTCAATTAAAGATGGTCGAATATAGTTATGGAGATAGAGTTAGCCAAACATAGTTACTCAGGATAAGTTGCCATTTCGTACGACTGCTAGTGTAATTCGTAAGGCTGCAGATAGCCTAAGGCGGTCGGATGTTTCCTGGGGGAATCAGGCGTAACCATTTGTATCGCTGCGATCTAGAGTCAGCGAGTGGAGTTAAATCGAATATTGGTTATTCAGATAGAGTTAAAGGAGTTATCGATTATTAGTTAATCGGAGGAGTTATCGTTTATTTGTTAATCGAAATGAGTTATCGATTATAGTTTAATCGAAAAGAGTTATCGATTAGTTTAATCGAAGTGAGATATAGAATATTGGTTATTCGAAGCAGTTATCGAATTTAGTTATTCGATGGAGTTAATCTAAAAGAGTTAAATCAAATATAGTTAATTGATAAGAGTAAAATTGAATAGAGTAAATCGAATATAGTTAATTCAAAGAAAGGATTTCGAATCTATTTATTTGATAGAGAGATTATCGAATATAGTTATTCGAAGGAAGGAGTTATCGAATAAGGATTTATTCGAAAGAGAGACGTAAGGAAGTTGGAAATATTGAGTATCAACATAAATAAGTTTTGAAAAGAAAATGGGTTGGTAGCACTTTTCCTACCTTAGCAATTTCGAGGACGAAATTATTTTAAGTGGGGAAGAATGTGATGACCCGGATATTCCGTCGGTAGAGTTTGAATATTTAATACGGTTTTAGATATTAATTTGATAAATTAAATGAATATTTATATTAAGTTATCGATTAAATAATCAATTTCGATTTAATATTGGGTATATTAAATTATTGGAATACGATAATGGATTTAGTTAAATTCAAAGTTTTAATTTGAACTGAATTCAGTTCAAATAATTTATAGGAAATTTTATTTGAATTTATAACGGTAATAATATTTATTTATTTTCGAAAGAATAAATCGGTCTGAAATTAATTTATATCGATCTAAATTAATATCTTCACCATATGATCGAATTGGACTTCGTGACCAATCCCAGTGTGTCCGGAATGGTGGTTAAACCATAGAATCGATAATTGTTGGGTTCAGAAAGGAGTTCGGCATCATGGGTATTTAATTTAAAGGATACCATTAAAAGAAAAAATAAAATAAATAAAGTAAATTTAATTATTGTGGACATAAACCAAACAGCAAGGAGGAAAAGGAAATGGCCACGCTGATCCTTTCCTCACCACTCGTAAACGAATGAAGTAAAAATGGTCTACGTTTGTTCCCTTCTCAGTTATAAAATCGCACCTCCCTCTTCTTCTATTTTATTCGATCCGTTCCTTCAGTAAACCGTAAACATCAAAAACCAAAATCACCTTTTTCCCATTTCAGAATCAAACAACCGAAGCCCGAATCCTTCAAAAAAACCCAATTCGAATCCCCCTTGAACCATTTCCAGTAAATCGAAACAGTGGGGTTCGCGTTCAAGCTCGGACCAGGAAATCAAAGTCTAAGGCACGATGTTGGTTCCCAGTCGATGCGCTGGAGTTTGGGAGGAAGACTGTGGAAGTTGGGGTCAACTATTGGAGTCGCGATTTCTGAAGCTCCTCATCGGATTGAATACCGCCATTTCATTGAAGCTCAATGCCAAGTCTTAGAAGAAAATCAGAATCGAAAATCACGTTTTGTTCTTTGATCTGAGGGATCACATCTGGTGCTTGCGCGACATTTGTTTGAGGGAACTGGCAATGTCTGGAGGCCAGTCAGAGGCAGCGAAATGGTGTACTGTGTGATATGGAGTATGGGAGTAAGGTGAATAAGAGGTTGTACTTTGAAAAGAGAAGAATTCGGCAAGGATAGTGAGCTACAGAAAGTGAGGACTACAAAAAGAAGGTGATTTTTAAAGGGGATTAAGGTAATTTAAATATGAAAATAGTTTAGTTAATGTCCTCCTTAATTGAAATTAATTAGTTTAAATTATATAAAACTTATATAAATCGTAAATGGATTTATACGAGGTTCGGAACAATACATAGGCAAACACAAGTCACGTTTGGTTTCCGAAGCCTATGAGCTGGGTTTGATCAAAGATTTTTCCGAGTCAGCTAAGGGTTAGATAATTCAAAAAGCTTGGTATTCGACAAAAGAAAAATCACAGTGAGTAAAATCTCACTCACTTTTATTGAATTATTTTTATATAGTTAAAAATATTTGTCTATGCTTGTTTGAATGTTGTTTGATTGTTTTAAAAATATATATTAGTTATTTAGGATATATATATATATATTGGGTTGATGATTGGTTGGATTCCCGCAGTCTCATTAGCGGATGCCCGTAGTTTCATAGCGGATGATTACCCTAT
This sequence comes from Allium sativum, assembly GCA_030737875.1. Classification (NCBI taxonomy): domain Eukaryota; kingdom Viridiplantae; phylum Streptophyta; class Magnoliopsida; order Asparagales; family Amaryllidaceae; genus Allium; species Allium sativum. The sequence continues at coordinate 256,578,172 of CM060924.1, read as the reverse complement.
ACGTCCCACGCTATGATTAGTGGATGACCTTTATACCGCGATATTCTGCCACGAAGCAGAATGGGTATTATTTATGTGCTAACGTCTGTGGATGCAGGAAAAACAGGTTGGAGGAATCCAACATGATTCCTCAAAAATCTATTATCTGTTTGTTGTTTGTTTGATTTCATATATATTCATATATGATGTGTAGAAAATCAAATGATTGAAAATTGGTTGATCTGATTGTTGAAAATACCACTAGAACTTGAATACCGATTCATAAAAACATCAAAAAGGGTATTTGATATTTAAAAAGGAAATTCTATTTTTATAAATAGAATTTGAATTTTAAATAAGACTATAGAAAATATTTAACTTGTTCGAAGGTATATAAAACAAGTAATCGAATTTATAAAGTTGTTTATAAACGGAAAGGTGGGATTTGAATTGAAGTTATAAACGTTGTTTATAAATAATGCAGAGAATTCAAATGGACTTAGAATATAAGGAATTGAAATAGATTTTGAATATGGAATTCAAATGGACTTTAAACTATAGATTTTGAATATGGAATTCAAATGGACTTTAAACTATAGATTTTGAATATGGAATTCAAATGGACTTTAAACTATAGAATTTGAATATGGAATTCAAATGGACTTTAAACTATAGATTTTGAATATGGAATTCAAATGGACTTTAAAACTATAGAATTTGAATATAGAATTCAAATGAACTTTAAACTATAGAATTTGAAAGTAGAACTCAAATGAAGTTTAAATAAAGAGAATTCAAATAGAATTGAATTGGAATTTGAATAGAGAAGTTGATAAGGAAACGAGAGTATGAGTATAATTAGAATTTGTTAATAGGCAAGTTAAAATATATTTGACCATGTCATGTTCAAATATGAAGGTGAAATAGACTGAAATGTTAAGCAATAGATTTAATTAACAAATTGAGTTAAAACGATTGGTATAGTTAAAATAGATTGGACAAGCATAAATATACAGGAGATAGGTATGGAATAAAGTATATAAGTGAAATAAATAGAATGCCCGACAAAAAGGTACGTATTTAATTTCCATATGAGATTTTATGCGCCGTATCGGCAAGCCGCTTGGCTTTTTCTTTTTCTTTTTGAGATAAGAAGGACCGGGAAAGCTATTTGAAATTTTCCGATGCTCCCGGTACAAAGGAGGTTATGGCGAATTTTTCCGGGAACTTAAGGAGATAGAATATTTTTAAGATAATTTGATAGTTAGAAATCAACGTATCGAAATATATAGAAGTCGATAAGAAAACGAACTTAGAAATAGAATAGTATAATCAAAAAGGAAGACTAGGAATAAAATCTAGTAAGAATAGAAAGAGAAAATGTATATGTGTTTAAAGATGAATAATCAGTTGTAGGCTATTGATTATTCGAGTAAGCAGTCTTGTCTGTTTTGACGTTAAAGGTTATTCAGTCAAGGTCTGAGAGGTAATTATACCCCAACTTGTTTGATTTCATGGTATACCGATAAGTAGCAAGATTCAGGCTCGAAGATCAATGTGGAATAAGGATTAGTTGAATACTGTATTTGGGTTGTCGTAACGATGTTTTACACAACATCTGTTTTAATCCAAATATGTGCAAAGCTTGGAAATTGAATAATGAACGTTTCCTAAGTATAGGAATAAACGAGATTGGAAAAGAGATAAGTAGTTGGAATATTTTCCAATTATAAATAACATATATTTTCTAAAGTTTAGAAAATAAAAGAAGGCGATATATGGAAATGTTTTCCAAAGAACGTATAAGGCCAATATGGTTATTGAAAATATTTGGTTAACAAATATTGATAAAGAAATAGAGAAGAGATTTAATTAATGGAATATTAATTAAAGGTTCAGTGATTGTTGGATGTTTGGTTGAACACTTGTTTTATTCGATAGTTAAATCACCGACTATCGAAACACTTGTTTTATTCGATAGTTAAATCACAGACTATCGAAGTTTTGACCATCGTTGTCAATATGGAGAGACCGGTTGGATTATTATCCGAAGAACCACTCCATATCGGCAGTAGCGTGCGAATCAGATTATATAAAGATAATCGAAGACGGAGTAGAGTGCAAGGACTTTTTCTATTAATAGAAATAGTGCCTTCAGTTCATCCTGTTCCTGGGTGACTTGTATGGATAAATGTCTGACAGAGTATTTCCAGAAAGGTCACGTATATTGATTTCTTCAACTGTACCAAGAGTGGAAGCGGAGGAGGAAACTTCTTTTAGCTGACACGTAATGTACTGTTGTAGACGTCAATTAGTGATTTTCGATGGATCTGACGATGTGACATTCGAAGTGAATCTGGTGTGATGATAAAACGTAGCTTCTAGCCTCAACATCCGGTAAATGACAGAAATCGGGCAAGCAGCATGGCTATGTAGGTCGCACCTATTAGGGTGTATAATCACCTGACCTAGAGTTTCATTTACTTCTAAAAATCTATTGTCAATCCTGTCCCATTGGGGAAACGTTTGCTGATCCCAATCGTTGGTGATATACATTCGATACACTCAAGCGAAATGAGTGGTCGTTCATGTGTGGCTGAGTTGCAAGATGTTCTTGTTGAACTCGGTGTATTCTCCTCTAGAGATATACCAGCGGAAGGTGATTCCATACCTTGTCATAGTTGGAAATCCATTACCCAATACGTGCTTGCGGTTTTGACTGTCTATATATGTGGAACGTGAGATGCAAGCGTTCCACTAGATTGTTATCTACTTGATTTAGACATTATTATAATATCAAAAGAGTTTTGATATAAAGATAAATCTAGTGTTTGGATTCTCATAAGGGAAAAACTCGTTCCGTGTTATACGGCGTGGTCTTATGAGGTATCATTTCGTTTTCTGAAACTGTTTTTAAACTGTTTACTCATACCAATCCCATGACTGACTCAGAGTTTACTTTGTTGTTTTCCCTTAACTCTTGGGTGCCTAAATTTGTACGAGTAGTCAAGTAGTCGGGAATTTACAGATATACTGGAAGAGCTTGGAGTAGGAGGCTTCAGGATCATATAGCTATAGTTATTTCTGCTGTGTTGTAAGTGATGTACTTTGATATTGATGTATATTCAAGTACAGATGTATATTTCAAGTTATGTTATATATATTATATGTTATTCGTTCCGCTGTGAGATTCGTGTTACTCTGATGTTGTGTTCTTCTTCTTCTTCTATTCTAAGTTTCTATCTTATCTATCCTCACCCTCTAACTTCTATCTATTTCCGTGATATTTGGGGTTGGACTTGTGTTTTTGGTCAGCTCAAATTCTACCAGATTTTCGGGTCATTACAACTACTGTCCACAATCCATGGACTCGTTTGTTTGGTTGCATAGATTAGTTAGATTATTTGATATGAAGTTGGTTGTTTGGTGAATTGAAACCGAATTGATTGATATGTGTATGGCGTGGGCCATCACTAGACCGGGGATAAGGCTAGGTCTTGTCCCGTTTCTAGTATCGTGCCGTTATGCCGCCGAATTTTTTTAAAAAAAGGTTCAAAAAATAAAAATATCATTTTTATTTTGTAAATGAACTGAATAGAAATTCATGTGTTAAAATAAAATATTTTATCGTTGAAAATATAAATTTTAACATGAACGTGAATAAATAAATATTCATTTACAAACCAGACGGTTTGTTTATGTACACATTTTTGAAGGACATTGATTGGGACGATAAATTTTACACATCACCCAAATGCACAAATAAAAATCTGTGTTTGTTGATATGAAACCCCACACGGGTATTGGGATATTATATGACATACACTAATCCCAATAATTAGTTGTATGTCGATCGATTGATTGACAGGCTATTATAAGTGTTAGATATCTATATTTGATGCTTATACAGTGTAGTGCACTTTGGATGATGGTTGATTATTTATCGTTGCTATTATATACATGTGTTGTATGGAATCCATATATTTAACATTATATGGTAATTGATTGGGCCTCATTCCAATTTAGAAAATAAAGAATATTATAAAATAATGGTTCATGTGTTGACCGTACTCATCCGTTGAGGTTAGTCATGTGTTGAACGAAATATTTTAATAATAAAATTTACATCTTTATCATTATAAAATAAAGGTTCATGTGTTGACCGTACTCATCCGTTGAGATTAGTCATGTGTTGAACGAAATATTTTAACAATAAGATTTATATCTTTATCATATATAAAATTAGAATCTAACTGGAAAATTGATAAGATGAGTGGTCTCCAGTATATTGACCTGATGTTGGTTTCGACCTTTGGGGTTAATATTTAGGGAATCGTTCTCTTACTAATTTACGGTTGAAGTCTAATTTGAAATTTAGCGATAGATACCATAGTTTTTACAAAAAATATTAAATAACAAAAATAGTCACACGTTGAAAGTACTCATTCGCTGAGATTAGTCATGTGCTGACGAAAATATAGATTCATTTGTTTAATAGAATAACGGAATTATTGAAATATAAAAAGCCGTGTTGATTAGAGATGCGCTATTTTGACGCGAACGATACTTATATCGATTATATTCGTTTTTATAGAATTGAATTGAATATATAACGAATTCGAATTGAATTGAATATATAACGAATTCGAATTGAATTGAATATAAAACGAATTCGAATTGAATTGAATATAAAACGAATTTGTGAATATATAACGGATTCGAATTGAATTGAATATAAAACGAAAAAGAACTGAATTGAAAATGAATTGAAATAGAATAAAAATCAATTTGAAATGAATTCGAATTGAATTGGAATTTGAATTGAATTGAAATGAATTTAAAACGAATTTATGAGGAAAAATTCAATTTTGATTTGAATTTGAAATAAGAAGTTGAAATCGATTTGAAAAGGAATTTAAAACGATTTATAAAATTCATTTTAAATAGAAATCGACGAAATATATATTATATATATTATATATATAATATAATGGCCTGAATAGAATGCGCCGCGCCGCGGCAGTTCGTGAATTTCGACCATTGATTTCGAACGGACATTACGGGAGATCCGACCGTCGGATTCTCCTAAAACCGGAACCGTCGGGTTCGTCTTGAAAAGATATTTCTAAAGAATATTAGAAATTTGTAATCTAACGGTTGGATTTGGAGATACGTCCAAATCAAATTTGGAAAAGGTCATTGTAAGTGCAGTTCGATGGCCGTTGATGGAAATCAACTGTACGGGCCTTGATAAAATTATTAAAAATAGTAATAATTTGTGTAAAATCATAAGAAATGATTTGGGAAAAATTGGGATGAAAAAATCCATGTTTGAAAAGATAAAAATTGATTTTTATCGAAATGAACTAGTTTTAAACTAAAATTAAAACACATTTATTTTTAAATAAATAAATTGGATTTGAAATGGATTTTAAATAGAATTGATTAGTGGGTTTATCGTGAAGGGTGTTTTAAATAACACTTGTTCTTTAACCCGATAATAAATAGAATGTGATTTGGGTTTATCGTGAACTGTGTTTTAAATGACATTAGTTCTTTAACCCAGAAAAGGGAGTTTTAAGGAATCTGCAATTAGATTGAAATGTGAATTGATAATTTAAATTATCAAATTTCGAAAATGAGCGAGAATGGAGTATCACCAGTTTTGCTCCAAAACGATAGTTAAATCTTTAATTAGATTTGAACGTGGAATGGTGATTAATTTTACCGACAATACTGTGGTGTTAGATATGGAGTATTACCAGTGTTGCTTCATGGTATGAATAGGTTGGGATTGGGAAATAAAATAAATAAATACTTCGGTGTGGTTCGCTAATCTCGACTAGTTTGGAAAAACCATAATTTGATTTGATACGACATCTAATGGAAGATTAAAGAATAAATTTTAAAGAATTTATCTTGGATAAAATTAATGGGAACCTTTCCCTAAGAATTGAGATTTAGAAAGTAGCTGTAGGTTAGTTAAGAAGAATGGTTTCCTGGTTATTGATCTGATGTTGATTTCGGCCTTCGAGGTTAATATTTGGGGAATTGCTCTCTTACTGATTTACGGTTAGTGACTGATGAATTGGAATGAGGCGTATGTTGTGTTTGTGTAACATTTGTTTTTACGCGGGTTGTTCTAAAAGGCCGGGTTTATACCCATTCTGAATAACCGATTCGACGATAAGTCGAAGATGATAACGGCGGTCGAAGACCGGAAGTCTTCACATCGTTTGGATAATTACTGATGATCCTAATTGGGCTGTACACCCAAGAGGATGGAAATAGTTGGTGGTCGTCCAGACGTACTTGGAGATCGATGGATATGCGAGGAAACTGCCTCCGGTTTCGTTCAGACCCAGAACGAACTTGTAAATGGATTGTGTGTCTGACATTGGATTTTATTCTATGTTGATTGATTTCTGTTAAATATATATTTGTTTAGCGGCGGAGAATTTATTCTCTTGCTTAACGCCCTTCTCTGAGACGTACAAGCTTAGAGGTTATATATCGATAGATATCAATCGCATGGCATGAATTGCCTGTGTGGCACGCTAAGTTGCATGGATCAAGGCTTCTGTTGAAAAGTAAAGTCTTGTGGTTGATGATCAAAGCACGGCCTACGTGGCAGCTTTGTGTATAGCGTGGATTCGCGAGCCTCACACCTCGGTATGAGTCAAAAAAGGGATGAGGACCCAAGGAGTGCACGACGTTTCTTTCTAGCTGTGGGTGGTGTCAGTGACCTACCAGCCCTGATATTTATATACATTTCACCTTTGTGGTTTGGATGCGAGGCGCGTCGATTATAGGTCCTATAGGGCCGGGAAACGCGTGTTCAGGAATAATTACTCCTCAAACGTAAGAGAGGACCGGTCTTGGAGGATCCCAGGGGTTTCTCAGAGTGTTTAGTCTTGAGGCATTTGCTAGAGTGTCTCGAAGCGAAGAGGAGCTTGCTCCTTGCCTCGACTCATGACGGAAATCCAATTTCCAATTCGTGATATTTCGGTTTTATTTATAGAACCTAGTATGGCGACATAGTAGCATGGGATGCTATGCCGCCTAGGATTGATATTTATGATTGAAATTATTTTGGCACTATACACTTATTATAGTGTCAAATGATTTGTTTTAAACGTACCAAGCATGTTTGGCTGTTATAAGGGAAAACCCTATCCTCCGGCATGCGTTGCATTGTGTGATGGGACCTGGGTCTTATGATAGCTTCATTATTCGAAAAAGCATTGCGCTGTTTATCCTATGCACTGGTATTCTTGGGAGGAAACCTGTTCCGTGTTATACGGCGTGGTCCCTTGAATTACTCTCTTTTAAAGTAAAGTTTTAAATAACTGTTTTAGTTCTTACACCAGTCACATGACTAACCTGGAGTTTATTGTTTTAACCTAAACTTTGGTGCCCTTATTTTGACACGGGAAGCTAGTAGTTTTGTTTTTGCAGATTTATATTCACAGGATCCTGGTTTACAGTTGAAATGACATCCGGAAAGCTCTGTGTCCGTATATCATCTTCAGTTGTGCGTTGTATTATTTTCCGCTGCTATGTAATTTATTGTGATCTCTGATATTTATCGAATGTATATATTCATTTATACTCTGTATATTCTTGTATCTGATGGAATTGTTGTAAATAATGGAGAAATGTTCTTCCGTCCAAGTTCTGATTTGTTCTGTTCTCAAACGATCAGGGGTTTCGAACGGTCTAGATCGGTTTAACGACTGATTCAGATCGAGCGAAATCCATTGTCGTTACAGTTCCATACCTTATCACTGTGGAATCTAGTCTCCAATAAGAGCCCGTGATTTTGTTTATTTACTATATATGTGGAGCGTGATATGCAAGCGTTCTGCTAGATTCTGTTTATTTGTATTTGGACACTATCATAATATCAGAATAAGATATTGATTTTCAAAATATTTTGGGATATCGTAAGGTAAAAGCCGTCCATATTTATGTGTGAATTTGGTCTTATGATTATCCTTTTCTTTCAAAAAAGATTTTGAACTTTTAAATCAATTTGGATGGTTCCTCTTAAAACTTAGTGTGTTTCTCTCACTCTGGTTCACCAGACTGACCCTGTGTTTGTAAATGCTCGGGTTAGACCAGGTTGTACAGGATCAGGTTATCGGATGCTGTGAAGTCCAAAACGAGCTGAAGGAGTGCAGACGTATGATATTATCAGTATTATTCTGCAGTGTAATGTATATGGGGATAGATTATTATAAGTGTCCAAATGAATTGCGGTACTCTAATGATTGTAAGTTTTTATTTTAAGGCTCTCAATAATTTTTTTTTATATATATATATATATTATATTTTGTTCAACTACGATGTGAGACTCTGTGTTGTGTTGATTCTTCTTCTTCTTCTATTATAATATTTTTTTTCTTTCTTATCTCACCCTCTAATTTCTTTCTAATAACGTCCCAGTGTTTTCGATGCCAAAATGTTCGACATGGTATTTTTGTGTCGATTTTCGGGGTCGAAAATCCCTGTTCATTACAGTGGTATCAGAGCAATGGTTTAGGAGTAACCTTGGCTCTGTGGTGTATATCGATAGAGATTGGGGTAGTAATACCCTAGATCAAGCTGAGAGCGTATTTGTAAATTTTGTATAAAAATGTTTTGTATTGTGGTATTTGATCGGTTCAAGTTGAACTGGCAACTGATGCAATATTATTATGTAAAGAGGCTAAATGAAATAATTTTTCCCAAATTATATTTTTATATGGAAAAGAAATAATTTTATTAAATTATTGAAATATTGGTTTGTTGGTTGGATTTAAATAAATTCGAATTAGATTAGAAATTTGAATGGTTTGATATAACCAGTAGAAAATTTTGAATTTGAATGGTTTAATATAACCATGATTAAATAAACCAGAATTTAATTAAAAACAATTTAAATAAAATCAGTAAGGAAAATGGAATGGCTTTGTTGTATTAGTTGTGAATTGTTGTTTATTGAATATTAGATTTGTTGTATAATAAAATTCATCAACTGAATGAGTTAAGAACTAAAGAGATAGATTCCTATACAATGGCTTTTAAGAGAATCAATATGAAATGAAACTAGAATGATTTAACCCTATATCTGTTATTGGCACTATATATCGAGATTATGTGCAGGATTGGAGAAGAAAGAACTGATGGTTGCTTTGCTTCGAGATTGGAGTATTGGTTGACCGATAAATAGGTAAAACTTAATATATTGATTTGGTGACTGATTTCATAACCGTGAGTTGGGTTGCCGCTTGGCTCTTATTTTTCTTTCGATTAATGTGAGGCCGGGAGCGGCGAGTTATAGTTGTCTGGATGGTCTAATATAGAGGAGGCGCTGACGAATTTTTCTTAAATTTTTTGAAACATGGTATTTTTTATAATATTTTCTTATAATTATTTTCAAAACAAATAGGGTTTCGTGCATTTTTCTTGACTTAGTAATTTCGGGGACGAAATTCTTTTAAGGGGAGAAGAATGTAACGACCTGGATTTTCGGCTATTTAAATTCGAATATTTAGATGTGTTTTAAATATTTTAGTTGGAATATAAGTGGATTATTAATATTAAATTCATTAATATAAAATGAACTCTAAATGTTGCGGTAGTTCGTTAAATTGAGTTTTGAACTTCAATTAAACACACAGAACCCGTTTTAAGTCTGAATTATGTGAAACAAGAAACATTAGGATCTTATTAATTATAATTTTCTAGTGAAAGAGAAAAATTGGAAATTCGGCTTATATATTGTAAGTTATATCCAAATCAAATTTTTTAAATGGTCGCTATGGAAATCGTTATTAAATGATAACATTTATTTAATAATTTAAATGTGAATTTCAATAGAATTTGAATATCTAAAATATTATTATTGGGTCATAATTTCCATTTTGATTTATATTGGAAAATATATATTATTTTATTCAGATGTATATGTGATAATAATAATTTATTATTATTCAATTTAATTTTTTTGTTATTTATTAATGTTTTAATGATAATTATATAATCCGTACAAATAATTATTCTTCAAACGACCTTTGTTTTCATCGAAACGAATTCTATTGGAATGCGTATGGCTAGATATTATTAGTTTTCTAGTTCGGAGCCAATCGGAGTTGTCTTTTTACCGTACGTGAAATTTAGATGTGAACTGATAAATATATTAGAATTAAAATAACAATGATTTTGCAAACAAAGTCCGTTTTCAACGTAATTAATTTCATTTAATCCGGAATGTTAAGATATAGCAGTACATTTATTTTTATCGTATTTTGTGTTCGTGAATATTAATACGAATGTAAGATGTGCATGATAATCAGTGGTGGAATTGTATGTTGGCACATGATATCCCCGAACTTCTCGGTCAGTAATTTGGATAGGTACATTTGGACTGTTTGTTTTGTGGTATTCAAATGCAAGATGTTTCTCCAATTTACTTTCGAAAATTGTAAGGAAAATTTCTCACCTTGGACAAACATATATAGTTTATCATTTTTGCCAAAAAAACATATGGTAAATGAACAATTCAAGATATTTTGAATCGTAAAGGAATAATTAGTATATAAATTAAAAAGTCGCACAGCCCTAGACCTACCCTAACAACACACAAGCAGCTATGAAAGTGAAGTAACAATGCAACTCCTAGCCTCCTACCATCTAACGCACACACAACTAATACACATGAGAGAAGACACATGCACATGCGAAATCTGTCAGTAGCCTCACTAATGCTGCAGTTACTTGCGTTGAAAATATGGTTCCTTACATACAAATCTATCTAATGCATTACCAACCAAACAATTTAATTACTTGCACCCCGCGTTCCGTGTTCTCCACGATTACCTCTTCTCCGAGCTTTCTCCAACTATATAATGCTGCCTATTCTATTCGCATTCTTCCTCAAATGAATAGAAAGCTTTCACCTTCTTCCAAACCAACCGCAACTGAAATAATAATAAAAAAATATCAAAACAACATAACCATATAGTAGCTTTTCCATTCAACACTGGAACTTCGGAGGAGTCGGGGCATGCACTGCTGATGGGATCGAGATCTACTGCATGGAGAAAGAATATTGGAAGGCACTACTATGCCAGGACACGAGCATGACAGTGGCGACGATGTTGAGTGGTCCGGTTGGTCTCCGATAAAGATGGAGCAGGTTTTCCATGGCGGTCGATGTCGAGAAACACCGGAGCTAAAGCGAGCAATGCAAGCGAGTTTTGTTGAGGGAAGGAGTTAAAAGGAGGTTCTTAGTTGGTGGATTGGAGCCGAGTTAGTGGTGTCCTGTTTTAATGGTGCACGCGAGTGTACCGAACAGTTACAACATTGAGTAATTCCACCGGTCAGGAAAAGTTTCTACGTAGAGGCGGGTACTGGAGATTTGCGTGACCAAATACTAGAATGAAAAAAAAAAGAACCATTGAAAGGAATAAAAACATGTATGAAGTAACACATGGGGAAGGATTGATGTAGGGAGGAAATATCTATAGGTTGGAAAGGGAAGTGGGATTAGCGGAAAGGTTTTGGTAAAGGAAGGGGGCGTACTAGGCTTTTATGGATTGGCTTTGGGCTGGGCACCCTCTATAAAAAATAAATAAAATAAAAAAATTGAATAGAATAAAGAGCGAAGCAGGCAGGGTAGAAGAGAACAGAAGATGTGGGGTTGAATGTGAGCAAGTCAGCTTCAATCAAAATTTCGGAAGGGGAGAGCCTGGTCGTGATGAGTTCATAGTATTTTAGGAAACTGGGTAGCACTGTCTTTCAGGAGCAGTTAGGGGTTTGAAAGCAATTCGAGAAAAATATATATAATATATAAGTTGGATAAAAAGGTCCTATTGCTGGAGCATGCGGATGGAAGTGCTGCGTGAAGAAGAATGGATAAGGGGTGACGGATTTTTACCTTGAAGTTGGGCATTGGGCCATCTAAATATTGGTAAGGCCCAGATTTAAATATTAATGAAATTAGTCTTTTGAATTATTTAATATTACATTACAATATATACATATACAATATATACACATGCCATAGTAACACAGGAAAGAGGTTTTTTTGTTTGCGCCTGTATGATGATGATACATTAATAAACAAAATTTGGCAAATTAAATTTCCAGTTAGATTTAATTATACTAATTTAAAATAGTGTTAACTTAAAATGTTAATAACTTCTTATATCGTTATCAGAATCGAACAAACTAAGGAGCTTTGGAATTGCGTTACAAGCAAGACGTTATGGAACTGATCTGGTCAAGACTGGTAGCAAAAATAATTTTTAATTAAATTAAATGTTAGTTTAATTTAATTAAAACAGGACGCTCAAATTACAGAGTAAAACCAAGGTGAGTTAAACTCACTCAGTTTTCCCACTTATAATTATTATAAGTCGGGTTTATTATTTGTATGCTATGGTTGAAAATTTTCGGTTGTTTGATGATTGTTTGAATGTTTGTTGAACATCTTATATCAATCATGTAAATTAAACGGTTGTTTAAATTAAATGAAATGACATCATTATTTTTAACAATGATTTCCAAACAAGGTAACTTACCTTGTTGGTTACGTTTATAAACATATAAATGTATTTAAATTTAATTGGATGCTTGAATGATTTTTATTGGTTGACCGCTATCAGTTGAATTGATTGTTTAACCGCATATGATCATTACACAAATGGTTGAACACATATGATTAGATTATTGATTGTTAAACCCAAATTCAACGTTTGTTTCTTTATTAACCAATGAGTGATATTGGTTGAGGAATTTATAACAGATAGCCAAAATGCAAACTGTTTATAATGAGTGATTTACCATTAAGTAAATCGATAGAAAGGAAGTTATGGAATTTATTTCATAACTAAATATAGATATTTTTTTAAGTATATTATTAAAAATGTAGTTTATATAAAGGAAATAAACCAACCACATATTGTTAGTTTAACCACAAATTAACATTTTTGTATCAAAAATCGTACCATGTGCGAAGAATGTACCACATCTAAATTATTAAATGGTTTGTAAAGCAAATTCGTATAGTATTGACATGGAAAAGCAAGTGATCAAGGGTCAATGTAACGATTAATAACTGAGATTAATTGTTTTTAAGAAACAATTAAGATGAGATTATTTAGAAATAGATTATTGTTTATTTAATAATAATCGAAGTAAAATGGAATTTATTTAAATTAATTATATTATTAATTAATTTAAATGAAAGAACGGTTTAAATTGATCAATGAGTTAATCATGTTTTAGAGTTGACTAAACCAACTGTTTTAATGGAAACTAATTATTAAATTAAAATAGTTGTGTGCCGACTAATTTAATGAAATCATTTAATGAATAATTTTTTAACTTTATAAGAATTAAAAGAGGAATTTAATATTTATTCCAGTTAATGATCAGGTGAATTATAATTTTAATTAATAATAATTTAAGGAGTTATTTCTTAAGTGGAGTTCATTTAAGTAAGTTAGTAATGAAATATAACCAAATTCCGAGTGAGTTTACGGACAAGTTTATATTTAAACCAAGATAGTCAATTAAGTCATAAAAGAAATTTTTAAGCAAATACGGTAGGCTTAAAATACAAGTTACTTATTATTTGGATAAAGTAAAAGAAATCAAGATAGAAAACCGGTTGATGTTAAACCAGAGTAATATAAATGAGTTTAGAAAAGGAGATGCGATGATAAAAGCGCTACTTTTAAATTAACTTTACTTAATAATGGAATTAAGTGAAATGGATGGGATTTGAAATGAGATTTCCAAGAATATGTGATTTAAAGTTTTAAGAAAGGATTCTTGTAATTGAATTTGGCGAAGGATCGAGTAATGGGATTTGTAATAGAACCCAGATATTGAAACCAATTATTTAAAGACGTTAAAGTTTAAAAGTTAATGTTATTTAATCATTTACTAAATCAATAAATTTAGTAATAGTAATATATTTAACAAGGATATTTCAAAAGTTAGGATGTTTTATATAACCGTATTTTAAATAAAATAGTGAAGTGGTATTTGTTGGTAATGGGATGAATTTAATTTTTGAATTACAATTCATATTTATCTTAAGATAAGAATGTTGTTGATTAAGGTCTGAGAGGTAATTATAATACCCGCAACTTGAACGACTTCAAGATTATCGAAAGGTGATATTAGTTGTAAAGTGGAGATGTTTGAAGTAATATATTTTGAGGAACAATGATGTATCGTTATTTGAAGAATTTGAGAATATATGGGATTCCAGAAATAAAAGGAACTAAAAAAGGGGGGACTTGAGAATATGAAGTGATATTCCCGCAATAAAAGAAATAAAAAGGAGATTTGTGAAAATATAAGAATATTTCCAAAATAAGGAGATGGGATTTGGGATGAGTTTATTCTGAAAGGGAAAGTGACGATTATGGTGTTCAAATAACGAAACAAAGGAGATATCGTAACAATTATTTGAAATGATAAATTGAATCGGTTTCACAATCTTAAATAATAAGTAACATTGTAACAAATGGTTTGAATTGACAGTTAATGGGGAATGGGATATTGATTTTAAGATAGTACTCTAAATATTAAAATAAAAGGATTTTAGAATATTAATATATTAAAACTGATATATTATTTTAATGGCCAAGTGACGTTATGTACTCAACCAATGAATCTGTTTTATTTTTATGATTGTTTATTTTGATAGTTAAACAACCAACTATTAAAATCTAACCCAACGGCACTGGTACGGAAAGACCGGGATCGAATTTATATTCGAATAACATTCCGACCAATAAATACGAATACATAGAAGAAGTTGATCGAGACGGAGCATTTTAAGACAGTAGATCTTCATTAAACGGAAGAGTTACTTACAATCTCTAGTTGATCCTTAGAGATATACTGTGATTCTGTCATGGTTGAAATCTACGGGTTGCAAGGACTACTCGCTACTGATCTATAGGGTGATTCCTAGGATGTGGCAGGAGGGTGCCTTCGGTTCATCCTGTTCCTTGATGACTGGTATGGACGATGTGAATAGTTTCTAAAAGTCGAGTATAACTTCAAGCCTCATCAACCGGGAAATGACAAAAATCGGGCAGGCACATTGGCTATGTGGGTCGCACCCATTAGGGTGTATAATCACCTATCTAGAGAAATTCCTTTTTCTTCTTTAATCTATCGATGTTGTCCCTTTTCGGGAAATGGTGGGTAGCTCCCAACCATTGGTGATATACATTCGATACACTCAAGCGAAATGAGTGGTCAGTCATGTGTGGGCCGTGTTGCAAGACATTCTTTTTGAACCCAGTGTATTCGCCTCTAGAGATACACTATCGGCAGGTGGTTCCATACCTTGTCATAGATGGAATCCAGTCTCCAATAAGAGCCTGCAGTTTTGTTTGTACACTATGTATGTGGAGCGTGAGATGCAAGCGTTCTGCTAGATTCTATTTATTTGTATTTAGACACTATCATAATATCAGAATAAGATATTGATTTTCAAAATATTTTGGGTTATCGTAAGATAAAAGTCGTCCGTATTTATGTGTGGATTTGGTCTTACAATTATCCTTTTCTTTCGAAAAAGATTTTGAACTTTAAAATCATGTTGTAAGGTTCCCCTTAAAACTTAGTGTGTTTCTCTCACTCTGGTTCCCCAGACTGACCCGGTGCTTGTAAATGCTCGGGTTAGACCGGGCTGTACAGGATCAGGTTATCGGATGCTGTGAAGTCCAAAAACGAGCTGAAGGATTGCAGACGTATGACATTATCAGTATTATTCCGCTGTGTAATACATATGAGGATAGATTATTATAACTATCCAAATGAATTGATGTACTCTGATGATTGTAATTTTTTTTAAAGGTCTCAATAAAGTTTTATATATATATATATATTATATTTTGTTCCGCTACGATGTGAGACTCTGTGTTGTGTTGATTCTTCTTCTTCTTCTGTTCTAATATTTCTTTCTTTCTTATCTCACCCTCTAATTTCTTCCTTATAACTTCCCGGTGTTTTCGATGCCTGAATGTTCGACATGGTATTTTTGTGTCGATTTTCAGTGTTGAAAACCCCTGTTCGTTACTGAAGTATCAGAGCAATGGTTTTGGAATAACCTTGGATTTGTGGTGTATCTCGATAGAGGTTGGGGTAGTAATACCCTAGATCGAGTTGAGAGTACATATATGAGACCCTATTTGTAAATTTTATATTCAAATGTTTTGTATTGTGGTGTTTGATCGGTTCAAGTTGAACCGGCAACTGACGTAATATTATTTTGTAAAGAGGGTAAATGAAATAATTTTGCCCAAATGATGTTTTTATATGGAAAAAAAATTTATAAAATTATTGAAAGATTGGTTTGTTGGTTGGATTTAAATAAATTCAAATTAGATTAGAAATTTGAATGGTTTGATATAACCAGTAAAAAATTGTGAATTTAAATGGTTTAATATAACCATGATTAAATAAACCAGAATTTAATTAAAAATAAGTTAAATAAAATCAGTACGGAAAATGGAACGACTTAGTTGTATTAATTATGAATTGTTGTTTACTGAATATTAGATTAGTTGTATAATAAATTTCATCAGCTAAATGAATAAAGAACTAAAGAGATAAATTCCAATATAATGGATTTTAAGAGAATCAATATGAAATGAAACTAGAATGATTTAACCCTGTATCTGTTATTGACATTATATATCAAGATTAAGTGCAGGATTGGAGAAAAAAGAACCAATAGTTGCTTTGCCTCGGGATTTGAGTATAGGTTGCACGACAAATAGGTAAAACTTAATATATTAATTTGGTGATTGATTTCATACCCGTGAGTTGGGTTACCGCTTGGCTCTTATTTTTCTTCCGATCGATGTGAGGCTCGGAGTGGCGAGTTGTAGTTGTTTGGAGCGAACAATATATAGGAGGCACTGACGAATTTTTCGTAAATTTTTTGAAACTTGGTATTTTTGATAATATTTTCTTATAATTATTTTGGAAATAAATAGGGTTTCGTGCATTTTTCTTGACTTAGTAATTTCGAGGACGAAATGTGTAACGACCCAGATTTCAGAGACCTTGGATATCCGATATATCTCACATATCGAGCGTCCAAGAGTCGACAAAATCCAGATAATTATGAAAGAAAAGAAATAGATAGAAGAATAGAACTAAGAAAAGACATCAGAATCTCACAGCGGAACTTGGAACATAATATTATACCCCAAAATATTACATAACATAAGTCAAGTACATTGAAATACTTCATACATAGGGATACATGTCATCACAATTACATACTTAACACTTGTGATACTAACCTGCAGATAATTCTACATAACATATGATAGATAAGCCAACACTTCAGATCCCGCCATCCAGCTACTCCAAAGTTACTTTAGAACCTGGATCACTTGTCTACTCATAATAAATATTATGAGTACCCAAGAGTTTAAGGAAAACACAGAAAATAAACTCCGGGTCAGTCATGGACTGGTATGAGTAAACGATTTATAAACCAGTTTAATAAATCACAATGATTCATAAGACCACGCCGTGCATACGGAACCGGTTTTTACCTTATGAGATCAAAACAGTTTGCATATTTAAACAGATATTATGATAATGTCTAAGGTGTCCACAAATAATTCATAATCTAGTAGAATGCTTTCATCTCACATTCTACTTATACAAACAAAAACCGTTAAGTGCTTATGGATATTGGTTTCCAACTATGACAAGGTATGGGATCACCTTCCGGAGGTGTATCTCTAGATACGAATACACGGGTTCAACAAGAACGTCTTGTAACCCGGCCACACATGACCGACCACTCATTTCTCTTGAGTGTATCGAATGTATATCACCAACGGTTGGGAGCTACCCACCGTTTCCCGAAACGGGTCAGAATCGACAATAGATTTTAAGATGTAATTGAAACTCTAGATCAGATGATGATACATCCTAATGGGAGCTACCCACATAGCCATGCTGCCTGCCCGATTTTTGTCATTTCCGGTTGTGAAGCTTGAAGCTAAACGTACCCTGACACTCTTTTGATTTGCTTTGAACGTTACATCGTCAAACCCGCTAATCGACTAATTGACTTCCCCAAAAGTATATTACAAGTATAAAGTAAGAGAAACGAATTTCTCTACCATTTATAACTACGTTTGAAAAGATCAACATACGTGATTAGTTAGGAGCACTCCGTCAGACGTTCGTCCATACAAGTTGTCCTAGGACTGGACAAACCGAAGGTACTATTCCGTACAACCATCTTAGGCACTGTTATCTAAGATTTAGACAATAGCCCTTGCATTTGACTCCGTCTTCAATATTCAGCATTTCTTGACTCGCAACGCTTATGCCAATACGGAGTGGTTCTTCGGATAATAATCCAACCGGTCTCTCCATATTAACAACGTTAAAATGGTCAAACTTTGATAGTCGATGACTTAACTATCAAATGAAAATACGTTTGCACACAACAATCTTATTTCGAATTGAAATTCCTATTTGATCAATCATCATATATGTATATATATATATATATTGATATTTCTGTGTTTACGTATCACTATCCCTTCACATCAATCAGTCGTTGACTGTAATCATTAAGAGAACAATTTCCTAAGTATAAACCCCGAAGGCCGAAACCAACATCAGATAAATCCTCAGAAAATCATTCAACTTATTAATTCAAGTCAGTTTCTAATTTCAGTAACTTCATTTGAAATTCTTATTTTCAAGAATTCATGTTCCTTTAATATTTTTATTTCGAAAAATATTAACTTAACCTCTTTATTTCATATCATGTTATACCGTGTGCGGAGCACGGGCTTTAATCCTTTCTAGTGAAAAATCTTCTTTTAATTTACTTCATTTTATATTCGTGCGCAGAGCACGGGCTAAACTTTACTAATATAAAAATCCTCTTTCTATACAATCTGAGTCGACACGGTTTGGATCTAATATTGACAGTTAATCCCTTCTCTTGATCTAATCTTATTTTATTTATCACTTGACTTGATGAAATAAAATAAATCCTTTATTTATTTATTTAAACCTCCACATTTATAATTTATAATTCTGATTTCTCATCTGTATATGCTAACAGTGTTTGTCACTAGGATATGTAAATTATCCCTGATTTACATAATTTATTTAAGTCTTGCTGATTTAATTATTTAATAAATTAAATAACTAATCACTTTAAAATAATAATAATTCCAACTTCTTGTTTCTTAAAACGTCGTCTCCTCGGATCATCGGAGTCACGCAATCTGTCCGCGCCAAACACAGTGTTCTGTCACTACATACTTATCATGTTCCCTTATCTATAAAATAATTCCAGTCTTACTTATTTAAATTTATTTAATTAATTAATTAACTTAAACAAATTAATTAAATTCTAAACAAATTTTCCTACTACCTCACTTCAGCAAGAATAGGCGTGATTCTCGGATCAAAATGAACAGCGGAAAATATAAATACTGTCACCTTTTCTTCCATGCACCCGTTCGTTCGCCCAGCACTTCAGATCGAAGAAACCAACCCGCCTTCACTCCCCTTGCCATCAGATCTCCGGAAACTTCAACCCCCTACAGCCCACGACCTGCCGCCTCCTTCACTGCCGGCGCAGCGGTCCCTCCTTGCTCCGACGAGGAGCAGTTTGGTCTCAAAGACCGACTGTTTCGGTTGGACTCGAAAGTCTCAAAACACCTCCTACTCAAAAACTATGCATTTAAAAATCTAATATATATATTTTTTTCTGAAATCTGGAGTTCGTCAAACCCCTATCTGCAAGTCCGTTCGTCTTCGTTTTCGCGTGGATCACCCAAGATCGGTCAAAACCCTTTTGCCGACAAAACAGCTCGTTCTCTTTATCTAAAGCATTAAAAATTATACCGTTTGTTTGTAAAATCCTATAATCATATTGCGCAACCCCTCATGACCCAGAAATTCATTTATTTGCATGTTGGGGTTTCGAGTTGGTTTGACAGTAGCATGTTTTTTTCAAGTTTCTAAAACAATGCAATATATTCTTAGTTCAACAGCAACTATATGTATGTTGTGAGCTATTACTCAAGCATGCAAGGGTCATGAACTAAATATATACATCCATGTATAAAGCACCAACAAAAATCAAAGTGGACAGTAAGCATTTCATGTGAAAACCGAAATTAGACAAGCTTAAGCAGGTTATCATTTCCATGTTTAACCAGTAGGATCTAGCAAACAAAATATGACTTTGTGATTACTCTCAAGCATGAACAAGGGATATTTATGAGCATGATTATCATGGTGTTCCAAGGCAATATAACAACATAAACAGTTCAAGAGTTTCAAGTGTTTTTAACAAGCAAATAAACGGTAAACATCCAACATATAAACATACTTAAGTTCAACTTCCATGTGCATGAAATAAGATCATATAGAGTGAGGTTTACTCACAGCTTTGTGCAGGTATGATGGTGTAATATATTTCCAGATCTCCTTTCTTTGCTCAAATTTTTGATGCAGCAAAATGGAAGAATGATCACATATATATAGGCTTATATATTTTGTATTATATTAGTTTTCTATTTACATTAAATAACTAAATCTATAATCTTCCTTTGATCAAATATTTGCGCAGAGATGGCAGCAAGAAATATATGTTGAAAGCAACATATGGATTTGTTTTACATGCATAAGCATTGCGGGAAGAAGGCTGTCCACACAATGTATTATTTAAACTATAACAAAACATCCACTTGCTGTCCTTATTCTAGAAGGATGATTAAACAATTCTATGTTTCTATGGTTAAAACATTTGCACAGGGATTTTGGGTGAGGAGAATATATGTTGATAGCTAAATTTAGTTTTGTCTCACTTGCACAAAACTTTCTGGAAGAATACTAGCTATACACTTGGTTTTCCACCTATTAGTGTATTAAATCTTAAACCTAAACTATGCTAAGATTTTTGTCTTTGTTGTAGGATATTTTCTGCGCAATCCTATGAGTCATTGCAACAAATATCTCATTTGTTTTAACTTTAACAACATGTCACTCTCATTAATGTATCTAAAGACTTAACTATGAAGTATTTGCTAACATATGGGCTTTGTTTTCTAGCTGAGGATGGGTGTATGAGTGCGCAGAAATGGGATTTGATTTCTCAGATGTACGTGTTTGTTTTAATGCGCAAAAGGCTGGAACTAAAGGCCTTCAAAGTTGCATTATTTTATGGGTGTTAGGCTTAGCGAATTTCGAGTGTTTTGGTGTAGTGTTTAGGTCCACATATACCACTAGTCTTTTGTTGTTGTGTTTGGCGCAAACATGCTTGAGTTCTAAGCATTTTAAGTTTTATGAAATTCCTATTTTAAATCACTCGTCAACCTTTTATTTGTTGTAAATAAATCCTACTTATCGGTTCTGGCTTTTTAAATGAATTAACAACATTAATATTTAATTTATAAATGTATTGTTAAATTTTTAAGTTTATTCACAAATTTGTTTTTCGTCCAGAATTCCGGGTCATTACAATCTTTCCCCCTTATAAAAATTTCGTCCTCGAAATTGTAATTAAAGCATAAATTCAAGTTATAATTAAAGTTATAAACTTATATCCATAAATAATTTACACACATCAGCCAATTGTTATTTATCACAGTCATTTCCATAACTACAATATCTGTTACTACTGTTAGAAAACATTCCTATTACTGCATTATTATTTCTCCTTATCCACTAGTTCCTGACCGTAAATTTGTAAGCGAATAACCCTCTACATATCAACCCCGTAGATCGAAATCAACATCAGATAAATACTTAGAAAATTATTCCACTTAATCAATTTCCCGTTAGGTTCTAATTTCTTAACTTCACATCTTAATTCCTCGTTACCCATTCTTACTCAAAACATCTTCAATTATATTTGGGAAAATAAATCCCAAATTTTTATTAACTTCCTCCATTTGGAACATTTCAAAAATATTCATCTACTATGAATTCCCTTTTTTTTACTTGAATCTATATCCAACGATCTCAAGTCCACTTCACTTAACTCCGTTAAGTATTATACTAATTAATTCCTGAATTAGTTATCTTCGTTTCAGGACTCATTAACCTGATTTTATCTCGAATATCAATAAGTTCACTTTTCATAAGTTTAACTTAAGTCTAGACTTAATTTGGTGAAAATCCAAATTTTAATTCAATTTAAAATCCTAACTTATTTCCTATATCAATATGATTAGATGTTATTCTAATTCAATTCAACCCTTCTTAAATTGATTCTAAGGCTAACCCTAATTACCTTAACTTAAGTTGATTTCTCCTAGATATATTCTATATATATAATAGCATCCAACTTTTAAAATACGCTCTCTCAACACTAACCCAAAGCCTAGGTATACGATAGCTAAGCTCTGATACCAACTGTAACGGCCCGTATTTCAGAGACCTTGGATATCCGATATATCTCACATATCGAGCGTCCAAGAGTCGACAAAATCCAGATAATTATGAAAGAAAAGAAATATATAGAAGAATAGAACTAAGAAAAGACATCAGAATCTCACAGCGGAACTTGGAACATAATATTATAACCCAAAATATTACATAACATAAGTCAAGTACATTGAAATACTTCATACATAGGGATACATGTCATCACAATTACATACTTAACACTTGTGATACTAACTTGCAGATAATTCTACATAACATATGATAGATAAGCCAACACTTCAGATCCTGCCATCCAGCTACTCCAAAGTTACTTTAGAACCTGGATCACTTGTCTACTCATAATAAATATTATGAGTACCCAAGAGTTTAAGGAAAACACAGAAAATAAACTCCGGGTCAGTCATGGACTGGTATGAGTAAACGATTTATGTAACAACCCGTATTTTTGAATAACATGTTATAACATAAATGGAGGCAGAATTAAACTGTAAAATCTGAATCAAGGGAAACGGGCTATGCCATTGCGTTCGTCTCGGAATAATACGCGAAATAGAGTCCGAGCTTTCGAAAATCGGAGTCCGTATGACCAAGCTATGGCCTCGCGAAGTTTCACGAAAAATTCCCAAATTAAAGTATACTTAATTAAGTGAAATTGGTTGCGCAGAGAAATATATATATATATATATATTGATATATATATATATATAATTGAAAATTAAATAAATATGCAAAAATGTTCAAAACAGCGAATTGGGAGAGGGGAATAACCGAACCGACCGATTTTTAAGGTCGACCCGAGCCCGCTGGGTCGACTAGGGGTTAATCCAGGGTGTTTGGCTGTCAACCCGTGGGCCGATTCGCTCAAATGCATATTTTGCATTTGAATGGTTCTCATGGTCCATCTTTAATCTAAAGGCCCTAGATGGTTCCTACACTTGACTTCTTCCCCAAGACATGCTTTGATGGCTTGGATTGAATCTAGGGTTAATCCTATTGCCTAAAACACTTGCCTAATCTATAAATAAGACCCTAACCTACCCTAAATCATCATTATTCATTCTAGCAACTAAACTATGGCAAAATCAATCCTCTCATGGCCTCCACTCTCTTCATAAATTCCTAAACAAATTCTTATGAGATTTTCCATGCATACAAGTGTTTTTAGACTTGTATGATCATCATTAGCTTGCATTCAAGTCAAGTTTCTATCTTTGCATCATAAAGAGAGAGTTTTGATCTATTTTGCTTGCATTTTGGGGTTTAATTGGTTGCATAAGGGTTTTCTTACATTTGCTATACTCATTTGAGTCCGCATAAGCATTGTAAGCCCTATTCTACTCTCATACTTAAACTTTAAAGTTAAATGTATGATATGCAAGTTGTGTTATGAAAGTTTGATATGTAAGTTGTCATGTGATAAGCAAGTTGTGTTATGCAAGTTTGATATGTAAGTTGTCATATGATAAGCAAGTTGTGTCATGCAAGTTTGATGTGCAAGTTGTCACATGATATGCAAGTTATGCTATGCAAGTTTGATATGTAAGTTGTCACATGATATGCAACTTATGCTATGCAAGTTTGATATGCAAGTTGTCACATGATATGCAAGTTATGCTATGCAAGTTTGATATGCAAGTTGTCACATGATATGCAAGTTATGCTATGCAAGTTTGATATGTAAGTTGTCACATGATATGCAAGTTATGCTATGCAAGTTTGATATGCAAGTTGTCACATGATATGCAAGTTATGCTATGCAAGTTTGATATGCAAGTTGTCACATGATATGCAAGTTATGCTATGCAAGTTTGATATGCAGGTTGTCATATTATATGCAAGTTATGCATGCTTTTTGAGGCCTAATGCAAGTATTTGAACATATGTACATTTCATATGCCACCATGTTGAACTTGTGGCTTCAACACTTTTATGTCATGATTATGCCAAGTTCCCTCTTTCTATCCTTTATGCGCTATTGCGATATGTAAGCGATGGGATTGCGTTTGGGGTTGGGTAAACTTAAAAGACATAAAAACATAAGCTTGGGAATTTATCTATTAAGTTAGGTCTACCCATTGGGAATTTACCTATTAAGTTAGGTCTACCCAATTGCTTGAAAATTTGTAACATGTTTTGGAAACATGGTGGACATGACACTTAGAAAAGATAAGTGTAGCCAACTCGAGGTTGGGTTGAGTTTGTAGCGTAAACCTACCCGGAACCGACCAGCCTAACTAGTTGCTACAAACGATAGGACCCAATGTGAGAAGTTGGTCATGTTGTACCTTGGACCCGAGGTTAGACCAAGTTGTGGTGTAAAGCTACCAGGACCCGCCCGGCCTAACTAGTAACCACAACAAAATCTAATGTGAGAGGTTAAGGCGCATTAATTAATTAGTGCCTCATGATTAGGTTAAGTCATGGTCCATTTAATACTTAACAAATTTGGGCTTGGTAGATTAACGGGGTTGAGTTAACCTACACTTAACCAATCTGAACTCGGTAATTTCACGGGGTTAAGTTGAACTATACCAATCCAACTCAGTAATTTGATAAGGCTGAGAACCGATTTGATACCTGGTCTGGATAAACTAACTTGATTGATAAGTTAAACGAACCTGCTTTGCGGATCTGTAGGACCCACACTAAGTTAGGCAGGTTTGTAAATCTGTTATCTGATCCGTTAGTCAGAAAACTAATCGTCTGAACTTTGTATGTCTGAACTCTGTTAATAAGTTAATCTGAATCTGATAGTCTGGGGACACAAGGGGGAATACTTGTGTCATCTGTTGTTTGGGACCCATATTAGTCAGTAACCCTTTCTGGTATCAAAACTTTGACCCAACTGTAGGTAGGGTCCGGGCACGCTTACTGAACTAATTATAAGTGGTTCATTCTGATAATGGCGATGGGTGTTGATGGTGCGTTCCAACCGGGTCATGTGCGTGCATGGATCCCGGTCTGCCTCTGAGGATGTAAGACGCCGTGACATCTATAAATATGCCTGTGCCAATTGGTTGCCACTTTAGGGGGTGATACACCCTATCGTGGGGCCGACACAGGGTATTTATGTATTAGGGAGCCGATCGCTTGGGTAGGATTTAGGGTACACTTAGTTCTGTCTGATTCTGTTGGTACCGTCTGTTCTGTTGGGTGGCAATACCCGTCTGTTTCTGCGTGGTACCGTTCTGTTAGGGTGGTAAAGGCCCATTATAGTTAGTATTCCATTTCTGTACTTTATCTGTTAGGGTGGTTAAGGCCCATTATTGTTAGCATTCCGTTTCTGTACTTTATCTGTTGGGATGGTAAGAGACCATTTTTCCCAAGCTCTATTTCTGTATGGACCTTTGTGTTCCGTCCTGTTTCGATGTGAACATTGGGGTAACACCTAATCCTGTTATACTATGATTGGTACCAAGAAGTTGGATCTTGATTTGAGTCAAACACCTGTTACTGGGCCAAGTTTAGGCCAAGGGATAAATTCTTGATTATACATGACATGTTAGAATGCTGATACACCTGTGGTGCAAAACCATAAACCTGATTATGCGATGACACCTTTATCTACCTTGTTAGTTAATCATCATGCTAGTATGTTGTTATCCTTATGTTCATCCCTGCTGCTCATGCCAGTTAACTTTATCAGTTTACATTGATTGTAGTAGGGCTTACTCAGTCTTTTTGACTGACCTGTATTCTTTCGCCTCTTTTCTTCCGTTCCCCCCCCCCCCCCAGGTTCTCAGGGAGGGAATATTGGAGCTTAGCTGGATTTCTGATCGCTTGCTTGTGGGATTAGCTCATGTACAGTCTTGACATGAAGCTAGCTATGGTTATCATTTATTTTGGGGATAGCACTTATGTATTTCAGTTTTCAGATGATGTTGTTTTATCTAGACTTGTTTATTTGGAAAGTTGATATTATGTTGTACCAGACTTGTTTTGAAATTGTTTAAAATCTTCCGCTGTTTTATCTATGTTATTTACTCTGTTTACATATATACATATGTTCTTTTTCTGCCTTGATATATCATTATGCATGTTTACCTGATTCAAACGCCCCTCCAAAGTCAGAGTGCTTGCAAGAGTTACCCTGGCTGAGGTGGGGTGTTACATTTGGTATCAGAGCATATGGTACGAGAAGGAACAAAAAAAAAGCTTTTAGAAAACTTTTGGAAAACTATTTTCAAAACCAAGTATAAAGTATTTTCCAAAGAAAAGTCTAGTTTATTTTAAAGGCTATTCCCCAAAAAGCCATTAGCAAAATTCCTTCGTTTTTCTCCATTCTGAATCTGTCTTTTTCTTATTCAGTATGGCTGATAACTTTGTTATCCCGGAGGGAGTGCACGTACCTGTTTGGTATAGGAGACTTTTGGAGGCTAGGGCGACCGAAGCCGGCCCCGCAGATGTCCCTCCTCCTCCTCCTCCAGTAGTTAATGTTCCTCCTCCTGTAGTTAATGTTCCTCCTCCTCCTGTCGCTGAGGTTCCTCTTCCTCCTCCCCCTCAGCATCCTCAAGTGGACTTCGCAAAGACTTGCAAAGATTTCAAAGCAATGGGTGGCAAGAACTTTCAAGGCACTGAGTCTTTTGTGGAGGCCAGAAATTGGTTGAAAGAGACTGAGGATTTGTTTGCTATCTTTGGGTTAGACGATCAGAGGAAGCTCTTGTTGGCGGTTTGGCTTATGAAGGATGAAGCCGCTTATTGGTGGAAAATCACCAATGGTACTAGGCCTGTGGAGATTTGGGCCGATTTCAGGACAAGATTCAGGCTTAAGTTTCTGTCTTCTACTGAAGAGAATTTGCAAATGGAAAGGTTTATTGCTTTGAAGCAAGGAGACATGTCTGTTAAAGAATATGTGAACAAGTTCAATCAGTTAGCTCGTTTTGGCTTGGATATGGTGAGTACTACTCAGAAGAAGGCTCTTCGTTTTGCTAGAGGATTGAATGAGCCGTTACAGGAGTTAGCTATGTCTCATGGGCCCATGGGGGCCACGTTTGAGAGTTTGGTAGATATGGCCCTACTCAATGAAGAGAACAAGAGTGCAAAGAAGGAGGTCAAGGTGAATGAGTCTCAAAACAAGAAAACGGTGCCCAGAAAGGAAATGCAAAAGAAGGAGGAGAAGTCTGAAGATAAGAAGGAAAAGAAGTGCTTTACTTGTGGAAGCTCAACTCATCAAAACAAGGATTACAGAAAGAGGAAGGGCACTTGCTTTAACTGTGGAGAGATGGGACACTTCACTAGGGTCTGCCCGAAGAAGAAAGGGACTATATCGGAAGGAGCGGTGAATACTCGCATGGCGGGTGAATAGATTAGGGCTAGAACAATTTGTCTGTAGGATGTTTAATTTTCCTTGTCTGATTTTCAGTTTGAAACTCTTTTTCTGGTATCTTGATTCTGTAATGGCAACTCAGTACTTTAATGCTAGTCTTGCTTCTGATCTGGTAATAGTCTCAAACTCCCTGAGAGTTATAACTCATCTGTTTGTGATAAATTGGGATTTGAGAGTATCTGTGACTATGACAAATACATTCTGGGTTCCTACCATGCTTAGTTTCCTAAGAATCATTTGGGAAGATCTGATCTGTACTAGTAGTCTGTAAGTATATATACCAAGTTTTTGTTTTATCTGTACTCGATTCCATCGCTCGACTGTATCTTGTTGAGATAGGAATCCTATGGATGTAAACATGTGTTTGAGACATGTTATGTTTGATGGTTGCAAGTGGATGCAAGTGGTTGCTCGTGGATGCATAAACACACACTAGGCACTAGATCGGCTTGAAATACACTCTCATATTGCATATGGACGTGTGTACATTTTCAATTCTTATGGTTGCAAGATGGTTGATTCGGCACATGGATGTTGCATATGGATGTATGTTATGTGCACACATATAGATGCTATACATTATATCAGGAATTGCATACATATGGATTCATTTCACTAACATAATTTGCATTGATGATATTTGCATTAGATAAGTACATATACACACACCTTTGCATTTGTTCATACAACATTTATAATCTAGTAGGGATAATGATTGCTCGTGGATGGTGTTTTGAGTAGATGGATGTTGGATGGTAGGATACATTCTTCCTAACTTGGAGATTTCGGGGACGAAATCCTTTAAGGAGGGAAGAACGTAACAACCCGTATTTTTGAATAACATGTTATAACATAAATGGAGGCAGAATTAAACTGTAAAATCTGAATCAAGGGAAACGGGCTATGCCATTGCATTCGTCTCGGAAAAATACGCGAAATAGAGTCCGAGTTTTCGAAAATCGGAGTCCGTATGACCAAGCTATGGCCTCGCGAAGTTTCACGAAAAATTCCCAAATTAAAGTATACTTAATTAAGTGAAATGGGTTGCGCAGAGAAATATATATATATATTGATATATATATATATAATTGAAAATTAAATAAATATGCAAAAATGTTCAAAACAACGAATTGGGAGAGGGGAATAACCGAACCGGCCGATTTTTGAGGTCGACCCAAGCCCGCTGGGTCGACTAGGGGTTAATCCAGGGTGTTTGGCTGTCAACCCGTGGGCCGATTCGCTCAAATGCAGATTTTGCATTTGAATGGTTCTCATGGTCCATCTTTAATCTAAAGGCCCTAGATGGTTCCTACACTTGACTTCTTCCCCAAGACATGCTTTGATGGCTTGGATTGAATCTAGGGTTAATCCTATGGCCTAAAACATTTGCCTAATCTATAAATAAGACCCTAACCTACCCTAAATCATCATTATTCATTCTAGCAACTAAACTATGGCAAAATCAATCCTCTCATGGCCTCCACTCTCTTCATAAATTCCTAAACAAATTCTTATGAGATTTTCCATGCATACAAGTGTTTTTAGACTTGTATGATCATCATTAGCTTGCATTCAAGTCAAGTTTCTATCTTTGCATCATAAAGAGAGAGTTTTGATCTATTTTGCTTGCATTTTGGGGTTTAATTGGTTACATAAGGGTTTTCTTACATTTGCTATACTCATTTGAGTCCGCATAAGCATTGTAAGCCCTATTCTACTCTCATACTTAAACTTTAAAGTTAAATGTATGATATGCAAGTTGTGTTATGCAAGTTTGATATGTAAGTTGTCATGTGATAAGCAAGTTGTGTTATGCAAGTTTGATATGTAAGTTGTCATATGATAAGCAAGTTGTGTCATGCAAGTTTGATGTGCAAGTTGTCACATGATATGTAAGTTATGCTATGCAAGTTTGATATGTAAGTTGTCACATGATATGCAAGTTATGCTATGCAAGTTTGATATGTAAGTTGTCACATGATATGCAAGTTATGCTATGCAAGTTTGATATGCAAGTTGTCACATGATATGCAAGTTATTCTATGCAAGTTTGATATGCAAGTTGTCACATGATATGCAAGTTATGCTATGCAAGTTTGATATGCAAGTTGTCACATGATATGCAAGTTATGCTATGCAAGTTTGATATGCAAGTTGTCATATTATATGCAAGTTATGCATGCTTTTTGAGGCCTAATGCAAGTATTTGAACATATGTACATTTCATATGCCACCATGTTGAACTTGTGGCTTCAACACTTTTATGTCATGATTATGCCAAGTTCCCTCTTTCTATCCCTTGAGCGCTATTGCGATATGTAAGCGATGGGATTGCGTTTGGGGTTGGGTAAACTTAAAAGACATAAAAACATAAGCTTGGTAATTTACCTATTAAGTTAGGTCTACCCATTAGGAATTTACCTATTAAGTTAGGTCTACCCAATTGCTTTAAAATTTGTAACATGTTTTGGAAACATGGTGGACATGACACTTAGAAAAGATAAGTGTGGCCAACTCGAGGTTGGGTTGAGTTTGTAGCGTAAACCTACCCGGAACCGACCGGCCTAACTAGTTGCTGCAAACGATAGGACCCAATGTGAGAAGTTGGTCATGTTGTACCTTGGACCCGAGGTTAGACCAAGTTGTGGTGTAAAGCTACCCGGACCCGCCCGGCCTAACTAGTAACCACAACAAAGTCTAATGTGAGAGGTTAAGGCGCATTAATTAATTAATGCCTCATGATTAGGTTAAGTCATGGTCCATTTAAAACTTAACCAATTTGGGCTTGGTAGATTAACGGGGTTGAGTTAACCTACACTTAACCAATCTGAACTCGGTAATTTCACGGGGTTAAGTTGAACTATACCAATCCAACTCAGTAATTTGATAAGGCTGAGAACCGATTTGATACCTGGTCTGGATAAACTAACTTGATTGATAAGTTAAACGAACCTGCTTTGCAGATCTGTAGGACCCACACTAAGTTAGCCAGGTTTGTAAATCTGTTATCTAATCCGTTAGTCTGAAAACTAATCGTCTGAACTTTGTATGTCTGAACTCTGTTAATAAGTTAATCTGAATCTGATAGTCTGGGGACACAAGGGGGAATACTTGTGTCATCTGTTGTTTGGGACCCATATTAGTCAGTAACCCTTTCTGGTATCAAAACTTTGACCCAACTGTAGGTAGGGTCCGGGCACGCTTACTGAACTAATTATAAGTGGTTCATTCTGATAATGGCGATGGGTGTTGATGGTGCGTTCCAACCGGGTCATGTGCGTGCATGGATCCCGGTCTGCCTCTGAGGATGTAAGACGCCGTGACATCTATAAATATGCCTGTGCCAATTGGTTGCCACTTTAGGGGGTGATACACCCTATCGTGGGGCCGACACAGGGTATTTATGTATTAGGGAGCCGATCGCTTGGGTAGGATTTAGGGTACACTTAGTTCTGTCTGATTCTGTTGGTACCGTCTGTTCTGTTGGGTGGCAACACCCGTCTGTTTCTGCGTGGTACCGTTCTGTTAGGGTGGTAAAGGCCCATTATAGTTAGTATTCCGTTTCTGTACTTTATCTGTTAGGGTGGTTAAGGCCCATTATTGTTAGCATTCCGTTTCTGTACTTTATCTGTTGGGATGGTAAGAGACCATTTTTCCCAAGCTCTATTTCTGTATGGACCATTTTGTTCCGTCCTGTTTCGATGTGAACATTGGGGTAACACCTAATCCTATTATACTATGATTGGTACCAAGAAGTTGGATCTTGATTTGAGTCAAACACCTGATACTGGGCCAAGTTTAGGCCAAGTTTAGGCCAAGGGATAAATTCTTGATTATACATGACATGTTAGAATGCTGATACACCTGTGGTGCAAAACCTTAAACCTGATTATGCGATGACACCTTTATCTACCTTGTTAGTTAATCATCATGCTAGTATGTTGTTATCCTTATGTTCATCCCTGCTTCTCATGCCAGTTAACTTTATCAGTTTACATTGATTGTAGTAGGGCTTACTCAGTCTTTTTGACTGACCTGTTTTCTTTCGCCTCTTTTCTTCCGTTTCCCCCCCCCCCCCCCAGGTTCTCAGGGAGGGAATATTGGAGCTTAGCTGGATTTCTGATCGGTTGCTTGTGGGATTAGCTCATGTACAGTCTTGACATGAAGCTAGCTATGGTTATCATTTATTTTGGGGATAGCACTTACGTATTTCAGTTTTCAGATGATGTTGTTTTATCTAGACTTGTTTATTTGGAAAGTTGATATTATGTTGTACCAGACTTGTTTTGAAATGGTTTAAAATCTTCCGCTGTTTTATCTATGTTATTTACTCTGTTTACATATATACATATGTTCTTGTTCTGCCTTGATATATCATTATGCATGTTTACCTGATGCAAACGCCCCTCCAAAGTCAAAGTGCTTGCAAGAGTTACCCTGGCGGAGGTGGGGTGTTACAATTTATAAACAAGTTTAATAAATCACAATGATTCATAAGACCACGCCGTGTATACGGAACGGGTTTTTACCTTATGAGATCAAAACAGTTTGCATATTTAAACAGATATTATGATAATGTCTAAGGTGTCCACAAATAATTCATTATCTAGTAGAATGCTTTCATCTCACATTCTACTTATACAAACAAAAACCGTTAAGTGCATATGGATATTGGTTTCCAACTATGACAAGGTATGGGATCACCTTCCGGAGGTGTATCTCTAGATACGAATACACGGGTTCAACAAGAACGTCTTGTAACCCGGCCACACATGACCGACCACTCATTTCTCTTGAGTGTATCGAATGTATATCACCAACGGTTGGGAGCTACCCACCGTTTCCCGAAACGGGTCAGAATCGACAATAAATTTTAAGAAGTAATTGAAACTCTAGATCAGATGATGATACATCCTAATGGGAGCTACCCACATAGCCATGCTGCCTGCCCGATTTTTGTCATTTCCGGTTGTGAGGCTTGAAGCTAAACGTACCCTGACACTCTTTTGATTTGCTTTGAACGTTACATCGTCAAACCCGCTAATCGACTAATTGACTTCCCCAAAAGTATATTACAAGTATAAAGTAAGAGAAACGAATTTCTCTACCACTTATAACTACGTTTGAAAAGATCAACGTACGTGATTAGTTAGGAGTACTCCGTCAGACGTTCGTCCATACAAGTTGTCCTGGGACTGGACAAACCGAAGGTACTATTCCGTACAACCATCTTAGGCACTGTTATCTAAGATTTAGACAATAGCCCTTGCATTTTACTCCGTCTTCAATATTCAGCATTTCTTGACTCGCAACGCTTATGCCAATACGGAGTGGTTCTTCGGATAATAATCCAACCGGTCTCTCCATATTAACAACGTTAAAATGGTCAAACTTTGATAGTCGATGACTTAACTATCAAATGAAAATATGTGTGCACACAACAATCTTATTTCGAATTGAAATTCCTATTTGATCAATCATCATATATGTATATATATATATTGATATTTCTGTGTTTACGTATCACTATCCCTTCACATCAATCAGTCGTTGACTGTAATCATTAAGAGAACAATTTCCTAAGTATAAACCCCGAAGGCCGAAACCAACATCAGATAAATCCTCAGAAAATCATTCAACTTATTAATTCAAGTCAGTTTCTAATTTCAGTAACTTCATTTGAAATTCTTATTTTCAAGAATTCATGTTCCTTTAATATTTTTATTTCGAAAAATATTAACTTAACCTCTTTATTTCATATCATGTTATACCGTGTGCGGAGCACGGGCTTTAATCCTTTCTAGTGAAAAATCATCTTTTAATTTACTTCATTTTATATTCGTGCGCGGAGCACGGGCTAAACTTTACTAATATAAAAATCCTCTTTCTATACAATCTGAGTCGACATGGTTTGGATCTAATATTGACAATTAATCCCTTCTCTTGATCTAATCTTATTTAATTTATCACTTGACTTGATGAAATAAAATAAATCCTTTATTTATTTATTTAAACCTCCACATTTATAATTTATAATTCTGATTTCTCATCTGTATATGCTAACAGTGTTTGTCACTACGTTATGTAAATTATCCCTGATTTACATAATTTATTTAAGTCTTGCTGATTTAATTATTTAATAAATTAAATAACTAATCACTTTAAAATAATAATAATTCCAACTTCTTGTTTCTTAAAACGTCGTCTCCTCGGATCATCGGAGTCACGCAATCTGTCCGCGCCAAACACAGTGTTCTGTCACTACATACTTATCATGTTCCCTGATCTATAAAATAATTCCAGTCTTACTTATTTAAATTTATTTAATTAATTAATTAACTTAAACAAATTAATTAAATTCTAAACAAATTTTCCTACTACCTCACTTCAGCAAGAATAGGCGTGATTCTCGGATCAAAATGAACAGCAGAAAATATAAATACTGTCACCTTTTCTTCCATGCACCCGTTCGTTCGCCCAGCCCTTCAGACCGAAGAAACCAACCCGCCTTCACTCCCCTTGCCATCAGATCGCCGGAAACTTCAACCCCCGACAGCCCACGACCTGCCGCCCCCTTCACTGCCGGTGCGGCGGTCCCTCCTTGCTCCGACGAGGAGCAGTTCGGTCTCAAAGACCGACTGTTTCGGTTGGACTCGAAAGTCTCAAAACACCTCCTACTCGAAAACTATGCATTTAAAAATCTAATATATATTTTTTTTTCTGAAATCTGGAGTTCGTCAAACCCCTATCTGCAAGTCCGTTCGTCTTTGTTTTCGCGTGGATCACCCATGATCGGTCAAAACCCTTTTGCCGACAAAACTGTTCGTTCTCTTTATCTAAAGCATTAAAAATTATACCGTTTGTTTGTAAAATCCTATAATCATATTGCGCAACCCCTCAAGACCCAGAAATTCATATATTTGCATGTTGGGTTTTCGAGTTGGTTTGACAGTAGCATGTTTTTTTCATTTTTCTAAAGCAATGCAATATATTCTTAGTTCAACAGCAACTATATGTATGTTGTGAGCTATTACTCAAGCATGCAAGGGTCATGAACTAAATATATACATCCATGTATAAAGCACCAACAAAAATCAAAGTGGACAGTAAGCATTTCATGTGAAAACCGAAATTAGACAAGCTTAAGCAGGTTATCATTTCCATGTTTAACCAGTAGGAGCTAGCAAACAAAATATGACTTTGTGATTACTCTCAAGCATGAACAAGGGATATTTATGAGCATGATTATCATGGTGTTCCAAGGCAATATAACAACATAAACAGTTCAAGAGTTTCAAGTGTTTTTAACAAGCAAATAAACGGTAAACATCCAACATATAAACATACTTAAGTTCAACTTCCATGTGCATGAAATAAGATCATATAGAGTGAGGTTTACTCACAGCTTTGTGCAGGTATGATGGAGTAATATATTTCCAGATCTCCTTTCTTTGCTCAAATTTTTGATGCAGCAAAATGGAAGAATGATCACATATATATAGGCTTATATATTTTGTATTATATTAGTTTTCTATTTACATTAAATAACTAAATCTATAATCTTCCTTTGATCAAATATTTGCGCAGAGATGGCAGCAAGAAATATATGTTGAAAGCAACATATGGATTTGTTTTACATGCATAAGCATTGCGGGAAGAAGGCTGTCCACACAATGTATTATTTAAACTATAACAAAACATCCACTTGCTGTCCTTATTCTAGAAGGATGATTAAACAATTCTATGTTTCTATGGTTAAAACATTTGCACAGGATTTTGGGTGAGGAGAATATATGTTGATAGCTAAATTTAGTTTTGTCTCACTTGCACAAAACTTTCTGGAAGAATACTAACCATACACTTGGTTTTCCACCTATTAATGTATTAAATCTTAAACCTAAACTAGGCTAAGATTTTTGTCTTTGTTGTAGGATATGTTCTGCGCAATCCTATGAGTCATGGCAACAAATATCTCATTTGTTTTAACTTTAACAACATGTCACTCTCACTAATGTATCTAAAGACTTAACTATGAAGTATTTGCTAACATATGGGCTTTGTTTTCTAGCTGAGGATGGGTGTATGAGTGCGCAGAAATGGGATTTGATTTCTCAGATGTACATGTTTGTTTTAATGCGCAAAAGGCTGGAACTAAAGGCCTTCAAAGTTGCATTATTTTATGGGTGTTAGGCTTAGCGAATTTCGAGTGTTTTGGTGTAGTGTTTAGGTCCACATATACCACTAGTCTTTTGCTGTTGTGTTTGGCGCAAACATGCTTGAGTTCTAAGCATTTTAAGTTTTATGAAATTCCTATTTTAAATCACTCGTCATCCTTTTATTTGTTGTAAATAAATCCTACTTATCGGTTCTGGCTTTTTAAATGAATTAACAACATTAATATTTAATTTATAAATGTATTGTTAAATTTTTAAGTTTATTCACAAATTTGTTTTTCGTCCAGAATTCCGGGTCATTACAAAATGCTTTTAAGGGCGGAAGAATGTAACGATCTGGATTTTCGGCTATTTGAATTTGAATATTTAGATGTGTTTTAAATATTTTAGTTTGAATATAAGTGGATTATTAATATTGAATTCATTACCAAACGAACGATTAAACGTTTAATTTATATTTAATATAAAATGAACTCAAGATGTCGCGGTAGTTCGTTAATTTGAGTTTTGAACTTCAATTGAACATACAGAACCCGTTTTAAGTCGGAATTATGTGAAACAAGAAACATTAGGATCTTATTAATTATAATTTTCTAGTGAAAGAGAAAAATTGGAAATTCGGCTTATATATTGTAAGTTATGTCCAAATCAAAAATTTTGAATTGTCACCATGGAAATTGTGATTAAACGATAAAATTTATTTAATAATTTAAATAGGAATTTCAATAAAATTTTAATATCTAAAATATTATTGTTAAGTCATAATTTCCATTTTAGTTTATATTGGAAATAATATATTATTTTATTTAGATGTATATACAATAATAAAAATTTATTATTATTCAATTTAATTGTTTATTTACTTATTTATGTTTTAACGATAATTATATAAGCCGTATAAATAATTATTTTTCAAACGACATCTGTTTTCAACGGAACGAATTCTATTGGAATGCGTATGGCTAGATATTATTAGTTTTCCAGTTTGGAGCCAATCAGAGTTATCTTTTGTTGGTACGTGAAATTTAGATGTGAACTGATAAATATATTAGAATTAAAATAACAATGATTTTGCAAACAAAGTCCGTATTCAACAGAATTAATTTCATTATATCAGGAATGTCAAGATATAGCAGTACATTTATTTTTATCGTATTTGGAGTTGATGAATATTAATATGAATGTTAGATGTGCATGATAATCAGTGGAGGAATTATATGTTGGCACATGATATTCGCGAACTTCTCGGTGAGTAATTTGGATGGGCATATTTGGACTGTTTGTTTTGAGGTATTCAAATGCAAGATGTTTCTCCAATTTATTTTTATGCATTGTAAGGCAAATTTGTCCACTTGTCCAAACATATATAGTTTATCATTTTAGCCAAACAAACATATGGTAAATGAACAATTCAATATATTTTGAATCGTGAAGGAATAATAAGTATATAAAATAAAAAGTCGCACAGCCCCAGACCTACCCTGACAACACACACGCAGCTATGGAAGTGAAGTAATACTGCAGCTCCTAACCTCCTACCATCTAACGCATACACAACCAATACACATGAGAGAAGACACATGCACATGCGAAATCTGTCAGCAGCCTCCCAACCGCTGCATTTGCTTGCATTTAAAATCTAGTTCCTTGCGTACAAATCTATCCAGTGCATTGCCAACCAAGCAATTTAATTACTTGCACCCCACGTTCTGTGTTCTCCACGCTTACTTCTTCTCCAAACTTTCTCCAACTTTATAATGTTGCCAATTCTGTTCGCCTTCTTCCTCAAATGAAACGAAAGATTTCACCTTCTTCCAAACCAACCGCAACTGAAATAATAAAAAAATAATTAAAATATAATAACCACACAGTAGATTTTCGGTCCGACACTGGAGCTACAGAGGAGTCGGGCATGCGTTGCTGATGGGATCGTTATCTACTGCGTAGAGATATAACCGTTGAAGGCACTTCCGTGCCAGGAGACGAGCATAACAGTGGCGACGATGCTGAATGGTCCTGTTGGTCTCCGGCAAATATGGTGTAGGTTTTCCATAGCGGTCGACGTTGAGAAATGTCGGAGCTGAAGCGAACAATGCAAGCGAGTTTTGTTGAGGGAAGGAGTTGAAAGGAGGTGTTTAGTTGGTGGATTGGAGCCGAGTTAGTGGTGCTTGTTTTAATGGTGCACGCGATTGTACTGGACAGTTTGAGCAATGAGAAATTCCACCGTTGAGGAAAAGTTGTTGTGTAAAGGTGGGTACTGGAGAATTGCGTGTCCAAATACTAGAATTAAAAAAACCATTGAAAGGAATAAACGCATGGATGGAGTACCACATGGGGAAGGATTGAAGTGGGGAGGAAATATCTATATGTTGGAAAGGGAAGTGGGATTGGCGGCAAGGTTATGGAAAAGGAAGGGGGGCGTACTGGGATTTTATGGATTGGCTTTGGGCCGGGCCACATCTATAAAAAAAATGAAAAGAAGAAAGAGCGAAGCAGGCAGGATAGAAGAGATTAGAAGACGTGGGGTTGAATCTGAGCAAGTTAGTTTGAATCAAAATGTGGGAAAGGGAGAGCCTGGCCGTGATGAGTTCATAGTGTTTCAGGAAACTAGGTAGCTTTGTCTTTCAGGAGCGGTTAGGTGTTTGAAAGCAATTCGAGAAAAAATATACAATATATAAGTTGGATAAGGTCCTGTAGTTGGAGCTTGCAGATGGAAGTGCTATGAGAAGAAGAATGGATAAGGGGTGGCGGGTCTTTTACCTTGAAGTTGGGCGTTGGGCCGTCTAAATATTGGTAAGGCCCAGATTTAAATATTAATGAAATTAGTCTTTTGACTTAGTTAATATTACATTACAATATATACATACACAACATATTCACACGCCATAATAACATGGGAAAGTGGTTTTTTTTGTTTGCCCCTGTATGATGATGATAAATTAATAAACGAAATTTGGAAAATTAAATTTCCAGTTAGAGCTAATTATACTAATTTAAAATATTGTTAACTTACGATGTTAATAACTTCGAATATCTTTATCAGAATCGAACAAACTAAGGAGCGTTGGAATTGCGTTACAAGCAAGACGTTATGGAACTGATCTGGTCAAGACTGGCAGCAAAAGTAATTTTTAATTAAATTAAATGTCAGTTTAATTTAATTTAATAAAAACAGGATGTTCAAAGGACAGAATAAAATCAAGGAGAGTTAAATTCACTCAGTTTTCCCACTTATAATTATTATAAGTTAAATTTATTATTTTTATGTTATGGCTGAAAATTTTCGTTTGTTTGATGATTGTTTGAATGTGTGTTGAATATCTTGTATCAATCATTTAAATTAAATGGTTGTTTAATTTAAATGAAATGACATCATTATTTTTAACGATGATTTCCAAACAATATAACTTACCTTGTTGGTTACGTTTATAAACATATAAACGTATTTAAATTAAATTGGATGCTTGAATGATTTTTATTGGTTGACCGCTATCAGTTGAATTGATTGTTTATCTACGTATGATCATTAAACGAACAGTTGAACCCATAGGATTGGATTGTTGATTGTTAAATCCAAATCAAACATATTTTTTGGTTATTAACCAATGGGTGATATTGGTTAAGGAATTTATAATAGATGGCCAAAATGCAAACTGTTTACAAAGAGTGATTTTCCGTTAAGTAAATCGATAGAAAGGAAGTTATGGAATTTATTCCATAACTAAATATAGATATTTTTTAAATATATTATTAAAAATTGAGTTTATATAAAGGAAACAAACCAACCACATATTGTTTGTTTAACCACAAATCAACATTTTTGTACTAAAAATATTCCCATGTGCGAAGCACGTGCCACATCTAAATTATTAAATGGTTTATAAAGCAAATTTTTATAATGTTGAGATGGATAAGCAAGTGATCAAGGGTCAATGTAACGATTAGTAACTGAGATTAATTGTTTTTAAGAAACAATTAAGACGAGATTATTTAGAAATCAATTATTATTTATTTAATAATAATCGAAGTAAAATGGAATTTATTTCA
Organism: Allium sativum; assembly: GCA_030737875.1. Classification (NCBI taxonomy): domain Eukaryota; kingdom Viridiplantae; phylum Streptophyta; class Magnoliopsida; order Asparagales; family Amaryllidaceae; genus Allium; species Allium sativum. Next base: position 256,538,176 of record CM060924.1, on the reverse strand, counting down.
ATTAATTACATTATTAATTAATTTAAATGAAGTAACAGGTTAAAGTTGATCAACGAATTAATCATGTTTTGTGTCGACTAATTTAATGAAATCATTTAATGAACAATTGTTTAACTTAATAAGAATTAAGAAGGGAATTTAATATTTATTCCAATTAAGGATCAAGTAAATTATAATTTTAAATAAAAATAATTTAATGAGTTATTTCTTAAATGAAGTTCATTTAAGTAAGTTAGTAATGAAATATAATTGAATTCCAAGTGAGTTTAGGGACAGGTTTATATTTAAACCAAGTTGGTTAATTAAGTCACAAAAGAGATTTTTAAGCAAATACGATAGGCTTAAAATACAGGTTACTTAATATTTGGATTAAGTAAAGGAAAGCAAAATAGAAAATGAGTTGATGTTAAACCAGAGTAATATAAACGAGTTTATAAAAGGAGATGTGATGATTACAACTATAATTTTAAATTAACGTTGATTAATAATGGCATTAAGTGAAATGGATGGGATTTGAAATGAGATTTCCAAGAATATGTGATTTATAGGTTTAAGAAAGGATTCTTGTAATTGAATTTGGCGAAGGATCAAGTAGTGGGATTTGTAATGGAACCCAAATAACGAAACCAACTATATAAAGACGTCAAAGTTTAAAAGTTAATGTAATTTAATCATTTACTAAATCAATAAATTTTGTAATATAACATATTTAACAAGGAGATTTCAAAAGTTAGGATGTTTTATAAAACTGTATTTTAAATAAAATAGTGAAGTGGTATTTGTTGGTATTGGGATGAATACGAGTTTTGAATTACAATTCATATTTAAGTTAAGATAGGAACGTTGTAGATCAAGGTCTGAGAGGTAATTAAAATACCCTAACTTGAACGACTTCAGGATTATCGAAAGACGATATTAGTTGTAAAGTGGAGATGTTTGAAGTAATATATTTTGAGAAACAATAATGTATCGTTATTTGAAGAATTTGAGAATATATGGGATTCCAAAAATAAAAGGAACTAAAAAAATGGGAGGACTTGAGAATATGAAGTGATATTCCCACAATAAAAGAAATAAAAAGGAGATTTGTAAAAATATGACGATATTTCCAAAATAAGGAGATGGGATTTGGGATGAGTTTATTCTGAAAGGGGAAGTGACGATTATGGTGTTCAAATAACGAAACAAAGGAGATATCATAACAATTATTTGAAATGATAAATTGAATCGGTTTCCCAATCTTAAATAATAAGTAACATTGTAACAAATGGTTTTAAATGATAGATAACGGGGAATGGGATGTTGATTTTAAGATATTTCTCTAAATATTAATGTTTACACAAAAATGGTCTAAACACCCAAGGTACTAAACTGTACTTCACCAATTCGGTAAGAAATAAATGGAGCCATGTTTAATCAGCAATAAAAAGTGAAAAAATACGAAAAAAGTAAAGTAGAAACGAGATTTAGAGTGGTTAAGCCGTTAATGAGGCCCACACCTACTATAAAGGTGATTTCCTATCTTATAATGAGAATTACAGAATACGTCAGCTTTCTCTCCTTTCATACATCTCGATATTCACTCAATATACCTTGTCTACGTATTTTAATCTAGGGAATCATACAAGAGAATAACAGAATATAAGAAGGAGGATGGATTAATGATTGGGAAGAAGGGTGTCTTTGTCTTCCCTCTTCATCAGATTGTATTTGTCGCCATGGAAGAATTTGCGGTTGAGGATGAAGGCCGGTAGCACTTTGTTGTCCTTTTCTCCTCCCCTTTTCTTGCTGGTAACCATGGTGTATTTATAGGTGAACCTCCCTTGGTAAATGATTTGTAATCCCTTTATCCAGGCTGTGGATCGTTCATTTTGTTAATTACAACCATGCCACTGGTTAGCTGTAGCCAGAAGTCCGTGGTTGTTTCCAGTTATCATGTGCTGGTGGCTTGTTGGAACAAGTATCTTGAATAGCTGAGCGAATCCATGTAAGCAAGCATCCTATGACCGCCTCGAGAGATTTTGTAAGAGTGGGATGCGGGTTTGGAGTTTAGCTTCCTCTTCCCCTTGTGCAACCGTCCTTCTCAGTCCAAGGGAATTCGTCTCTGTGCTGCCTTTGTATGATGTTGTTTGGCTTCGCAACTATGTTATGAGGTCGCTCTTGCTTATGTTGAATGGGCGACTTGTTTGATGGTGAAACGAGGGAACAAGTCGGCCATGACACCTTAGCGTGGTTATGTTTGATTTGGTGAGCGAGGGATAGTGTTATGACTGACTGGGGCTACATCTCTAAGATGTACAGGTGCTTTTTCCGAAGGCTGGTGTATGACCGATCAGTAGGCTTTCAGTTTGATTATTGAGCGACATGTGTTGTCTTCTATGGGCAGTTGTTCAGATATATACATATATGCGACCTGGTTTTCCGTCCAGATATGCGTGATCGAGCTTTGATGCTAGGTCGAGCATTCCTGCTGGGCGAAGCGGCTTCGTGGGATATTTGATCCTTCCCTTTGTTAAATCGTACTTCTTGTAATCATTTCGTGTCACCGTCATCGGTTATGATGGCGGAATTTGACTTGTCTTGGGTTTGGCGTCTGAATCTTGCCTTGTGCAGTTGTACTCCATGCTTTGTGAGCCATTTAAGCGCTTCAGATAACCTTTCGCACGACCGGCCCTGATACTTTCTATTGAATGTGCGTATGGATTTTTTAGGGATTAACACTTGCCCCTCGATGTCCGTGATTTCTTTTCAGTAAGGAATCACTGGCTTTGATATATTTGATCGCACATTGACTGATGGGTTTTGTTATGATTTGTTGAGGGCTAGGTTGTGCCAAATATTAAGGTTACTTCATCGTTGCTGAGCGGTACTGTCTTTTCTTGTGTGCGAGATGCCCGATGTATCTTTTTGATTACTGTGTGAATAGCTGAATTTCGAGAAGCCAGCTGGGATTTGATGAGACACTTTCGTGAAGTCAGGCACTAGGCTGATGTGGCGGGATTTTTCTGGATGAACGCCTTGTAGTCCTACTTATTCATCTCTAACTTGCTTCACTTCGTTTTTACATATTTTCCAAAAAATTCTTTGGTCATAGCGGCACTTCCTTGAGAGCTTACTCAGGTAACTTATGTCCGAAATTCCTGCCTCGATTTTTTTTTTAAAAAAGGTTATGGCTTTCTCATTTCATCACTTTGCCTTTTATTTGTAGTAGCATCTGTCTGTCTTGAGCAATTTTCTTCGAGGTGCTATGATTTTTCTGGGTAAGATTTTTGTACAGCGCGGATACCGTTTCTGCATTTATCTTTGTAGAACATGAACCATCTGGTGGTTTTCTTTGGAACATCGATACTTGGTATTTGTTCATAAATTTTTAGGTGAAATGCCACAGGTTTCTTTAGTTGAAATAATTTTTGTCTATGCTTGAACTCGACTAGGTTGTTCTCCTTTCTATAGTTGTCGTTTATGCTCTTACTGGTCCATTTGAAACTGGTCGCCCAAGGATGGAATTTCTTAGGTCGAAGAAGCTCAGGAAGAAATCGGCGTGGAGCGCTAGTAGCAAAAAGTTGCGCCGGGGTAAGGATACCTCGAGTGTGAATGATAGTTACAGTCATTGTTCGCTGAATGGACTCTCTGACTCTAGTATTCAGACCGTTGTTAGTCGTATGGTCTCTTCATCCATCACGTTAGATCCTGCTGCCGTACCAGAGCCTCTTCCTATTCCCAACCCTTGCCATCCTGCACTCGCCGAGGACTTTGTGGCTCGGTGTCCAGTTATCTCGCATTCTAGTGTGTACATAGATCCATTCGACAGATGGATTATCGCAGGGTAGATGGATGCTATGAAGGACAACATATTGGTTGAATTCGATCAGTCGGAACCACGTTTGCATCTAGTTGAAGGCCTCATTACAATAGACAGAAACTATATTGTGGAGCAAATGGGCGGCTGGCTCTCCTTGGTAGAATATCTTCAGGAGTCGAACAGAGAGAATATTGAACGACTTCATGCTCTGGAAAAAGAAAGGCACAAACTTGTCGAGGCCCTGGAATGTTGGGAGAGAATCATTTCTCACCTCATCTGAGTATTGTGGCCTGCCAATGCTTTGCCTGTTCAGTTATTTCGATTTTGATTTTGGATAGTTCTCTGTAGTCTGGCTTGTGTATGCAGGATTCAGCCTCGCTTATTCTCTTACGGTTTAATTTGTGACTTTTAAGGTTTGATTCCAGTTTATTATTATTTTTTGTCACGTACTTAGACCGGTTGTTTGCGCGAGTACCGACCCTCGGTAAATATTTTATATTTGCGGCCTTACGTTTATATCTCTTAGGGGTTATCATATTTTATTACTTTAATTCTTATGAGTTGTCGTACTTTTAGTTTGTTGTTTGCACAAATCCTATCGTTCGAATAGTTCTTGCAACAAAGTTATAATTAGGCTATGGTATGTTTTTAGCGGGCATCGGTGGTTGCTTACACAATGGTTATGTCCCCATACCAAAGCTCTATTTATCTTTATAAATTATGTTGATTTCGCATCATAATTTGGTTAATTTATGATTTCTTAGAAGCAATGTGTGGTTATTATGTGTTTTCTTTTGGGTGTCCTCATGGGAGGTCTTGGGTTTCAATTTCGACCCAATTTTGATCTTGTCAGTCCTGATTTTTCTGGGACTGGAAAACCTTGTTGGATACCCCCAAATGGCTACGATTTCTGATACCCCCTTTTGGCTAGGATTTCTACTATTGTAGTATATCCTTGGCTTTGTTTGACTTGGTTAACAACAAAGAACAAGGATGGCCACCTCCTTTTGGTAGGGTTTTTGTTTTGTACTGGTCCTTCCAGCATGTTTAATCCTTCCCCATTTTATGCTTCATCCTGAGGAGCGGACACTAATTCATCTCCTCGAGCCTTGACTCAAAAGAGATAGACTTCGTGCCCTTCACCTAACAAGGTGCCCCCCGTGATTGGCAATTTTTGCGTTTCGGGACATGTCGGTTTTTCCGACTTTTTGTCTCACCTTAGGATACAGACATTGGTTTTCCTCCTTGAGTTTTTATTTCAATTTGGAAAACTTGTGTCCAGCACCTAGGAAGGTCACCTAAGAAGGTGCTTCTTCGGTGGGCTTAGCAATTTTAACTGTGGGACTTTTCGATGATACTTCTGTATCTTCAATGAGGTCTGATTGCAGTCCTTTGAATGAGTGTTTGCCAAGCATTCAACATACTTCATAATGGGAGGTGCATTCCTTCGTCTTGCTGTTTTTCTCAGAACAGCTTGTTCCTAGTGAGGCAATGAGTAAGCTGCTCCCATTTGGTCTTTCTTGGTGTCTGCGATTTCCAAACTGTTTCGTTTAGTGTGTGCTTTAGGATATCTCGTTACACCCCTTGCTGCGTATGGCGGATTGCTTTTGCTATACCTACATTCCAAGGGATTATTCTCCTTTTAGCACGGACCAACAAGTATGTTATTCAAGTAGGCATGTATTAATTTCTGATGCACATGTTTTTTTTTAAAAAACCATTTCTTAACATGGGCACAATGAATAATAAAGCAAGTTAAAAAAGATTTAACAGCTAGATAAAATTAGCGGAACAAGGTAAAGTAATAAGAGCTTTAGTATAATGCTCCATTATTGAAACATCAACGGTTGGTCCCTCTGACAAGCGTCCACCTTGAATTGGTTTGAGCCTCTTCCCTTTTAAGGTCTACTGCCCCTTGTTTGAGAAAAGTTAGGATGATCCTTATGATTTTGTATATACTGTTGCAACCGGTTCTTCTTGATCAACCCCTCGATCACTGACTTCAAGTGCTTGCATTCATCAGTATCATGTCCTGGCTGTTTGTGAATTGGCAAAATTTTCCTGACCTCATGGTGGCATTTTTGACGTGCCTTTGTTTCAAAACAGGCCATGAAGATATTTCCCACGGAATCGTTGAGGGGAGTGAATTCGGAGTTCTTGAAAAAGCATAGCTTCTTTCTTGCTCGATCGTCCTCCTCTTCGTGGCTCCTTTTTTGATTATCTGGGTTGCTTTGCACCTTTTTCTTTCCTCAATATTTGCATATTTATCGGCTTTACTAAGTAACCGTTCAAGTGTACTTGGTTTCATTTTCCTAATCCATCGCCCTAACTTGGTTTTCTTGCATATGCTCCCTTTAAGAGCCATTAAGATCAAGCCGGGTTCGAGATTCTTGACTTTAGCCAATGCCATATCAAATCGAGTGAGAAAATCTTTAAGAGGCTCTCCTTGTCTTTGTCGTAGTCCGCTTAGCTACGTAGCATCTCCAGTTTTGAACGCCTGGGATCTGAACTGCTCATTGAATAACTTACCTAAGGTCACGATATCATCCACCGATTGTGGTGGCAGCTTTATGAACCAAAGATAAGCCACTACTTCTAGATAAGTTGGGAAATACAAGCATTTGATTTCATCAGTAGCGCATGCCCCATTCATGTACTGGTCATATTTACACAGAAGTATACTAGGGTCGCTTGCCCCATCGTTGGGCTGCAATGATGGAGGCTTGAATCTTTATTAATGTACAGTTTACTTAATCCTCTTGGTAAGTGGGGTTTTTGCGGGGAAGGACTCCCATTCTCTCTGATATCCCTTCCTCTTCAGGCTTTTCCTACAATTTCTTGCGCCATTTCCAAGATGTATTTTCGTTCGTTGGTAGGACCCATGGGCTGATCATTTCTTTTACCATTAACCCTCGATCTAGCTAGATGCGTCTTCATGGACCGGGGATAGGGAAATTGGGCATCTCTTTAGCAGGGTCGTCCTGTTGGCAGTAGGACGGTCGTTCCATCCCGCGATCGCATCATCAGAGTAATCATTAACAGGTGCATTGGTCCTTTCATGGTTCAGGTTGATCGACGCGCAACTCTCTGTGTGGAAACCTGCTGTCTTGAGTCTGGAACGTGGAGTTCTGTCTTTGACTCGCGATTCGTTCGAGCCAGCGAGGAACAAGTGGTGCTTAGAGCGACTTTTGCGGTACTAGCTTGAATGGCGAGTATCGATTTGAGCTTCTTCATCACTGCGTTGCTTGCAATAGCTATTTGACTTGTTAATCCTATCACCGCTTCCTCCAGTTTTTTCCTGGTTACAATTTCCGTAATTTTTGGCAGCTCCCCTTCCTTAGAGTCGCTATTTAGCGATTTGACGATGTTGATGTCATCGTTGGGGTTGTTGGCTTCATCAATGATTCTCCTTAGCGTGCTCATTGTCGTAAGCACAGTGCCTCCCAGAAAATCTCGTCAGATCTGAAATGAAAAAAAAGGAAAAACACGGCCCTATGGTGCGCGCCATGTTTACACCAAAAATGGTCTAAACACCCAAGGTACTAAACTGTACTTCACCAATTCGGTAAGAAATAAATAGAGTCGTGTTTAATCAGCAATAAAAAATGAAAAAAAGTAAAGTAGAGACGAGATTTAGAGTGGTTCAGCCGTTAATGAGACCTACGTCCACTATGAAGGTGATTTCCTGTCTTATAATGAGAATTACAGAATACGTCAGCTTTCTCTCCTTTCATACATCTCGATATTCACTCAATATACGTTGTCTACGTATTTCAATCTAAGGAATCATACAAGAGAATAATAGAATATAAGAAGGAGGATTGAGTAGTGATTGGGAAGGAGGGTGTCTTTGTCTTCCCTCTTCATCAGATTGTATTTGTCGCCATTGCAGAATTTGCGGTTGAGGATGAAGGCCAGCAGCACTTCGTTGTCTTTTTCTCCTCCCCTTTTCACGTTAGTAGCCATGTTGTATTTGTAGGTGAACCTCCCTTGGTAAATGATTTGGAATCCCTTTATCCAGGCTATGGATCGTTCATTTTGTTAATTACAACCATGCCCCTAGTTAGTTGTGGCCAGCTGTCCGTCGCTGTATCTAGTTATCATGTGCGGGTGGCTCGTTGGAACGAGTATCTTGAATAGCTGAGCGAATCCATGTAAGAAAGCGTCCTATGAGCGCCTCGAGAGATTTTGTAAGAGTGGCATGAGGGTTTGGAGTTGAGCTTCCTCTTCCCCTTATGCGACCGTCCTTCTCAATCCAAGGGCACTCGTCTTCGTGCTGCCTTTGTATGATGCTGTTTGGCTTCGCAGCTATGTTATGAGGTCGCTGTTTCTTATGTTGAACGAGCGACTTGTTTGATGGAGAAACGAGGGAACAAGTCGGCCATGACACCTTAGCGTGTTTATGTTTGATTTGATGAGCGAACGATAGTGTTATGACTTACCGGGGCTACGACTCTAAGATGTACAAGCGCTTTTCCCGAAGACTGGTGTACGGCCGATCAGTAGGCTTTTGGTTTGAGTATCGAGCCATAGGTTTTGTAATATACAGGCAGTTGTTTAGATATATACATATATGCGACCTGGATTTCCGTCCCAATTTGCGTGATCGAGCTTTGATGCTAGGACAGGCATTCCTGCTGGGTGAAGCGGCTTCATGGGATATTCGATCCTTCCCTATGTTAAGTTGTTCTTCTTGTAATCATTTCGTGTCACCATCATCGGTTATGATGGCGGAATTTGACTTTTCTTGGGTTGGGCATCTAAATCTTGCCTTGTGCAGTTGCACTCCATCTGTTGTGAGCCATTTATGCGCTTCAGATAACCTTTCGCACGAACAACCCTGAAACTTTCTATTCAATGTGCGTATGGATTTTTTAGGGATTAACAATTAAAATAAAAGGATTTGAGAATATTAATATATTTAAACTGATATATTATTTTAATGGCCAAGTGACGTTATGTACTCAACCAATGAATTTATTTTATTTTTCTGATTGTTTATTTTGATAGTAAAATAACCGACTATCAAAATATGACCCAACGTTGTTGTTACGGAAAGACCGGGATCGAATTTATATGCGAAAACCATTCCGACCAATAAATATGAATACATCAAAGATGTTGATCGAGATGGAGCAATTGAAGACCGTAGATCTACATAAAACGGAAGAGTTACTTACAATCTCTGGCTAATCCCTAGAGATATACTGTGATTCTGCCGTGGCTAAAATCTAGGGGTTACAAGGACTACTCGCTACTGATGTATAGAGTGATTCCTTGGATGTGGTAGGAGGGTTCATTCGGTTCATCCTGTTCCTGGATGACTTGTATGGACGATGTAGATAGTGGCCAAAAGTCAAGTACAACCTCAAGCCTCATCAACCGAGAAATGAAAAAATCGGCCAGGCAGCATTGCTATGTGGGTCGCACACATTAGGGTGTATAATCACATAGCTAGAAAAAATCCTTTTGCTTCTTTAATCTATCTATGTTGTCCCTTTTCGGGAAACGGTGGGTAGCCCCTAATCGTTGCTGATATACATTCGATACACTCAAGCAAAATGAGTGGTCGGTCATGTGTGGGCCGGGTTGCAAGAGGTTCTTGTTGAACCCAGTGTATTCGCCTCTAAAGATACACTATCGGCAGGTGGTACCATATCTTGTCATAGTCGGAATCCTGTCTCCAATAAGAAACCGCGGTTTTTGTTTGTATACTATATATGTGGAGCGTGAGATGCAAGCTTTCTGCCAGATTCTATTTATTTGTATTTAGACACGATCATAATATCAAAATAAGCTAATGATTTTCAAAATATTTTGGGTTATCGTAAGGTAAAAGCCATCCGTATTTATGCGTGGATTTGGTCTTACGATTATCCTTTTCTTTCGAAAAAGATTTTGAACTTTAAATTCAAGTTGGATGGTTCACCTTAAAACTTAGTGTGTTTCTCTCACTCTGGTTCACCAGATTGACCCGGTGTTTGTAAACGCTCGGGTTAGACTGGGTTGTACAGGATCAGGTTATCGGATGCTGTGAAGTCCAAAAACGAGCTGAAGGAGTGCAGACGTATGATATTATCAGTATTATTCTGCTGTGTAATGTATATGAGGACATATTATTATAACTGTCCAAAAGAATTGATATACTCTGGTGATTTTAAGTTTTTATTTTAAAGCTCTCGATAAAGTTTATATATATATTTTTTATTTTGTTCTGCTATGATGTGAGACTCTATGTTGTGTTGATTCTTCTTCTTTTGTTCTAATATTTCTTTCTTTCTTATTTCACCCTCTAAATCTTCCTAATAACGTCAAGGTGTTTTCGATGCTTAAATGTTCGACATGGTATTTTTGTGTCGATTTTCGGGGTCGAAAATCCCTGTTCGTTACAAGACCGGTCCAGTTTCCATTAGTAGGACCATCGCATGCACATTTTAACAGACCAATCCATGTGTGTATTTGCCACTAGCTTATAGGACCGATCCAATAATCGTTAACTGTTGTGCCTCCGCATTTCATTTGAATGTCCCGACCCAGTTTGTATAATCATTGTACCGGTCCATTAGAAGCTCCAGACCATATTTAAATATTTACGTGTCCCATATATAATTTCATACTAACCCATATATGCTTTTTGTGATGCTGCCATTTTTTATGCATGAAAGGGACTGATCCAAACATTATATTAGCTGACGTGTACGAATTGCACTGTAATAACCCGGAAATCTGAGCCAATTTAAAATTTTATTTTGGCAATTTTGATGAATTTTGATTATTTAAATTGAATTATTTAAATAAAAACGATGAGAAATTTATTTTGAATAGAATTAGAACGTATATATTTATATAGATCGTCGTTAGAAATATAAATATTTATTTTAAATTATAAAAGGATTTGAAAATGGCGCGGTAGTTTGAAAATTCGATTTCAAAGTTCAAATGAGTGTACAGGATTCGAAATAAAACGGATTTTAGCGAAACAAAAAATATTAGAACCTAATTTAGAATATCTTTAGAACGAATCCGAAATATTGAAATTTCATAGTGGGGATAAAAAGATACGTCTATTTGAAAATTCAGAATAGTAGCAATGGAATTCTGGCCCTTAAAAATGGAAATTTTGCAAACGACCTTGGTTTTCAACGAAACCACTTTTGTTGGATCTGTGATGTCAAGTTACCGCTAGGTTTAAAAATTCGTAATTTTTTGTATCAATATATGAGCGTGGTAAAGGAAAACGCGTTTGACCTGTTTCAATTGATTTTAATCGACTGGAAAATGACCATTTTTCAAACGGTCTCAGAATTTGATGAAATTAGTTTTGTTAGGACCGTATCGTCACTACGAAGCTGGAAAATATTTTTCTGGAAATTTTCGAGTTAGTATGTGACCCCAGTATATTGAAATGCGCGTTCAAATTCAATATATAGAGTTATATGTTGATTTTGACGAAAACTGATCGAAACGGCCAAACTGGCTTACGATACATATCCCATTGTGTTCGGAATGGGGGTAATTAGCTATGAACAACAGTCGGTGGGTTCGATTTCGAGTTCAAAAAAAAAGGGGTTGACTTTTTGGGAAATTTAAATATAAAAATAAATTAATTTATAAAAACACCCCTCCCTCTTATATCTCCTTTCCCTAAATCAGTTTTATAAAAAATAACCTACAACCCCATCGCTCGTCGGCGATTCCAACACCCCCTCACCTGACCCGCCGTCGCCTTCACCTCCTGTCGCTCCGCGTAGTCAACCCCCGCACCCCCTTCAACTCCGCCTCCTTCTCAGACCAAGTCGAGCCCAACCCCACAAAAATCCACGCCGGCCAGCCTCCCATGACCCTCCGTCGCCACCACTAGCTCAACCCCGATCGGTCCCGCCCCCATACACCACCTGCACCCCTTCCCACGCCACCTCAGCCCCTTTACCTATTCGAAACCCACCACCAAAGCCCAAAACCACCGGGAACCGCCCATTGGCCAGAACCGCACCACCTGAGCCTCGTCCGCACCTCCTCAGCCATTTCTTTCCCCCATATGTCGCTGTAAGTTTTGTTTCTATTTTGTTTTTAATATTTTATTTAAGCATATAAAAAAATCCGATTTTTACGCTCTAAAAATCTGATTCTATATATATAATAGCCTTGAATTCATGTTCGATTTTTATATGAATGTTATTTATAAAAGGCGAGTTTTTTATATAGGGAAAGGAAAGATTTTATATGCATGGCACTATCATGGTTTGCATTAAGGAGGTTTACTGTATCAGTAACCGCCTGATTTTCGCATTAGGTAAGTACATATACACACACTTTTGCATATATCCATCCAGCATTTAGAATCTTGTAAGGACAATGATTGCTCGTGGATGATGCTTTGAGTAGATGGATGATTGGATGGTAGGATACGTTCTTCCTAACTTGAAGATTTCGGGGACGAAATCCTTTAAGGAGGGGAGAATGTAACAACCCGTATTTTCAATAACCTGTAATAACATAAATCGAGGCAGAATTTAATTCTAAAATGGGAATCAAGGGAAACGGGCTATGCCATTGCGTTCGTCTCGGAAAAATACGCGAAATAGAGTCCGAGTTTTCGAAAATCGGAGTCCGTATGACCAAGATATGGCCTCGCGAAGTTTCACGAAAATTCCCAAATTAAAGTATACTTAATTAAGTGAAATGGGTTGTGTAGATATATATATATATATTGATATATATATATATATAATTGAAAATTTAATAAATAAATATGCAAAAATGCTCAAAACAGCGAATTGGGAGAGGGGAATAACCGAACCGGCCGATTTTTGAAGTCGACCCGAGCCCGCTGGGTCGACTAGGGGTTAATCCAGGGTGTTTGGCTGTCAACCCGTGGGCCGATTCGCTCAAGTGCAGATTTTGCATTTGAATGGTTCTCATGGTCCATCTTTAATCTAAAGGCCCTAGATGGTTCCTACACTTGACTTCTTCCCCAAGACATGCTTTGATGGCTTGGATTGAATCTAGGGTTAATCCTATGGCCTAAAACACTTGCCTAATCTATAAATAAGACCCTAACCTACCCTAATTCATTCATAATTAAACCTAGTAACTAAACTATGGCAAAATGCTAGCTCTCATGGCCTCCACTAATTTTATGAAGAGGGTTGCATGCTAATCACTCTCTAATCAACCTCTAATCTCTTCTTAGCATCTTAATCTTCTTCATTTGGTGTGCAAAGTTGCTAGTTGTGAGTTTCTATCACTTTGATGATCTTTTGGTAAACTAATTAGATGAGATGTGATGAGATTTATGGTTTTGTATGTGGGTTAATGAGCTTTGAATCATATGATATGATGTTAGCATTAATCTTATGTTTATGCATGTTGAGTATGTAAGCTTATGCAAGTTTAATATGATGTATGTTATGTTTGCATGATGCTAAATATGCAAGTTGTGGGCTATGTAATCATATGCATGTTATGCAAGTTCATGGTAATATGCTATGCAAGTTACATGTATGTAAATATGCAAGTTACATGTTTGTTAATATGCAAGTTACATGTATGTAAATATGCAAGTTACATGTTTGTTAATATGCAAGTTACATGTTTGTTAATATGCAAGTTACATGTATGTAAATATGCAAGTTACATGTTTCTTTATATGCAAGTTACATGTTTGTTAATATGCGAGTTACATGTATGTAAATATGCAAGTTACATGTTTATTAATATGCAAGTTCATGATGACACATTATGCAAGTCTATAAGCTAATATGCAAGTTTGTTATGCAAAATGAATATGTAAGTTATGTGACATATTATATGCAAGTTATGTGACATGTTATGCAAGTTCATATGCAAGTTATGTGTTTGTTAATATGCAAGATGGCACCTTTGAAACATGTTCATTCATATGCAAGTTGACACCTTTTATATGTGTTATATCATGAACGAAATTACGTGGGAACGATGGGGTAATTAAATGCATAAGTTAATAAGATTGTGTGAAATTAATATAATTATGCATAACACAAAATAAATAAACATAGTATGGGAATTTGCCTATTTGGTTAGGTGTACCCATACTATGTGTTGGGAATTTACCTATTGAGTTAGGTCTACCCCATGGGAATTTACCTATTAAGTTAGGTCTACCCATGTTAAGAAAACTTGATTAATTAGGGATAATTAATATAAAATTATGAGGGTGATTAATTAGGTGTAATTAATTGACTAAGACACGAGGTTGGACTCAGTTGTAGCGTAAAACTGCCCGGACCCAACCGGCTTAACCAGTTGCTACAAATGTTAGCCCAATGTGAGAGGTCTTAGGCACAAACTAAATACGTAATTAATGTAAAGACACGAGGTTAGACTCTGTTATGACATAAGGCTGCCCGGACCCAACCGGCTTAACCAGCGGTCATAAAAGACAGTCTAATGTGAGAGGTCTTTACAAAGGTTACGTTCTTAATTAATTAATTAAGAAACACTTAACCACATTAGCATGTAGAGGGACATGAGGGGTTAAGTGGGTGCCTCGGGTGGCATGAGAAAATCTAGTGGTTGCCTTGGGTGGCAATAGAAAATACGATTAGAATACTTAACCAAAATGGAACATGTAATTAAAACATGATTAAAGGGTTAAGTGGGATATACTAGAAAAAGGGACAAGCTTAGGTGGGTAGCTTGTGGAGGCCCATTTCAACCAGTAACCCATACGTATCTTTGTGGGCTCGACCCATGTCGAGGACGGGACACGCATACTGGGCTTGACTGTAAGAGGCAAACGGGTTAGCGGTGGCAACGCAAGTCCAACGGGCTTCATATGCGTGAGTGGGCCCGGGCTGGTAGGTAAGCCGTTGTTGCATCGAGTAGATATAAGCCGTGCACCTTTAGTTTTATCAGGTTGCCACATTGGGGAATGATACATCCCACGGTGGGGCCAGCACGGGTATCTACGTTAGGGAGCCGATCGAATGGGAAGTAGTGTGTACACCTAGTGGATTGTAGGGCCCCGTGGCGCCTACTTGGTCACCTAGGGGTACGCAAGTACTAATTAGTAAATTTTATAAGTCCTTGGGTGGGATCAACCTTTAAGTTAGGAACGACTGGTGTGGTGCAGTTTAGTAATTTACCTTAGGGAGGGTAGATGCGTCTTTATCCTTTATCTTCGTTTAGTTGACTGCTTAGGGTAGCCATTCATCCCTATATGTTACCGTATATCAGTTTATGTCTTCTCTGGTTACTTTAACGATTGTATTGTTAAAGTTATAGGACTCGCTCAGACTTATGTCTGACCCCGTTGTTTTTATCTTTTTCCCAACCCTCAGGTCCTACGGTGGATCCTAGCAGTAGTGGAGCTTGATCGGATTGCTGTTCCAGTCTTTAGGAGCTTGGATAGATGTAAAGCTCCAGTTATCCAGTTATCTTTTCTTTTGTTTGGCTATTGTATGAGAGTGGGATTATGTACTTCTTTATTTTGATGGATATTGTACTTGACCTTTATTGTGGTTTTATGATGTAACCAGACATGTTTTACTTCCGCTGTTATGAGATGATGTTTTAAAATTTCAAGTACTATTTATATCTGTCTTGTTGTAATTTTTCTGTTCTATATTCACTAAAATACTCCACCGATGCTATGGCATTCCCTTAGTGAGTGATCATAGCGGGAGTGGGGTGTTACACGTGGTATCAGAGCTTAAGGTTACCAGAACAGATAAAATTTTTGAGAAAAACTATTTTCTAAGAGTATTTTCGAAGAAAGTATTTTCAAAAGCATGTCTTCTAAGAGAAAAAGTTTTTGAAAAAGAAAAGCATAATCCCCAATAGCCATATCTTTATCTTTCGGAATCTCCTTTTTGAATCTTTCCTCTTTCGTTTCAGCATGGCTGAAGATCTTAACATCCCGGAGGGTTTAGTTATACCACTATGGTATAGGAGGTTGCAAGAGGCTAGGGCCGCGGCTGCGGGTCCGGCCAATGCTACTACACCAGAGACAACCGCTCCTCCTCCTCAGCCTAGAGTGGATAATTTTGCTAAGGTTTGCAAGGAGTTCAAGGCTATAGGAGGAAAACCTTTTCTTGGTTCAGAGACTTTCGTAGAGGCTAGAGATTGGCTTAAGGAAGTGGAAGAGTTGCTAGATATCTTTGAAGTGGAAGAGGGAAAGAAAGTCAAGTTGGCGGCTTGGTTAATGAAGGGAGAGGCCTCATTCTGGTGGGAGGTCACTAATGGAGAACGCCCTGTTGACTCTTGGGCAGATTTTAAGCAAAGGTTTGGGGCTAAGTTTCTCTCAAGGGCGGAAGAGAATCTGTTTATGGAGAAGTTCTTGAATTTGAAGCAAGGGAATCTCACGGTGAAAGAATATGTCAACAAATTCAATCAATTAGCAAGGTTTGGCATAGAGTTGGTGAATACACCGGAGAAGAAGGCTTTGAGGTTCGTTAGAGGCTTGAACGAACCATTGCAAGGAATAGCTATGACTCACATTCCTATGGGGGCCACTTTTGAGAAGCTTGTCTACATGGCACTTATGCATGAGGATGATAAGAATTCTAAGGCACCAGAGAAAAAGGGGGATCAGAAGAAACCGCAACAGCAACAACAAGGCAAGGGCGGAAAAGGCAATGGTGACAAAAAGAAGACGAAGAAGAAGTGCTTCAATTGTGGAACACCAGGACACCTTAGTAAGGATTGTCGCAAAAAGAAGAAGACCGGTTGCTTTCATTGTGGTGAAGCAGGGCATCTTGTGAAAAACTGCCCAAAGAAGGGGCAGAAGACGGGGTCTACCTCAGGAGGCCAGGTGCAAGCTCTTATAGCACCACCTCAGTCAGGGGGGCAAGTTCAGGTTCTCTCAGTTCCACCGATTCAGCAGAGAGGTAGAACTATTTCCGTTGAAAGTCTGGTTTTTCTGTTTGATCATCCAGTTCGTACTTTGTTTGACTCTGGCGCATCGCATTCTTTTATCTCATCATCGTTAGTTGAGTCACTGCACTTAGACACCAGTCTAGTTGATGATCCCTTGGTTGTCTCAAACCCAATTGGGGGCTCCATATATCTGTCTATGATATGTTTGGGTTTGAAGATTTCTATACTTAGCGTTGAGTTTAGATGTGATGCTTTTGTATTGGGCTTCACGGGCTATGGGTTGATCTTGGGCATGGACTGGTTATCCAGTAATGGTGCCGTTCTTGATTGCGAAAGGAGAGTTGTCAGGCTCATGACCCGCTTGGGTAACACTCTCGAGATCTCTTGCAATCCCATGGAATCTGTTTTGCTAAGTTATCTTGAATCGCTCGATGCTTCGGTCGAGAGTTTGCATTCTGTCAGAGTAGTCCGGGAATATCCGGATGTGTTTGAAGAAGTAAAGGGTTTGCCTCCGAAGCGGGAGATAGATTTCCGAATTTATTTGGTGGATAATGCCAAACCAGTGTCTTTGCCAGTACGCCACATGGCTCCTCGTGAGAGAAGAGAACTTCATAAGCAAGTAGGGGAGTTGCTTGAGAAGGGGTTCATAAGGCGAAGTATATCGGAGTGGGGAGCTCCAGTAGTGTTTGCCACGAAGGCGGATGGGTCCCTCAGACTTTGTGTGGATTATAGAGAACTTAATAAGCTCACGAAGAAGAATAGACACCCATTACCGAGGATAGATGATCTCTTTGATCAGTTGGTTGGCGCGTCAGTATTTTCGCAGATGGACTTAGCTACAGGGTTTCATCAGTTAAGAGTGGCGGAGGACAGTATAGAGAAGACTGCTTTCCGGACTCCGGATGGTTTTTATGAGTGGCTAGTGATGCCATTTGGGTTGACAAACGCCCCCGCATACTTTGTGGATCTCATGAGTAGAGTGTTCAGAGAGTATCTGAATAAGTTTGTAGTAGTTTTTGTGGATGACATCTTGGTCTTTTCCAAGAATGAAGAAGAGCATGCCTTACATCTCAAGGAAGTGTTGGAGACTCTTCGAGCGCATAGTCTTAAAGCTAAATTCTCTAAATGCCATTTTTGGAGAAGAGAAGTGCGATTCTTAGGGCATGTGGTCTCTAAGGAAGGGATAGCTGTGGATCCCGCAAAGATAGTATCTATCCAGGATTGGAAAGTTCCTAGAAATGCTACCGAGGTAAGAAGTTTCTTGGGGTTGGCAGGATATTATAGGAAGTTCATCAAAGACTTCGCGAAGATATCAGCCCCATTAACCCGCTTGACGAAAAAGAATCTGGTTTTCTCGTGGGATGTAGATTGTGATGATGCTTTCCGACGGTTAAAGAGAGCTTTGACCACCGCTCCAGTTTTAGTGCTCCCGGATGGGAGTAAGCCGTTTGTTGTTTATACCGATGCTTGTGGAACAGGATTAGGCGCAGTCTTGATGCAGGAGGGAAGGGTAATAGCCTATGGAGGGAGACAATTGAGAGTGCATGAGAAGAATTACCCTACCCATGATCTAGAGTTGGCCGCGATTGTTTTCGCACTTAAGTCTTGGCGCCATTATCTTCTTGGTGAGAGATTCGAGTTGTTCACCGACCATAAATCATTGAAGTACTTATTCTCTCAGAAGGATTTAAACTTAAGACAGCAAAGGTGGATGGAGTTCTTAGCATCCTATGATTTCGAGATAGCGTATACCCCTGGTAAGGGTAACGTGGTGGCAGACGCCTTAAGTAGAAAAAGGCTATCTTTGAGTCCATTGTTCGTGGAACGACGAAGCTTGGAGTTTCTTTCTTTGTTTGACTTCAGACCTTCTGTTGATTTTGTACCTGGTTTGTTGGCATCCTTGGAGGTTAGACCTACTCTTTTGAGACGGATTGGCGAGGCTCAGCGAGACGACCCACAGTTGGTTGTGTTGGTAGAGAAGCTTATAAGAGGGGAGTCGTCCAGCCATTTGGGTAGATACACCATAGATGATAAGGGATGGTTGCATAGAGACGGTAGACTTTGTGTACCGCAAGATGAGGGTTTGAAGAAGGCTATTTTGGATGATGCACATCGTTCAAGAATGACTATTCATCCCGGTGGAGACAAAATGTACCAAGACATGAAGAGAGTTTTCTTCTGGGCCGGTATGAAGAAAGATGTGGCCGAGTATGTGGCTAGATGCTTAGTGTGCCAACAAGTTAAAGTGGAGCAAAGGAAACCCGGTGGGTTGCTACACCCATTGGAAGTTCCGCAGTGGAAGTGGGATAGTGTCTCGATGGATTTCATCGATGGGTTACCGAGATCGAGGAAGGGCAATACGGGAATTTGGGTTGTGGTGGACAGACTTACCAAGAGTGCCCATTTTATACCCGTGAAGAGTAAGAGGACCGCTCCATGGCTTGCTTCAGTCTATGTTAGAGAGATTGTTAGATTGCATGGCGTACCATCCAGCATTGTGAGTGATCGAGATCCTATTTTCACTTGTGAGTTTTGGAGAAGTTTGCAAGAGGCGGTAGGGACTCAGTTGTGTTTGAGCACCGCATATCATCCTCAGACGGACGGTCAGACTGAGAGGGTGAACCGTATCTTAGAAGATCTTTTGAGGCTTTGTATCTTGGATTTTGGAGGTACATGGGAAGAACATCTTCCTTTGGTGGAGTTCGCATATAATAACAGCTTTCAGTCCAGTATTGGTATGGCTCCTTTCGAAGCTCTTTATGGAAGGCCTTGTCGATCTCCTACATGTTGGTGGGAATCTACGGATAAGATCTTGCTTGGGCCGGATATGGTTAGAGAGACTTCAGAGAAGATTGATTTAATTCGAAAAAGGATGAAAGCAGCGCAAGATAGACAGAAATCTTATGCGGATCGGAGAAGGACGGATCTTGAGTTTGAGGTTGGGGACATGGTTTTTGTCAAAGTATCTCCATTGAGAAATGTTGTTCGCTTTGGGTCCGTAGGGAAGTTAGCACCGAGATTTGTTGGGCCGTTTCCTATTAAGGAAAGGATTGGACGGATGGCATATAGGGTGGAGTTGCCCGACAGACTTAGTGGTGTTCATGATGTATTCCATGTATCACATTTGAGGAAGTGCTTACATGAGACCGCAGAGGTGGTAGAGCCGAGTTTGCTTAGAGATGTAGAGGTAGAGCGTGACGCGACGATTCGACGAGCTCCTACTCGCATCCTTGGGTCAGAAACTAGGAAGTTGAGGAACAGAGAAGTTCAGCTAGTTAAAGTGCAATGGGGAGATGACGAAAGCAATGCTACTTGGGAGACGGAAGCAAAGATGCGTTCTTTGTATCCATTTCTTTTTGAGAGTATGTCTTTTAACTTCTCCTTTATTGCTTGTCTAGTACTTATCTTATCTTTAGTATATCCTCTCGCTAATACCTATGACCTTTAGATAGGGTAAAACCTATGGTTGAAACATGTGTTTGAAACATGTTATGGTTGATGGATGCATATGGATGCAATTGTTTGCTAGTGGTTGCTCGTGGATGCATATACACACACATTAGGCACTAGATCGGCTCAGTCACTTCATGTTGCATATTGCATAAATGGATGTGGTAGTTAGATTGATGGAGGTATCATGGCTGTGTTATCATATGGATGATGCATTTTTGTGTATGGTTGTGCACGCATGTAGAAATTTGTATGTGTCAATAGGGTTTCGCATACATATTGGATGCATGGCACTATCATGGTTTGCATTAAGGAGGTTTACTGTATCAGTAACCGCCTGATTTTCGCATTAGGTAAGTACATATACACACACTTTTGCATATATCCATCCAGCATTTAGAATCTTGTAAGGACAATGATTGCTCGTGGATGATGCTTTGAGTAGATGGATGATTGGATGGTAGGATACGTTCTTCCTAACTTGAAGATTTCGGGGACGAAATCCTTTAAGGAGGGGAGAATGTAACAACCCGTATTTTCAATAACCTGTAATAACATAAATCGAGGCAGAATTTAATTCTAAAATGGGAATCAAGGGAAACGGGCTATGCCATTGCGTTCGTCTCGGAAAAATACGCGAAATAGAGTCCGAGTTTTCGAAAATCGGAGTCCGTATGACCAAGATATGGCCTCGCGAAGTTTCACGAAAATTCCCAAATTAAAGTATACTTAATTAAGTGAAATGGGTTGTGTAGATATATATATATATATTGATATATATATATATATAATTGAAAATTTAATAAATAAATATGCAAAAATGCTCAAAACAGCGAATTGGGAGAGGGGAATAACCGAACCGGCCGATTTTTGAAGTCGACCCGAGCCCGCTGGGTCGACTAGGGGTTAATCCAGGGTGTTTGGCTGTCAACCCGTGGGCCGATTCGCTCAAGTGCAGATTTTGCATTTGAATGGTTCTCATGGTCCATCTTTAATCTAAAGGCCCTAGATGGTTCCTACACTTGACTTCTTCCCCAAGACATGCTTTGATGGCTTGGATTGAATCTAGGGTTAATCCTATGGCCTAAAACACTTGCCTAATCTATAAATAAGACCCTAACCTACCCTAATTCATTCATAATTAAACCTAGTAACTAAACTATGGCAAAATGCTAGCTCTCATGGCCTCCACTAATTTTATGAAGAGGGTTGCATGCTAATCACTCTCTAATCAACCTCTAATCTCTTCTTAGCATCTTAATCTTCTTCATTTGGTGTGCAAAGTTGCTAGTTGTGAGTTTCTATCACTTTGATGATCTTTTGGTAAACTAATTAGATGAGATGTGATGAGATTTATGGTTTTGTATGTGGGTTAATGAGCTTTGAATCATATGATATGATGTTAGCATTAATCTTATGTTTATGCATGTTGAGTATGTAAGCTTATGCAAGTTTAATATGATGTATGTTATGTTTGCATGATGCTAAATATGCAAGTTGTGGGCTATGTAATCATATGCATGTTATGCAAGTTCATGGTAATATGCTATGCAAGTTACATGTATGTAAATATGCAAGTTACATGTTTGTTAATATGCAAGTTACATGTATGTAAATATGCAAGTTACATGTTTGTTAATATGCAAGTTACATGTTTGTTAATATGCAAGTTACATGTATGTAAATATGCAAGTTACATGTTTCTTTATATGCAAGTTACATGTTTGTTAATATGCGAGTTACATGTATGTAAATATGCAAGTTACATGTTTATTAATATGCAAGTTCATGATGACACATTATGCAAGTCTATAAGCTAATATGCAAGTTTGTTATGCAAAATGAATATGTAAGTTATGTGACATATTATATGCAAGTTATGTGACATGTTATGCAAGTTCATATGCAAGTTATGTGTTTGTTAATATGCAAGATGGCACCTTTGAAACATGTTCATTCATATGCAAGTTGACACCTTTTATATGTGTTATATCATGAACGAAATTACGTGGGAACGATGGGGTAATTAAATGCATAAGTTAATAAGATTGTGTGAAATTAATATAATTATGCATAACACAAAATAAATAAACATAGTATGGGAATTTGCCTATTTGGTTAGGTGTACCCATACTATGTGTTGGGAATTTACCTATTGAGTTAGGTCTACCCCATGGGAATTTACCTATTAAGTTAGGTCTACCCATGTTAAGAAAACTTGATTAATTAGGGATAATTAATATAAAATTATGAGGGTGATTAATTAGGTGTAATTAATTGACTAAGACACGAGGTTGGACTCAGTTGTAGCGTAAAACTGCCCGGACCCAACCGGCTTAACCAGTTGCTACAAATGTTAGCCCAATGTGAGAGGTCTTAGGCACAAACTAAATACGTAATTAATGTAAAGACACGAGGTTAGACTCTGTTATGACATAAGGCTGCCCGGACCCAACCGGCTTAACCAGCGGTCATAAAAGACAGTCTAATGTGAGAGGTCTTTACAAAGGTTACGTTCTTAATTAATTAATTAAGAAACACTTAACCACATTAGCATGTAGAGGGACATGAGGGGTTAAGTGGGTGCCTCGGGTGGCATGAGAAAATCTAGTGGTTGCCTTGGGTGGCAATAGAAAATACGATTAGAATACTTAACCAAAATGGAACATGTAATTAAAACATGATTAAAGGGTTAAGTGGGATATACTAGAAAAAGGGACAAGCTTAGGTGGGTAGCTTGTGGAGGCCCATTTCAACCAGTAACCCATACGTATCTTTGTGGGCTCGACCCATGTCGAGGACGGGACACGCATACTGGGCTTGACTGTAAGAGGCAAACGGGTTAGCGGTGGCAACGCAAGTCCAACGGGCTTCATATGCGTGAGTGGGCCCGGGCTGGTAGGTAAGCCGTTGTTGCATCGAGTAGATATAAGCCGTGCACCTTTAGTTTTATCAGGTTGCCACATTGGGGAATGATACATCCCACGGTGGGGCCAGCACGGGTATCTACGTTAGGGAGCCGATCGAATGGGAAGTAGTGTGTACACCTAGTGGATTGTAGGGCCCCGTGGCGCCTACTTGGTCACCTAGGGGTACGCAAGTACTAATTAGTAAATTTTATAAGTCCTTGGGTGGGATCAACCTTTAAGTTAGGAACGACTGGTGTGGTGCAGTTTAGTAATTTACCTTAGGGAGGGTAGATGCGTCTTTATCCTTTATCTTCGTTTAGTTGACTGCTTAGGGTAGCCATTCATCCCTATATGTTACCGTATATCAGTTTATGTCTTCTCTGGTTACTTTAACGATTGTATTGTTAAAGTTATAGGACTCGCTCAGACTTATGTCTGACCCCGTTGTTTTTATCTTTTTCCCAACCCTCAGGTCCTACGGTGGATCCTAGCAGTAGTGGAGCTTGATCGGATTGCTGTTCCAGTCTTTAGGAGCTTGGATAGATGTAAAGCTCCAGTTATCCAGTTATCTTTTCTTTTGTTTGGCTATTGTATGAGAGTGGGATTATGTACTTCTTTATTTTGATGGATATTGTACTTGACCTTTATTGTGGTTTTATGATGTAACCAGACATGTTTTACTTCCGCTGTTATGAGATGATGTTTTAAAATTTCAAGTACTATTTATATCTGTCTTGTTGTAATTTTTCTGTTCTATATTCACTAAAATACTCCACCGATGCTATGGCATTCCCTTAGTGAGTGATCATAGCGGGAGTGGGGTGTTACATGTTGATTTTGACGAAAACTGATCGAAACGGCCAAACTGGCTTACGATACATATCCCATTGTGTTCGGAATGGGGGTAATTAGCTATGAACAACAGTCGGTGGGTTCGATTTCGAGTTCAAAAAAAAAGGGGTTGACTTTTTGGGAAATTTAAATATAAAAATAAATTAATTTATAAAAACACCCCTCCCTCTTATATCTCCTTTCCCTAAATCAGTTTTATAAAAAATAACCTACAACCCCATCGCTCGTCGGCGATTCCAACACCCCCTCACCTGACCCGCCGTCGCCTTCACCTCCTGTCGCTCCGCGTAGTCAACCCCCGCACCCCCTTCAACTCCGCCTCCTTCTCAGACCAAGTCGAGCCCAACCCCACAAAAATCCACGCCGGCCAGCCTCCCATGACCCTCCGTCGCCACCACTAGCTCAACCCCGATCGGTCCCGCCCCCATACACCACCTGCACCCCTTCCCACGCCACCTCAGCCCCTTTACCTATTCGAAACCCACCACCAAAGCCCAAAACCACCGGGAACCGCCCATTGGCCAGAACCGCACCACCTGAGCCTCGTCCGCACCTCCTCAGCCATTTCTTTCCCCCATATGTCGCTGTAAGTTTTGTTTCTATTTTGTTTTTAATATTTTATTTAAGCATATAAAAAAATCCGATTTTTACGCTCTAAAAATCTGATTCTATATATATAATAGCCTTGAATTCATGTTCGATTTTTATATGAATGTTATTTATAAAAGGCGAGTTTTTTATATAGGGAAAGGAAAGATTATATTTTTAACGCGATAAAACTATGATTTTTATATAATATAGATAATAAAAATATGATTTTTATAAAATAGAGAATATAAAAATATAATCTTTATATATGTAGCGAAATAAAAATCTGATTTTTATTATTTATATGTTGAAATAAAAATGTGATTTTTATAGCGATGTTTATAATATAAAGAAGTGATTTTTAATTAAATAAAAATATAATTTTTATATAATGAGGAGGATAAAAATATGATTTTTAATGTATAGAACATCATATTAAAAATGTGATTTTAATATGAGCAGCGTGAAAATGAAGTTGGGATTTCAGGCGAGTCAGCACTGTTCTGAAATTCAGAAATAGAGAATGGCGGAGTGGAACCCTCGGTGAGAACTCCTCGCCTTTTATTTTAATTTCTAGTTTGAAATATATACTAGGATGCAGATGGTGCTTAGCAGCACCTGACACCCATCGTCCACAGACTATGGACGGCTTGTTTGTTTGATTGCTGTATTGTGAAATTTGATTGTGTGAAACGAAATATTTTATAGTGGAAAATATTTTATAGTTAAAAATATAATTTTAAACGTGTATATGAAATAAATATTTATAAACAAATCGGACGATTTGATTATATACACTGAATTGACTGATATTGATTGGGACGATAAATTTTACACATCGCCCAACCGCACAAATAAAATCTGTGTTTGTTGATTTGAAACCCCACACGGGTATTGGGATGAGATTTGACGTACACTAATCCCGATTGTTTAGTTGTATGTCAATCGATGGGTTGACAGACTATGTAAGCATTAATTATTTATATTTAATGCTTATGCAGTTGTGTGGTGCAGTCCGCACGGTGATGGATGATTTATCGTTTCTATTATATACATGTGTTGTAGAAAATCCATATAATTAACATTATATGGTAATTGATTGAGACTCATTTCAAGTTGGAAAATAAGAAATATATATTCATGTGTTGAATAGAAAAATATAAATTTATGTGATGAATAGAAAAATATAAATTCATGTGTTGAATTTAAATATATATTCATGTGTTGAATAGAAATATAAATACATATGTTGAATAGAAAAATAAAATTCATGTGTTGAAGAAAATATTCATTTGTTGAATAGAATAACAAAGTTATTGAAATATATATATAAAGTCGTGTTGATTAGAGATGCGCCATTTTGAAGTGAACGATATTTATATCGATTATATTCATTTTTATAATGAACATAGAAAAGGAAGTGATTTCAAAATAAAACGTTTTGAAAATATTATCGTTTATATATCGATGATGTGGAATATTCAATTTTGATTCGAAATTGAATAAGAAGTTGAAATCATTTAGAAAACGAATTTAAAACGATTTATAAAATACGTTTTGAAAGGAAATCGACGAAATATATATAATATATATTATAAATATATATAATGGCCTGAATAGAACTCACCGCACCGCGGTAATTCGCGAATTTCGACCATTGACTTCAAATGGACGTTAAGGGAGATCCGACTGTCGGATTCTCCTAAAACCGAAACCGTTGGGTTCGTATCGAAAAGAGCTTTCTAACGAATATTAGAAATTATAAATCTAACGGTTGGATTTGGAATTATATCCAAATCAAATTTGGAAAAGGTCGCTGTAAGTGCAGTTCGATGGCCGCTGATGGAAATCGACTGTACGTTCCTTGATAAAATTATTAAAAATAGTAATAATTTGTGTAAAATCATAAGAAATGATTTGGAAAGAATTGGGTTGAAAAAATCCATATTTGAAAATATAAAAATAGATTTTTATCGAAATGAACTAGTTTTGAACTAGAATTAAAATCAACTTATTTTTGAAATAAATAAATTGAATTTGAAAAGGGTTTTAAAAGTAACCAGAATTTCCAGTAATTGAACTGGAATGGATTTGAATCGAAATTATTTTGGAATACTTCGATGTTGGAATTTGTGATTATACAGATATTGTTATGGAAATTTGAATGATATATTTATATTGTTATTTCCAATACGATATTTGTTGGTCGTAGAATTTGATATTGAATATAAGCCGATATATTTTCTATTTAGAGCCTTGTAATTAATAACGAATGGGATTTGGGTTTGTCGTGAACGGTGTCTTCATTAACACTGTTCTTAAGACCAATTGAGAAAAAGATTAGATCTTTTTATTTAGATTTAATGAAGTGTACCAATTAAATAATAATTTAATTGGAATTGCATTGCAGTTGATTTTTGGGTTTATCGTGAACGGTGTTTTAAATAACACTGGTTCTTTAACCCGATAATTAATGGAATGTGATTTTGGGTTTATCGTGAACCGTGTTTTAAATGACATTGGTTCTTTAACCCAGTTAAAGACAGGAGGTGATTTCCCAAGTTAAATAATCATTGATATGGATTTTTGGGAAGATTGAAACCAAGTGGAATTTTAATGAATCTTTAATTAGATTGAAATGATCGAGAATGGAGTGTCACCAGTTTTGCTCCAGGCGATAGTTAAATCTTTAATTAGATTTGAACGTGAAATGGTAATTGAATTTACCGATAACACCATAGTGTTAGATATGAAGTATGACCAGTTTTACTTCATGGGATGAATAGGTTGGGATTGGGAAATAAAAGAAATGATTACTTCGGTGTGGTTCGCTAATCCCGACCAATTTGAATTGATACTCAAAAAAAGATTAAAGAATAAATTTAAAGAATTTATCTTTGATAAAATTAATGGGAACCTTTCCCAAAGTATAAGAATATTCGAATAAAAGAATATTCTGAATTGGAATGAGGCGTATGTTGTGTTTATGTAACATTTGTTTATTATATACGCGAGTTATTCAGAAAGACTGGGTTTATCCTATTCTGAATAATAGATTCGACGTGGTGTCGAAGATGAAGACGATGGTTGAAGACCGGAGGTCTTCACGTCGTTTGGATAATTACTGATTATCTTGATTGGGTCGTACACTCAAGAGGAGGGAATCAGTTAGTGATCGTCCAGACGTACTTGAAGATCGATGGATATGCGGGGTACTAGGTGCCTCCGGTTTCATTCAGACCTAGAACAGACTTGTAAATGGACTGTGTTTGACATTGGATATCATTCTTTGTGATTGATGGATATTGGTTGCAGGGAGTGGTTTGCCTGTGTGGCGTTCTAAGATGCAAATGATTGAGGCTTCTGTTGAAAAGCAGAGTCTTGTGGCTGATGATCAAATCACCGTCTGTATGGCATAGCTTTGTGTAACGTTGATTCGCAAGCCTCACACCCCGGTTGTGAACCAGAAACGCGAGAGGACATCAGGGAGGGCATGTGTTTCCTTCTAGCTAGAAGTGGGGTTAGTGGTTTTACACGCCCTGACGAGTTTGACTTATGTGGTTGTTGTTGTTTCGAGGCGCCTCAGATACATCGGTGACTGTGTGGAGCCGATGGAGTCATTTGGCTCATTGACACCCCATAGGGTGGGGAAACGCATTGCTCAAGCATTTTAATCCACATCGGTGGACCGGCCCTGACGATCCAAGGGACGATGTGTTCTATTCCTGAGACACGGGCTAGAGCATCTCGAATTCGGTAAGGACGATCCCTTGCCTTGGTTCACAGGTGGAAATCCAACTTCCAATACGTGACTATGCGGTTTTGATTGTAGAGCCTATATATGGCGACATAGTGGGATGGGGCACTTATGCCGCCTATGATTGATACTTATGATTGAAATTGTTTTAATACTATGCACTTATAGTAATAATAAAAGATGAAATTTGACGTATCAAGCATTCTTTGGCTATTATAAGGTAAAACCCTATCCTCCGGCTTGTGTTGCATTGTGTGATGGGACCTGGGTCTTATAATAGCTTCATTTTTCTTTATTTAGCATTGCGTTGTTGTTTTATGCACTTGTGTTCTTGGGAGGAAACCCATTCCATGTTAAACGGCGTGGTCCCTTGATTTACCTAACCTTAAAATAAAGATTAATAACTGTTTAAGTTCTCACACAATTCACATGACTGACTTGGAGTTTATTGTTTTAACCTAAACTCTGGGTGCCCTTATTTTCTGCATGGGCAGCTAGTAGTTTTGGTTTTGTAGAATTATATTCGCAGGATCCTGATTTACAGGTGGAACGATACTCGGAAAGCTCTGTATCCGTGTATTACTTCTAGTTGTGTTTTGTATTATATTTCTGCTGCTATATATTTAAATGTAATTTAAATCTCTGATATTTGTCGAATGTGTAATATTTATTCATACTCTTTATATTCTTGTATTCTGATGGAATTGTTGTAATAAACAATGAAATGTTCTTCTGTTTGCATTTTGATTCAGCTTGTCCTCAACTCAATCCGTGATTTCCCATAAGGGGGATTTCGGGTCGCTTCATGCACCATTGTACACTCGTGTCAATCTATATAATAATTGTATAAGGTAAATTTGCTCAAATAGACATACAAAGATGACCCCTTATTTGCAAAGCACATTTTCAAGTACCAATCCATAATCTTAAAGTATTACTGGACCATTAATATGCGAGTATGCTACTTCATATTGGAGCTGATCCAAATTTTACACTGTTTGGGATTAATTGGTGCTACTCCTTTCACGTGTGTACACTTTATACTTTTGCATGTTCCATTTCTGTACTGGCATGCAACTCTATATGCATCAAATGAACGGTTCCATAAACTACGCGATATTTTATTACATGCGTCTATACTTCACGTGACGCGCTACCAATCCTCAATATCATTTAAGGTCGACTCATATGATTGAAGTTAATCACTCCATACAGACCGATCTAGTGTTGCGATCGATCCACATAGTTGTGATCGATCCATTTTGACCAACAGACCGACCCGGTCCGTTAGTACTGTCCGACCCGTATGATTGAGGTCGATCCAGTGCTTTATCAGGTTAACATCATGATACAATATTAATTTTGTGAGATCATTTACAATAACTAAAGAACGACGTGAAATAAAAATTTACAAGCAGGAGTAATAATCAGCACTTCTAAGAAAGCATGTCATGACTAAATTATATGATAATAACAAAAGTGTGAAAAAGAATGATTTCCCTCCCAATCGAGAATTATTTTATAAGAATTCAAAAGCTTAGCAAACGCTAATGCAAAATAGGTTAAGATTGACATTAATTGGAATCAAGAATATACCAAGCTCCCCCTTATAAAAAGAATCTTTCTAGAACACAGTAGCTGCTCTGGATCAGGAATTGCAAGCTCCATCTACCGAGATGAATCAGTTGAAGTCTGAATTTCAACTTGCTTGGAAGTTGATTGCTGATAGGACTGAAATTCAGGGAATCCAATTAACTAAGAATCGATATGTTGAGGAAGATGAAAGGCTGAGAGGCATACTGACTTGAACTACATTAGTTCTATTTTATACCAAGGAAACACCAAAATACTTAGAAATAAACAAAAATAGTTAGCAGAAAAAGCAGAATACAAGGAAGGCTATAGAGTGCTTTTTGTTATACTTGACAAATTCATGATACATATAACAGAACTATCACTAAGGAAGGAAATAGTGCATTAAATAAAAAATGGTAAAATGAGAAGGTGCAACTAAATTTAATCTGGAAATAATTTGGAAAGAAGAAATAATAAAAGTTAGGTAAAATGAGATATTGTGCATTAGTGGCTTGTCCAATTAAGTGATCCTTAGTTATTCATGGTAAGCTGGTAATTTATAAATGTGAAAGCTAAAATTCCTGTAATTTTTGACAAATATATGGTTTCCTAAATACGATAATAGGAATTTGTTATCGTAGTTGATATTTTCTCATATACAAAATAAACAGTAAATGGATTAACATAAATGTTAACACATAAATATGAGCAAGTGTTTAAAATTGAACATGGAAAATAATCTCAAGAAAATGTCCACGACAGTGCATAAATTCGACCAAAAGGCAGTAATGTATTAAAAGTTGATATGGATTATCGTAGATACGAAAAGTCTATAGCATCTTGTTTCTAGATTATCCACTATGGATGGACTATTTTACATGTTTATTGCATTTTTTATTATATGATCTATTTGATGGAAAATCAAGGAAGACTATAATTGTTCAGTTTTAGGAAGCATTATAAAAACTATAGTAAATTTGGAATTTATTATATATATATATATATTCAATACAAGTATAACAATTTACAATAAATTAGGATTTTATTTAATTTCTAAAGAAAATAGTTATATTTACCAAATGAAAACATCAATGAACATTTACGGCTTATATTCATGATTCAATATCTTTAGACACAACTACATTTACTACTAGTTTGTTTGCATCTATCTTGCAATACAATGCCATATGTCAAAGCAATATTCAAACAAACATTGACTGATCGCAATTTTCAGTGCTTGGCACAAATTGATATTCAAATGAAGATTCTATAAATAAATGAAAATTGTGCAAGAGTGGGATGAACATTGGAGGAAATATATTACATAAATGCATATACATCATATCGTAAAGAGTATCCATAGGCAGTAAAGTCCATATTTCGAAGAAAATAAATATTTTTGCTAGCTATTCAGATGTGAATACTTCATGTGAACATGCAATCCATGATTTAGATGAAAGTTGAATGTTTTTCGATATTGCAAGAAAAAATTATGTGCTTTCAGTTTCCCACAATCAAAAGTGCGTAGACTAACTATCAAATACTACCTTGTGGATGCTATAATTTCAACATAAATCATTACATAATGAAATTGTTTCAATTCCTACTGTCAACATATTTACCTATTAATAGTGCTAAACCTGGGAAAGTTGCATTATGAAAATCAAGATTATTCGAGCAAGAGTTACAAAAATTCAACATAAGAGGAAATCATAAAAGCTCATTAATATTTTTTGTTGTAGCTTAGAGATCGGTATTTTTATACGATAATTTTTTTATTGAATAACGTGCATCAACATAACTTTATCATCCTCTCCAATTTTGTGTGCAAATAGCCAACACGCTAAATCCTTTTATATCAAGTGATATCCTTCCTTTACCCCTACCGAAATGAAAAATACAAAATAAAAATTATTTTGTACTTAACAAAGATCTGATTATAACTAGTTCAACCTAAAGCAAAATTGCTTCTATTTTGCCTTTTTAATGCTAAAAAATTAGCAGGAAGTAAATCTAGTGTAGCAGAAGCTTGTCTACACAAAACAAATATCATAGGACTGACCCCTAATGTAAAATACACCTTTTGCTGAAAGTGCCATTCCTACATATATAATTTGTATTGTAATCATTGCTAATATTTGTGTGTTTTCTTCTAACCAAATAAATTTTCCCATTGCTAATTATTTTGGAGTACTGGTGAAATGTTTGTGTTATGTGTAAGTTTGTTGCATGCATATGCACCTTTTATATATATATATATATATATATATATATATATATATATATACACTGATAAACAAACGAGGATGTTGATTGTTCTAATTTTAATTCATTGAGAAGGCCAGGTCATTTGCTTCCAATTAGTTGGACTAACATGTACTACATCTACATACCGCACTTTTCAACATGATTCCTTGCATTCAAGCATGATGGTATATCTTGAAGCACTATAAAATTTAGGGGTGGGCATATACCGCACCGCAATGCGGAAACCGCCCAGACCGGACCGCATAAATGGTGTGGAAAACCGCACCAGATTCTCTCTCTAAAGCTAACAACCCAAACCGAACCGACCCGCAATGATACGGTTCGGTTGCGGTTTGAACTGTTACCAAACCATGTTAAACCGAACCAAAACGCATAGCTACACCAGTTATAGTATGATAAAAAATTAAAAAATTCCTATTTAACTTTTTATTTTAACTATATATATATTCTATTTTCAGTGTATGTTATAGTTATATCAATTCCAGATCACTATGGGTTTTAACCTTCAGGTGACACAACATCATACAATCATAAATTGATTGCTGATGGAAGTGATTCTCTTGTTACATATTTAATACAGGTTCAACCAAACCGAACGAAAACCGGACCGTATTACATCAAAACCGAACCGAAACGGAACCGTTTAAACGGTTCGTATAGTGGTTTGTATTTTTGATTAACCGTTTGATGCGGTGCGGAAGCTGTTTGAGCTCCAAACCGCACTGAACCGAACCGCGCCCACCCCTAATAAAGTTCATACTAATAGGGCACGTGCCTTCAACATCATGGACTTAGACTTTCGTAAATTGGCCATGGACTTACTAGATGTTTTAAATATATAGGCTAGCTACCTTAATTGAAATGACATGAAGACAAGTCATCTCTTTAAAGAGTTATGGTCACATAAGCGACAGATACATAAAACTAAAATTCTCATCCATTTTTTGTCATATGCACATAACTTGTGTCTTCTTTGCATATGTCATAAACCCTTTTGTGGTTAAAATATAGCAGTTTAAGTTAGGTCCCAATCACGTATGGGTATATCTCATCTATGTAGTCAAAAAATTGAGATGGAAACGAAAAAATAGAAGTGTAAGATATGGTAGGCAATATCTGTTCTACTGTATTTAATCATGCAGTCCAAATCGGAGATGATGAAAATAAATAAAAAAACTGCACGATTGGGGATAACTAAAAATAAA
The DNA here is from genome assembly GCA_030737875.1 of Allium sativum. NCBI lineage: Eukaryota > Viridiplantae > Streptophyta > Magnoliopsida > Asparagales > Amaryllidaceae > Allium > Allium sativum. The sequence continues at coordinate 256,504,912 of CM060924.1, read as the reverse complement.
AGTATACGGTAAAATACGATTCTGTACAAACTTAAAGGCTAATTTCATTCACGACTAATTCATTGTCTTCGTAATTCTATGTACTCTGTAGGTTTTTTTAAATGTTAATTGTTTTACATCATATTAGGTTTTACTAAACGCGATCATTTTCCGTCCACACCATAATTATTTTTATTTGAATAGATAAATGGTCAAAAACTAGATGAGAAGATGTGTGTGTATATGGAGAGGTCATATTTTAGTACTAGAAAATAGAAAGTGTACGTTTTTTTCAGACGAAATTAACGTAGATTGTACTGTAGATGTCTCAAATATTTTAGTTACTGTAATATTTAAAATCATGTTTGATCAATATTTCAGTGAATATCAACCACGCACATGTTAGGTCAATTTTAGTCTAAAGATTTAAAAAGGGAGAAGGTTTCATGTAAAACAAACATAAGAAAATAGTGGGCCAACAACCATGCACGGACTTCAAAATTTGACATAATTTTAGGTAGAATGGAAGTTTAGCTAATTATGTGATTGAGATTAGTTTCCCACATGTTCATGCATACGCTCTTATGTTTTGATGGAATGAGAACGGTAAGGAGATAGAAACGGGGGCTTGTTGTAAAATGATGCACTTGATAATTGTACTCACCCCTCAACAAATTGCTAACATTAGGTCAACTATTCTTCATAAGACCATCTATAACCTCGATGTGACCTTTATTTTTAAATAATTTTAACTGAGTGATCTAATTAGAATCTAATTACAAAACTAATTTCAAAATATGCAATAACATTGATCATTGTTATTGACTGGACATTTTTAGTTATGTTATGTTACCGTTGAATGCTTTGAAAACTAAGTTAATTATAGTACAAAGGGAACGCATGTAACAGAACATGTGATATGGAAATCTCTATGATTTCCAATTTACATTACTCAAATTTGTTTTATATTTTCTCAATATGACTCAACTATTAGACATTTTGCGTTTAAGTGAATAAATTTTATATGAGCCCATCCTTAACATCAGCATATCCCTTGTTTCATCAACATCTTTGACTTGGATGGTTTTTTTTAATATTTTCATAAAAAAATATACAATTATATGGTAGATTCATTATGCATCTCATATCAGGAAGTATTTTAGTTATCCGACTAGTTAATATTATTGGTATTGCCTCGCATGTTGTTAAGGAGGAATGATGGTTTGGATACAATAGTCCCACATCACGAATATATTAAAGGTATTGTGTACAAATATGAGCCGGTAGGCACGTAACATCAGGGATTCCTTTTTTTACATGGGAGTTGTGTGCCAGCTCATATGCGTGCAAGGAAGGGGGGCTCTGTTCTGACCGTCATTACATAACAGTGGTATTAGAGCCGAAGGTTTGGACTAGGCCATGCAGGTATAAAACGTTGCTAGTAGGATGCGAGTCAAAGGGGTGACTATTAGGATTGCCTCGCATGTTGTTAAGGAGGAATGATGGTTTGGATACAATAGTCCCACATCACGGAATATATTGAAGGAATTGTATACAAAGATGAGCTGGTAGGCACGTAACAACAGAGATTCCTTTTGTTATATGGGAGTTGTGTGCCATGTCATATGCGTGCAAGGAAGTGGGACTTTGTTCCGACCGTCATTAAATAAGAGTGGTATCAGAGCCGAAGGTTTGGACTGGGCCCTACAGGCAAGGCAGTGCTCTCAAAAGATAATCGTAGGATGCGAGTCAACGGGGAGACTGTTCAGATTGGATTGTATCGCATGTTGTTAAGGAGAAATGATGGTTTTGAATTAACAGTCCCACATCATGGAATAAATTGAATTGTGTACAAATATGAGCTGGTAGACACGTAACATTAGGGATTCCTTTTGTTATATGGGAGTTGTGTGCCAGCTCATATGCGTGCAAGGAAGGGGACTTTGCTCCGACCAGTCGTTACATAACAGTGGTATTAGAGCCGAAGGTTCAGACTTGGCCATGCAGCAAGGCAGGGCTCTCAAAAGATACTCGTAGGATGCGAGTCAAGGGGGAGACTGTTAGGATTGCCTCGCGTGTTGTTAAGGAGAAATGATGGTTTGGAACTCATAGTCCCACATCATTGAATAAATTGAAGAATTGTGTACAAATATGAGCTGAAAGACACGTAACGTCAGGGATTTCATTTATTATATGAGAGTTGTGTGCCAGCTCATATGCATGCAAGGAAGGGAGGCTTTGTTTTGACCGTCGTTACATAACAGAGGATTCCTTTTGTTATATGGGAGTTGTGTGCCAGCTTATATGCGTGCAAGGAAGGGAGGCTTTGTTTCGACCGTCATTACATAACAAAAACACCATTATCCTTTAAAACCTACATTAAATTATCAGAATGGAAAATGAGTTCGTGTCAAGTTTAGCTATGGCAATCACGTAATTTCATCTAAAAAGCAAATGTTTGGAGATTGATAAATGACTTTATATCAATATAGTTTTTTTCTAAAACAATTTGAAAATGAGGAAACTTCCACTAAATTGGTATCAAATAGATCTATTCAATTTATATTAAATAACTTAATCCCATAATCATCGCGAATATCTAACACCAAAAAAAGAAAGTGAAATTGAAGGCATCCATCTTTGAAACTGATTTTTTGGAGTGAATTTGTCGAGTAGCAGCTGAAGCTAAAATAAGGACCAGGCATAAATGGGGAAGGGAAGGAAATAAAAATTAATGCAGGATGACAATTCAATTTAGACACACACGTGAATAGAGAAGAATATATTCATCATAGAACACACACTTGATAGGTGTTCCTTGCTAATAACAATAAAGATTAAACGAATGGTATAATCCTAGAAAATTATGTACATCTTGAAATATTTCTATGCATTCTTTGCTCATTAAAAGTTGAACAAAATATTTGGGATGCGTTTGATTCTAAATATCCAGTAAATTAAAAAGTTAAGATGGAAAATGTCACTAATGCATGACAAAAATTTAGCGCAAACTCATTAATTAGTAGATAGATGATTAATAAGTTGAACTGAGCATGAGTGGAATAAAATAAGTACAATCTATGAGACAATAAAGGCAAAAATAAATTAGACTACTATAATTCTTCATGTTCTCCAAAGGTTGAAGTATCATTTAGTAAGTGCTTAACAAGGTTATAATGGTTTAGCATTTGTGATGTTTTAAGATACAACTGGCAATGCATTGTGCAAAACAGAATGAAAGAAGCTGATTTGGAGTATTCCTCTGACAACACGTTGCACTTGTAAGGACAGTAATTGTCCAATAAACTTTTTAAATATTCAAATCGTTGGAAAAGTAAAAAAATTGTTCTTTTCTTTCATTTTACTGTTGTGTCGAGTACTCATCACATGCTAAATATAAACTATAAAATAATTCGGTGCAATCTAAAACTTTCTAATACCATCCAACATGAAATTTATACTTGGAACGCCGAGGTAGACCTATGAGAAGAGGAGTATTTACCAATAAAATCTAAAGAAGGGATTGACTGGATTAAATCTACAATTAAAATAGATGTAATCAATGGCTTAAAGTAAATATATGCTAGAATAGTAGACATTACCGACTTTCTTCCACTGACAAGCCTATTAGCTATAATAAGGATTAGGATTTCAATAGATGAGGTGTATTGGCGGTGGTTAATGAATGGAGATTCTTCCAGTGGCTACCAATTTTCTTCCACTGGTTGTTGATTTTCTTCCATTGATTTGATTCCAACGAAGATAAGAGCAAACAACTTTGACTGCAATAGAGGGTACTTCAGATGAAGATAAAGGCTACTGGGTTGATGAGTTATTATTTTTTGGAGGAGGCAATTTGTAAATAACTTGGGTTAGGGATTAACAAATGGGAAAGTTTCTTTCTTTTTTGATGCACGGCGAAAGAAAATGGGAATGGAGGGAACGGAAATTTTTTACCGCCTTTTAATTTTTCGCAGTGCTCATGACATTGGTTTTATAATTTATTTCTTAATCTTCTTTTCTTACTGCAAATAAGCCAAAAACGCTATTTGGGTGTTGTTTGAATCAGTAATGACTCAAACACCAATGTTGTGAAATCACACAATCCAATTACGGTTAGAAATTAAAAGAGCCACGGTTGCAAAATAAATGGGGAAGAGTAAGTAAAAGACAAGAGGTTTTTGTACTGGATCGATCTTAGCAAAGACCTGCATCCACTTTTGAAGTATTTTTAATCATTATGGAGAGAATTACATAGTTTATCATCTCATACACTTTGTTTACTACACTTGATCACTTTTGCAATAATTGTCCGCTTTTCGCTCTCCTTCCGCTTTAGATCTCACTTGAATTCGAGAAGGAACGGATTGGATCATGTAATTATATACTTTTCCTTGGTTCCATCATGAAAACAGTGTTAGATCTGTGCTTTGAAAAGGAGCAATGGCGGTTGGAGATCACTTAGAGTGGATCGGAGTGAGAATTAATGGTGCTCGAAGAAGATGAGATCCATTTCTTGTAGGAGGAAGGAGAAGAGAATTTTGGTGGCCATTAATGGAGTTTTTAGAAGCTTTAGAAGGGTGGAGGAATGATTTTGGAAGATCTTCGGGGTAGTGGAATCAGTCCATTAAAGTGTGGTGAAATGGGGTATTTATAGGAGAAGTTTGGACCAGTTAGAAATCTTGTAATTATGCAGAATTGGGTTTGGGTTGGTCACATAGGTATTTATAGTTTTCTCGCCGCTCTCTTATAAATGTACTGACGCAGCTTCTGGCAATGCACCGATCCGCCTTTTGTTTCTAGACCGATCCACTTTGCACAATTAATTATGTACTGACCCATTTTTAATTGAATGAGACCGGTCCACCTATACATTAATAGGACCGATCCGCCATATTATTCAAATGGGACCGACCCATTTGTATTATTGTACTTTACCAGTCATTCTTGCATTGCCACATATGCATGAATTAATCCATCACACTACATACTTCTTCTGTAACCGATCCAAATTGTTATACTTGGACGGAACATGATACTTGCATTAATGTACACTGATAAATAGCAATGATCCCACGTTTAACATACTAACCACTTCGTATATACTGAGATGTCGATCCCATGAATTTGCTTGCCAAGTGTACCTTTTTTATGTCGTTAATTACATAAATATAACTTGATTACATTGGAAGGCCTGGCACCACTTATTTAATTGTTATATTTCCATTCGTCATGGCAGGACTGACTAGGAAGTATGCAGGTCCACGTGTATATTAAATGATCGACCCATTTTGTTTTTGTCTAGGCCGATCCAATTAGTGAAAGCGCGTGGATGATGCTGAAGTCAATCATTCCCACATGTGTTTTCCTTGCTTTATTATTCATGTCCAGTCATCACGTTATGTTCCTTTGCATGCATTATAGTAAGGTATGTGATTCATGTTGTTGTATTACATCATTGCTATGTGGAATTAATCCCTTCTTTTGCATGTTTTGTCATTTATATTTGCAATGAATTGATGCAGACCCTCAAGATGTATTCATTCCATATTAAAAACCCATGTATGATCCATGCGCACTTATCATGAGTCCATATTATACTTTGTGATTACCACTTTATGACCGTACTACTTTTATCTATCAGCATGTGGTTCTTACTTGGTTCACGTAACACATTTGCATCAATGTGGAATTCCATGCTCTTCATTATAGACGACCCGGTTGGTGATCGATCTGGTGCTTTGCAACTGACCAACCCGGTGTAGTGACCGATCCGGCGCTTTACAACTGACCGACCCGATGTAATGACTGGCCCGGTGCTTTGCAACAGGCCGACCCGGTCCACTATGAATGGACCGACCCGCTATGAAGGAATGGACCGACCCGATGCTTTGCAGAATAGGCTGACTCGCTGTTGTGTAAACATGGCTGATCCGTTTGCTTTCTTCCTACCGATCCATCACTTAAATACTAATTTTTAGTGGGTTAACATTTTCCCCTCAAAGCTTGTATTTTTTGCTTACGGGAAATGCGGGCTTTGAAATGAACGTTGTTGTTAATGTACTTTGCGTTGAGATCCAGTTATAGCTTTTTGTGTTGCTATGGTGAATCATTCTTTGAATTCATATGCTTCATGTTACCTTTTTTGTAATTAAAACAAGCGTTGCACAATTTTGGACTTTATACTTCACCATCGACCGTCCACATTGATAGTCGATTAATAAATCATTAAGAAATGATTTGTAGCGATTTTTTTTTGAATTGAATAAAGTGCCTTTACATAACAGTTTAATTCAACGGTTTGTAACCCATCGAATATTGTTTACATAAACATGCTATTCTGATTCGAATTCGCCTTAACGCTTAAAATCAGCTAATCGACAGAAGTCGACCTTGGATTTCAAACATTATTATTTAATGACTTATATTATGGTGGGTGTTGACACACTTTTTGGTAAAAGCTGTCACACTGAATATCTGGATAGCATCACGCTCGGATATGGAGAACAACATCAGAAGATAGGCAGCGATTTGGTCAAAGCTTCATCACGAACAAAGAAAGGCCCAAAACTCCTATCAAACGACCTCTTTTGGGCCTGAAAACAGAATTATGGAGCTGAGTTCGGTAACTCTTGTAGATCTCTGAATTAGCTTCAGTTTGAGCTTTGGTTTGGTCCAATCGGACTTACGGTTTGAAAGTTATGCATGTTTCCGTAAATTGGTGTAATCTGGCAATTTCCTGGATAAAGCAAAAATGCGTCACACGATCGAAGTATGGCTCATGCACCCTCAAATTGCCCCTCATCGGATCGCCCCACTTGACTCGTGAAGCACCTCGTCTCGTGAAGCAGCCCGACTCGTGGAGCACATGTAGACCACGACCCGACCAGTCCAACTCGTCACCACTGAACCACCGGCTCGGCTCGCCCTATGAGACCACGACCCGACCCCCGAACCTGCTCCTGTGCAGCTTGTTCTGACCTATTTTCAAGGCTATTCGCCCTCTTATTTTCCCGGATCAGGTGCCACATACCCCATCACGAACCGGTCTTCCCAGATGCTCTCCTACAACTATAAATACACCATTTGATGGAATTTTCGTGGATCTTTTGGCTCAAACTCCTCACAGCTTCCACCATTGCTCTCTATAGAGCAATTTCTGCAGCAAAGGAGCCAAGATCCACATTATAACACGAGGATTTCATGTAAAATCTTATAATTTCTGACCCCTTTTCATTGTAAACACGAGGATTTCGTGTATAAACTAAGAGAATTGTATTTGTATCTTCTTAGGATTTAAGAGGAGACATAAAGAGGAAACACACGAAGTTTGTATAGTTTTTGACGCGCCAGGTAGGGGGGCACACGACAACATCAATTTCTAGCTTGAAAGGAGACTCAATGGAAAAGAAAAGGAAGAAGACTAGAACTTCCGCTCATGCTGATGATGCTGGTGCTGAAGACACAAGGAACGAGGAAAGCTAGGAAGCTTCCTCTCATGGAGATCCTTCTGCATACTTGACCAGAGACGAGATGGAAGGAGTTCTCACTGAACTGAGAGATCAGATGGCATGACAAGATGATCTCCTCTAGAAACAACAGGAAATGATCAACCAATTCTTTGGTCGGATGGATGGAAGGTAGGGTAACTCTCAAGTCATTGGAAACGAGGCCACAAAAGCGGCTCATGCATCATTAGGACTCTGGGGCAACCCACTCGCTCTTGGAAATACACTGCGTTCTACTTCAGCTCCAGATTAGATGAACACTGGATTGTAAGCCCCTATTCAGTAGCATCAACCATCTCGTGATACACCTCAAGATCGCGATCCGGATCGTGGTGCACCACCAGGATCACGAGCCGTTCCCAACAACTCGCTCCCGCTTGCTCAACCACAATCGGTTCGTGACCTACCTCCAGGATCTAGTCGGATTGCCCCTCTATTTCACGAACCTGGCTCACGAACCAACCTCCTCGAACCGGGTCGGGTCGCCACCCTCAATCCGCGATCCCAAGGTAGAAGCTCACCAACAGCTTCCATCCTCTCTTGCGTTCAACACTGGGGGCACCGGCTCTGATCTTGGCAACTGGAAACAACTTTTTGAGGGCGATCGGCTCGCCAATCTTATTCAACGCCTCATGAGAGGCCACACTTATCAGAACGACGTGGAAGACGTCAACCACACTCCTTTCACTCAGGAAATCAGGAATTCCCACAATCCCCCGGATTTCCAACTTCCACAACTGGAGCCCTACAACGGCAGGACCGATCCAACCGTGCGTCTGATGCGCTACAAACGGCATATGGAAGTTCAATCGGCATCGGAAATTGTCATGGCAAAGAATTTTCTCCTCTTTCTGACTGACGTAGCCACTATGTGGACTCGGCAGCTAGAAACGGAATCTATCAGCAGTTGGAACATGTCGCACGCTTTATTGAACAATTTCGGGTTCACATCGTTCGGCCCAAGAACGTAATGTTACTTACTACAATCAAGCAGAGGCTCAGAGAAACTCTGCGTTCATTCCTAGAAAGATTCAACGTTGTAGCAGCATCAATTGACCGACCTGAACCATCGATGGTGCCGATGGCAGCAGTATCCGGTGTTTGGGGTAGCTCAGAGTTCAAAAAGTCCTTGTACCGAGACCCACCACGGAATCTTAGCGAATTTTATCTTGAAGCAGACAGATTTTTGCTGGAAGAAGATGCAACCTCCGAGAAGAAAGTTCTCGAGGTCGACATGCTTAAAGACGGAGAACTGTCTGATTCTGGAAATGGAAAAGGAAAAGCCGCCATCAAGAATGATCCCAACACTCAGCCCCGGAGAGGTCCCAGATATGAAAAGTATACTGAGCTCAATGCCCCACTCTCAAACATCTATCTGGACACGAATGGTGCTATCTCCTACCCATATCCTCCTAGGAGGTAGCCATCACAAAGAGAAAGCGATTCTGGAAAGCACTGCATATTCCATGACATGGACGGTCATGACACGAATGAGTGCAGACATCTTCGTGATTTGATTGCGCAACGGCTTAGACATGGAGAGCTGCCCGAGTATGTGAAACCATCAATAGCACTTGCGCTTCCACCTCCTACTTCCCGGAGAGGGAATGACCCTGGATCGAGCACTCATGGGCTCATCATCAACTGATCTGGATGAGATCAACTTTCATTTTCTGCATTTCTTAGGCTTTAACATTTGTTTTTGTTTTCGTTAGGTTTTTCGATTGGCTGAATCGAAGTACACACGTACGGGGTTAGGATGTAGCCCTAAAGTGTGCTCTGGACTTGGTGTCAAACCAATCAGGATTTGCTTTGGTTTTGCATTTTGAATTAAATTAGGACTTTCCAAGAATGGATTATGTGTGGAGAATTTAAGTATCTTGTCAGGATGTGGCAGGATCCTCAACTTCAGTTAAAGTATGGCTTATACTTATTATGCAACTCTTGGTATGGATTATGCCTAGGGACGGACTATCTTGTCAGGCTGTGGCAAGCGCAGCTCTACTTTAGGTCTGAGTATGGTTTACTCACTTTGGAAACTTAAGTATGGATTATACTTAGGAACGATAAATGGTCTTGTCAGGATGTGACAAAAGAAATCGGGTATGGATTATACTCGGTTTGAACTCCAGGGTATGGATTATGCCCTGCAAACGGTCTTGTCAGGATGTGACAAAAGAAATCGGGTATGGATTATACTCGATTTGGACTTCTGGGTATGGATTATGCCTGGAAATGTTGGCCATTTCCAGGATTTGGCAGGATGACTCAAATGTCCCTTGAGTATGGTTTATGCTCATTAGACGCCGAAGCATGGTTTATGCTCAGAAAATTTGGACAATATCGCCAGGATTTGGCAGGTTTGTTTTTCCTTTATCTCTTTACACAACACATCTTCGTTCAACCAGCAAGATATGTTCTAGGGGCAAACTTGTTAGCACACTTTTTGGTAAAAGCTGTCACACTGAATATCTGGATAGCATCGCGCTCGGATATGGAGAACAACATCAGAAGATAGGCTGCGATTTGGTCAAAGTCGCATAACGAACAAAGAAAGGCCCGAAACTCCTATCAGACGACCACTTTTGGTCCTGAAAACATCAATTACGGAGCTAGGTTTGGTAACTCTTGTAGATCTCTGAATTAGCTTCAGTTTGAGCTTTTGTTTGGCTCAATCGGACTTACGGTTTGAAAGTTATGCCCGTTTCCGTAAATTGGTGTAATCTGGCAATTTCGTGGATAAAGCAGTGAAGCGTCACACGATCAGAGTATGGCTCATGCACCCTCAGATCGCCCCTCATCGGATCGCCCCGCTCGGCTCGTGAAGCACCTTATCTCGTGAAGTCGCCCGACTCGTGGAGCACATGTAGACCACGACCCGACTACTCTGGCTTGTCACCATTGAACCACCGGCTCGGCTCGCCCTATGAGACCACGACCGGACCCCCGAACCTACTCCTACATAGCTTGTTCTGACCTATTCTCAAGGCTATTCGCTCTCCTATTTTCCCGGATCAGGTGCCATGTACCCCATCACGAACCGGTCTTCCAGAAGCTCTCCTTCATCTTTAAATACACCATTTGAAGGCATTTTCGTGGATCTTTTGGCCCTAACTCCTCACAGCTTCCACCATTGCTCTGTACAGAGCAATTTCTGCAGCAAAGGAGCCAAGTTCCACATTATAACACTTGGATTTCGCGTAAAATCTTATGATTTCTGACCCCTTTTCATTGCAAACACGAGGATTTCGTGTATAAACTGAGAGAATTGTAATTGTAACTTCTTAGGATTTAAGAAGAGATAAAGTGGACGTAGGCTTGGTTTGAGCCGAACCACTGTAAAAACTTCGTGTGTCTCCTCTTTATTTACTATTTTCTGTAATTAGTGATTTGCGATCTGCATTTGGGTGTTAGGCCCAAAATTTGGTCTAACAGTGGGCAGCATTTCATATTTTGGAATGCACATTCATGATTTATTCCTTGCTTCCCTTTGGAGAAGGCTGGGAAATTTTGCCCCTGGTTTAGGTGATTGTTATCGGCCTTCCTCCAGGGAAATACTTTGGATTTGTTACCTTTGCTTTGGATAAAATTTAATACTTGTCATGTAAGAGATTTTCAGACAAACACAAGTTAGCTGGTTAAATCCGAATTCCATCTGTAATCCGGCTTGGCTAACTCAGATATTGGAGACTTTCATCACTCAATTATATTGATTAATCCAAGCATCTGTAATTTTAAATAGAGTGCCTTTAGAAAGGACTTCGGTTAAGACCCAATGTTTATTGTGATTGGATTAGGTGCTTCCTGATTTAGACGATCAACTGGGCGTCCCACATTCTTCACATCTGAGATTTCAGATGCTACATAAATGGTTTTCATTCTTTACACCTAGAGATTTCAGATGCTACGCAAACGATTTGATACTCTTCACATCTGAGATTCCAGATGCTACATAAGTAGATTTCCATTCTTCACATCTGGGGATTCCAGATGCTACGCAAATGGTTTAACACACTTCACATCTGAGATTCCAGATGCTACACAGGTGGATTTTCATCCTTCACATCTGGGGATTCCAGATCCTATGCAAATGGTTTAACACTCTTCACATCTGAGATTCCAGATACTATGCCAGTGGATTTTCATTCTTTACATCTGGGGGTTCTAGATGCTACACAAATGATTTAACACTCTTAACATCTGAGATTCCGGATGCTACGCAAGTTAATTATCCTTCTTCACATCTGGGGATTACAGATTCTACGCAAATGATTTAACACTCTTCACATCTGAGATTCCAAATGCTACACAAGTGGATTTTCCTTCTTCACATCTAGGGATTCCAGATGCTACCCAAATGATTTAACACTCTTCACATATGAGATTCCAGATGCTACGCAAGTGGATTTTCATTCTTCACATATGGGGATTCCAGATGCTACACAAATGATTTAACACTCTTTACATCTGAGATTGCAAATGTTGCGCAAGTGGATTTTCCTTCTTCACATCTGGTGATTCCAGATGCTACGCAAATGATTTAACCCTCTTCACATTTTAGATTCCAGATGCTGTGCAAGTGGATTTTCCTTCTTCACGTCTAGGGATTCCATATGCTACACGAATGATTTTACACTCTTCACATCTGAGATTCCATGTGCTACGCAAATGATTTAAAACTCTTCACATCTTTGATTCCAGATGTTATGCAAGTGGATTTTCCTTCTTCACATCTGGGGATTCTAGATGCTACGCAAATGGATTGGAGCGGTCGTTTTATTGTCCAAGGGGAAACTATTAGCTCATTGGTCAGACAATCGACTTGGCAGGCTATATCGGTTTTAGGAACTTGAAGCTTTGAACCTCGCACTTGGGGAGGTGCCTCTCGACAAAATTTATAGCTACCTCGTTTGATTGTCATTGCACTTGCTCATTTTTTGAATCTTTGCGACTTTCCCATTCACTTTTCAAGGCAGTTCTTTTTCTATTTTCACATTTGTGCATGTTTATATTTAAAGCATTTGGCACTTGAACTAGCGTTGTTGGGATCGCTAAGTTTCGTCAGATTTCACAAGAACAAGCGTTCGACAAATGACATGCAATATGAAATCAACTTTTTAAAAAAGTTTCGATTTGACATATAATTTTGAAAGCAAGAAATTCATTCTTATAGATATGATCTTACTCACAGAGCTAATGTTCAGTGCCTCACTTGTAGATTATTACAGACTGTTTACAAGATGTTTTGAATATAACAGAAAGTAAAAGACGAAGTAAAGCATGAACTAAAGTAGGAAATAGAGCATGAAGTAAAGCGGTGGCGATGTTGATCGCTTATTTTAAGCCATTGGAATTGGAGATCCATTAGCGGTTATCGATTGATAATCATCCTTGGCATGATTTGAGCAGAAGCTACGTTGCTTGGACCAGATTGATCGTTTGATGCCCCTTGCCCCTGGGGAGTTGTAGAAGGATTCATGTCTTGCAGATTCTTTACATTCTGCTATAACCTGTTTTTCCTGATCAACTCCTCAATAAGGTTCTTCAGGTGTCGGCACTCATTAGTGTTATGACCAGGCTGGTTGTGAAATCTGCAGAACTTTCCAGAGTTTGCTGCTTTGCCGCGTATCCTTATCGGATTTGGCTACGCATACTCTTCAGAATTATTTGTTGCAAGATAGATATTTTCAGGAGTGTCGTTCAAAAGGCGTTAGTTCTGATTAGTTAAAATGTGAGACTTCTTATTAGCCTTGTTGTCGTTCCCATCATTGGCGTGCTTCTGCCCCTGAGTGTTATGCTGATTATACCGAGCAGCAACATTTTTAGAAGCTTCAGGAGGTTGGTTTGAATTAGTAACCCGAAGAGGTGCAGCCATATTCTCCAATCTCGTGTACTCATTCACCTTCGCAATAATTCTCTGCTTTTCGCTCTCTTTCCGCTTTAGATCTCACTTGAATTCGAGAAGGAATGGATTGGATCATGTAATTATATAATTTTCCTTGGTTTCGTCATGAAAAAGGTGTTAGATCCATGCTTAGAAAAGGAGCAATGGTTGTTGAAGATCACTTGGAGTGGATCGGAGTGAGAATTAATGGTGCTTGGAGTAGATGAGATCCATTTCATCTAAGAGGAAGGAGAAGAGAAGTTTGGCATCCATTAATGGAGTTTTAGAAGCTTTAAAAGGGCCGAGAAATGATTTTGGCAGCCCTTCGGGTTAGTGTAATCGGTCCCTTGAAGCATGGTGCAATAAGGTATTTATAGGAGAAGTTTGGACCTGGTGGCAATCTTGTAATTATGGAGAATTGGGTTTGGGTCAGTCACACAGGTATTTACAGTTTTCCACCGCTCTCTTATTAATGTACTGACCCAACTTCTAGCAATGCACCGATCCACTTTACTTTTTATGTACCGATCCAGCTTATTTTGTTGTAGCAACTGACCTCCTTATTCCAATGCACCGTCCCAGATATAATATTTGTAGCTTCCGCCTTTTGTTTCTAGACCGATCCACTTTGCACAATTATTTAAGTACCGACGCATTGTTAATTGAATGGGACAGATCCACCTCTACATTAATAGGACTGATCCAATATATTATTCAAATGGGACCGACGCATTTGTATTATTGTACTGTACTAGTCATTCTTGCGTTGCCATGTATGCATGAATCAATCCGTCACACTACTTGCTACTTTTCTAATCGATCCAAATTGTTATACTTGGATGGAACATGCTGCATGAATTAATATACATTGATATATAGCAATGATCCCATGTTTAACATACTGACCACTTCGTATATACTGAGATGTCGATCCCATGCATTTGTTTGCCAGGTGTACCTTATTCATGCCGTTAATTACATTAATACAACTTATTTACATTGGAAGGCCTGACACCACTTATGTAATTGTTATATTTCCATGCGTCATAACAAGACTGACCAGGATGTATGCAGCTCCACATGTATATTAAATGACCGACCCACTTTGTTTTTGTTGAGGCCGATCCAGTTTGTGAAAGCATGTGGATGATGCTGAAGTCAATCCTTCCTGCGTGTGTTTTCTTTGCTTTCTTATTCATGTCCAGTTACCACGTTATGTTCCTTTGTATGCACTATAGTAAGGTATGTGATTCATGCTTTTGTATTACATCATTGCTGTGTGGACTTAATCCCTTCTTTTGCATGCTTTGTCATTTATATTTGCAATGAATTGATGCAGACCCTCAATATGTATTCATTCCATATTAACAACCCATGTATGATCTGTGCGCACTTATCACGAGCCCATATTATACTTTGTGAATACCACTTTATGACCGTATTGCTTTTATCTATCAACATGTGGTTCTTACATGGTTCACGTAACACATTTGCATCAATGTGGAATTCCACGCTCTTCATTATAGCCGACCCGGTTGGTGATTGATCCGGTGCTTTACAACTGACTGACCCGGTGTAATGAATGATCAGACGCTTTACAACCGACCGACCCAATGTAGTGACCGACCCGGTGCCTTACGATTGGCCGACCTGGTCCACTCTGAATGGACCGACCTGCTCTGAAGGAAATGGACCGACCCGATGCTTTGCAGAATAAAACGACTCGCTGTTGCATAAACATTACCGCACTTTTTGCTTTCTTCCTGACCGATCCAATAATTAACACTAATTTTTGGTGGGTTAACAGGTATGCTAAGAATTCTAACTTTTGTTGTAGTGACCACTTGTGGATGCTGGATATGCCGGTTGGGTCCAGACAGACTTGTTCCACAAGTCAGACTTAACCTCGTGTGCACCGTCACGTGTGCTGGATTTACTGGACGGTTCCGGGCAGGTTTCTACCACAAATGTAATCCAACCTCATGTCCAAGCGCAGTTACAGTTTCTAATTACTGTAAATTTAGGTAGTTTCACTACTAACCAATTACCATGTTCGTTATGCCCCAAATCCCCGTCTGATCTACGATACAACTTATGCCCCAGATTAAGGTTTAAATCAAGATGTAGATTAAGCCCCAAAATCCAAAGTTTTGGCGTAAGGTACGAATTATGCCAAAATTTCCAAATCATGTTTACAATATGAATTATGCCCCAAATTAATCATTCCCAATCGTTCCCAAATTCATGCATTTGCGTATTTCAGTGATAGGCCTAGTCTTGAAGGTAGTCTGGCAGTAAAACAAAAAGGGAAAAGGGAGAGAAGAGGACAAGAATAGGCATAGGCTTAGATCCAAACTTATAAACATGTCAAGATTACATTTTAGGTTTTTATATCTAAAAGCAACATAAGCTCACTGTGATTGAATCTAAAGAATAGAAGATTGATTGTAGATGTTGTAGCACAGAACCTTGAATACGTATAATTTGTTGTTAAAGAAGAATAGGCTAGATCAAACTGAGTTGGGGCAGCACCTCGTTGTCTCCATTGTTTTTGGTGAATAAAAACAATGAGAATGAGGTCCTATTTATAGCCTAGAGCCAAAGGATCTAGTAAAAGAATGAGTTCACGTTTAGAAACCGAATTCTTCCCAGATCTCCGTGGGAAGGGGGGTTTGACATGGGTGTCGACACCCCTGTGTTGGGGTCGACACCCTTAGCGCTAGGGTCGACCCCTAATGGACCGATTTTCCCCTATTTTTCCCATCTCTGATTTTGATTTTTCAGGAAGAGTTTTATTTGTATATAAATGGCTTATACGTATACAAACTTCAAACCTTGATATCTTCTTCATACGATATCCATTTTATGCAAACTTGGGGTTTGTCTGAAGCAAAATTCCAAGACGAATGCAATGAAGCAATCCGTTTTACATAATTCCAAATATTTAATTAATTATTCCTTAGTTATCGTTAAAGTGTTGTTTGAATTACGGTGTGTTACATATAGGTTTCTGAGGTTAAACCACGGTTATGTGAAGACGCAAGGTTATTTCATTTTCAGAGTCTTGACACTTCAAGGTCCAAGGTTAACCGCGATCGAATTGAGGTTGGGTTGGGTCGTTAAAACAGTGGTAAAAGGTGGTGCCTTAGATTTAAAAATGAAAAAAAAACTACTGTCCACGCCTTCATGTCTGTCCATTCGGTTCTCTCTACTCCTCCAACAAATCCAAGCAACCCAATTTGCAATGTCCGTATATGAAAATTGACATCGCCAATCTACAATCCGTTACTGACTTGATCCCCCATTTGAGTCATGGTTCTGTTCAGTAAAGATTTCCTCCTCCTTTCTTTTCGTACCTGCACTTCAACTTGCTATGGTTGTACATTCTTTCGACCTTCTCCGTAGGTCGCCCTCACCCTTTGTCTACCCACTGTGTGGATGCTTTCTAACAAGGTACTTTTGAACTTTCTACAGATGTATTGACTTTACTTTTATTAATGTTGTCTTGTATGTGTGTTCATTAGCACTCTAGTTTGCGTTGAAATGTTCAGTTATTAAACCTTATTGGTTACCCCAAGTGTACTAGTATGCATTTGCCAAACACAAGTTAATGTGAATGTGCTGGCATTCTATCATTTGGTTTAGTATATTGGAACTACTAGAAGGAAAAAAGAGTGAAATGGAACTTGTTTTTAATTTTAATAAATGGTTGTTTCATTTTGGAGTTAATTTAACTATTTGATCAAAATATGGAAAAATGGAGAGTATTATGAATGAAAATTATCAGGTTGAACAAAATAAAAGAAATATCATTCTAGTTTCGTGAAGTAAGCGCAAACTATCCAGTTAAGAGCATCCCCAACAGATCCTTGATTCAGCTTCTGACTCAGTAATCGATGGAGAAAAGCATCCCAACGGATATTCATACCCTGAATATTTAAGGAAAATTTCAGGATTATATCCTTAATTAATAATATGCCCCACACGCCTATTTTTTAGATGCAATATTGTTTTCTACCATAGCGTGCCAAAAAAATCAGTGCCCTATCTTTGAGCCCCTATTTTATTGGTGTGCAATGTCTCTGAATATTTGTAAAGAAACATTGGGAGCCTATTTTTTAGACGTAGTAATGTTTACTATCGTAGCGCGCCGAAAAAGTCGGTGCCCTATCATTGGGCCCCTATTTTATCGGTGAGCAATGTCTCTGAATATTTGTAAAGAAACCGTTGGGAGCCTATTTTTTTAGGTGCCTATCGCTTGGAGCCTAAAAAATAGGCACCCAGCAATTTTTTATTTATTTTTAATTGTTGGAGAAATCATGTGATATTCCTATTTAATATTACGGATTGTAATAATCCCCCCTAAATATTAGCCGGAGATGCTCTAATAGCCTACATAAGTTAAGACGTACAAAGAAATTGAAAATAATCAGCTGACAGTAATGGAGAGAAAATAGTGTACTACATTTTCAGAATACATCAAGTGGGACAAGATATAGTTTTTCATCTTATTGACATGTTAATGATAGAAACATTTATTTATAAGAAATTCATTTGAGCTATTTGGTTATATAGGTGTGGTGCAGGGCCGGTCCTAGACGATTTCGTGCCCAAACCCAATTATAAAATGGAGCCCTTTAATTTTATTGTTATCGTTAGCCAAATCATCAAATAAGTCATGGTATTTATAAGCAACGAGAAGATGAACAAGAAAACTAGCTTTATGCATAACAATAATTCAAATTATATAACATAACTAATAATATTTCATATCCCAGTTGTTAACGATATCTTGTTCAATTGATAATAATGTCAAAATTTTCAATGTATCTTGTTTCGCGCATTTCTAAACAACATAAATTCTCTAATTATATACTTCTCTATCCATGGACAATACCATCAAATATTTGTAAAATAGAATATTTACCTAAAATTGAATGAATTTTGTATATATGTTCAAACTTTAATTATGAACTTGTCATTCTTATCACGTATGAAGGTAAACCTACTTGAGAAAAATAGCCTTTCACATCTAAAATAGAATGGGTAAAAATTACAAACATGCTTTGGATGGATCACAAGAACAAATCAAAGGGTACTTTCGAAGAAATTATTCTTGGTCTTGATTATATCTCTTCATTGTGTAATTTTGTAATTAAAATGACTATTGTTCAGAGATGCATTCGTAGTATAGTTATTCTCATCTATTCTATTTGAAATTCAAATTGCATGCATACCGGATGTTGTCTTCCTACATCGAACAGTAAATATAATTTTTGGATTTGTGTTTCTGCAAAAAGAAAATCAAGATATTTTTTGTTCCTTAGTATGAAAATACTGATTTTGCAAGCGCAATATGGAAGAAAAACAGAAGTGAGACAACATTAATCAGATAAATATATGTTCATGTCATGAAATTCTGAAGGACGTTCCTCAAATTTCTCTTTCAAGTGTGCATACTTTATTACAATTATCATTTGAGTATGACTGTGAACTCAAAAGAATTCAAAAATAAGAATAAAAATAATAGGATCGAGTCTTGTGCCTTGTTCAATTGTTCATATGAACAGGCTTAGGGTGCGTTCGCAGTTAAAAATTGGCACGCTCAAGTTTTTGTTGGCGTCCGACGCATCGGACGCCAACAACTTTTACCCATTCCAGATTCCACGATTCTTGAACGTTGGAAAAGTAACTTTTGGCATCCGAGGCATCGGACGCGTCGGACGCCAACAGTTAATTTTCCAACGTATCGATTCATCAACTATAAAACCACCGCCACCCCTCATTTTCCACCATCATAACCCGAAAACATTCCACAAAACCCCCAAAAACCAAATCTTTCGAGCAATTTGAAGCTGTAAAAAAGGTATTTTTTATACCATTGTGTTTATTTTTCAATTTCCTATAACATATGATTTTTTCGAATTTTTCTAATTTTTTTTGTTTATGCAGATGGCTTCCTCATCCACCTCTACTACCTCGCAGCCATTTGCGAATTGGACGGTCGACCGGGAGTCCACTTTCATAGATATTTGCATTGAGTTTATAGCCGAGCGCGATACAGGCGTTAGTGGGTTCTACTCAACAGTCGCGGCAGTAATAAATGACCGTTTTAATCCGGAGTACACAGAAAACCAGATCAAAAATAAATGGGATAACTGGAAGCGTACTTTTCGCGATTGGGACAGACTGCTAAGAACACCTGGCGGTGTATGGAATGCAGAGTTCGACAATCTAGACGGTCCTGATGATTTTTGGAGTACCGGTGGTGGCAGACCATACAGAAAATTCACGAAGAACTCGCCGTTGAAGTTCTGAGTTCAGTACATTATGTTCGAGGGTTCTTTGCGCAAAGATACTTGTGCCTATCCGATTCAAGAGGTTGCGCCTCCTACTGCACCTCCACCAGCGCCTGTGCCAGATGCTTATTTCTCCTATGCAGAAGCGGGTTACTATACTGGTTGGATGGCTTCGGGCGATCCCCCTTCTCGTCATCCCTTTAGGCGCAGACATGTAGAGCGTGCCAGCTCATTTATGACCGACCCGCTGAGACAGCTTACTGCTCATTGCTTGGAGCTTGTTCAGAGACCGGGCACGCATGTGGAGCTTTGGTAGATTCCGACGATTTTCAGCAATGATCCACGGAATGTGGATATTGTTCAGGAGCTTACTGATGAGGACATACGTGGATTTATTATTATGGAGTTGAGCTTATTACCCCATCGCCGTTTATTTTAGATTTTCATGTACTTGTTTTAATTTCAGTCCTGTTGTGTTTTTTATGATTGCATTTTTGATCGTGTACTGAAAAATGTAGTCGTTTTGTTTTATGCAATTAAATTCAAAACAATTAATTTAACAATTAAATCCCACACTCAAATACCCCGTTCGTAGCTAAAAACACATTACCTGCTCGCCACAGTACCTCGCTCGCATTCCCCGCTCAAATGCCCCGCTCAAATACCCCGCTCACGTTCGTTAAGAACTCACCTTGTAATAACCCGGAAATCCGAGCCAATTTAAACCTTTCATTTCGGCAATTTTAGTGAATTTTGAATATTTAAAATGAATTATTATCAAGATTAACATCGAGAAATTTAATTTGAATAGAATTAGAACATATATATTTATTTGAATCAACGTTAGAATATAAATATTTATTTTATATTATAAAAGGAATGGAAAATGGCGCAGTAGTTTGAAAATTTGATTTCAAAGTTCAAATGAATGTACAGAATTCAAAATAAACCGGATTTTAGCGAAACCAAAAATATTTGAATCTATTTGAGAATATTTTTCCAATGAATCCAAAAATTTGAAATTTCATAGCAGGAATAAAAAGTTAAGTCCAGTTGAAAATTCAGAATAGTCGTAGTGGAATTCTGGCCAGTAAAAAATGGAAATTTTGCAAATGACCTCAGTTTTTGATGAAACCACTTTTGTTGGATCCGTGATGTCAAGTTAATGCTAGTTTTCAAAATTCATAATTTTCTGAATCAGTATGTCAGTGTGGCAAAGGAAAACGCGTTTGACCAGTTTTAGTTGATTTTAATCAACTGGAAAATGACCATTTTTCAAACGGTCTTAGAATTGGACGAAATTAGTTTTGTTAGGACCGTATCGTCAATACGAAGCTAGAAATAATTTTTCAGGAATCTTTAGAGTTAGTATGTGGCCTTGGTAAATTGAAATGTGCGTTCGAATTGAATATACATTGATTTATATTTTAATTTGAACGGAAACTGATCGTAACAACCAAATTGGATATCACATTGCGTTCGGAATGAGGGTAATTAGCTTGGGACGACAGTCGGTGGGCCTCGTTTGGAGGTCGAATGAAAAGTCAACTTTAAAGGAGAAATAAATTAAATTATATATTAATTAACACTCCTCACCCCTCACTCTCTCTTCCCGATGCCTTCTCAGATCCAAAAAAAGGAACGATGCGATGCTCCAACCCTCCATCGTTCGACGCCGACCACCGCTTCCCCCCCAGCCACCGCCGGTGACGACGCCACCCACGTTCGCACCCACCCTCTCTCTTCTTCCTCCTCCTCGGGCATTTAAACCGTTCCCTCCCTATAGTCAACCGCCGCACCGGCTTGTACCCCACCACCACATCCCAGATCGCCACCCTCTTTCTCCCCCCTGACTACAGCGAACACCCCCCTCCCTTGGACCACTGTAAGTTTTATTGGTATTTATATTCATTTATTTATTTCTATTTATTAAATGTGGTTAGCTAAAATAAAAATCAGTTTTATTTTCATATAGAACAATGGAGTAGAAAGATTATACTTTTATTAGAATAAAAATGTGATTTTTCTATTATAGGAAGAAAAAAAAATATGATTTTTATATTATATAGATAATAAGAATCTAATCTTTATATATGCAGCGATAGGATAAAAATGCGATTTTTATATATGAAGTGACAATATAAAAATGTGATATTTATCATATATGTAGCAAAGTAAAAATATATGAAGTAGAAAGAATAAAAATATGATTTTTATTTATTGGAATGAAGTAATAAAAATATAATTTTTATTACGAACAGCGTGGTAAGGACTGCATTGGAATTTCAAACAAATCCAAACGGTTCAGCAGTTCAGAAGTAAAACACGGCGGAGTGGAACCCAATGGTGAGAACACCTCACTTTTATTTTGGATTTCTAGTTTGAAATATATACTAGGAAGCAGACGGTGCTTTGCAGCACCCGACACCCGTCGTCCACATACCATGGATGACTTGTTTGTTTGATTGATGTGTTACGATATTTTATTGTGTGAACTGGAATGAATAAATATTTTATAGTTAAAATTATAATTTTTAACGTGTATATAAAATAAATGTTTATAAAAAAATCGGGCGATTTGTTTATGTACACCCATTTGGCTGATATTGATTGGGACGATAAATTTTACACATCGCCCAACTGCACAAATAAAAATCTGTGTTTGTTGATTTGAATCCCCACACGGGTATTGGGATGATATTTGACGTACACTAATCCCGATTATTTAGTTGTATGTCAATCGATGGGTTGACAGACTGTGTAAGAGTTAATTATTTATATTTAATGCTTATGCAGTTGTGTGGTGCACTTTGGATGATGATTGATTATTTATCATTGCTATTAAATACATGTATTGTATAGAACCCATATAAATAACATTATATGGTAATTGAGTGGGTCTCATTCTAATTTGGAAAGTAAGGAATATTGTAAAAGAACATTCATGTGTTGAATAGAATAAAAATTCATGTGTCAAAAAGAATAAAAATTCATGTGTTGAATAGAATAAAAATTCATGTGTTGAATAGAATAAAAATTCATGTGTTGAATAAAATAAATATTCATGTGTTGAATAAAAATATAAATTCATGTGTTGAATAAAAATATAAATTCATGTGTTGAATAGAATAAATATTCATGTGTTGAATAAAAATATATATTCATGTGTTGAAGAAAATATTCATTTGTTGAATAGAATAACGAAGTTTTTGAATTTCATAAAGTCGTTATCGATTAGATTTGCGCCATTTTGACGTGAATGTTATCTATATCGATTTTATTCATTTTTATAATGAATATCGAAAAGGAATTGATTTCAAAATATAATATTTTGAAAATACTATCATTTATATATCGATGATATGGAATATTCAATTTTGATTTGAAATTGAATATGAAGATGAAATCGTTTTGAAAACGAATTTAAAACAATATATAAAATATGTTTTAAAAGGAAATTGATGAAATATATATAATATATATATATTGTAACACCCCTAAGTCCCACATCGTGGAAGCCTGTGTGAAGTGGGTACTTATATAGTTGATCCCATCTCTTACTAACGCCGAGGCCTTTTGAGGAACAAAACACTATACCTATACGGTGGCTAAGTTGGGGACAATATCTTGCATGAACAGAGGTGCGGGCTGTTACAGTGGTATCAGAGCCAATACCCAGCCGGAATTGTGGCTCCTGTGTGGACCGCAGCGCCTGGGTGAGGTGTTTGTGAGCCAACGGGGACGTTGGGCTCTGTAGGAGGGGAGAATGTAACACCCCTAAGTCTTACATCGTGGAAGCCTGTGTGAAGTGGGTATTTATATAGTAGATCCCATCTCTTACTAACGCCGAGGCCTTTTGAGGAACAAAACCCCACACCTATACGGTGGCTAAATTGGGGACAATATCTTGCGTGAACGGAGGTGCGGGCTGTTACATATATATTATATAATGGCCTGAATAGAACGCGCCACGCTGCGGCAGTTCGCGAATTTCGACCATTGACTTCGATTGGAAGTTACGGGAGATCCGACAGTCGGATTCTCCTAAAACTGGAACCGTTGGATTCGTATCGAAAAGAACATTCTAACGAATATTATAGATTTGAAATCTATCGTTTGGATTTGGAATTATGTCCAAATCAAATTTGGAAAAGGTCGTTGTAAGTGTAGTTCGATTGCCGTTGATGGAAATCGACTGTACAAGCCTTGCTAAAATTATTAAAACAGTAATAATTTGTGTAAAATCATAAGAAATGATTTGTGAAGAATTAGGATGAAAAATTCCAAATTTGAAAAGATAAAAATAGATTTTTATCGAAATGAACTAGTTTTGAACTAGAATTATAATCCCATTTATTTTTTTTAAAATAAATATAGTGGATTTGAAATGGTTTTGAAAATAACCAGAATTTCCAATATATAAATTGGAAATGGATTTGAATCGAAATTGTCTTTGGAATATTTCGATATTGGATTTCATGATTATGCAGATATTGTTATGGAAATTTGAAAGATATATTTATATCGTTATTTCCAATACGATATTTGTTGGTCATAGAATTTGATATTGAATATAAGTCAATATATTTTCTATTCAGAGCCTTGTATTTAATATCAAATGGGATTTGGGTTTGTTGTGAATGGTGTCTTCATTTACACAGTTTTTAAACCCAGTTGAGAAAAAGATTAAATCTTTTTATTTAGATTTAATGAAGTATACCAATTAAATGGTATTTAATTGGAATTGAATTTGAATTGATTTTTGGGTTTATCGTGAACGGTGTTTTAAATAACACTTGTTCTTTAACCCGATAATTAATGGAATGTGATTTTGGGTTGTCGTGAACAATATCTTCAATAATGCTATTCTTAGACCCAACGGAGTTAAGAAAATCAGAAACTAACTGGAGATTAGTTAAGCTAAATGGTTTCTTCGGTATTGATCTGATGTTGGTTTTGGCCTTCGGGGTTATTACTTAGGGAATTGTTCACTTGCTAATTTATGTTTAAAGGCTGATGGAATAGAATGTGATTTTGGGCTTATCGTGAACCGTGTTTTAAATGACATTGGTTCTTTAACCCAGTTAAAGACATGATATGATTTCCCAAATTAAATAATCATTGATAGTGATTATTGGGAAGATTAAAACCAAGTGGAGTTTAAATGAATCTTCAATTAGATTGAAATAATCGAGAAGGGAGTATCACCAGTTTTGCTCCAAGAGATAGTTAAATCTTTAATTAGATTTGAACGTGAAATGGTAATTGAATTTACTGATAACACTGTGGTGTTAGATATGAAGTATTACAAGTTTTACTTCATGGGATGAATAGGTTGGGATTGGGAAATAAAATAATTGATTACTTCGGTGTGGTTCACTAATCCCAACTAATTTGAATTGATATTCAAAACAAGATTAAAGAATAAATTTAAAGAATTTATCTTTGATAAAATTAATGGGAACCTTTCCCAAAGTATATGAATATTTGAATAAAAGAATATTCAGAATTGGAATGAGGCGTATGTTGTGTTTGTGTAACACTTGTTTATTATATATGCGAGTTATTCAGAAAGA
This sequence comes from Allium sativum, assembly GCA_030737875.1. Classification (NCBI taxonomy): domain Eukaryota; kingdom Viridiplantae; phylum Streptophyta; class Magnoliopsida; order Asparagales; family Amaryllidaceae; genus Allium; species Allium sativum. Next base: position 256,479,666 of record CM060924.1, on the reverse strand, counting down.
CTGGGTTTATCCCATTTTGAATAACTGATTCGACAATGTGTCGAGGATGAAGACGGTGGTCGAAGACCGGAGGTCTTCACATCGTTTGGTTGATTACTGAAGATCTTGATTGGGTTGTACACCCAAGAGGAGGGAATCAGTTGGTGATCGTCTAGACGTACTTGGAGATCGATGGATATGCGAGGTACAAGGTGCCTCCGGTTTCGTTCAAACCCAGAACGGACTTGTAAATGGACTGTGTGTCTGATATTGGATATTATTCTGTTTGATTGATGGATATCAGTTGCATGGAGTGGTCTGCCTATGTGGCATGCTAAGATGCAAATGATCAAGGCTTCTGTTGAAAAGCAGAGTCTTGTGGTTGATGATCAAGGCACAGCCTATGTGGCATAAATTTGTGTAGTGTTAATTCGCGAGCCTCACACCTCGGTTGTGAACCAGAAACGGGAGAGGACATCAAGGAGGGCATGCGTTTCCTTCTAGCTAGGGTAGAGTCAGTGACCTACTATGTGGTAGTTGGATTGTGAGGCGCCTCGGATATATCGGTGACTATGTCGAGCCGATGGATTCATTTGGCTCATTTACGCCCCAAAGGGCGGGGAACCGCAGTGTTCAGGCATAATAATAACATCGGTGGAACGGCCCTGACGATCCAAGGCTTGCCTGCACGCTTGCCTGAGGTGCGGGCTAGAGCGTCTCAAATTCGGTGAGGACGATCCCTTGCCTCGGTTCACAGATGGAAATCCAAATTCCAATACAACATTTTGCGGTTTTATTTGTAAACGTATATATGGCGACATAGTGATATGGTGCACTTATGCGGTCTATGATTGATACTTATGATTGAAATTGTTTTGACAATATACACTTATAGTAATAATAAAAGATGAAATTTAGCGTATCAAGCATTCTTTGGCTATTATACGGTAAAACCCTATCCTCCGGCTTATGTTGCAATGTGTGATGGGACTTGGGTCTTATAATAGCTTCATTGATCTTTATTTATCATTGCGCTGTTGTTTTATGCACTAGTATTCTTGGGAGGAAACCCATTCCGTGTTATAAGACGTGGTCCCTTGATTTAACTAACTTTAAAATAAAGATTAATAATTGTTTTAGTTCTCACACCAGTCACATGACTGACCTGGAGTTTATTGTTTTAACCTAAACTTTGGGTGCCCTTATTTCGACAAAGGCAGCTAGTAGTTTTGGGTTTTGCAAATTTATATTCACAGGATCCTGATTTATAGCTGAAGCGATATTCAGAAAGCTCTATATCCGTGTATTACTTCCAGTTGTGTTTTGTACTATTTTCCGCTGCAGTAATGTATTTAAATCTATGATAATTTATGATGAGTAATATTTATTCATACTCTATATACTCTTGTATTCGGATGGAATTGTTGTAATAAACAATGAAATGTTCTTCTGTTTGTGTTCTGATTTGTCTTGTTCTCAGTACAATCCGCGATTTCCCGTAAGGGGGATTTCGGGTCGTTACAGCTTGGTATCAGAGCTTTGGTTTGCAAAGCTCGAGAACAAGACACGTTAGAACCAAATGAAAGAATTCATCAAAGATTGGATTAGTAATATCCAATGAGAATGACTCGTTAGAGATAGGATCAGTAGTATCCTAGAACGAGTGTGAAGAGTATATTTTTAGATTGAAAACAATTTTTGTTTTGAAAATTTAAATCGTATTATACGTATTTGAATATTTATTTTAAACTGATTTGGACAATCGAGTATATATAGATTTTAATATACGTCTGATCCACGTGTATTAGAAGCCTCAAATACATTCGATTGATATAGAATCACACTCTAGTTACCGTAGATGATTGTGATGATGGAGCTCCATCATCAGAATTTATGTTCGTGTTTCGAAAGTGAGATATCAATATATTTCCATTAGACTGGTGTGAGAACCAAAACTTACATAGGATTATTTGTTGTGATTTGGCATCAAAAATCTGATTTTTGGAATATGTATCAAAATTATGAATTTGAAATGTTAATCAACTAATTGATTCCTGATTGTGTTGTTTGATTATTGGTTGATTAATTAGAATTTGGCCCATTTAGCCAAATTGATCAAATAGTGAGTTGTATTGGAAAATAGTCGCATTTGCATGCATATATATGTGTATCCATTGAACTGGTCATAACAAGGAGGCTAGAGCAGAATAATAAAATTGTTTGCCCGACAAATAGTACATGTTTACAAATTTATTGGGTTTGGATGATTTTATGAGCCGATTGGCTAGCCTCTTGGCTATCCTCTTGGCTGTTTCTTTTTCTTTTTGGATTGGTGAGGGCCATGGAAGGCTATTTGAAATATCTCGAAGCTCCCGGTGCAGAGGAGGTTATGGAGAAATTTTTCGGAAATTTAGGGTGTCAGCCAAATTTTTGAAAAATTTGGAAAGTTCTTAGAAACTAAAAAGTTGAAGAACTTAAGCCGTAATGAAAATAATGAAAGTTAAGTGATTAGTTAAACAACTTTTGGCTCCGCTCCTTTTCGGGGACGAAAAGTTTCAAGTGGGGGAGATCGTAATAACCCGGAAATCCGAGCCAATTTAAAAATTTTATTTTGGCAATTTAAGTGAATTTTGAATATTTAAAATGAATTATTTTAAAGAATAACGTCGAGAAATTTAATTTGAATATAATTAGAATGTATATATTTATTTGAATCGACGTTATAATATAAGTATTTATTTTATATTATAAAAGGAATTGAAAATGGCGCGGTAGTTTGAAAATTTGATTTCAAAGTTCAAATGAATGTACAGAATTCAAAATAAACTGGATTTTAGCAAAACCAAAAATATTTGAATCTATTTGAGAATATCTTTCCAACGAATCCGAAAAATTGAAATTTCATAGCGGGATTAAAAAGTTATGTCCAGTTGAAAATACAGAATAGTCACTGTGGAATTCTAGCCCTTAAAAAATGGAAATTTTGCAAACGACCTTGGTTTTCGACGAAACCACTTTTGTTGGATCCATGATGTCAAGTTATTGCTAATTTTCAATATTCATAATTTTCTGAATCAATATGTGAGCGTGGCAAAGGAAAACGCGTTTGACCAGTTTTAGTTGATTTTAATAGACTGGAAAATGGTCATTTTTGAAACGGTCTCAGAATTTGATGAAATTAGTTTTGTTAGGACCGTATAGTCAATACAAAGCTAGAAATAATTTTTAGGGAACTTTTAGAGTTAGTATGTGGCCCCGGTAAATTGAAATGTGCGTTCGAATTGAATATACATTGATCTATATTTTAATTTGAACCAAAACTGATCGTAACAGCCGAATTGCATTACGAAACATATCCCATTGCGTTCGGAATGGGGGTAATTAGCTAGGGATGATAGTCGGCGAGTCTCTTTTGGACGTCGAATGAAAAGTCAACTTTAAAGGAGAAATAAATTAAATTATATATTAATAAACACTCCTCACCCCTCACTCTCTCTTCCCGACGCATTCTCAGATCCAAATAAAAAAAGGAACGACATGATGCTCCAAACCCTCCATCGTTCGACGCCGACCACTGCTCCCCCCTGCCCTCGCCACCGCCGGCGACGACGCCACCCACCTCTGCACCCGCCCTCTCTCTTCCTCCTCCTCCTCCGGCGTTCAAACCGTTGCCCTCCTCACAGTCAACCGCCGCACCGCCTTGTCCCCCACAACCACAGCCCAGACCGCCACCATCTTTCACCCCCCTGACCACAACGAACAACCCCTCCCTTGGACCACTGTAAGTTTTATTGTTATTTATATTCATTTATTTGTTTCTGTTTATTAAATGTGATTAGCCAAAATAAAAACCAGTTTTACTTTTATATAGAATAATGGATTAGAAATATTATATTTTTATTATCAAGAAAGATTATACTTTTAATAGAATAAAAAATATGATTTTTATATTACAGGAAGAATAAAAATATGAATTTTTATATTATATAGATAATAAAAATCTGATCTTTATATAAGTTGCGATAAGATAAAAATATGATTTTTATATACGAAGTAACAATACAAAAATGTGATTTTTATCATATATGTAGCAAAGTAAAAATATAGGAAGTAGAAAGAATAAAAATATGATTTTTATTTATTGGAATGAAGTAATAAAAATATAATTTTTATTATGAACAGCGTGGTAAGGACTGCATTGGAATTTCAAACAAATTGAAACGGTTCTGCAGTTCAGAAGTAAAACACGGCGGAGTGGAACCCTATGGTGAGAACTCCTCACTTTTATTTTAGATTTCTTGTTTGAAATAAATACTAGGATGCAGACGGTGCTTAGCAGCACCCCACACCCATTGTCCACAGACCATGGATGACTTGTTTGTTTGATTGATGTGTTGCGAAATTTTATTGTGTGATCTGGAATGAATAAATATTTTATAGTTAAAAATATAATTTTTAACGTGTATATAAAATAAATATTTATAAACAAATTGGACAATTTGTTTATATGCACCCATTTGACTGATATTGATTGGGACGATAAATTTTACACATCGCCCAACTGCACAAAAAAACTATGTGTTTGTTGATTTGAAACCCCACACTGGTATTGGGATGATATTTGACGTACACTAATCCCGATTTTTTAGTTGTACATCAATCGGTGGGTTGACAGACTGTGTAAGCGTTAGTTATTTATATTTAATGCTTATGCAGTTGTGTGGTGCAGTTTGGATGATGGTTGATTATTTATCATTGCTATTATATACATGTGTTGTATAGAACCCATATAAATAACATTATATGGTAATTGTAACACCCCACCTCCGTTAAGGTCACTCACAAAGGGAATGCATTAACTTTGATGGAGCGCTTTAGTAGATAGAACAGAAATTTACAAGACAGATAAAACAGTACTTTAAAAATTAATAACTTTATTACAACAGATACCGAAGTAAGTTTGGTTACATATTTTCAAATCACAATATCAGAATTCAAGTACAAAATATCAGCCTTGTACAAAAGCCTTCAGAATGCATAGTTTTTAAAATCATAATCCCCAACATAAACTGCCATAGAAAGATAGAGCCAAGGCCAAGTGGTACTTCAAGCAGAGAAAATCCGAATCAATCTCCTATACTTCTACGCTAAAAAAACCTGGGGGGAAACGAAAGAAAAGGGGGGAAACAAGCAAGGTCAGCATAAAGTCTGGCAAGTCCAGTGACTTTCAGCATATAAACAGATATAATATCATGACATGAAAATAAAGTTGGATAAGAGGCAACGGCAACAGGAGTAACCAGTATACTTAAGCTAAACAGAAGAAACATAATGATATTACCCAAGTTATGCTCTTACTTATATTTTACTTCTCTGCACTAATACTAGTATAACAGGATTAGGCGTTACACTAATGTCCAAACTGAAACCGAAATGGAACAGAATAATCTATACAGGAACAAAATGCCAGTAATGGGCCTTTACCACCCCAACAGACAGAAGGTACATTAACGGAATCAGAGACGGAAACAGAATAATCCCTACAGAAACAGAATGTTAGAATTAGGTGTACACTAGTAAATGGGCCTTTACCACCCAACAGACGGTACCATGCAGAAACAAATAGGTGTTACCACCCAACAGAAATAGACGGTACCCTAACTGAAACAGACAGAACTAAGGGTACCCTAAATCTACCCCAAGCGATCGGCATCCTAATACATAAATACCCTGTGTCAGCCCCACAGAAGGGTGTATCACTCCCCAATGTGGCAACCTTTAAATGACACAGACCTATTTAGAGATGTCACGACGCCTTACATCCTCAGAGGCAGACCGGTATCCATGCACGCACATTACCCGGTTGGAACGCACAATCAACACCCCTCGCCATTATCAGAATGGACCACTTATAATTAGTTCAGTAAGCGTGCCCGGACCCTACCTACAGTTGGGTCATAGTTTTGATACCAGAAATGGTTACTGAATAATATGGGTCCTAAACAATAGATGACACAAGTATTTTCTCTCCTAACCTTGTGTCCCTAGACTAACTGATTTCATATTAACTTTTTTACAAGTTTTAGGCCTACAGAGTTCAGAATCAACTAGTTCACAAACCAGAAAATCAAGTCAACAGGTTTTCAGACTAACGGATTAGATGTATAGTTTTAATCGACTTAAATATTGTCTAACTTTGTATTGGGCATACAGATTCACGAAACAGGTTTATTAATTCATCAGTCCGGCTGGTTTAGCCTTATCTACCCAACACGTTTTAGACATCATATTTATCTCATATTTGCATTAATTAAATATTAATGCGCAGACCTCTCACATGAGGTCGGTAGCTTGTGGCCGCTGGATAAGCCGGGCGGTTCCGGGCTGACTTCTGCCACAAGCTAGACCTAACCTCGTGTCTAAGCATATTTTAGTTATTCCTACGACCTCTCACATTAGACTTGCAGTTTGCGAAATGCTGGTTAAGCCGTTTGGGTCCGGGCAGGCTTCTACCGCAAAAATGAGTCTAACCTCGTGTCTCAGCATTTTTAGTTTAACCAGTTTATTCCATTACAAATTATACAAATATCGGACTAATTATGTCAATTTAATAGATTTGAATTCTTTTCAAGTCGCAGTAGATTAAACAAATTAACATGTTTTACACAAATTACAATCATTCAGCTATTCAATAGATTTAACAGATTTAGTAGCTCAGGCGGTTCAACAGATTTAGCAGATTAGGCAACTCAACAGATTTGGCAGATTAGGCAAAATTTGTAGATTAGGCGATTCAACATATGTAACAGTTTAGGCAATTCAACAGATTAAACAGGTAATAGGTTTAGCAGATTAGGAAAATTTAATATAATAAGCAGATAACAGTTTTAGCCGATTTAAACATTCCTTAAAGTCCTATTCACATATCTTGCCTAATTCATAAGGTAAGCCTAAATTTATATGCCCAAATTATGGTCATAATCCACCATATAACATATGTCCCAATTTTTAGTTAAACTTGCATAGTTCAGAATATTCTCCAAAAACCTTACATATAAATTATGCCAAATATAGCCACTGATTACAATGCATGTCACATATCCAAAAACCCTCCCTTACATAGGTGTATTCACACTTAATAATTATCCAATCTTAATATGGATCTTTACACCTAAGTTAAATGCAAATTAATTCTTTTTTTTTTTTCAAATTTCAGACTATAATATATATAGTATGTCCAGATCTAGATCTTGAATTACAACTTGTACTATGCATCCAAATCAGTTACATGTTCACAGTTAAACTTTACGCCACAAATCCCAAGTCATATGTCCAATATTCTTTATGCCTCAAAACTCAAGAAATATGTTAAATACACCTTATGTTTTAAGTACAACATGCCCAATTATATTTCTCAGATTTATGTTCTAAGTTCAACCTATGTTCTTTATGTTCTAAGTCACAATAATCCTCTCCATCCAAGTCATAGATCGTCTTATACAATATGCCTCAAATTTATGTCCAGAATTACAACATGCGTTGTATCCTCAAATTAATTACAAATTAATTATGCCCAAATATGCCTCATTCAATATTCTTCCCAAATTTAGCATTTATGCGTTCATCTCTTATGAGATCTGGCTCAGGCTCGTGGTAGCCTGGCTATCAAACAAAAATAAAGAAAGGAGGAAGAAATACAAAACAAATAGAATAATAAAACAGAGGAACAGATTTGATAAATAGAAAAAGGGCATAATCTCAGATTCAGTTTTATAATTATGTCAAGATCATGACTAAAATTCATATCGGAAAATATCTGCACTTGCCTTGATTGGATTATAGAAGAAGAGTTGCAGTAGTTCTCTTTTAATCTTATTCAGATTTGGAAGTAGATGCACTAGTTCTAGTTTTGATCCAAGCAGAGTAGCGACGCCATTATTTTATTTATTTATTATAGAGGTAGAGTATAGGCAGAATGAATGCGTGTGGAGAGAAAGTGAGGTTTGTGGGTTTTTATAGGAGAATAGGTTGATTTAGAGCCTTCAGATCAGTCCAGAAGTTATCAGAACCACCCAGCTCGAAGATTGGTCATCCAGCTACTCAGGAGAAGACACGTCATCATAGAACACTCCAGAATTCTATGCTGGATTGGTATGGGCGCACTTGGCAGGTGCGCTAGTGTATTTTTGTACTGGCGCACTTCACAAGTGCGCCAGTGTATTCTGGCCTGTTTTCGGTTTTTTACCTAACTTCGTTCGTCCATATCTTCTTCATATGTTATCCGTTTTATGCAAACTCGGACTCTATCTCAAGCAGAATTTCGAGAAGAACGCAATGGCGCAACACTTTTCCCTTAATTCTTCTCCTAAAAATTAAGTATGTTTTAATTTGTTACTTATACGTTCGCATAAAATACGGGGTTTTACATTCTCCCCTCCTTAAAGGATTTCGTCCCCGAAATCTTCAAGTTAAGAAATATGTGTCCTACCATCCATTCATCCATCTACTCAACCATCATCCACAAGCATCCACTGTCCTTAGAAAACTTCTAATGTTGTATGAACATATGCAAAAGTGTGTGTATATGTCTCTTATCTAATGCAAAGATCAGGCGGTCTACTGATTCAGTTGACCTCCTCAATGCAAACCATGTTGGTGCCATGAGTCCAATTATGTATGCAAGAAATCCTATTTGATACGCTTCATTTCTATATGAGTGCACAACCACTCATTCATATGCAACATCCATGGGCCGAGTCACCCATTTTGCATCCATAAAAAAAATGCACACACATCCATATGCAGTATGAGAGTGTTTTTGAGCCGATCTAGTGCCTAGTGTGTGTATATGCGTCCGCGAGAAATCACTAGCAACCACTTGCATCCACTTGCAACCATCAAACATAACATGTCTCAAACACATGTTTACACCAATTAAACAAAAGCTAGGTTCCATTTAGACATCGGTTTAAGAGAATAACTTCTAAGTATCAACCATGAAGACCGAGATCAACATCAGATTAATACTCAGAGAATCAGTCCCATTAAACAAATGCCCAACTGGTAACCTATTTCACATTTTTGAGAAAAACTCCTATCCTTTTAAGAAACCTATAGACAACTGATACAGATCAGATTACCAAATGATTCTTTGGAAACTAAGCATGATAAAAACTCAGAATGTATGAGTCACGCCCAACACAGATGCCCTCAAACCCCAACTTATTACAAACAGATGAGTCGTAACCCTCATGGGGTCTGAGACTAAAATGGAAATAGAGACAAGACTAGTATTAAAGTGTAGAGTTTCAATTACAGAATCAAAATGCCAAAATCAGAAAGAGTTTTTAACTCCTCAATCAGATAAGGAAATTAAACCTTCTACATAAATTTTCTTATTTCTACCCTATCTACCAGTCACTTGCGCATTCTCCTGTCCTCCAGAAGTGGGTTCTACCCTCTGCCCTTGCCCCCGTTTCTTTGGGCAGTCCCTTGTGAAGTGCCCCAATTCTCCACAGTTGAAGCAAGTGCCCTTCCTTTTTCTGCAATCCTTGTTCAGATGGGTCGAGCTTCCACAAGTAAAGCACTTCTTCTCTTTCTTATATTCAGTCTTCTCATCCTTCTTTTGTGTTTCCTTTTTAGGCCCTGCCTTCTTGTTCTGTTGTCCTTAAAGCTTTTCCTCTTTCTTTTTACTTTTGGCTTCCTCTTCATACATTAACGCCGTGTCCACCAATTTTTCAAAGGTTGCCCCCATAGGAATATGGGACATCGCTAATCCGTGTAGCGGCTCATTCAAACCTTTAGCAATCCTTAGTGTCCTCTTATGCGGTGTATTTACCAATTCTAAGCCGAATCTTGCCAACTCATTAAACTTGTTGACGTACTCTCTCACTGATAAATCCCACTGCTTTAACGCCAAGAACCTTTCTACGTATAAACTCTCTTCCGCTCGTCGAACCTATGCCTAAAGCCCATCCATCTTTCTACCGGACGTTCTCCATTTGTGATCTCCCACCAAAAAGAAGCTTCATCCTTAAGCAACCATATCGCCAACTGTACCTTTTGCATATCGTCCACCTCGAAGATAACGAACAAATCCTCTATTTCTTTGAGCCAGTTCCTTCCTTGCACGAAGGATTCAGTTCCATTGTAGTTCTTCCGACTCATGGCTCAAAAGTCTCTACATATCTTCGGGAAAGTATTCACGTGTAGAGGAGGAGGAGGAACCGCTGCAGCTGGGGGAGGAGGGACGTTTGTTAGGCGTGCATCATTAGCCCTAGCTTCTAGGTACCTCTTTAACCAGCCATGAATCAGTACGCCCATCGAAAGATTAAGATCCCCAGACATGCTGAAACGAAAGAAAAAGGAAAGATTCAAAACAAAGGATAGAAAGATAGGCTATGGCTTTGGGGATTATTTTTTCAAAATGAACTCTACTTTTGAAAATACTTCCTTTTAAAAACCTTTTTGAAAATAGTTTTCCAAAACTTTTTTATCAAATCCGGTAACCTACACCTCTGATACCAAGTGTAACATCCCACCTCCGTTAAGGTCACTCACAGAGGAAATGCCTTAACTTTGATGGAGCGTTTTAGTAGATAAAACAGAAATTTACAGGACAGATAAAACAGTACTTGACAAATTAATAACTTTATTACAACAGAAACCGAAGTAAGTTTGGTTACATCTTTTCAAATCACAATATCAGAATTCAAGTACAAAATATCATCCTTGTACAAAAGCCTTCAGAATGCATTGTTTTTAAAATCACAATCCACAACATAAACTGCCATGGAAAGATAGAGCCATGGCCAAGCGGTACTTCAAGCAGAGAAAATCTGAATCAATCTCCTATACTTCCACCCTAAAAAACCTGGGGGGGGGGGAATGAAAGAAAAGGGGCGAAAACAAGCAAGGTCAGACATAAACTCTGGCAAGTCCAGTGGCTTTCAGCATATGAACAGATAATAATATCATGACATGAAAATAAAGCTGGACAAGAGACAACAACAACAGGAGTAACTGGTATACTTAAGCTAAATAGAAGAAACAGGATGATATAGCCCAAGTTATGCTTCTTACTTATATTTTACTTCTCTGCACTAATACTAGTATAATAGGATTAGGCGTTACCATAATGTCCAAACTGAAATAGAAACGGAACAATATAATCTATACAGGAACATAATGCCAGTAATGGGCCTTAACCACCCTAACAGACAGAAGGTACATAAACAGAATCAGAGACGAAAACAAAATAATCCCTATAGAAACAAAATGTTAGAATTAGGTGTACACTAGTAAATGGGCCTTTACCATCCCAACAGACGGTACCATGCAGAAACAGACAGGTGTTACCACCCAACAGAAACATACGGTACCTCAACAGAAACAGACAGAACTAAGTGTACCCTAAATCTACCCCAAGCGATCGGCTCCCTAATAAATAAATACCCTGTGCCAGCCCCACAGATGGGTGTATCACTCCCCAAAGTGGAAACCTTTAAATGACACAGACCTATTTACAGATGTCACGGCGTCTTACATCCTCAGAGGCAGACCGGGATCCCTGCACGCACATGACCCAGTTGGAACGCACCATCAACACCCCTCGCCATTATCAGAATGAACCACTTATAATTAGTTCAGTAAGCGTGCCTAGACCCTACCTACTGTTGGGTCATAGTTTTGATTCCAGAAAGGGTTACTGACTAATATGGGTCCCAAACAACAGATGACATAAGTGTTTTCCCTCCTAACCTTGTGTCCCCAGACTAAAAGATTTCAGAATAACTTGTTTACAAGTTTTAGGCCTATAGAGTACAGAATCAACTAGTTCACAGACCATAAAATCAAGTCAACAGGTTTTCAGACTAAATGATCAGATGTATAGTTTTAACAGACTTACAGATTGTTTAACTTTGTATTGGGCCTACAGATTCACGAAACAGTTTTATTAATTCATCAGTCCCGTTGGTTTAGCATTATCAACCCAACACGTTTTAGACATCATATTTATCTCAAATTTGCATTAATTAAATATTAATGCACAAACCTCTTACATTAGGTCGGTAGCTTGTGGCCGCTGGATAAGCCGGGCGGTTCCGGGCAGACTTCTACCACAAGCCAGACCTAACCTCGTGTCTAAGCATATTTTAGTTATTCCTACGACCTCTCACATTAGACATGCAATCTGCGGTTGCTGGTTAAGCCGGTTGGGTCCGGGCAGGCTTCTACCGTAAACATGAGTCTAACCTCGTGTCTTAGCATTTTTATTTTAACCAGTTTATTCCATTACAAATTATACAAATATCAGACTAATTATGTCAATTTTACAGATTTGACTTCTTTTGAAGTCGTAGCACATTAAACAAATTAACATGTTTTACACAAATTAAAATCATTCAGCTTTTCAACAGATTTAACAGATTTAGCAGCTTAGGCGGTTCAACTGATTTAGCAGATTAGGCAACTCAATAGATTTGGCAGATTAGGCAAAATTAGCAGATTAGGCGATTCAACATATGTTACAGTTTAGGCAATTCAACAGATTAAACAGGTAACAGGTTTAGCAGAATAGGCAAATTTAACATAATAAGCAGATAACAGTTTTAGCCGATTTAAACATTCCTTAAAGTCCTATTCACATATCTTGCCTAGTTCAGAAGGTAAGCCTAAACTTATATGCCCAAATTATGGTCATAATCGACCATATAACATATGTCCCAATTTTTAGTTAAACTTGCATAGTTCAGAATATTCTCCAAAAACCTTACATATAAATTATGCCAAATATAGCCTTTAATTAAAATGCATGCCACATATCCAAAAAACCCCCTTACTTAGGTGTATTCACACTTAATAATTATCCAATCTTAATATGGATCTTTACACCTATGTTAAATGCAAATTAATTCTTTTTTTTCAAATTTCATATTATAATATATATAGTATGTCCAGGTCTAGATCTTGAATTACAACTTGTACTATGCATCCAAATCAGTTACATGTTCACAGTTAAACTTTACGCCACAAATCCCAAGTCATATGTCCAATATTCTTTATACCTCAAAACTCAAGACATATGTTAAATACACCTTATGGTTTGAATACAACCTGCCCAATTATATGTCTCAAATTTATGTTCTAAGTTCAACCTATGTTCTTTATGTTCTAAGTCACAATAATCCTCTCCTTCCAAGTCATAGATCGTCTTATACAATATGCCTCAAATTTATGTCCACAATTACAACATGCTATGTATCCTCAAATTAGTTACAAATCAATTATGCCCAAATATGCCTCATTCAATATTCTTCCAGAATTTAGCGTTTATGCGTTCATCTCTTTTGAGATATGGCTCAGGCTAGTGGTAGCCTGGCTATCAAACAAAAAGAAAGAAAGGAGGAAGAAATACAGAACAAACAGAATAATAAAACAGAGGAATAGATCTGATAAATAGAAAAGGGCATAATCTCAGATTTAGGTTTATAATTATGTCAAGATCATGATTAAAATTCATATCGGAAAATAACTGAACTTGCCTTGATTGGATTATAGAAGAAGAGTTGCCGTATTTATCTTTTATTCTTATTCAGATTTGGAAGAAGATGCACTAGTTCTAGTTTTGATCCCAGCAGAGTAGCAACGCCATTATTTTATTTATTTATTATAGAGGCAGAGTATAGGCAGAATGAAATTGTGTGGAGAGAAAGTGAGGTTTGAAGGTGTTTTTATAGGAGAACAGGGTGATTTAGAGCCTTCAGATCAGTCCAGAAGTTATCAGAACCACCCAGCTCGAAGACAGGTCATTGAGCCACTCAGGAGAAGACACGTCATCACAGAACACTCCAGAATTCTGTGCTGGATCAGTATGGGCGCACTTGGCAGGTGCACTAGGGTATTTTTGTACTGGCGCACATCACAAGTGCACCAGTGTATTCTGGCCTGTTTCCGGTTTTTTACCTAACTTCGTTCGTCCATATCTTCTACATACGTTATCCGTTTTACGCAAACTCAGACTCTATCTCAAGCAGAATTTCAAGACGAAAACAATTTCACAACCCGTTTCCCATAATTTTTCTCAATTAAGTATATTTTATTTTGTTACTTACACGTTCACAGAAAATACGGGGTGTTACAGTAATTGAGTGGGTCTCATTCCAATTTGGAAAATAAGGAATATTATAAAAGAAAATTCATGTTTTGAATAGAATAAAAATTCATGTGTCGAAAATAATAAAAATTCATGTGTTGAATAGAATAAAAATTCATGTGTTGAATAGAATAAAAATTCATGTGTTGAATAGAATAAATATTCATGTGTTGAATAAAAATATAAATTCATGTGTTGAATAAAAATATAAATTCATGTGTTGAATCGAATAAATATTCATGTGTTGAATACAAATATATATTCATGTGTTTAAGAAAATATTCATTTATTGAATAGAATAACGAAAGTTATTAAATTATATAAAGCCGTTGTTGATTAGATTAGCGTCATTTTGACGTGAACGATATCTATATCGATTTTATTCGTTTTTATAATGAATATCGAAAAGGAATTGATTTCAAAATATAATATTTTGAAAATACTATCATTTATATATCGATGATATGGAATATTCAATTTTGATTTGAAATTGAATATGAAGTTGAAATCGTTTTGAAAACGAATTTAAAAGGATATATAAAATACGTTTTAAAAGGAAATCGATGAAATATATATAATATATATTAGTTATATATATATAATGGCCTGAATAGAACGCACTGCGCTGCGGCAGTTCACGAATTTCGACCATTGACTACGAATGGACGTTACAGGAGATCCGACCGTCAGATTCTCCTAAAACCGGAACTGTTGGGTTCGTATCGAAAAAACTTTCTAATAAGTATTAGAGATTTGAAATCTAACGGTTGGATTTGGAATTATGTCCAAATCAAATTTGGAAAAGTTTGCTGTAAGTGTAGTTCGACGGCCGTTGACGGAAATCGACTATACGAGCCTTGATAAAATTATTAAAAATAGTAGTAATTTGTGTAAAATCATAAGAAATGATTTGTGAAGAACTAGGATGAAAAATTCCAAATTTGAAAAGATAAAAATAGATTTTTATCGAAATTAATTAGTTTTGAACTAGAATTATAATCCCATTTTTTTTAAAATAAATAAAGTTGATTTGAAATGATTTTGAAAATAACCAGAAATTTCAATATACAAAGTGGAAATGGATTTGAATCGAAATTGTCTTTGGAATATTTCGATGTTGGATTTTGCGATTATGCAAAAATTGTTATGGAAATTTGAAAGATATATTTATATCGTTATTTCCAATACGATATTAGTTGGTCGTAGAATTTGATATTGAATATAAGCCGATATATTTTCTATTCAGAGCCTTGTATTTAATATGAAATGGGATTTGGGTTTGTTGTGAATGGTGTCTTCATTTACGCTGTTTTTAAACCCAGTTGAGAAAAAGATTAAATCTTTTTATTTAGATTTAATGAAGTATACCAATTAAATGGTATTTAATTGGAATTGAATTTGAATTGATTTTTGGGTTTATCTTGAACGGTGTTTTAAATAACACTTGATCTTTAACCCGATAATTAATGGAATGCGATTTTGGGTTGTCGTGAACAGTATCTTCAATAATACTGTTCTTAGACCCAACGGAGTTAAGAAAATAAGAAACTAACTGGAGATTAGTTAAATTGAATGGTTTCTTGGGTATTGATCTGATGTTGGTTTTGGCCTTCGGGGTTATTACTTAGGGAATTGTTCACTTGCTAATTTATGGTTAAAGGCTGATGGAATAGAATTTGATTTTGGACTTATCGTGAACCGTGTTTTAAATCACATTGGTTCTTTAACCCAGTTAAAAACAGGATATGATTTCCCAAGTTAAATAATAATTGATAGTGATTATTGGGAAGATTAAAACCAAGTGTAGTTTTAAAGAATCTTTAATTAGATTGAAATAATCGAGAATGGAGTATCACCAGTTTTGCTCCAGGCGATAGTTAAATATTTAATTAGATTTAAACGTGAAATGGTGATTGAATTTACCGATAACACCGTGGTGGTAGATATGATGTATGACAAGTTTTACTTCATGGGATGAATAAGTTGGGATTGGGAAATAAAATAAATGATTACTTCGGTGTGGTTCGCTAATCCCGACTAATTTGAATTGATATTCAAGAGAAGATTAAATAATAAATTTAATAAATTTATATTTGATAAAATTATTGGGAACCTTTCCCAAAGTACAAGAATATTTGAATAAAAGAATATTCGGAATTGGAATGAGGCGTATGTTGTGTTTGTGTAACACTTGTTTCTTATATACGCGAGTTATTCAGGAAGACCGGGTTTATCCCATTCTGAATAACTGATTCTACGATGTGTCGAGGATGAAGACCGTGGTCGAGGACTGGAGGTCTTCACATCATTTGGGTATTACTGATGATCTTGATTGGGTTGTACACCCAAGAGGAGGGAATCAGTTAGTGATCGTCCAGACGTACTTGGAGATCGATGGATATGCGAGGTACAAGGTGCCTCCGGTTTCGTTCAGACCCAGAACGGACTTGTAAATGGACTTTGTGTCTGACATTGGATATCAATCTGTTTGATTGATGGATATCGGTTGCATGGAGTGGTTTGCCTGTGTGGCATGCTAAGATGCAAATGATCAAGGCTTTTTTTTGAAAAGTAGTGTCTTGTGGTTGATGATCAAAGCACATCCTGTTGGCACAGCTTTGTGTAGCATTAATTCGCGAGCCTCACACCCCGGTTGTGAACCAGAAACGGGAGAGGACATCAGGGAGGGCATTCGCTTCCTTCTAGCTAGGGTGGTGTCAATGACCTACCAGCCCTGACATTTATATTATTTTCACTTGTGTGGTTGTTGGATTGCGAGGCGTCTCGGATATATTGGTGACTATATGGAGCCGATGGAGTCATTTGGCTCATTTACGCCCTAAAGGGCGGCAGTGTCTAGGCATAATAATCCACATCGGTGGACCGGCCCTGACGATTCAAGGCTTCCCTGCACGATTGCCTGAGGGGCGGGCTAGAGCGTCTCGAATTCGGTGAGGACGATCCCTTGCCTCGGTTCACAGATTAAAATCCAACTTCCAATACGACATTTTGCGATTTTATTTGTAAACCTATATATGGCGACATAATGGTATGGGCCACTTATGCCGTCTATGATTGATACTTATGATTGAAATTTTTTTGGCACTATACACTTATTGTAATAATAAAAGATGAAATTTAGCGTATCAAGCAATCTTTTGCTATTATAAGGTAAAACCCTATCCTCTGGCTTGTGTTGCATTGTGTGATGGGACCTGGTATTATAATAGCTTTATTGTTCTTTATTTAGCATTGCACAGTTGTTTTATGCACTGGTATTCTTTGGAGGAAACCCGTTCCGTGTTATACGGCATGGTCCCTTGATATACCTAACTTTAAAATAAAGATTAATAACTGTTTTAGTTCTCACACCAGTCATATGACTGACCTGGAGTTTATTGTTTTAACCTAAACTCTGGCTGCCCTTATTTTCGACACGGGCAGTGTAACGACCCCACACCCCGTTCCACGGTGGCAAGGATAATCTTTGGAATATAACACATAAACAGATAACAGCAGAAAAGAAATAAATAAATACACCAGATAATGTACAATAGAATACACTGGATAAACATAAACATCAGAGTTACATAGTATACAGGATCATACTTAATACAGTATACAGTTCAGCTTTATATAAAATGTCTACAGCGGAAACTAAAGATAATATGTACGGATTACGAGCCTGCCCATGTAGAAACTAAACATAATAGAATACACTGGATAAACATAATACAGTTCAACTTTACATAAACTGTATTTTTATGTAAGGCTTTACAAGGCTGCCCGTGTAGAAAAAGGGGCACCTGAGTTTGTTAGTGAAACAAACTACGAGTCGGTCATGGGACTGGTATCAGAAATCTATTTAACTTACTTTATAATATGGCCAATCACAGGACCACGCCACTTTCGCGGAACGGGTTTACCCCATTGGATTGCCAGTGCTTTAAAACAAGTAAATCTTTTAAACATCGCAATGCTTTTTTATAAAAATGAAGCCATTATAAGACTCAGTTCCCATCACACAATGCAACGCAAACTGGAGGATAGAGTTTTACCTTATAATGGCCTAAATATGCTTAATACGAATAAAAACAAAACCATTTGATATTATTACTAGTGTTTATATGTTTCAAAAACAATTTCAAATCATAATTATCAATCATATACGGCATTAATGTCCCATACCACTATGTCGCCATATATAGGTATACAATAAAAACCACACAATGTTGTATTTGGAAAATGGATTTCCGTCATGAACCAAGGCAGGGGATCGTCCTTACCGTTTCGAGACAGTCTACACTACCATTTCTCAGGACCCAGACTCAGGTGGGCCCCTGAATCGTCAGGGCCGGTCCACTCGATGTGGATTAAAATGCCTGAACACTGCGATTCCCCACCCTATGGGGTGTAAACAGGTCATCCACCAACCAAATCATCGGCTCCGAAGAGACAGATCTAACCAAGGCGCCTCGCTATCCATCATCCACATAAGTAAAATGCCCAGGCGTGTCAAACCCAAAACGCCACTCCTATCTAGAAAGAAACGTAGGTCCCCCCTGAGGTCCTCTCCCGTTTTTGGTTCATACCGGGGTGTGAGGCTCGTGAATCAACGTTATACACAGAGTTATGCCATACAGGCCGCGCTTTGATCAGCTACCACAAGACTTTTCTTTTCAACAGAACCCTTGATCATCTGCCACTTAGGCATGCCACACAGGCAATTCACTCCATGCGACAGATTTCTATCGATATATAACCTCTAAGCTCGTAGGTCTCAGATAAGGGCATTAAGAAAGAGATTAAATTCTCCGCCGCCAAATCGATATATATTTAATAGAGATCAATCAGCACAGAACAAAATCCAATGTCAGTCACATAGTCCATTTACAAGTTCGTTCTGGGTCTGAACGAAACAGGAGGCAGTTAATACCTCGCACATCCGTACAATCAACAAGTACATCCAGGCGACTACTACCTCATTCCTTTCATGGTAGCTACTCCAATCATAAGCATTAGTAGCACCCCTCCATTCGACGTGAAGATCATCGGTCTTGCACCATCTTCATATCTTCGACCTCTAATCGTCGATCAATTATTTGAAATGAGAATTAACTCAGCCTTTTCAAATAATTCACGTATATTTAGAATTTCAAATCAATTCATTTCAATGGTTAAATTATTCGACATTAATAATTCTATTCTTTAATGTAATTTTCACGCCAAACACATTTAACCATCACATATCAAATAAACCGAGCATATTCACTTTATTTCTATTCCATATCGTTTATAATATTTTATCACGATTTATCGCTATTTTTATTTATTTAAAAATACCCCATTCATTCAAACGACGCTTCAGGCCATAACGCGGTCGTGGCGCTTTTTTCTTCAGATTTGATTTACACATATCTGAAAATCTAACTGCTGGATCTTTACAAATTTTATATCATTAGAAAGATCTTTTCAAAACGAATCCCACGGTTCTAGTATTGGGAAAATTCGACGGTCGGATCTCCCAGTACAATCGTTTAAATTTACGATTTCAAAATACGAACTACAACGTCGTTATTCGATTTAATTTAATTATATTTAAATATAATTATAAATATAATCGATTATGGCGCTGTTTTTTTTCAGATTTGAATTAAACAATCCAGACAATCCAACCGTTGGATCTTTACAAAGTGGGTGTCGTTGGAAAGATATTTCCAATGGGAACCCAACGGTTTCGGTTTTGGGAAATTCCGATGGTCGGATCTCCCGCAATAATCGTTTGAAATAACGGTTTCAAAACACGAACTGCAGCTTCGTTATTCTATATATTTTAATATATATATATATATATATATATATAAATATAATTCATTCTTCGGTTTGAAAACCATATTCATTTCATATATTTGATAAAAACAATATTTTTATCCAACAGATACTTATTTCAACACATCACTATTTTTAACAGTTCATATATATCATAAAATTGTGATTTTTATTGTAAAACAATTTATTTCAAAACACAATTATTTTATATAGTTCATACATAAGGTAAAAATGTTATTTTTATTGTTAAACAATTTATTTCAAAACACGATTATTTTATATAGTTCATACATTAGGTAAAAATGTTATTTTTATCTTTCAAATAATTTATTCAATACATGAACTTCATTCAACCCATGAATTTCTATTCAACACATGAAAATAATTTCAACACATGAAAATGATTCTAACACATGAATATCATTGAAATTTCGGCAGCATAACGGCAGGGTAATTAAAATCGGCACCGTCCCGAGTACGGCTCCTCGCTCTACCTTAAAGCCTCGCAGCTTTTGACAATGAGTATTTTCAATTTCTCGTTCGTACGCAGACGAATTTTCCCATATACTAATCGTATTGGGATTTCAACCACAATCAGTCATTTCAAATCAACCATTCATGATATTCACCAAATTTCACATCAACCAATAATCCAAACAATATCAGAACCAATATATATCGTCCATGGTCGGTGGACGAGGGGAGTATATATATATATACACACACACGTATATGACTATATTTCGATTTCATTTCAATATCATTTCAATTCTTTTCAACGCATATATCATTTTTAACACGCATATATAACTTATACATCGAACATACAACTTATACAACGCTTATACATGAGTTGTACAATGCTTATATAACTCATACTTCGACTATATAATTTATACAACGTTATTTCCATATTGTTTATAATTCAGAAATCTCTCATTGGGTTCCAGTCCTCCAAAAATTGTAGATGGCTCAGAAAAATATCCGGTCTCTTCTAAAATGTAGAAGACGTCCACACGAGTCCACTATCTTTTGTTTCCCATAATTTCGACCACATAGAAAAAAGATATGATTTTTAGAAGTTAATAATAATTTGCAATGCTTTCAAAGGTTGAAAATATTTCAATTTATACCAGGCCGTACCTCTCAGTTTATACTCGAAACAAGGTTTCGATTATCTGATCAAACCGTGTAGCGGTTGCACGATCGTACTTCACCACAAGGTAGGGCCTCGAAATCCGGGCCGGGGGTGGGGACCGCGTCAGGTGCGACGGCAGGGAGGAGCTCCAGCGGCGCTGTGAAGGTGGCAACTTCGGGGCTTCAAAACTCGAAGGATACTCAATGAAAAATCACGAATCCTATACGGATTTGAAGATGGAGTCTTGATCTAGAAAAACCATAACTGGGGCTCTCGTTTTTATTGAGTGGATTAAGAGAAAAAGAAGAGAGAAGGTAAGAATTCAATTCCGACATGCGCGATGAAGGATCGGGGCGCTTTTTGATTGGCTGAGGGTTTTATAATTTAATTTTTAATTTATTTAAATCCAAAAATACCCCTTACTCCATACGAACTCCAATCCAAACTCAACGACTATCGTCCCTAGCTAATTCCCCCCATTCCGAATACAATGGAATATGTTTCGTAAGCCCATTCGACTCTTTCAGTCAGTTTTTCTTCAAATTAAAATATAAAACATTTAATATTGGATTAAACATACATTTCAATTTTCCGGGGCCACATACTTATCCCAAAAATTTCAGAAAAATAATCGAGCTATGTTTTGACGATACGGTCCCAACAAAACTAGTTTCGTCGAATTCTGAGACCGTTTGAAATATGGCCATTTTCTAGTCGATCCAATTTAACAAAAATTAACCAAACACATTTTCCTTTGCTACACTCGCATATTAACTTCAAAAAATATGGAATTTGAAACCTAGCTATAATTTGACATCCCGGACCCAACAAAAGTGGTTTCGTTGAATTCTGTGGTCGTTTGCAAAATGGCTATTTTCACGGGCTACATAAATCCTATAGCGACCTTTCTGAAAATTCGTTTGGCCATAACTTTTGATTCCCGCTACGAAACTACGATTTTTCATATTCGTTAGAAATATATTCATAAAAAGATTTAAACATTTTTGGTTTCACTAAAATCCGTTTTGTTTTTCACCCTGTACAGTCAGTCAAAGTTTGAATTCCAAATTTGAAACTGCCACGCCATTTCAAGCCTTGTTTTTAATTTAAAATAATTATATTTATTTCAAACATCGATTCAAACATACCTTTCGTCGTTATTATTCGAAATAATTTATTTTAAATATTTAAAATCCAGTAAAATAGCCAAATTATAATTTTTAAACTAGTTCAGATTTTCCGAGTTGTTAAAATCTTCCCCACTTAAAGCTTTTCGTCCCCGAAAAGGAACGAAGTCAAAATTCGTTTAATTCACCAACTCAACTTTCCCTCTGGCTTCCATTCTCCAACTTTTTAGTTTCTAAGAATTTTCAAATTCTTCAAAAATTTGGCTAACACCCTAAATTTTCAAAAAAAATCGCCATAACCTCCATTGTAAGGGGAGCTTCGGGATATTTCAAATAGCCTCCCATAGCCCTCAACAATCGAAAAGAAAAAGCCAAGCGGCCCATAAAATAATCAAATCCCAAGAAATATAATAAACATGTACCTATTTGTCGGGCAAACAATTTTATTCCTCCGCTTAGCAGTTTATCCATAACCTGTTCACACATATATAATGCACATGTATATATTTCTATCTATTTCTAAATCAGTTCATTACTTGATTCACTTGCATACATTTAACTTCATTTTCTTATTGATTAAATTAACTATCATTCTAATAATTTAATTAATCAAATCCACAATCACACAACACAAACAACTATCAATTTGTTGATTAACTTTTCAAAAATATACTAATTATTTCATATACTCTTTTGAAAACATTCAGACTATATAATTAAAAAGTTTACATACATGAAAAGAAAACAACAGCAAAGTAGAGAACATAATGGAAATGCAAAGTATGGTAAATGTACCTTGCACCAGAGTCAATCAGAGATATCCACCCTGCACATGGGGTAGGCTTTCTTAATGCTTTCCTCTGTTTCCCAAGTACAATCTCGCGGATCTCCACTCCATTGCACTTTGACTAAGTGAAGCTTCTTATTCCTCAGTTCTTTGGTTTCTTTGCCAATATTCTTTAGCGGCTCTCCTCTAACAGCCAATTTTGGAGTAATTTCTATATCCTATTGCGCTGCTTCTTCCACGATCAAGTCCGGATCATGTACATGCTTTCGAAGTTGAGATACGTGAAAAAATTACTTACTCTAGGAAACCCATCTGGTAATTGAACCCTATAAGCGAGAGTTCCAAACCGTTCTAGAATAGGAAACAGACCAATAAATTTGGGCGCCAATTTCCCTATTTTACCGAACTGGATTACTCCTCTCATCGGAGATACCTTCAAATACACGTGGTCGCCAAAAACAAATGATATATCTTTTCTCCTCTTATTTGCATAGCTCTTCTGTCAGCTTTGAGCGGCTAGTAATCGTTTCTTAACGAAATTGACTTTGTCCGCAGTTTCGCGAATCATATCGGGTCCCAATACAAGCCTATTACCAGGTTCTACCCAATAGGCAGGAGATCGGCATGGTCTATCATATAATGCTTCAAATGGTTACATTCTCAGGCTCTCTTGTTTGTTGTTGTTGTATGAGAACTCGGCCAAATGCAAATGGTCTTACCATGATCCGCCAAAATCAATAACACAAGTCCGCAATAAATATTCTAGAATACGATTCACCGTCTTAGTTTGACCATCTGTTTGAGGATGATAAGCGGTGCTCAAGTTCAGCTTCGTTCCGAATTCTTCTTGGAATGATTTCCAGAATCTACTAGCAAAAATTGGGTCACGATCACTAACGATGCTCATGGTAACTCCATGCTGTCTAACTATTTCCTTGAAATAAATTTGCACCAAACTCTCAGCAGTTCTATTCGATCTGACAGATATGAAATGGGCGGTCTTCATGAAACGATCTACGATCACCCAAATACTGTCATTTCCTTTCCTGTTTCTGGGCAAACCATATATGAAATCCATAGAAATCTATTCCCACTTTCCATCTGGAATTTCCAAAGGTTGCAACAGTCCAACGAGTTTCTGCTGATCGCTTTTGACTTGTTGACAAGTAAGACACCGGCTAACATATTTAGAGATATCTCTTTTCATTGCCTTCCGCTAGAATGTTCGCTTGAGGTCATTATACATTTTACTAACCCCTGGGTGGATACACAACTTGGACTTGTGACACTCGTCCAATACTTCTCTTTTGAGCTTAAGATTGTCGGGAACACAAATTCTTCCTTTCAATCTCAGAACTCCTGCGCTATCCACTTGGAAACCGGAGACTTCACCCTTTTGTATTCTTTTGATCATCTCTTTAACAAAACTATTGTCTTTTTGAGGAATAGATATTTTATCAATCAATGATGGTGTAATGATAATACTGGCGATGATCACATTCTTCTTGCTTAGCGCATCAGCCACAACATTGGCTTTCCCCGGAGTATATAAAATATCAAGATCATGTGCCGCGAGAAATTCTAACCCATGTTGCTGCCTCATATTTAGATCCTTCTGGGTGAATAAATACTTAAGTGATTGATGATCAGTATATAATTCAAACTTCTCACCCAATAGATAATGCCTCCAGATTTTCATAGCAAACACAATGGCTAACAATTCAAGATCGTGAATTGCATAATTCTTTTCATGTGGCTTCAATTGATGGCTAGCATAAGCAACTACTTGGCCTCTTTGCATTAACACTGCACCGAGGCCCTCTTTAGAAGCATCTGTCCAGACATTCAAGTCTTGGTTGCCATCAATAATTGTGAGCACTGGAGCAGTTGTCAACTTTAGCATCAGCTCTTGGAAAGCTGCCTCACATTCGGGAGTCCAGTTGAATCTCGAATGTTTCTTAGTAAGCTTTGTTAAGGAACTAGATGTCCTCGCAAAATCCTTAATGAATTTTCGATAATAATTGGCCAATCCGAGAAAACTTCGGACTTCCGTGGGCGTACGAGACTGTTTCAAATTCTGAATAGCAGTGATTTTATTGGGATCCACTGAAATTCCTTGTTTTGACACGACGTGGCCAAGAAATTTGACTTCTTCTTGCCAGAATATACATTTGGAAAACTTGGCTTTTAAAACATTCTTTATGAGAATTTCTAACATTTGTTCCGAATGTTTTTTATGTTCGCTTTCTGACTTAGAGAAGATCAATATTTCATCAATGAAGACCAGAACAAATTTGTTCAATACATCTCTGAATACCCTATTCATTAGATCGACGAAATAAGCTGGAGCATTACATAAGCCGAACGACATTACTAACCACTCGTAGAATAAATCTGGACCCCTGAATGCTTTCAAAGGAACACACTCTTCGACAATACAAAGCTGATGGAAACCTATAGCTAGGTCCATTAGGGAAAATACTTGCGCTCCATTTAATCGATCCAATAAACCATCAATTCGCGGCAATGGATATTTATTCTTCAGCGTCTGCTTATTCAAGTCACGATCATCTACACATAGTCTGAGAGTACTGTCTGACTTTGGGACAAATACCACTGCTGCTCCCCAATCATAGAAACTAGGCCTTATCAGACCTTTCCATACAAGCTGTCGAGTTTGATTGTCTAACTCTTATTTTTCCTTCAAGGTCATTCTTCGAATAGCATGAACTACTGGCCTTGCATTCAGAACTAAAGATATTTTAAAATCAATTTCTCTCTGTGGAGGCAAGCTAACAACTTCTT
Source organism: Allium sativum (assembly GCA_030737875.1). NCBI lineage: Eukaryota > Viridiplantae > Streptophyta > Magnoliopsida > Asparagales > Amaryllidaceae > Allium > Allium sativum. The sequence goes on along the minus strand of CM060924.1, from coordinate 256,453,846 downwards.
CGAACACATCCGCATAGTTCTTGACAACAGCAATATTTTCAATGTCAACCGGAATATTCTCCGGAACGACAGGAACAGGTTCTATTTGAGCAGGAGAAACATCCAAAGCTGCCCAGAAGTCTTTTCTATCCGTATTCGGACCTTCACATGGAATGGTTATATAGTCACCTGATTTAATCTTCGCCTTAACGACTCTGTTGGTGCATTTAACCTCAATTTCATATATGGTTAACTAGTGTAACCCCAAGATATGATCAAATTCTGTAAAATTCGTGACGATCGCTATAGTAGAGAACTGATAACGGGAAAAAGAGACAGGCACCCCACAAATCCAACTATGATCTAGGGAACCCTCAACCGGATTATGAACAGTATTTGGTGCTTTGAGCTTCTTCAAATTCAAATCCAGTTTATTAATCGCATTCTTTGCAATAAAGCTTAATGACGCTCCTGTATCAAACAATATTTTAACTGGAATATCTTTGACCGTAAGCGTGCCTTCTAGAACATCTGGCCTTTCCTGACTAGCTGAGGGTTCAGAAGTTTCTGCTACCTCATTTACTTGAACTACTTCATCTTTCCTTGATAGTTGGCAATTTTTCGAAATGTGACTAGCTTGGTGGCACTTATGGCATCCCCGACCCTTTCGAGCCTTCTTACTAGACTTAGACCCATCATTCTTTCGTCTGCTCGAAGATTCACAGTTCCTCATCAAATGCCCTTGCTGATTACACTTTAAACATACGACTGCTTTAACCTTTTCCCGACTGGCCTTTGGCCTCTTATTGCCTTCAGACATTGTACTTATCTCAGGTTGCATACTAGCATCTGCCTGAGTACTTGTCTCTTGGCTATAAATTTTGAATTTCCTTTTGTTGCTAGAACTGACTTCCTCTTCATCGACAAAAAGGCCTCGCTTATCCAGATCTTCATACTGATAAGCCATGTATATAATTTCGGAAAATGGAAGCTTCACATGCCCCATTACACTATTTTGGTACTTTCTTTGGAGCCTGTTAATAAATCTTAGATTCGTCCTCTTTGGATCTTGAATTAGATTAGGGGCAAAATGAGAAAGTTCATTGAATTTCTTATGATATTGCGGAATGGTCATATCTCCTTGTATTAGATAATAGAATTCATCACATAACCGCTTAGTTTCTTCTGGAGGAATAAATCTTTCACTGAAAATCTCTTTAAATCTATCCCAGGTAATATTACCTTCTAGATTATCCTTAATAATCAAATCCCACCAGAACAAAGCTTCTTCTTTAAGTGCCCAAGATGCCAGTAATCTTTTTTAGTCATCACTCACTTTTAAACCTTCAAAGATTTTCTCACCAGAACGAATCCAAGCTTGTGTGTCCATAATGGATTCTTTGCCCAAGAATGGTGATCCACTCAGATTTTGATACCTCTTTACTAGAGCTTCAATATCTGGGTCTGCATTACTTCTTATGTTTCTGCCACTCATTTTTCAATGTCAGAAAATACCAGACAATGTGTTAGGCCAACAGAAAAGGTATTTTAAAGCATAAAGACATATACTTCAATGTAAATGTGTCTATCGAGGTGTATTTCATTCTGCTACACTCATTCTAGGATATTACTGATCCTATCTGAAATGAGTGATCCGTCATAGAATACAACTGATTCTATTTATGATGAATTCGTTTATATGATATATTATAGAACTAAGCTAAACCAAAGCTCTGATACCATGTTTATGACGACCCCACTCCCCGTTCCACGGTGGCAAAGGTAATCTTTGGATTATAACACATAAACAGATAATAGCAGAACAGAAATAAATAAATACACCAGATAATGTATAACAGAATACAATGGATAAACATAAACATCAAAGTTACACAGTATACAGGATCATACTTAGTACAAAATACAGTTCAGCTTTGCATAAAATGTCTACAGTGGAAACTAAACATAATATGTACAATAGGAGCTGAACAACGGAAAAGAGATAAATGACAGAATCCATCTTTAGCTCCAGCTATCCAGAAAGAGCCTGCTAAAACATGAATACAAGGCTGCCCATGTAGAAAAAGGGGCACCCGAGTTTGCAAGTGAAACAAACTCGAGTCAGTCATGGGGCTAGTATGGGAAATCTACTTAACTTACTTTATAATATGGCCAATCACAGGACCACGCCACTTTGGCGGAATGGGTTTACTCCATTGGATTGCCAGTGCCTTAAAACAAGTAAATCTTTTAAACATCCAAATTCTTTTTATAAAAATGAGGCCATTATAAGACTCAATTCCCATCACACAATGCAACGAAAACTAGAGGATAGAGTTTTACCTTATAATGGCCAAAATATGCTTGATACCAATAAAAAAAGAGGATTTGATATTATTACTAGTGTTTTTGTGTTTCAAAAACAATTTAAAATCATAAGTATCGATCATAGACGGCATTAATGCCCCATACCACTATGTTACCATATATAGGTATACAATCGAAACCGCACAATGTCTTATTTGGAAAATGGATTTCCGTCATGAACCAAGGCAAGGGATCGTCCTTACAATTTCGAGACAATCTATCCTAACATGTCTCGGGACCCAGACTCAGGTGGGCCCTCGGATCGTCAGGGCCGGTCCACTCGATGTGGATTAAAATGCCTGAACACTGCGTTTCCCCACCATATGGGGTGTAAACTGGTCATCCACCAACCAAACCATCGGCTCCGATGAGACCGATCTAACCGAGGCGCCTCGGTATCCATCATCAACATAAGTAAAATGCCCGGGCGTGTCAAACCCAAAACACCACTCCTAGCTAGAAAGAAACGCAGGTCCTCCCTGAGGTCCCCTCCCGTTTTTGGTTCATACCGGGGTGCGAGGCTCGCGAATCAAAGTTATACACAAAGTTATGCCACACAGGTCGCGCTTTAATCATCTACCACAAGACTTTGCTTTTCAACAGAAGCCTTGATCATCTGCCACTCAAGCATGCCAGACAGGCAATTCAGTCCATGCGACTGATTTCTATCGATATATAACTTCTGAGCTCGTATGTCTCAAAGAAGGGCGTTAAACAAGAGAATAAATTCTCCTTCTCCAAATAGATTTATATTTAACAGAGATCAATCAGCACAGAACAAAATCCAATGTCCGACACATAGTCCATTTACAAGTTCGTTCTGGGTCTGAATGAAACCGGAGGCACTTAATACCTCATACATCCATACAATCAACAAGTACGTCCAGACGGCTACTACCTCAGCCCCTTCAAGGTAGCTACTCCTATCATGAGCATCAGTAGCACCCCTCCATTCGACGTGAAGATCATCGATCTTGCACCATATTCATATTTTCGACCTCGAATCGTCGATCAATTATTTGAAACGAGAATTAAATCGGCCTTTTCAAATAATTCATGTATATTTAGAATTTCAAATCAATTCATTTCAATTTTTAAATTCTTCGACATCAATAATTCTGTTCCTTAATGTAATTTTCACGGCAAACACATTCAACCATCAAATATCAAATGAACCGAGCAAATTCAGTTTATTTCTATTCCATATCGTTTATAATATTTTTCCACAATTTATCGCTATTTTTATTTATTTAAAAATAGCCCATTCATTCAAACGACGCTTCAGGCCATAACGCGGTCGTGGCGCTGTTTTTCTTCAGATTTGATTAACACATATCTGAAAATATAACCGTTGGATCATTACATATTTTATATCATTAGAAAGATCTTTTCAAAACGAATCCAATGGTTCTTGTTTTGGGAAAATACGACGGTCAGATCTCCTGGTACAATCGTTTGAAATTACGATTTTAAAATACGAACTTCAGCGTCGTTATTCGATTAAATTTAATTAAATTTATATATAATTATAAATATAATGATTCTGGTGTTGTTTTTCTTCATATTTGAATTAAACATTCCTGACAATCCCACCGTTGGATCTTTACAAAGTGGGTGTCGTTGGAAAGATATTTCCAAAGCGAACCCAACGGTTTCGGTTTCGGGGAATTCCGATGGTTGGATCTCCCGCAATAATCGTTTGAAATCACGGTTTCAAAACACGAACTGCATCTTCGTTATTCGATATAATTTAATTATATTTATACATATATATATATATATAGTTCATTCTTCGATTTCAAAACCATATTCATTTCATATATTTGATAAAAACGATATTTTTATCCAACAGATACTTATTTCAACACATCACTATTTTTAACAGTTCATATATATAATAAAAATGTGATTTTTATTGTAAAACAATTATTTCAAAACACGATTATTTTGTATAGTTCATACATAAGGTAAAATTGTTATTTTTATTGTAACACAATTTATTTCAAAACACGATTATTTTATATAGTTCATACATAAGGTAAAAATATTATTTTTATCTTTCAAATAATTTATTCAATACATGAACTTTATTCAATACATGAATTTCTATTCATCACGTGTATTTCTATTCAACACATGAAAATAATTTCAACACATGAAAATAATTCTAACACATGAATATTATTGAAAATTTCGACAGCATATATATCGTCCATGGTCTGTGGACGAGGGGAGTGTGTGTATGTATGTATATATATATATATATATATATATATATATATATATATATATATATATTTACGTATATGACTATATTTCGATTTCATTTCAATATCATTTCAATTCTTTTCAACGCATATATCATTTTTACAACGCATATATAACTTATACATTGAACATACAACTTATACAACGCTTATATAACTCATACTTCGACTATAAAATTTACACATTGTTATTTCCATATCGTTTATAATTCAAAAATCTCACATTGGGTTCCACTGCTCCAAAAATTGTAGAAGGCTCAGAAAAATATCCGGTCTCTTCTAAAATGTATAAGACGTCCACACGAGTCTACTATCTCTTGTTTCACTGAATTTCGACCACATAGCAAAAAGATATGATTTTTAGAAGTTAATCATAATTTGCAACGCTTTCAGAGGTTGAAAATAGTTTTATTTATACCAGGCCGTACCTCTCAATTTATACTCGAAACTAGGTTTCGATTTTCTGATCAAACCGTGCAGCAGTTGCACGATCGGACTTCATCACGAGGTAGGTCCTCGAAAACCGCACCACGGGTTGGGACCGCGTCAGGTGCGACGGTAGGGAGGAGCTCCGGCGGCGCTGTGAAAGTGGCAACTTCGGGGCTTCGAAACTCGAAGGATACTCAATGAAAAATCACGAATCCTATATGGATTTGAAGATGGAGTCTTGGTCTATAAAAACCATAACTTGGGCTCTCATTTTTACTGATTGGATTAAGAGAAAAAGAAGAGAGAAGGTAAGAATTCAATTCCGCCATGCGTGATGAAGGATTGGGGAGCGAGAATGGAGATGGCGCTTTATGATTGGATGAGGGTTTTATAATTTAATTTTTAATTTATTTAAATCCGAAAATACCCCTTACTCCATACGAACTCCAATCCAAACCCAACGACTGTCGTCCCTAGCTAATTACCCCCATTCCGAACACAATGGAATATGTTTCGTAAGCTCGTTCGACTGTTTCAGTTAGTTTTTCTTAAAATTAGAATATAAAACATTAAATATTTGATTTGAACTTACATTTCAATATGCCGGGGCCACATACTGATCCCAAAAATTGTAGAAAAATAAATCTAGCTATGTTTTGATGATACAGTCCCAACAAAACAAGTTTCGTCGAATTCTAAGGCCGTTTGAAAAATGGCAATTTTCTGGTCGATCCAATTTAACAGAAATCAACCAAACACATTTTCCTTTGCCATACTCACATATTAACTTCAAAAATTATGGAATTTGAAACCTAGCAATAATTTGACATCCCGGATCCAACAAGAGTGGTTTCGTCGTATTCTGAGGTTGTTTGCAAAGTGGCTAATTTCACGGGCTATATAAATCCTGTAGCGACCTTTTTGAAAATTCATTTGGCCATAACTTTTGATTCCACTACGAAACTTCAATTTTACAGATTCGTTAGAAATATATTCATAAACAGTTTTAAACATTTTTGGTTTCACTAAAATCCGTTTTTTTTGCACCCGGTACAGTCAGTCAAAGTTTGAATACCAAACTTGAAACTGCCGCGCCATTTCAAGCCTTGTTTATAATTTAAAATAATTATATTTATTTTCAAACATCGATTCAAACATACTTTTCGTTGTTATTATTTAAAATAATTTATTTTAAATATTTAAAATCCACTAAAATAGCCAAATTAAAATTTTTAAACTGGTTCATATTTTCCAGGTTGTTACAGGCAGCTAGTAGTTTTGGGTTTTGCAGATTTATATTCACAGGATCCTGATTTACAGCTAAATCGATATTCGGAAAGCTCTGTATTCGTGCATTACTTCCAGTTGTGTTTTGTATTATTTTCCGCTGCAGTAATGTAGTTAAATCTCTGATAATTTATGATGAGTAATATTTATTCATACTCTGTATATTCTTGTATTCCGAAGGAATTGTTGTAATAAACAATGAAATGTTCTTCTGTTTGTGTTCTGATTCGTCTTGTTCTCAGTACAATCCGCGATTTCCCATAAGGGGGATTTCGGGTCATTACACACCCTTACTATAACGAAATATCAAACAGTTCACGTGCAAAATAAAGTAGCCTTATGTTATTAGTTTCAGTTTCATAGGCCGCTATGAAGTCTCGATGATACTACGATGTAATTTCTCAAGTTTAATTTTACCATCTTCATTGAACAAAAACTAATACCAGAATTTTGAAGAATTAACTTCATTAAACAAAATCTAATACCAGAATTTTGAAGAATCAACTTCACTGAACAAAAACTAATACCAGATTTCTCAAGTTTAATTTTACTGGTGTTTCCCATAAATTAAAACCAGATTTTTGAAGAAAAAGCTGATAAATAACAAAAGCCTTTTCTGAAATTATGTGATGGACGGAAGAGTGGTGCCCTAATTTACGGCCATATCTGATTGGGTCTCATCGAAGTTGTTGTCACTAGAGTTGTCATTTGGAGTTGTCCAGTCTGTTCCGTAGTGCCGCCATTATGGAGTTCCGTATTTTAGGTCTTCTGCTTTACAAGTGGTCCCCTTGTTTTGATGTGGCCCAAAGCCTATGCTTTATCTGCTTCACCAAAAGGCCGGTGGTGGTGTGGTGTAAGTTCCTGAACCCATATAAGATTCAATAATTTATATGTACTTTTTAAGAAAACGCCCAACGTGGCTGTATCTTGAAAATATGACAATTTTCCATTTTTAACATTTGTTTTTTTTTTTTTTTTTTTTTTTTTGGGCACTGAACATGTCGATATCTTCGACTTATTTTTGTATGTTCAGCGACAGTTTGTGTCATAGTTGCGAAGACAGAGTCGTGAGTCAAGCCGTATTGGTGCAAGGTTAAAGGTTCTCGTAGTTCAACTGATTAGACGGTAAGAACAGCGTTGGTAGCTTTTCTGACTTAAACATAAAAAATTATTTCAAATATAGTTAAAATTTAACCAATTACAATCATTATTTAATATTTTAATATTTTTAAGCACTTTATAAAAAATACCATTTGGAACAATTATATAACAAGTTCTTATAGCGAATTTGTAAATGTGCTTATTTTTTAAAATGAACGATGATTAGTTCAGCAATTATACGTAAAATGTATGCTAATAATAAATTATACTGTCTAAAATTTAGTGATGATTGCTACATAATTATATGTTAAATTGATTATGCCAAAAAAAATAAAAAATGAGTCAAGCGACAATTTTTTATCAAATTTGTAGAGCCGCGAGGTTCAAAGTTGTTGGTCTATGGTTTTTAAGGTTTGGAGGTTAAGTCGTGGGTTTATGCATGCGCAAGGTTATTTCATTTTTAAAGTCGGGGTACTCCATGGTTAAAGGTTAACCATGATCGAACCGAGGTTGGGTTGGGTCTTTAAAACACTGGTTTGTGCATTCCAGTGGAATGAGCAAACAAAAGGACTTTGAAGATAAGAAGTATGAATTTACCTACATGCAGGATGCCCATAATTATGAAAATGCCAATAAGTTTTTGAATATACATATCTGATTTTCAAAAGTGTCGTGCTTCAAATACAGTGTAACATATGTATTGAAGTTTAAGATATATTTTGAAAGGCAAAACGCTTCTGATTTTGTGGCATAGTTGTTCACTTGAATTTGGTTTAAGCTGATTCGGATTGCACATCTTCATAATTTCAGTTATAGCAAGTTTTGAGAAAATATTAATTTTGGAGGGTTTTAGAGCTCCATATATTAGCATTTCAAAATTACATGAATTTCCAATCTATTTCCACGTTCCATTTTGTGTTGATTCATAAAAAGAAGCATGCTCACGTACTTTAATGTTCAAAATGATTTTCTAAGCACAAACAGCCTTACAAACTGTAGTTTCAGACGAAATTCATAATCTAGCCTTAGGGAGAGTCATGTCCGACATGAATCTGTTCAGACGGAATACACACATGAGTTTTACAAATATCGTGTAATTTAACAATGTACTTGCAGTGTTAAACACATGCATTGGCTTCAGTATGTGTGCAAATTTTGGAATATATGCTTATATTTTGTGCAAAGATTTGTGAAGCTTAAAATGTACATATGTATGATTTGGTCAGAAATTTTCAGTTTGCATGTAAAATGAGTTTCAAAGATGTAATGACTTATGATGAAACACAGCTTTAAGTTCTAAAAGAACATATGCACTGTGGTCTCAAAATACTGTACTAATGGATTTCAGGCACTTGACTGAGTTCTGTCTACATATGTTCAAACTTATGATGCAAAAGTTTTTTAAATATATATGCCAAGGTTCCTGCATATGAAATAACGAACAGAGTAGCAATATGTATTCTGGGTTTTAAACAGTACAATATTTTTGAACTTACATGCACTTAACCTTGATTGAACGTATTTTTACATATCTAATTTTAAACATGGGCGACTTCTATTTTTAACATCTGAGCCTTAAACATATATGTACGCTTTTCCATGCTAAGAACCTAAGGAATACAAGGATTTGTATGAAAAACAGATTTCTACTCCAAGCATATATATAAATTTCAGACCATAATGTTTTCTAAGAAAGTGTGAATGAAATGCTTGGATCTCCTTTGCTTTTTGGTTTTCGCATGTATACCAATTTTGGGTTGCAAATTGCATTAAAAGCTTTTCCGTGTGCATGCATTGACCTTTTATAATATATTGAGTTCTCGATTTGCAAGTATAACAGTTGGACATTAAATTATTTTATATATAACTTTCACAGTTGACGTTGGGCACATACTGGGTACGCATCAAAGTTCAGATTCGTCGTATATGACATTTTGTCAAATAAAAAAGCAATGAAGAGTATTGCCTAAATGTACAGCTCTTTGACACTAGGTTTTGTACTTATTACCTATCTTCTCCTACATTTTTCTTCCTCAGCCTATTCAATCGAAACTGTTTATCCTTCCTTTATATCTGCACAGGGAAATGAGAAGTTGGCATTGGTGCCAAAACAACTAATGCAAAAATATGAACTCCTCTTCAACGAACATGAGGTGTATGAAATTGGAACTTTCAACGTAATCAAATCAGATGATAACTACCTGGGGCAGAGGCAGGAATTGAGATCACCCTGGTCTATTAAAACATTAATACTTCGCCTAAGTACATAAAAGAATAATAAGTAATTACTAAATTAAAAAAAAACTAATTTCACAGCAGCAGAAGGTGAAAAGAAAATTGAAAAGTCTAAGAACGGAACATAAATATGAAAATAATAGAATTAAACGCATGAACAAATAATTTTAATTTGAAACAAAAGGTGAACAAAAAAATAAGTACAAAATATTGTGCTATAAATTAAGCTTATGCTTGGTTTTCATTCACTTCAATCAACATGCATATTGTTTTGCAGGTTTTTGTCAAACATCAAAACTATGTATAATTTGTTCAACTCATTTTGTTTGTTTGTTTTTTCTTTAAAAAAAAGGGATAAACTGCCTCTTTAAAAAACTATTCCAATACTCAGCGTGAGTACTGACCAGGGAAAAAGAATGGAGTGCTTTATTGATAACGCATCAATAAAATATGTACAAGAGTTTATACATATAGGCAAGCAAATTACATATCACCTTGCTGCAAAACTCATAGAAAACAAACCACAACATAACCCATAACATCAAACATACGATTCGTATGCACGCAACAACAGAACAACTTGCCAAATAAAAGGCCGCGTTATAAAAGGAAACTTCACTTCCCCTAAACCTTGCAAACACAACCGCCATCCCCAAAAGCATTAAGTACCTATAGCAAAGACCTTTTGTGACTTTGATTTAGTGACTATAGTAATTATATAATAATTCTACAATGACCTGGGCTGCAGCCTTGGGCACAAACAAAATAGCTCTGTCCCTGATAACTACCATGCATTGTGCGACGAATTGACAAATTTCATATGTTTCGATATAATCGTTGCAAAAATCAATCAGCCCGATTCTGCAGTTCCCTTGTTGGCTAGCTTTTAGACCAAGACACATACACAAAGGCAGTATGGAGTTTTGCTCACCAAGCTATCGAAGGTCGATCGCAATTGCCCCTTTCTCAACGACTCGTGGTGAAGGTGCCACGACCCGATCTATCCCTACTGGCTCTCTTCGATCCGATCCAATCCCAGAAGCCAAAAACCGGTGGGCTGGACTAAGTCGTTCACGATCCGAGAATGTAGAATCTCATGACACCTGTCCATAACGACCATATTGATAATTTCTCCATCAAGCCACGAACCAGTCCGAGATCCTCGGGATTTGTGCCACGTATGACCGCGTTCCGCCTGCAGATATCACCTATAAATAGCCCAGAACTTGGCATTTTTCAGGATCTTTTTGGCAATTCTGAGCTCTGATTCCACCATTATCATATCTCCATTATTCCTATTCAGAGCTATCTTGAATTTACTGAGTGAACCAACATTGTAAAAGTGAGGTCAAGAGATAAATCATTGATTGTACCCAAATCTTAAGTATAATCACAGATATAAATTGGACGTAGGCTCGTTAACGCCGAACCACTATAAATCTTGTGTCTTTTCTGCTTTTCTTGCATTTTTTCTGATATTAATCTCTGCATAATGGAACAATTTGGGTGTTAGAGCCAATTTTAGATCTAACATTTTGGTGCTTTCACTGAGAACCCAAAGTCACAGTATATTGGATTGTTGCTCTATTGTTTGGATATTCAAGTCCGAAGAAGGTAGTCCAAAACTTAACAGTTTCGATTTTTGAAGGTTTCAACAAAGTTCATATACAATGGCTAGAAAGAAGTATAAGGAAGTACGAGCTTCGCTGGCGAACGAAGCTGCAAATGAAGAAATCGAAGAAAGTGCGCAGGAACAGGTCGAAGTTGAGCTATAGTCCTCAGATCGTGAGGAAATGGGGCGATCGCGAGTCGAAGGTGGTACCACGAACCAAGCAGCTGAAGGAGTCACTACCCAATCACAGGACCACGCCGTGATCCCTCCAGCACCCATCATCACGATCCGATCCTAGATGACCACCACGAACCGACGCCAAGAGGGTACCACGAGCCATCAATCTAGGGTGACCACGATCTGAAGTGATAATCCGACTACAACTCGACCTGGAAAGGAGGTTATGTCTCGTTCTTCCCGTGCTGGTACATCTGCTCAACCTAGCTCAAGCTCTCTACGTATAAGAGAGAATGTTGATGACCAATTCGACCATTCTGCCCCTACTACTGAAGGAGACCTTTCTCGTATCGTTGAAATGTGGGATAAACTATATGACGAATTAGCCGCTCAGAGGCAAGAGAGTTCAGTGTTGCGACAGAATCTGACTGCTATGGATAGGCGGCTTGATGATCTTTTAAGACAGAGGGTCTCTCCTCCATCTCGTACTTCTACCCCAGAACACACTTCGTCGTCTGAAGAACCCCGAAGGAACCGACGATGGCCCCCGGTTAGAAAGGGCTGAGAACATAGAGCAGCTTCGATTTGGGTCACTTCCATATCAAGAAGAAGAGGCACTTAATCAGGGAACTAGTAACCACAACTTAAATGAGCCATCTCTACCACCGAGGAACGACATTCCTCCCGCTTGTCGCATGATCGACCGCGGCAACAGGGGGCAAGGGAGTTCTGCTCAGGGCCCAGACTTTGCAGCAGCACGTCAAAGAAATGATGGAGGGGGCCGTCGGGCAAGAAGTGCATATCTCGAATCTACCCTGACCCATGTAGAGGTTGAAGCAATGATTAGGCAAGTCATGGTAGATAGCCGTGGACAGAGGAATGAAGATTTTCCCATAGATCACAGTCATACGCCTTTTACTGACGACATACTTGATGTTATATTCCCGAGGCGCTTCAATATGCCAACAATGAATCGCTATGCGGGAAGGACTGAACCTATCCAGCATTTAATGCGATACTCCTGGTCAATGAATGTCGCTGTAGGTACAGACGCGGTAAAATTTAAATCATTCCCCATATTCCTGGAAGATGTGGCGGTATTGGGGTTTGCCAGCTTGCCAGCATGGTCAATACCCAGCTTCAGGGATTTGAGTGAGAAATTCGTGAACTAATTCCGTCTTCATGCCAAGAGGTCTAAGAATGTGATTGAGCTATCCCATATTAAACAACGACCGGACGAAAGCTTGAGGTCATATTTGGATCGTTTCAACTTGGCCATCACTGAAGTCAGAGATCTGCATGAGCAAACTGTGTTAATGGCCCTAATCGATGGCGTTAATAAAGATACCAAGTTTGGAAGATATCTGGCCGGTAAACCACCATTAACCAGAGAGATATTCTATGAAAAGGCCAACATCCGCATGCGTCGGGAAGAGATTTACGCCAACCGAAAGAGGAAGGCAGCTGATAAGGAGGATATCCCAAATAATGTGGCCATCAAGCAAACGGGAGATAATCAGGAAAAGTTGAAGTTAATGTCGGGAACACGAATCAAGGAACTGGTCGCCAATCGGGGAATAGTAATAACAATAATCGGAAAAGAAATCGAGGAAATGATTCTTGGAGGAGATCCCGACCTAGACTGTTGGAGAGCTTCACACCGTTAAATGATACATTGGAAAACATATTTCTGGATACATATAATGTCCTCCAATACAAAAGACCTCCTCTGAGGGATTCTACAGAAAAATAGCATGAAATTGGGAAATTCTGTCTTTTTCATCAGGTCCACGGTCATTCCACAAACGAATGTCGTCATCTAAGAGATGTGATTGAAAAACTGCTCCGAGAAGGGAAGCTAGATGAATATAAGGTGATTCCTAGGGATAGGGGGCAAGCCGTACAAGCCCCAAACCAAGGCCAACCTGCTGCTAAACCGATGGCTCAGCAAAAAGGAAAAAAATATTATTATCAATACCATAGTTGGCGGGCTTCACCTGGCAGGGCACAGTTTCAGAGCTATGGATCAATACGTGAATGCAGCTAAATAGCACTTTGAAGTGGGAGAATGTAGCAACCCCGAGGATAACGCTCCAACCAAGCAGCAAAAGACGATGTCTGATGACGTCATATTTCGCGAGCGAGAGAGTATTGGGGTTCACTCCCCAACTGAAGACCCATTAGTGATCACCGTTACCATCGGTCCATCTATAGTTTATAAAGTCTTAGTAGATAACGTGAGTTCAGTTAACATTCTGTTCAAGAAAAAATTTGATCAAATGAAACTCGAGCCGAAGGATCTGAAACCGTGCGAGGGTTGGATAAGTTGATTTAATGGGGCCTTGACTGCTCTAATGGGATACGTGGAATTATCAGTAACCCTTGGGGAAGGAGAACACCAGAGAGTGAGAATTCTCCCCTTTGTAGTCCTGGACATTGAGTCGTCGTACAATGCCTTCTTGTGCCGGCCAGCCCTAGCCAAATTCAGGGCCTGCATTGCAACATGGTGCCTGTTGTTGAAGTTCCCGACGGATGTCGGCATAGGCATAGTCAGAGAAGATCAAGTTGTTACATGTGCATGCTACATTGCAGAGTTAAAGTTGCTCCGTAAAGGGAAAGATGTAGAAGAAAAAGGTGGTTCTTCCTCTTCGAAGGAGGAATCATCGTAGCAACTAAAGAAAATACCTACGGGAGGGTCGCCCAGAGGGTTGCCCGAGGACATAGATCCCAGAGAGGATGAAGAGCCCGGGGGCAGAATGGCAACTCCCAATGAAGTGACTGTGGATGTACCAATCGATGAAAGTTACCCAGAGAAGGTCCTAAATATTGGATCCTAGTTGGATCCTGTTCGAGCCAAAGAATTAACAAATTTCCTGAAAGCTAACTTGGATGTATTCGCCTGGACTCATGCGGACATGTGTGGGATATCTCCCTCTATTATGAGTCATTCGTTAAGCATCAACCCAAAACATCCTCCTGTCAAGCAGAAAAGGCAAATGCTTGGCCCAGAAAGGTCTGCCGCCTTGAAGGAAGAAGTCGAAAATCTGAAGAGTAATGGATTTATTAGAGATGCAACGTGCTCCGACTGGATTTCAAACCCAGTTTTGGTAAAAAAGGCCAATGGAATGTGGCGTACATGCATCTACATTTCAGATCTAAACAAAGCCTGCCCAAAAGACAACTTTTCATTACCTCGAATCGATCAGTTTGTAGATTCAACCGCGGGTCATGAGCTTCATTCATTTATGGATGCATACTCGGGGTACAATCAGATCCCCATGCCTTTCCTAGACCAAGAGCATACCAGTTTCATTACAGATTTGGGATTATACTACTGTATTGTGATGCCTTTTGGTTTGAAGAATGCCAACGCTACATATCATCGATTTGTGAATAGAATGTTCTACAATTAAACCGGGAAAACGATGAAAGTATACATTGACGACATGTTGGTAAAGTCCAGGCAATCATCCGACCATACTTCCGATTTAGCAGATATGTTTGGGATTCTCTGGAATTATGGGATGAAACTGAATCCTTGGAAATGTTCATTTGGGGTAGCACCTGGAAAATTCCTAGGGTTGATCGTCAGCTCGCATGGAATCGAGATTAATCCGGATCAAATTGCAGAAATCCAAAATATCCAAGAACCAAAGCAGATTAAGGATGTCCAAAGCCTCACTGGAAAAGTGGCGGCATTAAGTAGGTTCATCTCCAAAGCTACAGATAAATGCATCCCGTTTTTCGAGCTGGTAAAGTGGGGAAAACGCAATTTTAAATGGACTCCTGATTGTATAGATGCATTCCAGAACCTATTGAACCATTTGGAAAGACCCCCAATACTGTCTAAGCCCGTAGATCACGAAGACTGATTTGTGTACTTGGCAGTGTTATTTCACGCAATCAGTTCGGTTTTGGTAAGAGAGGAGGATAAGGTACAAAGACTGGTGTACTATGTGAGTAAGAAATTGGCGGCCGCAGAACGAAATTATCCATAAATAGAAATGCTGGCGTATAGCTTACTAAATGCATCTAGAAAACTTCGCCACTACTACCAAGCTCGTCCCATAAATGTGTACACCGATCACCCGCTTAAACAGGTTCTGCAAAGGCCAGAAGCATCAGGGAGACTTCTTAAGTGGAACATTGAGTTAAGTCAGTTCGATTTGAATTTCCAGCCCCAAAGGTAGATAAGGGGGCAAGTGCTTGCGGACTTCATAGCAGATTCCACGATCTCGGATAATGATGTAGTAACTGAGGAGGACGATCCGCCAAAGCTACTCTTTGGTCCTAATGGCTACAAGCTATTCACAGATGGAACTAAAAATGATAGACGATCTGGTGCGGGAGTCATTCTCGAAACTCCGGAAAAACGGTTAATGTAATATGCTCTTAGGCTGGAGTTCCATGCCACTAATAACGACTCCGAGTACGAATCCCTAATTGTCGGCCTGAAACTCGCCAAGGAGTTGGATATTACAAAATTTGACATCTTTTGCGATTCCAAGATAGTTCGTAAGCCAAGTCACTGGAAAGTTTCAGGCCAAGGGTCCAAGGATAATATCGTATTTGGAAAAAGTGAAGAAGTTGCTGGATGGTTTTGACCACCACAGCATATCTCGTATTCCCCGAACGGAGAATCAAAAGGCGGACAAGTTAGCGAAAATGGCTAGTTCAGATAATCCTCAGGATACGTAGCTAGTTCCAATTGAAGTATTACAGTCTCCTAGCACAGATCAGATGGAAATTGATCTAGTATTAGAGATTGATCATGAGAGAGAGTCATTGATGACTACTCTAAAGAAGTTTTTGATAAATGGAATGCTTCCAACGAAGAAGAGTCAGAGGCATGCAGTTATACGAAAAGCTTCCCGATATGTGTTTCAAGGCAATGTCCTATAAAAGCAAGGTTTCTCGATGCCCCTCCTCCGGTGTACCACCCATAATGACCTAAAGCGTGTGCTGAAAGTGGTCCATGAGGGCGAATGTGTCGATCACACTGGAGGGCAAATGCAGACAAAGAAGATATTGTTATATGGTTATTTCTGGCCTACCATAAACAAGGATGCAGCCAAGTATGCAAGACATTGTGATGCTTGCCAGAAATTCTCCAAGATTCCTAGGGCGCCACCAAGCCAGTTGAAGACGATGACAAGCCCGTGGCCTTTTGCTATGTGGGGAATTGACAATATTGAGAGCCTTCCCATAGAAAAGGGCGGAGCAAAGTTCGCTATTGTGGCCGTGGATTATTTCACTAAATGGGTAGAAGTAGAGCCTTTAATCACGATCACAACTAAGCGAGTAATCACCTTTGTCGTTAAGAACATTATATGTCAGTTTGGGATTCCAAAAGTCATCGTAACCGATAATGGGACCCAATTCGACAGCACCGAGTTTCGAGATTTCTGTTGGAAGTATCGCATCGAGAAAAGATACACCTCTATGGCACATCCACAATCGAACGAACAAGTTGAAGCGGCAAATAAGGTGATCAAATCCATACTAAAAAAAAGATTGAAGAGGGACAAAGCCATATGCGTTGATGAATTACCCCTGGCACTATGGGCCTATAGGACAACATATAAGTCGGTGACGGGTCATACCCCAATTTCCCTTACTTTTGGAGTTGAAGCGGTCATTCCGGTCGAGTTGGAAGTACCATTTCATCAAACCATTTATTACGATCCGATGACCAACAATGAGCTGCTACTTGAATCCCTGGACACGGTTGAAGAAAAAAGGGACGAAGCCGACCAGCATGCCCTGAGGCATAAACAATAAATAGCTCGATATTACAATAAAAGAGTCCGAGCTCGAACATTTGAACCTGGAGACTTGGTTCCGAAGCGTGTCTTTCCGTCCCCAGTACATATGGGCCCGAAATGGGAAGGACCATACTCCATTTTACGAAGTCATGATAATGGAACTTTCAAGCTAGCAACCGTGGATGGAGATGAAATCCCCAAAGTGTGGAAAGCCCAGCATTTGCGGCCTTATCTGACGTGAAATTGTCAGTTTTATTCTTTTGTTTTTTAGGATCATGTAAAAAGGCTCGACTTGCCTAGAACAGTCTGGTTACTTGAACAAAAGATTATAAAGTGGACGTAGGTCATAATTCGACCGAACCACTATAAAAACATATTGTGTCATTTACCTTTACTGCACCGTCTTTTTTTTATTATTTATTTATTTTATTATCCCTTCTTTTATTTTGATTAATATATCATTACCACTTTGAAGTTTGTTTTAAATTATGTAGTAATCTCAAAACAGCTGATCCAAAATTCCATCCATCAGATCGGAAAGCTAATGCTAACTAAAGATCTAAACGATGCATCGAGGTAAATCGCACTACTATTTGCACTCTAACTCCCGAGATCAGGGAGAGAGTATAAATGACGCGAAGATAATGACCCCAAGGCATGAAGGTTCACCATGATAAAACCGCCTTGATAACACTCTAACCCGCTGAAGGATCGGGAGAGTATAAAGGCGCTAGAGACTTAGCACCCCCAGAACTTCTGCCCCGCTAAAGGATCGGTGAGCAGACCAAAAATCGAGCTCGAACACTAACCCGCTGAAGGATCGGGAGAGTATGAAGGTGCCAGAGACTTAGCGCCACGAGAACCATTACCCCGCTGAAAGATCGAGATAGTACAAATATAGTCCTAATCGATCGCCAATAAGCCCTGGCCAGGCACTATAATGACGATTGATTCGGGGCATATGCGTGCACCACTACACAATTATTTAGCATGCTTATTCCTCGATGATTGTTTTGGTTATGATTAATCATTGTTACTCATGACTTTAGTATTTAACTATGAACGTTTGGTTATGAATATTTAAACTCTGCTAACATGATGAATTTGCAGGAACGCAATGGCGCAAAAGAAATAGATTTTCTTTTACTGAAAGCAGATTTACAAGAACGAGAAGCTAAACAAAAGTGAGGGCCACTCTTACAGCTACTTTTTTGGCCAAAGGAAATCCTTAAGCTAAAATACGAGCTAATAAGTGCATCCTATTTACGCTTGGGGGATGGTCTTGATTTCTTTTTTCCCTTCTGTTTCTCCAACCCCTCTTTGTCAGCATCAGAGCGGTTACTTTTCTTCCTCTTCCTCTTATCACCAAGAGGCTCCGGGGGAGGACTAGAAGGTTGGGAGGCAAGTTGTGAAGTTATTGATTTGGAAGAGAATCTTATAACCAACTCAGTCTTGGGATCGATTTCAGAAATAGGGGGCATGAATACAGGGTTTTGTTCCCCCTTCTTAAGAATCAACTACTTTTCCTTCCTAGCTTGCATGTCAGCCAAGGTTTCACTATCATCATCCTTGTCCTCGTCTATGATTACAACTTCCACTTCCTCATCTCCGTGACTGCCATCTGTGTCATGCAAAGCCACAATAATCTCAGTGTCTGCAGGAGCGCCGGTGCCGGGTTCTGTGGGTGCTACCTTGAGACTCTCACTTGTTGTACCCTCGGTTTGCTTTGGAATCTCAGAAACTTCAATACCGAACCCGAGGGGACATCAACTTTCTCTACCACTACATTCTCCTCTTCACCTTTTTCGACCAATTTGGTACCTACACCATGAGAAGCAAAGGTCGGTGAATCAGGGGGGATGTGGCCATGTCAGTTGTCTGTCCCGTGAGATGACGACAAGTTACGATTGCTTTGACGAACTGTGGAGAGAATACGGAGATACCTTCAGCCGACTCATCTCCCAGATTTGTAGTGGTGGTCCCGACAATTAGAGCGGTTGGAGCCAAGGGGATCAACAGATCATCAGGGTTATGTTCCTCAACTTCAGAGGTTTTGGGCTCCACCACCGAGCTCGAGCTTTCGCCAACTTTATCCTTGCCCTTGAGCCTACTCTTCTCCCTCTCGATCTCTTCATCGATTAGGCGTCTACCTTTCTCCAAAGCCTCAGGTTCTTCACCTCTAAGAAAGGTCTGTATCAGCAGGTTTTTGTCAATCTCGTCGACCATTAATCGCCGCTTCTTGCCTTCGACAATTGCATCCCATACATTGGCCAAAGTAACATGATAGTCCGGAAACCAAGAGATGTCTCGAGTCTTGATGAGTTGCCCAAAGAAGTCGAACAATAGTTCCTCAAAACCAGCTATATCTTTCTTTTTTTCAGCGATCTTATCAACAGAAGCAGTGGTCAATTCAAGAGCATTATTGGCGTTACTTACAGCGAGAGCTGCACGCTCCTCAGCATGGGCAAGTTGATCATTTAAAACCTCCTTTTCCTTTTTGGCGAGAGCGAGGTCATCCTTTAAGCTCGCCCTCTCTTTCTCACAGGCATCTTTCTCAGCAGCAAAGCGTTCCTGTGCTATCTTCAGTTCGGTATTAATCGCCCGGAGATCTTCCACTTCCTTCCTCTAAGCCACCCGTTCCTGGCTGTTTAAGTCAAGCTCACTGCGAAAACGCTCCCTAGCACTCTCCAGCTCGAACCTGTAATTCTCTTCATCTCTTCGAGCTAAAGCCAGTTGGGCCTGTGCATCCTCTAGTTCTTTTTCGATTTTGCTCCTAGCCTTATCATCATTATCAATCTTCACCCTGGCTGCTTCCGTCTCCATCTGGCGGATGATAGTAGAAAGTGTAGCAGCATGCTTCTTCATTACCCCGTATTGTTTAGCCACATGGCATACCTACCTTATCACCTCTGTGTCCTAATCCTCGGGGATCGGTTCAAGATCCGGGACGAATATCATTCTCTCAAAGAAAATATCAGGGAACTGCTTTCACAAGCACTCTAGTTTAACCTGAATTTTAGAACTAGGAGCAATATTCTGCGCGGCGATGGTATCCAAGTTGTGCTCGCTAGAAGAAACAAGAGATGTCTTTCTCTTCTCTACGATCTTAACCTCATCTTTGTTTCTATCCTCTGGCTTGTGGTGTTTTTTAGAAGACTGGACATGAGAAGGCGTACTCTTTGGAGGGGTTAAATCTCAAGGATGTTGCTTTCCCCCAGCCGGTAACGATGGACGAATACAAGTGGTGTAAAAGTGTGGTGACAAGTTGTGCATGTGAATTGTGCATCCCGTGTAATCCCCTCAACGGACCAGGGCCCGGAGTTAGGCTCGTCTGTTTGATTTCTTTTTCTCCAACTGGAGCATTCGTTTCCTCAGGGATAGGAAAAAATGGCTCCCCTCCAAAGTCTTACTACGTATAGATATTGTTAGACCAAAAAGTGGTTCTAACACCCAAATTGAGTAAAAGCAAATAAGATGAGATAAAAATAAAAATGAACACACAGGATTTATAGTGGTTCTGCGAAGAAATGCCTACGTCCACTTGTTTTTCACTATATTCAATGATTCAGTTGTAAATACAATGTAATTTTCACTTGACTTCACTCACAACTCACTTATGTTCACTCAATTGACTAAAACAAATAATGAAAGAAGATTTGGATTCTCCGGGAGTACTGGAGTTCGAATTATGGAGGTGATTGAATTCTCGAAGTGCGTAAAAAAGATCCTTTTCTTTGTCTCCAGACGGGGTATTTATAGGTGTGAATTTGCTCAAAATCCGATCCGGGTCGGAGCCACGTGTCGTCCATCCCACTAGCTTCGGGTTCGGATGAATTATTGTATTGACAACGCATCAGAGTAATGAACGTTATGGGTAGGAACTGGTCATAGCCGATCCGGATGTTCAGGCGCTTATGCAGGGGGGACAGTATGGAAAATGGGTTCGGGTCGGAGGTATATGTATCAGGGATTCGGATCGGGATATCCGATCTGACCCTGATTGATTTGGTGACAACAACTCTCTCTTTTCTTTATTCTGCTTTTCATCCGAACCGTCTCTGTAGCAGCTGGGTGGCCTTCCGATCCATCTTGAAGAATATTGCCCTCCGATCCGAACCGATACGTTGCTATAATCCGACCCGAATGATTGCAGCTGTCAGATCGAGGCTGTAGCGTCTTCTCCGATCTGAGTTGTAATGGTCTCTCCGATCCGAACCGAAGTTTTCTAATTTGAAATGCTCTTTATTGCTTGATACCTTGACTTTGTGTTGCCTAGTCCACAAAGTAAGCTAACACTTTGCCCACTCAAAGGATGCTTCTGTTGGAAACGGAGCATAATTTGATTGCCATGACACAATACCTTCATCCTTCCTTTTGAATTCACATTCCAAGTTATCGTTCATTATCCTGTTCGGTTCGGGCTCCGACCCGAACGGATTTCTGGCTTGGGTTCCGACCCGAACAGATCTCCATCCTCCTGTACTCTGCGATGGATTTGTGGGCCAAGCTGTGTCACTGGGCTTTTCGAGCTGGTCCGATCGGGAATACGAACAGCCAGCCTGTTTTTTTTTATATAAATTTACTTCAACTCTCTTCTTTTCTTTCATTCGCTGTTCTTGCTCATTCGAACCGATTCCACATCGAAGCCTTAGTCTTTCCAAGAAACTTCAAAATTTTCGCTTCCATCTTCGAATAAAATACATAGGTAGTCTTGTAATCTTTAATCTCGTTGCCATAATCGCTTTTAATTTACATCTGCAGCTAGTTTGAACGATTCTAGCAAAGTAATTGAATAATTCCATCACCACGGCTTCCTCCATCCTCCGCCTTCGTCGTCAATGGCATCGACGCCATTTCGAGGCGTTGGAGGAGGGTATTGAAACTCGTTATTGAATACTTGAGTGCTTAATCTCTCGACTTTAATTAAGGCTTAGGATTTCGAGTTGGGTTCGCTACTTAAGAGGAGGAAGAGGAAGGAAATTGAAGAAGATCGGTTCGGGTAGGGGAACAGTAGGAGAAAGAGGAAAAGAGAGAAATTCACAGAGCCGGATCGGGTCGGAGCAATAGGGCCATGAAATGAGTCTTAACTTGTTTGACCGGGTCGGGTCGGATCTACGAATACAATGGAGGTCAAGACTTATGCGCTCGGATCGGACCCGGTTTTGAAACAAAAGAGAGAATAGGGGTCTGGTTATCCAGGTTAATCCGACCCGCTCCGGGTGTCAATCTCCGAACCGATCCGGATATATCTCTCTGAGCATGAGCCTTTGCTTACCTGATCCGAACCTGGTGTCTGCATCTGAACTGAAAACTACTCAATTCAAAACGCAAACTTTCATCCAACTATATTTAAAAGATATTACTCCCAACTTCATGAACAGTTAGGATAGTGCCTTGCGGACATAAAAGAACATTAAGAACTACTCTGACTATCACTTTCTCTTCAAAGTTTCGTCTTACATTGTTGCACCTTTACTTTTCATTTCTCACATTTGCCGCACACATTTTAGTTCACACACATGCACAGGGGGGTAAGGGCTAATTTACTCTAATTCGCGCTATTGCTTCTTCAATAGTTCTATGACAATGAGGCCCAGACGTTCTTCCAGACTAGCTGAGAGGAAAGAAGCTCCGGAAACTTCTAACAAAATCACTCTCGAGGATATTTCTTCTTCTTCGGATCCAGAATGGGACAGCGAGGGTCCAGACTACGGGGTTGGAAATCGAGAAAGCAACGAGGCTTCTTCAGAGAACGAAGTTTCTTTGGGTTTTGAGGAGGAAGGAGGGATTGGTGACAATCGAGCCCCTGATGAATTTGAGTCAGCCATTATATTGGAATCACCTTCAGACTCCGTTGAATCAACAATCGACAACGATCGACTTGTCCGAATTTGCTTAAAATACGGGATAATGAAAAGGGACACTCTAGTGCCCTCACGCTCTGACCGTCCCCACAACCCTCTAGGAGGATATATGGCGGTCACTCGATTGATGTGCATGGTCGGCGCCATTCCTCCATTCTCTCCCTTCATCGTTGATTTTTTAAGACAAATGCGGATTGCCCCCATGCAGTTGCATCCCAATTCATATGCCTATTTGCATACCTTGTACATAGCATATCATGAAATCTTAGGCATAGAACTCACGTTCGATGACGTTCACTTCTTCTATAATTTCAAGCATCGGACTCGGGAGACTCCACCTTTCTGCTACTTTGAATCAGTTCCAAAAAGGAAGATAATCTCTGCACCATTTAGCAGTAAAGCTGGAGACTTCAGACTAGAATGGTTCTACGTGAAGCGATAGCCTGGATGCGCCAGTAGATGGACAAAATCAAGAAAAGCACTGATTTTCTAAATCCGGAATCTATACACTTGAATCATCACCCTGACCTGTTTTCCTTTTTGTTTGCAGTCGACAACCCCAAACAGATATCAGAACACGTGTTCTATGATCGGATGCACCAACTTCTTATTGGCGATCAGAAATTCTTGACTATCGACGAAGTCCTTAAAGACGAATACCTTCACTTTCATGGGTTGTTATCTGTTTTTCGTAGCATCGGTCATGGGACGGTCCCTTACGCATACATTCCTCCAGTGGAGGTGGTTCCAAAGACAGGAGAAGGCTTAGGAATTCCTATAGTGCCTCTTCAAGCTTCACCTTCTCCATCTTCTACACAAGATGACGAATTGGCTAACCTGGCCAAAAGGGATCGGGAAGGATATGCTGCCCCCGAGGAGGCTACTTCTCTGGAAAAGTCAACATCCCCAGCAGAGTCGCCACTTAATGCTTCCGAGGGGAATATTCCTAGTACCGATGAGCAAATATTTCAGGGTTTGGGGGATCTCCCCTTACCCGAGACTATATACACTTCAGAGGATTTCAGGAAGGATCCTTTAGTCTTCACCTCTTCCGAAGAGACCACTCCCGCTAAGGCCAAAGAGCCTACTCGTACTAGTTTAGCTTCAGACTAGTGTCGGTTGGGGGGAAACACACCACTTAGGATACACTTTACACAACAGCATTAGCATCCATTGCACCTCTTTCTTCGTGAATCCATTAACTCTAAACTTCGTTTGTTTTACCGTGCAGGTACGATGTCTCGATCTTACTATGATATAAGAAAGCTTCATCGCAGAATGTCAAATCCTCCTCAGGATGTCGAATATGATCGTCGTGATGATCGCGGTAGGGATGAGAGAAGGCCTTACGGTCCTTATCGCTCTCGACCCTCACGTTCTCGCTCACCAGTTCGGCCAGAACAAGAGAAATACAAGGGTTATCAGAGCCGCAGGGAAGAGGACAGACCACCATCTAAAGACTCCACTTCTTCCCATGAAAAGCACAGTAGAGAGAGAACTCCTCCAAAAGAAACTGGGTCTCGAAGTAAGCACAAGGTCCCTGCCACTAAACGAACTAGAACGGACAAAGAGACTACTGAATCCTCTTCACACAGGGACACCGAATTATCAATTCCCGCTCCTCCCCAACTAGATGCGGGAACTGCAGTAAAGCTGGCATATTTAGAGGAGCAATTTCCCGAGCACTACTTCGAGACCTTGACTTTTTTACCTACTCTTGAACCTATTTCTTCTAATTGGGCAGATGAAGCCAAAGCAAAGATTGATGCGGTGGGAAAACAATATACCGAGATGTTCAAGTATTCACGCAATCTTTCTAGAATCGTCCGCACTCTAATCACAAATACCAATTCAATGCAAAAGACCGCAGAGGAGGATGCTAAGGCCTTAAAAGCTCTAGGAAAAGATTTAGAAGACACTCAAGCTCAGTTAGCTGACGCTCAAAGGGACGCTTCTAACTTCAAACAATAATTCGAGGACATGCAAAAGCGTTATCATGACTTGCTTGAGTCTCACACTCAGGAGCGCTCTGAACTAAAAAAGCAAGCTGACGAGGCCAAGTCAGAAGCTGCTAAGACACGCCTTGCTTATGCTGAGCTTGAACGGAAAAACGCCGAGTTAACAGAGAGGAGTGTTGAATTAGAAAAGAAGAATGCCGACTTGGCTTCAAAGCTGTTGGAGGCAGAGAATAGGGCTGCCCTGGCCGAGGGCAATGTGGAGTGTGCTATTAAATCTGTGGAGGAAGCCCGTAAGCAACTACCAGAGGCGGAGGCTGATATTCAGGGTTTCGGCGAGCTAATGATTGAATTCTTCGCACATATTATTCGTCGCCGAAACATTTCTTGGATCGAGGACTATCCAGCCACTCTAGTTCAAATATGGAATCAGATCGTCGAGTGGGAAAAAGAGGAACTTAAGGTCGATTCCCTCGATGAAGATAAACTGATGGAGAAATACTTGAGAGATGATGAACCGGAGCGCCTAGCTGAAGGGCGCCGCCTTATTGCTGAGGCCATGGAAGAAGAAAGACAGAAGTCTAAACAAAAAACTATTCTCGAAATTGGTTCCTCTTCTTCTGCCCCTGCAACTTCCGAAGTAGAAGGGTATGATCCCGAAAATCCGGGAATTCCCCGAACAACTCTGCTATCCCCTATTCCTGAAATAGCCCCAGAGGTAGTAGTCACCCCCGCTGAGAAGTCTTCGGAAGGTATCCCTATCTTTTCTCCTCAATTTGCCAAAGCTATTTCTACCTTTCGCCACGTGATTGAACAATCGATGAGAGACCCATTTTTTCGCCTGAGTTGATAACTGTTGCTTCTCATTCTGTAGGTGTTGAATCATCCGAAAAGACAGATGCATCTCAAGGAGCCGCCGCTGGTACAAAGCCCGCAGATAGGGCCAAAAAAGGGGAAGACAAGGCTGCTTCTATAGACTTGGGAGAAGGAAGTGAGCCAACTAAGGTCACCACTCCCCATGATGAAGAAATGATAGCAGCTTTAAAGGACGACGGCGGAGACGGGGGGCATGAAGAGGAACCATAAGTTGCAATAACCTGAGAGTCAAAAAGTGCTGATGACATTACCTTGGCTGCAATGAAGGCTGATCAAGACAAGCGCATGCAATTAAAGGCCGAAGAACTAGACCCTGAGGTCCTCAAGCCCCTCGCAGTTGTGGATGCGGGATCAAGGTTAGTTGTTAAGCTCTCAACTAGATCTATTACAGAGGAACTCGCTAAAAAATCTTCTCTTGATTCCAGCGCCCCGCCCTCCGGGAAGAAGTCTACTGGCTCCAGCACCGCATCTTCCGGAAAAAAGAAGTCAAAACGGATCTTGAGGGAGGCTGAGAAAGAAGCAAAAGACGCGGAGAAAGCCGCCAAGAAATCCAAGGCTCATTCAAAATCTAAATAGTGGATTGCCTTGTATCGCTTTAGCATTTAGTGAACCAATAATTGCTGCTACAAAAGTAGCTCCTGCACTTTCTTTTTTAGCTATTTTCCTGTACAAATTCATTCATTTGTAAATAAAAATAACTCATTTTTTGCAACGTTTGTTTGTTAGTAGTTCTGCACTTACGTAAAAATGCATGTCTATAGTTGTGAAACGAAGTTGTGGAGGGGGGAAATATGCATATACATACGTGTCCCTAGTCAATTCCCACAAACTATTTAATGCTTAGTCGAGCAATCTGAATGCTCCCGATTCTCTGACGGGATAGCACTTCCTATGCCGTCGGTACCTGTCGCTTTTTCTGGCATTTCTTTTAAACTCTCTCTCTCTTTCTCTTGAGAGTTAGAGTTCGAGCTCGGTCATCTATTTATTCCCCGGTCTTTCAACGGAGAAAGATTCCTTTCTCAGCGCTCAGTCGGAGACGCCTTTATACTCTCTTTCTCTCTGGAAAGTTAGAGTTAGGAGGAGAATTTCTTTTTCAGCGCTCAGTCGGAGACTCTTTTATACTCTCTCTCTCTCTCTGGAGAGTTAGAGTTAAGAATGTCGTTTTCTCATTCTTTTATGTCTTATCGCACAAATAATCGTTGTGCTTCTTTTTATGTCTAAACTGTTTTCAACCTTTTTAAGCTGTGAGTTATCCTGTATCTTATAATCACAACAGAATAACTGATAAATGTATATACGTAATGCATAAAAGTAAATAGCACACAGTATTTTTATAGTGGTTCGGCTAAGTCGTAGCCTACATCCTCTTTATAGTTCTTCATTCATATCGTCAGATTTTCCCAAGGCAAGTCATGCCTTATTACAGAGTTCATAAGAAAAATAACACAAAGTACAACATTTCTAATCCAAATATCGCATTAAGTGCTGGGCATTCCATGCTCTGGGGACTTCTTCGCCATCTACGGTCGTTAACTTAAAGGTTCCTTTTTCAAGTTTCCGTTGGATGACAAAGGGTCCTTCCCATTTTGGGCCGAGGTGAGGAAGGGATGGAAAAACTCTCTTTAGCACCAAATCTCCTGGTTCAAAAGTCCTGAGGCGAACTTTTTTGTCATAATAGCGTGCCATTTGATGTCGATGTCTTGCCGCACGCAAATTTGCTTCATCCCTTTTCTCTTCGAATTCATCAAGAGACTCAAGTAAAAGCGCCCGATTTGTCATCGGGTCATAATATGTCACCCTGTGGGAAGGAACTTCTAGTTCAACTGGAATTACTGCTTCTGAGCCAAAGGAGAGAGAGAATGGGGTATGACCGGTGGCTGTCTTAAATGTTGTTCGATATGCCCACAAAGCTAGGGGCAATTCGTCAACCCATCTTGCCTTTGCACGCTCTAACCGTTTCTTGAGGATGGATTTTATTACTTTGTTTATTGCCTCTACTTGCCCATTTGACTGCGGATAGGCAACTGTAGTATATCGCTTGTCTATCTTATACTTCTGACAGAAATTTCTGAATTCAGTACTATCAAACTGGGTTCCGTTGTCAGTAATAATCGTCCTTGGGATCCCGAACCGGCATATAATATTTCTGACCACAAAACTTATCACCTTTCTTGCTGTGATCTTAGTCAAGGGCTCAACTTCCACCCACTTCGTAAAATAGTCCACGGCCACTATTGCATACTTAGCTCCTCCTTTAGCAATTGGTAAAACTCCAATGATATCAATTCCCCACGTGGCAAATGGCCAAGGACTCACCATTGATTTAAGTTGGGTCGACGGTGCTCTGGGAATTTTGGCGAATCTCTGGCACTTATCGCAGCGTCGTGAATAATCAGCTGCATCTTTATTGATCGTAGGCCAGAAGTATCCGTACCGCAATATCTTCTTTGCTAAAGTTTGACCTCCTGTATGATCTCCACACTCACCTTCGTGTACCTCTCTTAGTACACGCTTGATGTCGTCGTGTGCTATACATCGCAACAGGGGCATAGAAAATCCTTGCCTATAAAGAGTATCATCTTATATGACATATCTGGTAGTTTTGCGAACTATAGCTCTTTTCTCACTCTTCTTTGATGGGAGTGTCCCAGTCTTAAGGAAATTCTTAATTGGAGTCATCCACGACTCCTTCTCTGGTTCCGCTTCAAAGGCGAATTCAATTTCCATTTACTCAAAACTTGGTGATTCCAACGTTTCAATTGGAATTATTTCAGTCTCTTCTGGATTGTCGGAACTAGCCAGCTTTGCCAGCCTATCCGCTTTCTGGTTTTCAACTCTGGGAATGTGCGTTATGTTGTACCGCTCTAAGCTATTCAATAGCTCTCTCACTTTCTCGAGGTAGGCGATAAGTCGAGGTCCTCGAGCCACAAATTCCTCTCGCACTTGGCAAACAACAATTTTAGAGTCACAGAATATGTCTAACATTTTTACTCCGAGGTCGTTAGCAAGCTTCAGCCCGGCAATCAGGGCTTCATTTTCAGAGTCATTGTTAGTCGCCGAAAATTCTAATCGCAGGGCGTAATATAACGACCGTCCTTCGGGAGTGACTAAGACGATTCCAGCTCCGGACCTTCGGTCGTTCTTGGCTCCATCTGTATATAGTTTCCACGGATTTATCTTTAGCTCATCCTCGGACTTAACCACTCTGTCATTGATTACTTCCTCCTCTTGAATGGTGAACTCCGCAATAAAGTCTGCTAGAGCTTGCCCCCTGATTGACTTTCGTGGTTGAAAACTCAAATCAAACTGACCTAGTTCTATGTTCCATTTGATCAACCTTCCCGATGCTTCGGGTCTCTGCAACACCTGCCTTAAGGGCTGGTCGGTGTATATGGTTATTGGATGGGCTTGGTAATAGTGACGAAGTTTTCGGGATGCGATCCGGAGGCTGTAAGCGAGCTTCTCAATTTCTGGGAAGTTGCGGTCTGCCGCTGCCAATTTCTTGCTTACGTAATACACTGGCCTTTGTACTTTATCTTCTTCTCGAACCAGGGCTGTACTGACGGCGTGAGCCGAGACTGCCAAGTAAACAAACAATTCTTCGTGAGCTACGAGCTTTGATAAAATCGGCGGTTTCTCTAGCAGTTCCAATAAATTTCGAAAGGCGTCAACACAGTCCGGAGTCCACTCGAAGTTCTTCTTTCCTCTTTTAATCAAATCAAAAAACGGAACACATTTGTCTGTGGCTTTGGAGATGAATCTACTCAGTGCCGCTACTTTCCCTGCAAGACTTTTGACGTCTTTAATTCTCCTCAGCTCTTCGATATTTCTAATCGCTGCTATCTGGCTAGGGTTGATTTCAATTCCTCGGGAACTCACAATGAAGCCAAGGAACTTTCCCGGTGCCACTCCAAATGAGCATTTCAGAGGATTCAATTTCATCCGGTACTTTCGCAAGATACCAAACATTTCCGCCAAGTCTTGCGTATGTCTGGAGGACTGTTTCGATTTGACAAGCATATCATCCACATAAACCTCCATAGTTTTTCCTATCTGATTATAAAACATTATGTTCACCAAGCGCTGATAAGTAGCTCCAGCATTTTTCAATCCGAATGGCATTACAACATAACAATATAATCCCAAATTCGTAACGAAGCTTGTATGTTCTTGGTCTGGCATGTGCATAGGAATTTGGTTATATCCAGAATATGCGTCCATGAAAGAGAGAAGTTCATGACCTGCTGTCGAGTCTACAAGCTGGTCAATCCTGGGAAGTGGGAAACTATCTTTTGGGCAAGCTTTGTTTAAATCTGAAAAGTCAATGCAAGTCCGCCACTTTCCGTTTGGCTTCTTTACTAAGACGGGATTCGATATCCAGTCGGGATATGTCGAATCTCGAATAAATCCATTCTGCTTTAACTTCTCTACTTCCTCTTTGAGAGCAGCCGACCTCTTTGGGCCCAGCCTGCGTCTCTTTTGCTTCACAGGAGGATGCTTCGGATTTACATTCAATTTGTGACTTATAATGGATGGCGATATCCCATACATGTCAGCATCGGTGCAGGCAAACACATCTAAGTTTGCCTTCAAGAAGTCCGTTAGTTCTTTAGCTCGACGTGGATCCAATTGAGAACCAATCTTCAAAACTTTTGTCGGATCAGCTTTATCAATAGGAATTTCCACTGTCGCTTCATTACGAGTTGCATTCCTAGCCTCTGGTTCCTCGTCTTTTCTGGGATCCAGGTCTTCGGGCGTTCCTTTGGGCAACTCCTTTGGGGTCAATCTCTCTAATTGCTATGCCGAGCCCCCCTTTGAGGGGGATGAGGCTTCTTTACTCTCAACGTTAAGTCCTTTCATCAACATCTTTAATTCGGCCACGTAGCAGGCCCGTCCGGAAACTTGATCCCCTCTCATTACTCCAGTTCCGGCTTCGGTTGGGAACTTAAGTAACAAGCACCAAGGGGCGATACAAAATCTAAATTCAGCAAGGGCAGGCCTCCCCAAAACTGCATTATAAGGCGAATCTACTTCCAATACTATGAACTGAAGCATCCGCACTCTTCTACGTTCTCCTTGCCCTAGGGTCACGGGCAATTCTATGTATCCCATGGGGGCTGTCGACGCCCCGTTGAAGCCTCTGATCCATCCTTCACATGGCTTCAAGTCTTCAGATTCAAGCTTCATCTGATCAAATGACTTCTTGAACAAAATATTAACGGAACTCCCATTGTCTAATAATACCTTATGGACCAAGGCCGGCCCAATGGTGGTAGTAATAATCAACGGATCATCGGTGGGTGATTGGATCCCAGTATTGTCTCGGCTGCGAAATACCACGTCGTCAAACATGGTCTTCTGTTGTTTTATGGGGGTGATATCTTCCAAATCATCACCTTCATTCACGTCTAGATGCTTGGCAGCATTAACATATTGATCCATTGATGTGAAACTTCGGATTGCTGGGTGAGGTCTGCCTACTATGGAGTTGATAACAATTCCTTTACCTTTCTGCTGCGCTGTAGGCTTGGGAGCAGGTAGAATCTGTTTTGGAGCCTGCTCTCCTTGCCCCCTGTCCCTCGGGGCAACCTTGTACTCATCCAACTTTCCTTCACGCAGCAGCTTCTCAATCACATCCCTCAAATGCCGACATTCATTGGTTGAATGCCCATGAGTTCCATGAAACAAACAGAATTTCCCTGTCGCCATTTCTTTCTCGGTCGAATCACGAGGTGGCGGTCTTTTGTACTGTAACACATTGTACGTATCCAGATGAATATTTTCCAAGGTGTCGTTCAATGGTGTATAATTCTCGTAGTTCTGGAATCGGGGTCTTTTGTTAGGGTCACTTCCCCTATTTCTGTTTCTTCTGTTACCGTTTGGGTTATGGTTATTGTTGTTGTTACCCCCGCTTCCAGCATTGCTGTTTCCACCCTTGTTTCCTACATTTACTTCAACCTGGCCAGAACTTTCCCCAGACTGCTTCACGGCCATATTACTCTGCACATTCTCCTTTGAAGCCGTCCCAGACTTTCTCTTTCGGTTTGCCCGGGCCTCCTCTCGCCTTAGATAAATATCAGCTTTTTCGTAGAATATCTCCCTTGTGGAGGGTGTTTTCCCAGAAA
Source organism: Allium sativum (assembly GCA_030737875.1). Classification (NCBI taxonomy): domain Eukaryota; kingdom Viridiplantae; phylum Streptophyta; class Magnoliopsida; order Asparagales; family Amaryllidaceae; genus Allium; species Allium sativum. The sequence continues at coordinate 256,421,807 of CM060924.1, read as the reverse complement.
GGTAATCTCCAAACTCAGATTCAGGATCGACTCCTTCCTTCACTGCCATCAGAATAGTGGGCTCATGAGGGTCACTGACCTCAGTCACAACTTGGTTAAAACGGTCAAGATATGCCCTCAAAGACTCTCCTGGTGCCTGCTTGATTCTCGATAATTCAATAACACTTTTGGACTTTCGGGCATGGAGTCGGAACTGGTTCATGAAACGCTCGCTTAGTTCCTTGTAATTTGAAATCGAACGAGGAGGAAGTCGGGTAAACCAGAACAGCGCCACATCTTCTAAGTAGATTGGGAATGCTTTGCACTTTACTTCATCAGGAGCAGCAGCAGCATTCATGAGCCACGAGTATCGCATCAAATGCTGTCCCGGATCAGTCCTTCCGTTGTACTTGTCCATCTGTGGCAAGTTAAAGCGTCGGTGAAATTGGAAGTCGAGGATATCATCGGTGAAGGGAGTATGGCTTCGCTCAATGCCATAATCTTCATTTGTATAGTTCCGGCTCTCGGACATGATCTGGCGAACCATTGCCTGCACATCAGCATTAGTTAGGGGCCGCTCAGGTTCCCTGGCCCTAGTATCCGAGTTCCTTCTGGGTTCTTGTTCAGGAGATGCCCTTCTTCTTCGAGCTGCCTCTGCTCGATTCCGTTCCCTGCGCTCCCGTTCGATCTCGGGAGGAGGGGACTGGAGTCTTTGCCCCCGAGTGGGGTCATTGTTTCCTAGCGCTCGTGCAATATCCTCACGAGATCCCAAAGATCCAAATGTCAGCTGCTCCACGTTCTGAGGTCGTTCGAGCGGCCTTCGTTCACGGGGTCGCTCTTCCTCGGAAGATGAAGATTGATCCGCTGGTGTGTGACGAACCGGTGATGGAGTTCTCTGTCGACGGAATTCACTAATCTCCCGACTCATGAGCCTCATATTTTCCTGCATCATGAGATTAGTGCACTCGTGAACTTTCATAGCCTCCCTTGTGCTCTCAAGCATGTCAAGTAAGCGCGAGAAATCTCCTTGAGTGATGGGCGCAGATGGATTGACCTGATCACCAACCCTGGTGGCTGGAATCGGAGCATTCGTAGGGACTCGAGTAGAGGTTCCAGCTTCACCAAGCATTGGGTCGGATCGGAGGTAGGAGGTCGGGTCGGTTCGGAGCTGGGGAGCCTGGTCGAATCGGTACGTGGCAAGCTGCTCGGGTCGGTTCAGATTGGGGGAATGCACTGCTTCAGAATCTCCTACCCGGATCGGATCGGAGCTCTCCCCCTGCTGGCGGCTCGGTTTCCTGCATTGGTTCTTCCTGCTGCTGAACTCTGCCCCCGAGACCTTGTTACGACCGCATTTTGCTGATCTTCGCCAGCTACATTTCCTCGACCAGATTGAACTTCTTTGCCTTTTCCTTTGGCCATGATTCTTTGACAATCACTTCAACAAATATAAAAGAGTGGAGAAACTTAAGGATTAACTTCTTTGAACTCAACGGTCCAAAAGGTAGAAAGAAATCCCAGAAAATGAAGAATTCAAATGAGAAATTCTCAGTGAAAGCACCGAAATGTTAGACCAAAAAGTGGTTCTAACACCCAAATTGAGTAAAAGCAAATAAGATGAGATAAAAATAAAAATGAAAACACAAGATTTATAGTGGTTCGGCGAAGAAATGCCTACGTCCACTTGTTTTTCACTATATTCAATGATTCAGTTGTAAATACAATGTAATTTTCACTTGACTTCACTCACAACTCACTTATATTCACTCAATTGACTAAAACAAATAATGAAAGAAGATTTGGATTCTCCGGGAGTACTGGAGTTCGGATTATGGAGGTGATTGAATTCTCGAAGTGCCTAAAAAAAGATCCTTTTCTTTGTCTCCAGACGGGGTATTTATAGGTGTGAATTTTCTCAAAATACGATCCGGGTCGGAGCCACGTGTCATCCATCCCACTAGCTTCGGGTTCGGACGAATTATTGTATTGACAACGCATCAGAGTAATGAACGTTATGATTAGGAACTGGTCATAGCCGATCCGGATATTCAGGCGCTTATGCAGGGGGGACCGTATGGAAAATGGGTTCGGGTCGGAGGTATATGTATCAGGGGTTCGGATCGGGATATCCGATCCGACCCGGATTGATTTGGTGACAACAACTCTCTCTTTTCTTTGTTCTGCTTTTCCTCCGAACCGTCTCTGTAGCAGTTGGGTGTCCTTCCGATCCATCTTGAAGAAGATTGCCCTCCGATCCGAACTGATACGTTGCTATAGTCCGACCCGAATGATTGCCGCTGTCCGATCGAGGTTGTAGCGTCTTCTCCGATCTGAGTAGTGATGGTCTCTCCGATCCGAACCGAAGTTTTCTAATTTGAAATGCTCTTTAATGCTTGATACCTTGACTTTGTGTTGCCTAGTCCACAAAGTAGGCTAACAGATATCGTCTAGTAAAGGAATCTTATTCAATTCCCTGAGTATTTGTTCCTCCGTTAACTCATCCTGAGCATTAGACTTAACCGGTGGTGAAGTTTTTAAGGGAGACTGCCCTCATAGGTCGGGACCTCCTTTGGCTTGTCAGCTCATCCCTCATCTCCATTGTATACGTTTAAATCTTCATCATCCTAATTGATCATCGATGAAGGACTCCTGTGGAGGTTGGTTGTCTCCACGACTTGGAAAGTTCCTTCTCCCTCGGTCGGATGCACATACTTGTAGGGTTTTCCCCCGCTCCAAGTCCGAATATTGTAACAACCCGTATTTTCAATAACCTGTAATAATGTAAATTGAGGCAGAATTTAATTCTAAAATCTGAATCAAGGGAAACGGGCTATGCCATTGCGTTCGTCGCGGAAAAATACGCGAAATAGAGTCCGAGTTTTCGAAAATCGGAGTCCGTATGACCCAGTTAAGGCCCATTGAAGTTTTCAGAAAATTCCTAAGTAAAAACAGATTTAAATTTCGAATTAAGAAAAAACAAGGGTTAGGGCAAACTGGCGCAGGCAGGAAAATTCCCGCCAGGACCCGCATGTCGACAGGCCTGTCGACAGGGTCCCTATGGTGTCGACAACCCTGTCGACAGGGGGTAGCCAGGCAATGTTGCCTGGCGCACCATTTTGATTTGGGCTGGGTTGTGTGGCTTGGTTCTAGAGAATTCCGAAATCTGACAGGCCAAAACCAACCTAGGGTTAATCCTAGGGCTAAAAACACTCTAATCTTCTATAAATAAGCCCCTAATCCTACCCTAAAACCCCATTAATCATTCTAGCAACCAAACTATGTCAAATTGATTTCTCAAATGGCCTCCACTTAAAAACCCTAGCCTCCAACCTCTTCATGTATCATTCCTATGAAGATTTTGATGTTCATACAAGCATTTCTAAGTTGTATGAATGATCATTAGCTTGCATACATCATCAAGTTGCAAGTTTTATTTGCTAAGCTAGAGTTTTTGGGATTTTTGTTTCTTATTGGAGCTTTGTTTTGGGTTTTATGCTTGCATAAAGGGCTTCTCAATCTTTATTAGTAGATTTGTGTCTTCATAATATTTGTAAGCCCTCTTATCTTCATTTTAGAAACTCTAAAGTTAATATGTGATGCAAGTTGGGATTTATGTATGTTTATTGAGTTATGCATGTTTATGCAAGTTCACTATGCCATGATTTGCAAGTTTATTGAGTTATGCATGTTTATGCAAGTTCACTATGCCATGATTTGCAAGTTTGATAAGTTATGCATATTTATGCAAGTTCACTATGCCATGATTTGCAAGTTTATTGAGTTATGCATGTTTATGCAAGTTCACTATGCCATGATTTGCAAGTTTATTGAGTTATGCATGTTTATGCAAGTTCACTATGCCATGATTTACAAGTTTGATAAGTTATGCATGTTTTTGCAAGTTCACTATGCCATGATTTGCAAGTTTATTGAGTTATGCATGTTTATGCAAGTTCACTATGCCATGATTTGCAAGTTTATTGGGTTATGCATGTTTATGCAAGTTCACTATGACATGATTTGCAAGTTTGATAAGTTATGCATGCTTATACAAGTTCACTATACCATGTTATGCATGTTTAATAAGTTAAGCATGTTTATACGAGTTCCCTATGCCATGTTAGGCAAGTTTAATATGTTATGCATGTTTATGGTAATATGCAAGTTCACTATGCTAAGTTATGCAAGTCTAACGTGTTATGCATGTTTGTTGTGATATGCAAGTTCATCATGTATGTTATGCCAAGTTCCCTCTTCCTATCCTTTATGCGTTATTACGAATATGTAAGCGATAGAATGACGTTGGGGGGGTTTGGGTAAACTTAAAATACATGAAAATATAAGATTGGGAATTTACCTTTTAAGTTAGGTCTACCCCTTGGGAATTTACCTATTAAGTTAGGTCTACCCAAGCATTTGTTGACTTGTAATTATGTTTTGAAATAAAGTGGACATGACACTTAGAAAACATAAGTGTGGCCAATTCGAGGTTGGGTTGAGTTTGTAGCGTAATTCTACCCGGAACCTACCGGCTTAACTAGTGGCTACAAACAATAGGACCCAATCTGAGAAGTTGGTCATATGGTGCCAAAACCCGAGGTTAGACTAAGTTGTGGTGTAAACCTACCCGGACCCGCCCGGCCTAACTAGTAACCACAACAAGGTCTAATGTGAGAGGATAAGGTGCATTAAATAAATTAATGCCTCATGATTAGGGTTAAGTCCGGGTCCACTAATACTTAACCAATTTGGGGATACGAGGGATTAGATGGGGTTAAGAAGTGAACTGTTGGTTACATTTAACTAATTTAATCCATGGTTAGTGAGGGGTTAAACCACACTTAACCCTCTTAGAAAACCCTAGCAACATTGTCTGTTCTAACAGTAATCCCAGTTTGGTATCATTCACAACCCTAGAAGCTAGGCTAGGGCGGGGCACGATTACTGGACAGATGTAAGCGACCAAAAGGCGATGGCTGAGTGGTACAGCGGTGCGGGTCCAGGCGGGCTACGGACGTGCACGTAGTCCGGTGTTGGACAAACTCGAGGCACGGGTACCAGTAGGTTAGGGCTGTGCATTATTGCTTAAGTGTCTGGGGTTGACACCCGAGGGCTTGATACACCCAAAGGTGGACCCAGCACAGTCTAACTACAACCATATGTGGGCCATATGGACACCAACACTTGACGTGTTAGGTTTATAGGGAGCCGATCGACTAGACCGTTGGGCTGGACCTTATATTAAGGTCACTTCATGTTATTGGGTTAAAAGCTTGGGCCAAGGGATCAATACCTGTTATGTTGGGTTGCTAGTACACCGTGGTGCAAAAACTTAACCTTGTTTTATGCGATGACACCTCTATCTATCTTGTAGTTAATTTGTCATGCCAGTATGTTGTTATCTATGATCATCTCAGTTTCCATCATGCTGTTAACTTTATTAGTTTATAGACTGATCGTAGCAGGGCTTACTCAGTCTTTTTGACTGACCTGTTTTCTTTCGCTTCTTTTCTTCCGTTTCCCCCCCCCCCCCAGGTTCTCAGGGTGGGAACATTGGTGCTTAGCTTGGATCGCTTACTCGTTTGCTGGATAGCTCATGTATGCCTGGACATTGAGCTCGCTATGGTTTATCATCTTTTAATTGGGGATAGCACTATGTATTTCAGTATTTCAGTTTATCAGATGATGTTTTTATCTAGACTTGTAACTTTGGGAAAATGACATTTTGATGTACCAGACTTGTGTTTTGAAATGGTTTAAAAATCTTCCGCTATTTTATCTACTTACTCTGTTTATTTATATATATGTCATGTCCTGCCTTGTTATATCATTATGCATGTTTACCTTGTTTTAAAAACGCCCTACCAAAGTCAGAGTTGCTTGCAAGAGCCACCCTGGCGGAGGTGGGGTGTTACATTTGGTATCAGAGCATATGGTTTACGAGAAGGGATAAAAAGGTTTTTAAAACTTTTGAAAAGAAAAACTATTTTCAAAACCAAGTATTAAGTATTTTCCAAAGAAAAGTCTAGTTATTTTTAAAAGGCTATTCCCCAAAAAGCCATTAGCACTATCCTTTGATCCCTCGTTTGAACTCTTTTCTTTTCGTTTCCAGCATGTCTGATAATCTCATCTTGCCCGAAGGGGTAACAATACCCGATTGGTTTCGTCGGTACTTGGAAGTCACGGCACCGGTCCCGGGTGTCTCTAATGTTGTCTTTCCAGTCAAGGCCGCTGTTCCTCCCCCTCCTCCTTCCGTAGCTGATGTTCCTCTTCTCCCTCAGCCTCCACAAGCGAATTTTGCGGAAACTTGTAAGAACTTTAAGATGATGGGTGGCAAGAATTTTAGTGGAACAGAGACTTTTGTAGAGGCAAGGAATTGGTTGAAAGAGACCGAAGATCTTTTAGCCACCTTTGATATAGGTGACCGCAGGAAGGTTTTATTGGCAGTATGGTTGCTAAAGGAAGAAGCTGCACGTTGGTGGGTAGTCACCACCGCTACTAGGCCAATTGAGACTTGGGATGACTTTAGAGGAAGGTTTGGACTAAGGTTCTTATCACTAAAGCAAGGGGACATGACTATTAGGGAATACATAGATAAGTTTAATCAACTGGCTCGGGTCGATTTAGACTTGGTTAATACAGCTCAGAAGAAGGCCCTGCACTTTGCTCTAGGATTAAACGAGCCATTACTTGGTTTGGCCATGTCTCATATACCCTAGGGGGCAACTTTCGAGAATTTGGTTAATTTGGCCCTACTTCAAGAAGAAGATAACAATGACAAGAAAGAGGTCAAGGCGAGTGAGTCTCAAGGCAAGAGAGTAAATTCCGGGAAACGGGGCAAGAATAACAACAACCGCAAGGACAAGCCAAGAGGGAATAGGAAATGCAACTTCTGTGGTGAAGTTGGACATATAGCCAGGGAATGTTGGAAGAAGAAGAGAAAGCGGGGCGAATGCTTTCATTGTGGTGAGTTTGGACATCTCAGCAAGGATTGCCCGAGGAAACAAGGGCAAGGTCAGACTCAGTGTGCAGGACTATCTGGAGGGCGAGTTCATCCCCTCAACACCGTTCGTCCAGCTTATGATAGAGGTAGTGTTTCTGTTGAAAGTCTTGTTTACATTTTCTGATTTTCCCTGTTCGTACTTTGTTTGATTCTGGCACATCGCATAGTTTTATTTCATCTGATCTAGTTGAAAGTTTGCACCTAAGTACTAGTCTAGTTGATGATCCCGTATGTGTTTCAAATCCAATTGGGGGTTCTGCCCGTTGTCTGTGGTCTGAGTGGATTTGAAAATTTCTATCTTGAGTATAGAATTCTCGTGGAATGTTTATATTCTCGGTTTCCGGGGATATGGGTTGGTTTTGGGCATGGAATGGTTGTCCTGTTTTGGAGCCATTCTGGGTTTTTGTATATAGGGTTGTGAGGCTCATGACTCGCCTCGGTAATACCATAGAAATTTCTAGCAACCCTATGGGTCCCGTCATGTTATGTTATCTTGAATCCCTCAACTCGTCTATCGATAGTTTGCAATCTGTGAGGGTGGTCCGAGAATATCCTGATATCTTGGGGGAAGTGAAGGGGTTACCCTTAGACGTGTGATAGATTTCCGCATTATCTGGTTGGTAATACCAAGCCAGTTTCGTGGCCGGTTAGGCACATGACCTCACGAGATGAGAGTTAAGAAAGTAAGTCAAGGAGTTGCTTGAGAAGAACTTCCTGAGACGAGGCATTTCCGAGTAGGGTGCTCCAGTAGTATTCGTTACTAATGTGGACAGTTTGCTTCGCTTACATGTTGATTATCGTGAAAAGAATAGACAACCGTTAACAAGGATCGATGATTTGTTTGATCAGCTTGTAGGAGCATCTATTTTCTTTTGATCTAGCTACCGGATTCCATCAGCTTAGGATGGCTGAGGATGGAATTGACAAGACTGCGTTTAGAACTCTAGATGGATTTTTAGAATGGCTAGTCATGCTATTTGGTTTGACTAATGCACCCGCATATTACGTGAACTTGATGGGTAGGGTGTTTAGGGAGTCCTTGAACAAGTTTGTCGTGGTCGTCGTAGACGATATTTTGATCTCCTTAAAAGAATGAGGAAGAGTATGCTAGACATCTCAAGGAGGTGATGGATACGCTTGGAGCCACCAGTTGAAGGTCAAGTTCTCCAAATGTCACTTTGGAGGAAAGAAGTTGGATTTCTTGGGCACATAGTTCCTAAGTAAGGCTTAGCGGTGGATTCCGCTAAAGTGGTTGCGGTTTAAGACCGAAAAACTCTGAGGAGGGCAATTGAAGTAAGAAGCTTTCTCCGTTTGGCTAGTTAGTTAGCATTCCCTGAGCTTAGACTTACTCTTCTGGATCAAGAAGGGGGTTTCACAGGAAGAAGACCCGCAGTTGGTCAAGAACATGGACCAGTCGATTCGAGGCGAGATGTTAAGTCACCTCGCTAGATATATTATAGATAACAAGGGATGACTAAAGCGCGATGAGAGATTATGTGTTCCTCAAGTAAAAGACCTGGTAAAGAAGGTTCTTGAAAATGCACATCACTCGAGGAGGTGGCCGAGTTGGTCTCAGGATGCATGTTGTGCCACCAGGTTAAGGCCAAGTCATAGGAGCCCAGTGGGCCATTACCTCTATTGGGGGTTCCGCAAGGGAAGTGTGAAAACATCTCGATAGATTATGTGGATGGACTACCTAGATCAAAGAAAGGGAATACGGGTATGAGGGACATAATAGGTAGACTCACGAAGAGTGCTCATTTCATTCCGGTAAAGAGCGAGAGGACTGCATCATGGTTAGCAACGGTTTATCCTCAAGAAATTGGCCAGTTTTGAAATAGCCTACAGGAAGCCATGGGTAGGCAACTGAATCTAGGTATGGCCTATCACACATAGGCGGATGGTTCATTTCGATTAAGCCTGAGTTATAGAAAATCACGTTTATAGGGCAATTGGCAACGAGGATTGGTATTTTCAAGAGAAAAATTCTGCTGCGTGGAATACATTATAGACGAGATCCAGGATTCACTAGTGAATTTTGGAGAGCTTGCACGAATCATGAGGTTATAATTATGTTTAAGCCAAGTATACAGAAAGAAGAATAAGTGGAAAAGGAAGACGAGAGGCGATAATGAAATGAGTTCCAACTCGAATTTTGGAAATAGGAGTTAGGAAGCCAAGGAATCATGAAGTGAAAGATAGTCAAAGCACAGTGGAGTTAAGCTCAAGGAAACGTGACTAAGAAGAGTGAAGACTAGATACGCGCATCATATCTCTTTTTAAGAGTGCATCCTTGATCCTTGTTTTCCTGTGGAGCTTGCTTGCAAGTTATCTTTTGTATATATCCTCTCGGTCCCATTCTCGATCTTATTTCTGTTGTAAACTCCATAAGGGGGTTAAGACTCATCGGTTAGTACTATATGTCAAAGTTTGAATGGATTTCTTGTAATCCAAAAAGGAGTTTATCTAGTTTATCTAGTTTATCGTGTCTATCTTGTCATGAGAACCTTAGGTAGAAACCCTTTGGATGAAACATGTATTTGAAACATGTTATGCTTGATGTTTGCAAGTGGTTGAAAGTGTTTGCAAGTGGTTACTCGTGGATGCATTATACACATTAGGCACTAGATCGGCTCACACACTCTTCATGTTGCATATGCATGAGTGTTTATGCTTATTCATGATTGAAACTTGTTGTGCCACCATATGGATGTTGCATATGGATGAATGTTATGTGCACTCATATAGATACTATGAATTTAGGAATTTGCATACATATGGATTCATTTCACTGACATACATATGCATTAAGGAGGTTTACTGTATCAGTAACCGCCTGACTTACATACATATGCATTAAGGAGGTTTACTGTATCAGTAACCGCCTGATTTTTGCATTAGGTAAGTACATATACACACACTTTTGCATATGTTCATACCACATTTAGAATCCTTTAAGGACAATGATTGCTCGTGGATGATGTTTTGAGTAGATGGATGTTGGATGGTAGGATATGTTCTTCCTAACTTGAAGATTTCGGGGACGAAATCCTTTAAGGAGGGGAGAATGTAACAACCCGTATTTTCAATAACCTGTAATAATGTAAATTGAGGCAGAATTTAATTCTAAAATCTGAATCAAGGGAAACGGGCTATGCCGTTGCGTTCGTCTCGGAAAAATACGCGAAATAGAGTCCGAGTTTTCGAAAATTGGAGTCTGTATGACCCAGTTAAGGGCCATTGAAGTTTTCAGAAAATTCCTAAGTAAAAACAGATTTAAATTTCGAATTAAAAAAAAAAACAAGGGTTAGGGCAAACTGGCGCAGGCGGGAAAATTCCCGCCAGGACCCGCATGTCGACAGGGTCCCTATGGTGTCGACAGCCCTGTCGACAGGGGGTAGCCAGGCAATGTTGCCTGGCGCACCATTTTGATTTGGGCTGGGTTGTGTGGCTTGGTTCTAGAGAATTCCGAAATCTGACGGGCCAAAACCAACCTAGGGTTAATCCTAGGGCAAAAAACACTCTAATCTTCTATAAATAAGCCCCTAATCCTACCCTAAAACCCCATTAATCATTCTAGCAACCAAACTATGTCAAATTGATTTCTCAAATGGCCTCCACTTAAAAACCCTAGCCTCCAACCTCTTCATGTATCATTCCTATGAAGATTTTGATGTTCATACAAGCATTTCTAAGTTGTATGAATGATCATTAGCTTGCATACATCATCAAGTTGCAAGTTTTATTTGCTAAGCTAGAGTTTTTGGGATTTTTGTTTCTTATTGGAGCTTTGTTTTGGGTTTTATGCTTGCATAAAGGGCTTCTCAATCTTTATTAGTAGATTTGTGTCTTCATAATATTTGTAAGCCCTCTTACCTTCATTTTAGAAACTCTAAAGTTAATATGTGATGCAAGTTGGGATTTATGTATGTTTATTGAGTTATGCATGTTTATGCAAGTTCACTATGCCATGATTTGCAAGTTTATTGAGTTATGCATGTTTATGCAAGTTCACTATGCCATGATTTGCAAGTTTGATAAGTTATGCATATTTATGCAAGTTCACTATGCCATGATTTGCAAGTTTATTGAGTTATGCATGTTTATGCAAGTTCACTATGCCATGATTTGCAAGTTTATTGAGTTATGCATGTTTATGCAAGTTCACTATGCCATGATTTACAAGTTTGATAAGTTATGCATGTTTTTGCAAGTTCACTATGCCATGATTTGCAAGTTTATTGAGTTATGCATGTTTATGCAAGTTCACTATGCCATGATTTGCAAGTTTATTGGGTTATGCATGTTTATGCAAGTTCACTATGACATGATTTGCAAGTTTGATAAGTTATGCATGCTTATGCAAGTTCACTATACCATGTTATGCATGTTTAATAAGTTAAGCATGTTTATACGAGTTCCCTATGCCATGTTAGGCAAGTTTAATATGTTATGCATGTTTATGGTAATATGCAAGTTCACTATGCTAAGTTATGCAAGTCTAACGTGTTATGCATGTTTGTTGTGATATGCAAGTTCATCATGTATGTTATGCCAAGTTCCCTCTTCCTATCCTTTATGCGTTATTACGAATATGTAAGCGATAGAATGACGTTGGGGGGGTTTGGGTAAACTTAAAATACATGAAAATATAAGACTGGGAATTTACCTATTAAGTTAGGTCTACCCCTTGGGAATTTACCTATTAAGTTAGGTCTACCCAAGCATTTGTTGACTTGTAATTATGTTTTGAAATAAAGTGGACATGACACTTAGAAAACATAAGTGTGGCCAATTCGAGGTTGGGTTGAGTTTGTAGCGTAATTCTACCCGGAACCTACTGGCTTAACTAGTGGCTACAAACAATAGGACCCAATCTGAGAAGTTGGTCATATGGTGCCAAAACCCGAGGTTAGACTAAGTTGTGGTGTAAACCTACCCGGACCCGCCCGGCCTAACTAGTAACCACAACAAGGTCTAATGTGAGAGGTTAAGGTGCATTAAATTAATTAATGCCTCATGATTAGGGTTAAGTCAGGGTCCACTAATACTTAACCAATTTGGGGATACGAGGGATTAGATGGGGTTAAGAAGTGAACTGTTGGTTATACTTAACTAATTTAATCCATGGTTAGTGAGGGGTTAAACCACACTTAACCCTCTTAGAAAACCCTAGCAACGTGGTCTGTTCTAACAGTAATCCCAGTTTGGTATCATTCACAACCCTAGAAGCAAGGCTAGGGCGGGGCACGATTACTGGACAGATGTAAGCGACCAAAAGGCGATGGCTGAGTGGTACAGCGGTGCGGGTCCAGGCGGGCTACGGACGTGCACGTAGTCCGGTGTTGGACAAACTCGAGGCACGGGTACCAGTAGGTTAGGGCTGTGCATTATTGCTTAAGTGTCTGGGGTTGACACCCGAGGGCTTGATACACCCAAAGGTGGACCCAGCACAGTCTAACTACAACCATATGTGGGCCATATGGACACCAACACTTGACGTGTTAGGTTTATAGGGAGCCGATCGACTAGACCGTTGGGCTGGACCTTATATTAAGGTCACTTCATGTTATTGGGTTAAAAGCTTGGGCCAAGGGATCAATACCTGTTATGTTGGGTTGCTAGTACACCGTGGTGCAAAAACTTAACCTTGTTTTATGCGATGACACCTCTATCTATCTTGTAGTTAATTTGTCATGCCAGTATGTTGTTATCTATGATCATCTCAGTTTCCATCATGTTGTTAACTTTATTAGTTTATAGACTGATCGTAGCAGGGCTTACTCAGTCTTTTTGACTGACCTGTTTTCTTTCGCTTCTTTTCTTCCGTTTCCCCCCCCCCCTAGGTTCTCAGGGTTGGAACATTGGTGCTTAGCTTGGATCGCTTACTCGTTTGCTGGATAGCTCATGTATGCCTGGACATTGAGCTCGCTATGGTTTATCATCTTTTATTTGGGGATAGCACTATGTATTTCAGTATTTCAGTTTATCAGATGATGTTTTTATCTAGACTTGTCACTTTGGGAAAATGACATTTTGATGTACCAGACTTGTGTTTTGAAATGGTTTAAAAATCTTCCGCTGTTTTATCTACTTACTCAGTTTATTTATATATATGTCATGTCCTGCCTTGTTATATCATTATGCATGTTTACCTTGTTTTAAAAACGCCCTACCAAAGTCAGAGTTGCTTGCAAGAGCCACCCTGGCGGAGGTGGGGTGTTACAAATATTATATCTGAAAGGCGGTGTTTGTGAAGGTTCTCAACGGTGATACATTTCTTGATTTTCAAGAAGTCATACTTGCTTTTAAGAAGGCGGGATAGTCGATCGTTATACACTGAGCCTTCTGTCTTGGGGAAAGTGTGATCTGCACAAAGAAAGGAAACATGTTAGCGTTTTGTTTATCTAATTAAGTCACTCATCCAGAGGCTTAAAACTTACTTGATTTAAGCCACTTTCTTGCGCACCCTTCCTGTAGTTTTATATAAAACCAATCAGCTTTGGGATCCCCTATATTGCTGTAACCATCAGACAAGACCTTCATGTTAGGTATTGATTCGAAGAAAGATAAGTTTGGAGTCGCCATAGAACAATGCTTGGAAAGATAATAGAATTTCAAATCTTTAAAAGTAAGCTCAGTCTGTAGGATTTCCGCATTTGCTATATATAGAGTGTATATGGCTGCGTAGGCATTGGGATGAGGCTGCATAGGAGTAATACTCAATCATCTAATGACCTCAGTGACGATTGGTGGAAATGGAGGGATTGCTCCTACCCAACACATCAACCTACTAACGGTCATATATCCTGGCAGGGCCAAATGGGGTCTCTCATCATTTCCTGGAGTCTTAACGTTATCCCATGATATCCCGTGTCTCAAGCATAATTTCTTAAACTTTGCATCATCTAGTTTGGAAGCCAGAGAATCAGTGAACTTCTCAATTTCCTTAACACCGGGGATCTCATCCGGAGCTCGGTCATCTACTTCGGACTCCTCTTCAAGTGAAGTACTCTCGAATGAATTTGATTATGTGGCAGCCTCATATTCGGATTTAGAATCCTCACTCTCTGGATCAACAGGAGGAACATCAGGATTGGGGTGTTCTGACAGCCTCGGGTTCGCCTCTGTCTCAGATCTTCTAGAAGAACGTTTATCTGACATTGCTGTTTTGGCGAGTAAACAAGAGAGATTAGAAAATAATTACCTGTGAACCCCGTGTATGTGCAAGTGATCTTGTGTGCAAGTGTGTATGATATTGGAAAGTAAAGTCACAAAATAAAATTGGATAAGCGCAATGAGTTTGGTAGAAAGTCATGTCGTTGATCAGTCCAAGAAGTTTGTCACAAAGGCTCTAACGTAACTGTCTAAAGTATTGTGATAACGATGCATTGTCAAAGTCAAAATGTGTTCGGGATCGTTAACAAGTTCGGTTCGCATGAGAAATGAGGATATAATCGCGATGTGTTCAGGTCGTAGAGCTTAAGCCAGATCGTGAAGAATGGGTCGTTCATTAAGCTCTCTATCAGAGGGATCTTGGGATCGTGACACAGTTAAACCAGGAATATATAAGCGGACCATTGAGCATATCCACGATCCACCTCAATACCGCAACCCAATCCATTGACATTTACTACACCTCGTTTTCCTCCATCCCGGTATTACCACGATCCGAAACCGAACCTCACTTACGATCTAAGATGGTCAATTCCTTCTTCTTCTCTCCTCTCCATTCATGAACATGAGCAGTTGAACCCATTTACATCACCGTCGCTCTCAAAGCATTGATTCCACGAAACTCCGCAAACCTTACCTTTCAAACCAGTAAAAACTCGAGGGAAATGAGAATGAAGTTACGTAAAAGCATTATTGGCGTAGTTACCTTTTTTAAGTTAGAGATGAATGGGTTTTCAGAAATTCGTGGTAAGGGTTTTTAGGGAGAAGAAGAGGCTGGCGGCGGCAACGAAAGGAAGAAGAAAGGGAGAGGTAGAGGGAGGCCCAAGTTATATAGGCATAACGGTGATTCCTGGTATCCCCTTTTTTGTCCCATTCGGTCAAACCTTCACAGTAGTTAAAAAATAGGTGTAATTGTTGAAATTAAGGGCTATGTAGAGAATTAGGGATAGGACTAAAAAGATGGGCTATTTTGAAGTATTAATGGAAGTAGTGGTAGTTTAAACATAGTAGGGGTAGATCGACAAATATGAAAGATGATGAATCTATTAGATTGGGTGATGAAAAAACCAACCCTTCACAGAATTTAATAAGTAGAGATAATTGTTGAAAGTAAGGGCTATTTAGAGAATTAGGGGTAGGATTAAAAAGAAAGACTGTTTTGAAGTATTAAGAGAAGTAGGGGTAGTTTAAGCATAGTCGGGGTAGATTGACAAATATGAAAGATGATGAATCATTTGAATTGGGTGCTGCAAAAACCATCCCATCATAGAAGTTAAAAAATAGGGGTAATTATTGGAAGTAAGGAATATTTAGAGAATTAGGGGTTGGATTTGAAAGAAGCACTGTTGTGAAGTATTAAGATAAGTAGGGGCAGTTTAAGCAATATAGGGGTAGATCGACATATATGAAAGATGATGAATCATTTGGATTGGGTGCTGCAAAAACCAACCCTTCATAGTAGTTAAAAAAATAAGGGTAATTGTGGGAACTAAGGGCTATTTAGAGAATTAGGGATAGGATCAAAAAGATGGGCTATTTTGAAGTATTAAGAGAAGTGGGGGTAATTTAAGCAAAGTAGGGGTAAATCGACAAATATGAAAGATGGTGAATCGTTTCGATTGGGTGATGCAAAAACCAACGGTTAACAAAAGTTTTCAAAGAGGGGTAATTGTTGGAAGTAAGGGCTATCTAGAGAATGAGGGGTAGGATTAAAAAGAAGTGTTGTTTTGAAGTATAAAGAGAAGTAGGTGTACTTTAAGGATAGTAGGGGTAGATCGACGAATAGGAAAGATAATGAATTGTTTATATTGGGTGCTACAAAGCCAATCCTTCACAATAGTTAAAAAAATAGGGGTAATTGTTGGAAGTAAGGGCTATTTAGAGAATTAGGGGTAGGATTAAAAAGAAGAACTGTTTTGAAGTATTAAGAGAAGTAGGGGTAGTTTAAGCATAGAAGGGTTAGATCGATAAATATGAAAGACGATGAATCGTTTAGATTGGGTGATAGTAATATCAACCCTTTACAGAAGTTAAAAAGTAAGGGTAATTATTGAAGTATGGGCTTTTTAGACCATTATGGTAGGATCAAAAAGGAGGACCATTTTGAAGTATTAAGAGAAATATGGGTAGTTTAAGCATAGTGGGGTTAGATTGACAAATATGAAAGACGGTGAATCGTTTGGATTGCGTGCTACAAAAACCAATCCTTCACAGTAGTCAAAAAATAGGGGTTGTTGTTGGAAAGAAAGGTTATTTGGAGAATTTGGGGTAGGATTAAAATGAAGGGTTGTTTTGTAGTATTAAGAGATGTAGGGTTAGATCTGAAAATATGAAAGATGATGAATCATTTGGATTGGGTGCTTCAAAAACCAACCCTTCACATAAGTTAAAAATAGGGGTAATTTTTGGAAGTAAGGTATATTTAGAGAATTAGGGTTAGGATTAATAAGAAGGGTTGTTTTTAAGTGTAAAGAGAAGTAGGGGTAGATCGACGAATATGAAAGATGATGAATTGTTTGGATTAGGTGCTACAAAAAACCAATCCTTCACAATAGTAAAAAAATAGGGGTAATTGTTGGAAGGAAGGGCTATTTAGAGAATTTGGGGTAGGATTAAAAAGAAGTGTTTTTTGAAGTATTAAGAGAAGTAGGGGTAGTTTAAGCATAGTAGGGATAGATCGACAAATATGAAAGATAACGAATCATTTGGATTGGGTGTTGCAAAAACCAACCCTTCATAGTAGTTAAAAAATATAGGTAATTGTTGGAACTAAGGTCTATTTAGAGAATTAGGGATATGATTAAAATGATGGGATATTTTGAAATATTAAGAGAAGTAGGGATAGTTTAAGCATAGTAGGGGTAGATCGACAAATACGAAAGATGATGAATCGTTTAGATTGGGTGATGGAAAAACCAACCCTTCACAGAAGTTAAAAAATAGGGGTACCTGGTTAATGTAAGGGCTATTTAGAGAATTAAGGTTAGGATTAAAAAGAATGATTGTTTTGAAGAATTAAGAGAAGTAGGGGTAGTTTAAGCATAATAGGGGTAGATTGACAAATATGGAAGATGATGAATTGTTTGGATTGGGTGCTACAAAAACCAACCCTTCACAGTAGTTAAAAAATAGGTGTAATTGTTAAAAGTAAGGACTATTTAGAGAATTAAGGATAGGATTAAAAAAATAGGACTGTTTTGAAGTATTAAGATTAGTAGAGTAGTTTAAGCATAATAGGGGTAGATCGACAAAAATATGAACGATGATGAATCTTTTGGATTGGGTGCTGTAAAAACCAACCCTTCACAGTAGTTAAAAAATAAGTCTAATTGTGGGAACTATGGGATATTTAGAGAATTAGGGATAGGATCAAAAATATGGGATATTTTGAAGTATTAAGAGAAGTTGGGGTAGTTTAAGCATAGTCGGGGTAGATCGACAAATATGAAAGATGATGAATCGTTTAGATTGGGTGATGCAAAAACAAATCGTTCACAGAAGTTTTCAAATAGGGGTAATTGTTGGAAGTAAGGGATATTTAGAGAATTAGTGGTAGGATTAAAGAGAAGTGTTGTTTTGAAGTATAAAGAGAAGTAGGTGTACTTTAAGGATAGTAGGGGTAGATCGACGAATAGGAAAGATAATGAATTGTTTGTATTGGGTCCTACAAAACCAATCCTTCACAATAGTTAAAAAAATAGGGGTAATTGTTGGAAGTAAGGGCTATTTAGAGAATTAGGGGTAGGATTAAAAAGAAGAACTGTTTTGAAGTATTAAGAGAAGTAGGGGTAGTTTAAGCATAGAAGGGTTAGATCGATAAATATGAAAGACGATGAATCATTTAGATTGGGTGATAGAAATAGCAACCCTTTACAGAAGTTAAAAAGTAAGGGTAATTATTGAAAGTATGGGCTTTTTAGATCATTATGGTAGGATCAAAAAGGAGGACCATTTTGAAGTATTAAGAGAAATATGGGTAGTTTAAGCATAGTGGGGTTAGATTGAAAAATACGGAAGACGGTGAATCGTTTGGATTGCGTGCTACAAAAACCAATCCTTCACAGTAGTCCAAAAATAGGGGTTGTTGTTGGAAAGAAAGGTTATTTGGAGAATTTGGGGTAGGATTAAAATGAATGGTTGTTTTGAAGTATTAAGAGATGTAGGGTTAGATCTGAAAATATGAAAGATGATGAATCATTTGGATTGGGTGCTTCAAAAACCAACCCTTCACATAAGTTTAAAAATAGGGGTAATTTTTGGAAGTAAGGTCTATTTAGAGAATTAGGGGTAGGATTAATAAGAAGGGTTGTTTTGAAGTATGAAGAGAAGTAGGTGTAGATCGACGAATATGAAAGATGATGAATTGTTTGGATTAGGTGCTACAAAAAACCAATCCTTCACAATAGTAAAAAAAACAGGGGTAATTGTTGGAAGGAAGGGCTATTTAGAGAATTTGGGGTAGGATTAAAAAGAAGTGTTTTTTGAAGTATTAAGAGAAGTAGGGGTAGTTTAAGCATAGTAGGGATAGATCGAAAAATATGAAAGATAACGATTCATTTGGATTGGGTGTTGCAAAAACCAACCCTTCATATTAGTTAAAAAATATGGGTAATTGTTGGAACTAAGGTCTATTTAGAGAATTAGGGATATGATTAAAATGATGGGATATTTTGAAATATTAAGAGAAGTAGGGATAGTTTAAGCATAGTAGGGGTAGATCGACAAATACGAAAGATGATGAATCGTTTAGATTGGGTGATGGAAAAACCAACCCTTCACAGAAGTTAAAAAATAGGGGTACCTATTGAAAGTAAGGGCTATTTAGAGAATTAAGGTTAGGATTAAAAAGAATGATTGTTTTGAAGAATTAAGAGAAGTAGGGGTAGTTTAAGCATAATAGGGGTAGATTGACAAATATGAAAGATGATGAATTGTTTGGATTGGGTGCTACAAAAACCAACCCTTCACAGTAGTTAAAAAATAGGTGTAATTGTTAAAAGGAAGGACTATTTAGAGAATTAAGGATAGGATTAAAAAAATAGGACTGTTTTGAAGTATTAAGATAAGTAGGGTAGTTTAAGCACAATAGGGGTAGATCGACAAAAATATGAAAGATGATGAATCTTTTGGATTGGGTGCTGTAAAAACCAACCCTTCACAGTAGTTAAAAAATAAGTCTAATTGTGGGAACTATGGGCTATTTAGAGAATTAGGGATAGGATCAAAAATATGGGATATTTTGAAGTATTAAGAGAAGTTGGGGTGGTTTAAGCATAGTCGGGGTAGATCGACAAATATGAAAGATGATGAATCGTTTAGATTGGGTGATGCAAAAACAAATCGTTCACAGAAGTTTTCAAATAGGGGTAATTGTTGGAAGTAAGGGATATTTAGAGAATTAGTGGTAGGATTAAAGAGAAGTGTTGTTTTGAAGTATGAAGAGAAGTAGGTGTACTTTAAGGATAGTAGGGGTAGATCAACGAATATGAAAGATAATGAATTGTTTGGATTGGGTGCTACAAAAACCAATCCTTCACAATAGTTAAAAAATAGAGGTAATTGTTGGAAATAAGATATATTTGGAGAATTAGGGGTAGGATTAAAAAGAAGGATTGTTTTGAAGTATTAAAAGAAGGTGGGGTACTTTAAGCATTGTAGGGCTGGATCGACAAATATGAAAGATGATGAATCATTTGGATTCGATGTTGCAAAAACCAATCCTTCACAATAGTTAAAAAGTAAGGGTAATTATTAGATGTAAGGGCTATTTAGTGAATTAGGAGTAGGATTAAAAAGGAGGATGTTTTGAAGTGTAAGGAGAAGTAGGGGTAGTTTAAGCATAGTAGGGGTAGATCGACAAATATGAAAGATGATGAATCGTTTGGATTTGGTGCTACAAAAACCAACCCTTCACAGTAGTTAAAAAATAGATGTAATTATTAGAAGTAAGGACTATTTACCAAATTTGAGGTAGGATTAAAAAGAATGGTTGTTTTGAATTATTAAGAGAAGTATGGGTAGTTTAAGCATGGTATGGGTAGATCGACAAATATGAAAGATGATGAATCATTTGGATTGGTTGTTGCAAAAATCAATCCTTCATAGTAGTTAAAAAATAGGGTTAATTGTTGTAAATAAAGGCTATTTATAGAATTTGGGGTAGGATTAAAAAGAAGGGTTGTTTTGAACTATCAAGAGAAGTAGGGGTAGATCGGCAAATATGAAAGATGATGAATCATTTGGATTGGGTACTCCAAAAATTAACCCTTCACAGAAGTTAAAAAATAGGGGTAAATGTTGTGAGTAAGGGATATTTAGAGAATTAGGGGTAGGATTAAAAAGAAGGGTTGTCTTGAAGTATTAGGAGAAGTAGGGGTAGTTTAAGCATAGTAAGGGCAGACTGACAAATATGAAAGATGATGAATCATTTGGATTGGGTGTTGCAAAATCCAAGCCTTCACAATTGTTAAAAATAAGGGTAATTGTTGGAACTAAGGGGTATTTAAATAATTAGGGATAGGATTAAAAATATGGGCTATTTTGAAGTATTAAGAGAAGTAGGGGTAGTTTAAGCCTAGTAGGGGTAGATCGACAAATATGAAAGATGATGATTCGTTTAGATTGGGAGATGGAAAAATCAACCCTTCACAGAAGTTAAAAAGTAGGGGTAATTGTTGAAAGTATGGGCTATTTAGACAATTAGGGGTAGGATTAAAAAGGACTATTTTGAAGAATTAAGAGAAGTAGGGGTAGTTTAAGCACAGTCGGTGTAGATTGAGAAATAAAAATGATGATGAATAATTTGGATTGGGTGCCGCAAAAACCAAACCTTCATAGAAGTTAAAAAATACGAGTAATTGTTGGAAGTAAGGGATATTTAGATATTTGTGGTGAGGATTTAAAAGAAAGATTGTTTTGAACTATTAAGAGAAGTATGGGGAGTTTAAGTATAGTAGGGGTAGATCGACAAATATGAAAGATGATGAATCATTTGGATGGGGTGCTGCAAAAACCAACCCTTCACATTAGTTAAAAAATAATGGTAATTGTGGGAACTAAGGGCTATTTAGAGAATTATGGATATAATCAAAAAGATGAGCTATTTTGAAGTATTAAGAGAAGTAGGGGTAGTTTAAGCATAATAGGGGTAGATCGACAAATATGAAAGATGATGAATCATTTAGACTGGGTGATGCAAAAACCAACCATTCAGAGAAGTTTTCGAATAGGGGTAATTGTTGGAAGTATGGGCTATTTAGAGAATTAGGGGTAGGATTAAAAGAAGGGTTGTTTAGAAGTATAAAGAGAAGTAGGCGTAGTTTAAGCATACTATTGGTAGATCGACGAACAAGAATGATGATGAATTGTTTGGATTGGGTGCTGCAAAAACCAATCCTTCACAACAATAAAAAATTGGGATAATTGTTCGAAGTAAGGGCTATTTAGAGAATTAGAGGTAGGATTAAAAAGAAGGATTGTTTTGAAGTATTAAGAGAAGTAGGGGTAGTTTAAGCATAGGAGGGGTATATCGATAAATACGAAAGATGATGTATCATTTGGATTGGGTGCTATAAAAACCAATCCTTCACAATAGTTAAAAAATAAGGGTAATTGTTGGAAGTAAGGTCTATTTAGTGAATTAGGAGGAGGATTAAAAAAAGGATGTTTTGAAGTATTGAGAGAAGTAGGGGTAGTTTAAGCATACTAGGGGTAGATCGACAAATATGAAATATGATGAATCGTTTGGATTGGGTGCTACAAAAACCAACCCTTCATAGTTGTTAAAAAATAGGGGTAATTGTTGGAAGTAAGAGCTATTTAGAAAATTTGGGTTAAGATTAAAAAGAAGGGTTGTTTTGAATTATTAGGAGAGGTATGGGTAGTTTAAGCATAGTAGGGGTAGATCGACAAATACGAAAGATGATGAATTGTTTGGATTGGGTGCTGCAAAAACCAATCCTTCTTCACAGTAGTTAAAAAATAGGGGTAATTGTTGGAGAGAAAGGCTATTTAGAGAATTTAGGGTAGGATTAAAAGGAAGGGTTGTTTTGAAGTATTAAGAGAAGTAGGGGTAGATCGGTAAATATGAAAGTTGGTGAATCATTTGGATTGGGTGCTCCAAAAATCACCCGTTCACAAAAGTTAAAAAAAAGGGGTAATTGTTGTAAGTAAGGGCTATTTAGAGAATTTGGGGTAGGATTAAAAAAAGGGTTGTTTTGAAGTATAAAGAGAAGTATGGGTAGATCGATGAATATGAAAGAGGATGAATTGTTTGGATTGGGTGTTGCAAAATCCAATCCTTCACAATAGTAAAAAAATAGGGGTAATTGTTGGAAGGAACGACAATTTAGAGAATTACGGGTAGGATTAAAAAGAAATGTTGTTTTGAAGTATTAAGAGAAGTAGGGGTAGTTTAAGCATAGTAGGGGTAGATTGACAAATATGAGAGATGATGAATCATTTGGATTGGGTGATGGAAAAACCAACCCTTCAAAGAAGTAAAAAAAATAGAGGTAACTGTTGAAAGTAACGACTATTTAGAGAATTAGTGGTAGAATTAAAAAGAAGGACCATTTTGAAGTATTAAGAGAAGTAAGGGTAGTTTAAGCATAGTAAGGGTAGTTCGACAAATAAGAAAGTTGAAGAATCATGTGGATTGTGTGCTGCAAAAACCAAACCTTCATACATGTTAAAAAATACGGGTAATTGTTGGAAGTATGGGGTATTTAGAGATTTAGGGGTGGGATTTAAAAGAAGGACTGTTTTGAAGTATTAAGATAAGTAGGGGTAGTTTAAGCATAGTAAGGGTACATCGAAAAATAGGAAAGATGATGAATCATTTGGATTGGCTGCTGCAAAAACCAACCCTTCACAGTAGTTAAAAAATAATGGTAATTGTGAGAATTAAGGGCTATTTAGAGAATTAGGGATAGGATTAAAAAGATGGGCTATTTTAAAGATTTTGAATCGTTTAGATTGGGTGATGCAAAAGCCAACCGTTCACAGAAGTTTCAAATAAGGGTAATTGTTGGAAGTGATGGCTATTTAGAGAATTAGGGGTAGGATTAAAAAGAAGGGTTTCTTATTGTATAAAGAGAAGTATGTGTAGTTTATGCATAGTAGGTGTAGATCGACGAGTATAAAAGGTGATGAATTGTTTGGATTGGGTGCTGCAAAAACCAATCCATCACGATAGTAAAAAAAATAGGGGTAATTGTTAGACAGAAGGGCTATTTAGAGAATTTGGGTTGGATTACAAAGAAGGGCTGTTTTGATGTATTAAGAGAAGTAGGGGTAGTTTAAGCATAGAAGGGGTAGATCGACAAATATGAAAGATGATGTATCGTTTGTATTTGGTGCTACAAAAACCAACCCTTCACAGTATTTAAAAAATAGAGGTAATTATTAGAAGTAAGGGCTATTTACCAAATTTGGGGTAGGATTAAAAAGAATGGTTGTTTTGAATTATTAAGAGAAGTATGGGTAGTTTAAGCATGGTATAGGTAGATCGACAAATATGAAAGATGATGAATCATTTGGATTGGGTGTTGCAAAAATCAATCCTTCATAGTAGTTAAAAAATAGGGGTAATTGTTGTAAATAAAGGCTATTTATAGAATTTGGGGTAGGATTAAAAAGAAGGGTTGTTTTGAACTATCAAGAGAAGTAGGGGTAGATCGGCAAATATGAAAGATGATGAATCATTTGGATTGGGTACTCCAAAAATTAACCCTTCACAGAAGTTAAAAAATAGGGGTAAATGTTGTGAGTAAGGGATATTTAGAGAATTAGGGGTAGGATTAAAAAGAAGGGTTGTCTTGACGTATTAGGAGAAGTAGGGGTAGTTTAAGCATAGTAGGGGCAGATTGACAAATATGAAAGATGATGAATCATTTGGATTGGGTGTTGCAAAATCCAAGCCTTCACAGTTGTTAAAAATAAGGGTAATTGTTGGAACTAAGGTGTATTTAAATAATTAGGGATAGGATTAAAAATATGGGCTATTTTGAAGTATTAAGAGAAGTAGGGGTAGTTTAAGCCTAGTAGGGGTAGATCGACAAATATGAAAGATGATGATTCGTTTAGATTGGGAGATGGAAAAATCAACCCTTCACAGAAGTTAAAAAGTAGGGGTAATTGTTGAAAGTATGGGCTATTTAGACAATTAGGGGTAGGATTAAAAAGGACTATTTTGAAGAATTAAGAGAAGTAGGGGTAGTTTAAGCACAGTAGGTGTAGATTCAGAAATAAAAATGATGATGAATAATTTGGATTGGGTGCCGCAAAAACCAAACCTTCATAGAAGTTAAAAAATACGAGTAATTGTTGGAAGTAAGGGATATTTAGATATTTGTGGTGAGGATTTAAAAGAAAGATTGTTTTGAACTATTAAGAGAAGTATGGGGAGTTTAAGTATAGTAGGGGTAGATCGACAAATATGAAAGATGATGAATCATTTGGATGGGGTGCTGCAAAAACCAACCCTTCACATTAGTTAAAAAATAATG
This sequence comes from Allium sativum, assembly GCA_030737875.1. NCBI lineage: Eukaryota > Viridiplantae > Streptophyta > Magnoliopsida > Asparagales > Amaryllidaceae > Allium > Allium sativum. Next base: position 256,397,144 of record CM060924.1, on the reverse strand, counting down.
GTAATTGTGGGAACTAAGGGCTATTTAGAGAATTATGGATATAATCAAAAAGATGAGCTATTTTGAAGTATTAAGAGAAGTAGGGGTAGTTTAAGCATAATAGGGGTAGATCGACAAATATGAAAGATGATGAATCATTTAGACTGGGTGATGCAAAAACCAACCATTCAGAGAAGTTTTTGAATAGGGGTAATTGTTGGAAGTATGGGCTATTTAGAGAATTAGGGGTAGGATTAAAAGAAGGGTTGTTTAGAAGTATAAAGAGAAGTAGGCGTAGTTTAAGCATACTAGGGGTAGATCGACGAACAAGAATGATGATGAATTGTTTGGATTGGGTGATGCAAAAACCAATCCTTCACAATAATAAAAAATTGGGATAATTGTTCGAAGTAAGGGCTATTTAGAGAATTAGAGGTAGGATTAAAAAGAAGGATTATTTTGAAGTATTAAGAGAAGTAGGGGTAGTTTAAGCATAGGAGGGGTATATCGATAAATACGAAAGATGATGAATCATTTGGATTGGGTGCTATAAAAACCAATCCTTCACAATAGTTAAAAAATAAGGGTAATTGTTGGAAGTAAGGTCTATTTAGTGAATTAGGAGGAGGATTAAAAAAAAGGATGTTTTGAAGTATTGAGAGAAGTAGGGGTAGTTTAAGCATAGTAGGGGTAGATCGACAAATATGAAATACGATGAATCGTTTGGATTGGGTGCTACAAAAACCAACCCTTCACAGTTGTTAAAAAATAGGGGTAATTGTTGGAAGTAAGAGCTATTTAGAAAATTTGGGTTAAGATTAAAAAGAAGGGTTGTTTTGAATTATTAGGAGAGGTATGGATAGTTTAAGCATAGTAGGGGTAGATCGACAAATACGAAAGATGATGAATTGTTTGGATTGGGTGCTACAAAAACCAATCCTTCACAGTAGTTAAAAAATAGGGGTAATTGTTGGAGAGAAAGGCTATTTAGAGAATTTGGGGTAGGATTAAAAGGAAGGGTTGTTTTGAAGTATTAAGAGAAGTAGGGGTAGAACGGTAAATATGAAAGTTGATGAATCATTTGGATTGGGTGCTCCAAAAATCACCCGTTCACAAAAGTGAAAAAAAAGGGGTAATTGTTGTAAGTAAGGGCTATTTAGAGAATTTGGGGTAGGATTAAAAAAAGTGTTGTTTTGAAGTATAAAGAGAAGTATGGGTAGATCGATGAATATGAAAGAGGATGAATTGTTTGGATTGGGTGTTGCAAAATCCAATCCTTCACAATAGTTAAAAAATAGGGGTAATTGTTGGAAGGAACGACAATTTAGAGAATTATGGGTAGGATTAAAAAGAAATGTTGTTTTGAAGTGTTAAGAGAAGTAGGGGTAGTTTAAGCATAGTAGGGGTAGATTGACAAATATGAGAGATGATGAATCATTTGGATTGGGTGATGGAAAAACCAACCCTTCAAAGAAGTAAAAAAAATAGAGGTAATTGTTGAAAGTAACGACTATTTAGAGAATTAGTGGTAGAATTAAAAAGAAGGACCATTTTGAAGTATTAAGAGAAGTAAGGGTAGTTTAAGCATAGTAAGGGTAGTTCGACAAATAAGAAAGTTGAAGAATCATGTGGATTGGGTGCTGCAAAAACCAAACCTTCATAGATGTTAAAAAATACGGGTAATTGTTGGAAGTATGGGGTATTTAGAGATTTAGGGGTGGGATTTAAAAGAAGGACTGTTTTGAAGTATTAAGATAAGTAGGGGTAGTTTAAGCATAGTAAGGGTACATCGACAAATATGAAAGATGATGAATCATTTGGATTGGCTGCTGCAAAAACCAACCCTTCACAGTAGTTAAAAAATAATGGTAATTGTGAGAATTAAGGGCTATTTAGAGAATTAGGGATATGATTAAAAAGATGGGCTATTTTAAAGATTATGAATCATTTAGATTGGGTGATGCAAAAGCCAACCGTTCACAGAAGTTTTCAAATAAGGGTAATTGTTGGAAGTGATGGCTATTTAGAGAATTAGGGGTAGGATTAAAAAGAAGGGTTTCTTTGTTGTATAAAGAGAAGTATGTGTAGTTTATGCATAATAGGTGTAGATCGACGAATATAAAAGGTGATGAATTGTTTGGATTGGGTGCTGCAAAAACCAATCCATCACGATAGTAAAAAAAATAGGGGTAATTGTTGGACAGAAGGGCTATTTAGAGAACTAGGGTTGGATTACAAAGAAGGGCTGTTTTGAAGTATTAAGAGAAGTAGGGGTAGTTTAAGCATAGAAGGGGTAGATCGACAAATATGAAAGATGATGAATCGTTTGGATTGCGTGCTGCAAAAACCAACCCTTCACAGAAGTTAAAAAATAGGGGTAATTGTTGGAAGTAAGGGGCTATTTAGAGAATTGAAGATAGGATTAAAAAGAATGGCTATTTTGAAGTATTAAGAAAAGTTGGGTAGTTTAGGCATTATAGGGGTGGATCGACAAATATGAAAGATGAAGAATCATTTAGATTGGGTGATGCAAAAACCATCCCTTCATAGAAGTTAAAAAAATAGGGGTAATCGTTGGAAGTAAGGGCTATTTAGAGAATTAGGGGTTGGATTTAAAAGAAGGACTGTTTAGAAGTATTGAGATAAGTAGGGGTAGTTTAAACATATAAGGGGTAGATCGACAAATATTAGAGATGATGAATAATTTGGATTCGGTGGTGCAAAAACCAACCCTTCACAGAATTTTAAAAATAGGGGTAATTGTTGGAGGTAAGGGCTATTTAGAGAATTAGGAGTAGGATTAAAAATAAGGGTTGTTCTGAAGTATAAAGAGAAGTAGGGGTAGTTTAAGCATAGTAGGGGTAGGTCGACGAATATGAAAGATGATGGATCGTTTGGATTAGGTGCCGCAAAAACCAATTCTTCACAATAGTAAATAAATAGGGTTAATTTTTGGAAGGAAGGGCTATTTAAAGAATTATACGTAGGAATAAAAAGTAGGATTGTTTTGAAGTATTAAGAGAAGTAGGGGTAGTTTAAGCATAGCAGGGCTAAATCGACAAATATGAAAGATGATGAACCATTTGGATTGGGTGCTGCAAAAATCAACCATTCACATTAGTTAAAAAATAGGGGGAATTGTTGGAAGTAAGGGATATTAAGAGAATTAGGGGTAGGATTAAAAAGAAGGACTGTATTGAAGTGTTACAATAAGTATGGTTAGTTTAAGCATAGTAGGGGTAGGTCAACAAATATGACAGATGATGAATCATTTGGATAGTGTGCTACAAAAACCAACCCTTTACAGAAGTTGAAAAATAGGGGTAATTGTTGGAAGTAATGTCTATTTAGATAATTAGGGGTAGGATTAAAAAGAAGCGTTGTTTTTAAGTAATAAGAGAAGTAGGGGTAGTTTAAGCATAGTAGGGGTAGATTGTCAAATATGAAAGATGATGAATTGTTTGGATTGCGTGCTGCAAAAACTAACCCTTCATAGAAGTTAAAAATATCGGTAATTGTTGGAAGTAAGGGGCTATTTAGAGAATTGGAGATAGGATTAAAAAGAAGGGCTATTTTGAAGTATTAAGAGAAGTATGAGTAGTTTCAGCATATGTGAAGTATTAAAAAGAAGATGAATCATATGGATTGGGTGCTCAAAAACCAACCCTTCTCAGAAGTTAAAAAATAAGGGTAATTGTTGGAAGTAAGGCCTATCTAGATAATTAGTGGTAGGATTAAAAAAATGGTTGTTTTGAAGTAAAAATACAATTAGGGGTAGTTTAAGTATAGTTGGGGTAGATCGACGAATATGAAATATGATGAATAGTTTGGATTTGGTGCTGCAAAAACCAGTAATTCACAATAGTAAAAAAATATATGGGTAATTGTAGTAAGAAAGGGCTATTTAGAGAATTAGATGTAGGATTAAAAAGAATGTCTGTTTTGACGTATTATGAAAGATAATGAATCATTTAGATTGGGTGCTGCAAAACCCAACCGTTCATAGTAGTTAAAAAATAAGGGTTGTTTTTGGAACTAAGGGCTATTTAGAGAATTAGGGATAGGATTAAAAAGAAGGGATATTTTGAAGTATTAAGATAAGTAGGGGTAGTTTAAGCATAGTCGGGGTAGATCGACAAATTTGAAGGATGCTGAATCGTTTAGATTGGGTGATGCAAAAACCAACCGTTCACAGAAGTTTTCGAATAGGGGTAATTGTTGGAAGGAAGGGCTATTTAGAGAATTAGGGTTAGGATTAAAAAGAAGTGTTGTTTTGAATTATTAAAGGAAGTTGGGGTAGTTTAAGCATAGTAGGGGTAGATCGACAAATACGAAAAATGATGAATCATTTAGATTGGGTGTTGTAAAAATCAACTCTTCACAGTATATAAAAAATAAGGGTAATTGTTGGAAGTAAGGGCTATTTAGATAATTAGGTGTAGGATTTAAAAGAAGGATTGTTTTTAAGTATTAAGTTAAGTAGGGGTAGTTTAAGCATAGTAGGGGTAGATCGACAAATATGAAAAATGCTGAATCATTTGGATTGGGTGCTGCAAAATCCTACCCTTCACAGATTTTAAAAAATAGGGGTAATTGTTGAAAGTAAGGGCTATTTAGAGAATTAGAGTAGGATTTAAAAGAAGGACTGTTTTGAAGTACTAAGAGAAGTAGGGGTAGTTTAAGCATAGTAGGGGTAGATCGACAAATATGAAAGATGGTGAATCGCTTAGATTGGGTGCTACAAAAACCACCCCTTCACAGTAGTTAAAAAATAGGGGTAATTGTTGGAAGTAAGGGATATTTAGAAAATTTGGGGTAGGATTAAAAAGAAGGGTTATTTTAAACTATTAAGAGAAGTATGGGGAGCTTTAGTATAGTAGGGGTAGATTGACAAATATAAAAGATGATGAATTGTTTGGGTTGGGTGCTGCAAAAACCAATCCTTTATAGTAGTTAGATAATAGAGGTAATTGTTGGAAAGAAAGGATATTTTGAGAATTTGGGGTAGGATTAAAAAGAAGGGTTGTTTTGAAGTATTAAGAGAAACAGGGGTAGATCGGTAAATATGTAAGATGATGAATCATTTGGATTGGCTGCTCCAAAAATCAACCCTTCGCAGAAGTTAAAAAATAGGGGTAATTGTTGTATGTAAGGGCTATTTATAGAATTAGGGGTAGGATTAAAAAGAAGGGTTGTTTTGAAGTACAAAGAGAAGTAGGGGTAGATCGACGAATATGAAAGAGGATGAATCTTTTGGATTGGGTGCTGAAAATCCAATCCTTCACAATAGTAAAAAAAATAGGGGTAGTTGTTGTAAGGAATGGGTATTTAGACAATTAGGGGTAGGATTAACAAGAAGGGTTGTTCTGAAGTATTAAGAGAAGGGGTAGTTTAAGCATAGTATGGGTAGATTGACAAATATGAAAGATGTTGAATCATTTGGATTAGGTGCTGCAAAATCCTACCCTTCACAGAAGTTTTCAAATAGGGGTAATTGTTGGAAGTAAGGGCTATTTAGAGAATTAAGGGTAGGATTAAAACGAAGGGTTGTTTTGATGTATAAAGAGAAGTAGGTGTAGTTTATGCATAGTAGGGGTGGATCGACGAATATGAAAGACGATGAATTGTTTGGATTAGGTGCTGCAAAAACCATTCCTTCACAATAGTAAAAAAAATAGGGGTAATTGTTGGACGGTAGGGCTATTTAGAGAATTAGGGTTGGATTAAAAACAGGGGTTGTTTTGAAGTATTAAGAGAAGTAGGGGTAGTTTAAGCATAATAGGGGTAGATCGATAAATATGAAAGATGATGAATCATTTGGATTGCGTGCTGCAGAAACTAACCCTTCACAGAAGTTAAAAAATATGTGTAATTGTTGGAATGAAGGGGCTATTTAGAGAATTGGAGATAGGATTAAAAAGAAGAGCTATTTTGAAGTATTAAGAGAAGTAGGGGTAGTTTAAGCATTGTAGGGGTGGATCAACAAATATGAAAGATGATGAATAGTTTAGTTTGGGTGAAGCAAAAACCAACCTTTCACAGAAGTTAAAAAATAGGGGTAATTGTTGTAAGTAAGGTCTATTTAGAGAATTAGGGGTAGGATTAAAAAGAAGGGTTGTTTTGAAGTACAAAGAGAATTAAGGGTAGATCGAAGAATATGAAAGATGATGAATTGTTTGGATTGGGTGCAGCAAAATCCAATCCTTCATAACAATTAAAAAATAGGGGTAATTGTTGGATGGAACGACTATTTAGAGAATTAGGGGCAGGATTAAAAAGAAGGGTTGTTTTGAAGTATTAAGAGAAGTAGGGGTAGTTTAAGCATAGTAGGGGTAGATCGACAAATATGAAAGATGACGAATAATTTAGATTGGGTGTTGCAAAACCCAACCCTTCACAGTTGTTAAAAAATAAGGGTAATTGTAGGAACTAAGGGGTATTTAAAGAACTTGGGGTAGGATTAAAAATATGGCTATTTTGAAGTATTAAGAGAAGTAGGGGTAATTTAAGCATAGTAGGGGTTGACCGACAAATATGAAAGATGATGAATCGTTTAAATTGGGTGATGGAAAAAACAACCCTTCACAAAAGTTAAAAAGTTGGGGTAATTGTTGAAAGTATGGTCTATTTAGACAATTAGGGGTAGGATTAAAGAGACGGACTATTTTAAAGTATTAAGAGAAGTAGGGGTAGTTTAAGCATAGTAGGTGTAGATCGACAAATAATAGAGATGATGAATCATTTGGATTGGGTGCTGCAAAAACCCAACCTTCATAGAAGTTAAAATATACGGGTAATTTTGGAAGTAAGGGATATTTAGAGATTTAGGGAGGGAATTTAAAAGAAAGATTGTTTTGAAGTATTAAGATAAGTAGGGTTAGTTTAAGTATAGTAGGAGTAGATCGACAAATATGAAAGAAGATGAATAATTTGCATTGGGTGCTGTAAAAACCAACCCTTCAAAGTAGTTAAAAAATATTGGTAATTGTGGGAACTAAGGGCTATTTAGAGAATTAGGGATAGAATCGAACAGATTAGCAATTTTAAAGTATTAAGAGAAGTAGGGGTAGTTTAAGCATAGTAGGGGTAGATCGACAAATATGAAAGATGATGAATCATTTAGATTGGGTGATGAAAAAACCAACCATTCACAAAAGTTTTTGAATAAGGGGTAATTGTTGGAAGTAAGGGCTATTTTGAGAATTAGGGGTAGGATTAAAAAGAAGGGATGTTTAGAAGTATAAAGAGAAGTAGGTGTAGTTTAATCATACTAGGGTTAGATCGACGAATATTAAAGATGATGAATTGTTTGGATTGGGTGTTGCAAAAACCAATCCTTCACAATAGAAAAAAATAAGGGTAATTTTTGGAAGTATTGGCTATTTAGAGAATTAGATGTAGGATTAAAAAGAAGGATTGTTTTGAATTATTAAGAGAAGTAGGGGTAGTTTAAGCATAGAAGGGGTAGATCGATAAATATGAAAGATGGTGAATCATTTGGATTGGGTGCTGCAAAAACCATTCTTTCATAATAGTTAAAAAATAAGGGTAATTGTTGGAAGTAAGGGCTATTTCGTGAATTAGGTGTAGGATTAAAAATAAGGATGTTTTGAAGTATTGAGAGAAGTAGGGGTAGTTTAAGCATAATAGGGGCAGGTCGACAAATATGAAGGATGCTGAATCTTTTGGATTGGGTGCTGCAAAAACCAACCCATCACAGTAGTTAAAAAATAGTGGTAATTGTTGGAAGTAAGGGCTACTTAGAAAATTGGGGTAAGATTAAAAAGAAGGGTTGTTTTGAATTATTAAGAGAAGTATTGGTAGTTTAAGCATAGTAGAGGTAGATCGACAAATATGAAAGATGATGAATTGTTTGGATTCGATGCTGCAAAAACCAATCCGTCATAGTAGTTAAAAAATAGGGGTAATTGTTGGAGAGAAAGGCTATTTAGAGAATTTGGTGTAGGATTAAAAAGAAGGGTTGTTTTGAAGTATTAATAGAAGTAGGGGTAGGTCGGTAAATATGAAAGATGATGAATTATTTGGATTGGGTGCTCCAAAAATCAACCCTTCACAGAAGTTAAAAAATAGGGGTAATTGTTGTAATTAAGGGATATTTAGAGAATTAGGGTACGGATTAAAAAGAAGGGTTGTTTTGAAGTACAAAGAGAAGCAGGGGTAGATCGATGAATATGAAAGATGATGAAATGTTTGGATTGGGTGTTGCAAAATCCAATCCTTCACAATAGTAAAAAAAATAGGGGTAATTGTTTGAAGGAACGGCTATTTAGAGAATTAGGGATTGGATTAAAAAGAAGGGTTGTTTTGAAGTATTAAGCGAAGTAGGCGTAGTTTAAGCATAGTAGGGGTAGATTGACAAATATGAAATATGATGAATCATTTGGACTGGGTGTTGCAAAAACCAACCCTTCATAGTAGTTAAAAAATAAGGGTAATTGTTGGAACTAGATACTATTTAGAGAATTAGGGATAGGATTAAAAAGATGGGCTATTTTGAAGTATTAGGAGAAGTAGGGGTAGTTTAAGCATAGTAGGGGTAGATCAAAAAATATAAGATGATGAATCTTTTAGATTGAGTGATGGAAAAACCAACCCTTCACAGAAGTAAAAAAATTAGGGGTAATTGTTGAAAGTATGGGCTATTTATAGAATTAGGGGTAGGATTAAAAAGAAGGACTATTTTGAAGTATTAAGATAAGTAGGGGTACTTTAAGCATAGTAGGGGTAGATCGACAAATAAGAAAGATGATGAATCATGTGGATTAGGTGCTGCCAAAACCAAATCTTCATTGAAGTTAAAAAATACAGGTAACTATTGGAAGTTAGGTATATTTAGAGATATAGGGGAAGGATTTGAAAGAAGGACTGTTTTGAAGTATTAAGACAAGTTGGGGTAGTTTAAGCATAGTAAGGTTACATCGACAAATATGAAAGATGATGAATCATTTGGATTGGGTGCTGCAAAAACCAACACTTGACAGTAATTAAAAAATAATGGTAATTGCGGGAACTAAGGGCTATTTAGAGAATCGGGGATAGGATTAAAAAGATGGGCTATTTTGAAGTATTAAGAGAAGTAGGGGTAGTTTAAGCATAGTAGTGGTAGATCGACAAATATGAAAGATGATGAATCGTTTAGATTGGGTTATGCAAAAACTAACCGTTCACCGAAGTTTTCAAATAGGGTTAATTGTTGGAAGTAAGGGCTATTTAGAGAATTAGGGGTAGGGTTGAAATGAAGGGTTGTTTTGATGTATTAAGAGAAGGAGGTGTAGTTTATGCATAGTAGGGGTAGATCGACGAATATGAAAGATGATGAATTGTTTGGATTAGGTGCTGCAAAAACCAATCCTTCACAATAGTAAAAAAACTGGGGTAAGTGTTGGACGGAAGGGCTATTTAGAGAAATAGGGTTGGATTAAAAAGAAGGGTTGTTCTGAAGTATTAAGAGAAGTAGGCGTAGTTTAAGCATAGTAGGGGTAGATCGACAAATAAGGAAGATGATGAATCATGTGGATTGGGTGCTGCAAAATCCAAACCTACATAGAAGTTAAAAAATACGGGTAATTTTTGGAAGTAAGGTACATTTAGAGATTTAGGGGTAGGATTTAAAAGAAGGACTGTTTTGAAGTATTAAGATAAGTTGGAGTAGTTTAAGCATAGTATGGGTACATCGACAAATATGAAAGATTATAAATCATTTGGATTGGGTGCTGCAAAAACCAACCCTTCACACTAATTAAAAAATAATGGTAATCGTGGGAACTAAGGGCTATTTAGAGAATTAGGGATAAGATTAAAAAGATGGGCTATTTTGAAGTATTAAGAGAAGTAGGGGTAGTTTAAGCATAGTAGGGGTAGATCGACAAATATGAAAGATGATGAATCGTTTAGATAGGGTGATGCAAAAACAACCCGTTCACTGAAGTTTTCAAACAGGGGTAATTGTTGGAAGTAAGGGCTGTTTAGAGGATTACGGGTAGGATTAAAACGAAGGGTTGTTTTGATGTATAAAGAGAAGTAGGTGTAGTTTATGAATAGTAGGGGTAGATCGACGAATATGAAAGATGATGAATTGTCTGGATTAGTTGCTGTAAAAACCAGTCTTTCGAAATAGTAAAAAAATAGGGGTAATTGTTGGACGGAAGGTCTATTTAGGGAATTAGGTTTGGATTAAAAAGAAGGGATGTTTTGAAGTATTAAGAGAAGTAGGGGTATTTTAAGCATAATAGGGGCAGATCGATAAATATGAAAGATGATGAATCATTTGGATTGCGTGCTGCAGAAACCAACCCTTCACAGAAGTTAAAAAATATTTGTAATTGTTGGAAGTAAGGGGATATTTATAGAATTGGAGATAGGATTAAAAATAAGGGCTATTTTGAAGTATTAAGAGAAGTAAGGGTAGTTTAAGCCTTGTAGGGGTGGATCGACAAATATGAAAGATGATGAATCGTTTAGATTGGATGATGGAAAAACAAACCCTTCACAGAAGTTAAAAAATAGTGGAAATTGTTGTTAGTAAAGGCTATTTAGAGAATTAAGGGTAGGATTAAAAAGAAGGGTTGTTTTGAAGTACAAAGAGAAGTAGGGGTAGATCGAAGAATATGAAAGATGTTGATTTGTTTGGATTGGGTGCTGCAAAATACAATCCTTCATAACAATAAAAAAATAGGGGTAATTGTTGGTAGGAGCGAATATTTAGAGAATTAGGGGTAGGATTAAAAAGAATGGTTGTTTTGAAGTATTAAGAGAAGTAGGGGTAGTTTAAGCATAGTAGGGGTAGATCGACAAATATGAATGATGATGAATCATTTGGATTGGGTGTTGCAAAACCCAACCCTTCAAAGTTGTTAAAAAATAAGGGTAATTGTTGGAACTAAGGTGTATTTAAAGAACTTGGGATAGGATAAAAATACGGGATATTTTGATGTATTAAGAGAAGTAGGGGTAGTTTAAGCATAGTATGGGTAGACCGACAAATATGAAAGATGATGAATCATTTAAATTTGGTGATGGAAAAATCAACCCTTCATAGAAGTTAAAAAGTTGGGGTTATTGTTGAAAGTATGGTCTATTTAGACAATTAGGGGTAGTATTAAAGAGACAGTCTATTTTGAAGTATTAAGAGAAGTTGGGGTTGTTTAAGCATCGTAGGTGTAGATCGACAAATAATAAAGATAATGAATCATTTGGATTGGGTGCTACAAAAAACCAACCTTCATAGAAGTTAAAATATACGGGTAATTATTGGAATAAGGGATATTTAGAGATTTAGGGTGAGGATTTAAAAGAATGATTGTTTTGAAGTATTAAGATAAGTAGGGTTAGTTTAAGTATAGTAGGAGTAGATCGACAAATATGAAAGATGATGAATAATTTGGATTAGGTGCTGCAAAAACCAACCCTTAACAGTAGTTAAAAAATAATGGTAATTGTGGGAACTAAGGGCTATTTAGAGAATTAGGGATAGAATCGAAAAGATGAGCTATTTTTAAGTATTTAGATAAGTAGGGGTAGGTTAAGCATAATAGGGGTAGATCGACAAATATGAAAGATGATGAATCATTTAGATTGGGTGATGCAAAAACCAACCGTTCACAAAAGTTTTTGAATAGGGGATAATTGTTGGAAGTAAGGGCTATTTAGAGAATTAGGGGTAGGATTAAAAATAAGGGATGTTTAGAAGTATAAAGAGAAGTAGGTGTAGTTTAAGCTTACAAAGAGTAGATCGACGAATATGAAAGATGATGAATTGTTTGGATTGCGTGCTGCAAAAACCAATCCTTTGCAATAGTAAAAAATAGGGGTAATTGTTGGAAGTATGGGCTATTTAAAGAATTAGAGTTAGGATTAAAAAGAAGGATTTTTTTGAAGTATTAAGAGAAGTAGGGGTAGTTTAAGCATAGTAGGGGTAGGTCGACAAATATGAAAGATGATGAATCGTTTGGATTTGGTGCTACAAAAACCAACCCTTCACAGTAGTTAAAAAATAGGTGTAATTGTTGGAAGTAAGGGCTATTTAGAAAATTTGGGTTAAGATTAAAAAGAAGGGTTGTTTTGAATTATTAAGAGAAGTGTGGGTAGTTTAAGCATAATAGGGGTAGATCGACAAATATGAAAGATGATGAATTGTTTGGATTGTGTGCTGCAAAAACCAATCCTTCACAATAGTTAAAAAATAGGGGTAATTTTTGGAGATAAAGGCTATTTAGAGAATTTGTGGTTGGATTAAAAAGAAGGGTTGTTTTGAAGTATTAAGAGAAGTAGGGGTAGGTCGGTAAATACGAAAGATGATGAATCATTTAGATTGGGTGCTCCAAAAATCAATCCTTCACATAAGTTAAAAAATAGGGGTAATTGTTGTAAGTAAGGGCTATTTAGAAAATTAGGGGAAGGATTAAAAAGAAGGGTCGTTTTGAAGTACAAAGAGAAGTTGGGGTAGATCGATGAATATGAAAGAGGATGAAATGTTTGGATTGGGTGTTGCAAAATCCATTCCTTCACAATAGTAAAAAATAGGGGTAATTGTTGGAAGGAACGGATATTTAGAGAATTAGGGGTAGGATTAAATAGAAAGGTTGTTTTGAAGTATTAAGAGAAGTAGGCGTGGTTTAAGCATAGTAGGTACAGATTGACAAATATGAAAGATAATGAAGCATTTGGATTGGGTGTTGCAAAAACCAACCCTTCATAGTAGTTAAAAAATAAGGGTAATTGTTGGAACTAGAGGCTATTTAGAGAATTAGGGTTAGGATTAAAAAGATGGGCTATTTTGAAGTATTAAGAGAAGTAGGGGTAGTTTAAGCATTGTAGGGGTAGATCGACAAATATAAGATGATGAATCTTTTAGATTAAGTGATGGAAAAACCAACCCTTCACAAAAGTAAAAAAAATAGGGGTAATTGTTGAAAGTAAGAGCTATTTATAGAATTAGGGGTAGGATTAAAAAGAAGGACTATTTTGAAGTATTAAGAGAAGTAGGGGTAGTTTAAGCATAGTTGGGGTAGATCGACAAATATGAAAGATGATGAATCATGTGGATTGGTGTTGCAAAAACCAAGCCTTCATTGAAGTTAAAAAAATACGGGTAACTATTGGAAGTTAGGTATATTTAGAGATTTAGGGGCAGGATTTATAATAAGGACTGTTTTGAAGTATTAAGATAAGTTAGGGTAGTTTAAGCATAGTAAGGGTACGTCGTCAAATATGAAAGATGATGAATCATTTGGATTGGGTGTTGCAAAAACCAACCCTTCACGGTAATTAAAAAATAATGGTAATTGTGGGAACTAAGAGCTATTTAGAGAATTAGGGATAGGATTAAAAAGATGGGCTATTTTGAAGTATTAGGAGAAGTAGGGGTAGTTTAAGCATAGTAGGGGTAGATCGACAAATATGAAAGATGACGAATCGTTTAGATTGGGTGATGCAAAAACCAACCGTTCACAGAAGTTTTCAAATAGGGGTAATTGTTGGAAGCAAAGGCTATTAAGAGAATTAGGGGTACGATTAAAACGAAGGGTTGTTTTGATGTATAAAGAGAAGTAGGTGTAGCTTATGCATAGTAGGGTTAGATCGACTAATATGAAAGATGATGAATTGTTTGGATTAGGTGCTGCAAAAACCAATCCTCCACAGTAGTAAAAAAATAGGGGTAATTGTTGGATGGAAGGGCTATTTAAAGAATTAGGATTGGATTAAAAAGAAGGGTTATTTTAAAGTATTAAAAGAAGTAGGGGTAGTTAAAGCATAATAGGGGTAGATCGACAAATATGAAAGATGATGAATCGCTTAGATTAGGTGATGCAAAAACCAACCCTTCAGAGAAGTTAAAAAATAGGGGTAATTGTTGTAAGTAAGGGCTATTTATAGAATTAGGGGTAGGATTAAAAAGAAGGTTTGGTTTGAAGTACAAAGAGAAGCAGGTGTAGATCGAAGAATATGAAAGATGATGAATTGTTTGGATTGGGTGCTGCAAAATCCAACCTTTCATAACAGTAAAAAAATAGGGGTAATTGTTGGAAGGAACGTATATTTAGAGAATTAGGGGTAGGATTCAAAAGAAGGGTTGTTTTGAAGTACTAAGAGAAGTAGGGGTAGTTTAAGCATAGTAGGGGTAGATCAACAAATATGAAAAATGATGAATCATTTGGATTGGGTTTTGCAAAACCAACCCTTCTCAGTAGTAAAAAAATAAGGGTAATTGTTGGAACTAAGGGGTATTTAATGAATTAGGGATAGGATAAAAAATATGGGCTATTTTGAAGTATTAAGAGAAGTATGGGTAGTTTAAGCATAGTAGGGGTAGATCGACAAATATGAAAGATGATGAATCGTTTAGATTGGGTGATGGAAAAATCAACCCTTCACAGATGTTATAAAGTAGGGGTAATTGTTGAAAGTATGGGCTATTTAGACAATTAGGGGTAAGATTAAAGAGAAGGACTATTTTGAAGTATTAAAAGAAGTAGGGGTAGTTTAAGAATAGTAGGTGTAGATCGACAAATAAGAAAGATGATGAATCATTTGGATTGGGTGCTGCAAAAACCAAACCTTCATAGAAGATAAAAAATACGGGTAATTGTTGGAAGTAAGGGATGTTTAGAGATTTAGGGTGAGGATTTAAAAGAAAGATTATTTTGAAGTATTAAGATAAGTAGGGTTATTTTAATTATTGTAGGGGTAGATCGACAGATAAGGAAGATGATGAATATTTTGGATTGGGTGCTTCAAAAACCAACCCTTCACAGTAGTAAAAAAATAATGGTAATTGTGGGAACTAAGGGCTATTTAGAGAATTAGGGATAGAATCGAAAAGATGAGCTATTTTGAAGTTTTAAGAGAAGTAGGGGTAGATCGATGAATATGAAAGAGGATGAAATGTTTTGATTGGGTGTTGCAAAATCCAATCCTTCACAATAGTAAAAAAAATATGGGTAATTGTTGGAAGGAACGGCTATTTAGAGAATTAGGGGTAGGATTAAAAAGAAGGGTTGTTTTGAAGTATTAAGAGAAGTAGGGGTAGTTTAAGCGTAGTAGGGGTAGATTGACAAATATGAAAGATGAAGAATCATTTGGATTGGGTGTTGCAAAAACCAACCCTTCACAGTAGTTAAAAAAATAAGGGTAATTGTAGGAACTAGGGGCTATTTAGAGAATTAGGGATAGGATTAAAAAGATGGGCTATTTTGAAGTATTAAGAGAAGTAGGGGTAGTTTGAGCATAGTCGGGGTAGATCGACAAATATGGAAGATGATGAATATTTTTGATTGGGTGCTTCAAAAACCAACGCTTCAAAGTAGTTAAAAAATAATGGTAATTATGGGAACTAAGGGCTATTTTGAGAATTTGGGGTACGATTAAAAAGATGGGTTGTTTTGTATAAAGGGAAGTAGGGGTAGATCGATGAATATGAAAGAGGATGAAATGTTTGGATTGGGTGTAGCAAAATCCAATCCTTTACAATAGTAAAAAAAATTGGGGTAATTGTTGGAAGGAACGAATATTTAGAGAATTAGGGGTAGGATTAAAAATAAGGGTTGTTTTGAAGTATTAAAAGAAGTACAGGTAGTTTAAGCTTAGTAGGGATAAATTGACAAATATGAAAGATGATGAATCATTTGGATTGGGTGTTGCAAAAACCAGCCCTTCACAGTAGTTAGAAAATAAGGGTATTTGTTGGAACTAGGGGTTATTTAGAGAATTAGGGATAGGATTAAAAAGATGGGCTATTTTGAAGTATTAAGAGAAGTAGGGGTAGTTTAAGCATAGTAGAGGTAGATCGACAAATATGAAAGATGATGAATCGTTTAGATTGAGTGATGAAAAAACCACCCCTTCACAGAAGTAAAGAAATTTGGGTAGTTGTTGAAATAAGGGCTATTTATAGAATTAGGGGTACGATTAAAAAGAAGGACTATTTTGAAGTATTAAAAGAAGTAGGGTAGTTTAAGCAGAGTAGGGGTAGATCGACAAATAAGAAAGATGATGAATCATGTGGATTGAGTACTGCAAAAACCAAACCTTCATTGAAGTTAAAAAATATGGATAATTTCTGGAAGTAAGGGATATTTAGAGATTTAGGGGTAGGATTTAAAAGGACTGTTTTGAAGTATTAAGATAAGTTGGTGTAGTTTAAGCATAGTAAGGGTACATCGACAAATATGAAAGATGACGAATCATTTGGATTGGGTACTGCAAAAACCAACCCTTCACAATAATTAAAAATAATGGTAATTGTGGGAACTAAGGGATATTTAGAGAATTAGGGATAGGATTAAAAAGATGGGCTATTTTGAAGTATTAAGAGAAGTTTTCAAATATGAAAGATGATGAATCGTTTAGATTGGGTGATGCAAAGACCAACCGTTCACAGAAGTTTTCAAATAGGGGTAATTGTTGGAAGTAAGGGCTATTTAGAGAATTAAGGGTAGGATTAAAACAAAGGTTTGTTTTGATATATAAAGAGAAGTAGGTGTAGTTTATGCATAGTAGCGGTAGATCGACGAATATGAAAGATGATGAATTGTTTGGATTAGGTGCTGCAAAAACCAATCCTTCACAATAGTAAAAAAATAGGGGTAATTGTTGGATGGAAGGGCTAATTAGAGAATTATGGTTGGATTAAAAAGAAGGGTTGTTTTGAAGTATTAAGAGAATTAGGGGTAGTTTAAGCATAGTTTGGGTAGATCGACAAATATGAAAGACGATGAATCGTTTGGATTGCGTGCTGCAAAAACCAACCCTTCACAAAAGTTAAAAAATAGGGCTAATTGTTGGAAGTTAAGGGCTATTTAGAGAGTTGGAGATAGGATTAAAAAGAAGGGCTGTTTAGAGAGTTGGAGATAGGATTAAAAAGAAGGGCTATTTTGAAGTATTAAGAGAAGAAGAGGCAGTTTAAGCATTGTAGGGGTGGATCGACAAATATGAAAGATGATGAATCGTTTAGATTGGGTGATGCAAAAACCAACCCTTCATAGAAGTTAAAAAAATACGGGTAATTGTTGGAAGTAAGGGCTATTTGGAGAATTAGGGGTAGGATTTAAAAGAAGGACTGTTTTGTAGTATTGAGATAAGTAGTGGTAGTTTAAGCATAGAAGGGGTAGATCGACAAATATGAAAGATGATGAATCATTTGGATTGGGTGCTGCAAAGACCAACCCTTCACAGAAGTTTAAAAATTGGGGTAATTGTTGGATGTAAGGGAGATTTAGAGAATTAGGCATAGGATTAAAAAGAAGGGTTGATCTGAAGTATAAAGAAAAGTTGGGGTAGTTTAAGCATAGTAGGGGTAGGTCGACGAATATGAAAGATGATGAATCGTTTGGATTGGGTGCTGCAAAAACCAATCCTTCACAATAGTAAATAAATAGGTTTAATTGTTGGAAGCCAGGGCTATTTAAAGAATTATAGGTAGGAATAAAAGAAGGACTGTTTTGAAGTATTAAGCGAAGTAGCGGTAGTTTATGCATAGCAAGGCTAGATCAACAAATATGAAAGATGATGAACCATTTGGATTGGTTGCTACATAAATCAACCCTTCGAAGAAGTTAAAAAATAGGGCTAATTGTTGGAAGTAAGGGCTATATAGAAAATTAGGGGTAGGATTAAAAAGTAGGACTGTATTGTAGTGTTAAGATAAGTATGGGTAGTTTAAGCATAGTAGGGGTAGATCGACAAATATGAAAGATGATGAATCATTTGGATTGGGTGCTACAAAAACCAACGCTTCACAGAAGTTAAAAAATAGGGGTAATTGTTGGAAGTAAGGTCTATTTAGAGAATTAGGGGTAGGATTAAAATGAAGCATTGTTTTGAAGTAATAAGAGAAGTAGGGGTAGTTTAAGCGTAGTAGGGGTGGATCGACAAATATGAAAGAGGATGAATCGTTTGGATTGGGTGCTGCAAAAACAGATCCTTCACATAAGCGTAAAAATAGGGGTAATTATTAAAGAGAAGGGATATTTAGAGAATTAGGGGTAGGATTAAAAAGAAGGGTTGCTTTGAAGTATTAATAGAAGTTGGGGTAGTTTCAGCATACTAGTGGTAGATAAACAAATTTGAAAGAAGATGAATCATTCGGATTGGGTGCTCAAAAAATCAACCCTTCACAGAAGTTAAAAAATAGGGGTGATTGTTGGAAGTAAGGGCTATTAGAGAATTAGTGGTAGGATTAAAGAAAAAGGGTTGTTTTGAAGTATAAAGACAATTAAGGGTAGTTTAAGTATAACATGGGTAGATCGACGAATATGAAATATGATGAATAGTTAGGATTGGGTGCTGTAGAAACCAATAATTCACAACAGTAAAAAAAAGAGGGATAATTGTTGGAAGAACGGGCAATTTAGAGAATTTGAGGTAAGATGAAAAAGAAGGTATGTTTTGACGTATTAAGAGAAGTTGGGGTAATTTAAGCATAGTAGGGGTAGATCGAAAAATATGAAAGATGACGAATCATTTGGATTGGGTGCTGCAAAAACCAAACCTTCATCGTAGTTAAAAAATATTGGTAATTTTTGGAACTAAAGGGTATTTAGAGAATTAGGGATAGGATTGAAAAGAAGGGCTATTTTGAAGTACTAAGAGAAGTAGGGGTTGTTTAAGCATAGTAAGGGAAGATCGACAAATATGAATGATGATGAATCGTTTTGATTGGGTGATGCAAAAACCAACCGTTCACAGAAGTTTTCGAATAGGGGTAATTGTTGGAAGGAAGGGCTACTTAGAGAATTGTGGTTAGCATTAAAAAGAAGGGCTATTTTGAAGTATTAAATGAAGTTGTCGTAGTTTAAACATAGTAGGGGTAGATCGACAAATATGAAAGATTATGAATCATTTGGATTGGGTGCTGTAAAAACCAACCCTTCACAGTAGTTAAAAAATAAGGGTAATTGTTGGAAGTAAGGTCTATTTAGAGAATTAAGGGTAGGATTTAAAAGAAGGACTGTTTTGTAGTATTAAGATAAGTAAGGGTAGTTTAAGCATAGTAGGGGTAGATCGACAAATTTGAAAGATGATGAATCGTTTGGATTGGGTGCTGCAAAAATCAACCCTTCACAAAAGTTTAAAAATTGGGGTAATTGTTGAAAGTAAAGGCTATTTAGAGAATTAGGGTAGGATATAAAAGAAGACTGTTTTGAAGTACTAAGAGAAGTAGGGGTAGTTTAAGCATAGTATGGGTAGATCGACAAATATGAAAGATGATGAATCGTTTGGATTGGGTGCTACAAAAACCAACCCTTCACAGTAGTTAAAAAATATGGGTAATTGTTGGAAGTTAGGGCTATTTAAAAAATTTGGGGTAGGATTAAAAAGAAGGGTTTTTTTAAATTATTAAGAGATGTATGGGCAGTTTAAGCATAGTAGGTGTAGATCGACAAATATGAATGATGATGAATTGTTTGGATTGGGTGTTGGAAAAACCAATCTTTCACAGTAGTTAAAAAATAGGGGTAATTGTTGGAAAGAAAGATTATTTAGAGAATTTGGGGTAGGATTAAAAAGAAGGGTTGTTTTGGAGTATTAAGAGAAGTAGGGTAGATCAGTAAATATGAAAGATGATGAATCATTTTGATTGGGTGCTCCAAAAAACAACCCTGCACAGAAGTTAAAAAATAGGGGTAATTGTTGTAAGTAAGGGCTATTTAGAGAATTAGGGGTAGGATTAAAAAGAAGGTTTGTTTTGAAGTACAAAGAGAAGTAGGGGTAGATCGACGAATGTGGAAGCCGATGAATTGTTTGGATCTGGAGCTCAAAATCAAATCCTTCACGATAGGGAAAAAAAGGGTAATTGTTGGAAGGAATGGTTATTTAGAGAATTAGGGGTAGGATTAAAAACAAGGGTTGTTTTGAAGTAATAAGAGATGTAGGGGTAGTTTAAGTATAGTAGGGGTAGATTGACAAATATGAAAGATGATGAATCATTTGAATTGGGTGATGCAAATACCAACCCTTCACAGTAGTTAAAAATAAGGGTAATTTTTGGAACTAAGGGCTATTTAGATAATTAGGGATAGGATTAAAAAGATGGTCCATTTTGAAGTATTAAGAGTAGTAGGGTTAGTTTAAGCATAGTAGGGGTAGATCGACAAATATGAAAGATGAT
Source organism: Allium sativum (assembly GCA_030737875.1). Classification (NCBI taxonomy): domain Eukaryota; kingdom Viridiplantae; phylum Streptophyta; class Magnoliopsida; order Asparagales; family Amaryllidaceae; genus Allium; species Allium sativum. Next base: position 256,377,037 of record CM060924.1, on the reverse strand, counting down.
GAATCGTTTAGATTGAGTGATGGAAAAACCAACCCTTCACAGAAGTTAAAAAATTGGGTTAATTATTGAAAGTAAGGGCTATTTACAGAATTAGGAGTAGGATTAAAAAGAAGGGCTATTTTGAAGTATTAGGAGCAGTAGGGGTAGTTTAAGCATAGTAGGGGTTGATCGACAAATAAGAAAGATGATGATTCATGTGGATTGGTTGCTGCAAAAACCAAACCTTCATAGAAGTTAAAAAATACAGGTAATTGTTGGAAGTAAGGAATATTTAGAGATTTAAGGGTAGCATTTAAAAGAAGGACTATTTCGAAGTATTAAGATAAGTTGGGGTAGTTTAAGCATAGTAAGGGTACATCGACAAATATGAAAGATGATGAATCATTTGAATTGGGTGCTACAAAAACCAACCCTTCACAGTAATTAAAAAATAATGGTAATTGTTTGAAGTAAGGGGGTATTTAGACAATTAGGAGTAGGATTAAAACGAAGGGTTGTTTTGATGTATAAAGAGAAGTAGGGGTAGTTCAAGCATAGTAGGGGTAGATCGACGAATATGAAAGATGATGAATCATTTGGATTGGGTGCTGCAAAAACCAATCCTTCACAATAGTAAAAAAATAGGGTTAATTGTTGGAAGGAAGGGTTATTTAAAGAATTAGAGGTAGGAATAAAAAGAATGACTGTTTTGAAGTATTAAGAGAAGTTGGGGTAGTCTAAGCATAGTTGGGCTAGATCGACAAATATGAAAGATAATGAACCATTTGGATTGGTTGTCGCAAAAACCAACCCTTCACAGAAGCTAAAAAATAGGGGTAATTGTCGGAAGTAAGGGCTATTAAGAGAATTAGGTATAGTATTAAAAAGAAGGACTGTATTGAACTGTTAACATAGGTATGGGTAGTTTAAGCATAATAGGTGTTGATCGACAAATATGAAAGATGATGAGTCATTTGGATTGGGTGCTACAAAAACCAAACCAACACCAAAGCTAAAAATTAGGGGTAATTGTTGGAAGTAAGGTCTATTTAGAGAATTTGGGGTAGGATTAAAAAGAAGCATTGTTTGAAGTAATAAGAGAAGTAGGGATAGTTTAAGCATAGTAGGGGTAGATCGACAAATATGAAAGATGATGAATCGTTTGGATGAGGTACTGCAAAAACCAATCCTTCACAGAAGCTAAAAAATAAGGGTAATTATTGGAAAGAAGGCCTATTTAGAGAATCAGGGGTCGGATTAAAAAGAAGTGTTGTTTTGAAGTATTAGGGGAATTAGGGGTAGTTTTAGCATAGTTGGGTAAGATCGACAAATATGAAAGAAGATGAATCATTTGGATTGGGTGCAAAAAAAACCAACCCTTAACAGAAGTTAAAAAATAGGGGTAATTGCTGGAAGAAATTGTTATTTAGAGAATTAGAGTTAGGAATAAAAAGAAGGTCTGTTTTGAAGTATTAAGAGAAGTTGGTGTAGTTTAAGCATAGTAGGTGTAGATCGAAAAATATGAAAAACGATGAATCATTTGGATTGGGTGCTACAAAAACCAACCCATCACAGTAGTTTAAAAATAAGGGTTATTTTTGGAACTGAGGGCTATTTAAAGAATTACGGATAGGATTAAAAAGAAGGACTATTTTGAAGTATTAAGAGAAGTAGCGGTAGTTTAAGCATAGTCGGGGTAGATCGACAAATATGTAGGATGATGAATTGTTTAGATTGGGTGATGCAAAAACCAACCCTTCACAGAAGTTAAAAAATAGATGTAATGGTTGGAAGTAAGGCTATTTATTAAATTATTGGTAGGATTAAAAAGGATGGTTTTGAAGTATTAAGGGAAGTAGGGGTGGTTTAAGCATGGAAGGGGTAGATCGACAAATATGAAAGATGATGAATCATTGGGATTGGGTGCTGCAAAAACCAACCCTTCACAAAAGTTAAAAAATAGGTCTAATTGTTAGAAGTAAGGGCTTTTAGAGAATTAGGGGTAGGATTTAAAAGGACTGTTTTGAAGTACTAAGATAAGTATGGCTAGTTTAAGAATAATAGGGGTAGATTGACAAATATGAAAGATGATGAATCATTTGGATTGGGTGCAACAAAAACCAACCGTTTAAAGAAGTTAAAAAATAGGGGTAATTGTTGGAAGTAAGGTCTATTTAGAGAATTAGGGGTAGAAATAAAAAGAAGGGTTGTTTTGAAGTATTAAGAGAAGTAGGGGTAGTTTAAGCAAAGTAGGCGTAGATCGACAAACATGAATGATGATGAATCGTTTGGATTGGGTGCTGCAAAAACCAAACCTTCACAGTAGTTAAAAAATAAAGTTAATTTTTGGAAGTAAGTGATATTTAGAGAATTAGGGGTAGGATTAAAAAGAAGGGTTGTTTTGAAGTATTAAGAGAAGTAAGGGTAGTATAAGCATAGTAGGGGTAGATCAACAAATATTAAAGACGGTGAATCTTTTGGATTGTGTGATGCAAAAATAAGCCCTTCACAGTAGTAGAATGATAATTGGTTTTCAAAGAAAAAAATGAATAATGCAAAAAAAAATTGAATAAAGAAACGAATAAATAAAATAATATTAAAAGTTGGGGGTAGTTAAAAATAGTGGTAATTGTTGGAAGTAGGGGCTATTTTGAGAATAAGGGGTACGATTAAAAAAAAAAGGGTTGTTCTGATGTATTAAGAGAAGTAGGGGTAGTTTAAGCATAGTAGGGGTAGATCGACAAATATGAAAGATAATGAATCATTTGGATTGGGTGCTTCAAAAACCAGCCCTTCACAGTAGTTAAAAAATAAGGGTAAATTTTAGAACCAAGGACTATTTAGAGAATTAGGGATAGGATTAAATAGATGGGCCATTTTTACGTATTAAGAGAAGTAGGGGTAGTTTAAGCATAGTAGTGTTAGATCGACAAATATGAAAGATGATGAATCTTTTAGATTGGGTGATGGAAAAACCAACTCTTCACAGAAGTTAAAAAAATAAGTGTAATTGTTGAAAGTAAGGGCTATTTAGATAATTAGGGGTAGGATTAAAAAGAATGATTATTTTGAAGTATTAAGAGAAGTAGGTGTATTTTAAGCGTTGTAGGGTAGAACGACAAATATGAAAGATGATGAATTGTTTGGATTGGGTGCTACAAAAACCAACCCTTCACAGTAGTTAAAAAATAGGGTAATTGTTGGAAGTAAGTGCTATTTAGAGAATTAGGGATAGGATTAAAAAGACGGGCTATTTTAAAGTATTAAGAGAAGTAGGGGTAGTTTAAACATTGTTGGGGTAGATCGACAAATATGAAAGATGATGAATCATTCAGATTGGGTGCTGCAAAAACCAACCTTTCACAAAAGTAAAAAAATTGGGGTAATTGTTGAATGTTAGGGCTATTTAGAGAATAAGTGGTAGGAATAAAAAGGACTGTTTTGAAGTATTAAGAGAAGTAGGGGTAGTTTAAGCATAATAGGGGTAGATCGAAAATATGAAAGATGATGAATCATTTGGATTGGCTGCTGCAAAAACTGTAACGACCCGGATTTTGAGCGACTTTGGTTATCGACATAAGCTCGATGTCGATAACCAAAACATCGAAAAATCCTGGTAATTAATCAAAGAAATTAGAGGGTGAGGATAGATAAGATAGAAACTTAGAATAGAAGAAGAAGAAGAACACAACATCAGAGTAACACGAACCTCACAGCGGAACGAATAACATATAATATATAACATAACTTTGAAATATAACAGTTATGTATACAATAGCACTTATCAGAGTACAGCACTTACAACACAGCGGAAATAACTATAGCTATATGATCTTGAAGCCTCCTGCTCCAAGCTCTCCCAGTATATCTGCAAATTACTGACTACTTGACTGCCCGTACAAATTAGGCACCCAAGAGTTTAGGGAAAACAACAAAGTAAACTCCGGGTCAATCATGGGACCGGTATGAGTAAAACGGTTTAAACAGGCATATGAACAAGTAAACGATATCTCATAAGACCACGCCGCAGAACGGAACGGGTTTTTCCCTTATGAGAATCCAAAATATCTTTATATCAAAAACCTTTTGATATTATAATAATGTCTATGTACAAACAGATATCAACTAGCAGAAACGCTTTCATCTCACGTTCTACATATATAGTATACAATCAAAATCGCAAACACGTATTGGATAATGGATTTCCAACTATGACAAGGTATGGAACCACCTTCTGATCAGTGTACTCTAGGAACGATACACTGGAGTTCAACAAGAACAACTTGCAACTCAGCCACACTTGACCGACCACTCATTTCGCTTGATTATATCGAATGTACATCACCAACGGTTGGGATCAGCAACCGTTCCCGTATATATATGGGACAACATTGATAGCTTTAAGAAACAAACGAATATTCTCTAGATAGGTGATTATACACCCTACTTCGGTGCGACCGACTTAGCCATGCTGCCTGCCCGATTTCTGTTATTACCGGATGATGAGGCTAGAAGCTACGCTTTATCATCACATCAGATTCACTTCGAATGCCACATTGTTAGGTCCATCGAAAATCAATAATTGACGTTTACAACAGTACATTACGTGTCAGCTAAAAGAAGTTTCCTTCTCCGCTTCCACTCATGGTACGGTTGAAGAAATCAATGTACGTGACCTTTCTGGAAATACTCTGTTAGACATTCATCCACACAAGTCATCCTCATTCACTTAGAATGTCACATCGTGATACCCACCAAATCACAAATTGACTTATCCAAAAATAACAAGGGTATACAGCTAAGAGAAACGAATTCCTCCGAAACCAAACGTGAATACGTTTGAACAGATCAACTTACGCGATCCATTGGATATTCTCTGTTAAAACTTTCGTCCATACAAGTTGTCCTGGGACTGGACAAACCGAAGGTACTGTTCCGTATATCCGTCTTAGTCACTTTATCTAAGTCTTATACAACAGCCCTTGCATTTTACTTCGTCTTCAATTATCTTTGGCATATATGATTAGCAACGCTTATGCCAATACAGAGTGGTTCTTTGGATAATAATCCAACCGGTCTCTCCATATTAACAACGTTAAAAATGGTCAAAACTTCGATAGTATGTGAGTTAACTATCAAAGAAAAACAAGTGTGCAAACAACGATATTATTTCCAGATGGAAATTATATCGAACAAACATCATTTAACATTAACCTCTTTAGTTCATTTATTTACTTATCTCCTATTTCCTTATATTCTAAATTCTTATTTTCTTTTACCAGAAAACATTTCTGATTCTCGTTTGGAAAACATTTCCAAACCTCCTTTACGATCAAACCTTACCATTTCTTATTTAAGATGGAAGTCACTCAAGTTGGGGTATAATTAGCTCTCAGACCTTAATTGAAGAACGTTATAACTTCGAAATGGTCAAAGTTTATCTTTTAATCTTTAACAACTTCTTTACGCCTTTCTTGGATCCAATTTTACTAATCCACTTCTATATTTAAAACATTTGTTATAACGATAACGTTATAATCCCTCCTTTCGAATTATCTAACTTTAATTATAACTTCTATTCTTATTAGTGAATAATTAACCTAACACTTATTTATTTATAAATAAATAAATCTCTATTTAAACACTGGAAAGTATAAGTACTTTCCCGAATTCGATATAATCGAATTCGCCGATTAGCTCTCTTCGAGAAATCTCTATTTGATTAACTCTTCTTCGAATAACCTATATTCGATTAACTCCTTCTCGAATAAACGATATTCGAAAATCTCTCTTCGAATAACTAATATTCGATAACTCTTCCTTTCAAATATCTCATATTTGAAAATCTCACTTCGATTAAACTATAATCGATAACTCCTTTCGATGAAACTAACATCGATAACTTTAACTCGACGAACTTAACTCGACTAACTTAACTTGACTCGGCTAACTCGACTTACTTGGTTCGACCAATTTGATTCGATTAACTAGGCTCGACTATCTTGATTAACTTAACTCGACTTACTTGGTTCGACCAATTCGATTCGATTAACTAGGCTCGACTAACTTGGTCGAACCACCCGATCAACTCAACTTATTTAACTTAACTTATTTCTCAACTCGATTAACTCCTATCGAATAACTAATATTCGATTAAACTCCATTCTCTTGACTCTAGATCGTAGCGATCACAATAGTTACGCATGACTCCCTCAGGAAACATCCGACTGCCTTAGGCTATTTACAGCCCTGCGGATTACTCTAGCAGTCGTACGAGATGGTAACTTACCCTGAATACTATGTTTGACTAACTCTGTCTCACTTAACTATATTTGATTAACTCTAGTTCATTTTAACTCTAATCGATTAATTCTAACTGATTAACTCCAACTGATTAACTCTAACTGGTTAACTCTATTTGACTAACTCGACTTGACTAATCCCTTTCAAATAACATATTCGATTAACTAACTTTCGAATACCATATCCGATTAACTAACTTCGAATACCATATTCGATTAACTCCTTTCGAATAACATATTCGATTAACTAACTTTCGAATACCATATTCGATTAACTATCTTCGAATACCATATTCGATTAACTAACTTCAAATTCCATATTCGATTTCTCCTTTCGAATACCATATTCGATTAACTAACTTCGAATACCATATTCGATTAACTAACTTCGAATACCATATTCGATTTCTCCTTTCGAATACAATATTCGGTTAACTAATTTTGAATACCATATTCGATTTAACTCCATTCGAATGTCTATATTCGATTAACTAACTTTGAATAACATATTCGATTTCTCCTTTCGAATACCATATTCGATTTCTCCTTTCGAATACCATATTCGATTTACTTTATTCACTTTATAAAGATTTCCTTTTTAACAACGTTTTATTCATTTGAAAAGATTTACTTTTTAACAACATTTTATTCATTTGAAAAGATTTACTTTTAAATAACGGTTCTACACTTTAAAAATGATTTCATTTTTATAATGTTCCCTTTCCAATTCTATTTGTAAATGGTTTACAAATATTTCCTTTTCACATTTATTCTTGAAATATTCTAACTCCTTAAATTCCCGGGAATGTTCGCCATAACCTCCTTTGTATCGGGAGCATCGGGAAAATCCCCAAACTCGCCACACAGGCCTTTCCATTCAAAAAGAAATGTTTTGAATTTATTTCCTTTTCAAATATCTCCTATTTATAAATATTCCAATTTATAAACATTTCTTAATTATAAATATTCCACTTTATTAATATCTCTTATTTATAAATATCCCATTTTATAAATATGCAATTTTCAATATCACTTTGAAAATTCCCTTAACTACATTCCGGTATGTTATGGTATTCAATCATATCAAATCACGATGTTCATTATTGTCCAAACACATATAATCATCACAGATTATATATCACATTATATATCACAATATATAAATCACAGTAAAATAACTGTTGAGGAATCCAGTTGGATTCCTCCGACCTGTTTCCCTGCATCACAGATGTTAAACAATATAGATAACATCACTTTCAGTTCCATATGATATATTCTGTTAAACAGAATCAATATAGAAATTCAACTAACTGACTAGCAGTTCAATCAAACAGTCAACACACAGTAAATCAGACAATTTCTAACAGTTCTAAAAATACAACATGAAATTATAAACTGTTCAGAGTTGGTGAGTATTACTCACATTGGACGATCATCGTCAATGACGATAACCATCTTTGTTTCTGACGGACAATTTCTTTTGCTATAAATTGTAACGGTCTCTAATGGACTTCCAGTGAGCACCATCATGTAGTGTCCATCCATACGATCCTGCCGGATCTTGTTTCGCTGAAAACCGATGCCGTATGGTCAAGTTATCGACATTACAAGTTCATGTATTATTTAAAACAAAATAAACTAGAGGTTATTTTATCGGGCCTCACCCTCCTTAAACGAAACCCGGCCCGTCTTCAACAGTTGGCCCAGACCCGAACTTCTTTTTACCTCGTCCTCCTCTCAGAACAATCCCCGTAACCTCCTGCTTGCTTCACCATTTCTGAGTACAACTCCACCTCGTTCTCCCTCCATATTAAACGAAACAACAAACCGATCTCATCACTCAACTCCTCGTTCAATCCTTGACACCCTCATACCCACTAACTCGCAACCTGCCTCGACCATGAGAACGCGATTCCCAGCCCACGCCTGAGAACTATCGACATCAGTTAGGACCGAATCCCACCAAACATCCACAACCGATGCTCCGCTCCGTCCTGAATTCGAGTATCAACTCGAATTCCTCAAACAATGCCCCAATATCAACATATATCGAACCCTAGTTTGTACTGTTGACATTCCAACCACCCTGAACAAGCGTCGAACACCTCACAAATGGTATAGGGTTGAAGCTCTCATCATAGTGGATTCAGAAATATATATTTCAGTATTTAAGGAATTTTCCATGAATCCCTTTTTAATTTTCTTTGATCGAATCATTAGCTGTAGAAAAAAAATGAACTGGCGGCTTGATTTGATTTTATAGAGGGACGGGTTCTGTTATGTGGTGGAAAGGATGAGCATGTGGCCATTGTGTTTACCTCAAGTGAATTTTAGATATTTTATTTGTATTATATAATATTCGATTCAGTCTTCTAAAAATCACTACGAACACATACGACGCCTAAAAATCATGAAAACTGACAAGCTGATAGGATTTTACATTACGGTCCCAACGAAACTAGTTTCGTCGAATTCCGACTCCGTATGTTCACACAGTGTATTTTTAACTATCAAAATACTGACTGTTTCTCACTCTAAAAATCCGTACGGCCACACAGTGACTCTAAAAATCACGAAACTGGAAATCTAACAATAATTCAACACTGCGGATCCAACAAAATTAGTTTCGTCAAATTCTGAGGTCGTTTACAAAACTGCATATTTTCAAAGCTCTAAATAGCCCTTTTAAATATATAAATATATTTAAAAACAATTCAATTAAATATTTATAAATAAATGTTATCGTATATATCCACGTACGATATCACACATCTCTAGAATATTCCTATATGAATTTCCAGCTTGATATTTCAAACACCGATTACCTCGATATTCAATTTATATCGAAAACCCTTTTATAACGTAAATAAAGCGTTGCAAAATATAAAGGAATTCCATAGCGACTTTTCTGAAATTTTATTTGGACGTAACTCAAAATCTGTACGACGAAATCCCAATTTTTCTCTTCCACTAGAAAGATATATTCCACCAGCTCCACATGTTTCTTGTTTCACAGAAATCTGGCTTAAAATGAATCCTGTACATTCAGTTGAAGTTCAAATCGCCAAATAGCGAACTGCAGCGCCATTTCGAGCTCGTTTATAAATATGTTATAAACTATACGTTCAACTGTCGTCGATTCAATATATTCGTCAACATAATTCAACTCTAAGCCGAATTAAATCTGAGGGATGACCCCGTTCACAGAATATTGTGATTCCCAATATTTTTTATCATTTCTGAATTAAATATATTATTTAATTAATTATTTTAATTAAATATTCACCATTATTTAGTTAACGACGATTTAATTCCCTAAATCACTATTTATATAATTAAATAAGTTAATTATTATACCTCTGCCAATGCGGGTCATTACAATCTTCCCCACTTAAAATAATTTCGTCCTCGAAATTGCTAAGTTAGAGGACGACCCTATCTATTGGAATTCCTAAGATTTGTTTAACCCTTATTTCTGATTTCAACTGAACCAATTAATATCGACAAAAATATTTATTCATTCCGACTAACTAAAATTTTCAAAAATTCTGAAAATTTTCTAACACTTTAAATTTCCGAAATTTTTTGCCAGCACCTCCTTTGTACTGGTCAATAGGTCAATCTCCAACTCGCCTCTTTGGACCATCTTCAACCCAAAAGAAAATCAAACAGCCAAGCGGCTTGCCAATTCGGCTCATCAATCACCAAACTCATATGAAATATAAACTTGTACCTTTTTGTTGGGCATATCACTATATCATTTCCATCGATTAACAACTCTGCATATACCAATGTCATACTAATCTAACTTCGATTAGTTTATATCCTCAACTCAAACCATTCGCTTATACTTAAGTCGAATTTCATTTAAACTCCAATATCCAATTTTAACTCTTAGTTTATCAACTAAATTTCATTCAGATTATTCTATAATCCAATCCAGTTTTTAATTTAACTTAGTTCAAGGTAAATTCAAATTTCTCGTTCACTTTTACTATCTCATTCTATTTAACTTCATTTGTTAAATTTATATTCCAGAATTTAAATTCTTGGGTCTATTTCAAATCATTTTCACTTACTGGCTTTCAATTCAATCTCAGTTCTATTGGATTTTACTTTAATTTGTTTAAATTCAAACAACCTTTTCTTCCTGGAAGTTTTTTTTAAACAGTTTAACTCTTTCAAAAATCAAATTTTCCTTTTTGAAATACAACACAACTTGTTTTTCCCAAAACAAAATCCTTGGCAGTAATCCGTCACTTCCATACTCGAAAATGAACACCGATGATGTCATGATCAACATCGGAATCTATTTTCCAGCTATCGAAGTGAGTTCGATACTATATCACTTTCAAATCCATTTCCAAATACTTTCATTTTTGAAATCACTTTCAAAATATCCTTCACAAGGCTTGTAAGCAATTTAAAATCTCCCAGGATCTTAAAATCTCCTTATACTTAATCCAGATTCCGTTACAAACACTTTCCCAATTTCTGGGATTTTAACCCCAATTCTGATTTGAATTCAGCTTTAATTCATTTCAATTTCGCCTATTTTACTTATATAAATTATGATTGGTTATATATAACCATTTCACATTTTATAATCTTATCCGATTATAATTACTACCAACACATCCTACATATGATAATATATCACATATCCATACTATGTCGGTCCATCGTATTCAAGTGTTTATTTACTACTACCGATATAGTGGATCAAACTGATCAACCAGAACTCATAAAAAACTCATCCAATGAATCTCCACAACATAAAACCATTTTTATATCAAATACAAATACGCACTCGTATATATACACTCAACTCAATCAAGGGTATTACTAACCTTATCTCTACCGAGTCACGCCACAGAGCCAAGGTAATTCTTAACTTAAGCTCTGATACCAACTGTAACGACCCGGATTTTGAGCGACTTTGGTTATCGACATAATCTCGATGTCGATAACGAAAACATCGAAAAATCCAGGTAATTAATGAAAGAAATTAGAGGGTGAGGATAGATAAGATAGAAACTTAGAAGAGATGAAGAAGAAGAACACAACATCAGAGTAACGCGAACCTCACAGCGGAACAAATAACATATAATATATAACATAACTTTGAAATATAACAGTTATGTATACAATAGCACTTATCAGAGTACAACACTTACAACACAGCGGAAATAACTATAGCTATATAATCTTGAAGCCTCCTGCTCCAAGCTCTCCCAGTATATCTGCAAATTCCTGACTACTTGACTGCCCGCACAAATTGGGCACCCAAGAGTTTAGGGAAAACAACAAAGTAAACTCCGAGTCAGTCATGGGAATGGTATCAGTAAAACGGTTTAAATAGGCATATGAACAAGTAAACGATATCTCATAAGACCACGCCGTAGAACGGAATGGGTTTTTCCCTTATGAGAATCCAAAATATCTTTATATCAAAAACCTTTTGATATTATAATAATGTCTATGTACAAATAGATATCAACTAGCAGAAATGCTTTCATCTCACGTTCAACATATATAGTATACAATCAAAATCGCAAGCACGTATTGGATATTGGATTTCCAACTATGACAAGGTATGGAACCACCTTATGATCAGTGTACTCTAGGAACGATACACTGGAGTTCAACAAGAACATCTTGCAACTCAGCCACACATGACCGACCACTCATTTCGCTTGAGCGTATCGAATGTACATCACCAACGGTTGGGATCAACAACCGTTCCCGTATATATATGGGAAAACATTGATAGCTTTAAGAAACAAATGAATATTCTCTAGATAGGTGATTATACACCCTACTTCGGTGCGACCTACTTAGCCATGCTGCCTTCCCGATTTCTGTCATTACCGGATGATGAGGCTAGAAGCTACGCTTTATCATTACATCAGATTCACTTGGAATGCCACATTGTTAGGTCAATCGAAAATCACTAATTGACGTTTACAACAGTACATTACGTGTCAGCTAAAAGAAGTTTCCTTCTCCGCTTCCACTCTTGGCACGGTTGAAGAAATCAATGTACGTGACCTTTCTGGAAATACTCTGTTAGACATTCATCCACACAAGTCATCCTCATTCACTTAGAATGTCACATCGTCATACCCTCCAAATCACAAATTGACTTATCCAAAAATAACACGGGTATACAGCTAAGAAAAACGAATTCCTCTGCCACCAAACGTGAATACGTTTGAACAGATCAACTTACGTGATCCATTGGATATACTCTGTCAGACCTTCATCCATACAAGTTGTCCTGGGACTGGACAAACCGAAGGTACTGTTCCGTATATCCATCTTAGTCACTGTTATCTAAGACTTATACAACAGCCCTTGCATTTTACTCCGTCTTCAGTTATCTTTGGCATATATGATTCGCAACGCTTATGCCAATACAGAGTGGTTCTTTGGATAATAATCCAACTGGTCTCTCCATATTAACAACGTTAAAAATGGTCAAAACTTCGATAGTCTGTGAGTTAACTATCAAAGAAAAACAAGTGTGCAAACAACGATATTATTTCCAGATGGAAATTATATCAAACAAACATCATTTAACATTAACCTCTTTAGTTCATTTATTTACTTATCTCCTGTTTCCTTATACTCTAAATTCTTATTTTCTATTATCAGAAAACATTTCTGATTCTCGTTTGGAAAACATTTCCAAAACTCCTTTACGATCAAACCTTACCATTTCTTAGTTAAGAAGGAAGTCACTCAAGTTGGGGTATAATTACCTCTCAAACCTTAACTGAACAACGTTATAACTTCGAAATGGTAAAAGTTTATCTTTTAATCTTTAACAACTTCTTTACGCCTTTCTCGGATCCAATTTTACTAATCCACTTCTATATTTAAAACATTTGTTATAACGATAACGTTATAATCCCTCCTTTCGAATTATCTAACTTTAATTATAACTTCTATTCTTATTAGTGAATAATTAACCTAACACTTATTTATTTATAAATAGATAAATCTCTATTTAAACACTGAAAAGTATAAGTACTTTCCCGAATTCGATATAATCGAATTCGCCGATTAGCTCTCTTCGAGAAATCTCTATTTGATTAACTCTTCTTTGAATAACCTATATTCGATTAACTCCTTCTCGAATAAACGATATTCGAAAATCTCTCTTAGAATAACTAATATTCGATAACTCTTTCTTTCAAATATCTCATATTTGAAAATCTCACTTCGATTAAACTATAATCGATAACTCCTTTCGATGAAACTAACATCGATAACTTTAACTCGATGAACTTAACTCGACTAACTTAACTTGACTCGACTAACTCGACTTACTTGGTTCGACCAATTCGTTCGATTAACTAGGCTGGACTAACTTGACTAACTTAACTAGACTTACTTGGTTCGACCAATTCGATTCGATTAACTAGGCTTGACTAACTTGCTCGAACCACCCGATCAACTAAACTTATTTAACTTAACTTATTTCTCAACTCGATTAAGCCCTATCGAGTAACTATTATTCGATTAAACTCCATTCGCTTGACTCTAGATCGCATCGATCACAATGGTTACGCCTGACTCCCTCAGGAAACATCCGACTGCCTTAGGATATTTACAGCCCTGCGAATTACGCTAGCAGTCGTACGAGATGGTAACTTACACTGAATACTATGTTTGACTAACTCTGTCTCACTTAACTATATTTGATTAACTCTAGTTCATTTTAACTATAATCGATTAATTCTAACTGATTAACTCTAACTGGTTAACTCTATTTGACTAACTCGACTTGACTAACCCCTTTCGAATAACATATTCGATTAACTAACTTTCGAATACCATATTCGATTAACTAACTTCGAATACCATATTCGATTAACTCCTTTCGAATAACATATTCGATTAACTAACTTTCGAATACCATATTCGATTAACTATCTTCGAATACCATATTCGATTAACTAACTACGAATACCATATTCGGTTTCTCCTTTCGAATACCATATTCGATTAACTAACTTCGAATACCATATTCGATTAACTAACTTCGAATACCATATTCGATTTCTCCTTTCGAATACCATATTCGATTTCTCCTTTCGAATACCATATTCGATTAACTAATTTCGAATACCATATTCGATTTAACTCCTTTCGAATGTCTATATTAGATTAACTAACTTCGAATACCATATTCGATTTCTCCTTTCGAATACCATATTCGATTTCTCCTTTCAAATACCATATTCGATTTGCTTTATTCTCTTTATAAAGATTTCCTTTTTAACAACGTTTTATTCATTTGAAAAGATTTACTTTTTAACAATGTTTTATTCATTTGAAAAGATTTACTTTTAAATAACGGTCCTACACTTTAAAAATGATTTCCTTTTTATAATGTTCCCTTTCCAATTCTATTTGTAAATGGTTTACAAATATTTACTTTTCAAATTTATTCTTGAAATATTCTAACTCCTTAAATTCCCGGGAAAATTCGCCATAACCTCCTTTGTATCGGGAGCATCTGGAAAATCCCCAAACTCACCACACAGGCCTTTCCATTCAAAAGGAAATGTTTTGTATTTATTTCCTTTTCAAATATCTCCTATTTATAAATATTCCAATTTATAAACATTTCTTATTTATAAATATTCCACTTTATAAATATCTCTTATTTATAAATATCCCATTTTATAAATATGCTATTTTCAATATCACTTTGAAAATTCCCTTATCTACATTCCGGTATGTTATGGTATTCAATCATATCAAATCACGATGTTCATTATCGTCCAAACACATATAATCATCACAGATTATATATCACATTATATATAACAATATATAAATCACAGTAAAATAATTGTTGAGGAACCCAGTTGGATTCCTCCAACTGTTTCCCTGCATCACAGATGTTAAACAATATAGATAACATCACTTTCAGTTCCATATGATATATTCTGTTAAACAGAATCAATATTGAAATTCAACTAACTGACTAGCAGTTCAATCAAACAGTCAACACACAGTAAATCAGACAATTCCTAACAGTTCCAAAAATACAACATGAAATTGTAAACTGTTCAGAGTTGGTGAGTTTTACTCACATTGGACGATCATCGTCAATGACGATAACCATCTTTGTTTCTGACAGACAATTTATTTTGCTATAAATTGTAATGGTCTCTGATGGACTTCCAGTGAGCTCCATTATGTAGTGTCCGTCCATACGATCCTGTCGGATCTTGTTTCGCTGAAAACCGATGCCGTATGGTCAAGTTATCGACATTACAAGTTCATGTATTATTTAAAACAAAATAAACTAGAGTTTATTTTATCGGGCCTCACCCTCCTTAAACAAAACCCGGCCCGTCCTCAACAGTTGGCCCAGACCCGAACTTCTTTTTACCTCGTCTTCCTCTAAGAACAATCCCCGTAACCTCCTGCTTGCTTCACCATTTCTGAGTACAACTCCACCTCGTTCTCCCTCCATATTCAACGAAACAACAAACCGATCTCATCACTCATCTCCTCGTTCAATCCTTGACACCCTCATACCCACTAACTCGCAACCTGCCTCGACCATGAAAACGCGATTCCCAGCCCACGCCTGAGAACTATCGACATAAGTTTAGACCGAATCCCACCAAACATCCACAACCGATGCTCCTCTACACCCTGAATTCGAGTATCAACTCGAATTCCTCAAACAATGCCCCAATATCAACATATATCGAACCCTAGTTTGTACTGTTGACATTCCAAACCCCCTGAACGAGCGTCGAACACCTCACAAATGGTATACGGTTGAAGCTCTCATCATAGTGGATTCAGAAATATATATTTCAGTATTTAAGGAATTTTCCATGAATCCCTTTTTAATTTTCTTTGATCGAATCATTAGCTGTAGAAAAAAATGAACTGGCGGCTTGATTTGATTTTATAAAGGGACGGGTTCTGTTGTGTGGTGGAAAGGATGAGCATGTTGCCATTGTTTTTACCTCAAACGAATTTTAGATATTTTCTTTTTATTATATAATATTCGATTCAGTATTCTAAAAATCACTACAAACAAATACGACGCCTAAAAATCATGAAAACTGACAAGCTGATAGGATTTGACATTACGGTCCCAACGAAACTGGTTTCGTCGAATTCCGACTCCGTATGCTCATATAGCGTATTTTTAACTGTCAAAATACTGACTGTTTCTCACTCTAAAAATCCGTATGGCCACACAGTGACTCTAAAAATAACAAAACTGGAAATCTAACAATAATTCAACACTGCGGATCCAACAAAATTAGTTTTGTCAAATTCTGAGGTCGTTTGCAAAACTGCCTATTTTTAAAGCTCTAAATAGCCCTTTTAAATATATAAATATATTTAAAAACAATTCAATTAAATATTTATGAATAAATATTATCGTATATATCCACATACGATAACACACATCTCTAGAATATTCCTATATGAATTTCCAGCTTGATATTTCAAATCCCGATTACCTCGATATTCAATTTATATCGCCCTTTTATAACGTAAATAAAGCGTTGCAAAATATAAAGGAATTCCACAGCGACTTTTCTGAAATTTGATTTGGACGTAACTCAAAATCTATACGACGAAATCCCGATTTTTCTCTTCCACTAGAAAGATATACTCCACCAGCTCCACACGTTTCTTGTTTCACGGAAATCCGGCTTAAAACGAATCTTGTACATTCAGTTGAAGTTCAAATCGCCAAATAGCGAACTGCAGCGCCAGTTCAAGCTCGTTTATAAATATGTTATAAACTATACGTTCAACTGTCGTCGATTCAATATATTCGTCAATATAATTCAACTCTAAGCTGAATTAAATCTAAGGGATGACCTCGTTCACAGAATATTGTGATTCCCAATATTTTTGATCATTTCTGAATTAAATATATTATTTAATTAACTATTTTAATTAAATATTCACCATTATTTAATAAACGGCGATTTAATTCCCTAAATCACTATTTATATAATTAAATAATTTAATTATTATACCTCTGCCAATGCGGGTCATTACAAAAACAAACCCTTCATAGAAGTTAAAAAATAGGGGTAATTGTTGGAAGTAAGGGATATTTAGTGAATTAGGGGTAGGATTTAAAAGAAGGACTGTTTTGAAGTAATAAGACAAGTAGCGGTAGTTTAAGCATAATAGGGGTAGATCGACAAATATGAAAGATGATGAATCATTTGGATTAGGTGCTGCAAAAACCAACCCTTCACAATAGTTAAAAAATAAGGGTAATTGTGGGAACTAAGGACTATTTAGA
Source organism: Allium sativum (assembly GCA_030737875.1). Taxonomy (NCBI): domain Eukaryota; kingdom Viridiplantae; phylum Streptophyta; class Magnoliopsida; order Asparagales; family Amaryllidaceae; genus Allium; species Allium sativum. The sequence continues at coordinate 256,359,442 of CM060924.1, read as the reverse complement.
GAATTTGGGATATGATTAAAAAGATGGGCTATTTTGAAGTATTAAGAGAAGTAGGGGTAGTTTAAGCGTTGTAGGGGTAGATCGATAAATATGAAAGATGATGAATCGTTTAGATTGGGTAATGCAAAAACCAACCGTTAACAGAAGATTTCAAATAGGGGTAATTGTTGGAAGTAAGGGCTAAAGATAATTAGGGGTAGGATTAAAAAGAAGTGTTGTTTTGAAGTATAAAGAGAAGTCGGTGTAGTTTAAGGATGGTAGGGGTAGATCGAAGAATATGAAAGATAATGAATTATTTGGATTGGGAGCTACAAAAATCTATCCTTCACAATAGTAAAAAATAGAGGTAATTGTTAAAAGTATGGGCTATTTTTAGAATTAGGTGTAGTATTAAAAAGAAGGACTGTTTTGAAGTATTAAAAGAAGTAGGGGTAGTTTAAGCATAGTTGGGGTAGATCGACAAATATGAAAGATGATGAATCATTTGGATTGGGAGCTGCAGAAATCATTCCTTCACAATAGTTAAAAAATAAGGGTAATTGTTCGATGTAATGGCTATTTAGTGAATTAGGAGTAGGATTAAAAAGAAGGATGTTTTTAAGTATTAAGAGAAGTAGGGGTAGTTTAAGCATATTAGGGGTAGATCGATGAATATGAAAGATGATGAATCGTTTGGATTGGGTGCTAAAAAAACCAACACTTCATAGTAGTTAAAAAATAGGGGTTATCGTTGGAAGTAAGGGCTATTTAGAAAATTCGAGGTAGGATTAAAAAGAAGGGTTGTTTTCAATTATTAAGAGAAGTATGGGTAGTTTAAGCATAGTAAGTGTAGATCAACAAATATGAAAGATGATGAATCGTTTGGATTAGGTGCTGCAAAAACCAATCCTTTACAATAGTTAAAAAATAGAGGTAATTGTTGTAAATAAATGATATTTAGAGAATTTGGGGCAGGATTAAAAAGAAGGGTTATTTTGGAGTATTAAGAGAAGCAGGGGTAGATCGACAAATATGAAAGATGATGAATTATTTGGATTGAGAGCTCCGAAAATCAACCCTTCATAGAAATTAAAAAATAAGGTTGATTGTTTTAAGTAAGAGCTATTTAGAGAATTACGGGTAGGATTAAAAAGAAGGGTTGTTTTATAGTTCAAGGAGAAGTAGCGGTAGATCGATGAATATGAAAGATGATGAATTGTTTGGATTAGGTACTGCAAAATCCAATCCTTCACAATAGTAAAAAAATAGGGCTAGATTTTGGAAGGAATGGTTATTTAGAGAATTAGGGGTAGGATTAAAAAGAAGGGTTGTTTTTTAGTATTAAGAGAAGTAGGGGTAGTTTAAGCATAGTTGGGGTAGATCGGCAAATATGAAAGATGACGAATCATTTGGATTGGGTGTTGCAAAAACCAACCCTTCACAGTAGTTAAAAAATAAGGGTAATCGTTGGAACTATGGTCTATTTTGAGAATTAGGGATAGGACAAAAAAGGTGGGCTATTTTGGGAAGTATTAGTAGTTTTAGCATAGTAGGGATAGATCGACAATATGAAAGATGATGAATCGTTTAGATTGGGTGATGGAAAAACCAAGCCTTCACAGAAGTTAAAAAATAGGGGTAATTGTTGAAAGTATGGGCTATTTAGAGAATTAGGGGTAGGATTAAAAAGAAGGACTATTTTGAAGTATTAAGGGAAGTAGGTGTAGTCTAAGCATAGTCGGGGTAGATCGATAAAAAAGAAAGATCATGAATCATTTGGATTGGGTGCTGCAAAAACCAAACCTTCATAGAAGTTAAAAAATACGGGTAATTGTTGGAAGTAAGGGATATTTAGGGATTTAGGGGGAGGATTTAAAAGAATGATTGTTCTGAAGTATTAAGATAAGTATGGGTAGTTTAAGCATAGTAGGGGTAGATCAACAAATATGAAAGATGATGAATCATTTTGATTGGGTGCTGCAAAAACCAACCTTTCATAGTAGTTAAAATATAAGGGTAATTGTGGGAACTAAGGGCTATTTAGAGAATTAGGAAAAGGATGAAAAAGATGGGCTTTTTTGAAGTATTAATAGAAGTAGGTGTAGTTTAAGCATAGTAGGGTTAGATTGACAAATATGAAAGATGGTGAATCGTTTAGATTGGATGAAACAAAAATCAACTGTTCACAGAAGTTTTCGAATAGGGGTAATTGTTGGAAGCAAGGGATATTTAGAGAATTAGGGGTTGGATTAAAAAGAATGGTTGTTTTTAAGTATAAAGAGAAGTAGGTGTAGTTCAAGCATAGTAGGGGTAGATCGACGAATATGGAAGATAATGAATTGTTTGGATTGGGTGCTGCAAAAACCAATCCTTGACAATAGTAAAAAATAGGGGTAATTGTTGGAAGTAAGGTCTATTTAGAGAATTAGGTGTAGGATTAAAAAGAAGGACTATTTTGAAGTATTATTAGAAGTTGGGGTAGTATAAGCACAGTAGGGGTAGATCGACAAATATGAAAAATGATGAATCATTTGGATTAGGTGCTACAAAAACCAATCCTTCACAATAGTTAAAAAATAAGGGTAATTGTTGGCAGTAAGAGCTGTTTAGTGAATTAGGAGTAGGACTAAAAAGAAGAATGTTTTGAAGTATTAAGAGAAGTAGGGTTAATTTAAGCATAGTAGGGGTAGATCGACAAATATGAAAGATGATGAATCGTTTGAATTAGGTTCTACAAAAACCGACCCTTCACGGTAGTTAAAAAATAGGGGTTATTGTTGGAAGTAAGGGCTACTTAGAATATTTGGGGTAGGATTAAAAAGAAGGATCGTTTGAAATTATTAAGAGAAGTATGGGTAGTTTAAGCATAGTAGGGGTAGATCGACAAATATGAAAGATGATGAATCGTTTGGATTGGGTGGTGCAAAAACCAATCCGTCATAGTAGTTAAAATATAGGGGTATTTGTTGGAAAGAAAAGCTATTTAGAGAATTTGAGGAAGGATTAAAAAGACGGGTTGTTTTGAAGTATTAAGAGAAGTAGGGGTAGATCGGCAAATATGAAAGATAATGAATCATTTGAATTGGGTGCTCCAAAAATCAACCCTTCACAGTATTTAAAAAATAGGGGTAATTGTTGTAAGTGAGGGCTATTTAGAGAATTTTAGGTAGGATTAAAACGAAAGGTTGTTCTGAAGTACAAAGAGAAGTAGGGGTATATCGACAAATATGAAAGATGATGAATTGCTTGGATTGTGTGCTGCAAAATCCAATCCTTCACAATAGTAAAAAAAATAGGGATATTTGTTGGAAGGAACGACTATTTAGAGAATTAGTGGTAGGCTTAAAAAGAAGGGTTGTTTGAAGTATTAAGAGAAGTAGGGGTAGTTTAAGCATAGTAGGTGTAGATCAACAAATATGAAAGATGATGAACAATTTGGATTGGGTGTTGCAAAATCCAACCCTTCACAGTAGTTAGAAAATAAGGGTAATCGTTGGAACTAAGGGATTTTTAGAGAATTAGGGATATGATTAAAAAGATGGGATATTTTGAAGTATTAAGAGAAGTAGGGGTAGTTTAAGCATATTAGGGGTAGATGGACAAATATGAAAGATGATGAGTCATTTAGATTGAGTGATTGAAAAACCAACCCTTCAAAGAAGTAAAAAAAATAGGAGTAACTGTTGAAAGTAATGGCTATTTAGATAATTTGGGGTAGGATTAAAAAGGACTATTTTGAAGTATTAAGACAAGTAGGGGTAGTTTAAGCATAGCAGGGGTAGATCGACAAATAAGAAAGATGATGAAACATTTGGATTGGGTGCTGCAAAAATCAAACCTTCACAGAAGTTAAAAAATATGGGTAATTGTTGAAAGTAAGGAATATTTAGAAATTTAGGGGTATGATTTAAAAGAAGGACTATTTTGAAGTATTAAGATAAGTAGGGGTAGGTTAAGCATAGTAGGAGTAGATCGACAAATTTGAAAGATGATGAATCATTTGGATTGGGTGATGCGAAAACCAACCGTTCACAGTAGTAAAAAAATAAGGGTTATTGTGGGAACTAAGGGCTATTTAGAGAATTAAGGATAGGATTAAAAAGATGCGCTATTTTGAAGTATTAAGAGAAGTAGGGGTATTTTAAGCATAGTAGGGGTAGATCAACAAATATGAAAGATGATGAATCGTTTAGATTGGGTGATGCAAAATCCAACCGTTCAAAGAAGTTTTCAAATTGGGGTAATTGTTGGAAGTAAGAGATATTTAGAGAATTAGGGGTAGGATTAAAAAGAAGTGTTTTTTTGAAGTATAAAGAGAAGTAGGTGTAGTTTATGTAAAGTAGTTATAGATCGGCGAATAAAAAAGATGATGAATTGTTTGGATTCGTTGCTGCAAAAACTAACCCTTTACAATAGTAAAAAAATTGGGGTAATGGTTGGACGGATGGGATATTTAGAGAATTAGTGTTGGATTAAAAAGAAGGGCTGTTTTGAAGTATTAAGTGAAGTAGGGGTAGTTTAAGCATAGTAGGGGAAGATCGACAAATATGAAACATGATGAATCGTTTAGATTGGGTGATGCAAAAACCAACCCTTCATAGAAGTTTAAAATTAGGAATAATTGTTGGAAGTAAGAGCTATTTAGAGAATTAGGGGTAGAATTTAAAAGAAGGACTGTTTTGAAGTATTAAGATAAGTAGGGGTAGTTTAAGCATAGAATGGGTAGATCGATGAATATGAAAGATGATGAATCGTTTGGATTGGGTTCTGCAAAAAACAACCCTTCATCGAAGTTTATAAATAGAGGTAATTGTAGGAAGTAAGGGCAATTTATATAATTAGGAGTAGGATTAAAAAGAAGGGTTGTTCTGAAGTATAAAAAGAAATAGGGGTAGTTTAAGCATAGTAGGGGTAGATCAACGAATATGAAAGACGATGAATCGTTTGGATTGGATGTTGCAAATACCAATCCTTCACAATTGTAAATAAATAGGGGTAATTGTTAGAAGGAAGGGCTATTTTAAGAATTAGAGGTAGGATTAAAAAGAAGGACTGTTTTGAAGTATTAAGAGAAGTAGGTGTAGTTTAAGCGTAGTAGGGCTAGATCGAAAAATATGAAAAATGATGAACCATTTGGATTGGGTGCTACAAAAACCAACCCTTCAAAGAAGTTAAAAAATAGGGGTAATTGTTGGAAGTAAGATTTATTTAGAGAATTAGGGGTAGGATTAAAAAGAAGCGTTGTTTTGAAGTATTAAGTGAAGTAGGGGTAGTTTAAGCATAGTGAGGGTAGATCGACAAATATGAATGATGACGGATCGTTTGGATTGTGTGCTGCAAAAATAAATCCTTCACAGCAGATAAAAAATAAGGGTAATTGTTGGAAAGAAGGGTATTTAGAGAATTATGGGTAGGATTAAAAAGAAGGGTTGTTTTGATGTATTAAGAGAAGTAGGGGTAGATCGATAAATATGAAAGACGATGAATCATTTGGATTGGGTGCTGAAAAAACCAAGCCTTCATAGAAGTTAAAAAATATCGGTAATTTTTGGAAGTAAGGGCTATTTAGAGAATTAGTGGTAGGATTAAAAAGGAGGGTTGTTTTGAAGTATAAAGAGAAGTAGGGGTAGTTTAAGTATAGTAGGGCTAGATCGACGAATATGAAGTATGATGATTTGTTTGGATTGGGTGCTGCAAAAACCAATAATTCACAATAGTAAAAAAAATAGGGGTAATTGTTGGAAGGAAGGGCTATTTAGAGAATTAGAGGTAGGATTCAAAAGAAGGTCTGTTTTGAAGTATTAAGAGAAGTTGGGGTAGCATAAGCATAGTAGGGGTAGATCGAAAAATATGAAAGATGATGAATCATTTGGATTCGGTGCCGCAAAAACCAACCCTTCACGGTAGTTAAAAAATAAGGATAATTTTTGGAACTAAGGGCTATTTATAGAATTAGGGATAGGATTAAAAAGAAGGGCTATTTTGAAGTATTAATAGAAGTAGGGGCAGTTTAAGCATCATATGGGTAGATCGACAAATATAAAAGATAATGAATCGTTGGGATTAGGTGCTGCAAAAACAGACCCTTCCCAGAAGTTAAAAATATGGGTAATTGTTGGATGTAAGGGCTATTTAGAGAATTAGGATTAAAAAGGACTGTTTTGATGTACTAAGAGAAGTTGGGGTAGTTTAAGCATAGTAGGGGTAGATCGACAAATATGAAAGATTTCGGATCATTGGGATTGGGTGCTGCAAAAACCAACCCTTCACAAAAATTAAAAAATAGGGGTAATTGTTGAAGTAAGGGATATTTAGAGAATTAGGCGTAGGATTTAAAAGAATGACTCTTATGAAGTATTAATATAAGTATGGTTAGTTTAAGCGTAGTAGGGGTAGATCAACAAATATGAAAGATGATAAATCAATTGGATATGGTGACACCAAAACCAACCCTTCACAGAAGTGATAAAATAGTGGTAATTGTTAGAAGTAAGGGCTATTCAGGTAATTAGGGTTAGGATTAAAAAGAAGGGTTGTTTTGAAGTATTATGAGAAGTAGGGGTAGTTTAAGCATAGTAGGTGTAGATCGACAAATATGAAAGATGATAAATTGTTTGGGTTGAGTGCTGCAAAACCCAACCTTTCACAGTAGTTAAAAAATAGAGGTAATTATTGGAAGTTAGGGATATTTAGATAATTAGGGGTAGGATTAAAAAGAAGGACTATTTTGAAGTGTTAAGAGAAGTAGGGGTAGTTTAAGCATATTATGGGTAGATAGGTAAATAAGAAAGATGATGAATCCTTTGGATTGGGTGCTGCAAAAACCAAACCTTCATAGAAGTTAAAAAATACGGGTATTTATTGAAAGTAAGGGATATTTAGAGATTTAGGGTTAGGATTTAAAAGAAAGATTGTTTTGAAGTATTAAGATAAACAAAGCATAGTATGGGTAGATCGACAAATATGAAAGATGATGAATCATTTGGATTGGGTTCTGCAAAAACTATCCCTTCACAGTAGTTAAAAAATAAGGGTAATTGTGGGAACTAAGTGCTATTTAGAGAATTAGGGATAAGATAAAAAAGATGGGCAATTTTGAAGTATTAAGAGAAGTAGGGGTAGTTTAAGCATAGTAGTTGTAGATTGACAAATGTTGGATCCAAAATTGGCTCTAACACCCAAATTGTTCCATTATGCAGAGATTAATATCAGAAAAAAATGCACGAAAAGTAGAAAAGACTCAAGATTTATAGTGATTCGGCATTAACGAGCCTACGTCCACTTTATACCTATGATTATACTTAAGATTTGCGTACAATCAACGATTTATTTCTCAACCTCACTTTTACTATGTTGGTTCACTCAGTAAATTCAAGACATCTCTGAATAGGAATAATGGAGATATGATAATGGTGGAATCAGAGCTCAGAAATGCCCAACAAGACCCTTAAAAATGCCAAGTTCTGGGCTATTTATAGGTGATATATGCAGGCGGATCGCGGTCATACGTGTCACAAATCCCGAGGATCTCAGACTGGTATTCGTGGCTTGATGGAGAAATAGTCAATATGGCAGTTATGGACAGGTGTCGTGAGATCCTACATTCTCAGATCGTGAATGACTTAGTCCAGCCCTCCGTTTTTTGGCTTCTAGGATTGGATCGGATCGCAGAGAGCCAGTAGGGACGGATCGGGTCGTGGCACCTTCATCGCGAGTCTTTGAGAAAGGGGCAATCGCGATCGGCCTTCAATGGCTTGGTGAGCAAAACTCCATACTGCCTTCGTGTATGTGTCTTGGTGGCTTGGTCTAAAAGCTAGCCAGAATTTTGCCCCCTCGAAGTATGTTTTATCAAGGATGGAACATGCTTCGAAATAACTGAGATATCATGAAGCGATGTGAGCCAAAGGTTGTGTATGTCCGAAATGTCGTACCATTTCAGGAAATTGCGCCCCTTGAATATTATAAATATCAAGTTTTTTTTACGGTCATTTCTCTATTCATTGGTCAATTTCCATCTCTCGGGTTTCTGAAAATATCGTTGTCAAATCGCCAGGTAAACCTTCGAATCTTTGTAAGTTTTTCTGGGACTTCAATTTTAGCAATTGTCTATTGAGTCCGGATCGCCGAAACATCCTACGGTCTGTGGGATGAGGTTCTCGCTTCGGTTTGGCATTCGTCCGGGCTTCTCCGCGGACTACGATGGGCTTCCTATTTCAATCGCGAGCCACCTGAAGCAGCAGGCCCTTCTTTCGAGGCGTGGTGGGCTTTGGCTCGTGGACCATCAGGCTCCATGGTGTGAATGGGATAAAAAAGGGGATACCAGGGGTCGTAGTTATTCCTATACAACCTGGGCTTTCTTCTACCTTTCCCTTTCTTCGTCATTTCGTTGCCGCCGCCAGCCCCTTCTACTTCCTTAAAACCCTAACCACGAATTTCAGAAAACCCATTCATCTCTTACTTAAAAAAGGTAACTACGCTAATGATGCTTTTACGTAATTTCATTCTCATTTCCCTCAAGTTTTTACTGGTTTGAAAGGCAAGGATAGCAGAGTTTCAAGGAATTCAAGGCTTTAAGAGCGACGTGATGTAAATGGGTTCAGCTGCTCGTGTTCAGGAATGGAGAGGAGAGAAGAATAAGAAGGAGTTGACCATCTCGGATCGTAAGTGAGGTTCGGGTTCGGATCGCGGTAATACTGGGATGGAGGAAAACGAGTTGTAGTTGATGTCAATGGATAGGGTCGCGGTATTGAGGTGGATCGTGGAGATGCTGCATGGTCCGCTTATATATTCCTGGTTTAACTGTATCACGATCCCAAGATCCCTCTGCTGGCGAGCTTAATGAAAGACCCATTCTTCACGATCCGGCTTAAGCTCCACGATCTGAACACATCGCGATCCGATCCTCATTTCTCACAATAACCGAACTTGTTGACGATCCTGAACACATTTTGACTTTGTTAATGCATCGTTATCACAATACTTTAGACAGTTAGGTTAGAGCCTTCGAGACGAACATCTTGGACTGATCAACGACATGACTTTCTAGCATACTCATTGCGCTGATCCAATTTTATTTCATGACTTTACTTTCCAGTATCATACACACTTGCACACAAGAGCACTTGCACATACACGGGGTTCACATGTAATTATTTTCTAACCTCTCATGTTTACTCGCAAAAACAACAATGTCAGATAAACGTTTTTCTAGAAGATCTGAGATAGAATTGAACCCGGTGCTGTCGGAACACCCCAATCCTGATGTTCCTCCAGTTGATCCAAAGAGTGAGGATTCTGAATCCGAATATGAGGCAGACACAGAATCAAATTCATCCGAGAGTACTTCGCTTGAAGAGGAGTCCGAAGTAGATGACCGAGCTGCGGATGAGATCCCCGGTGTTAAGGAAATTGAGAAGTTCACTGATTCTCTGGCTTCCAAACTAGACGATGTAAAGCTTAAGAAAATATGCTTGAGACGCGGGATATCCTGGGATGATGTTAAGACTCCAGGAAATGATGAGAGACCCCATTTGGCTCCGCCAGGATATATCACCGTTAGTAGGATGATGTGTTGGGTAGGAGCAATTCCTCCGTTTCCACCAATCGTCATTGAGGTCTTAAGACGATTGCGTATTGCTCCTATGTAGCTTCATCCCAAAGCCTGCGCAGCCTTATAAACTCTATATATAGCATATGCGGAAATCCTACAGAATGAGCTTACTTTTAAAGATTTGAAATTCTATTATCTTTTCAAGGATCGTTCTACGACGACTCCAAACTTCTCTTTCTTCGAATCAATAGCTAACAGGAAGGTTTTGTCTGATGGTTACAGCAATATAGGGGATCCTAAAGCTGATTGGTTTTATATAAAGCTACAGGCAGGGTGCGCAAGAAAGTGGCTTAAATCAAGTAATTTTTAAGCCTTTGGACGAATGAATTAATTAGACAACCAAAACGCTAACATGTTTCCTTTCTTTGTGCAGATCACACTTTCCCCAAGACAGAAGGTTCAGTATATAACGATCGACTATCCCGCCTTCTTAAAAGAAAGTTTGACTTCTTGAGAATAAAGAAATGTATCACCGATGTGAACCTTCACAAACACCATCTTGTAGATATAAGATTCGGACTTGGAGCTGGTGGAGAACCCTGCAAGTATGTGCCTCCAACTCAGGGAGAAGGAACTTCCCAAGTCGTGGAGACAACTAACCTCCGCAAGAGTCCTTCACCGATGATCAATCAGGGTGATGAAGATTTAAACGCATACAAAGGAGATGAGGGACGAGCTGACGAGCCAAAGGAGGTCCCGACCTCTGAGGGGCAGTCTCCCTTAAAAACTTCACCATCGGTTAAGTCTTACGCCAGGGATGTATTAACGGAGGAACAGATACTCGGGGAATTCAATAAGATTCTTTACCAGACGATATCTATTCTCAGGAAGACTTTGGAGCGGAGCCATTTTTTCCTATCCCTGAGGAAACGAATGCTCCAGCTGGAGAAAAAGAAATCACATAGACGAGCCTAACTCCGGGCCTTGTTCCGTTAGGGGTGATTACACGAGATGCACAATTCTCATGCACCACTTGTCACCACACTTTTACACCACTAGTATTTGTAGTTCTAATATATGTACTTGTTTCTTTTGAAGGTGAGATGCCTCGTAAACGGTCTTATTCTTATTGTTCCCATCGTGAAGGCACACCAAGCCTCCTTCCTGATCCCGAGCATGCTCGAAGTGATAGTCGGGGAAGGGATAGTCGTCGGCCTCGGGATTCTCATCAACCTTATTCCACACGATCTCGATATCCATCAAGGCAAGGTTCCGAAAAGCCTCACAGTCGTCCATCGTTACCGACTGGGGCAAGCAACTTCCTAGAGATTTAACCCCTCCGAAGAGTACGCCTTCTGATGTTCAGTTTTCTAATAAACACCGCAAGCCAGAGGACAGAAACAAACATGAGGATAAGATCGTAGAGAAGAGAAAGACATCTCATGTTTCTTCTAGTGAGCACAACTTGGATACCACCGCTGCACAGAATATTGCTCCCAGTTCTGAAATTCATGCCAGACTAGCGCACTTGTGAAAGCATTTCCCTGATATTTTCTTTACGAGGAAGATATTCGTCCCAGATCTTTAACAGGTCCCCGATGATTGGGACACAGAGGTGATAGGGTAGGTATGCCATGTGTCTAAACAATACAGGGTAATGAAGAAGCATGCTGCTACACTTTCTTCCATCATTCGCCAGATGGAGACGGAAGCAGCCAGAGTGAAGATTGTTAATAATGCTAGGGCTAGGAGCAAAATGGAAAAATAAATAGAGGATGCACAGGCCCAACTGGCTTTAGCTCGGTGAGATGTAGAGAATTACAGGTCCGAGCTGGAGAGTGCTTGAGAGCGTTTTCGCAGTGAGCTTGACTTAAACAACCAGGAATGGGTGGCTCTGAGGAAGGAAGTGGAAGATCTCAGGGCGATTAATACCGAACTGAAGACAGCACATGAAAGCTTTGCTGTTGAGAAAGATGCCTGGGTGAAAGAGATGGTGATCTTAAAAGATGACCTCGCTCTCGCCAAAAAGGAAAAGGAGATTTTAAATGATCAACTTACCCAAGCTGAGTAGCGTGCAGCTCTCGCTGAAAGTAACTCCAATAATGCTCTTGAATCGGCCACTGCTGCTGCTGACAAGCTCGCTAAAAATGAGAAAGATATAGCCGGTTTTGAGGAACTGTTGTTCGACTTCTTTGTCAAGTCATCAAGACTCGAGACATCTGTTGGATTCCGGACTATCATGTTACTTTGGCCAATGTATGGGATGCCATTGTCGAAGGCGAGAAGCGGCGATTGATGGTCGACGAGATTGACGAAAACTAGCTGATGTAGACCTTTCTTAGAGGTGAAGAACCTGAGGCTTTGGAGAATGGTAGATGCCTAATCCATGAAGAGATTGATAGGGAGAATAGTAGGCTCAAGGGCAAGGATAAAGTTTGCGAAAGCTTGAGCTCGGTGGTGGAGCCCAAAACCTCTGAAGTTGAGGAATATAACCCTGATGATCCGTTGATCCCCTTGGCTCTAACCCCTCCAATTGTCGGGACCACCACTACAAATTTGGGAGATGAGTCGGCTAAAGGTATCACCATATTCTCTCAACAGTTCATCAAAGCAATCGTAACTTGTCGTCGTCTCACGTGACAGACAACTGACATGGCCACATCTCCTCCTGATTCACTAACCTTTGCTTCTCATGGTGTAGGTACCAAATTGGTCGAAAAAGTTGCAGAGGAGAAGGCAGTGGTAGAGAAAGTTGATGTCCCCACGGGTTCTGGTATTGAATTTTTTGATATTCCAAAGCAAACCGAGGGTACAACAAGTGAGAGAGTCACGGTAGCACCCCTGGAATCCGACACCGGCGCTCCAGCAGACTCTGAGATTATTTCGGCTTTGCATGACACAGATGGCGGTCACAGAGAGGAGGAAGAGGAAGTTGTAATGATAAACGAGGCCAAGGATGATGATAGTGAAACCTTGGCTGACATGCAGGATAGGAAAGAAAAGCAGTTGGTTTTAAGAAGGGGCAACATGACCCTGTATTTGTTCCCCCTATTTCTGAAATCAATCCAATGACTGGGTTGGTTATAAGATTCTCTTGCAAATCAAAAACTTCACAATTTGCCTCCTGACCTTCTAGTCCTCCCCCGGAGCCTCTCGTTGATAGGAGGAAGAGGAAGAAAAGTAACCACTCTGATGCTGACAAAGAGGGGTTGGAGAAACAGAAGGGGGAAAAGAAATCAAAATCGTCTCCCAAGCGTAAATAGGATGCACTTATTAGCACGTATTTTAGCTTTAGGATTTCCTTTGGCCAAAAAATGTAGCTGTGAGAGTGGCCCTCACTTTTGTTTAGCTTCTCTATCTTGTAAATCTACTTTCAGTAAATGAAATTCTATTTCTTTTGCGCCACTGCGTTCTTACAAATTCATCATGTTAGCAGAGTTTAAATAGTCATAACCGGAATACTCATAGTTAAATACTAAAGTCATGAGTAACAATCATTAATCATAACCGAAACAATCACCGAGAAATACGTGTGCTAAGTAAATGTGTAGTGGTGCACGTAGATGCCCCTAATCAATCGCCATCATAGTGCCTGGCCAGGGCTTATTGGCGATCGATTAGGATTGTGTTTGTACTATCCCGATCTTTCTGCGGGGTAATAGTTCTCGTGGAGCTAAGTCTCTAGTGCCTTTATACTCTCCCAACCCTTCAGCGGGTTAGAGTTCGAGCTCGATTCCTGGTCTGCTCACTGATCCCTTAGCGGGGCAGAAGTTTTGGGGAAGCTAAGTCTCTAGCGCCTTTATACTCTCCCGATTTTTCAGCGGTTAGAGTGTTATCAAGGCGGCTTTATCATGGTGCACCTTTACGCCTTGGGGACGTTATCTTCGCGTCCTTCATACTCTCTCCCTGATCTCGGGAACTAGAGTGCAAATAGTAGTGCGATTTACCTCGCTGCATCATTTAGAGCTTTTAGTTAGCGTTAGCTTTCCGATCTGATGAATGGCATTTTGGATCAGCTGTTTGGAGATTACTACATAATTTAAAATAAACTTCAAAGTGGTAATGATATATTAATCAAAATAAAAGAACGGAAAATAAATAAATAAATAAAAGACAGTGTAGTAAAGGTAAATGACACACTATGTTTTTGTAGTGGTTCGGTCGAATCATGACCAACGTCCACTTTATAATCTTTTGTTCAAGTAACCAGACTGTTCTATGCAAGTCGAGCCTTTTTACATTGTCCTAAAAAACAAAAGAATAAAACTGACAATTTCATGTCAGATAAGGCCGCAAATGCTGGGCATTCCACACTCTGGGGATTTCATCTCCATCCACTGTTGCTAACTTAAAAGATCCGTTATCAAGCCTTTGTAAAATGGAGTACGGTCCTTCCCATTTCAGGGCCATATGTACTGGGGCAGGAAGACAAGCTTCAGAACCAAGTCTCCGGGTTCAAATGTTCGAGCTCGGACTCTTTTATTGTAATACAGAGCTATTCGTTTTTTATGTCTCAGGGCACGCAGGTCAGCTTCGTCCCTTTTTTCTTCAACCATGTCCAGGGATTCAAGGAGCATCTCATTGTTGGACATCGAATCGTAATAAATGGTTCGATGAGATGGTACTCCCAACTCAACTGGAACGACCACTTCAGCTCCAAAAGTAAGGGAAAACGGGGTATGACCCGTCGCCAACTTATTTGTTGTCCTATAGGCCCATAGTGCTAGGGGTATTTCATCAACCCACATGGCTTTGGCCCTCTTCAGTCTTTTCTTTAGAATGGATTTGATCACCTTGTTTGCTACTTCAACTTGTCCGTTCGATTGCAGATGTGCCACAGAGGTGTATCTTTTCTCGATGTGATACTTCCGACAGAAATCTTGAAACTCGGTGCTGTCGAATTAGGTCCCATTATCGGTTATGATGACTTTTGGAATCCCAAACTGACATAGAATGTTCTTTACGACAAAGGTGATCACTCGCTTAGTTGTGATCATGGTTAAAGGCTCTGCTTCTACCCATTTAGTGAAATAATCCACGGCCATAATAGCGAACTTTGCTCCGCCTTTTGCTATGGGAAGGCTCCCAATAATGTCAATTCCCCACATAGAAAAAGGCCACGGGCTTGTGATTGTCTTCAACTGGCTAGGTGGCGCCCTAGGAATCTTGGAGAATATTTGGCAAACATCACAATGTCTTGCATATTTGGCTGCATCCTTGTTTATTGTAGGCCAGAAATAGCCATATCGCAATATCTTCTTTGCCAGCGTTTGCCCTCCAGTGTGATCGCAAAATTCTCCCTCATGGACCTCTTTCACCACACGCTTGACGTCATCATGGGTGATACACTGGAGTAGGGGCATCGAGAAACTTTGCCTGTATAGGACATTGCCTTGCAACATACATTAGGAAGCTTTTCGTATAACTGCACGCATCTCACTTTTCTTCGTTGGAAGCATTCCATTTATCAAAAACTTTTTTGGAGGAGTCATCAATGACTATCGCTCAGGCTCAATCTCTAATACTAGAACAATTTCCATCTGATCTATGCTTGGAGACTGTAATACTTCAATTGGGACTAGCTCCATATCGTGAGGATTATCTGAACTAGCCATTTTCGCTAACTTGTCCGCCTTTTGATTCTCCGTTCGGGGAATATGAGATATGCTGTGGTGGTCAAAACCATCCAGCAACTTCTTCACTTTTTCCAAGAACGATGTCAGCCTTGGACTCTCGGCCTGAAACTTTCCAGTGACCTGGTTTACGGCTATCTTGGAATCGAAGAAGATGTCTAGCTTTGTAATATCCAAATCCTTGGCGAGTTTCAGCCCAGTAATTAGGGCTTCGTACTCGGATTCTTTATTAGTGGCATGGAAATCCAGCCTAAGAGCGTAATAAATTAACCGTTTTTCCGGAGTTTCGAGAACGGCACCCGCACCAGATCGTCTATCATTTTTAGCTCCGTCTGTCTATAGCCTCCAGGCATTAGGATCAGGGAGTAGCTTTGGCGGATCGTCCTCCTCAGTGACTACATCATCATCCGGGATCGTGAACTCTACTATGAAGTCCGCAAGCACTAGCCCCCTTATTGACCTTCGGGGCTGGAAATTTAAATCGAACTGACTTAACTCAATGTTCCACTTAAGTAGTCTCCCTGAAGCTTCTGGCATTTGCAGAACCTATTTAAGCATGTGATCGGTGTACACAATAATGGGATGAGATTGGAAGTAGTGGCGAAGCTTCCTAGATGCGATCAGCAAACTGTATGCGAGCTTTTCTAACCTTTGGTAGTTTCGCTCAGCTGCCGCTAACTTCTTGCTTAGAGAATACACTAGTCTTTGCACCTTATCTTCCTCTCTTACCAAAACCGAACTGATTGCGTGAGATGACACTTCCAAGTACACAAATAAATCTTCGTGATCTATGAGCTTAGACAGTATTCGGGGTCTTTCCAAATGGTTCAATAGGTTTTGGAACGCCTCTATACAGTCAGGAGTCCATTTAAAGTTCCGTTTGCCCCGCTTTTTCAGCACGAAAAACGGGACGCATTTATTTGTAACTTTGGAGATGAACCTACTTAGCGCCGCTACTTTTCTAGCGAGGCTTTGGACATCCTTAATCCGCTTTGGTTCATGGATATTTCGGATTGCTGCAATTTGATCCGGATTAATATCGATTCCACGCGAGCTGACGATGAACCCTAGGAATTTTCCAGATGCTACCCCAAATGAACATTTCAAAGGTTCCAGTTTCATCCCATATTTCCGGAAAATCCCAAACATCTCTGCTAAATCTGTAGTATGGTCGGATGATTGCCGGGACTTTACCAACATGACGTCAACGTATACATCCATTGTTTTCCCGATTTGGTTGTAG
Source organism: Allium sativum (assembly GCA_030737875.1). Taxonomy (NCBI): domain Eukaryota; kingdom Viridiplantae; phylum Streptophyta; class Magnoliopsida; order Asparagales; family Amaryllidaceae; genus Allium; species Allium sativum. The sequence goes on along the minus strand of CM060924.1, from coordinate 256,343,037 downwards.
AACATTATATTCACCAATTGCTGATATGTAGCGCCGGCATTCTTCAAACTAAAAGGCATCACCATATAGTAGTATTATCCCAAATGTGTAAAGAAACTGGTATGCTCTTGGTATGGGACATGCATGGGATCTGATTGTACCCCGAGTATGCATCCACAAAAGAAAGAAGCTCATGACCTGTGGTTGAATTTACCAACTAATCGATTCGAGGTAACGGAAAGCTGTCTTTTCGGCAGGCTTTGTTTATATCTGAAAAGTCAATGCATGTATGCCACTTTCATTGGCCGTTTCTACCAAAACCGGGTTTGAAATCTAGTCGGGGTACATTGAATCTTTAATAAATCCATTACTCTTCAGTTTTTCGACTTCTTCCTTCAAGGCGGCAGACCTTTCTAGGCCAAGCATTCGCCTATCTGCTTGACAGGAGGATGTTTCGGGTTGATGCTTAACGAATGACTCATAATCAAGGGAGATATCCCACACATGTCCGCATCAGTCTAGGCGAATACATCCAAGTTAGCTTTCAAGAAGTTTGTTAATTCTTTGGCTCGAACAGGATCCAACTAGGATCCAATCTTTAGGACCTTCTCTGGGTCACCATCATCGATTGGTACATCCATAGTCACTTCATTGGGAGTTGCCATTCTGCCCCCAGGCTCTTCATCCTCTCTGTGATCTATGTCCTTGGGCAACCCTCTGGGCGACCCTCCCGTAGGTATTTTCTTTAGTTGCTACGATGATTCCTCCCTCGGAGGGGAAGAACAACCTTTTGCTTCTTCATCTTTCCCTTTACAGAGCATCTTTAACTCTGAAATGTAGCATGCTCGTGCAACAACTTGATCTCCTCTAACTATGCCCATGCCGGCATCCGTCTGGAACTTCAACACAAAGCACCAGGGTGCAATGCAGGCCCTGAATTTGGCTAGGGCTGGCCGACCCAAGAAGGCATTGTACGATGACTTAATGTCCCGAACTACAAAGGGGAGAATTCTCACTCTCTGGCGTTCTCCTTCCCCAGGGTTTATTGATAATTCTAAGTAACCCATTGCAGCGGTCGAGGCCCCATTAAATCCACGTATCCAACCCTCGCATGGTTTCAGATCATTCAGCTCGAGTTTCATTTGATCGAATGTTTTCTTGAACAGAATGTTGACTGAACTCCCGTTATCTACTAAGACTTTATGAACTATAGCTGGGCCGATGGTGACGGTGATCACTTATGTGTCTTCAGTTGGGGAGTGAACCCCAACACGCTCTCGCTCGCGAACTATGACATCTTCAGACATTGTCTTCTGCTGCTTAGCTGGAGCGTTATCCTCGGGGTTGCTACATTCCCCCACTTCAAAGTGTTGTTTAGCTGCATTCACGTATTGATCCATAGCTCTGAAACTGTGCCCCGCCAGGTGAAGCCTGCCAACTATGGTACTGATAACAATATTTTTTCCTTTTTGCTGAGCCATCGATTTAGCAGCAGGTTGGTCTAGGTTCAGGACTCGTACGGCTTGCCCCCTATGCCTAGGAATCACCTTATATTCATCTAGCTTCCGTTCTCGGAGTAGTTTTTCAATCACATCTCTTAGATGATGACATTCGTTTGTGGAATGACCACGGACCTGATGAAAAAGACAGAATTTCCCAATTTCACGCTCTTTTTCTGTAGAATCCCTTAGAGGAGGTCTTTTGTATTGGAGGACATTAAATGTGTCCAGAAAGATGTTTTCCAACGTATCATTTAACGGTGTGAAGCTCTCAAATGGTCTGGACCAGGATCTTCTCTTAGAGTCATACCCTTGATTTCTCTTCCGATTATTATTAGTATTATTCCCTGATTGATGACTATTTCCTTGATTCTTGTTCCCAACATTAACTTCGACCTTTCCTGAGGTATCTCCCGTCTACTTGATGGCCACGTTGCTTTGGATATCTTCCTTATCAACCTTCCTTTCCCGATTAGCGTGTGTCTCCTCCTGACGCAAGCGAACAGTAGCTTTTTCATAAAATACTTCTCTGGCCAAGGGTGGCTTGCCGACCAGATATCTTCCAAACTTGGTATCTTTATCGACGCCATCGATTAGGGCCATCAACACAGTTTGCTCATGCGGAACTCTGACTTCTGTGATAGCCAAGTTGAAATGATCCAAATATGACCTCAGGCTTTCGTCCGATCGTTGTTTAATAAGGGATAGCTCAATCACATTCTCAGACCTCTCGGCATGAAGATAGAATTGGTTAACGAATTTCTCACTCAATTCCCTGAAACTGGATATTGACCGTGCTGGCAAGTGGGTAAACCATAATAACGCCACGTCTTCCAGGAATATAGGGAATGCTTTACATTTTACCGCGTCTGTAGCTGCAGCGACATTCATTGACCAGGAGTATCGCATTAGATGCTGGATTGGGTCAGTCCCGCTCGCATAGAGATTCATGGTTGGCATATTGAAGCGCCTCGGGAATGTAACGTCCAGTATGTTGTCAGTATAAGGCGTATGACTGCGATCTATGCCCCAATCTTCATTCCTCTGTCCACGACTGTCCACCATGACTTGCCTAATCATTGCTTCAACCTTAGCATAGGTCAGGGTAGATTCGGGATCATTATTTCTTGCCCGACGGCCCCCTACAGCATTTCTATGATGTGATGCTGCAAAGCCTAGACCCTGAGCAGAACTTCCTTGCCCCCTGTTGTCGCGATCGATCATGCGACGAGCGAGATGAACGCCGTTCCTCGGTGGTAGAGCGGGCTCATTTAAGTTGCGGTTACTAGTTCCCTGATTAAGTGCCTCTTCTTCACAAGATGGAAGTGACCCAAATCGAAGCTGCTCTATGTTCTCATCCCTTTCTATAGGGGGCCATCGTCGGTTCCTTCGGGGTTCTTCCGACGACAACGTGTGTTCTAGGGTGGAAGGACGAGATGGAGGAGAGACCCTCTGTCTTAAAATATCATCAAGTCGCCTATCCATAACCGTCATATTATGTCGCAACACTGAACTCTCTAGCCTCTGAGTGGCTAACTCGTCATATAGTTTATCCCACATTTCAATGATACGAGAAAGGTCTCCTTCAGTAGCAGGGGTAGAAGGGTCGAATTGGTCATCAAAATTCTCTCTTATGCGTAGAGAGCTTGAGCTAGGTCGAGCAGATGTACCAGCACGGGAAGAACAAGCCATAATCTCCTTTCTAGGTCGAGTTGTTGTCTGATTATGACTTCGGATCATGGTCACCCTAGGTTGATGGCTCGTGGTACCCTCTTGGCGTCGGTTCGTGGTGGTCCCTTGGGATCGGATTGTGATGATGGGTGCATGAGGTATCGCATCGTGGTCCTACGATCGAGTAGTGACTCCTGCAGCTGCTTAGTTCGTGGTACCTTCTTCGACTCGCGATCGCCCCCTTTCCTCACGATCAGAGGACTGTAGCTCAACTTCGACCTGTTCCTGTGCACTTTCTTCGATTGCTTCGTTTGCAGCTTCGTTCACCTATGAAGCTCGTACTTCCTTAGACTTCTTTCCATCCTTGGTATCTGAACTTTGCTGAAATCTTCAAAAATTGAAATTGTTATGTTTTGGACTGTTTACTTCGGACCTGAATATCCAAACAATAGAGAAACAATGCAATATACTGAGACTTCGGTTTCTCAGTGAAAGCACCAAAATGTTAGATCCAAAATTGGCTCTAACACCCAAATTGTTCCATGATGCAGAGATTAATATCAGAAAAAATGTAAGAAAAGCAGAAAAGACACAAGATTTATAGTGGATCGGAGTTAAAGAGCCTACGTCCACTTTATATCTTTGATTATAACTAAGATTTTAGTACAGTCAATGATTTATCTCTCAACCTCACTTTTACAATGTTGGTTCACTCAGTAAATTCAAGAAAGCTCTAAATAGGAATAATGGAGATATGATAATGGTGAAATCAGAGCTCAGAATTGCCCAAAAAGATCTTGAAAAATGCCAAGTTCTGGGCTATTTATAAGTGATATCTGCAGGCGGATCGCGGTCATATGTGGCACAAATCCCGAGGACCTCAGACTGGCTCGTGGCTTGATGGAGAAATAGTCAATAAGGTCGTTATGGATAGGTGTCGTGATGTAACACCCCACGTCCATTAATGTCACTCACAAAGGGAATGCATTAACTTCCATGGAGGTTATAAGTGAATATAGAACAGAAAAATTACAACAAGATGGATAGTAAATAGTACTTGGAAATCTAAAACTTCATTTTATTGCACATGTTTGTTACATCATAAAACCATAGATCATAAGCAAGTACAATATCCATCTTCATAAAAACAAAATACATAATCCCATTACATAAATAGCCATTAAAAAGATAACAAGCTGGACTTTACTTCAACGGTCCAAGCTTTCCAAGGGAGATGAAGCAATTTAATCAAACTCCACCAGAACTGGGCCAACCTGAGGACCTGGAGGGGGAAAAAGGATAGAAATAGAGGGGGTCAGACATAAAGTCTGGCGAGTATGATAATTCTAACAATACTATTATCAAAATAACTAGACTAAGGCATAAGATGGAAGATAAGTAAATGTCTATGAACTCTTAGGAAGATAACGATAGCAATTAAGATAACGTTAAAGATAACGGTAAAGGCATACCTAATTACTAACGAATGATTACTACACTGCACCGCACATTACTACACTGCACCACACCAGTCACCCTATTGTTTGATCCCACTTGCTTCACACAGAAACTTTATAAATAGCCTTACGTACCCCTAGCTGACTACATAGGTGTCGTCTGCCCCTATCTCCACTAGGTGTACCCCCACTACCCACTTTCGATCGGCTCCCTACTCGTAGATACCCGTGCTGGCCCCACAGTGGGGTGTATCACTCCCCTAAAGTGGCAACCCGATACAACTTGAGAATGCACGGCTTTTACCTACACGATGCAACAACGTCTTACCAACCAGCCAGGGTCCACACACACATATGAAACCCATTGGACTTGCGTTGCCACCGCTCCCCATTTTGGCCTCTTACAGTCAAACCCAGCATGCGTGTCCCGTCCTCGACTTGGGTCGAGCCCACAAAGATACGTTTGGGATACTGGTCGAAATGGGCCCCCACAAGCTACCCACCTAAGCTTGTCACTAGTATATCCCACTTAACCCTCTTAGTCATGTTAATTTACATGTGTGTTTGGTTAAGTCTTACTAATCGTATTTCACATGCCACTAAGGGCACCCCCTAGATTCCTCATGCCACCCAAGGCACCTACTTAACCCCCATATCTCACCTTACATGTTTATATGGTTAAGTATTTCTTAATTCATTCAAGCCATAACCTCGTAAAGACCTCTCGCATTAGACTGGCATTTATGGCAGCTGGATTTGCCGGGTGGGTCCGGGCAGTCTTACACCATAAAAGAGTCTAACCTCGTGTCTTTACAACCGTTATGCTTTAGTTTAGGCCTAGGACCTCTCACATTAGGCTGACATTTGTGACCACTGGATTTGCCGGGCGGGTCCGGGCAGGTTTACGTCACAAACGAGTCCAACCTCGTGTCCTAAGCATTGATTAACACTTAAAATCTTTTACCCCAGTTTTAATAATTCCCTATTCAAATTATTAATTAAGTCAACTTTTAATGATGTCCATAATTGACTCAATTATGGCCATCCACTTATGGCATGCAAAATCATATCAATTGCACCCCAACTTTTTAATATTAAATCCTTAATATTACCCCTACCCCACGTTTATACGTTCGCTTATTCAATGCATGATATAGTCTAGACTTGTATAGTCTAACACCTAGCACAAAGATAAATTATCACAGCATATAGACAATTAAAATAAATCTAATCATAATAGTGGTGAAACTTGCATAAAATACACACGTTAAGGATCAAAAGGTGTCAACTTGTTAAATCTCTCAATTTACATGATATGATCTAGCCTAAATCTATACTTAAACTTGCATATGGGGTTTTTAGGCAACATAATGATGGTGTGAACTAGCATAGGATATCACATATGTCATAGCATAATTCTAGATGTCATAATAGATGTCTTGGCATATGTTCATAACTTTTCTAATCAATCCAACTTGCATATGTGACTTGTCATATAGATCAACATAACCCAAACATGATGATTTAATTAATATGAACTAGCTAGCATAGATGGTAACATCATGGCCTTTTTAACATGTATGATTCATCACAACTTAGCATAGAAACTTTCAACATACATAACATCATCATAGCATGATTTACAACATATAAGATATCATCATCACATAACATTGGATTTACAATATACATGATAGTAAAAGGGGTTTACAACAACATATATGATAATTCACATCATCTACTCATAATCCATTCATAACTCAACCTAATTAAAATGATAATAATCTTGTTAAGATCATCATACTCACAATTTAGAGAAGAAAAGAGAGAGTTTTGCTTTGCTTTAGGTTTGAGAGAATTAGAATTGAATTTGATTTTCTTCTTTCTTAGTTGGCGGCGGCTCCATTTATTTCCATGGCGATGGTAACTATTCTATTTTAATTAGGTTTAGGGTTAGCATTAGGATGTATTTATAGGTGTAGGAAGTTCTTTAGGACCATTAGATTAACCTTGAACCATGAGAACCAATCAAATGAAAAATCTGCATTTGAGCGAATCGGCCCACGGGTTGACAGCCAAACACCCTGGATTAACCCCTAGTCGACCCAGCAGAGCTTTGGTCGACCTCAAAAATGGGCCGGTTCGGTTATTTCCCCTCCCATTTCTTTGTTTTGAACTTTTTCGCATATTTATTTATTTAATTTTTAATATATATATATATATATATATATATTAGTATATATATATTTCTCTGCGCAACCCATTTCATTTAATTTTTTTTGTAAAAATTAAGTATAGTTTAATTTGTGAATTTTAATGTTATAAAATTACGGGGCGTTACATTCTCCCCTCCTTAAAGGATTTCGTCCCCGAAATCTCCAAGTCAAGAAGAATGTATATCCTACCATCTAATCGTCCACCTACTCAACCATCAAACACCAGCATCCATTGTCCTTAAAAGACTTGTAATGCTTTAATGTTTATATGCACAGTGTGTGTATATGTCCATATCTAATGCAAAATTAGGCGGTCTACTGATTCAGTCGAACTCCTTAGTGCAATTCATGATAGTGCCATGCGTCTAATATATACGCAAAAGATTCCTAATGATACATATTAATTCTATATGCGTGCACAACCATCCAACCGAATGCATCCACTATATGATAAAACAACCATTATACTTCAATTTTACTAAATACATCCATATATATACAATATGCAATATGAAGTGACTTAGCCGATCTGGTGCCTAATATTGTGTGTATATGCATCCACGAGCAACAACTAGCAAACACTTGCATCCACTTTGCATCCACCATACGTAACATGTCTCAAACACATGTTTCAACCATAGGATTATCCTAACTAAAGGTCAAGGATACTAGCGAGAGGATATACTAAAGATAAGATAAGTACAAGCTAAGCGATAAAGGAGAAATTAAAGGACATACCCTCAAAAAGAAATGGGTATCGTGAACGCATCTTCTCTTCCGTCTCCCAAGTAGCGTTGCTCTCATCATCTCCCCATTACACTTTGACTAGTCTGACCTCTCGATTCCTCAACCTTTTGATCTCCGACCCAAGAATGCGCGTAGGAGCTCGTCGAATTGTCGCATAACGCTCTATCTCCACCGCTCTAAGCAAGCTCGGCTCTACCACTTCTGCGGTCTCATGCAAGCACTTCCTCAAATGTGACACATGGAATACGTCATGTACACCACTAAGTCTTTCGGGCAACTCCACTCTATATGCCATCCGTCCAATCCTCTCCTTAATAGGAAACGGCCCTACAAACCTTGGTGCTAATTTCCCAAATGGAGACACTTTGACAAAGACCATGTCCCCAAATTCAAACTCGAGATCTTCCCTCCTCTTATCCGCATAAGATTTCTGCTTATCTTGCGCGGCTACCATCCTCCTTCGAATCAAGTCGATCTTCTCCGAAGTCTCCCTAATCATATCGGGCCCAAGTAAGATCTTATCCATATATTTCGACCAACATGTAGGTGAACGACAAGGTCGTCCATATAGAGCTTCGAATGGTGCCATACCAATGCTGGATTGAGAGCTATTATTATATACGTACTCAACCAATGGAAGATGCTCTTCCCATGTACCCCCAAAGTCTAGGATACATAGCCTCAACAAATCCTCTGGAATGCGATTCAGCCTCTCAGTTTGGCTGTCCGTATGAGGATGATATGCGGTGCTCAAACATAACTGAGTCCCTACCGCCTCTTGTAAGATTCTCCAAAATTCTCTAGTGAAAATAGGATCGCGGTCGCTCACTATGCTAGAAGGAACACCGTGCAAACGAACTATCTCTCGAACGTATACAGAAGCTAACCATGGAGCAGTCCTCTTACTCTTCAAGGGAATAAAATGGGCGCTTTTAGTAAGTCTATCTACTATAACCCAACTTCCCGTATTACCCTTCCTCGATCGCGGTAATCCATCCACAAAATCCATCGAGATGCTTTCCCATTTCCATAGTGGAACCTCCAATGGGTGAAGCAACCCACCGGGTTTCTTTTGCTACGCTTTTACTTGTTGGCACACCAAGCATCTAGCGACATACTCGGCCATGTTTTTCTTCATGCCGGTCCAAAAGTAAACTTCTTCATGTCTTTGTACATCTTGTCCCCGCCGGGATGAATGGTCATCTTCGAAAGATGTCCTTCGTCAAGAATAGTCTTCCTTAGGTCATCGTCTTTTGGTACACAAAGTCTACCGTCCCTACGTAACCAACCCTTATCATCTAGGGTATACCTACGGAGATAGCTTGATGACTCCCCTCCTTTGAGCTTTTCTACTAACTCAACTAACTGTGGGTCGTCTCGCTGTGCCTCGCCAATCCATCCCAAAAGCGTAGGTCTTACCTCCAAGGATGCTAGCAAACCGGGTACGAAGTCAAGAGAAGGTTTAAAGTCAAACATCGAAATGAATTCTAAACTTCGCCGCTCAACAAACAAGGGACTTAAGGATAATCTTTTTCTACTTAAGGCGTCTGCCACCACGTTACTCTTGCCAGGGGTATAGGCTATTTCGAAGATGTAGGACGCTAAGAACTCCATCCACCTTTGCTGCCTTAAGTTCAAGTCCTTTTGAGAGAATACGTATTTTAAAGATTTGTGGCCAGTGAATAGTTCGAATTTCTCACCAAGAAGATAATGACGCCAAGACTTAAGCGCGAAAACAATAGCGGCCAACTCTAGGTCATGTGTGGGGTAATTCTTCTCATGCGCTCTCAACTGCCTTCCTCCATAGGCTATTACCCTACCCTCTTGCATTAAGACTGCGCCAAGTCCTGCCCCACAAGCGTCAGTATAAACAGTAAACGGCTTACTCCCGTCTGGCAATAATAAGACTTGGGCTGAAGTCAAAGCTCTCTTCAAACGTTGGAACGCATCATCACAATCTACACCCCATGTGAAAACCAGGTTCTTCTTCGTCAAGCGTGTCAATGGAGCTGATATCCTTGTGAAGTCTTTGATAAACTTCCTATAGTAGCCAGCCAACCCCAAGAAACTTCTCACTTCGGTAGCATTTTTAGGAACCTTCCAATCTTGGATGGCCACAACCTTCGCGGGATCTATAGCTATTCCTTCTTTGGAAACCACGTTTCCTAAGAACCATACTTCCTTCCTCTAAAAGTAACACTTAGAAAATTTAGCTTTAAGCTTTTGCGCTCGAAGAGTCTCCAACACTTCCCTAAGATGTAGGGCATGCTCTTCTTCATCCTTAGAAAAGATCAAGATGTCATCTACAAAGACTTCCACGAACTTGTTAAGGTACTCCCTAAAAACCCTACTCATCAAATCAACAAAGTATGCAGGGGCGTTTGTCAAACCGAAGGGAATCACTAGCCATTCATAGAAACCGTCCGAAGTCCTAAAGGCAGTCTTATCAATGCTATCCTCAGCCACTCACAACTGATGGAAACCAGTGGCTAAGTCCAACTGCGAAAACACTGAGGCGCCAACTAACTGATCGAAGAGATCGTCAATCATCGGCAGTGGGTGTCTGTTCTTCTTAGTAAGTTTATTAAGTTCTCTATAGTCCACACAGAGTCTAAGGGACCCATCCGCCTTCGTGGCAAATACTACTGGAGCACCCCACTATGATATACATCGTCTTATGAACCCCTTCTCAAGCAACTCCTTCACTTGCTTACTGAGTTCCCTCCTTTCACGTGGAGCCATGTGGCGTACTGGCAAGGATACTGGTTTCGCATTATCCACAAGATATATTCGAAAATCTATCTCCCGCTTCGGAGGCAAGCCCTTCACCTCCTCCAACACATCCGAATATTCTCGGACCACTCTAACAGATCGTAGATTTTCCTCAGACGCGTCAAGCGATTCTAGATAACTTAGCATAACTGAATTTATGGGATTACAAAAGATTTCGAGAGTGTTGCCAAGGCGAGTCACGAGCCTAACTACTCTCCATTCATAATCAAAAACGGCCCCATTTCTGGATAACCAATCCATTCCTAAAATTTGCCCATAGCCCTTGAAGCCCAACACATAAGCATCACATCTAAATTCAACGCTAAGTATGGAAATTTTCAAATCCAAACACATCATAGACGAATAAGCTGAGCCCCCAATTGGATTCGAAACAACTAAGGGATCCTCTACTAAACTGGTGTTTAAGTGCAGCGATTCAACTAATGATGTAGATATAAACGAATGTGATGCGCCCGAATCAATAAGGTACGGACAGGATGATCAAACAGAAAAACTAAGATTTGAACAGAAATGGTTCTACCTCGTTCTTGTAGCGGTGGGACCGCAAGAGCATGAACTTGTCCCCTTGCCTGCCCTGGTGCCATAAGAGCCTGCACCTGTCCTCCCGAGGTAGCTCCTGCCCTCTGCCCCTTCTTTGGGCAGTCCACTAAATGTCCTGCATCGCCATAATGAAAACAGCTTGTCTTCTTTTTCTTTTGGCAATCCTTGCTGAGATGGCCTGGTGCCACACAGTTAAAGCACTTCTTCTTTCCCTTGCCGTTATTGTCTTTTCCACCCTTCTTGTTTTGCTGTTGTGGTTTCTTATGATCCCCCTTCTTCGCGGGTGCCTTATAAGCTTTAGCGCTTTTCTCCTCATGCATAAGCTCCATTTCTACTAACTTCTCAAAGGTGGCCCCCATAGTGATGTGGGTCATAGCCAACCCTTGCAATGGTTCATTCAAGCCGTTCACGAACCTCAGCGCCTTCTTCTCCGGCATGTTCACTAAGTCCAAGCCATACCTTTCTAACTGATAAAATTTATTGACATATTCCTTCACTGATGAGCTTCCTTGCTTCAATGTCAAGAACCTTTCCATATATAGATTTTCTTCTGCCCTTGAGATAAACTTCACCTCGAACCTACGTCTGAAATCCGCCGAAGAGTCAACAGGACGCTCCCCATTAGTGACCTCCCACCGAAACAAGGCCTCTCCCTTCATTAACCAAGCTGCTAACCGAACTCTCTTTCCTTCTTCTACTTCAAAGATTTCTAGCAATTCTTCCACCTCCATAAGCCAATCTCTAGCTTCTACAAACGTTTCTGACCCTTGAAATGGTTTTCCACCCATAGCCTTGAATTCCTTGCACGTCTTTGCAAAAGTATCTACGCGAGGAGGAGGAGGAGGAACGGGTGCAACTGGTGGTGGAGGAACATTGGCTGGACCTGCAGCGGCCCTAGCCTCTAATAACCTCCTATACCATCCTGGAATCATTACACCGTCGGGTAGATTAAGATCTTCAGCCATGCTGAAACGAAAAAGGAAAGATTCAAAATGGAGAATTCGAAAGATAAAGATATGGGCTATTGGGGATTATGTTTTTTTTTATTAAAAGCTTTTCTCTTTAAATTTCTCATTAAAACATGTTTTTGAAAGCACTTCTTCCAAAAATAACTATTTTTATAAAGTATTTTTATCTGTTCTGGTAACCTTAAGCTCTAATACCACGTGTAACACCCCACGTCCATTAATGTCACTCACAAAGGGAATGCATTAACTTCCATGGAGGTTATAAGTGAATATAGAACAGAAAAATTACAACAAGACAGACAGTAAATAGTACTTGGAAATCTAAAACTTCATTTTATTGCAGCGGAAATTAAACGTGTTTGTTACATCATAAAACCATAGATCATAACCAAGTACAATATCCATCTTCATAAAAACAAAATACATAATCCCATTACATAAATAGCCATTAAAAAGATAACAAGCTGGACTTTACTTCAACGGTCCAAGCTTTCCAAGAGAGATGAAGCAATTTAATCAAACTCCACTAGAACTGGGCCAAACCTGAGGACCTGGAGGGTTAAAAAGGATAAAAATAGAGGGGGTCAGCCATTAAGTCTGGAGAGTATGATAATTCTAACAATACTATTATCAAAATAACTAGACTAAGGCATAAGCTGGAAGACAAGTAAATGTCTATGAACTCTTAGGAAGATAAAGATAGCGTTTATGATAACGTTAAAGATAACGGTAAAGGCACACCTAATTACTAACGAATGATTACTACACTGCACCGCACATTACTACACTGCACCACACCAATCACCCTATTGTTTGATCCCACTTGCGTCACACAGAAACTTTATAAATAGCCTTATGTACCCCTAGCTGACTACATAGGTGCCATCTGCCCCTATCTCCACTAGGTGTACCACACTACCCACTTTCGATCGGCTCCCTACTCGTAGATACCCGTGCTGGCCCCACAGTGGGGTGTATCACTCCCCTAAAGTGGCGACCCGATACAACTTGAGAATGCATGACTTATACCTACACGATGCAATAATGTCTTACCTACCAGCCCGGGTCCACACACGCATATGAAACCCGTTGGACTTGCGTTGCCACCACTCCCGGTTTTGGCCTCTTACAGTCAAACCCAGCATGCGTGTCCTGTCCTCGACTTGGGTCGAGCCCACAAAGATATGTTTTGGGATTCTGGTCGAAATGGGCCCCCACAAGCTACCCACCTAAGCTTGTCACTAGTATATCCCACTTAACCCTCTTAGTCATGTTCATTTACAAGTGTGTTTGGTTAAGTCTTACTAATCGTATTTCACATGCCACTAAGGGCACCCCCTAGATTCCTCATGCCACCCAAGGCACCTACTTAACCCCCATGTCCCACCTTACATGTTTATATGGTTAAGTATTTCTTAATTCATTCAGGCCATAACCTCTTATAGACCTCTCACATTAGACTGGCATTTATGGCAGCTGGATTTGCTAGGCGGGTCCTGGCAGTCTTACACCATAAAAGAGTCTAACCTCGTGTCTTTACAACCATTATGCTTTAGTTTAGGCCTAGGACCTCTCACATTGGGCTGACATTTGTGACCACTGGATTTTCCAGGCGGGTCCGGGCAGGTTTACGTCACAAACGAATCCAACCTCGTGTCCTAAGGATTGGTTAACACCTAAAATCTTTTACCCCAGTTTTAATAATTCCCTATTCAAATTATTAATTAAGTCAACTTTTAATGATGTCCATAATTGACTCAATTATGGCCATCCCCTTATGGCATGCAAAATCATATCACCAGCACCCCAACTTTTTAATATTAAATCCTTAATATTACCCCAAACCCACGTTTATACGTTCGCTTATTCAGCGCGTAATATAGGCTAGACTTGTAAAGTCTAACACCTAGCACAAAGATAAATTATCACAACATATAGACAATTAAAATAAATCTAATCATAATAGGGGTGAAACTTGCTTAAACTACACACGTTAAGGATCAAAAGGTGTCAACTTGTTAAATCTCTCAATTTACATGATATGATCATAGCCCAAATCTATACATAAACTTGCATATGGGGTTTTTAGGCAACATAATGATGGTGTGAACTAGCATAGTATATCACATATGTCATAGCATAATTATAGATGTCATAATAGATGTCTTGGCATATGTTCATAACTTTTCTAATTAATCTAACTTGCATATGTGACTTGTCATATAGATCAACATAACCCGAACATGATGATTTAATTAATATGAACTTACTAGAATAGATGGTAACATCATGGCCTTTTTAACATGCATGATTCATCACAACATAGCATAGAAAATTTCAACATACATAACATCATCATAGCATGATTTACAACATATAAGATATCATCATCACATAACATTGGATTTACAATATACATGATAGCAAAAGGGGTTTACAACAACATATATGATAATTCACATCATCTACTCATAATCCATTCATAACTCAACCTAATTAAAATGATAATAATCTTGTTAAGATCAACATACTCACAATTTAGAGAAGAAAAGAGAGAGTTTTGCTTTGCTTTAGGGTTGAGAGAATTAGAATTGAATTTGCTTTTTTTCTTTCTTAGTTGACGGCGGCTCCATTGATTTCCAAGGCGACGGTAACTATTCTATTTTAATTAGGTTTAGGGTTAGCATAAGGATGTATTTATAGGTGTAGGATGTTACTTAGGACCATTAGATTAACCCTGAACCAGGAGAACAAATCAAATGAAAAATCTGCATTTGAGCGAATCGGCCCACGGGTTGACAGCCAAACACCCTGGATTAACCCCTAGTCGACCCAGGAGAGCTCGGGTCGACCTCAAAAATGGGTCGGTTCGGTTATTTCCCCTCCCAATTTGCTGTTTTGAACTTTTTCGCATATTTATTTATTTAATTTTTAATTTATATATATATATATATATATATATATATGTATATATATATATCAATATATATATATATATTTCTCTGCGCAACCCATTTCACTTAATTTTTTTTCTAAAAATTAAGTATACTTTAATTTGTGAATTTTAATGTTATAAAATTACGGGGTGTTATACGTGATATCCTACATTCATAGAAGTTACAAAATAGGGTATTTGTTGGAAGTAAGGGCTATTTACAGAATTAGGGGTAGGATTAAAAAGAAGGGTTGTTTTGAAGTATTAAGAGAAGTAGGCGTAGATTAAGCATAGTAGGTGTAGATCGACAAATATGAAAGATGATGAATAATTTGGAAAGGGTGCTGCAAAAACCAATCCTTTATAATAGTTAAAAAATAAGGGTAATTGTTGGAAGTAAGGGCTATTTTGTGAATTAGGAGTAGGATTAAAAAAAGGATATTTTGAAGTATTAAGAGAAGTAGGGGTAGTTTAAGCATAGTAGGGGTAGATCGACAAATATGAAAGATGATGAATCATTTGTATTCGGTGCTACAAAACCCAACCCTTCACAGTAGTTAAAAAATTGGGTAATTGTTGGAAGTAAGGGCTATTTAGAAAATTTGGGGTAGGATTAAAAAGAAGGGTTTTTTTGAATTATTAAGAGAAGTATGGGTAGTTTAAGCATAGTAGGGGTAGATCGACAAATATGAAAGATGATGAATTGTTTGGATTGGGTTCTACAAAAACCAATCCTTCACAGTAGTTAAAAATTAGGGGTAACTGTTGGAAAGAAAGGCTATTTAGAGATTTTGGGGTAGGATTAAAAAGAAGGGTTGTTTTGAAGTATTAAGAGAAGTAGAGGTAGATCGATAAATATGAAAGATGATGAATCATTTGGATTGGGTGCTCCAAAAATCCACCCTTCATAGAAGTTAAAAAATAGGGGTAATTGTTGTAAGTAAGGGCTATCTAGAGAATTATGGGTAGGATTAAAAAGACGGGTTGTTTTGAAGTACAAAGAGAAGTATGGGTTGATCGATGAATATGAAAGATGACGAATTGTTTTGATTATGTGCTGAAAAATCCAATCCTTTGCAATAGTAGAAAAAGGGTAATTGTTGGAAGCAATGGCTCTTTAGAGAATTAGGGGTAGTATTAAAAAGAAGGGTTGTTTTCACGTATTAAGAGAAGTAGGGGTAGTCTAGTAGGGGTAGATTGACAAATATGAAAGATGATGAATCATTTGGATTGAGTGTTGTAAAAACCAAACCTTCACAGTAGTTAAAAAATAAGGGTAATTTTTGGCACTAAGGGCTATTTAGACAATTGGGGATATGATTAAAAAGATGGGCTATTTTGAATTATTAAGAAAAGTTGGGGTGGTCTAAGTGTAGTAGGGGTAGATCGACAAATATGAAAGATGATGAATCGTTTAGATTTAGTGATGGAAAAACCAACCCTTCACAGAAGTAAAAAAATAGGGTTAATTGTTGAAAGTAAGAGCTATTTAGAGAGTTAGGGATGAGATTAAAAAGAAGGACCATTTTGAAGTATTAAGAGAAGTAGGGGTTGATCGACAAATTAGAAAGATGATTAATCATTTGGATTGAGTGCTGCAAAAACCAAACCTTCATAGAAGTTAAAAAATACGGGTAATTTTTGGAAGTAAGGGATATTTAGAGATTTAGCGGTAGGATTTAAAAGAAGGACTGTTTTGAAGTATTAAGATAAGTAGGGGTAGTTTAAGCATAGCAGGGGTAGATCGACAAATATGAAAGATGATGAATCATTGGGATTGGGTGCTGCAAAAACCAACCCTTCATAGTAGTTAAAAAATAACAGTTATTGTGGGAACTAAGGGCTATTTAGAGAATTAGGGATATGATTAAAAAGATGGGCTATTTTGAAGTATTAAGAGAAGTAGGTGTAGTTTAAGCATAGTAGGGGTAGGTCAACAAATATGAAAGATGATGAATCGTTTAGATAGGGTGATGCAAAACCAACCGTTCACAGAAGTTTTCAAATAGGGGTAATTTATGGAAGTAAGGGCTGTTTAGAGAATTAGGGGTAGAATTAAAAAGAAGGATTGTTTTTAAGTATAAAGAGAATTAGGTGTAGTTTAAGCATAGTAGGGGTAGATCGACGAATATGAAATATGATGAATCGTTTGGATTGGGTTCTGCAAAAACCAATCCTTCATAGATGTTAAAAAATACGGGTAATTCTTGGAAGTAAGGGATATTTAGAGATTTAGGGGTAGGATTTAAATGAAGGACTGTTTTGAAGTATTAAGATAAGTAGGGGTAGTTTAAGCTTGGTAGGGGTAGATCGACAAATATGAATGATGATGATTCATTTGGATAGGGTGCTACAAAAAACAATCCTTCACAATAATAAAAAATAGGGGTAATTGTTGGATGGAAGGGCTATTTAGAGTATTAGGGTTGGATAAAAGGACTGTTTTGAAGTATTAAGAGAAGTAGGGGAAGTTTAAGCATAGTAAGGGTAGATCGGAAAATATAAAAGATGATGAATCGTTTGGATTGCATGCTGCAAAAACCAGCCCTTCACAGAAGTTAAAAAATAGGGGTAATTGTTGGAAGTAAGGGGCTATTTAGTGAATTGGAGATAGGATTTAAAAGAAGGGCTATTTTGAAGTATTAAGAGAAGTAGGGGTAGACCGACAAATATGAAAGACGATGAATCGTTTAGATTGGGTGATGCAAAAACCAACCCTTCATAGAAGTTAAAAAACAGGGTATTTGTTGGAAGTAAGGGCTATTTAGAGAATTAGGGGTACGATTTAAAAAAAGGACTGTTTTTAAGCATTGAGATAAGTTGGGTAGTTTAAGAACAGAAGAGGTAGATCGACACATATGAAAGATGATGAATCATTCGGATTGGGTGCTTCAAAAACCAACCCTTCACAGAAGTTTAAAAATAGGGGTAATTGTTGGAAGTAAGGGCTATTTAGAAAATTAGATGTAGGATTAAAAAACAAGGGTTGTTCTGAAGTATAAAGAGAAGTAGGGGTAGTTTAAGCATAGTAGGGGTAAATCGACGAATATGAAATATGATGAATCGTTTGGATTGGGTGCTGCAAAAACCAATCCTTCACAATAGTAAATAAATAGGGATAATTGTTGAAAGGAAGGGCTATTTAAAGAATTAGTGGTAGGATTAAAAAGAAGGACTATTTTGAAGTATTAAGAGAAGTAGGGGTAGTTCAAACACAGTAGGGCTAGATCGACAAATATAAAAGATGATGAACCATTTGGATTAGTTGCTGAAAAAACAAACCCTTCACATAAGTTAAAAAATAGGGGTAATTGTTGGAAGCAAGGGATATTTAGATAATTAGGGAAAGGATTAAAAAGAAGGACTGATTTCAAGTATTAAGATAAGTAAAGGAAGTTTAAGCATAGTAGGGGTAGATCAGCAAATAAGAAAGATAATGAATCATTTGGATTGGGTGATACAAAAACCAACCCTTCATAAAAGTTAAAAAATAGGGGTACTTGTTGGAAGTAAGGTCTGTTTAGAGAATAAGGGGTAGGATTAAAAAAAAGAGTTGTTTTGAAGTATTAAGGGAAGTAGGGGTAGTTTAAGCATAGTAAGGGTAGATCGACAAATATGAAAGATGATGAATCGTTTGGATTGGGTGATGCAAAAACAAATCCTTCACACAAGCTAAAAAATAGGGGTAATTGTTGGAAAGAAGAGCTATTTAGAGAATTAGCGGAAGGATTAAAAAGAAGGGTTGTTTTGAAGTATTAAGAGAAGTAGGGATAGTTTAAGCATAGTAGGGGTAGATCGACAAATATGAAAGATGATGAATCATTTGGATTGGGTGCTCAAATAAAACAATCCTTCACAAAAGTTAAAAAATAGGGGTAATTATTGGAATTATGGGCTATTTAGAGAATTAGTTGTAGGATTAAAAAGAAGGGTTGTAGTGAATTATAAAGAGAAGTAGGGGTAGTTTAAGTATAGTAGGGGTAGATCGACGAATATGAAATATGATGAATTGTTTGGATTGGGAGCTACAAAAACAAATAATTCACAATAGTAAAAAAATAGGGGTAATCGTTGGAAGGAAGGGCTATTTAGAGAATTAGAGGTAGGATTAAAAAGGTCTATTTTGAAGTATTATGATAAGTTGGGGTAGGGGTAGATCGAAAAATATGAATGATGATGGATTATTTTGATTAGGTGCTGCAAAAACCAGCCCTTCACAGTAGTTAAAAAATAAGGGTAATTTTTGGAACTGAGGGCTATTTAGAGAATTAGGGATAGGATTAAAAAGAAGTGCTATTTTGAAGTATTACGAGAAGTAGGGGTAGTTTAAGCATAGTAGGGGTAGATCGACAAATATGAAAGATGATGAATCGTTTAGATTGGATGATGCAAAAAACAACCCTTCACAGAAGTTAAAAATTAGGGGTAATTGACGGAAGTAAGGCTATTTAGAGAATTATAGTTAGGATTAAAAAGGACTGTTTTGAAGTATTAAGAGAAGTATGGTTAGTTTAAGCATAGTAGGGGTGGATCGACAAATATGAAAGATCATGAATCATTGGGATTGGGTGCTACAGAAACCAACCCTTCACAGAAGTTAAAAAATAATGGTAATTGTTAGAAGTAAGGGATATTTATAGAATTAGGGGTAGGATTTAAAAGAAGGACTGTTTTGAAGTATTTAGATAAGTATGGTTTGTTTAAGCATAGTAAGGGTAGATTGACAAATATGAAAGATGATGAATCATTTGGATTGGGTGTTACAAAAACCAACACTTCACAGAAGTTAAAAGTAGGGGTAATTGTTGGAAGTAAGGGCCATTTAGAGAATTAGGGTTAGGATTAAAAAGAAGGGTCATTTTGAAGTATTAAGAGTATTTGTGGTAGTTTAAGCATAGTAGGTATAGATCGACAAATATGAAAGATGATGAATCGTTTGGATTGGGTGCGGGAAAAACCAACCCTTCACAGTAGTTAAAAAATAGAGGTAATTTTTGGTAGTAAGGGATATTTAGAGAATTAGGGGTAAGATTAAAAAGAATGGTTGTTTTGAAGTATTAAGAGAAGTAGGGGTAGTTTAGGCATAGTAGGGGTAGATCGACAAATGTGAAAGACGGTGAATAGTTTGGATTGTATGTTGCAAAAACCAACCCTTAACAGTAGTAGAATGATGATTGGTTTACAAAGAAAGAAATGAATAATGCAAAAAAAAAATAAAAAAATAATGAATATTGAAATGAATAAAGGAAATAATAATAAAAGTTGGGGGTAGTTTAAAAATAGGGGTAATTGTAGGAAGTAAAGGTTATTTAGAGAATTATAGGTACGATTAAAAACAAGGGTTATTTTGAAGTATTAATATAAATAGAGGTAGTTTAAGCATAATTGGGATAGATCGACAAATATGAAAGATGACGAATTGGATAGGGGGCTGCAAAAATCAATCCTTCCAAGTAGTTAAAAAATAGGGGCAATTGTTGGAAGGAAGGTCTATTTTGATAATTAGGGGTAGGATTAAAAAGAAGGGTTGTTTTGAAGTATTAAGAGAAGTAGGGGATGTTTAAGTATAGTAGGGGTAGATCGACAAATATGAAAGATGATGAATCATTTAGATTGGGTGCTGCAAAAACCAACCCTTCACCGTAGTTAAAAAATAGGGGTAATTGTTAGAAGTAAGGGATATTTAGAGAATTATGGATAGGATTAAAAAGAATGGTTGTTTTGCAGTACTAAGGGAAGTAGGGGTATTTTAAGCATGGTAGTGGTAGATTGACAAATATGAAAGATGATGAACATTTGATTGGGTGCTGCAAAAACCAACCATTCCCAGAAGTTAAACAATAGGGGCAATTGTTGGAAGGAAGGACTATTTAGAGAAGTAGGGGTAGCATTAAAAAGAAGGACTATTTTGAAATATTAAGAAAAGTAGGTGTAGTTTAGGCAGAGTAGGGGCAGTTCGACAGATATGAAAGATGATGAATCGTTTGGATTGTGCGCTGCGAAAACCAACCATTCATAATAGTTAAAAAATAGGGGTAATTGTTGGAAGGAAGGGATATTTAGAGAATTAGGGGTAGGATTTAAAAGAAGAGGTGTTTTGAAGTATTTATAGAAGTAGGGGTAGTTTATGCATCGTAGGGGTATATCGAAAAATGTTAAAGATGATTAGTCATTTGGATTGGGTGCTGCAAAAACCAACACTTCACTGAAATTAAACAATAGGGGTAATTGTTGGAAGTAAGGATTGTTTAGAGTATTAAGTATAGGATTAAAAAGATGTGTTGTTTTGAAGTATTAAGAGAAGTAGGGGTTGTTTAAGCATAGTAGGTATAGATTGACGAATATGAAAGATGATGAATCGTTTGGATTGGATGCTGCAAAAACAAATCCTTCACAGTAGTTAAAAAATAGGAGTAATTGTGGGACGGAAGCGCTATCACAGAAGTTAAAAAATAGGGGTAATTGTCGGAAGTAAGGCTATTAAGAGAATTTGGGGTAGGATTAAAAAGAAGGATGTTTTGAAGTATTAAGAGAAGAATGAGCAGTATATGCATAGTACGGGTAGACCGAAAAATATGGTAGATGGTGAATCATTTGGATTAGGTGCTGCAAAAACCAACCCTTCACAAAAGTTAAAAAATAGGGGTAATTGTTGGAAGTAAGGGCTATTTAGAGAATTAGGGGTACGATTTAAATGAAGTGTTGTTTTGAAGTATTAAGAGAAGTAGGGGTAGATTAAGCATAGTAGGGTTAGATCGACAAATATGAAAGATGATGAATCATTTGGATTGGGTGCTACAAAAACAACCCTTCACATTAGTTAAAAAATAGGGATAATTTTTCGAAGTAAGGGATATTTAGAGAATTAGGGGTAGGATTAAGAAGAAGGATTATTTTGAATTATTAAGAGAAGTAGGGGTAGTTTGAGCGCAAATCCGTACTATAAGAGTTGAATGCTTACATCACACATCCAACCGAAATATCACGAAAGTACAAATTATTTTTTTAGAAGAAGAAGGTAGAAGAATAACAGAAATAACAACACAGAATCTGACATCGCAGTGGAACAAAATATATTATATCATAACTTTTGAAATACAAAATTTGTACTTTATACACCTCTCATTATCATAGTACAGCACTTACAACACAGCGGAATAAAACTCTATATAACTAATACTGAAGCCTCCTGCTCCAAGCTCCTTTAGATAAATCTGTAAAATCCTGAATTACTTAACTGGCCGTACAAATTTATGCACCCAAGGGTTTAGGTAAAAAAAAACGGGTGAGTCATGGGACTGATATGAGTAAAAAATTTAAAACAGTTTGAGAAACTAAACGATATCTCGTAAGACCACGCCGTATAACACGGAACGGGTTTTTCCCTTATGAGAATCCAAACCACTTGATTTAACTTCAAAAATCCTTTTGAAAGAAACGATAATCTTTATATAAAAAATCTTTTGATATTATGATAGTGTCTAAATCAAGTAAATAACAATCTGGTGGAACGCTTGCATCTCACGTTCCACATATATTATATTCAATCTAAACTGCAAGCACTTATTTTGTAACGAATTTCCAACTATGACAAGGTATTGAACCACCCTCCGATAGTGTACCTCTAGAGGAGAATACACTGGGTTCAACAAGAACATCTTGTAACCCGGCCACACATGACCGACCACTCATTTCGCTTGAGTGTATTGAATGTATATCACCAATGGTTGGGATTAGCAACCGTTTCCCGAATCAAACAACATCGAATAGAATAAGGAATTAAATAAATCTCTAGATAGGTGATTATACACAATAATGGGAGCTAACCACATAGCCATGTTGCCTGCCCGATTTTTTTCATTTCCCGGTTGTTGAGCCCTGAGGCTATGCTTACTTGCCATTCATTGATAACACAATCACTTTGAATGCCACATTATTAGATCCGTTAATTATTAATTGATTTGCACAAATATATTCTCGATATTGTGCTAAGGGAATAAATCCATTGCCACAATATATATTTGTATAGTCCAAAGTGCGATCATTGGAAATATTCTGTCATACATTCATCCATACACGTTCGTTCTGGGATGGAACAAAACCGAAGGCACTATTCTGTACATCCATCCTAGGAAATCTCTACCTAGGACTTATACAATAGCCCTTGCACTTTACTCCGTCTTCATATATTCAGCATACTTGGTTTGCAAAGCCTATGCCAATACAGAGTGGTTCTTCGAATAATAATCCAACCGGTCTTTCCATATTAACAACGTTAAAATGGTCAAAAACTTTGATGGTCAGTGATTTAACTATCAAATGAAAAATGTCTGTTTGCACACAACGATCTTATTTTCAAATGGAATTATCGATCAGGTCATCTAACAAATATATATATATATATATATATATATATTTGTATATATATATATATATATTCACATTTCCTTATTTTCTATGTTTAGAAAATATATGTTATTAACACTGGAAAACATTTCCATATGTCGCCTTCTTTTATTTTCTGTACTTAGAAAATATCTTCTATTTATAATTGGAAAATATTCCAATTACTTATCTCTTTTCCGACTGATTTATTTATGTACTTAGGAAATATTTATTATTCTATTTCCAACTTACACTTATTTGGGTTAAAACGGATGTTGTGTAAAACATTGCTACGATAACCGAAATAATGTATTTAACTAAATCTTATTCAACATTGACCTTCAAGTCTGAATCTTACTATTTATTTGTTAATAATGACATCAATCAAGTTGGGGTATTACTACCTCTCAGACCTTGACTGAATAACATTCATAACGTCAAAACAGACAAGACTACTTACTCGAATAATCAATACCATACAAACCAATTATTCCATTTTTAAACATGTACATGCTTCTCTTTTTATTCTTACGAGATTTTATTCATAGATTTCGTTTTTTTATACTATTCTATTTTTAAGTTCGTTTCCTTATCGAATTCTACAAATATTGATACATAGATTTCTAGTTATCAAACATTCTAAAAAAATATTCCAACTCCTTAAATTTCTGGAAAAATTCGCCATAACCTCCTTTGTACGGGGTTACCGGAAAAATTCAAACCTTCCACATAGGCGCTCTCATTTCAAAAAGAAAATCAAAAAGCCAAGCGGCTTGCCGATATGGCGCATAAAACCTCATATTCAATTTAAATACATACCTTTTTGTCGAGCATTCTATTTATATATCTCCTAACACTTCATTGCCTACCTGCTTGGCATATACCTAATCATTTCCACTTTATTCTAGCTCAACCTAATCGTTTTAACTCAATTTGTTAATTAATTCGTTGATTAAATCTTTTGCCTATTTCACATTAATATTTGAACATAACATGTTCAAATATATTTTAACCTGCTTATAAACTAATTGAATTCTATTTTCAATTCAAGTTTCATATTCGATTTCGAATATACATTACAAATCAAATCCACTTTTCAAAGTCTTATTTCGATTCAAACCTTGGTTAACTAATTTCTCTTCTACTTAGTTAATTCTATTCAATAATCGAAAATATGATTATTGTTTCAAAAATCATTTCATTTACATCAATTGAGTTCACATTTATTTTATATCTCAAGTCTAGAATTTTCTAATGGAAATTCGGATTTTATTTACTTAAAATCCTTTTATTTGTTTAAATAAACTGTTATGCTTTTTATACGATTATGGCGCTGCACTTCTAGAAATTTGATTTTGATATATCTCAAAATCTTTAAGACAAAATCTAGTTTTTTCTCTTCCATTGGAAAACTATTATTCAATCAGTCCCGACGATTCTTGTTTCAAGGAATTCCGATTTTAATTGAGTTCTATATACTCAATTGAAGTTCGAAACACCAATTTACGAACTACCGCGCCGCGGCGAGTTCGTTTTAATTATTATTAATATATAAACGTTTTAACTTCGTTTATATATAATCTCTAACTTCATTCTAATATATTTCAATATATATTAAACCCATTTTCCCAATTTCAACCTATATTTCTGATTATCCTTGATTGTCAACTATTTCACTACTCATTTAATTTTAATTTATAACTCCATCCTTTATACTACATTCCAATTCCTTTATAAATTATATATAAAGTTCGATATAATCGAATTCTAGTTATAAATCCTTAAATTTATCTAACTTCATTTTATATTCCGAATTCCGGAATAAAATCAAATGTTCTATCTAACGATACTTTATTTCACTTAATTTATAAACATCATTTATAAATTTGACTTGTTTATTACCTATCTTAAACCAAGTTTTCGTTACAAAACCTATTTGAAACTTAATCCCTTTTATATTCTGAATTCCCAAATAAAAATCTATCGTTTACTATTTAAACGATTCTAAGTTCTCATTTTGAATTCACATTTGAATTTAAATATTTAAATTATCCAAATGATATTTTTTTCCTTTTTATTTACAAACACCATTTATTTTACTTGTTTATATATTAAACAAGTCTCGCTTTCAAATTTCATTTGAAATAAATATTTCTATTTTGGAAAAACAATTTTCCCTTTCCAAATTCACACTTGTATTTATTTTTCTCGAATTATCCAATGATAATTCATTTGACTTCATTTGTAAACTTCGTTTATAAATGAACTGCTTGCTTCCGTCATTCAAAACAATTTAATATAACAAGTCCGTTCACAACTCAAATTCTATTTTTAGAAAAAACAGAATTTTCCGTTTAAATCTCTAAATTCCTTTTCACAATATTTTTAAATATAAACATTTAGGCCCAGTGGTATTTAAACACACAAAACACCTAATTTAACAATCATAGGTTTTTTTACATAGCATATATGATGATATATATGAAAACAAACAATAAATAAATTTGAGGGATCTAGTTGGATCCCACCAACCTGTTTTCCTGCATCCAAAGACGTTAGCACATAAATAATACCGTCCTTCTTCGAGGCAGGATATCGCGGTATGAAGTTCATCCACTATATATATTGTGGGCGCATAGGGAAATCGTCTGCTAATGATGCCGCGGGCATCCGCTAATGATACCGCGGGAATCCAACCACTAATATATATATAATAGCCACAAACACCAATCCTAAATAAGTAATATATTTTCATAATAGCCATAGTAATATTTTAATGAAACCAAGAAACCAATAAATATTTTTTATGATAAAAATAAATCTTTATATAAAATTCGAGTGAGATTTACTCACCGAAATTGCAGTTGTCGAATATCCTGTTTATTTCCAAATAACCGGCTACGAATCTACTCAACCCATCTCTAATACATTTCATTTCGTACCTATGATGATTTATTTCATTTATCGATTATGTTATCATTAATTTAAATTAACAAATTAATAAATTAATTATCCTAAGTATTTTTAAATTCGGTAAAAATGTATACCTTACATACTCCTTTAAACTGTCTCCTCTCCCTCAAAATCACGACCGAGACATGCTACCAAACAACCTCAGATTGAATCTAATATGAACAAGTTATAACTTTGATAAGTTTCCGTTTAATTAAAGTACTAGATATTTTAATTAACTAAATTAAATTAGTTTAATTTACCTAACAGTTTCCTTATGTTAATCACTTCTCAGTAGAAATCGCAAGTTCCTATTTCTAGATAACAATCACCATAATCAACCTTCTCAGTCCGTCCTTCTTCCGACAAGGTCAGACATCGTCTGACTTTCCAAACGATGCCAACTCTACTCTTCACGAGCACTCCAATTTGTTCAAGCTCCAGGAACCTCAAGTAAAAAAATCGTAATTTCTGAACACTAGCAGAACAACTGATGTCGAACACCAGAAGCATCACTTCAACCAGGTCGAACTTCCCAAAAATATCCCGACTTCACCAGAACCTTGTCAACAACACTCAAACGCCCGCATCGATTTGCGACAACCAGTCCTTCCTTGTGAACCGATTTTTGGCCATCTCGACCTCAACACCAAACTACCATCGCGATGCCAAACTCCCCTAAAACAAAATTGAACCATGCTGCCAACAACCCATACCTTAGTTGAACGACTCGAGATGTGCCTCGCAAGGTAGATTCAATTGGCCATCTTTGTTTTTATCTGAATGATTTTGATTTTGGAACCAGGGATCAAGCGGCCCTTTTAATTGTTTACAGAAGCAAAATGAGGATGACGCGATTTCAATAGGAAAGGGGTGCACGGTTTTAAATTGAACAGAGAGGCCATTATATTTCTCCTTGCTGCTTTGTTTCTGCCCACACTGAAGAGAATGAATGGGGAGAATTTGTAGAAAGGATATAGTAGGGGTATTGTGGTTTTATGTAGACCATGAATACTTAGCTTAGGAATGAAGCTGTATTTTATTTTAATTTGTTTTGAACCCGTAACCTCAAATTAAAGTAATCCATGATTCCGAACTCCTTTCTGAACCCAACAATTGACATTTTGAGGGTTATTCCTATATTCTGGGCCTATTCACTTTTAAACCCGTACCCTCAAATCGCTTCCCTATTCACTTTTAAATTCATATTCGAATTTAAACCGCTAAATTATCCAACGATAATTTATTTCACTTAATTTATAAACATCATTCATAAATTTGACTTGTTCATTACCTATCTTAAACCAAGTTTTCATTTCAAAACCTATTTGAAACTTAATCCCTTTTATATTCCGAATTCCGGAATAAAAATCTATCGATTGCTATTTAAACGATTCTAAGTTCTCATTTTGAATTCACATTTGAATTTAACTATTTAAATTATCCAAATGATAATTTTTTTCCTTTTTGTTTACAAACACCATTTATTTTACTTGTTTATATATTAAAAAAGCCTCACTTTCAAATTTCATTTGAACTAAATATTACTACTTTGGAAAAATAAATTTCCCTTTTCAAATTCGCACTTGTATTTATTTTTCTTGAATTATCCAATGATAATTCATTTCACTACATTTATAAACTTCGTTTATAAATGAACTGCTTGCTTCAATTATTCAAAACAAGTTAATATATCAAGTCCATTCAAAATTCAAATTCTATTTTTAGAAAAGTAGAATTTTCCTTTTAAATCTCTAAATCCCTTTTCACGATTTTTTAAAATATCAACATTTAGGCCCAGTGGTATTTAAACACACAAAACACCTAATTTAACAATCACAGGTTTTTTTACATAGAATATATGATGATACATATGGAAACAAACAATAAATAAATTTGAGTGATCCAGTTGGATCCCCCCAACCTGTTTTACTGCATCCACAGACGTTAGCACATAGATAACACCATCCTGCTTCGAGGCAGGATATCGCGGTATGAAGGTCATCCACTATATATATTGTGGGGCGCACAGGGAAATCATCCGCTACTGACACCGCGGCATCCGCTAATGATACTGCGGGAATCCAACCACCAATGTATATATAATAGCCACAAACGCTAATCCTAAATAACTAATATATTTTTATAATAGCCACAGTAATATTTTAATGCAACCAAGCAACCAATAAATATTTTTAACGATAAAAATAAATCTTTATATAAAATTTGAGTGAGATTTACTCATCGAAATTGCAGTTGTCGAATATCCTGTTTATTTCCAAATTACCGGCCACGAATCTACTCAACCCATCTCCAATACATTTCATTTCGTACCTACGATGATTTATTTCATTTATCGATTATGGTATCATTATTTTAACTTACCAAATTAATAAATTAATTATCCTACGTAATTTTAAATTTGGTAAAAACGTACACCTTACATCCTCCTTTAAACTATCTCCTCTCCCTCAAAATCACGATCAAGACATGCTGCCAAACAACCTTAGATTGAATCTAATATGAAAAAGTTATAACTTTGATAAGTTTCAGTTTAATTAACGTAATAAATATTTTAATTAACTAAATTAAATTTGCTTAATTTACCTAACAATTTCCTTTTGTTAATCACGTCTCTGTAGAAATCGCAAGTTCCTATTTCCAGATAACAATCACCACCATCAACCTTATTAGTCCGTCCTTCTTTTGACAAGGTATGACATCGTCTGACTTTCCAACCACTGCAAACACCTTCTCTTCGTGGGCACTCCAATTTGTTCAAGCTCCGGGAACCTCAAGTAAAAAAATCGCGAATTCTGAAAACTAGCAGAACAACTAATGTCGAACACCAGAAGCATCGCACTAACCAGGTCAAACTCCCCCAATCGATCGCGACTTCATCTGAACCTTGTCAACAACACTCGAACGCCCCCATCGATTTGCGAAAACCAGTCCTTCCTTGTGAACCCATTTTTGGCCATTGCGACCTCGACACCCAACTACCATCGCGATGCCAAAGTCCCCCAAAACAAAATCAAACCATGCTGCCAACAGCCCCCACCTTAGTTGAACGACTCGAGTTGTGCCTCGCGAGGCAAATTCAATTTGCCATCTTTGTTTTTATCTGAATGATTTTGATTTTGGAACCAGGGATCAAACGGCCCTTTTAATTGTTTACAGAAGAAAATGAGGATGACTTGATTTTAATAGGAAAGGGGTGCGCGGTTTTAAATTGAACAACAAGGCCATTATATTTCTCCTTGCTGCTTTATTTCGGTCCACACTAAAGAGAATGAACGGGGAGAATTTATAGAAAGGCGATAGGAGGGGTATCGTGGTTTTATGTAGACCGTGAATACTTAGCTTAGGAATGAAGCTATATTTTCTTTTATTTCAATTTGTTTTTAACCGGTATCCTTAAATTAAATTACTCCATGATTCCAAAATCCTTTTCGAACCTGAAACACCCCACCTCTGTTAAGGTCACTCACAAAGGGAATGCCTTATCTTTGGTGGAGCATTTTAGGTAAATGATGAAGATAAATTACAAGACAGACAAATAAAGCAGCGGAAAATAAAGTCATTTCATTCACAACTTAATTTAGTCAAGCTTTTACAATAGTTATCTACATCATACTTAAAAGTAATACATAGAAATTCTGTCTTGATTCAAAAACTTCCAAGTATAAAAGAAGCATAAAAATAACAATGATATTCCCCAATAAAGCATGAACCAGCCATAACAGTGGAAGAGAGAGTCCAAAGCAATACATTGACTATCTTTGAGCTCGGAAAGAAAACTGAGCTAAGTGATAACATTTCCTCCCTGTCAACCTGGGGATGGGGGGGTGAAACGGAAGAAAAGAGGCGAAACAAAACTAGGTCAGACATAAGTCTGGTAAGTCCAGTGACTTTCAGCATATAAACAGGCAAAAGCATCATGACATGAATTAGCTGAATATAAGACAATACCATGATAATAAGGATAACAAGATAACATAGGATAATCATGCGGTATGATGAGGCAAGATAAACTGAATGTGCTTCTACTCTTTCTCTGCTTCGCTACACCTTTGTTATTCTGATTTCTATATCTATCTCCGCACCCCTAACTAGTGTCCCAATTAGTAATTTGTATAAAATGATAACGTGATCCCAATCCCCGTAATTGTGGTAGCCTTCAGGTGTACATCAATCATGAGGATTTCACCTCAATCAGCCTAATTGCCACGAACATTTTAGATGTACCCTTACTACCCAGTCGATCGACTCCCTACTTGTATTCATTTTTCTTGTATTTGTGTCAATCGGCCCTCTCTTGAGTGTAGATACTCTGTGCTGGTCCCACCATAAGGTGTATCAATCCTTATGATAACGAACCGACACGATTCAAGATGCACAGTATATAACTATCGGTACCTAGTGCCTGCTTTTTCCCACTCTGGAGTATGTGCACGCCAGTAAACCATCGGAACCTACACTGACGTACCCCTTGCCGCCGCTTTGACCACTTATAATCAGCCCAGTAATCGTGCCCCACCCTGCCTAGTTCAGGGTATCGTGATACATATATGTGGGTTACTGCTGAAATGGGTCCCCATTACTAGGGTTTCATATTGGTTAAGTTTGTGGGCCAATATTTACGAATATTACCCACCAACCCTATATGTACTAAACCCTTCCACCGATTCAAGCATGTTTATTTAACGGTTAAGTTTTGTGGGCCTATATTTACTAATATTACCCATCTACACAAGATGTACCCTCCCATTGATTCAAGCATGTTTACTAAACGGCTATGTTTTGTGGGCCTATATTTACTAATATTACCCACCAACCCGCTATGTACTAAACCCTCCCGCTGATAATGTCATATTGGTTAAGTGTTGTCCATTCATGTTAACTTAACCTACCCATTCATCTTGTCATGTTAGTCAAGTGTTCCTTATTTACTTTACCCCGTCCATTTATCAAGTTATATTGGTTAAGTGTTTCCTTGTTACTTAAACCCATGTGTTCGTCTTGTTGTATTGGTTAAGTGTCATCGGTCAATTCCTATTAACTTAACCAACCTATTCATCATGTCATGTGACTTTTGTGAAGTGTCGTCTTCTTGTGTTAACTTAAACCTACCATAAATCAAGTTATATTGGTTAAGTGTTAACTTTACCCTTTCCATTTATCATGCTATACCGGTTAAGTGTTTCCTATTAACTTAACCCTCGCCATCCGTCTTGTCATATTGGTTAAGTGTTCCTCATTACTTAATCCTATTCATCCATGTTATATTGGTTAAGTGTTCCTATGAACTTAATCCTACTCATTCATCTTGTTCATTAGCATTAATTGATTTATTAATGCACCAACCTCTAACATTAGATATATGTTGTGGTTACAGGATGTGCCGGACGGTTCTGGGCAGTTTTACACCACAACTCAATCTAACCTCGGTTTTTTCTTGGGCATGATGCACTAACCTCCCACATTAGATAGGTGTTGTTGTGGTTACTGGATGTGTCCGGCGGTTCCGGACAGTATTACTCCACAACTCAATCTAACCTCGGGTTGGGCATGTTCATCTTTAATCTACCATTTACCCAATACACCCAAATCTAGCTTTTACACGCTAATTACCAAATTTACAAAAACTCATCATGTTACATTTTACGCCCGATCTAGATTTAGTTCTCAAGTTACCCCAAATTAGCAACAATAATAATTTTACCCAGAACTTGATTTATATGCCAATTTCATACTTTGTCGTTCATGCCATTTGTAGGTTCAATATGTCAAATTACAAATTCCATAATTCATGTCAAATGATGATAAGAACTATTGGCCCAATAAACTTGATGTATTTAAAAGACAAGTTTTGCAAGGAATACATCGCAGGCATAAGGATTATATCATGAACTTAAAAAGGATTACAATTCCGATATACAACAAGGATAGATATGATTGGACCAGTTTCGTAGTCAAAAATGATTCCCAATGATATATGCACTCAAGCACAGATTTCAATGAAAGGATAGCTTACATCAGGCATATTTTCATATCCATTTTATTACATGTCACAACTAGATTTAGGTGTTCAAATCTAAAAAGTAACTGACTTACAAAACAAAGGCAAGTCTTGTTTTCATGCCTAAGCCATTCATCACTATACACCCTAATCTTCTTCTTCCAAATCATAAACTATCATATATATACATATATCCCAATTTTTAGATCTCAAACCACAACATATACTATGCCTTATATTTACAGTTCAATTTATGCACCAAATCCCAAGTCATATGTCCAATACTTTATGCCTCAAATCACAAGTCATATGTCCAATGCTTTATGCCTCAAATCCCAAGTCATATATCCAATATTTTATGTTTCAAATCTCAAGTCATATGTCCAATACTTTATGTTTTGAATTGGTTATGTCCGCAAATCAGTTACAACTCAATTATGTCCTCAAATCCCAAGTCATATATCCAATATTTAATACTTTTCCCAAATGTAACACCCCGTACTTACTATTAACGTTATAATGACGAATCCTAGAATACTTAATTTAAAATGTTAGAATTAAGGGAAACGGTTTACACTATTGTGTTCGTCTCAGAATTCTGGTTGAGATAGAGTCCGATTTTGCGTAAATTGGACTTCGTATGAAGAAGTTATGGTTGTCAAAAGTTTCAGAAATTCAAGTAAATTCAAACAGCTCGAAAAACGAATCCAAATTCAAACAGAAGCCAGAAGAGGGCGGGGCAGGAAAATTCCCACCTAGGCAGGTCGACCAGTGGGTCGACCTTAGTGTCGACCTCCCTCCTAGAGGTCGACCTTAGGGTCGACCTGGGGGTCGACCTGGCCCCCGGCTAGATCTGAAATTTGAACGAATGATGACATGCTGCTGAGTCACTAGGGTTTCCGGATGGCCCTGATCAGGTCTGAGTGGATGTGATTAACCCTGGGTTCATCCGACGGCTATAATTAGACATAAATTCTATATAAACAACTCAATGCTTAACCTAAAAACACACAGAAAAATAATCCTAGAACTGGAATGCCGTTAGTAGAGGACTTGGGGTAGTCGTCACCATTTTCAATTCGAAGATGAATTAAAAGCTTACATCTAAAATCAAAATTAAAACTAGTCTAATTCAACGATCTTCCTCAAAGGCGCGCATCTCCAATTTCAAAATTTAGATTTCAGAACGCAAGAATTCATTTTAGTTTGTAAGTGGGTTATGACGCAGATTTAAACATTCTTTTGATTAAATCATTACATGTTGTAATTGGGATATAGAATGATGCTTATGTATAAGATTTGATTCCCGTTAATCTTAAAGCATCGTTGTAATTAATCATGTCTATATGCTTGTGGCGATGAACATGTTGTATATTTCTAGTCTATATGCTTGTGGCGATGAATATGTTGTATATTAATCATATCTATATGCTTGTGGCGATGAATATGTTGTATATTAATCATATCTATATGCTTGTGGCGATGAACAACATTTTATGTTATTGGAATCTATTATAATTGGGTAATGGATTTATTTTGCCAATTAAATGGTAAAACATGTCATGTTATAAATTAGTGGTTATTTGCAAGTTTGTGATCTAAAACACATGCTTATATGTTAGACCCACACTCATGTATATTCATGTTAGGTTGAATCTAAATATGTTGTAAAAATGGAATTGTAGTACTCTTATGTTTTTAACATCATGCTAAATTGTGATTAAAAATGATTATAATAGCTTTCTTATGTTTTGACATACATAAATTATATGCCAAGTTGTGGGTTGAAACTGTGATTATACGTTAAACCTCCATGCTAGACCTTTGTCAAGTTTACATGACCATTATACCCAACTTAGTCACAAGTTCACCTTTACCTATTTAATTAAAGTTAATGATATCTCTATGCCAAGTTACACATGACAAGTTGAAATGTATGTTATTTTATGTTTATTTCATGTCTCTTGTTTATTACCCCTTTTCTTGTTTATGGGTTGGTCTAACTTACTAGCCCAACATTTTATGTGATTCATGCGTACGTTCCACGGGGGTAGCGATAGGAAATATGAAAATTCATGGCATAGGTTTGTTCTTAAAATGGTATATTTGATATACCATTTATTGTGAGCAATATTTAAAAAGATAATCATGGCATGAGTGAATTAAAATTAATTTACATAAAGAAACTTGACATATATAGAAAAATATGAAAATAGAAAAGACGAATATGCCTAACCCGAGGTTAGACTGAGTTGTTGTGTAACTCTGCCCGGAACTGATCGACATATCCAGTGACCACAACAAGACCTGTATAATGTGGGTGGTTAGTGCATCAAGGCCAAAAAGAACCCGAGGTTAGACTGAGCTGTGGTGTAAATCTTCCCGGAACCGACCGGCACATCCAGTGACCACAACAAGACCCGTCTAATGTCAGTGGTTGGTGCTTTAATAAATTAATGCTAAGTCAGGATTGGAAGGGTTAAATAAATTAGGAAAACACTTAACGGATTCAACAAGTTAAATAAACGAATGGGTGGGGTTAGGTAAACTTGGACACTTAACCAAATAAACATGTTGATTAGAAAACCCTAGTAACGGGGACCCATTTCAGTAGTAACCCACATAGATGTATCATGGTACCCTGAAACTGGGCAGGGTGGTGCACGATTACTGGGCTGAATTTTAAGCGGTCAAAACGTCGGTGGTTGGTGGGCCAGTGTAGGTTCCGGGGGAGTATGGGCATGCACGTACTCCGAAGTGGAAAAATCAGGCACTAGGCATCAGTAGTGTACACTATGCATCTTGAATCGTGTCGGGTTGCCACCAAATGGACTGATACACCCCATGGTGGGACCAACACAAGTAGCTACAGTCAAGCGGGGCCGAATGACATAGGACATGAATGCGTATGAGTAGGAGCCGATCATTAAGGGGATCATTTGTTATAAATATGTGGGTTGGTTAAACAAATGGTTAAGTAGTTGCGGAGACTGTAGTAATGTGTGCGAGCACATGTTCCTCTTATCTTATATTAGGGTATTGTCCTATGTTCTATTATCACTGTGATGATCCCTTTCCTTGTTTAAATACTAGTAATCACTGAACTTACCAGACTTATTGTCTGACCCATTTTCTCTCGTCTTCATTTCTTCCGTCCCCCCCCCCCCAGGTCCACAAGGAGGGAATACTCCTGCTTACTCAAACTCTTTGCCAGCTTCAAGAAAGTAGATGTATGATTTGGACTCTCTCTTGCATTGGCTATGGCTTTTGGATTTGACCCTTGGGGATTTTTGCAGTTTTACCTATGTGTTATGCTTCTTTATTTAATAATCAAGATAGAAATTATGGTGTAATGTTTTGGAAGTTATTTTTGAGACAATTTGCTGTAATACTTTTGTATTGAACCACATATGCAATAAATGTTTGATTTTCGCTGCTTATATTTATTTGTCTTGTAAATTTTTTTGTGTTTTGTACCTATAACCCTCCACCAAAGTTAGGGCATTCCCTTTGAGAGTGACCTTAACGAAGGTGGGGTGTTTCGGTTGGTATCAGAGCAAAGGTTTACCTGATCAGGTAAGAGTTTTTGAAAACTATTTTTCAAAAAGAAATATAAAGAAGCATTTTTCAAGGAAAAGTGTTTTTTAAAATTTAAAAAGGCATAATCCCCAAAGCCATATGCATTATCTTTCTATCCTTCATTTTGAATCTTTTCTTTTTCATTTCAGCATGTTTGGGAATCTTAACCTTCCAGAGGGTGTTCCGATACCTGGCTGGTTCAGGAGGTACTTAGAGGCTAGGGCCAACGACGCAGACCCAGTAGATATTCCTCCTCCAGCCGCAGCAGAACCTCCTCCTCCTCCCCCTCATGCAAATGCTTTCTCAAAGATTTGTAGAGACTTTAGGGCCATGGGTGGAAAGGATTTCTAGGGAATTGAATCATTCGTAGAAGCAAGGAACTGGCTCAAAGAAACTGAGGATCTGTTCGTTATCTTCGAAGTGGACGATAGGCAAAAGCTACAGTTAGCTGTATGGTTTCTCAAACACGAAGCTTCCTATTGGTGGGAAGTCACTAACGCTGAAAGACCAGTTGACACATGGATAGATTTCAGAATAAGATTTGAGATGAAATTCCCCTCACAAGCTGAACGATGTTCGCAACTGGAAAAGTTTTTATCTATTAAGCAAGGAAGTATGACGGTCAAGTAGTACGTCAGCCAATTCAATAAGCTGGCCCGATTTGGACTGGACTTAGTAAATACTCCTCATAAGAAGGCTCTCCGGTTTGTCAAGGGAATGAATGAGCCATTTCACAGCTTGGCTATGACCCATATACCTATGGTGGCTACTTATGAGAGGTTGGTGGACCTGTCACTCTTACATGAGGAAGACAAGGGCAAGAATGATGCAATAGCAGAAGTGCCTCAAAATAAGAAGGGGGAAGGGTCGCAGAACAAGTAGGCTAATTCAAAGAAAGGTGGGAAGAACAACAAATCCCATGAAAAGAGAAAATGTAATTTCTGTGGCATTCCCGGGCGTCTGATCAAAGACTGCAAGAAGAAGAAAAGGAAGATGGGTGGCTGTTTCCATTATGGTGAGACATGATACATGGCTAGGGCCTGCCCAAAGAAGCAAGGACAGGGAGCTGGACCTTCTTCTGGAGGACAAGTTCATGCTCTCACGGCACCTCCGCAAGAACGAGGTAGAAATATTTCTGTCGAAAGTTTAGTCTATCTTTTTAATCATCCTGTTCGTACACTATTTGATTCTAGCGCATCGCACACTTTTATATCTACTACTTTAGTGGAATCTCTGCACCTAGACAACAGTATTATAGAGGATCCCTTGGTTGTTTCAAATCCAATTGGGGGCTCAGCCTATATGTAAATGGTTTTTTTGGATTTGAAAATATCTATACTAAGCGTTGGGTTTAGATGTAATGCCTTTGTTTTGGGCTTTACGGGCTATGGGTTGATTCTAGGCATGGACTGGCTATCCAGTAATGGGGTCGTCCTCGATTGTGAAAAGAGAGTGGTTAGACTCATCACTCGCCTCGGTAACACTCTCGAAATTTTTTGTAATCCCATGAACTCTGTTATGCTTAGTTATCTAGAATCTCTTGATGCGTCTGTTGAGAACTTGCAGTCTGTAAGGATAGTCCGGGAATATTCGGATGTGTTTGAAGAGGTAAAGGGCTTACCTCCGAAGCGTGAGATAGACTTCCTCATATATATTGTTGATAATGCAATGCCCGTTGCTTTACCCGTTAGGCACATGGCCCCAAGGGAGGGAAAGGAGCTCAGCAAGAAAATCAAAGAGCTGCTTGAAAAGGGGTTCATAAGACGAAGTATTTCCAAATGGGGTGCTCCGGTAGTGTTCGCAACCAAAGCTGATGGTTCGCTTCGCCTGTGCGTTGATTATAGTGAGCTAAACAAGCTGACCAAGAAGAATAGACACCCACTCCCAAGAATAGATGATTTGTTCGATCAGCTTGTAGGTGCGTCGGTTTTCTCCCAATTAGATTTAGCTACCGGGTTTCATCAGCTAAGAGTGGCTGAAGACAGCATTGATAAGACCACGTTCAGAACTCTCGATGGTTTCTTCGGGTGGCTTGTCATGCCCTTCGGCTTGACAAAAGCACCCGCTTACTTCGTTGATTTAAAGAGCAGGGTGTTCCGAGAGTTCCTCAATAAGTTTGTAGTGGTCTTCGTAGAAGATATTTTGATCTTCTCAAAGAATGAGGAACAGCATGCTAAGCATCTAAAGGAAGTCATGGATACTCTCCGTGCATATCAGTTGAAGGCGAAATTCTCTAAATGCCATTTCTGGAGAGAAGAAGTTAGGTTCCTTGGGCACCTGGTGTCCAAAGAGGGGATAGCTGTTGAGCCCGCAAAAGTTGCTGCGGTGCAAGATTGGAAGGTTACTCGAAACACAACCGAAGTCCGAAGCTTTCTCGGGCTAGCAGGCTTTTATCGAAAGTTCATCAAAGACTTTGCAAAAATCTCTTCTCTACTAACAAGATTGACAAAGAATAACCTAGCTTTCAATTGGGATTTTGATTGCGATATTGCTTTCCAACGTCTGAAAAGGGCTCTAACAACAGCCCCAGTTCTGACATTTTCCGATGGAGGCAAGATGTTTACATTATACACAGATGCATGTGGAATGGGACTAGGCGCTGTTCTGATGCAAGAGGGGAAGGTAGTGGCTTATGGTGGAAGATAGTTGAAAGTACATGAGAAAAACTACCCAACCCATGAACTAGAGTTGGCAGCCATCGTTTTTGCGCTTAAGTCTTGGCACCATTAACTCCTAGGTGAGAAATTTGAACTGTATACTGACCATAAATCGTTGAAATACCTGTTCTCACGGAAAGATCTCAACTAGAGGCAGCAAAGGTGGATGGAGTTTCCTGCCTCATACGATTTTTAGATTTCCTACACTCCTGGCAAGGGCAATGCAGTAGCTGACGCCTTGAGTAGAAAGAAACTAACCTTAAGCCCTCTCTTTGTGGAAAGGCAAAGCTTGGAGTTCAAAGCAAGCTTTAACTTCAGACCCTCCACCAACTTTGTACCTGGCTTGCTAGCAACATTAGAAGTGCGGCCAACTGTATTAGACTCAATCGGAGCCGCGCAAAGAGAAGACCCTCAACTAGCCGAAGTGATGGACAAGTTAATTAAGGGTGAGACTTCTAGTCACCTCAATAGATACTCCATTGATGCCAAGGGCTGGTTGAGACGGGATGGAAGACTTTGTGTCCCACAAGCAAGGGGTTTGGTAAAGGCGGTTCTAGAAGAGGCACACCATTCCAAGTTGACCATACACCCAGGTGGTGACAAAATGTATAATATGTCAAAAGAGTTTTCTTTTGGAATGGCATGAAGCAAGATGTAGCTGAATTTGTTTCTAAGTGTATAATATGCCAACAAGTCAAGGCGGAGCAGAAGAAGCCTGGTGGTCTACTCCATCCTCTAGAGGTCCCATAGTGGAAATGGGATAGCATCTCGATGGACTTTATAGATGGGTTTCCTAGGTCAAGAAGGGGCAATACCAGCATTTTGGTAATAGTGGATAGGCTCACAAAAAGCGCCCACTTTATACCCGTCAAGAGTAGAAGGGTGTGAAGACCCGTAACTTCCCCGTAAAGGAAAGCGTCGGATAGTTCGAGAACAAGCCACAACAGAACGCATACAAAAGAACATTTTACTATATATTACAACAGTGCATCAGATTACAAGAATATACAGAGTATAAAAGAATATTACACAGAAATATCAGAGATTTAAATTACATTTAAATACATAGCAGCGGAAAATAATACAATACACAACTAGAAGTAGATATACGGATACAAAGCTTTCCGGATATCATTCCAGCTGTAAACCAGGATCCTGTGAATATAAATCTGCAAAACCAAAACTACTAGCTGCCCGTGTCGAAAATAGGGGCACCCAGAGTTTAGGTTAAAACAATAAACTCCAGTTCAGTCATGTGACTGGTGTGAGAACTAAAACGGTTATTATTCTTTATTTTAAATCATTAGGTAAATCAAGGGACCACGCCGTATAACACGGAACGGGTTTCCTCCCAAGAATACCAGTGCATAAAACAAACAGCGCAATGCTAAATAAAGAAAAATGAAGCTGTTATAAGACCCAGGTCCTATCACACAATGCAACGCAAGCCGGGGGATAGGGTTTTTACCTTATAACAGCCAAAGAATGCTTGATACGTTTAAAAGAAATCATTTGATACTATTATAAGTGTATAGTGTATAAAACAACTTCAAATCATAAGTATCAATCATAGGCGGCATGAGCGCCCCATCCCACTATGTCACCATATATAGGTTTACAAATAAAACCGCAAAGTCACGTATTTGGAAATTGGATTTCCGTCTATGAACCGAGGCAAAAGATAGTCCTCAACCGATTCGAGACGCTCTAGCCCGCCCCTCAGGCAAGTACTCAGTCAAGCCTTTGGATCGTCAGGGCCGGTCCACCGATGTGGATTAAAATTCCTGAACACTACGTTTCCCCACCCTATGGGGTGTAAGTCTGGTCCGTCAGCCGACCAGAATGCATCGGCCGAAACCGATATAACCGAGGCGCCTCGCAACAGCAACAACCACATAAGTCAAACTCGTCAGGGCGTGTAAAACCACTGACGCCACTTCTAGCTAGAAAGAAACGCAAGTCCTCCCTGAGGTCCGTCTCCCGTTTTTGGTTCATACCTGGTGTGAAACACGCGAGGTAAACGTTACACAAAGCTACGCCACAAAGGCCGTGCTTTGATCATCACCACAAGACTTTGCTTTTCAACAGAAGCCTTGATCATTTGCATCTTAGCATGCCACACAGGCAAACCATCCTATGCAACCGATATCAGTCACACAGAATGAAATCCGATGTCCGACA
The DNA here is from genome assembly GCA_030737875.1 of Allium sativum. Classification (NCBI taxonomy): domain Eukaryota; kingdom Viridiplantae; phylum Streptophyta; class Magnoliopsida; order Asparagales; family Amaryllidaceae; genus Allium; species Allium sativum. Next base: position 256,302,456 of record CM060924.1, on the reverse strand, counting down.
CACAGTCCATTTACAAGTCCGTTCTGGGTCTGAACGAAACCGGAGGCACCTAGTACCCCGCATATCCATCGATCTCCAAGTACGTCTGGACGATCACTAACTGTTTCCATCTTCTTGGGTGTACAGCCCAATCAAGATCATCAGTTATCACCCAAACGACGTGAAGACCTCCGGTCTTCGACCATCGTCTTCATCTTCGACTTATCGTCGTATCAGTTACTCAGAATGGGATAAATCCGGTCTTTCCGAATAACTCGCGTATATTTTAAATAAGTGTTACACAAACACAACATACGCCTCATTCCAATTCATTAGTCACTAACCGTAAATTAATCAAGAGAATAATTCCCCAAATATTAACCCCGAAGGCCGAAACCAACATCAGATCAATATCCAGAAAACCATTCTGCTTGGCTAACCGCCAGTTAGTTTCTAAATTTCACATTCAAATCTAATTAAAGATTTAACTATCGCCTGGAGCAAAACTGGTGATACTCCATTCTCGATCTTTTCAATCTAATTAAAGATTCATTAAAACTCCACTTAGTTTTAATCTGTGACTGGGTTAAAGAATCAGTGTCATTTAAAACACGGTTCACGATAAACCCAAAGTCACATCCCATTAATTATCGGGTTAAAGAACAAGTGTTATTTAAAACACTGTTCACGATAAACCCAAAAATCAATATCGATTCAATTCCAATTAAATATTATTTAATTGGTAAACTTCATTAAATCTAAATAAAAAGATTTAATCTTTTCTCAACTGGGTTCAAGAACAGTGTTAGTGAAGACACCATTCACGACAAACCCAAATCACATTTCCATTAATTATCGGGTTAAAGAACGAGTGTTATTTAAAACACTGTTCACGATAAACCCAAAAATCAATATCAATTCAATTCCAATTAAATATTATTTAATTGGTAAACTTCATTAAATCTAAATAAAAAGATTTAATCTTTTCTCAACTGGGTTCAAGAACAGTGTTAGTGAAGACACCATTCACGACAAACCCAAATCACATTTCCATTAATTATCGGGTTAAAGAACGAGTGTTATTTAAAACACTGTTCACGATAAACCCAAAAATCAATATCAATTCAATTCCAATTAAATATTATTTAATTGGTAAACTTCATTAAATCTAAATAAAAAGATTTAATCTTTTCTCAACTGGGTTCAAGAACAGTGTTAGTGAAGACACCATTCACGACAAACCCAAATCACATTCGATATTCAATACAAGGCTCTGAATAGAAAATATATCGGCTTATATTCAATATCGAATTCTACGACTAACAAATGTCGTATTGGAAATAACGATATAAATATATATCTTTCAAATTTCCATAACAACACCTGTATAATCCCGAATTCCAACATCGAAATATTCCGAAGACAATTTCGATTCAAATCCACTCCAATGCAATCATTGGAATTTTGGTTACCTTTAAAACCCTTTTCGAATTCAATTTATTTATTTAAAAATAAATAGAATTATAATTCTAGTTCAAAACTAGTTCATTTCGATAAAAATCTATTTTTATCTTTTCAAATATGGAGTTTTTCATCCTAAATCTTCGCAAATCATTTCTTATGATTTTACACAAATTATTGCTATTTTTAATAATTTTATCAAGGCCCGTACAGTCGATTTCCAACAATGGCCATCGAACTGCACTTGCAGCGACCTTTTTCGAATTTGATTTGGACGTATCTCCAAATCCAACCGTTAGATTTCAAATTTCTAATATTCGTTAGAAAGCTCTTTTCGATACGAACCCAACGGTTCCGGTTTTAGGAGAATCCGACGGTCGGATCTCCCGTAATGTCCGTTTGAAATAAATGGTCGAAATTCGCGAACTGCCGCGGCGCGGCGCGTTCTATTCAGGCCCTTATATTATATATATAATATATATAATATATATTTCGTCGATTTTTATTTAAAACGAATTATATAAATAGATTTGAATTCGTTTCAAAAATCCATTTCAACTTCCATTTCAATTCAAAGCAAAATTGAATTCTTCTTTATAGATTCGTTTCAAAACTCACTTCTATTCAATTCAAATTTCAATTCAATTTGAATTCATTTCAATTCACTTTCAATTCAATTCGAATTCGTTTTCAATTCAATTCATTTCGAAATCGTTTTCAATTCAATTCATTTCGAAATCGTTTTCAATTCAATTCATTTCGAAATCGTTTTCAATTCAATTCATTTCGAAATCGTTTTCAATTCAATTCATTTCGAAATCGTTTTCAATTCAATTCATTTCGAAATCGTTTTCAATTCAATTCATTTCGAAATCGTTTTCAATTCAATTCATTTCGAAATCGTTTTCAATTCAATTCATTTCGAAATCGTTTTCTAAAATCGATATAAATATCGTTCACGTCAAAATGGCGTCAATCTAATCAACACGGCTTCATATATTCCTTTATTTTCAAATATTCTATTTCGAATATTTCTTTTTCAAATATTTCTTTTTCAAAGCTGGAATGAGGCCCAATCAATTACCATATAAAATTAATTATATGGATTTTCATACAACACATGTATATAACAGCATTGAAAATAATCAACCATCAACCAAAGTGCACTACACTGTATAAGCATCAAACATAGATATTCAACGCTTATAACAGCCTGTCAATCAATCGATCGACATATTTAATCAATCAGGATGAGTGAACTTCAAATTTCATCCTAACACCCGTGTGGGGTTTCAAACAATCAAACACATATTTTATTTGTGCAGTTAGGCGATGTGTAAAATTTATCGACCCAATCAACGTCATTCAAATAGGTGTACATAAACAAACCGTCTGGTTTGTAAATGAATATTTATTTATTCACATTCACGATAAAAATTATATTTTTAACGATAACACATTTTATTTTAACATATGAATTTCTATTCAGTTCATTCTTTAAATAAAATGCTATTTTTATTTTTCTAACTTATTTTTGAAAATTTCGGCGGTATAACGGCACGATACTAGAAACGGGACAAGGCCTAGCCTTATCCCCGGTCTAGTGAAGGCCCACGCCATTCACACATCAATCAAATTCACTTTCGTTATGCAAACCACAAAATTTGGAGTAAGGGTCTAACCTAGCCTTACTCCTTCGCCTTATAACGGCGCACGTCTAATCCTAACCAATTTATCGATTCGATTTTTCACACCACAAACCACATTCAAACCAATATCACAATCAATCACCAAACAGTCAAACAAACAAGTCCATGGTCTGTGGACGGGTGTCGGGTGCTACTAAGCACCGTCTGCATCCTAGTATATATATAACTAGAAAAATAAATTGAAAGGTGAGAAATTCTCACAATAAGCTATCCAATCATCTTGACTCTTCTTTTGCAGAAGTCTTCGTCGTTTCGCCTTTTTGTCACCTTCGTTGCTGCTTCCACTACATACGTAAAAATCACATTTTTACTTCGCTATTCAATATATAAAAATCGAATTTTTATTTCAAAGTTCAATATATAAAAATCGAATTTTTATTTCAAAGTTCAATATATAAAAATCGAATTTTTATTTCAAAGTTCAATATATAAAAATCGAATTTTTATTTCAAAGTTCAATATATAAAAATCGAATTTTTATTTCAAAGTTCAATATATAAAAATCGAATTTTTATTTCAAAGTTCAATATATAAAAATCGAATTTTTATTTCAAAGTTCAATATATAAAAATCGAATTTTTATTTCAAAGTTCAATATATAAAAATCGAATTTTTATTCTAACGCTATATATATATTTACATATATATATACATATATATAATCCCATTCTTATACTATGTTTATATTTTAAAAATGTGATATTTCTATTTTTAAAAACAATTTTATTTTCTCTTTTAATCTAATCTTTCCATTTTAGAAATAATCCGATCTTTTCATATTTAAAAAACCGTTCTTTGCATATTTAAAATCTTGCAATTTTATATTCCTAAAATCATGCCATTTTATATTTCAAAAACTGATTTTTTTAAAACAATGTATCATTATTTTTAAACTGATTTTAAACAATGGAAATTTATATAATAAAACTGTTTTAAACAATGTAGATTTATATAAATCTGTACCTCAGTTAATTGATTCGAGACTTGGTTTCGAAATCCTGTTCAATCGGTGAATCATGGCCGAGATCAGACCGCTCCAGGTTGTCGAGCGTTGAAGGAGCTTCCAGGCGCTGGCTCGATGGTGAACTCGGAGTCCTGGTGGCTCAGTGGTGCTCGGTGGTGTCGGGTTTGCTCGCGAGAGGTGAAGAGAGGCCAGGGGAAGAAGGTGAGGGGGGAAGTAGAGATAGACGGGGGAGGAGATGAGGTGGTGCGGTGGAGCGTTGGTGGAGGATGGAGGAGGCGGAGCGGTGCTCGTGGGGGAGGGGCGCGATCGAATTGATTTGGGGTTTTTTTTTTATTTTTTTTTTCTGAATGAGGAACGGGGGGCTTGGGTAGTTAAGGGTTTTTTTTTTTTATTAATTATTTTATTTTTATAAAAAGTTGACTTTTACATACGACCTCTAAACGAGGTCCACCGCCTGTCGTCCATAGCGTTTTACCCCCATTTCGAACACAATGGGATATGTATCGCAAGCTGATTTGATCGTTTGAATCAGTTTCCGTTCAATTTACATTTAAATCACTATATTGCATTTTAAACGTACATTTCAAATTACCGGGGTCACATACTAACTAGAAAAATTCCAGAAAAATATTTTCTAGCTTCGTATCGACGATACGGTCCTAACAAAACTAGTTTCGTCGAATTCTGAGATCGTTTGAAAAATGGCCAATTTCCAGTCGATTAAAATCAACTAAAACTGGTCAAACGCGTTTTCCTTTGCCACGCTCACATATTGATTCGAAAAATTATGAAATTTGAAACCTAGCAATAACTTAACTTCACGGACCCAACAAAACTGGTTTCGTCGAAATCCGAGGTCGTTTGCAAAATTGCTATTTTTAAGGGCCTTATATATATAAAAATATATATAAATTCCACAGCGACTATTTCTAATTTTAAACTGGACATATCTTATCATTTCTAAGATGAAATCTCAGTTTGTTAACTTCGCTACAAAGATATAGTTATACAGATTCAAACATTTCTTGTTTCGTTCAATTCTGACTTATATTGAATTCTGTATATTCATTTGAAATTAGAAATCGAATTTTCGAACTACCGCGCCATTTTCAATTCTATTTATAATTATATATAAATATTATATATTCTAACGACGACGCGTATAATATATACGTTCGAATTCTATTCAAAATAAATTTTCCGTTGATATTATTTAAAATAATTCATTTTAAATAATCAAAATTCGCTAAAATTGCCAAAATAAAATTTTCAAACTGGCTCGCATTTTACGGGTTGTTACAATCTCCCCCACTTAAAACTTTTCGTCCCCGAAAAGGAACAAAGTCGAAAGTGGTTTGATCATTCAGCTCTACGCTCGATCTGGCTTCTATTCTCCAACCCTTTGGTTTCTGAGAATTTTCAAAACATCAAAAATTTGGCTAACACCCTAAATTTTTGAAAAATTTCGCCATAACCTCCCCTGCACCGGGAGCATCGGGGAATTTCAAATAGCTTCCCCGGTTCTTCAGATCTCAAAAAGAAAAAGAAAAAGCCAAGCGGCTAGCCAATAGGCTCACAAAATCATCATCACCCAAACAAAACAGGAAATTATGTAGTAAACATGTACCTATTTGTCGGGCAAACAAATTTTATTCTTCGGCTCTAGCCTCCTTGCTATGACCTGTTCAATATAAGTATATGTATATGCAAGCAAATGCGACCAAATTTCAATATAGTTCAGTATTTGATTCAATTAGGCATAATGATTCAAAATTAGCAAACAAATAGGCAAACAACACAAACATCAATCAATTAGTGAATTAGAGTTTCAAATTCATAATTTGATACATATACAAAAATCAGATTCTTGGTGCCAAATCACAACAATAAGCCCTATCTAATTTTGGTTCTCACACCAGTCTAATGGAAATATATAGAAAATCACACCTTTGAAACTCGAATACCAATTCTGATGATGTCTAGACTATCATCAGAATCGTCTCCGGGCGACTAGAGTGTGACTCTATATCTATCCAGTATATTAAAATTTCAAATACACGTGGATCAGACGTATACGCAAAATCTTTATATACTGGACTGTACAACTCAATATAAATAAATAACCAAATACGAATAATTGATTTATATTTCAAAACGAAATTTGTTTTCATTTGAAAAATATACTCTTCACACTCGTTCAAGGATACTACTGATCCCATCTCTAACGAGTCATTCTAATTGGATTTTACTAATCCAATATCTGATGAATTCTTTCGTATGTTTCTAATGTGTCTTGTTCTCTAGCTTTGTAAACCAAAGCTCTGATACCAACTGTGAAGACCCGTAACTTCCCCGTAAAGGAAAGCGTCGGATAGTTCGAGAACAAGCCACAACAGAACGCATACAAAAGAACATTTTACTATATATTACAACAGTGCATCAGATTACAAGAATATACAGAGTATAAAAGAATATTACACAGAAATATCAGAGATTTAAATTACATTTAAATACATAGCAGCGGAAAATAATACAATACACAACTAGAAGTGGATATACGGATACAAAGCTTTCCGGATATCATTCCAGCTGTAAACCAGGATCCTGTGAATATAAATCTGCAAAACCAAAACTACTAGCTGCCCGTGTCGAAAATAGGGGCACCCAGAGTTTAGGTTAAAACAATAAACTCCAGGTCAGTCATGTGACTGGTGTGAGAACTAAAACGGTTATTATTCTTTATTTTAAATCATTAGGTAAATCAAGGGACCACGCCGTATAACACGGAACGGGTTTCCTCCCAAGAATACCAGTGCATAAAACATACAGCGCAATGCTAAATAAAGAAAAATGAAGCTGTTATAAGACCCAGGTCCTATCACACAATGCAACGCAAGCCGGGGGATAGGGTTTTTACCTTATAACAGCCAAAGAATGCTTGATACGTTTAAAAGAAATCATTTGATACTATTATAAGTGTATAGTGTATAAAACAACTTCAAATCATAAGTATCAATCATAGGCGGCATGAGCGCCCCATCCCACTATGTCACCATATATAGGTTTACAAATAAAACCGCAAAGTCACGTATTTGGAAATTGGATTTCCGTCTATGAACCGAGGCAAAAGATAGTCCTCAACCGATTCGAGACGCTCTAGCCCGCCCCTCAGGCAAGTACTCAGTCAAGCCTTTGGATCGTCAGGGCCGGTCCACCGATGTGGATTAAAATTCCTGAACACTACGTTTCCCCACCCTATGGGGTGTAAGTCTGGTCCGTCAGCCGACCAGAATGCATCGGCCGAAACCGATATAACCGAGGCGCCTCGCAACAGCAACAACCACATAAGTCAAACTCGTCAGGGCGTGTAAAACCACTGACGCCACTTCTAGCTAGAAAGAAACGCAAGTCCTCCCTGAGGTCCGTCTCCCGTTTTTGGTTCATACCTGGTGTGAAACACGCGAGGTAAACGTTACACAAAGCTACGCCACAAAGGCCGTGCTTTGATCATCACCACAAGACTTTGCTTTTCAACAGAAGCCTTGATCATTTGCATCTTAGCATGCCACACAGGCAAACCATCCTATGCAACCGATATCAGTCACACAGAATGAAATCCGATGTCCGACACACAGTCCATTTACAAGTCCGTTCTGGGTCTGAACGAAACCGGAGGCACCTAGTACCCCGCATATCCATCGATCTCCAAGTACGTCTGGATGATCACTAACTGTTTCCATCTTCTTGGGTGTACAGCCCAATCAAGATCATCAGTTATCACCCAAACGACGTGAAGACCTCCGGTCTTCGACCATCGTCTTCATCTTCGACTTATCGTCGTATCAGTTATTCAGAATGGGATAAATCCGGTCTTTCCGAATAACTCGCGTATATTTTAAATAAGTGTTACACAAACACAACATACGCCTCATTCCAATTCATTAGTCACTAACCGTAAATTAATCAAGAGAATAATTCCCCAAATATTAACCCCGAAGGCCGAAACCAACATCAGATCAATATCCAGAAAACCATTCTGCTTGGCTAACCGCCAGTTAGTTTCTAAATTTCACATTCAAATCTAATTAAAGATTTAACTATCGCCTGGAGCAAAACTGGTGATACTCCATTCTCGATCTTTTCAATCTAATTAAAGATTCATTAAAACTCCACTTAGTTTTAATCTGTGACTGGGTTAAAGAATCAGTGTCATTTAAAACACGGTTCACGATAAACCCAAAGTCACATCCCATTAATTATCGGGTTAAAGAACAAGTGTTATTTAAAACACTGTTCACGATAAACCCAAAAATCAATATCGATTCAATTCCAATTAAATATTATTTAATTGGTAAACTTCATTAAATCTAAATAAAAAGATTTAATCTTTTCTCAACTGGGTTCAAGAACAGTGTTAGTGAAGACACCATTCACGACAAACCCAAATCACATTTCCATTAATTATCGGGTTAAAGAACGAGTGTTATTTAAAACACTGTTCACGATAAACCCAAAAATCAATATCAATTCAATTCCAATTAAATATTATTTAATTGGTAAACTTCATTAAATCTAAATAAAAAGATTTAATCTTTTCTCAACTGGGTTCAAGAACAGTGTTAGTGAAGACACCATTCACGACAAACCCAAATCACATTTCCATTAATTATCGGGTTAAAGAACGAGTGTTATTTAAAACACTGTTCACGATAAACCCAAAAATCAATATCAATTCAATTCCAATTAAATATTATTTAATTGGTAAACTTCATTAAATCTAAATAAAAAGATTTAATCTTTTCTCAACTGGGTTCAAGAACAGTGTTAGTGAAGACACCATTCACGACAAACCCAAATCACATTCGATATTCAATACAAGGCTCTGAATAGAAAATATATCGGCTTATATTCAATATCGAATTCTACGACTAACAAATGTCGTATTGGAAATAACGATATAAATATATATCTTTCAAATTTCCATAACAACACCTGTATAATCCCGAATTCCAACATCGAAATATTCCGAAGACAATTTCGATTCAAATCCACTCCAATGCAATCATTGGAATTTTGGTTACCTTTAAAACCCTTTTCGAATTCAATTTATTTATTTAAAAATAAATAGAATTATAATTCTAGTTCAAAACTAGTTCATTTCGATAAAAATCTATTTTTATCTTTTCAAATATGGAGTTTTTCATCCTAAATCTTCGCAAATCATTTCTTATGATTTTACACAAATTATTGCTATTTTTAATAATTTTATCAAGGCCCGTACAGTCGATTTCCAACAATGGCCATCGAACTGCACTTGCAGCGACCTTTTTCGAATTTGATTTGGACGTATCTCCAAATCCAACCGTTAGATTTCAAATTTCTAATATTCGTTAGAAAGCTCTTTTCGATGCGAACCCAACGGTTCCGGTTTTAGGAGAATCCGACGGTCGGATCTCCCGTAATGTCCGTTTGAAATAAATGGTCGAAATTCGCGAACTGCCGCGGCGCGGCGCGTTCTATTCAGGCCCTTATATTATATATATAATATATATTTCGTCGATTTTTATTTAAAACGAATTATATAAATAGTTTTGAATTCGTTTCAAAAATCCATTTCAACTTCCATTTCAATTCAAAGCAAAATTGAATTCTTCTTTATAGATTCGTTTCAAAACTCACTTCTATTCAATTCAAATTTCAATTCAATTTGAATTCATTTCAATTCACTTTCAATTCAATTCGAATTCGTTTTCAATTCAATTCATTTCGAAATCGTTTTCAATTCAATTCATTTCGAAATCGTTTTCAATTCAATTCATTTCGAAATCGTTTTCAATTCAATTCATTTCGAAATCGTTTTCAATTCAATTCATTTCGAAATCGTTTTCAATTCAATTCATTTCGAAATCGTTTTCAATTCAATTCATTTCGAAATCGTTTTCAATTCAATTCATTTCGAAATCGTTTTCAATTCAATTCATTTCGAAATCGTTTTCTAAAATCGATATAAATATCGTTCACGTCAAAATGGCGTCAATCTAATCAACACGGCTTCATATATTCCTTTATTTTCAAATATTCTATTTCGAATATTTCTTTTTCAAATATTTCTTTTTCAAAGCTGGAATGAGGCCCAATCAATTACCATATAAAATTAATTATATGGATTTTCATACAACACATGTATATAACAGCATTGAAAATAATCAACCATCAACCAAAGTGCACTACACTGTATAAGCATCAAACATAGATATTCAACGCTTATAACAGCCTGTCAATCAATCGATCGACATATTTAATCAATCAGGATGAGTGAACTTCAAATTTCATCCTAACACCCGTGTGGGGTTTCAAACAATCAAACACATATTTTATTTGTGCAGTTAGGCGATGTGTAAAATTTATCGACCCAATCAACGTCATTCAAATAGGTGTACATAAACAAACCGTCTGGTTTGTAAATGAATATTTATTTATTCACATTCACGATAAAAATTATATTTTTAACGATAACACATTTTATTTTAACATATGAATTTCTATTCAGTTCATTCTTTAAATAAAATGCTATTTTTATTTTTCTAACTTATTTTTGAAAATTTCGGCGGTATAACGGCACGATACTAGAAACGGGACAAGGCCTAGCCTTATCCCCGGTCTAGTGAAGGCCCACGCCATTCACACATCAATCAAATTCACTTTCGTTATGCAAACCACAAAATTTGGAGTAAGGGTCTAACCTAGCCTTACTCCTTCGCCTTATAACGGCGCACGTCTAATCCTAACCAATTTATCGATTCGATTTTTCACACCACAAACCACATTCAAACCAATATCACAATCAATCACCAAACAGTCAAACAAACAAGTCCATGGTCTGTGGACGGGTGTCGGGTGCTACTAAGCACCGTCTGCATCCTAGTATATATATAACTAGAAAAATAAATTGAAAGGTGAGAAATTCTCACAATAAGCTATCCAATCATCTTGACTCTTCTTTTGCAGAAGTCTTCGTCGTTTCGCCTTTTTGTCACCTTCGTTGCTGCTTCCACTACATACGTAAAAATCACATTTTTACTTCGCTATTCAATATATAAAAATCGAATTTTTATTTCAAAGTTCAATATATAAAAATCGAATTTTTATTTCAAAGTTCAATATATAAAAATCGAATTTTTATTTCAAAGTTCAATATATAAAAATCGAATTTTTATTTCAAAGTTCAATATATAAAAATCGAATTTTTATTTCAAAGTTCAATATATAAAAATCGAATTTTTATTTCAAAGTTCAATATATAAAAATCGAATTTTTATTTCAAAGTTCAATATATAAAAATCGAATTTTTATTTCAAAGTTCAATATATAAAAATCGAATTTTTATTCTAACGCTATATATATATTTACATATATATATACATATATATAATCCCATTCTTATACTATGTTTATATTTTAAAAATGTGATATTTCTATTTTTAAAAACAATTTTATTTTCTCTTTTAATCTAATCTTTCCATTTTAGAAATAATCCGATCTTTTCATATTTAAAAAACCGTTCTTTGCATATTTAAAATCTTGCAATTTTATATTCCTAAAATCATGCCATTTTATATTTCAAAAACTGATTTTTTTAAAACAATGTATCATTATTTTTAAACTGATTTTAAACAATGGAAATTTATATAATAAAACTGTTTTAAACAATGTAGATTTATATAAATCTGTACCTCAGTTAATTGATTCGAGACTTGGTTTCGAAATCCTGTTCAATCGGTGAATCATGGCCGAGATCAGACCGCTCCAGGTTGTCGAGCGTTGAAGGAGCTTCCAGGCGCTGGCTCGATGGTGAACTCGGAGTCCTGGTGGCTCAGTGGTGCTCGGTGGTGTCGGGTTTGCTCGCGAGAGGTGAAGAGAGGCCAGGGGAAGAAGGAGAGGGGGGAAGTAGAGATAGACGGGGGAGGAGATGAGGTGGTGCGGTGGAGCGTTGGTGGAGGATGGAGGAGGCGGAGCGGTGCTCGTGGGGGAGGGGCGCGATCGAATTGATTTGGGGTTTTTTTTTTATTTTTTTTTTCTGAATGAGGAACGGGGGGCTTGGGTAGTTAAGGGTTTTTTTTTTTATTAATTATTTTATTTTTATAAAAAGTTGACTTTTACATACGACCTCTAAACGAGGTCCACCGCCTGTCGTCCATAGCGTTTTACCCCCATTTCGAACACAATGGGATATGTATCGCAAGCTGATTTGATCGTTTGAATCAGTTTCCGTTCAATTTACATTTAAATCACTATATTGCATTTTAAACGTACATTTCAAATTACCGGGGTCACATACTAACTAGAAAAATTCCAGAAAAATATTTTCTAGCTTCGTATCGACGATACGGTCCTAACAAAACTAGTTTCGTCGAATTCTGAGATCGTTTGAAAAATGGCCAATTTCCAGTCGATTAAAATCAACTAAAACTGGTCAAACGCGTTTTCCTTTGCCACGCTCACATATTGATTCGAAAAATTATGAAATTTGAAACCTAGCAATAACTTAACTTCACGGACCCAACAAAACTGGTTTCGTCGAAATCCGAGGTCGTTTGCAAAATTGCTATTTTTAAGGGCCTTATATATATAAAAATATATATAAATTCCACAGCGACTATTTCTAATTTTAAACTGGACATATCTTATCATTTCTAAGATGAAATCTCAGTTTGTTAACTTCGCTACAAAGATATAGTTATACAGATTCAAACATTTCTTGTTTCGTTCAATTCTGACTTATATTGAATTCTGTATATTCATTTGAAATTAGAAATCGAATTTTCGAACTACCGCGCCATTTTCAATTCTATTTATAATTATATATAAATATTATATATTCTAACGACGACGCGTATAATATATACGTTCGAATTCTATTCAAAATAAATTTTCCGTTGATATTATTTAAAATAATTCATTTTAAATAATCAAAATTCGCTAAAATTGCCAAAATAAAATTTTCAAACTGGCTCGCATTTTACGGGTTGTTACAATCTCCCCCACTTAAAACTTTTCGTCCCCGAAAAGGAACAAAGTCGAAAGTGGTTTGATCATTCAGCTCTACGCTCGATCTGGCTTCTATTCTCCAACCCTTTGGTTTCTGAGAATTTTCAAAACATCAAAAATTTGGCTAACACCCTAAATTTTTGAAAAATTTCGCCATAACCTCCCCTGCACCGGGAGCATCGGGGAATTTCAAATAGCTTCCCCGGTTCTTCAGATCTCAAAAAGAAAAAGAAAAAGCCAAGCGGCTAGCCAATAGGCTCACAAAATCATCATCACCCAAACAAAACAGGAAATTATGTAGTAAACATGTACCTATTTGTCGGGCAAACAAATTTTATTCTTCGGCTCTAGCCTCCTTGCTATGACCTGTTCAATATAAGTATATGTATATGCAAGCAAATGCGACCAAATTTCAATATAGTTCAGTATTTGATTCAATTAGGCATAATGATTCAAAATTAGCAAACAAATAGGCAAACAACACAAACATCAATCAATTAGTGAATTAGAGTTTCAAATTCATAATTTGATACATATACAAAAATCAGATTCTTGGTGCCAAATCACAACAATAAGCCCTATCTAATTTTGGTTCTCACACCAGTCTAATGGAAATATATAGAAAATCACACCTTTGAAACTCGAATACCAATTCTGATGATGTCTAGACTATCATCAGAATCGTCTCCGGGCGACTAGAGTGTGACTCTATATCTATCCAGTATATTAAAATTTCAAATACACGTGGATCAGACGTATACGCAAAATCTTTATATACTGGACTGTACAACTCAATATAAATAAATAACCAAATACGAATAATTGATTTATATTTCAAAACGAAATTTGTTTTCATTTGAAAAATATACTCTTCACACTCGTTCAAGGATACTACTGATCCCATCTCTAACGAGTCATTCTAATTGGATTTTACTAATCCAATATCTGATGAATTCTTTCGTATGTTTCTAATGTGTCTTGTTCTCTAGCTTTGTAAACCAAAGCTCTGATACCAACTGTGAAGACCCGTAACTTCCCCGTAAAGGAAAGCGTCGGATAGTTCGAGAACAAGCCACAACAGAACGCATACAAAAGAACATTTTACTATATATTACAACAGTGCATCAGATTACAAGAATATACAGAGTATAAAAGAATATTACACAGAAATATCAGAGATTTAAATTACATTTAAATACATAGCAGCGGAAAATAATACAATACACAACTAGAAGTGGATATACGGATACAAAGCTTTCCGGATATCATTCCAGCTGTAAACCAGGATCCTGTGAATATAAATCTGCAAAACCAAAACTACTAGCTGCCCGTGTCGAAAATAGGGGCACCCAGAGTTTAGGTTAAAACAATAAACTCCAGGTCAGTCATGTGACTGGTGTGAGAACTAAAACGGTTATTATTCTTTATTTTAAATCATTAGGTAAATCAAGGGACCACGCCGTATAACACGGAACGGGTTTCCTCCCAAGAATACCAGTGCATAAAACATACAGCGCAATGCTAAATAAAGAAAAATGAAGCTGTTATAAGACCCAGGTCCTATCACACAATGCAACGCAAGCCGGGGGATAGGGTTTTTACCTTATAACAGCCAAAGAATGCTTGATACGTTTAAAAGAAATCATTTGATACTATTATAAGTGTATAGTGTATAAAACAACTTCAAATCATAAGTATCAATCATAGGCGGCATGAGCGCCCCATCCCACTATGTCACCATATATAGGTTTACAAATAAAACCGCAAAGTCACGTATTTGGAAATTGGATTTCCGTCTATGAACCGAGGCAAAAGATAGTCCTCAACCGATTCGAGACGCTCTAGCCCGCCCCTCAGGCAAGTACTCAGTCAAGCCTTTGGATCGTCAGGGCCGGTCCACCGATGTGGATTAAAATTCCTGAACACTACGTTTCCCCACCCTATGGGGTGTAAGTCTGGTCCGTCAGCCGACCAGAATGCATCGGCCGAAACCGATATAACCGAGGCGCCTCGCAACAGCAACAACCACATAAGTCAAACTCGTCAGGGCGTGTAAAACCACTGACGCCACTTCTAGCTAGAAAGAAACGCAAGTCCTCCCTGAGGTCCGTCTCCCGTTTTTGGTTCATACCTGGTGTGAAACACGCGAGGTAAACGTTACACAAAGCTACGCCACAAAGGCCGTGCTTTGATCATCACCACAAGACTTTGCTTTTCAACAGAAGCCTTGATCATTTGCATCTTAGCATGCCACACAGGCAAACCATCCTATGCAACCGATATCAGTCACACAGAATGAAATCCGATGTCCGACACACAGTCCATTTACAAGTCCGTTCTGGGTCTGAACGAAACCGGAGGCACCTAGTACCCCGCATATCCATCGATCTCCAAGTACGTATGGATGATCACTAACTGTTTCCATCTTCTTGGGTGTACAGCCCAATCAAGATCATCAGTTATCACCCAAACGACGTGAAGACCTCCGGTCTTCGACCATCGTCTTCATCTTCGACTTATCGTCGTATCAGTTATTCAGAATGGGATAAATCCGGTCTTTCCGAATAACTCGCGTATATTTTAAATAAGTGTTACACAAACACAACATACGCCTCATTCCAATTCATTAGTCACTAACCGTAAATTAATCAAGAGAATAATTCCCCAAATATTAACCCCGAAGGCCGAAACCAACATCAGATCAATATCCAGAAAACCATTCTGCTTGGCTAACCGCCAGTTAGTTTCTAAATTTCACATTCAAATCTAATTAAAGATTTAACTATCGCCTGGAGCAAAACTGGTGATACTCCATTCTCGATCTTTTCAATCTAATTAAAGATTCATTAAAACTCCACTTAGTTTTAATCTGTGACTGGGTTAAAGAATCAGTGTCATTTAAAACACGGTTCACGATAAACCCAAAGTCACATCCCATTAATTATCGGGTTAAAGAACAAGTGTTATTTAAAACACTGTTCACGATAAACCCAAAAATCAATATCGATTCAATTCCAATTAAATATTATTTAATTGGTAAACTTCATTAAATCTAAATAAAAAGATTTAATCTTTTCTCAACTGGGTTCAAGAACAGTGTTAGTGAAGACACCATTCACGACAAACCCAAATCACATTTCCATTAATTATCGGGTTAAAGAACGAGTGTTATTTAAAACACTGTTCACGATAAACCCAAAAATCAATATCAATTCAATTCCAATTAAATATTATTTAATTGGTAAACTTCATTAAATCTAAATAAAAAGATTTAATCTTTTCTCAACTGGGTTCAAGAACAGTGTTAGTGAAGACACCATTCACGACAAACCCAAATCACATTTCCATTAATTATCGGGTTAAAGAACGAGTGTTATTTAAAACACTGTTCACGATAAACCCAAAAATCAATATCAATTCAATTCCAATTAAATATTATTTAATTGGTAAACTTCATTAAATCTAAATAAAAAGATTTAATCTTTTCTCAACTGGGTTCAAGAACAGTGTTAGTGAAGACACCATTCACGACAAACCCAAATCACATTCGATATTCAATACAAGGCTCTGAATAGAAAATATATCGGCTTATATTCAATATCGAATTCTACGACTAACAAATGTCGTATTGGAAATAACGATATAAATATATATCTTTCAAATTTCCATAACAACACCTGTATAATCCCGAATTCCAACATCGAAATATTCCGAAGACAATTTCGATTCAAATCCACTCCAATGCAATCATTGGAATTTTGGTTACCTTTAAAACCCTTTTCGAATTCAATTTATTTATTTAAAAATAAATAGAATTATAATTCTAGTTCAAAACTAGTTCATTTCGATAAAAATCTATTTTTATCTTTTCAAATATGGAGTTTTTCATCCTAAATCTTCGCAAATCATTTCTTATGATTTTACACAAATTATTGCTATTTTTAATAATTTTATCAAGGCCCGTACAGTCGATTTCCAACAATGGCCATCGAACTGCACTTGCAGCGACCTTTTTCGAATTTGATTTGGACGTATCTCCAAATCCAACCGTTAGATTTCAAATTTCTAATATTCGTTAGAAAGCTCTTTTCGATACGAACCCAACGGTTCCGGTTTTAGGAGAATCCGACGGTCGGATCTCCCGTAATGTCCGTTTGAAATAAATGGTCGAAATTCGCGAACTGCCGCGGCGCGGCGCGTTCTATTCAGGCCCTTATATTATATATATAATATATATTTCGTCGATTTTTATTTAAAACGAATTATATAAATAGTTTTGAATTCGTTTCAAAAATCCATTTCAACTTCCATTTCAATTCAAAGCAAAATTGAATTCTTCTTTATAGATTCGTTTCAAAACTCACTTCTATTCAATTCAAATTTCAATTCAATTTGAATTCATTTCAATTCACTTTCAATTCAATTCGAATTCGTTTTCAATTCAATTCATTTCGAAATCGTTTTCAATTCAATTCATTTCGAAATCGTTTTCAATTCAATTCATTTCGAAATCGTTTTCAATTCAATTCATTTCGAAATCGTTTTCAATTCAATTCATTTCGAAATCGTTTTCAATTCAATTCATTTCGAAATCGTTTTCAATTCAATTCATTTCGAAATCGTTTTCAATTCAATTCATTTCGAAATCGTTTTCTAAAATCGATATAAATATCGTTCACGTCAAAATGGCGTCAATCTAATCAACACGGCTTCATATATTCCTTTATTTTCAAATATTCTATTTCGAATATTTCTTTTTCAAATATTTCTTTTTCAAAGCTGGAATGAGGCCCAATCAATTACCATATAAAATTAATTATATGGATTTTCATACAACACATGTATATAACAGCATTGAAAATAATCAACCATCAACCAAAGTGCACTACACTGTATAAGCATCAAACATAGATATTCAACGCTTATAACAGCCTGTCAATCAATCGATCGACATATTTAATCAATCAGGATGAGTGAACTTCAAATTTCATCCTAACACCCGTGTGGGGTTTCAAACAATCAAACACATATTTTATTTGTGCAGTTAGGCGATGTGTAAAATTTATCGACCCAATCAACGTCATTCAAATAGGTGTACATAAACAAACCGTCTGGTTTGTAAATGAATATTTATTTATTCACATTCACGT
This sequence comes from Allium sativum, assembly GCA_030737875.1. NCBI lineage: Eukaryota > Viridiplantae > Streptophyta > Magnoliopsida > Asparagales > Amaryllidaceae > Allium > Allium sativum. Next base: position 256,284,145 of record CM060924.1, on the reverse strand, counting down.
TAAAAATTATATTTTTAACGATAACACATTTTATTTTAACATATGAATTTCTATTCAGTTCATTCTTTAAATAAAATGCTATTTTTATTTTTCTAACTTATTTTAGAAAATTTCGGCGGCATAACGGCACGATACTAGAAACGGGACAAGGCCTAGCCTTATCCCCGGTCTAGTGAAGGCCCACGCCATTCACACATCAATCAAATTCACTTTCGTTATGCAAACCACAAAATTTGGAGTAAGGGTCTAACCTAGCCTTACTCCTTTGCCTTATAACGGCGCACGTCTAATCCTAACCAATTTATCGATTCGATTTTTCATACCACAAACCACATTCAAACCAATATCACAATCAATCACCAAACAGTCAAACAAACAAGTCCATGGTCTGTGGACGGGTGTCGGGTGCTACTAAGCACCGTCTGCATCCTAGTATATATATAACTAGAAAAATAAATTGAAAGGTGAGAAATTCTCACAATAAGCTATCCAATCATCTTGACTCTTCTTTTGCAGAAGTCTTCGTCGTTTCGCCTTTTTGTCACCTTCGTTGCTGCTTCCACTACATACGTAAAAATCACATTTTTACTTCGCTATTCAATATATAAAAATCGAATTTTTATTTCAAAGTTCAATATATAAAAATCGAATTTTTATTTCAAAGTTCAATATATAAAAATCGAATTTTTATTTCAAAGTTCAATATATAAAAATCGAATTTTTATTTCAAAGTTCAATATATAAAAATCGAATTTTTATTTCAAAGTTCAATATATAAAAATCGAATTTTTATTTCAAAGTTCAATATATAAAAATCGAATTTTTATTCTAACGCTATATATATATTTACATATATATATACATATATATAATCCCATTCTTATACTATGTTTATATTTTAAAAATGTGATATTTCTATTTTTAAAAACAATTTTATTTTCTCTTTTAATCTAATCTTTCCATTTTAGAAATAATCCGATCTTTTCATATTTAAAAAACCGTTCTTTGCATATTTAAAATCTTGCAATTTTATATTCCTAAAATCATGCCATTTTATATTTCAAAAACTGATTTTTTTAAAACAATGTATCATTATTTTTAAACTGATTTTAAACAATGGAAATTTATATAATAAAACTGTTTTAAACAATGTAGATTTATATAAATCTGTACCTCAGTTAATTGATTCGAGACTTGGTTTCGAAATCCTGTTCAATCGGTGAATCATGGCCGAGATCAGACCGCTCCAGGTTGTCGAGCGTTGAAGGAGCTTCCAGGCGCTGGCTCGATGGTGAACTCGGAGTCCTGGTGGCTCAGTGGTGCTCGGTGGTGTCGGGTTTGCTCGCGAGAGGTGAAGAGAGGCCAGGGGAAGAAGGAGAGGGGGGAAGTAGAGATAGACGGGGGAGGAGATGAGGTGGTGCGGTGGAGCGTTGGTGGAGGATGGAGGAGGCGGAGCGGTGCTCGTGGGGGAGGGGCGCGATCGAATTGATTTGGGGTTTTTTTTTTTTTTTTTTTCTGAATGAGGAACGGGGGGCCTGGGTAGTTAAAGGTTTTTTTTTTTTTTATTAATTATTTTATTTTTATAAAAAGTTGACTTTTACATACGACCTCTAAACGAGGTCCACCGCCTGTCGTCCATAGCGTTTTACCCCCATTCCGAACACAATGGGATATGTATCGCAAGCTGATTTGATCGTTTGAATCAGTTTCCGTTCAATTTACATTTAAATCATTATATTGCATTTTAAACGTACATTTCAAATTACCGGGGTCACATACTAACTAGAAAAATTCCAGAAAAATATTTTCTAGCTTCGTATCGATGATACGGTCCTAACAAAACTAGTTTCGTCGAATTCTGAGATCGTTTGAAAAATGGCCAATTTCCAGTCGATTAAAATCAACTGAAACTGGTCAAACGCGTTTTCCTTTGCCACGCTCACATATTGATTCGAAAAATTATGAAATTTGAAACCTAGCAATAACTTAACTTCACGGACCCAACAAAACTGGTTTCGTCGAAATCCGAGGTCGTTTGCAAAATTGCTATTTTTAAGGGCCTTATATATATAAAAATATATATAAATTCCACAGCGACTATTTCTAATTTTAAACTGGACATATCTTATCATTTCTAAGATGAAATCTCAGTTTGTTAACTTCGCTACAAAGATATAGTTATACAGATTCAAACATTTCTTGTTTCGTTCAATTCTGACTTATATTGAATTCTGTATATTCATTTGAAATTAGAAATCGAATTTTCGAACTACCGCGCCATTTTCAATTCTATTTATAATTATATATAAATATTATATATTCTAACGACGACGCGTATAATATATACGTTCGAATTCTATTCAAAATAAATTTTCCGTTGATATTATTTAAAATAATTCATTTTAAATAATCAAAATTCGCTAAAATTGCCAAAATAAAATTTTCAAACTGGCTCGCATTTTACGGGTTGTTACAAAGGGCTTCGTCATCTCTAGCATTCATATATCTTAAGGAGATTGTTCGACTCCATGGGAAACCATCCAGCATAGTGAGTGATCGAGACCCTATCTTCACGAGCGAGTTTTGGAAGAGTTTACAAGAGCCTGTAGGCAAACAGTTATGCTTAAGCACAGCCTATCACCCTCTAACTGATGGCCAAACGGAAAGGGTCAACAGAGTATTAGAAGATCACTTGAGGTTATGCATTATTGACTTCGGAGGAAATGGGAGGATCATCTACCTTTGGTGGAATTCGCTTACAACAATAGCTACCAAGCCACCATAGGCATGGCACCTTTCGAAGCTTTATATGGAAGGCCGTGCAGGTCACCGACTTGCTGGTAGGATTCCACAGACAAGCTCATACTTGGACCAGACATGATTAGGGAGACTTCAGAGAAAGTAGACTTGATACAAAGAAGAATGAAGACTGCCCAGGATAGATAGAAGTCCTATGCAGACAAAAGAAGAACTGACCTTGAGTTTGAAGTTGGAGACAAGGTGTTCCTTAAAGTATCACCTTTGAGGAACGTCATTCACTTTGGATCCACAGGAAAGTTAGCACCAAGATTTGTAGGGCCGTTCCCTTTCATCGAGAAGATTGGGAAGATGGCTTATAGGGTATAGCTCCCCGAAATATTGGTCGGGATTCATAATGTCTTTCATATCTCGCACCTGCGGAAATGCTTACACGAGTCTACGGAAGTGGTAGAACTAAGAATGCTAGAGGAAGTTAAAGTTGATCGAGAAGCAACTGTGAGGATAGTTCCAACCCGTATCTTTGGAACAGAGGTCAAAAAGCTACGCAGCCGTGAAGTTAAGCTCATCAAAGTTCAATGAAGCGACACCGAGGAAGACGCGACTTGGGAAACTGAGGGCATAATACCGGCAACCCAACCTTTTCTTTTTGAGGGTATGTCTTTAATCTCGTTTTCCTCAAGTTTATGCTCGTATCTATCTTTTTAGGTATATCTCCTCGATCATATCCTTTATCCTTAGGTAGGAACCCATTTGGATGTAAACATGTAATTGAAACATGTTATGATTGATGGTTGCAAGTGGTTGCAAATGGTTGCTAGTGGATGCATATAAACACACATTAGATATTAGATTGGCTCAGTCACTTCCATATTGCATATGCATATACGTATTGGTTTATGGATTTAAAACTTGATGTGTTATCATATGGACGTTGCATTTGTATGAATGATTGTGCACTCATGTAAGAAATTTTTAGTAGGAAATATTGCATTCATAATGGACTCATGGCACTGACAAAATTTGCATTAAGGAGGTCAACTGAATTAGTAGACCGTTGGATTTTAGCATTAGATAAGGACATATACACACACAATGCATATGAGCATGAAGCATTAGAAATCTTTTAAGGACAATGGACGCATGTGTTTGATGGTTGAGTAGATGGGTGTTTGGATGGTAGGATATAAGTTCTTCTCGACTTGGAGATTTCGGGGACGTAATCCTAAAAGGAGGAGAGAATGTAACACCACATACTTTCTATTGTGTTCGTCTCGGAATTCTGGTTGAGATAGAGTCTGAGTTTGCATAAATTGGACTTCGTATGAAGAAGTTATGGCTGTCAGAAGTTTCAGAAAATCAAATAAATTCAAACAACTTGAAAAACGAATTCAAATTCAAACAGAAGCGGGCTGGGCGGGAAAATCCCCACACAGGCAGGTCGACCAGGGGGTCGACCCTAGTGTCGACCTCCCCCCAAGAGGTCGACCTAGGGGTCGACCTTAGGGTTGACCTAGGGGTCGACGTGGCCCCCGGCCAGATCTGAAATTTGAACGCCTGATGACATGCTACTGAGTCACTAGGGTTTCTGGATGGCCCTGATCAGATCTTAGTGGCTGTGATTAACCCAGGGTTCATCCGACGGCTATAATTAGAATAAAATTCTATATAAACAACTCAATGCTTAACCTAAAAACACATAGAAAAATAATCCTAGAACTGGAATGCCTTCAGTAGAGGACTTGGAGTAGCCGTCACCATTTTCAATTCAAAGACATGTTAAAGCTTGCATCTAAAATCAAAATAAAACTAGTCTAATTCAATGATCTTCATCAAAGGCGCGCATCTCCAATTTTAGAATTCAGATTTCAGAACGCAAGAATTCGTTTTAGTTTGTAAGTGGGTTATTACGCAGATTTAAACATTCTTTCGATTGAATCATGACATGTTGTAATTGGGATATAGAATGATGCTTATGTATAAGATTTGATTCTCGTTTATCTTAAAGCATCGTTGTAATTAATCATGTCTATATGCTTATGGCGATGAACATGTTGTATATTTCATGTCTATATGCATGTGGCGATGAATATGTTGTATATTAATCATATCTATATGCTTGTGGTGATGAACAACATTTTATGTTATTGGAATCTATTATAATTGGGTAATAGATTTATTTTGCCAATTAAATGGTAAAACATGTCATGTTATAAATTAGTGGTTATTTGCAAGTTTTTGATCTATAACACATGCTTATATGTTAGACCTACACTCATGCATATTCATGTTAGGTTGAATCTAATTATGTTGTAAAAATGGAATCGTTGTCCTCTTATGTTTTTAACATCATGCTAAATTGTGATTAAAAATGATTATAATAAATTTCTTATGTTTTGACATACATAAGATTATATGCCAAGTTGTGGGTTGAAACTGTGATTATATGTTAAACCTCCATGGTAGACCTTTGTCAAGTTTACATGACCATTAGACCCAACTTAGTCACATGTTCACCTTTACCTATTTAATTGAAGTTAATGATATCTCTATGCCAAGTTACACATGACCAGTTGAAATGTATGTTATTTTATGTTATTTCATGTCTCTTGTTTATTACCCCTTTTCTTGTTTATGGGTTGGGCTAACTTACTAGCCCAACATTTTATGTGATTCATGCGTACGTTCCACGGGGGTAGCGATAGGAAATATGAAAATTCATGGCATAGGTTTGTTCATAAAATGGTATATTTGATATACCATTTATTGTGAGAAACATTTAAAAAGATAATCATAGCATGAGTAAATTAAGTTTAATTTACATAAAGAAACTCGAAATATATAGAAAAATATGAAATTAGAAAAGACAAATATGCCTAACCCGAGGTTAGACTGAGTTACGGTGTAAATCTGTCGGGAACCGACCGGCATATCCAGTGACCACAACAAGACCTGTCTAATGTGGGTGGTTAGTGCATCAAGCCCAAAAAGAACCCGAGGTTAGACTGAGTTGTGGTGTAAATCTGCCTGGAACATACCGGCACATCCAGTGACCACAACAAGACCTGTCTAATATGAGTGGTTGGTGCTTTAATAAATTAAACCTAAGTCAGGATTGGTAGGTTTAAGTAAATTAGGAAAACACATAATCGATTCAACATGTTAACTAAACGAATGGGTGGGATTAGGTAAACATGGACACTTAACCAAATAAACATGTTGATTAGAAAACCCTAGTAACGAGGACCCATTTCAGTAGTAACCCACATAGATGTATCATGGTACCCTGAAACTAGGCAGGGTGGGGCACGATTACTGGGCTGAATTATAAGCGGTCAAAACGTCGGTGGTTGGTAGGCCAGTGTAGGTTCTGGCGAAGTATGGGCGTGCACGTACTCCGGATTGGAAAAATCAGGCACTGGGCATCAGTAGTGTACACTGTGCATATTGAATCGTGTCGGGTTGCCACCAGAGGGACTGATACATCCCATGGTGGGACCAGCACAGGTAGCTACAGTTAAGCTGGGCCGGATGACACAGGACAAGAATGCGTATGAGTAGGAGCTGATCATTAAGGGGATCGTTTGTTATAAATACGTGGGTTGGTTAAACAAATGGTTAAGTAGGTGCAGAGACTATAGTAATGGGTGCGAGCACATGTTCCTCTTATGTTATATTAGGGTATTGTTCTATGTTCTATTATCACTGTCATGATCCCTTTCCTTGTTTAAATACTAGTAATCATTGAACTTACCAGACTCATTGTCTGACCCATTTTCTCTCATCTTCTTTTCTTCCGTTCCCCCCCCCCCTCAGGTCCACAAGGAGGGCATACTCCAGCTTAGCCCGACTCTTAGCAAGCTTCAAGAAAGTATATGTATGATTTGGACTCTCTCTTGCATTGGCTATGGCTTTTGGATTTGACCTTTGGGGATTTATGCAGTTTTATCTACGTGTTATACTTCTTTATTTAATAGTCAAGACAGAAATTATGGTGTAATGTTTTGGAAGTTATGTTTGAGACAATTTGCTGTAATACTTTTCTATTGAACCATGTATGCAATAAATGTTTGATTTTCGCTGCTTATATTTATCTGTCTTGTAAATTTTTCTATGTCTTATACCTATCACCCTCAATCAAAGTTAAGGCAGTCCCTTTGAGAGTGACCTTAATAGAGGTGGGGTGTTTCACCAAATTTTTGCGCTGGTCATGTCCAAAGTCATAATTTATGCCCAATTTTATTTCCAATGTACGTTCATCTCTTATGTGATCTGGCTCAGGCTCGCAATAGCGTGGATATAAAACAAAAAGTGAAGAAGGAAAGAAGAGACAAGTAACGGACATAATATTATCAATGAGATAGATCCAAAGGATATAGAAAGACAGGCATAATCTCAGATCCAGATTTATTACAATGTCAGAATCACAATTAACTTTTATTTCTGAAAGTAACGTGAACTTACAAATTACAGAAGGGTCTTGAATTCTGGGATCTATATTCTGAAACTGAATAGCTCTCCCTTGAAGTAGACTAATTGTTCTTCTAATTTAGATTTGATTTGATTCTTAGAAATAGTTGTTGAATCCGTTGAATTAGCCTTTGAATCTCTACTAGAATTCTAAACATGATTTCTAAGAAGGACTTGAGCAGCATAACCCCGTCTTAGATTTATTTTGATATGAATTAGGGTAGAGTATAGGCGAATTGAAGTTGTGTTGAGAGAAGGTGAGGTTTGGAGGTGTATAGATAGCTTAGGAGCAACGAATCTTGTCAGAACGGGCGTCTAAATGCAGAAAAACGAATCTTTCCACGAATCTGGAAAAAAGGGGGAGGGGGGAGGTTGACACCCAGGTCGACCCCACGGTCGACCTGTTCAACCAAGGTCAACCCCCAGGTTGCCCCCCTGGTCGACCGGGGTCCTGGGCGGGAAATTTCCCGCCCAGTCCAGATGTGTGATTTGAATTTCGAAACTTTAAATTTGAATTCGGGCAGGTTTTTATTTTAAATTCCTGAAACTTCTAAGTGCTATAACTTCTTCATACGTAGTCCAACTTACGCAAACTCGGAGTCTATCTCAAGCAGAACTCCGAGACGAATGCAATGGCGTAACCTGTTTCCCTTAATTCTTCTCTTAAAAATTAAGTATACTTTAATTTGTTACTTTAATGTTTACTGAAAATACGGCAACCATTCAATCTCAGGCATCCATTGTCCTTAAAGGGTTTCTATTGCCGTATGAACATATGTAGAGTGTGTGTATATGACTCTTATCTAATGCAAAATCAGGCGGTCTACTAATCCAGTTGACCTCCTTAATGCGAATCATGAGAGTGTCATGCATCCAACATGTATGCAAATATCCCTAATCATGTAAATATTATATGTGTGCATATTCACTCATCCATATCCAACATCCATATGATAACACATCAAGTTTCAATCCATATACAAATACATTTATATGCATATGCAATATGAAAGTGACTGAGCCAATCTAGTGCCTAATGTGTGTATATATTTATCCACGAGCATCCACTAGCAGCCGCTTGCAACCCCTTGCAACCATCAATCATAACATGTTTCAAATACATGTTTACATCTGTTGGTTTGTACCTAAGGATCGGGGATAGGGCCTAGAGGATATCCCTAAAAGATAAAGACTAGCATGCAAATAAATATTACATAAAAAGTGGAATCAAGGATATACCCTCAAAAAGGGTATGATGCATGTATCTAGTCTTCAGTCTTCAAAGTCGCATCTTCTTGAGCTTCACTCCACTGTACCTTAACTAATTTAACTTCACGATTGTGAAGCTTCTTGACCTCAATTTCCAAAACCCAGCAGTAAAGATAGGACCTGGTCACTTATTATGCTAGAGGGTATCCAATGTTGTCGAACTATCTTTCCAAGATAAACAGACGTTAACCATGATACCAACTGTATATACTAAGACTATTAAAGGTCTCTCTTCTACTTTACTTATCCATCATGTCACAAATCTGAGGGTCAATATCTCTCACGCAAACCATCCTAGTCGAACTTGACATTCCTCAAGTACAAGCCCCAAAGGCCTAAACCAATATCAGACAAGCACCCAAGGAATACCTCCTCTGAATTTGGATGATTTATGTGAGATGATACTAGCAAAACAACCAAACAATTGAGCAGTTAACCGACTCTAGCTATCCTCACCAATCTTGCTCCAAAACTATCATTGATCGCATTACTGGATTTACATTGTCAACTATGCGGAAGTATGTCCTGAATTTTAGGGGAAAACCCCTAACCTAATCAAAACATCCACGTACTCATGGACTACTCCAACGGATCAAAAATCTTCGATAAATACGTAAAGTGATTCTACGTAGCTAAGACAAACTGATCCATTAGGATCGCATGAAATTTCAAGGGTATTCCCGAAGAAGTCAAAAGTCTTACTACCCTCCTTTCACAATTACTAGCTATCCAATCCATGCCTAGAATCAAACCATAGCCCATGAAACCAAAGACATAAGTATCTCAAATCCTTACAAACCAAAGATAAATGGGCTGAACCAGCAATTGGATTTGAGACAATAATGGAATCCTAAACTATACAAGTTCTAAGGTGTAGAGACTCAACTATGGAAGCAGATATAAACGAATGTGAATTGCTAAAATCAAAAAGAGTACTAACAGGATGATCAAAAATGAAAACTAGACTTTTTCAATTGAAGCTTTACTACCTCTCTCTCAGGTATGCGTGCGGTGAGAGCATGCACTTGCCGTCCAGAAAATCCTGTCCCTTGTTCTTGCCTTGTCCTTAATTATACGACCCGTGATACCATAATAAAGATACTTCCTCTTGTCTTAGGTTTTACTATTATTTCCTCCCCTCCTTTATGAACCAAGTCTATATCTAAGAGTTCTTCATCCTTGGGTTGTGCTCCTTAGCCAAACTCCCTCATTCTCATCTTTGCCATCCTTGTGTAACTTGTTGACAGGTCTCTTGAAAGCTACCTCCATCACACGGAAAATCCTACAAAGCTCGAAAGAGAATTAGCCGTAGGTGAAACTACTACGACTATGGATGGAGGTTGGGCACTTCTTCGCCCTTTGATAGGTGTCATAGTCTCATCGAGCCTATGGAACCATGTCACGATGAGGTTACCTCCAAGAAAGCCAGGATCCCCGGAGACTCAGGAAAGAAGGAAACAAGGATTCAAACAGAGGATCTAAAGATAGTGCTTATGGCTTTGGGGAGTATGCCTTTAAAAAAAACTTTTCTTTTGAAAATGCTTCTTTTAAAACCATTTTAAAAATAATTTTTCGAATCTTTTATCTGATCCGGTAACCTTTAGCTCTGATACCAAGTGAAACACCCCATCTCTGTTAAGGTCACTCACAAAGGGAATGCCTTAACTTTGGTGGAGCATTTTAGGTGAAAGATGCAGATTAATTACAAGAAAGACAAATAAAGCAGCGGAAAATAAAGTCATTTTATTAACAACTTTATTCAGTCAAGCTTTTACAACAGTTATCTCAATCATAATTAAAAGTAATATGTTGAAATTCTGTCTTGATTCAAAAACTTCCATGTATAAAAGAAGCATAAAAACGACAATGACATTCCCTAATAAAGCATGAACCAGCCATAGCAGTGGAAGTTTGAGTCCAAAGCAATACATCGACCATCTTCGAGCTTGGAAAGAAAATTGAGCTAAGTGATAACATTTCCTCCCTGTGAACCTGGGGCGAGGGGGGGACGGTAGAAAAGAGTCGAAACAAAACAAGGCCAAACATAAGTTTGTTAAGTCCAGTGACTTCCAGCATATAAACAGGCAAAAGCATCATGACATGAATAAGCTGAATATAAGATAATACCGTGATAACAACGATAAAAAGATAACATAGGATAAGCATAAGGTACGATAAGGCAAGATAAACTGAATGCGCTTCTAGTCTTTCACTAATTTGCTACTTCTTTGTTATTCTAATTTCCATATCTATCTCCACACCACCTAATTAGTGCCCCAACTAGTAATTTGTATAAAATGATAATGTGATCCCAATCCCCGTAATTGTGGTAGCCTTCAGGTGTACGTCTATCGTGAGGATTCCACCTCAATCAACCTAATTACCATGAACATTTTAGATGTACGCTTACTACCCTATCGATCGGCTCCCTACTTGTATTCATTTTTCTTGTGTCTGTGTCAATTTGCACTCTCTTGCATGTAGATACTCTGTGATGGTCCCACCATAAGGTGTATCAATCCTTATAGTAGCGACCCGACACGATTCAAGACGCACAGTGTATAACTACTGGTACCCAGTGCCTACTTTTTCCAAATCCAGTGTATGTGCACGCCTATAAACCATCGGAACCTACACTGACGTACCCCCTACCGCTGCTTTGGCCGCTTACAATCAGCCCAGTATCGTGCCCCACCCTGCCTAGTTCAGGGTACCATGATGCATCTATGTGGGTTATTGCTGAAATGGGTCCCCGTTACTAGGGTTTCATTTGGGTTAAGTTTGTGGGCCTATATTTACTAATATTACCCGCCAACTGGATATGTACTTAACCCTTCCACTGATTCAAGCATGGTTATTTAACGGTTAAGTTTTGTGGGCCTATATTTACTAATATTACCCATCTACACGAGATGTACTTAACCCTCCCATTGATTCAAGCATGTTTATTAAACGATTAAGTTTTTTGGGCCTATATTTACTAATATTACCCAACAACCAGATATGTATTAACGGCTATTTAGAGAATTAGGGGTAAGATAAAAAAGAAGGACTATTTTTAGGTATTAAGATAAGTAGGGGTAGTTTAAGTATAGTAGGATAAGATCGAACAATATAAACGATGATGAATCATTTGGATTGGGTGCTGCAAAAACCAACCCTTTCAAGAAGTTAAAAATTAGGGGTAATTGTTGGAAGTAAGGGCTATTTAGAGAATTTGGGGTAGGATTAAATAGAAGGGTTGTTTTAAAGTATTAAGAGAAATAAGGCTAGTTTAAGCATAGTAGGGTTAGATCGAGAAATACGAAAGATGATGAATCATTCGGATTGGATGCTGCAAAAACCAACCCTTCACAAAAATTAAAAAATAGGAGTAATTATTGGAAGGGCTATTAACAGAATTAGGGGTTGGATTAAAGAGAAGGATTGTTTTTAAGTATAAAGAGAAATAGGGGTAGATTAAGCATAGTAGGGGTAGATCGACAAATATAAAAAATGATGAATCATTTGGATTGGGCGCTGCAAAAACAAACCCTTCAAAAAAGTTGAAAAATAGGGGTAATTGTTGGAAGTAAGGGCTATTAAGTGAATTAGGAATTGTATTAAAAAAGGACTGTTTTGAAGTATTAAGAGAAGTAGGGGTGGTTTAAGCATAGTAGGTGTAGAACGACAAATACGAAAGACGATGAATCGTTTGGATTGGATGCCGCAAAAACCAATCCTTCACAATAGTAAAAAATTATCTGTAATCGTTGGAAGGAAGGGCTATTTAAAGAATTAAAGGTAGGATTAAAAAGAAGGACTGTTTTGAAGTATTAAGAGAAGTAGGGGTAGGTTAAGCATAGTAGAGGTAGATCGACAAATATGAAAGATGATGAATCATTTGGGTTGGGTGCTGCAAAAACCAACCCTTCACAGAAGTTAAAAAATAGGGGTAATTATTGGAAGGAAGGGCTATTTAGAGAATTAGGGATAGGATTAAAAAGAAGGGTTGTTTTGAAGTATTAAGAGAAGTAGGGGTAGTTTAAGCATAGCAGGGGTAGATCGACAAATATGAAAGATGATGAATCGGTTTGATTAGGTGTTGCAAAAATCAACCCGTCAATGTAGTTAAAAAATAGGGGTAACTTTTGGAAGTATGGGCTATTTAGAATTTCAAACATGTAGTAGCGTTTTACCTTATTACGTAGCCACTAAGCGACCTACTAATTCAACATTCAAACATCTATCTTTTTCTCTTATTTGTACACTTTCTTTTACAAAAACCAACACTTCACAGAAGTTAAAAAATGGGGGTAATAGTTGGAAGGGGTATTTATAGAATTAGTGGTAGGATTAAAAAGAAGAGTTTTTTTGAAGTATTGAGAGAAGTAGGGGTAGTTTAAGCATAGTAGGGATAGATCCACTAATATGAAAGATGTTGAATCATTTGGATTGGATGCTACAAAAACCAACCCTTCACAGAAGTTAAAAAATAGGGGTAATTATTGGAATTAATGGCTATTTAGAGAATTAAGGGTAGGATTAAAAAGAAGGGCTGTTTTGAGGTATTAAGAGAAGTATGGGTAGTTTAAGCATATTAGGGGTAGATCGACAAATATGAGAGATGATGTATCGTTTAGATTGGGTGTTGCAAAAATCAACCCTTCACTGTAGTAAAAAAATAGGGGTAATTGTTGGAAGTAAGGGCTATTTAAAGAATTAGGGTTAGGATTAAATAGAAGGACTGTTTTGAAGTATTAAGAGAAGTATGGTTAGTTTAAGCATGGTAGGGTTAGATCGACAAATATGAAAGATGATGAATCGTTTGGATTGGGTGCTGTAAAAACCAATCCTTTGCAATAGTTAAAAAATAGGGGAAATTATTGGAAGGAAGGTCTATTTATAGAATTAGGGGTAGGATTTAAAAGTGGGACTGTTCTAAAGTATTAAGAGAAGTAGTGGTAGTTTAAGCATAGTAGAGGTAGATCCACAAATGTGAAAGATGATGAATCGTTTGGATTGTGTGCTGCAAAAACCAACACTTCATAGTTGTAGAATGATAATTGGTTTACAACGAAAGCAATGAATAATGCAACAAAAATGAATAAAGAAATGAATAAAAGAGAATAATAATAAAATTTCGGGGCAGTTAAAAAACAGGGGTAATTGTTGGAAGTAAGGGATATTTAGAGAATTAGGGGTAGGAATAAAAAGAAAGTTTTTTTTAAGTATTAAAAGAACTAGGGGTAGATCAACTAATATGAAAGATGGCGAATCGTTTTGATTGGGTGCTGCAAAAACTGACCCTTCAAAGAAGTAGAATGATAATTGGTGTACATAGAAAGAAATGAATAATGCGAAAAAAATGAATAAAGGAAAACAATAATAAAAGTAGTGGTAGTTAAAAAATAGGGATTATTTTTGGAAGTAATGGCTATTCAGAAAATTAGGGGTAGGATTAAAAAGATGGACTGTATTTAAGTTTTAAGTGAAGTAGGGGTAGTTTAAGTATAGTAGAGGTAGATCTACAAGTATGAAAGATGATGAATCATTTGGATTGGGTGCTGCAAAAACAACTCTTCATAGAAGTTACAAAATAGGGGTATTTGTTGGAAGTAAGGGCTATTTACAGAATTAGGGGTAGGATTAAAAAGAAGGGTTGTTTTGAAGTATTAAGGGAAGTAGGGGTAGTTTAAGCATAGTAAGGGCACACCGAAAAATATAAAAGATAATGAATCGTTTGGATTAGGTGCTGCAAAAACCAAACCTCCACAGAAGTTAAAAAAAATAGCGGTAATTGTTGGAAGGGCTATTAAGAGAATTAGGGGTTAGATTAAAAAGATGGATGGTTTTGAAGTATTAATAGAAGTAGCGGTAGTTTAAGCATAGCAGTGGTAGATCGACAAATATGAAAGACGATCAATCATTTGGATTGGATGCTGCAAAAACCAACCCTTCACAGAAGTTAAAAAAATAGGGGTAATTTTTGGAAGTAAGGGCTACTTAGAGTAATAGGGGTAGGATTTAAAAGAAGGACTGTTTTGATGTATTAAGATAATTATGGATAGTTTAAGAATAGTAGGGTTAGATCGACAAATATGAAAGACGATGAATCATTTGGATTGGGTGCTACAAAAACCAACCCTTCACAGAAGTTAAAAATAGGGGTAATTGTTGGAAGTAAGGGCTATTTAGAGAATTAGGGGTAGGATTTAAAAGAAGGACTGTTTTGAAATATTAAGAGAATTAGGGGTAGTTTAAGCATTGTAGGGATAGATTGACAAATATGAAAGATGATGAATCTTTTGGATTTGGTGCTGCAAAAACCAATCCTTCATAGTAGTTAAAAAATAGGGTTAATTGAGGGAAGGAAGGGCTATCACAGAAGTTAACAAAATAGGGGTAACTGTTGGAAGTAAGAGCTATTTAGAGAATTAGGGGTAGGATTATAAGGAAGGGTTGTTTTTGAAGTATTAAGAGAAGAATGGGCAGTTTAAGCATAGTAGGGCTAGATCGAGAAATATGAAAGATGATGAATCATTGGGATTGGGTGCTGCAAAAACCAACCCCTCACAAAAGTTAAAAAATAGGAGTAATTGTTAGAAGTAAGGGCTATTTAGAGAATTAGTGGTAGGATTAAAAAGAAGAGTTGTTTTGAAGTATTGAGAGAAGTAGGGGTAGTTTAAGCATAGTAGGGATAGATCCACTAATATGAAAGATGCTGAATCATTTGGATTGGATGCTACAAAAACCAACCCTTCACAGAAGTTAAAAAATAGGGGTAATTATTGGAATTAATGGCTATTTAGAGAAATAAGGGTAGGATTAAAAAGAAGGGCTGTTTTGAGGTATTAAGAGAAGTATGGGTAGTTTAAGCATATTAGGGGTAGATCGTCAAATATGAAAGATGATGTATCATTTAGATTGGGCGTTGCAAAAACCAACCCTTCACGGTAGTAAAAAAATATGGGTAATTGTTGGAAGTAAGGGCTATTTAAAGAATTAGGGTTAGGATTAAATAGAAGGACTGTTTCGAAGTATTAAGAGAAGTATTGTTAGTTTAAGCATGGTAGGGTTAGATCGACAAATATGAAAGATGATGAATCGTTTGGATTGGGTGCTATAAAAACCAGTCCTTTGCAATAGTTAAAAAATAGGGGAAATTATTGGAAGGAAGGTCTATTTATAGAATTAGGGGTAGGATTTAAAAGTGGGACTGTTCTAAAGTATTAAGAGAAGTAGTGGTAGTTTAAGCATAGTAGAGGTAGATCCACAAATGTGAAAGATGATGAATCATTTGGATTGTGTGCTGCAAAAACCAACACTTCATAGTTGTAGAATGATAATTGGTTTACAACGAAAGCAATGAATAATGCAACAAAAATGAATAAAGAAATGAATAAAAGAGAATAATAATAAAAGTTCGGGGCAGTTAAAAAACAGGGGTAATTGTTGGAAGTAAGGGCTATTTAGAGAATTAGGGGTAGGAATAAAAAGAAAGTTTTTTTTTGAAGTATTAAAAGAACTTGGGGTAGATCAACTAATATGAAAGATGGCGAATCGTTTTGATTAGGTGCTGCAAAAACTGACCCTTCACAGAAGTAGAATGATAATTGGTGTACAAAGAAAGAAATGAATAATGCGAAAAAAATGAATAAAGGAAAACAATAATAAAAGTAGGGGTAGTTAAAAAATAGGGATTATTGTTGGAAGTAATGGCTATTCAGAAAATTAGGGGTAGGATTAAAAAGATGGACTGTATTTAAGTTTTAAGTGAAGTAGGGGTAGTTTAAGTATAGTAGGGGTAGATCTACAAGTATGAAAGATGATGAATCATTTGGATTGGGTGCTGCAAAAACAACTCTTCACAGAAGTTACAAAATAGGGGTAATTGTTGGAAGTAAGGGCTATTTAAAGAATTAGGGGTAGGATTAAAAAGAAGGGTTGTTTTGAAGTATTAAGAGAAGTAGGCGTAGTTTAAGCATAGTAGGGGCACACCGAAAAATATAAAAGATAATGAATCGTTTGGATTAGGTGCTGCAAAAACCAAACCTCCACAGAAGTTAAAAAAATAGCGGTAATTGTTGGAAGGGCTATTAAGAGAATTAGGGGTTAGATTAAAAAGATGGATGGTTTTGAAGTATTAATAGAAGTAGCGGTAGTTTAAGCATAGCAGTGGTAGATCGACAAATATGAAAGATGATGAATCATTTGGATTGGATGTTGCAAAAACCAACCCTTCACAGAAGTTAAAAAAATAGGGGTAATTTTTGGAAGTAAGGGCTACTTAGAGTAATAGGGGTAGGATTTAAAAGAAGTACTGTTTTGAAGTATTAAGATAATTATGGATAGTATAAGAATAGTAGGGTTAGATCGACAAATATGAAAGACGATGAATCATTTGGATTGGGTGCTACAAAAACCAACCCTTCACAGAAGTTAAAAATAGGGGTAATCGTTGGAAGTAAGGGCTATTTAGAAAATTAGGGGTAGGATTTAAAAGAAGGCCTGTTTTGAAATATTAAGATAATTAGGGGTAGTTTAAGCATAGTAGGGATAGATTGACAAATATGAAAGATGATGAATCTTTTGGATTGGGTGCTGCAAAAACCAATCCTTCATAGTAGTTAAAAAATAGGGGTAATTGAGGGAAGGAAGGGCTATCACAGAAGTTAACAAAATAGGGGTAACTGTTGGAAGTAAAAGCTATTTAGAGAATTAGGGGTAGGATTATAAGGAAGGGTTGTTTTTGAAGTATTAAGAGAAGAATGGGCAGTTTAAGCATAGTAGGGCTAGATCGAGAAATATGAAAGATGATGAATCATTGGGATTGGGTGCTGCAAAAACCAACCCCACGCAAAAGTTAAAAAATAGGAGTAATTGTTAGAAGTAAGGGCTATTTAGAGAATTAGGGGTAGGATTAATAAGAAGGGTTGTTTTGAAGTTTTAAGAGAAGTAGGGGTAGTTTAAGCATAGTAGGGATAGATTGACAAATATGAAAGATGATGAACCGTTTGGATTGGGTGCTTCAAAAAACATTCCTTCACAATAGTTAAAATATAGGGGTAATTATTGGAAGTAATGGTTATTTAGAGAATTAGAGGTAGTATTAAAAAGAAGGACTTTTTTGGAGTATTAAGAGAAGTATGGGTTGTTTAAGCATAGTAGGGATAGATCGAAAAATATGAAAGATGATGAATCATTTGGATTGGGTGTTCCAAAAACCAACCCATCAAAGAAGTTAAAAAATAGGGGTAGTTATTGGACGTAAGTACTATTTAAAGAATTAGGGGTAGGATTAAAAAAAGGTTTTTTTTTGAAGTATTAAGAGAAGTAGGGGTAGTTTAAGAATGGTAGGGGTAGATCGACAAATATGAAAGATGATGAATCATTTGGATTGGGTGCTGAAAGAACCAATTCTTCACAGTTGTAAAAAGATATGGGTAATTGTTGGAAGTAAGGGCTATTTAGAGAATTAGGTGTAGGATTATAAAGAAGGACTGTTTTAAAGTATTAAGAGAAGTAGGCGTAGATTAAGCATAAGAGGCGTAGATCGACAAATATGAAAGATGGTTAATCATTTGGATTGGTGCTACAAAAACCAACCCTTTTGCATAAGTTTAAAAATAGGGGTAATTATTGGAACTAAGGGCTATTTAGAGAATTAGGGGTAGGATTAAAAAGAAGGATTGTTTTGAAGTATTAAGAGAAGTATGGGTAGTTTAATCATAGTAGGGGTAGATCAACAAATATAAAAGATGTTGAATCGTTCGAATTATGTGCCGCAAAAACAAATCCTTCATAATAGTTAAATATAGGGTAATTGTTGGAAGGAAGGGCTGTTTATAGAACTAGTGGTAGGATTAAAAAGAAGGACCGTTTTGAAGTATTAAGAGAAGTAAGGGTAGTTTAAGCATAGTAGGGGTAGATCGACAAATATGAAAGATGATGAATCATTTGTATTGGGTGCTGCAAAAACCAATCCTTTGCAATAGTTAAAAAATAAGGGTAATTTTTGGAAGTACGGGCCATTTAGTGAATCAGGAGTAGGATTAAAAAGAAGGATGTTTTGAAGTAATAAGAGAAGTAGGGGTAGTTTAAGCATAGTAGGGGTAGATCAACGAATATGAAAGATGATGAATTAGGGGTAGGATTATAAAGAAGGGCTATTTTCAAGTATTAAGAGAACTAGGGGTATTTTAAGCATAGTAGGGGTAGATCGACAAATACGAAAGATGATGAATCGCTTGGATTGGGTGATGCAAAAACCAACCCTTCGCAGAAGTTTTTAAATATTGGTAATTGTTGGAAGCAAGGACCATTTAGAGAATTAGGGGTGGGATTAAAAAGAAGGGTTGTTTTGAAGTATAAAGAGAAGTAGGTGTAGTTTAAGTATAATTGGGTAGATCGAAGAATATGAAAGATGATGAATTGTTTGGATTGGGTGCTGCAAAAACCAATCCTTCAAAATAGTAAAAAATACGGGTGATTGTTGGAAGGAAGGGCTATTTATAGAATTTGAGGCAGGATTAAAAAGAAGAACTGTTTTGAAGTATTAAGAAAAGTAGGGGTAGTTTAAGCATAGTAGGGCTAGATCGACAAATACGAAAGATGATGAACCATTTGGATTGGGTGTTGGAAAAACCAACCCTTCACAAAAGTTAAAAAATAGGGATAATTGTTGGAAGTAAGGGCTATTCAGAGTATTAGGGGTAGAATTTAAAAGAAGAGCTTTTTTGAACTATTAAGATAATTATGGGTAGTTTAAGCATGGTACGGATAGACCAACAAATATGAAAGACGATGAATTATTTGGATTGGGTGCTATAAAAACCAACCCTTCACAGAAGTTAAAAATTAGGGATAGTATAAAGATAATTAGGGGTATTTCAAAAATTGCTGGGGTAGATCGAAGAATGTGAAATATGGGGAATTGTTTGGATTGGGTGCTGCAACAACCAATAATTCACAATAGTTAAAAAAAATAAGGGTAATTGTTGGAAGGAACGACTATATAGAGAATTAGAGTTAGGATTAAAAAGAAGGGCAGTTTTGAAATATTAAGAGAAGTTGGAGGTAGTTCAAGCATAGTGGGGGTAGATCGAAAAATATCAAAGATGATGAATCATTTTGATTGGGTGCTGCAAAAACCAACTCTTCACAATAGTTAAAAAATAAGGGTAATTTTTGGAACTAAGGGCTATTTAGAGAATTTGGGATAGGGTTAAAAAAAAGGGCTATTTTAAATATTAAGAGACATATGGGTAGTTTAAGCATAGTAGGGGTTGATCGACAAATGTAAAAGATGATGAATCGTTCGGATTGGGTGATGAAAAAACCAACACTTTACAAAAGTTAAAAAATAAGGGTAATTGTTAGAAGTAAAGGCTATTTAGAGAATTATGGGTAGGATTAAAAAGCAGGACTGTTTTGAAGTAATAAGGGAAGTAGGGGTAGTTTAAGCATAGTAGGGGTAGATCGACAAACATGAAAGATGATGAATCATTTGGATTGGGTGCTGCACAAACCAACCCTTCACAGAAGTTAAAAAATAGGGGTAACTGTTGGAAGTATGGGCTATTTAGAGCGTTAGGGGAAAGATTTTAAAGAAATACTATTTTGAAGTATTAAGATAAGTATGGGTAGTATAAGCGTAGTAGGGGTAGATCGATAAATATGAAAGATGATGAGTCATTTGGATTGGGTGCTACAAAAACCTAATGTTGGAAGTAAGGGGTAGTTTAAGCACAGTAGGGTAGTAGATCGACAAATATGAAAGATGATGACTCGTTCGGATTGGGTGCTGCAAAAACCAACCCATCACAGTAGTTAAAAAATAAGTGTAACTATGGGAACTAAGGGCAATTAAGAGAATAGGGATAGGATTAAAAAGAAGGGATATTTTGAAGTATTAAGAGAAGTAGGGGTTGCTTAAGCATAATAGGGGTAGATCGACAAATATGAAAGATGATGAATCGTTTAGATTCGGTGATGCAAAAACCAACCATTCACAGAAGTTTAAAAATAGGGTTGATTGTCGGAAGTAAGAGCTATTTAGAGAATTAGGAGTAGGATTAAAAAGAAGGGTTGTTTTGAAGTATAAAGAGAAGTAGGGTAGTTCAAGCATAGTAGGGGTAGATCGACGAATATGAAAGATGATGAATTGTTTGGATTGGGTGCTGCAATAACCAATCCTTCACAATAGTAAAAAAATAGGGGTAATTGTTGGAAGGAAGGGCTATTTAGAGAATTAGAGGTAGGATTAAAAAGAAGGACTGTTTTGAAGTATTAAGAGAAGCAGGGGTAGTTTAATCGTAGTAAGTCTAGATCGACAAATATGAAAGATTATGAACCATTTGGATTGGGTGCTACAAAAACCAACCCTTCACAGAAGTTAAAAAATAGGGGTTATTGTTGAAAGTAGGGGCTATTTAGAGTATTAGGTGTATGACTTAAAAGAAGGACTGTTTTGAAGTATTAAGATAAGTATATTTAGTTTAAGCATAGCAGGAGTAAATCGACAAATATGAAAGATGATGAATCATTTGGATTGGGTGCTACAAAAACCAACCCTTCACAGAAGTTAAAAAATAGGGGTAATTGTTGGAAGCAAGTTCTATTTAGAGAATTAGGGGTAGGATTAAAATGTAGCGTTGTTTTGTAGTATTAAGAGAATTAGGTGTAGTTTAAACATAGTATGGGTAGATTGACAAATATTAAACATGATGAATCGTATGGAATGGGTGTTGCAAGACCAATCCTTCACAGTAGTTAAAAAATAGGGGTAATTGTTGGAAAGAATGGCTATTCAGAGAATTAGGGGTAGGATTAAAAAGGAGGGTTGTTTTGAAGTATTAAGATAAGTAGTGGTAGTTTAAGCATAGTAGGCGTAGATCGACAAATATGAAAGACGATGAATCATTTGGATTGGTTTCTCAAAAAACCAACCTTTCACAGAAGATAAAAAATAGGGTTAATTGTTGGAAGTAAGGGCTATATAGAGAATTAGTTGTAGGATTAAAAAGAAGGGTTATTTTCAAGTATAAAGAGAAGTAGGGGTAGTTTAAGTATAGTAGGGGTAGATCGACGAATAAGAAATATGGTGAATTGTTTGGATTGGGTGCTGCAACAACCAATAATTCACAATAGTAAAAAATAGGGTAATTATTGGAAGGAAGGGCTATTTAGAGAATCAGAGGTAGGATTAAAAATAAGGGCTGTTTTGAAGTATTAAGAGAAGTTGGGGGTATTTTAAGCATACCAGGGGTAGATCGAAAAATATGAAAGATGATGAATCATTTTGATTGTGTGCTGCAAAAATCAACCCTTCACAGTAGTTAAAAAATAAGGGTAATTTTTTGAAAAGGGCTATTTAGAGAATTAGGGATAGGATTAAAAAGAAAGGCTATTTTGAAGTATTAAGAGACGTAGGGGTAGTTTAAGCATAGTAGGGGTAGATCAACAAATATGAAAGATGATGAATCGTTTAGATTGGGTGATGAAAAAACCAACTCTTCACAGAAGTTAAAAAATAGGTGCAATTGTTGGAAGTAAGGGATATTTAGAGAATTACAGGTAGGATTAAAAAGGGCTGTTTTGATGTATTAAGAGAAGTAGGGGTAGTTTAAGCATAGTAGGGGTAGATCGACAAATATGAAAGATGATTAATCATTTGGATTGGGTGTTGCACAAACCATCCCTTCATAGAAGTTAAAAAATAGGGGTAATTGTTGGAGGTAAGGGCTATTTAGAGAATTAGGGGTAAGATTTAAAAGAAGGATTGTTTTGAAGTATTAAGATAAGTATGGGCAGTTTAAGCATAGCAGGGGTAGATCGACAAATATGAAAGATGATGAATCATTTGGATTGGGTGATGCAAAAACCACCTCTTCACAAAAGTTAAAAAATAGGGGTAATTGTTGGAAGTAAGGGATATTTAGATAATAATGGATAGGATTAAAATGAAGCATTGTTTTGAAGTATTAAGAGAAGTGGTGGTTGTTTAAGCATAGTAGGGGTAGATCGACAAATATGAAAGATGATGAATCGTTTGGATTGAGTGCTGCGAAAACATATCCTTCATAGTAGTTAAAAAATAGGGTTAATTTTTGGAAGGAAGGTCTATTTAGATAATTAGGGGTAGGATTAAAAAGAAGGGTTGTTTTGGAGTATTAAGGGAAGTAGGGGTAGTTTAAGCATAGCAGGGGTAGATCGACGAATATGAAAGATGATGAATTATTTGGATTGGGTGCTCAAAAAACCAACCATTCATAGAAGTTAAAAAACAGTGGTAATTTTTGGAAGTAATGGCTATTTGGAGAATAAGTGGTAGGATTAAAAAGAAGGATTATTTTGAAGTATAAAGAGAAATAGGTGTAGTTTAAGTATAGTAGGGGTAGATCGACGAATATGAAATATGGTGAATTGTTTGGATTAGGTGCTGCAACAACCAATAATTCACAATAGTAAAAAAATAGGGGTAATTGTTGGAAGGAAGGGCTATTTAGAGAATTGGAGGTAGGATTAAAAAGAAGGGCCATTTCAAAGTATTAAGAGAAGTTGGGGGTAGTTTAAGCATAGTGGGGGTAGATCGAAAAATATAAAAGATGATGAATCATTTGGGTTAGGTGCCGCAAAAACCAACCCTTCACAATAGTTATAAAATAAGGGTAATTTTTGGAACTAAGGGCTATTTAGAGAATTAGGGATAGGATTAAAAAGAAGGGCTATTTTGAAGTATTAAGAGACATAGGGGTAGTTTAAGCAAAGTAGGGCTTGATCGACAAAGATAAAAGATGGTGAATCGTTTAGTTAGGGTGATGAAAAAACCAACTCGTCACAGATGTTAAAAAATAAGGGTAATTGTTGGTATGAAGAGCTATTTAGAGAATCAGAGGTAGGATTAAAAAGAAGGACTGTTTTGAAGTATTAAGAGAAGTAGGGGTAGTTTAAGCATAGCAGGGGTAGATCGATAAATTTGAAAGATGATTATTCAT
Source organism: Allium sativum (assembly GCA_030737875.1). NCBI lineage: Eukaryota > Viridiplantae > Streptophyta > Magnoliopsida > Asparagales > Amaryllidaceae > Allium > Allium sativum. Next base: position 256,260,671 of record CM060924.1, on the reverse strand, counting down.
TTGGATTGGGTGCTGCACGAACCAACCCTTTACAGAAGTTAAAAAATAGGGGTAATTGTTGGAAGTAAGGGATATTTATAGTATTAGGGGTAAGATTTAAAAGAAAGACTATTTTGAAGTATTAAGATAAGTATGGGTAGTATCAGCATAGTAGGGGTGATCGACAAATATGAAAGATTAAGAATCATTTGGATTGGGTGCTACAAAAACCAACCCTTCACAGAAGCTAAAAAATAGGGGCAATTGTTGGAAGTAAGGGCTATTTAGAGAATTAGGGGTAGGATTTAAAAGAAGGACTACTTTGAAGTATTAAGATAAGTAGCGGTAGTTTAAGCACAGTAAGGGTAGATCGACAAATATGAAAGATGATGAATCATTTGGACTGGGTGCTGCAAAAACCAACCCTTCATAGTAGTTAAAAAATAAGTGAAATTATGGGAACTAAGGGCTATTTAGAGAATTAGGGATAGGATTAAAAAGAAGGGCTATTTTGAAGTATTAAGAGAAGTATGGGTTGTTTAAGAATAATAGGGGTAGATCGACAAATATGAAAGATGATGAATCGTTTAGACTGGGTGATGCAAAAACCAACCCTTCACAGAAGTTTAAAAATATGGGTAATTGTTGGAAGTAAGGGCTATTTAGAGAATTAGGATTAGGATTAAAAAGAAGTGTTGTTTTTAAGTATAAAGAGAACTAGGGGTAGTTTAAGCATAGTAGGGATAGATCGACGAATATGAAAGATGATGAATTGTTTGGATTGGGTGCTGTAAAAACCAACCCTTCACAATAGTAAAAAAATAGGCGTAATTGTTGGAAGGAAGTGCTATTTAGAGAATTGGGGGTAGGATTAAAAAGAAGGACTGTTTTGAATATTAAGAGAAATAGGGGTAGTTTAAGCATAGTAGGTCTAGATCGACAAATATGGAAGATGACGAACCATCTGGATTGGGTGCTGTAAAAACCAACCCTTCACAGAAGTTAAAAAATAGGCATAATTGTTGGAAGTAACAGCTATTTAGAGTATTAAGGGTAGGATTTAAAAGAAGGACTGTTTTGAAGTATTAAGATAAGTATGGGTAGTCTAAGCATAGTAGGAGTAGATCGACAAATATGAAAGATGATGAATCATTTGGGTTGCGTGCTACAAAAACCAACCCTTCACAGAAGTTAAAAAATAAGGGCAATTGTTGAAAGTAAGGGCTATTTAGAGAATTAGGGTAGGATTAAAAAGAAGCATTGTATTGAAGTATTAAGAGAAGTAGGGGTAGTTTAAACATAGTAGGGGTAAATCGACAAATATGAAACATGATAAATCATTTGGATTGTGTGCTGCAGAAACCAATCCTTCACAGTAGTTAAAAAATAGGGGTAATTGTTAGAAAGAAGGTCTATTCAGAGAAATTGGGGTAGGATTAAAATGAAGGGTTGTTTTGAAGTATTAAGAGTAGTAGTGGTAGTTTAAGAATAGTAGGTGTAGATCGACAAATATTAAAGACGATGAATCATTTGGATTGGTGCTCAAAAAACCAACCCTTCATAGAAGTTAAAAAATAGGGCTAAGTGTTGGAAGTAAGGGCTATTTAGAGAATTAGTGGTAGGATTAAAAAGAAGGGTTATTTAGAAGTATAAAGAGAAGTAGGGGTAGTTTAAGTATAGTAGGGGTAGATCGACGAATATGAAATATGGTGAATTGTTTGGATTGGGTGCGGCAACAACCAATAATTCACAATAGTAAAAAAAAGGGTAATTGTTGGAAGGAAGGGCTATTTATAGAATAAGAGGTAGGATTAAAAAGAAGGGCTATTTTGAAGTATTAAGAGAAGTTGGGAATATTTTAAGCATAGCAAGGGTAGATCGAAAAATATGAAAGATGATGAATCATTTGGATTGGGTGCTGCAAAACAAACCCTTCACAGTAGTTTAAAAATAAGGGTAATTTTTGAACTACGGGCTATTTAGAGAATTTTGGATAGGATTATAAATAAGGGCTATTTTGAATATTAAGAGACGCAGGGGTAGTTTAAGCAGAGTAGGGGTAGATCGACAAATATGAAAGATGATGAATCGTTTAGATTGGGTGATGAAAAAACCCACCCTTCACAGAAGTTAAAAAATAGGGGTAATTGTTGGAAGTAAGGGATATTTAGAGAAATAGAGGTAGGATTAAAAAGAAGGACTATTTTAAAGTATTAAGAGAAGTAGGGGTAGTTTAAGCATAGTAGGGGTAGATCGACAAATATGAAAGATGATTAATCATTTGGATTGGGTGCTGCACAAACCGACCCTTCACAGAAGTTAAATAATAGGTGTAATTGTTGGAGGTAGGGGCTATTTAGATAATTAGAGGTAGGAATTAAAAGAAGGATTGTTTTGAAGTATCAAGATAAGTATGGGCAGTTTAAGCATAGTAGGGGTAGATCGACAGATATGAAAGATGATGAATCATTTGGATTGGGTTCTACAAAAACCACCCCTTTACAGAAGTTAAAAAATAGGGGTAATTGTTGGAAGTAAGGGCTATTTAGAGAATTATGGGTAGGATTAAAAAGAAGCGTTGTTTTGAAGTATTAAGAGAAGTAGGGGTAGTTTAAGCATAGTAGGGGTAGACCGACAAATATGAAAGGATGATGAATCCTTTGGATTGGGTGCTGCAATAACCAATCCTTCATAGTAGTTAAAAAATAGGGGTAATTGTTGGAAAGGAGGACTATTTAGAGAATTAGGTATAGGATTAAAAATAATTGTTTTTTTTGGAGTATTAAGAGAAGTAGGGGTAGTTAAAGCATAGTAGGGGTAGATCGACAAATATGAAAGACGATGAATCATTTGGATTGGGGGCTCAAAAAACCAGCCATTCACGGAAGTTAAAATATAGGGGTAAGTGTTGGAAGTAACGGCTATTTAGAGAATTAGTGGTAGGATTAAAAAGAAGGATTATTTTGAAGTATAAGGAGAAGTAGGGGTAGTTTAAGTATAGTAGGGGTAGATCGACGAATATAAAATATGGCGAATTGTTTGGATTGGGTGCTGCAACAACCAATAATTCACAATAGTAAAAAAATAAGGGTAATTGTTGGAAGGAAGGGATCTTTATAGAATTAGAGGTAGGATTAAAAAGAAGGTCTATTTTGAAGTATTAAGAGAAGTTGGGTGTAGTTTAAGCATAGTGGGGGTAAATCGAAAAATATAAAAGATGATGAATCATTTGGATTCGGTGCTTTAAAAACCAACCCTTCACAATAGTTAAAAAGTAAGGGTAATTTTTGGAACTAAAGGCTGATAGGATTGAAAAGTAGGGCTATTTTGAAGTATTAAGAGACGTAGGGGTATTTTAAGCATAGTAGGGGTTGATCGACAAATATTAAAGATGATGAATCGTTTGGACTGGGTGATGAAAAAACCACCCTTTCACAGAAGTTAAAAAATAGGGGTAATTGTTGGTTGTAAGAGATATTTAGAGAATTAGAGGTAGGATTAAATAGAAGGACTGTTTTGAAGTATTAAGTGACGTAGGGGTAGTTTAAGCATAGTAGGAGTAGATCGATAAATTTGAAAGATGATGAATCATTTGGATTGGATGCTGCACGAACCAGCCCTTCATAGAAGTTAAAAAACAGGGTAATTGTTGGAAGTAAGGGCTGTTTAGAGAATTAGGATTAGGATTAAATAGAAGGGATGTTTTGAAGTATAAAGAGAAGCAAGGGTAGTTTAAGCATAGTAGGCGTATATCGACGAATATGAAAGATGTTGAATTGTTTGGATTGGGTGCTGCAAAAACCAATCCTTCACAATAGTAAAAAAATAGGGGTAATTGTTGGAAGAAAGGGCTATTTAGAGAATTGGAGGTAGGATTAAAAAGAAGAATTGTTTTGAAGTATTAAGAGAAATAGGGGTAGTTTAAGCATAGTAGGTCTAGATCGACAAATATGAAAGACGATGAACTATCTGGATTGGGTGCTGCAAAAACCAACCATTCACAGAAGTTAAAAAATAGATGTAATTGTTGGAAGTAACTACTTTTTGGAGTATTAGGGGTAGGATTTAAAAGAAGGACTGTTTTGAAGTATTAAGATAAGTATGGGTAGTCTAAGCATTGTGGGAGTAGATCGACAAATATGAAAGATGATTAATCATTCGGGTTGGGTGCTACAAAAACCAACCCTTCACAGAAGTTAAAAAATAGGGGTAATTGTTGGAAGTAAGGGCTATTTATAGAATTAGGGGAAGATTAAAAAGAAGCGTTGTATTGAACTATTGAGAGAAGTAGGGATAGTTTAAACATAGTAGGGGTAAATCGACAAATATGAAACATGATGAATCATTTGGATTGGGTGCTGCAAAAACCAATCCTTCACAGCAGTTAAAAAATAGGGTAATTGTTGGAAAGAAGGGCTATTCGGAGATTTAGGGGTAGGATTAAAAAGAAGGGTTGTTTTGAAGTATTAAGAGAAGTGGTGGTAGTTTAAGCATAGTAAGTGTAGATCGACAAATATGAAAGACGATGAATCATTTGGATTGGGTGCTTAAAAAACCAACCTTTCACAGAGGTTAAAAAATAGAGCTAAATGTTGGAAGTAAGTGCTATTTAGAGAATTAGAGGTAGGGTTAAAAAGAAGGGTTATTTAGAAGTATAAAGAGAAGTGGGGGTAGTTTAAGTATAGTAGGGGTAGATCGACGAATATGATATATGGTGAATTGTTTGGATTGGGTGCTGCAACAACCAATAATTCACAATAGTAAAAAAAATGGTAATTATTGGAAGGAAGGGCAATTTAGAGAATCAGAGGTAGGATTAAAAAGAAGGGCTGTTTTGAAGTATTAAGAGAAGTTAGCGGTATTTCAAGCATAGCAGGGGTAGATCGAAAAATAGGAAAGATGATGAATCATTTGGATTGGGTGCTGCAAAAATCAACCCTTCACGGTAGTTAAAAAATATGGGTAATTTTTGGAACTAAGGGCTATTTAGAGAATTAGGGATATGATTAAAAAGAACGGCTATTTTGAAGTATTAAGAAACGTAGGGGTAGTTTAAGCAGAGTAGGGGTAGATCGACAAATATGAAAGATGATGAATCGTTTAGATTGGGTGAGGAAAAACCAACCCTTCACAGAAGTTAAAAAATATGTGTAATTGTTGGAAGTAAGGGATATTTAGAGAATTACAGGTAGGATTAAAAAGAAGGATTGTTTTGAAGTATTAAGAGAAGTAGGGATAGTTTAAGCATAGTAGGGGTAGATCGACAAATATGAAAGATGATTAATCATTTGGATTGGGTGTTGCACAAACCAACCCTTCATAGAAGTTAAAAAATAGGGGAAATTGTTGGAGGTAAGCGTAATTTAGAGAATTAGGGGTAGGATTTAAAAGAGAGATTGTTTTGAAGTATTAAGATAAGTATGGGCAGTTTAAACATAGTAGGTTTAGATCGACAAATATGAAAGATGATGAATCATTTGGATTGGATGATGCAAAATTCACACCTTCACAGAAGTTAAAACATAAGGGTAATTGTTGGAAGTAAGGGCTATTTAGATAATAATGGGTAGAATTAAAATGAAGGGTTGTTTTGAAGTATTAAGAGAAGTAGTGGTAGTTTAAGCATAGTAGGGGTAGATCGACAAATATGAAAGATGATGAATCGTTTGGATTGGGTGCTGCAAAAACAAATCCTTCATAGTTGTTAAAAAATAGGGGTAATTGTTGGAAGGAAGGTGTATTTAGAGAATTAGGGGTAGGATTAAAAAGAAGGGCTGTTTTGGAGTATTAAGAGAAGTAAGGGTAGTTTAAGCATAGTAGGGGTAGATCGACAAATATGAAAGATGATGAATTATTTGGATTGGGTGCTCAAAAAACCAACAATTCACAGAAGTTAAATAATAGGGGTAATTTTTGGAAGTTATGACTATTTAGAGAATTAGTGGTAGGATTAAAAAGAAGGATTATTTTGAAGTATAAAGAGTAGTAGGTGTAGTTTAAGTATAGTAGGGGTAGATCGACGAATATGAAATATGGTGAATTGTTTGGATTGGGTGCTGCAACAACCAATAATTCACAATAGAAAAAAAATAGGGGTAATTGTTGGAATGAAGGGCTATTTAGAGAATTAGAGGTAGGATGAAAAAGAACGGCAATTTTGAAGTATTAAGAGAAGTTGGGGTTAGTTTAAGCATAGTGGGGGTAGATCGAAAAATATAAAAGATCATGAATCATTTGGATTGGGTGCCGCAAAAACCAACCCTTCACAATAGTTAAAAAATAAGGGTAATTTTTGGAACTAAGGGCTATTTAGAGAATTAGGGATAGGATTAAAAAGAAGGGCTATTTTGAAGTATTAAGAGGCGTAGGGGTAGTTTAAGCATAGTACGGGTTGATCGACAAATATAAAAGATGATGAATCGTTTGGTTTGGGCGATGAAAAAACCAACCCGTCACAGAAGTTAAAAAATATGGGTAATTGTTGGTATGAAGGGCTATTTAGAGAATCATAGGTAGGATTAAAAAGAAGGAATGATTTGAAGTATTAAGAGAAGTAGGGGTAGTTTAAGCATAGTAGGGGTAGATCGATAAATTTGAAAGATGATGAATCATTTGGATTGGGTGCTGCACGAACCAACCCTTCACAGAAGTTAAAAAATAGGGGTAATTGTTGGAAGTAAGGGCTATTTATAGTATTAGGGGTAAGATTTAAAAGAAGGACTATTTTGAAGTATTAAGATAAGTATCGGCAGTATCAGCATAGTAGGGGTAGATCGACAAATATGAAAGATGATGAATCATTTGGATTGGGTGCTACAAAAACCAACCCTTCATAGAACTTAAAAAATAGAGGTAATGTTGGAAGTAATGGCTATTTACAGAATTAGGAGTAGGATTTATAAGAAGGGATATTTTGAAGTATTAAGATAAGTAGCGGTAGTTTATGCACAGTAGGGGTAGATCGACAAATATGAAAGGTGGTGAATCATTTGGATTGGGTGCTGCAAAAACCAACCCTTCATAATAGTTAAAAAATAAGTGTAATTATGGGAACTAAGGGCTATTTAGATAATTAGGGGTAGGATTAAAAAGAAGGGCTATTTTGAAGTATTAAGAGAATTAGGGGTTGTTAAGCATAATGGGGGTAGATCGACAAATATGAAAGATGATGAATCGTTTGGACTGGGTGATGCAAAAACCAACCCTTGATAGAAGTTTAAAAATATGGGTAATTGTTGGAAGTAAGGGATATTTAGAGAAATAAAATTAGGATTAAAAACAAGGGTTGTTTTGAAGTATAAAGTGAAGTAGGGTAGTTTAAGCATAGTAGGGGTAGATCGACGAATATGAAAGATGATGAATTGTTTGGATTGGGTTCTGCAAAAACCAATCCTTCACAATAGTAAAAAATTGGGGTAATTGTTGGAAGGAAGGGCTATTTAGAGAATTGGAGGTAGGATTAAAAAGAAGGACTGTTTTGAAGTATCAAGAGAAATAGGGGTAGTTTAAGCATAGTAGGTCTATATCGACAAATATGAAAGATGATGAACCATCTGGATTGGGTGCTACAAAAACCAACCCTTCACAGAAGTTAAAAAATAAGGGTAATTGTTGGAAGTAACAGCTATTTAGAGTATTAGGGGTAGGATTTAAAAAAAGGACTGTTTTGAAGTATTAAGATAAGTATGGGTAGTCTAAGCATAGTAGGAGTAGATCGACAAATAAGAAAGATGATGAATCATTTGGGTTGGGTGCTACAAAAATCAACCCTTCACAAAAGTTAAAAAATAGGGGTAATTGTTGGAAGTAAGGGCTATTTAGAGAATTAGGGGTAGGATTAAAAAAAATCGTTGTATTGAAGTATTAAGAGAAGTAGGGGTAGTTTAAACATAGTAGGGGTAAATCGACAAATATAAAACATGATGAATCATTTGGATTGGGTGCTGCAAAAACCAATCCTTCACATTAGTTAAAAAATAGGGGTAATTGTTGGAAAGAAGGGCTATTCATAGAATTAGGGGTAGGATTAAAAAGAAGGGTTGTTTTGAAGTATTAAGAGAAGTAGTGGTAGTTTAAGCATAGTAGGTGTATATCGACAAATATTATAGACAATGAATCATTTGGATTGGGTGCTCAAAAAACCAACCGTTCACAGAAGTTAAAAAATAGGACTAATTGTTGGAAGTAAGGGCTATTTAGAGAATTATTGGTAGGATTAAAAAGAAGGGTTATTTAGAAGTATAAAGAGAAGTAGGGGTAGTTTAAGTATAGTAGGGGTAGATCGACGAATATGAAATATGGTGAATTTTTTGGATTGGGTGCTGCAACAACCAATAATTCACAATAGTAAAAAATGGATAATTGTTGGAAGGAAGGGCTATTTAAAGAATTAGAGGTAGGAATAAAAAGAAGGGCTATTTTGAAGTATTAATAGAAGTTCGGGGTATTTTAAGCATAGCAGGGGTAGATCGAAAAATATGAAAGATGATGAATCATTTGGATTGGGTGCTGCAAAAACAAACCCTTCACAGTAGTTAAAAAATAAGGGTAATTTCTAAAACTAAGGGCTATTTAGAGAATTTTGGATAAGATTAAAAATAAGGGCTATTTTGAAGTATTAAGAGTCGCAGGGGTAGTTTAAGCATAGTAGGGGTAGATCGACAAATATGAATGATGATGAATCGTTTAGATTGGGTGATAAAAAAACCAACTCTTCACAGAAGTTATAAAATAGGGGTAATTGTTGGAAGTAAGGGATATTTAGAGAATCAGATGTAGGATTAAAAAGAAGGACTATTTTGAAGTATTAAGAGAAGTAGGGGTAGTTTAAGCATAGTAGGGGTAGATCGACAAATATGAAAGATGATTAATCATTTGGATTGGGTGCTGCACAAACCAACCCTTCACAGAAGTTAAAAAATAGGGGTAATTGTTTGAAGTAAGGGCTATTTATATTATTAGGGGTAAGATTTAAAAGGACTATTTTGATGTTTTAAGATAAGTATGGGTAGTATCAGCATAGTAGGGGTAGATCGACAAATATGAAAGATGATGAATCATTTGGATTGGGTGCTACAAAAACCAACCCTTCACAGAAGTTAAAAAGTAGGGGTAATATTGGAAGTAATGGCTATTTAGAGAATTAAGGGTAGGATTAAAAAGAAGGAATATTTTGAAGTATTAAGATAAGTAGCGGTAGTTTAAGCACAGTAGGGGTAGATCGACAAATATGAAAGATGATGAATCATTTGGATTGGGTACTGCAAAAACCAACCCTTCATAGTAGTTAAAAAATAAGTGTAATTATGGAACTAAGGGCTATTTAGGGAATTAGGGGTAGGATTTAAAAGAAGGGCTATTTTGAAGTATTAAGAGAAGTAGGGGTTGTTTAAGCATAATGGGGGTAGATCGACAAATATGAAAGATGATGAGTCGTTTAGACTGGGTGATGCAAAAACCAACCCTTCATATAAGTTTAAAAATATGGGTAATTGTTGGAAGTGGGGGCTATTTAGAGAATTAGGATTAGGATTAAAAAGAAGGGTTGTTTTGAAGTATAAAGAGAAGTAGGGGTAGTTTAAGCATAGTAGGGTTAGATCGACGAATATGAAAGATGATGAATTGTTTGGATTGGGTGCTGCAAAAACCAATCCTTCACAATAGTAAAAAAATTGGGGTAATTGTTGGAAGGAAGGGCTATTTATAGAACTGGAGGTAGGATTAGAAAGAAGGATTTTTTTGGAGTATTAAGAGAAATTGGGGTAGTTTAAGCATAATAGGTCTAGATCGACAAATATGAAAGATGATGAACCATCTGGATTGGGTGCTGCAAAAACCAACCCTTCACAGAAGTTAAAAAGTAGGGGTAATTGTTAGAAGTAACAGCTATTTAGAGTATTAGGGGTAGGATTTAAAAAAAGGACTGTTTTGAAGTATTAAGATAAGTATGGGTAGTCTAAGCATAGTACAAGTAGATCGACAAATATAAAAGATGATGAATCATTTGGGTTGGGTGCTACAAAAACCAACCCTTCACAGAAGTTAAAAAATAGGGGTAATTGTTGGAAGTAAGGGTTATTTAGAGAATTAGGGGTAGGATTAAAAAGAAGCGTTGTATTGAATTATTAAGAGAAGTAGGGGTCGTTTAAAAATAGTGGTGGTAAATCGACAAATATAAAACATGATGAATCATTTGGATTGGGTGCTGAAAAACCAATCCTTCAAATTAGTTAAAAAATAGGGGTAATTGTTGGAAAGAAGGGCTATTCAGAGAATCAGGGGTAGGATTAAAAAGAAGGGTTGTTTTGAAGTATTAAGAAAAGTAGTGGTAGTTTAAGCATAATAGGTGTAGATCGACAAATATCAAAGACGATGAATCATTTGGATTGGGTGCTCAAAAAACTAAACCTTCACAGAAGTTAAAAAATAGGGCTAATTGTTGGAAGTAATGGCTATTTAGAGAATTAGTGGTTGGATTAAAAAGAAGGATTATTTTGAAGTATAAAGAGTAGTAGGTGTAGTTTAAGTATAGTGGGGGTAGTTCGACGAATATGAAATATGGTGAATTTTTTGGATTAGGTGCTGCAACAACCAATAATTCACAATAGTAAAAAAAAAGTGTAATTTTTGGAAGGAAGGGCTATTTAGAGAATTAGAGGTAGGATTAAAAAGAAGGGCTATTTTGAAGTATTAAGAGAAGTTGGGGGTATTTTAAGCATAGCAGGGGTAGATAGAAAAATATGAAAGATGATGAATCATTTGGATTGGGTGCTGCAAAAACAAACCCTTCATAGTAGTTAAAAAATAAGGTTAATTTTTATAACTAAGGGATATTTAGAGAATTTTGGATAGGATTAAAAATAAGGGCTATTTTGAAGTATTAACAGTCGTAGGGGTAGTTTAATCATAGTAGGGGTAGATCGACAAATATGAATGATGATGAATCGTTTAGATTGGGTGATGAAAAAACCAACCCTTCACAGAAGTTATAAAACAGGGGTAATTGTTGGAAGTAAGGGATATTTAGAGAATTAGCTGTAGGATTAAAAAGAAGGACTATTTTGAAGTATTAAGAGAAGTAGGGGTATTTTAAGCATAGTAGGGGTAGATCGGCAAATATGAAAGATGATTAAAATTTGGATTGGGTGCTCCACAAACCGACTCTTCGCAGAAGTTAAAAATTAAGTGTAATTGTTGGAGGTAAGGGCTATTTAGAGAATTAGGGGTAGGATTTAAAAGAAGTATTGTTTTGAAGTACCAAGATAAGTATGGGCAGTTTAAGCCTAGTAGGGGTAAATCGACAAATACGAAAGATGATGAATCATTTGGATTGGGTGCTACAAAAACAACCCCTTCACCGAAGTTAAAAAATAGGGGTAATTGTTGGAAGTAAGGGCTATTTAGATAATTATGGGTAGGATTAAAAAGAAGCGTTGTTTTGAAGTATTAAGAGAAGTAGGGGTAGTTTAAGCATAGTAGGGGTAGATCGAAAAATATGAAAGATGATGAATCGTTTAGATTGGGTGCTGCAAAAACCAATCCTTCATAGTAGTTAAGAAATAGGGGTAATTGTTGTAAAGGAGGACTATTTAGTGAATTAGAGGTAGGATTAAAAAGAAGGGTTGTTTTGGAGTATTAAGAGTTGTAGGGGGTAGTATAAGCATAGTAAGGTTAGATCGACAAATATGAAAGACGATGAATCATTTGGATTGGGGGCTCAAAAAACCAGCCATTCACAGAAGTTAAAAAATAGGGGTAATTGTTGGAAGTAACGGCTATTTAGAGAAACAGTGGTGGGATTAAAAAAAAGGATTATTTTGAAGTATAAAGAAAAGTAGGGGTAGTTTAAGTATAGTAGGGGTAGATCGACGAATATGAAATATGGCGAATTGTTTGGATTGGGTGCTGCAATAACCAATAATTCAAAATAGTTAAAAAAATAGGGGTAATTGTTGGAAGGAAGGGATCTTTATAGAGTTAGAGGTAGGTTTAAAAAGAAGGTCTATTTTGAAGTATTAAGAGAAGTTGGGGTTAGTTTAAGCATAGTGGGGGTAGATCGAAAAATATAAAAGATGATGAATCATTTGGATTGGGTGCTGCAAAAAACAACCCTTCGCAATAGTTAAAAAATAAGTGTAATTTTTGGAATTGAAGGCTATTTAGAGAATTAGGGATAGGATTAAAAAGAAGGGCTATTTTGAAGTATTAAGAGACGTAGGGGTAGTTTAAGCATAGTAGGGGTTGATCGACAAATATAAAAGATGATAAATCGTTTAGACTGGGTGATGAAAAAACCAACCCTTCACAGAAGTTAAAAAATAAGGGTAATTGTTGGTAGTAAGGGCTATTTAGAGAATTAGAGGTAGGATTAAAAAGAAGGACTGTTTTGAAGTATTAAGAGACGTAGGGGTAGTTTAAGCATAGTAGGGGTAGATCGATAAATTGGAAAGATGTTGAATCATTTTGATTGGGTGCTGCATGAACCAACCCTTCACAGAAGTTAAAAAACAAGGGTAATTGTAGGAAGTAAGGGCTATTTAAAGAATTAGGATTAGGATTAAATAAAAGGGTTGTTTTGAAGTATAAAGAGAAGTAGGGGTTGTTTAAGCATAGTAGGGGTAAATCGACGAATTTGAAAGATGATGAATCATTTGGATTGGGTGCTGCAAAAACCCACCCTTCACAGAAGTTCAAAAATAGGGGTAATTGTTGGAAGAAACGGCTATTTAGAGTATTAGGGGTAGGATTTAAAAGAAGCACTATTTTTAAGTATTAAGATAAGTGTGGGTAGTCTAAGCATAGTAGGAGTAGATCGACAAATATGAAAGATGATGAATCATTTGGGATGGGTGCTACCAAAACCAACCCTTCACATAAGTTAAAAATAGGGATAATTGTTGGAAGTAAGGGCTATTTATAGAATAAGGGGTAGGATTAGAAAGAAGCGTTGTATTGAAGTATTAAGAGAAGTGGGGCTAGTTTAAACATAGTAGGGGTAAATCGACAAATATGAAACATGATGAATCATTTGGATTGGATGCTGCAAAAACCAATCCTTCACAGAAGTTAAAAAATAGGGTAATTGTTGGAAAGAAGGGCTAACCAGAGAATTAGGGGTAGGATTAAAAAGAAGGGTTGTTTTGAAGTATTAAGAGAAGTAGTGGTAGTTTAAGTATAATAGGTGTAGATCGACAAATATGAAAGACGATCAATCATTTGGATTGGGTGCTCAAATAACCAACCATTCACAGAAGTTAAAAAATAGGGCTAATTGTTGGAAGTAAGGGCTATTTAGAGAATTAGTGGTTGGATTAAAAAGAAGGGTTATTAAGAAGTATAAAGAGAAGTAGGGGTAGTTTAAGTATTATAGGGGTAGATCAACGAATATGAAATATGGTGAATTGTTTGGATTGGGTGCTGCAACAACCAATAATTCACAATAGTAAAAAATAGGGTAATGGTTGGAAGAAGGGTTATTTAGAGAATTAGGGGCAGGATTAAAAAGAAGGGCTATTTTGAAGTATTAAGAGAAGTTGGGGGTATTTTAAGCATAGCAGGTGTAGATCAAAAAATATGAAAGATGATGAATCATTTGGATTGGGTGCTGCAAAAACAAACGCTTCACAGTAGTTAAAAAATAAGGGTAATTTTTGGAACTAAGGGCTATTTAGAGAATTTTGGATAGTATTAAAATGAAGGGTTATTTTGAAGTATTAAGAGACGCAGGGGTAGTTTAAGCATAGCAGGGGTAGATCGACAAATATGAAAGATGATGAATCGTTTAGATTGGGTGATGAAAAAACCAACCGTTCACAGAAGTTAAAAAATAGGGGTAATTGTTGGAAGTACGGGATATTTAGAGAATTAGAGGTAGGATTAAAAAGAAGGTCTGGTTTGAAGTATTAAGAGAAGTAGGGGTAGTTTAAGTATAGTAGGGGTAGATCGACAAATATGAAAGATGATTAATCATTTGGATTGGGTGTTGCACAAACCGACCGTTCACAGAAGTTAAAAAATAGGTGTAATTGTTGGAGGTAAGGGCTATTTAGAGAATTAGGGTAGGATTTAAAAGAAGGATTGTTTTGAAGTATCAAGATAAGTATAGGCAGTTTATGCATAGTAGGGGTAGATCGACAAATATGAAAGATGATGAATCATTTGGATTGGGTGCTACAAAAACCACCCTTTCACCGAAGTTAAAAAATAGGGGTAATTGTTGGAAGTAAGGGCTATTTAGAGAATTATGGGTAGGATTAAAAAGAAGCGTTGTTTTGAAGTATTAAGAGAAGTAGGGGTAGTTTAAGCATAGTAGGGGTAGATCGAAAAATATGAAAGATGATGAATCGTTTGGATTGGATGCTGCAAAAATCAATCCTTCATAGTAGTTAAAAAATAGGGGTAATTGTTGGAAAGGAGGACTATTTAGAGAATTAGGGGTAGGATTAAAAAGAAGGGTTGTTTTGGAGTATTAAGAGAAGTAGGGGGTAGTTTAAGCATAGTAGGGTTAGATCGACAAATATGAAAGACGATGAATCATTTGGATTGGGGGCTCAAAAAACCAGCCATTCACGGAAGATAAAAAATAGGGGTAATTGTTGGAAGTAACGGCTATTTAGAGAATTAGTGGTGGGATTAAAAAGAAGGATTATTTTGAAGTATATAGAGAAGTAGGGGTAGTTTAAGTATAGTAGGGGTAGATCGACGAATATGAAATATGGAAAATTATTTGCATTAGGTACTGCAATAACCAATAATTCACAATAGTAAAAAAAATAGGGGTAATTGTTGGAAGGAAGGGATCTTTATAGAGTTAGAGGTAGGATTAAAAAGAAGGTCTATTTTGAAGTATTAAGAGAAGTTGGGGGTAGTTTAAGCATAGTGGGGGTAGATCGAAAAATATAAAAGATGATGAATCATTTGGATTGGGTGCTGCAAAAACCAACCCTTCACAATGGTTAAAAAATAAGATTAATTTTTGGAATTGAAGGCTATTTAGAGAATTAGGGATAGGATTAAAAAGAAAGGCTATTTTGAAGTATTAAGAGACATAGGGGTAGTTTAAGCATAGTAGGGGTTGATCGACAAATATAAAAGATGATAAATCGTTTAGACTGGGTGATGAAAAAACCAACCCTTCACAGAAGTTAAAAAGGAAGGGTAATTGTTGGTAGTAAGGGCTATTTAGAGAATTAGAGGTAGGATTAAAAAGAAGGACTGTTTTGAAGTATTAAGAGACGTAGGGGTAGTTTAAGCATAGTAGGGATAGATCGATATATTTGAAAGATGATGAATCATTTCGATTGGGTGCTGCACGAACCAACCCTTCACAGAAGTTAAAAAACAAGAGTAATTGTTGGAAGCAAGGGCTATTTAGAGAATTAGGATTAGGATTAAATAGATGGGTTGTTTTGAAGTATAAAGAGAAGTAGGGGTTGTTTAAGCATAGTAGGGGTAAATCGACGAATTTGAAAGATGATGAATCATTTGGATTGGGTGCTGCAAAAACCAACCCTTCACAGAAGTTAAAAAATAGGGGTAATTGTTGGAAGTAACGTCTATTTAGAGTATTAGGGGTAGGATTTAAAAGAAGGACTATTTTGAAGTATTAAGATAAGTATGGGTAGACTAAGCATAGAAGGAGTAGATTGACAAATATGAAAGATGATAAATCATTTGGGTTGGGTGCTACAAAAACCAACGCTTCACAGAAGTTAAAAAATAGGGGTAATTGTTGGAAGTAATGGCTATTTAGAGAATTAGGGGTAGGATTCAAAAGAAGCGTTGTATTGAAGTATTAAGAGAAGTAGGTGTAGTTTAAACATAGTAGGGGTAAATCGACAAATATGAAACATGATGAATCATTTGGTTTGGATGCTGCAAAACCCAATCCTTCACAGTAGTTAAAAAATAGGGGTAATTGTTGGAAAGAAGGGTTATCCAGAGAATTAAGGGTAGGATTAAAAAGAAGGGCTATTTTTAAGTATTAAGAGAAGTAGGGGTTGTTTAAGCATAATGGGGATAGATCGAAAAATACGAAAGATGATGAATCGTTTAGACTGGGTGATGCAAAAACCAACCCTTCACAGAAGTTTAAAAACATGGGTAATTGTTGTAAGTAAGGGTGTGACGGCAAAGAATTTCGCTCGGTCCGAACCAGTCGCTAAACCGACCCAGACCGTTCGAAATGCCCTATCGTTTGAGAACACGACAAATCAGAATGCATACAAAAGAACATTTCTCTGTATATTACAACAATGCATCAGATTACAAGAATATACAGAGTATAATTGAATATTACACAGAAATTTCAGAGATTTAAATTACATTTAAATACATAGCAGCGGAAAATAATAAAATACACAACTAGAAGAGATATACGGATACAAAGCTTTCCGGATATCATTCCAGCTGTATACCAGGATCCTGTGAATATAAATCTGCAAAACCAAAACTACTAGCTGCCCGTGTCGAAATAAGGGCACCCAGAGTTTAGGTTAAAACAATAAACTCCAGGTCAGTCATGGGACTGGTGTGAGAACTAAAACAGTTACTAATCTTTATTTTTAAAGTTAGGTAAATCAAGGGACCACGCCGTATAACACGGAACGGATTTCCTCCCAAGAATACCCGTGCATAAACAAACAGCGCAATCCTAAATAAAGAAAAAATGAAGCTGTTATAAGACCCAGGTCCCATCACACAATGCAACGCAGCCGAGGATAGGGTTTTCCCTTATAACAGCCAAAGAATGCTTGATACGGTTAAAACAAATCGTTTGATACTACTATAAGTGCATAGTGTATAAAACAACTTCAAATCATAAGTATCAATCATAGGCGGCATGAATGCCCCATAACACTATGTCGCCATATATAAGTTTACAATCAAAACCGCAATGTCGTATTGGAAGTTGGGTTATCATTTATGGTATGAACCGAGGCTAGGGGCAAGATCCTCTCCGATTCGAGACGCTCTAGTCCGCCCCTCAGGCAATTACTCAGTCAAGCCTTTGGATCGTCAGGGCCGGTCCACCGATGTGGATTAAAATTCCTGAACACTGCGTTTCCCCGCCCTTTGGGGCGTAAGCGTGGCCCGTCAGCCGACCAGAAGCATCGGCCGAAACCGATATCACGAGGCGCCTCGCTTTTCAGCAAGTAATAATAAGCAACATCCACATGAGTCAAACTCGTCAGCCAGTTCAAGCACTGACGCCACTCCTAACTAGAAAGAAACGCATGTCCTCCCTGAGGTCCGTCTTTCGTTTTTGATTCATACCGGGTGTGATACTCGCGAATCAACTTTACACAAAGCTACGCCAAAAAAGGCCGTGCTTTGATCATCAACCACAAGACTTTGCTTTTCAACAGAAGCCTTGATCATTTGCATCTTAGCATAGCACACAGGCAATTCACTCCATGCGATTGATATCCATCAATATATAACCCCTGAGCTCGTACGTCTCAGAGAAGGGCGTTAAGCAAGAGAATAAATTCTCCGCCGCCAAACAGATATATATTTAATAGAGAGCAATCACACGGACTAAAATCCAATGTCAGACACACAGTCCATTTACAAGTCCGTTCTGGGTCTGAACGAAACCGGAGGCACCTAGTACCCCGCATGTCCATCGATCTCCAAGTACGTCTGGACGATCACTAACTGTTTCCATCTTCTTGGGTGTACAGCCCAATCAAGATCATCAGTAATTACCCAAACGACGTGAAGACCTCCGGTCTTCGACCATCGTCTTCATCTTCGACTTATCGCCGTATCAGTTATTCAGAATGGGATAAGCCCGGTCTTTCCGAATAACTCGCGTATATTTTAAATAAGTGTTACACAAACACAACATACGCCTCATTCCAATTCATCAGTCACTAACCGTAAATTAATCAAGAGAATAATTCCCCAAATATTAACCCCGATAACCGAAACCAACATCAGATCAATATCCAGAAAACCATTCTGCTTAGCTAACCGACAGTTAGTTTCTAAATTTCACATTCAAAGGGAAAGCTTCCCATTAATTTTATCAAAGATAAATTCTTGAATTTATTCTTTAATCTACTTTTGAATATCAATTCAAACTAGTCGGGATTAGCGAACCTTACCAAAGTAATCATTTGTTTTAATTTCCCAATCCCAACTTATTCATCCCATGAAGTAAAACTGGTTATACTTCATATCTAACACCACGGTGTTATCGGTAAATTCAATTACCATCTCACGTTCAAATCTAATTAAAGATTTAACTATCGCCTGGAGCAAAACTGGTGATACTCCATTTCGATTATTTCAACCTAATTAAAGATTCATTAAAACTCCACTTAGTTTTAATCTGTGACTGGGTTAAAGAATCAGTATCATTTAAAACACGGTTCACGATAAACCCAAAATCACATCACATTTCAATCAGTCCCTAATTGTAAATTAGCAAGTGAGCAATTCCCTAAGTATTAATCCCGAAGGCCGAAACCAACATCAGATTAATACTTCGGAAACTATTCAACTTAACTAATCTCCAATTAGTTTATGATTTTCGTAACTCCTTTAGGTCTAAGAACTGTATTATTGAAGATACCGTTCACGACAACCCAAAATCACATTTCATTAATGGTCGGATTAAAGAACGAGTGTTATTTAAAACACTGTCCACGATAAACCCAAAAATCAACATCAATTCAATTCCAATTAAACAATATTTAATTGGTACACTTCATTAAATCTAAATAAAAAGATTTAATCTTTTCTCCACTGGGTTCAAGAACAGTGTTAATGAAGACACCATTCACGACAAACCCAAATCACATTTGATATGAAATACAAGGCTCTGAATAGAAAATATCCCGGCTTATATTCAATATCAAATTCTACGATTAACAAATGTCGTATTGGAAATAATGATATAAATATATATATATCTTTCAAATTTCCATAACAACATCTGCATAATCACGAATCCCAACATCGAAATATTCCAAAGACAATTTCGATTCAAATCCACTCTGATGTAATCATTGGAAATGCTGGTTATTTTTAAAACCCTTTTCATATTCAATTTATTTATTTAAAAATAAATAGAATTATAATTCTAGTTCAAAACTAGTTCATTTAGATAAAAATCTATTTTTATCTTTTCAAATATGGAGTTTTTCATCCCAATCCTTTCTAAACCATTTCTTATGATTTTACACAAATTATTACTATTTTTAATAAATTTATCAAGGCCCGTACAGTCGATTTTCATCAATGGCCATCGAACTGCACTTACAACGACCTTTTTCGAATTTGATTTGGACGTATCTCCAAATCCAACCGTTAGATTTCTAATTTCTAATACTCTTTAGAAAGCTCTTTTCGATACGAACCCAACGGTTCCGGTTTCAGGAGAATCCGACGGTCGGATCTCCCGTAATGTTCGTTTGAAATAAATGGTCGAAATTTACGAACTGCCGCGGCGCGGCGCGTTCTATTCAGGCCATTATATTATATATATAATATATTTCGTCGATTTCTATTTAAAACGGATTTTATAAATAGTTTTAAATTCGTTTCAAAAGCAATTTCAACTTCCATTTCAATTCAAATCAAAATTGAATTCTTCTTTATAAATTCGTTTTAAAATTCGTTTCTATTCAATTCAAATTTCAATTCAATTTGAATTCATTTCAATTCGCTTTCAATTCAATTTGAATTCGTTTTCAATTCAATCCATTTCGAAATCGTTTTCAATTCAATTCATTTCGAAATCGTTTTCAATTCAATTCATTTCGAAATCGTTTTCAATTCATTTCATTTTGAAATCGTTTTCAATTCATTTCATTTCGAAATCGTTTTCAATTCATTTCATTTCGAAATCGTTTTCAATTCATTTCATTTCGAAATCGTTTTAAAATCGATATAAATATCGTTCACGTCAAAATGGCGTCAATATAATCAACACGGCTTCATAAATTTCTATTTTCAAATATTCTATTTCAAATATTTCTTTTTCAAAATAGTTGTTATTATCAAAATATTTCGTTCAACACATGACCAATCTCAATGGATGAGTACTGTCAACACATGGACCTTTATTTTATATTATAAAGATGTAAATTTTATTACTAAAATATTTCGTTCAACACATGACCAATCTCAATGGATGAGCACTGTCAACACATGAACCTTTATTTTATATTATAAAGACGTAAATTTTATTACTAAAATATTTCGTTCAACACATGACCAATCTCAATGGATGAGTACTGTCAACACATGAACCTTTATTTTATATTATAAAGATGTAAATTTTATTACTAATATATTTCGTTCAACACATGACCAATCTCAATGGATGAGTACTGTCAACACATGAACCTTTATTTTATATTATAAAGATGTAAATTTTATTACTAAAATATTTCGTTCAACACATGACCAATCTCAATGGATGAGTACTGTCAACACATGAACCTTTATTTTATATTATTCTTTATTTTTCAAATTGGAATGAGGCCCAATCAATTACCATACAAAATTAATTATATGGATTTTCATACAACACATGTATATAATAGCATTGAAAAATAATCAACCATCAACCAAAGTGCACTACACTGTATTAGCATCACATATAGATATCTAAGGCTTATAACAGCCTGTCAATCGATCGATCGACATATTTAATCAATCAGGATGAGTGAAGTTCAAATTTCATCCTAACACCTGTGTGGGGTTTCAAACAATCAAACACATATTTTATTTGTGCAGTTGGGCGATGTGTAAAATTTATCGTCCCAATCAATGTCCTTCAAATAGGTGTACATAAACAAACCGTCCGGTTTGTAAATGAATATTTATTTATTCACATTCACGTTAAAAATTATATTTTTAACGATAAAACATTTTATTCAACCTATGAATATTCTATTCGGTTCATTTATTCAATAAAATGATATTTTTATTTTTCTAACATATTTTAGAAAATTTCCGCGGCATAACGGCACGATACTAGGAACGGGACGAGGCCTAGCCTTATCCCCGGTATAGTGAAGGCCCACGCCATTCACACATCAATCAAAATCACCAAACAACCAAATTCAAATCAAATCATATAACTAATCTATGCAACCAAACAAACAAGTCCATGGTCTGTGGACGATTGTGTCGGGTGCTACTAAGCACCGTCTGCATCCTAGTATATATATATAACTAGAAAAAGAAATTGAAAGGTGAGAAATTCTCACAGATAGCTTTCCTAGCTCCACGGCACTTCATTTATAGAAATCTTTGTTGTTCTCGCCTTTTTATCACCTTCGTTGCTGTAGCCACTACATATGTAAAGATCGAATTTTTACTTCGCTACTCAATATATAAAAATCATATTTTTATTTCGAAGTTCAACATCTAAAAATCCTATTTTTATTTCGAAGTTCAACATATAAAAATCCTATTTTTATTTCGAAGTTCAACATATAAAAATCCTATTTTTATTTCGAAGTTCAACATATAAAAAATCATATTTTTATTTCGAAGTTCAATATATAAAAATCATATTTTTATTTCGAAGTTCAACATATAAAAATCATATTTTTATTTCGAAGTTCAATATATAAAAATCATAATTTTATTTTGAAGTTCAACATATAAAAATCCTATTTTTATTTCGAAGTTCAACATATAAAAATCCTATTTTTATTTCGAAGTTCAATATATAAAAATCATATTTTTATTTCCATTAGAAATCAAGTCTTTTTCTATGAACAAAACATTATCTTTTCATATATAAAAATTTAATCAACATTTCCAATTAAAAAAACAAAGCATTTCTATGAATTAGAAATCAAATTTTTCTATAAGTTTTTATTAGCAAATCATATATTTTTATGACATAAAAATCTAATCTTTTCATGTGTTCAAAAATCCAATCTTTCTCGGTTTTAAACTAAACAAAAATTAGTTTTTCATATAAACAAAAATCAGTTTTTCATATAAACAAAAATCAGTTTTTCATATAAACAAAAATCAGTTTTAAATACAAACAAAAAATCTGTTTTTCATATAAACAAAAATCAGTTTTTAATATAAACAAAAAAATCAGTTTTTCATATAAACAAAAATCAAGATCTTACTGTCTTTCGAAGGAGGCAGGCCGGGGGAAGTCACGGTCGGAGACAGGGGGGTTTCGCCGGAGCTAGCGATGGCGTGAGGAGGTGGCTGCGCTGGAGGAGGGTGCGGCGCGTTGTTTTCACGAGGGGGGGTTTCGAACAGCAATCGCGAGCGAGGGGGAGAACTTCGGTTGGCGGTGGGGTGAACGGAGGTGGAGCGCCTCCGGCGGCGTCATCGACGGCCCTCCGTCGCCCGTTTTCTCTCTTCCCCTTTTTTTTATATCCGATTGAATTTCTATCGGGGGGGCCTGGAGTATAAAGAGAGAAAGGGGCTTTTTATATTTAATTATTTATTTTATTATTTTATATTTTTCCAAACCCTAATTGTTGACTTTTCATTTGAACTCAGAATCGAACCCACCGACTGTCGCCCCTAGCGTTTTACCCCCATTCCGAACACAATGGGATATGCCACGCAAGCTGATTCGGCTGTCACAATCAATTTCCGTTAAATTTGCATCTAAATCATTATATTGAATTTTAAACGTCCATTTTAAATTACTGGGGTTACATACTAACTCTAAAAATTCTCGAAAAATATTTTCTAGCTTCGTATTGACGATACGGTCCTAACAAAACTAGTTTCGTCGAATTCTGAGACCGTTTGAAAAATGGCCAATTTCCAGTCGATTAAAATCAACTGAAACTGGTCAAACGCGTTTTCCTTTGCCACGCTCACATATTGATTCGAAAAATTATGAAATTTGAAACCTAGCAATAACTTCACATCCCGGACCCAACAAAAGTGGTTTCGTCGAAATCCGAGGTCGTATGCAAAATGTCCATTTTTAAGGGCCTGAATTCCATAGCGACTATTCAGAATTTTCAACTGGACATATCTTTTGATTCCCGCTATGAAATTTCGATTTGTTGGGTTCGTTGGAAAGATTATCAAATAGATTCTATGATTTTTGGTTTCACTAAAATCCGGATTGTTTTGCACCCGGTACATTCAATTGAAGTTTGAAATCGAATTATCGAACTACCGCACCATTTTCAATTCCTTTTATAATTATATATAATTATTTATATTCTAACGACGAACTATATAAGTATATACGTTTGAATTATATTCAAAATAAATTTCTCGTCAATATTATTTAAAATAATCTATTTTAAAAAATCAAAATCCGCTATAATTGCCGCAATAAAAATTATAAACTGGCCCAGATTTTCGGGTTGTTACAATCTCCCCCACTTAAAACTTTTCGTCCCCGAAAAGGAACAAAGTCGAAAGTGGTTTGATCATTCAACCCTACGCTCGATCTGGCTTCCATTCTCCAACTCTTTAGTTTCTGAGAATTTTCAAAATTTCAAAAATTTGGCTAGCACCCTAAATTTTCGAAAAATTTCGCCATAACCTCCCCTGCACCGGGAGCATCGGGGAATTTCAAATAGCTTCCCCGGTGCTTCAGATCTCAAAAAGAAAAAGAAAAAGCCAAGCGGCTAGCCAATAGGCTCATAAAATCATCATCACCCAAACAAAACAGTAAATTATGTAGTAAACATGTACCTATTTGTCGGGCAAACAAATTTTATTCTCTGCTCCAGCCTCCTTGCTATGGCCTGTTCACTGTAAGTACATGTACATGCAAGCAAATGCGACCAATTTTCAATACAATTCAATATTTGATGCTATTAGGCATAATGGTTCAAAATTAGCAAACAAATAGGCAACAACACAAACATCAATCAATTAGTGAATTAGAGTTTCAAATTCATTATCTTTGATACATATACAGAAAATCATGTTTTGATGCCAAATCACAACAATGCATTCTAGCTATATTAGTTTT
The DNA here is from genome assembly GCA_030737875.1 of Allium sativum. Taxonomy (NCBI): domain Eukaryota; kingdom Viridiplantae; phylum Streptophyta; class Magnoliopsida; order Asparagales; family Amaryllidaceae; genus Allium; species Allium sativum. The sequence goes on along the minus strand of CM060924.1, from coordinate 256,236,748 downwards.
GGTTCTCACACCAGTCTAATGGAAATATATAGAAATCTCACCTTCGAAACACGAAAATAAATTCTAGTGATGATGCGTCAATCATTAGAATCACGTCCGAGCGACTAGAGTGTGATTCTATATCTATCGAATATATTTGACGCTTCAATACACGTGGATCAGACGTATACTAAAATCTCTATATATTTGATTGTCCAAATCAATATAATTAAATAATCAAATACGTATAATTGATTTAAATTTTCAAAACAAAAATTTGCTTTCATTTTAAAAATATACTCTTCACACTCGTTCTAGGATACTACTGATCCCATCTCTAACGAGTCATTCCATTGGATCTTGCTAATCCAATATCTGATGAATTCTTTCGTATTGTTCTAATGTGCCTTGTTCTCTGCTTTGTAAACCAAAGCTCTGATACCAACTGTGACGACAAAGAATTTCGCTCGGTCCGAACCAGTCGCTAAACCGACCCAGACCGTTCGAAACGCCCTATCGTTTGAGAACACGACAAATCAGAATGCATACAAAAGAACATTTCACTGTATATTACAACAATGCATTAGATTACAAGAATATACAGAGTATAATTGAATATTACACAGAAATATCAGAGATTTAAATTACATTTAAATACATAGCAGCGGAAAATAATAAAATACACAACTAGAAGAGATATACGGATACAAAGCTTTCCGGATATCATTCCAGCTGTATACCAGGATCCTGTGAATATAAATCTGCAAAACCAAAACTACTAGCTGCCCGTGTCGAAATAAGGGCACCTAGAGTTTAGGTTAAAACAATAAACTCCAGGTCAGTCATGGGACTGGTGTGAGAACTAAAACAGTTACTAATCTTTATTTTTAAAGTTAGGTAAATCAAGGGACCACGCCGTATAACACGGAACGGGTTTCCTCCCAAGAATACCCGTGCATAAACAAACAGCGCAACGCTAAATAAAGAAAAAATGAAGCTGTTATAAGACCCAGGTCCCATCACACAATGCAACGCAGCCGAGGATAGGGTTTTCCCTTATAACAGCCAAAGAATGCTTGATACGGTAAAAACAAATCGTTTGATACTACTATAAGTGCATAGTGTATAAAACAACTTCAAATCATAAGTATCAATCATAGGCGGCATGAATGCCCCATAACACTATGTCGCCATATATAAGTTTACAATTAAAACTGCAATGTCGTATTGGAAGTTGGGTTATCATTTATGGTATGAACCGAGGCTAGGGGCAAGATCCTCTCCGATTCGAGACGCTCTAGTCCGCCCCTCAGGCAAGTACTCAGTCAAGCCTTTGGATCGTCAGGGCCGGTCCACCGATGTGGATTAAAATTCCTGAACACTGCGTTTCGCCGCCCTTTGGGGCGTAAGCCTGGCCCGTCAGCCGACCAGAAGCATCGGCCGAAACTGATATCACGAGGCGCCTCGCTTTTCAGCAAGTAATAATAAGCAACATCCACATGAGTCAAACTCGTCAGCCAGTTCAAGCACTGACGCCACTCCTAACTAGAAAGAAACGCATGTCCTCCCTGAGGTCCGTCTCCCGTTTTTGATTCATACCGGGTGTGATACTCGCGAATCAACATTACACAAAGCTACGCCAAAAAAGGCCGTGCTTCGATCATCAACCACAAGACTTTGCTTTTCAACAGAAGCCTTGATCATTTGCATCTTAGCATTCCACACAGGCAATTCACTCCATGCGATTGATATCCATCAATATATAACCCCTGAGCTCGTACGTCTCAGAGAAGGGCGTTAAGCAAGAGAATAAATTCTCCACCGCCAAACAGATATATATTTAATAGAGATCAATCACACGGACTAAAATCCAATGTCAGACACACAGTCCATTTACAAGTCCGTTCTGGGTCTGAACGAAACCGGAGGCACCTAGTACCCCGCATGTCCATCGATCTCCAAGTACGTCTGGACGATCACTAACTGTTTCCATCTTCTTGGGTGTACATCCCAATCAAGATCATCAGTAATTACCCAAACGACGTGAAGACCTCCGGTCTTCGACCATCGTCTTCATCTTCGACTTATCGTCGTATCAGTTATTCAGAATGGGATAAACCCGGTCTTTCCGAATAACTCGCGTATATTTTAAATAAGTGTTACACAAACACAACATACGCCTCATTCCAATTCATCAGTCACTAACCGTAAATTAATCAAGAGAATAATTCCCCAAATATTAACCCCGAAGGCCGAAACCAACATCAGATCAATATCCAGAAAACCATTCTGCTTAGCTAACCGACAGTTAGTTTCTAAATTTCACATTCAAAGGGAAAGGTTCCCATTAATTTTATCAAAGATAAATTCTTGAATTTATTCTTTAATCTACTTTTGAATATCAATTCAAACTAGTCGGGATTAGCGAACCTTACCGAAGTAATTATTTGTTTTAATTTCCCAATCCCAACTTATTCATCCCATGAAGTAAAACTGGTTATACTTCATATCTAACACCACGGTGTTATCGGTAAATTCAATTACCATCTCACGTTCAAATCTAATTAAAGATTTAACTATCGCCTGGAGCAAAACTGGTGATACTCCATTTCGATTATTTCAATCTAATTAAAGATTCATTAAAACTCCACTTAGTTTTAATCTGTGACTGGGTTAAAGAATCAGTGTCATTTAAAACACGGTTCACGATAAACCCAAAATCACATCACATTTCAATCAGTCCCAAATTGTAAATTAGCAAGTGAGCAATTCCCTAAGTATTAATCCCGAAGGCCGAAACCAACATCAGATCAATACTTCGGAAACTATTCAACTTAACTAATCTCCAGTTAGTTCCTGATTTTCTTAACTCCTTTAGGTCTAAGAACTGTATTATTGAAGATACCGTTCACGACAACCCAAAATCACATTTCATTAATGATCGGATTAAAGAACGAGTGTTATTTAAAACACTGTCCACGATAAACCCAAAAATCAACATCAATTCAATTCCAATTAAACATTATTTAATTGGTACACTTCATTAAATCTAAATAAAAAGATTTAATCTTTTCTCCACTGGGTTCAAGAACAGTGTTAATGAAGACACCATTCACGACAAACCCAAATCACATTTGATATTAAATACAAGGCTCTGAATAGAAAATATCCCGGCTTATATTCAATATCAAATTCTACGATTAACAAATGTCGTATTGGAAATAACGATATAAATATATATATATCTTTCAAATTTCCATAACAACATCTGCATAATCAAGAATCCCAACATCGAAATATTCCGAAGACAATTTCGATTCAAATCCACTCTGATGTAATCATTGGAAATGCTGGTTATTTTTAAAACCCTTTTCATATTCAATTTATTTATTTAAAAATAAATAGAATTATAATTCTAGTTCAAAACTAGTTCATTTAGATAAAAATCTATTTTTATCTTTTCAAATATGGAGTTTTTCATCCCAATCCTTTCTAAACCATTTCTTATGATTTTACACAAATTATTACTATTTTTAATAATTTTATCAAGGCCCGTACTGTCAATTTTCATCAATGGCCATCGAACTGCACTTACAACGACCTTTTTCGAATTTGATTTGGACGTATCTCCAAATCCAACCGTTAGATTTCTAATTTCTAATATTCTTTAGAAAGCTCTTTTCGATACGAACCCAACGGTTCCGGTTTCAGGAGAATCCGACGGTCGGATCTCCCGTAATGTTCGTTTGAAATAAATGGTCGAAATTTACGAACTGCCGCGGCGCGGCGCGTTCTATTCAGGACATTATATTATATATATAATATATATATAATATATTTCGTCGATTTCTATTTAAAATGGATTTTATAAATAGTTTTAAATTCGTTTCAAAAGCAATTTCAACTTCCATTTCAATTCAAATCAAAATTGGATTCTTCTTTATAAATTCGTTTTAAAATTCATTTCTATTCAATTCAAATTTCAATTCAATTTGAATTCATTTCAATTCGCTTTCAATTCAATTTGAATTCGTTTTCAATTCAATCCATTTCAAAATCGTTTTCAATTCAATTCATTTCGATATCGTTTTCAATTCAATTCATTTCGAAATCGTTTTCAATTCATTTAATTTCGAAATCGTTTTCAATTCATTTCTTTTCGAAATCGTTTTCAATTCATTTCATTTCGAAATCGTTTTAAAATCGATATAAATATCGTTCACGTCAAAATGGCGTCAATCTAATCAACACGGCTTCATAAATTTCTATTTTCAAATATTCTATTTCAAATATTTCTTTTTCAAAATAGTTGTTATTATCAAAATATTTCGTTCAACACATGACCAATCTCAATGGATGAGTACTGTCAACACATGAACCTTTATTTTATATTATAAAGATGTAAATTTTATTACTAAAATATTTCGTTCAACACATGACCAATCTCAATGAATGAGTACTGTCAACACATGAACCTTTATTTTATATTATAAAGATGTAAATTTTATTACCAAAATATTTCGTTCAACACATGACCAATCTCAATGGATGAGTACTGTCAACACATGAACCTTTATTTTATATTATAAAGATGTAAATTTTATTACTAAAATATTTCGTTCAACACATGACCAATCTCAATGGATGAGTACTGTCAACACATGAACCTTTATTTTATATTATTCTTTAATTTTCAAATTGGAATGAGGCCCAATCAATTACCATATAAAATTAATTATATGGATTTTCATACAACACATGTATATAATAGCATTGAAAAATAATCAACCATCAACCAAAGTGAACTACACTGTATAAGCATCACATACAGATATCTAACGCTTATAACAGCCTGTCAATCGATCGATCGACATATTTAATCAATCAGGATGAGTGAAGTTCAAATTTCATCCTAACACCCGTGTGGGGTTTCAAACAATCAAACACATATTTTATTTGTGCAGTTGGGCGATGTGTAAAATTTATCGTCCCAATCAATGTCCTTCAAATAGGTGTACATAAATAAACCGTCCGGTTTGTAAATGAATATTTATTTATTCACATTCACGTTAAAAATTATATTTTTAACGATAAAACATTTTATTCAACCTATGAATATTCTATTCGGTTCATTTATTCAATAAAATGATATTTTTATTTTTCTAACATATTTTAGAAAATTTCGGCGTCATAACGGCACGATACTAGGAACGGGACGAGGCCTAGCCTTATCCCCAGTCTAGTGAAGGCCCACGCCATTCACACATCAATCAAAATCACCAAACAACCAAATTCAAATCAAATCATATAACTAATCTATGCAACCAAACAAACAAGTCCATGGTCTGTGGACGATTGTGTCGGGTGCTACTAAGCACCGTCTGCATCCTAGTATATATATATAACTAGAAAAAGAAATTGAAAGGTGAGAAATTCTCACAGATAGCTTTCCTAGCTCCACAGCACTTCATTTATAGAAATCTTTGTTGTTCTCGCCTTTTTATCACCTTCGTTGCTGTAGCCACTACATATGTAAAGATCGAATTTTTACTTCGCTACTCAATATATAAAAATCATATTTTTATTTCGAAGTTCAACATCTAAAAATCCTATTTTTATTTCGAAGTTCAACATATAAAAATCCTATTTTTATTTCGAAGTTCAACATATAAAAATCCTATTTTTATTTCGAAGTTCAACATATAAAAATCCTATTTTTATTTCGAAGTTCAGTATATAAAAATCATATTTTTATTTCGAAGTTCAACATATAAAAATCCTAATTTTATTTCGAAGTTCAACATATAAAAATCATATTTTTATTTCGAAGTTCAACATATAAAAATACTATTTTTATTTCGAAGTTCAACATATAAAAATCCTATTTTTATTTCGAAGTTCAATATATAAAAATCATATTTTTATTTCCATTAGAAATCAAGTCTTTTTCTATGAACAAAACATTATCTTTTCATATATAAAAATTTAATCAACATTTCCAATTAAAAAAACAAAGCATTTCTATGAATTAGAAATCAAATTTTTTTTGTAAGTTTTTATTAGCAAATCATATATTTTTATGACATAAAAATCTAATCTTTTAATGTGTTCAATAATCCAATCTTTCTCAGTTTTAAACTAAACAAAAATTAGTTTTTCATATAAACAAAAATCAGTTTTTCATATAAACAAAAATCAGTTTTTCATATAAACAAAAATCAGTTTTTAATATAAACAAAAAATCAGTTTTTCATATAAACAAAAATCAGTTTTTAATATAAACAAAAAAATCAGTTTTTCATATAAACAAAAATCAAGATCTTACTGTCTTTCGAAGGAGGCAGGCCGGGGGAAGTCACGGTCGGAGACAGAGGTGTTTCGCCGGAGCTGGCGATGGCGTGAGGAGGTGGCTGCGCTGGAGGAGGGTGCGGCGCGTTGTTTTCACGAGGGGGGTTTCGAACAGCAATCGCGAGCGAGGGGGGAACTTCGGTCGGCGGTGGGGTGAACGGAGGTGGAGCGCCTCCGGATGCGTCATCGACGGCCCTCCGTCGCCCGTTTTCTCTCTTCCCCTTTTTTTATATCCGATTGAATTTCTATCGGGGGGGGCCTGGAGTATAAAGAGAGAAAGGGGCTTTTTATATTTAATTATTTATTTTATTATTTTATATTTTTCCAAACCCTAATTGTTGACTTTTCATTTGAACTCAGAATCGAACCCACCGACTGTCGCCCCTAGCGTTTTACCCCCATTCCGAACACAATGGGATATGCCACGCAAGCTGATTTGGCTGTCACAATCAGTTTCCGTTAAATTTGCATCTAAATCATTATATTGAATTTTAAACGTACATTTTAAATTACTGGGGTTACATACTAACTCTAAAAATTCTCGAAAAATATTTTCTAGCTTCGTATTGACGATACGGTCCTAACAAAACTAGTTTCATCGAATTCTGAGACCGTTTGAAAAATGGCCAATTTCCAGTCGATTAAAATCAACTGAAACTGGACAAACGCGTTTTCCTTTGCCACGCTCACATATTGATTCGAAAAATTATGAAATTTGAAACCTAGCAATAACTTCATATCCCGGACCCAACAAAAGTTGTTTCGTCGAAATCCGAGGTTGTATGCAAAACGTCCATTTTTAAGGGCCTGAATTCCATAGCGACTATTCAGAATTTTCAACTGGACATATCTTTTGATTCCCGCTATGAAATTTCGATTTGTTGGGTTCGTTGGAAAGATATTATCAAATAGATTCTATGATTTTTGGTTTCACTAAAATCCGGATTGTTTTGCACCCGGTACATTCAATTGAAGTTTGAAATCGAATTATCGAACTACCGCGCCATTTTCAATTCCTTTTATAATTATATATAATTATTTATATTCTAACGACGAACTATATAACTATATACGTTTGAAATATATTCAAAATAAATTTCTTGTCGATATTATTTAAAATAATCTATTTTAAAAAATCAAAATCCGCTATAATTGCCGCAATAAAAAATTTAAACTGGCCCAGGTTTTTCGGTTGTTACAAAGGGCTATTTAGAGAATTAGGATTAGGATTAAAAAGAAGGGTTGTTTTGTAGTATAAAGAGAAGTAAGGGTAGTTTAAGCATAGTAGGGGTAGATCGACGAATATGAAAGATGATGAATTATTTGGATTGGGTGCTATAAAAACCAATCCTTCACAATAGTAAAAAAATTGGGGTAATTGTTGGAAGGAAGGGGTATTTAGATAATTGGAGGTAGGATTGAAAAGAAGGATTGTTTTGAAGTATTAAGAGAAATTGGGGTAGTTTAAGCATAATAGGTCTAGATCGACAAATATGAAAGATGATGAACCATCTGGATTGGGTGCTGCAAAAACAAACCCTTCACAGAAGTTAAAAAATAGGGGTAATTGTTGGAAGTAACAGCTATTTAGAGTATTAGGGTTAGGATTTTAAAAAAGGACTGTTTTGAAGTATAAAGATAAGTATGGGTAATCTAAGCATAGTAGGAGTAGATCGACAAATATGAAAGATGATGAATCATTTGGGTTGGGTGCTGCAAAACCAACCCTTCACAGAAGTTAAAAAATAGGAGTAATTGTTGGAAGTAAGCGTTATTTAGAGAATTAGGGGTAGGATTAAAAAGAAGCGTTGTATTGAATTATTAAGAGAAGTAGGGGTAGTTTAAACATAGTGGGGGTAAATCGACAAATATAAAACATGATGAATCATTTGGATTGGGTGCTGCAAAAACCAATCCTTCAAATTAGTTAAAAAATAAGGGTAATTGTTGGAAAGAAGGGCTATTCAGAGAATCAGGGGTAGGATTAAAAAGAAGGGTTTTTTTGAAGTATTAAGAGAAGTAGAGGTAGTTTAAGCATAATAGGTGTAGATCGACAAATATCAAAGACGATGAATCATTTGGATTGGGTGCTCAAAAAACTAAACCTTCACAGAAGTTAAAAAATAGGGCTAATTGTTGGAAGTAAGGGCAATTTAGAGAATTAGTGGTTGGATTAAAAAGAAGGATTATTTTGAAGTATAAAGAGTTGTAGGTGTAGTTTAAGTATAGTAGGGGTAGTTCGACGAATTTGAAATATGGTGAATTTTTTGGATTGGGTGCTGCAACAACCAATAATTCACAATAGTAAAAAAAAGTGTAATTTTTGGAAGGAAGGGCTATTTAGAGAATTAGAGGTAGGATTAAAAAGAAGGTCTATTTTGAAGTATTAAGAGAAGTTGGGGGTATTTTAAGCATAGCAGGGGTAGATAGAAAAATATGAAAGATGATGAATCATTTGGATTGGGTGCTGCAAAAACAAACCCTTCATAGTAGTTAAAAAATAAGGGTAATTTTATAACTAAGGGATATTTAGAGAATTTTGGATAGGATTAAAAATAAGGGCTATTTTGAAGTATTAACAGTCGTAGGGGTAGTTTAAGCATAGTAGGGGTAGATCGACAAATATGAATGATGATGAATCGTTTAGATTGGGTGATGAAAAAACCAACCCTTCACAGAAGTTATAAAATAGGGGTAATTGTTGGAAGTTAGCGATATTTAGAGAATTAGATGTAGGATTAAAAAGAAGGACTATTTTGAAGTATTAAGAGAAGTAGGGGTAGTTTAAGCATAATAAGGGTAGATCGACAAATATGAAAGATGATTAAAAATTTGGATTGGGTGCGGCACAAACCGACTCTTCACAGAAGTTAAAAAATAGGTGTAATTGTTGGAGGTAAGGGCTATTTAAAGAATTAGGTGTAGGATTTAAATGAAGGATTGTTTTGAAGTATCAAGATAAGTATGGGCAGTTTAAGCCTAGTAGGGGTAAATCGACAAATACGAAAGATGATGAATCATTTGGATTGGGTGCTACAAAAACCACCCCTTCACCGAAGTTAAAAAATATGGGTAATTGTTGGAAGTAAGGGTTATTTAGAGAATTATGGGTAGGATTAAAAAGAAGCGTTGTTTTGAAGTATTAAGAGAAGTAGGGGTAGTTTAAGCATAGTAGGGGTATATCAAAAAATATGAAAGATGATGAATCGTTTGGATTGGGTGCTGCAAAAACCAATCCTTCATAATAGTTAAAAAATAGGGTTAATTGTTGTAAAGGAGGACTATTTAGTGAATTAGGGGTAGGATTAAAAAGAAGGGTTGTTTTGGAGTATTAAGATAAGTAGGGGGTAGTATAAGCATAGTAAGGTTAGATCGACAAATATGAAAGACGATGAATCATTTGGATTGGGGGCTCAAAAAACCAGCCATTCACGGAAGTTAAAAAATAGGGGTAATTGTTGGAAGTAACGGCTATATAGAGAAATAGTGGTGGGATTAAAAAAAAGGATTATTTTGAAGTATAAAGAGAAGTAGGGGTAGTTTAAGTATAGTAGGGGTAGATCGACGAATATGAAATATGGCGAATTGTTTGGATTGGGTGCTGCAATAACCAATAATTCACAATAGTAAAAAAAATAGGGGTAATTGTTGGAAGGAAGGAATCTTTATAGAGTTAGAGGTAGGATTAAAAAGAAGGTATATTTTGAAGTATTAAGAGAAGTTGGGGGTAGTTTAAGCATAGTGGGGTAGATCGAAAAATATAAAAGATGATGAATCATTTGGATTGGGTGCTGCAAAAACCAACCCTTCACAATAGTTAAAAAATAAGCGTAATTTTTGGAATTGAAGGCTATTTAGAGAATTAGGGATAGGATTAAAAAGAAGGGCTATTTTGAAGTATTAAGAGACGTAGGGGTAGTTTAAGCATAGTAGGGGTTGATCGACAAATATAAAAGATGATAAATCGTTTAGACTGGGTGATGAAAAAACCATCCCTTCAAAGAAGTTAAAAAATAAGGGTAATTGTTGGTAGTATGGGCTATTTAGAGAATTAGAGGTAGGATTAAAAAGAAGGACTGTTTTGAAGTATTAAGAGACGTAGGGGTAGTTTAAGCATAGTAGGGGTAGATCGATAAATTGGAAAGATGTTGAATCGTTTTGATTGGGTGCTACATCAACCAACCCTTCACAGAAGTTAAAAAACAAGGGTAATTGTAGGAAGTAAGGGCTATTTAGAGAATTAGGATTAGGATTAAATAGAAGGGTTGTTTTGAAGTATAAAGAGAAGTAGGGGTTGTTTAAGCATAGTAGGGGTAAATCGACGAATTTGAAAGATGATGAATCATTTGGATTGGGTGTTGCAAAAACCCACCCTTCACAGAAGTTAAAAAATAGGGGTAATTGTTGGAAGAAACGGCTATTTAGAGTATTAGGGGTAGGATTTAAAAGAAGCACTATTTTGAAGTATTAAGATAAGTGTGGGTAGTCTAAGCATAGTAGGAGTAGATCGACAAATATGAAAGATGATGAATCATTTGGGATGGGTGCTACCAAAACCAACCCTTCACATAAGTTAAAAAATAGGGGTAATTGTTGGAAGTAAGGGCTATTTAGAGAATTAGGGGTAGGATTAAAAAGAAGCGTTGTATTGAAGTATTAAGAGAAGTAGGGGTAGTTTAAACATAGTAGGGGGAAATCGACAAATATGAAACATGATGAATCATTTGGATTGGATGCTGCAAAAACCAATCCTTCACAGTAGTTAAAAAATAGGGTAATTGTTGGAAAGAAGGGCTATCCAGAGAATTAGGGGTAGGATTAAAAAAAAGGGTTGTTTTGAAGAATTAAGAGAAGTAGTGGTAGTTTAAGTATAATAGGTGTAGATCGACAAATATGAAAGACGATCAATCATTTGGATTGGGTGCTCAAAAAACCAACCATTCACAGAAGTTAAAAAATAGGGCAAATTGTTGGAAGTAAGGGCTATTTAGAGAATTAGTGGTTGGATTGAAAAGAAGGGTTATTTAGAAGTATAAAGAGAAGTAGGGGTAGTTTAAGTATTGTAGGGGTAGATCGACGAATATGAAATATGGTGAATTGTTTGGATTGGGTGCCGCAACAACCAATAATTCACAATAGTAAAAAAATAGGGAAATTGTTGGAAGGAAGCGTTATTTAGAGAATTAGAGGCAGGATTAAAAAGAAGGGCTATTTTGAAGTATTAAGAGAAGTTGGGGGTATTTTAAGCATAGCAGGTGTAGATCAAAAAATATGAAAGATGATGAATCATTTGGATTGGGTGCTGCAAAAACAAACGCTTCACAGTAGTTAAAAAATAAGGGTAATTTTTGGAACTAAGGGCTATTTAGAGAATTTTGGATAGTATTAAAAAGAATGGTTATTTTGAAGTATTAAGAGACGCAGGGGTAGTTTAAGCATAGCAGGGGTAGATCGACAAATATGAAAGATGATGAATCGTTCAGATTAGGTGATGAAAAAACCAACCCTTCACAGAAGTTAAAAAATAGGGGTAATTGTTGGAAGTAAGGGATATTTAGAGAATTAGAGGTAGGATTAAAAAGAAGGACTGGTTTGAAGTATTAAGAGAAGTAGGGGTAGTTTAAGTATAGTAGGGGTAGATCGACAAATATGAAAGATGATTAATCATTTGGATTGGGTGTTGCACAAACCGACCCTTCACAGAAGTCAAAAAATAGGTGTAATTGTTGGAGGTAAGGGCTATTTAGAGAATTAGGGGTAGGATTTAAAAGAAGGATTGTTTTGAATATCAAGATAAGTATAGGCAGTTTAAGCATAGTAGGGGTAGATCGACAAATATGAAAGATGATGAATCATTTGGATTGGGTGCTGCAAAAACCAACCTTTCACAGTAGTTAAAAAATAAGTGAAATTATGAGAACTAAGGGCTATTTAGAGAATTAGCGATAGGATTAAAAAGAAGGGCTATTATTTAAGTATTAATAGAAGTAGGGGTAGTTTAAGCATTGCAGGGGTTGATCGACAAATATAAAAGATGATGAATCGTTTGGATTCGATGATGAAAAAACCAATACTTCACAGAAGTTAAAAAATAAGGGTAATTGTTGGAAGTAAAGGCTATTTAGAGAATTAGAGGAGGATTATAAAGAAGGATTGTTTTGAAGTATTAAGAGAAGTAGGGGTAGTTTAAGCATAGTAGGGGTAGATCGACAAACATGAAAGATGATGAATCATTTGGATTGGGTTCTGCACAAACCAAACCTTCATAGAAGTTTAAAAATAGGGGTAATTATTGGAAGTAAGGGCTATTTAGAGCATTAGGAGTAAGATTTAAAAGAAATACTATTTTGAGGTATTAAGATAAGTATGGGTAGTATAAGCATAGTAGGGGTAGATCGACAAATATGAAAGACGATGAATCATTTGGATTGGGTGCTATAAAAACCAACACTTCGCAGAAGTTAAAAATAGGGGTAATGTTGGAAGTAATGACAATTTAGAGAATTAGGTGTAGGATTTAAAATAAGGGCTTTTTTGTAGTGTTAAGATAAGTAGGGGTAGTTTAAGCACAGTAGGGGTAGATCGACAAATATAAAAGATGATGAATCATTTGGATTGGGTGCTCGAAAACCCAACCCTTCACAGTAGTTAAAAAAGAGGGCAATTATGGGAACTAAGGGTTATTTAGAAAATTAGGGATAGGATTAAAAAGAAGTGATATTTTGAAGTATTAAGAGAAGTAGGGGTAGCTTAAGCATAATAGGGGTAGATCGACAAATATGAAAGATGATGAATCGTTTAGATTGGGTGATGCAAAAACCAGCCATTCACCGAAGTTTAAAAATAGGTGTAATTATTGGAAGTAAGGGATATTTAGAGAATTAGGAGTAGGATTAAATAGAAGGGTTGTTTTGAAGTATAAAGAGAAGTAGGGGTAGTTTAAGCATAGTAAGGTTAGATCGATGAATATGAAAGATGATGAATCGTTTGGATTGGGTGCTGCAAAAACCAATCCTTCACAGTAGTTAAAAAATAGGGGTAATTGTTGGAAGGAAGGGAAATTTAGAGAATTAGAGGTAGGATTAAAAATAAGGATTGTTTTGAAGTATTAAGATAAGTATGGGTAGTCTAAGCATAGTAGGAGTAGATCGACAAATATGAAAGATGATGAATCATTTGGGTTGGGTGCTACAAAAACCAACCCTTCACAGAAGTTAAAAAATAGGGGTAATTGTTGGAAGTAAGGGCTATTTAGAGAATTAGAGGTAGGATTAAAAAAAGCGTTGTTTTGAAGTATTAAGAGAAGTAGGGGTAGTTTAAACATAGTATGGGTAGATCGACAAATATGAAACATGATGAATTGTTTAGATTGGGTGCTGCCAAAATCAATCCTTCACAGTAGTTAAAAAATAGGGGTAATTGTTGGAAAGAAGAGCTACTCAGAGAATTAGGGGTAGGATTAAAAAGAAGGGTTGTTTTGAATTATCAAGAGAAGTAGTGGTAGTTTAAGCATAGTAGGTGTAGATCGACAAATATGAAAGATGATGAATCGTTTGGATTGGGTGCTCAAAAAACCAACCCTTCACAGAAGTTAAAAAATTGGGTTAATTGTTGGAAGTAAGGGCTATTTAGAGAATTAGTTGTTGGATTAAAAAGAAGGGTTATTTTGAAGTATAAAGAGAAGTAGGGGTAGTTTAGGTATAGTAGGGGTTGATCGACGAATATGAAATATGGTGAATTATTTGGATTGGTTGCTGCAACAACAATTAATTCACAATAGTAAAAAATAGGGTAATTGTTGGAAGGAAGGGATATTTAGAGAATTAGAGGTAGGATTAAAAAGAAGGGTTGTTTTGAAGTATTAAGAGGAGTTGGGGGTAGTTTAAGCAAAGCAGGGGTAGATCGAAAAATATGAAAGATGATGAATCATTTGGATTGGGTGCTCCAAAAACAAACCCTTGACAGTAGTTAAAAAATAAGGGTAATTTTTGGAACTAAGGGCTATTTAGAGAATTACGGATAGGATTAAAAAGAAGGGCTAGTTTGAAGTGTTAAGAGACGTAGGGGTAGTTTAAGCATAGTAGGGGTAGATCGACAAATATGAAAGATAATGAACCGTTTAGATTGGGCGATGAAAAAACCAACCTTTCACAGACGTTAGAAAATAGGGGTAATTGTTGGAAGGGATATTTAGAGAATTATAGGTAGGATTAAAAAGAAGGACTGTTTTGAAGCATTAAGAGCAGTAGGGGTAGTTTAAGCATAGTAGGGGTAGATCAACAAATATGAAGGATGATGCATCATTTGTATTGGATGTTGCACAAACCGACCCTTCACAGAAGTTAAAAAATCGAGGTAATTGTTGGAAGTAAGGGCTATTTAGAGAATTAGAGGTAGGATTTAATAGAAGGATTGTTTTGAAGTATTAAGATAAGTATGGGCAGTTTAAGCAAAGTAGGGGTAGATCGACAAATATGAAAGATGATGAAACATTTGGACTGGGTGCTACAAAAACCAACTCTTCACAGAAGTTAAAAAATAGGGCTAATTGTTGGAAGTAAAGGCTATTTAGAGAATTAGGGGTAGGATTAAAAGAAACGTTGTTTTGAAATATTAAGAGAAATAGGGGTAGTTTAAGCATAGTAGGGGAAGATCGACAAATATGAAACATGATGAATCGTTTGGATTGGGTGCTGCAAAAACCAATCCTTCATAGTAGTTAAAAAATAGGGGTAATTGTTGGAAAGAAGGGCTATCCAGAGAATTAGGGGTAGGATTAAAAACAAGTGTTGTTTTGAAGTATTAAGAGAAGTAGGGGTAGTTTAAGCATAGTAGGTGTAGATCGACAAATATGAAAGACAATGGTGCTAAAAAATCCAACCCTTCACAGAAGTTAAAAAACAGGGTTAATTGTTGGAAGTAAGGGCTACTTAGAGAATCAGTGGTAGGATTAAAAAGAAGGGTTATTTTGAATTAAAAGAGAAGTAGGGGTAGTTTAAGTAAGGTAGGGTAGATCGACGAATATGAAATATGGTGAATTGTTTGCATTGGGTGCTGCAACAACCAATAATTCACAATAGTAGAAAAATAGGGTAATAGTTGGAAGGAAGGGCTATTTAGAGAATTAGAGGTAGGATTAAAAAGAAGGGCTGTTTTGAAGTATTAAGAGAAGTTGGGGGTAGTTTAAACATAGCCGGGGTAGATCAAAAAATATGAAACATGATGAATCATTTGGATTGGGTGCTCCGAAAAACAACCATTCACAGTAGTTAAAAAATCAGGGTAATTTTTGGAACTAAGGGCTATTTAGAGAATTGAAGATAGGATTAAAAAGAAGGGAAATTTTGAAGTATTAAGAGACATAGGGTTGGTTTAAGCATAGTAGGGGTAGATCGACAAATATGAAAGATGATGAAATGTTTAGATAAGGTGATGAAGAAAACAACTCTTCACAGAAGTTAGAAAATAGAGGTAATTGTTGGAAGTA
The DNA here is from genome assembly GCA_030737875.1 of Allium sativum. NCBI lineage: Eukaryota > Viridiplantae > Streptophyta > Magnoliopsida > Asparagales > Amaryllidaceae > Allium > Allium sativum. The sequence goes on along the minus strand of CM060924.1, from coordinate 256,220,934 downwards.
AGGGATATTTAGAGAATTAGAGGTAGGATTAAAAAGAAGGACTGGTTTGAAGTATTAAGAGAAGTAGGGGCAGTTTAAGCATTGTAGGGGTAGATCGACAAATATGAAAGATGATGAATCATTTGGATTGGGTGTTGCACGAACCGACCCTTCACTGAAGTTAAAAAATTGGGGTAATTGTTGGAATCAAGGGCTATTTAGATAATTTGGGGTAGGATTTAAAAGAAGGAATGTTTTGAAGTATTAAGATAAGTGCGGGCAGTTTAAGCATAGTAGGGGTAGATCGACAAATATGAAAGATGATGAATCATTTGGATTGGGTGCTACAAAAACCACCCCTTCACAGAAGTTATAGAATTGGGGTATTTGTTGGAAGTAAGGGTTATTTAGAGAATTATGCGTAGAATTAAAAAGAAGCATTGTTTTGAAGTATTAAGAGAAGTAGGGGTAGTTTAAGCGTAGTTGGGGTAGATCGACAAATATGAAAATGATGAATCGTTTGGATTGGGGGGAGTGCAAAAACCAATCCTTCACAGTAGTTAAAAAATAGGAGTAGTAGTTGGAAAAAAGTGCTATTAAAGAATTAGGGGAAGGATTACAAAGAAGGGTTGTTTTCAATTATTAAGAGAAGTAGGGGTAGTTTAAGCATAGTAGGGGTTGATCGACAAATTTGAAAGATGATGAATCATTTTGATTGGGTGCTCCAAAAACCAACCATTCAATGAAGTTAAAAATAAGGTAATTGTTGGAAGTAAGGGCTATTTAGAGAATTAGTGGTAAGATTAAAAAGAAGGTTGTTTTGAAGTATAAAGAGAAGTAGTGGTAGTTTAAGCATAGTAGGGATAGATCGACGAATATGAAAGATGATGAATTGTTTGGATTGGATGCTGCAAAAACCAATCCTTCACAATTGTAAAAAAAATAGGGGTAGAACAATAAATGTGGAAGATGATGAATCATTTGGATTGGGTGAGGAAAAAACCAACCCTTTATAGTAGTTAAAAAATAAGGATAATTGTTGGAAGTAAGGGCTATTTAGAAAATTAGGGGTAAGATTTAAAAGAAGGATTGTTTTAAAGTATTAAGAGAAGTAGGGGTAGTTTAAGCATAATAAGAGTAGATCGATAAATATGAAAGATGATGAATCATGTAGATTGGGTGCTGCAAAAACCAACCCTTCACAAAAGTAAAAAAATTGGGGTTATTGTTGGAAGTAAGGGTATTTAGAGAAATAGAGGAAGGATTAAGAAGAAGAACTATTTTGAAGTATTAAGAGAAGTAGGGGTAGTTTAAGCATAGTATGGGTAGATCGAGAAATAAGAAAGATGATGAATCATTTGGACTGGGTGCTGCAAAGACCAGCCCTTCACAGAAGTTAGAAAACAGGGGCAATTTTTAGATGTAAGGGTTATTTATAGAATTATGGGTAGGATTTAAAAGAAGGACTGTTTTTAAGTATTAAGATAAGTATGTGTAGTTTAAGCATAGTAAGGGTAGATCGACAAATATGAAAGATGATGAGTCATTTGGATTGGGTGTTACAAAAACCAACCCTTTGCAGAAGTTAAAAAATAGGGTTAATTATTGGATGTAAGGGATATTTAGATAATTAGTGGTAGGATTAAAAATAAGGGTTGTTTTGAAATATTAAGAGAAGTAGGGGTAGATCGACAAATATTAAAGATGATGAATTGTTTGGATTGGGGGCTGCGAAAGCCAATTCTTCACAATAGTTCAAAAATAGGGGTAATTGTTGGAAGGAAAGGATATTTAGAGAACTAGGGGTAGGATTAAAATGAAGGGTTGTTTTGAAGTATTAAGATAAGTAGGGGTCGTTTGAGCATAGTAGGGGTAGATCGACAAATATGAAAGATGATGAATCCTTTGGACTGGGTGCTTCAAAAAACAATCCTTCACAAAAGTTAAAAAATAAGGGTAATTGTTGGAAGTAAGCTCTATTTATAGAATTATGGGTAGGATTAAAAATAAGGGTTGTTTTGAAGTATTAAGAGAAGTATGGGTAGTTTAATCACAGTATGGGTAGATTGTCAAATATTAAAGAAGATTAATCGTTTGGATTGGGTGCTGGAATAACCAACCCTTCGTAGTAGTTAAAAAAACGGGGTAATTTTTGGAAAGAAGGACTATTTAGGGAATTAGGGGTAGGATTAAAAAGAAGGGTTGTTTTTAAGTATTAAGGGAAGTAGGGGTAGTTTAAGCATAGTAGGGGTAGATCGAATAATATGAATCATTTGGATTATGTGCTCCAAAAACCAACCCTTCACAAAATTAAAAAATGGAGGTAATTGTTGGAAGTGAGGGACATTTAGAGAGTTAGAGGTAGGATTAAAAACAAGTGATGTTTTGAAGTATAAAGAGAAGTAGGGGTATTTTAAGCAATGTAGAGTTAGATCGACGAATATGGAAGATGATGAATTTTTTGGATTGGGTGCTGCAAAAACCAATCCTTCACAACAGTAAAAAATAGGGGTAATTATTGGAAGGAAGGGCTATTTAGAGAATTAGTTGTAGGATTGAAAAGAAGGGTTGTTTTGAAGTATTAAGAAAAGTAGGGGTGATTTAAGCATAGTAGGGGTAGATCGACAAATATGAAAGACAATGAATCATTTGGATTGGGTGCTGCAAAATCCAACCCTTCACAGTAGTTAAAAAATAATGGTAATTGTTGGAAGTAAGGGATATTTAGAGAATTAGGGATAAGATTAAAAAGAAGGGCTATTTGGAAGTATTAAGAGAAGTAGGGTTAGTTTAATTGTATTAGGAATAGATAGACAAATATGAAAGATGATGAATCATTTGGATAGGGTGCTGCAAACACCAGCCCTTCACAGAACTTAAAAAATAGGGGTAATTTTTAGAAGTAATGGTTATTTATAGAATTACAGGTAGGAATTAAAAGAAGGACTGTTTTGAAGTATTAAGATAAGTATGGGTAGTTTAAGCATAGTATGGGTAGATCGACAAATATGAAAGATGATGAATCATTTGGAATGGGTGCTACAAAAACCAACCCTTCGCAGATGTTAAAACTAGGGGTAATTGTTGGAGGTTAGAGATATTTAGATAATTAGGGGTAGGATTAAAAAGAAGGGTTGTTTTGAAGTATTAAGAGAAGTAGGGGTAGTTTAAGCATAGCAGGGGTAGATCGACAAATATGAAAGATGATGAAATGTTTGGATTGGGTGCTACAAAAACCAATCCTTCACAATTGTAAAAAAATAAGGGTAACTGTTGTAAAGAAGGGCTATTTAGAGAAGTAGGGGTAGGATTAAAAAGAAGGGTTGTTTTGAAGTATTAAGAGAAGTAGGGGTAGTTTAAGCATAGTAGAGGTAGATCGACAAATATGAAAGATGATGAATCGTTTGGACCGGGTGCTGCAAAAACCAATCCTTCACAAAAGTTAAAAAATAGGGGTAATTGTTGGAAGTAAGGGCTATTTAGAGAATTAGGGGTAGGAATAAAAATAAGGGTTGTTTTGAAGTATTAAGAGAAGTATGGGTAGTTTAAGCATAGTAGGGGTCGATCGACGAATATGAAAGAAGATGAATCATTTGGATCGGGTTCTGTAAAAACCAATCCTTCATAGTACTTAAAAAACAAAGGTAATTGTTGGAAAGAAGTCCTATTTAGAGAATTAGGGGTATGATTAAAAAGAAGGGTTGTTTTGAAGTAGTAATGGAAGTAGGGGTAGTTTAAGCATAGTAAGGGTAGATCGAAAAATATGAAAGATCATGATTCATTTGGATTGTGTGCTCCAAAAACCAAACCTTCACAAAATTAAAAAATGAAGGTCATTGTTGGAAGAAAGGGACATTTAGAGAATTAGGGTTAGGATTAAAATGAAGGGTTGTTTTGAATTATAAAGAGAAGTTGGTGTAGTTTAAGCATTGTAGAGGTAGATCGACGAATATGAAACATGATGAATTTTTTGAATTGGGTGCTGCAAAAAGCAATCCTTCACAATAGTCAAAAATAGGGGTAATTTTTGGAAGGAATGGTTATTTAGATAATAATGGGTACGATTAAAAAGAAGGGCCGTTTTGAAGTATTAAGAGAAGTAGGGGTAGTTTAAACATAGTAGGGGTAGATCAACAAATATGAAAGATGATGAATCCTTTGGACTGGGTGCTGCAAAAAACATTCCTTCACAAAAGTTAAAAAATAGGGGTAATTGTTGGAACTAAGGGCTATTTAGAGAATTAGGGGTAGGATTAAAAATAAGGGTTGTTTTGAAGTAATAAGAGAAGTATGGGTAGTTTAATCATAGTAGGGGTAGATCGTCAAATATGAAAGAAGATTAATCGTTTTGATTGGGTGCTGCAAAAACCAATCCTTCGTAGTAGTTAAAAAACAGGGGTAATTTCTGGAAAGAAGGACTATTTAGGGAATTAGGGGTAGGATTAAAAAGAAGGGTTGTTTTGAAGTATTAAGGGAAGTAGGGGTAGTTTAAGCATAGTAGGGGTAGATCGAATAATATGAAAGATGATGAATCATTTGGATTGGGTGCTCCAAAAACCAACCCTTCACAAAATTAAAAAATAGAGGTAATTGTTGGAAGTAAGGGACATTTAGAGAGTTAAAGGTAGGATTAAAAAGAAGGGATGTTTTGAAGTATAGAGAGAAGTAGGGGTAGTTTAAGCAATGTAGAGTTAGATCGAAGAATTTGAAAGATGATGAATTTTTTGGATTGGGTGCTGCATAAACCAATCCTTCAAAACAGTAAAAAATAGGGGTAATTGTTGGAAGGAATGGCTATTTTGAGAATTACTGGTAGGATTGAAGAGAAGGGTTGTTTTGAAGTATTAAGAAAAGTAGGTATGGTTTAAGCATAGTAGGGTAGATCGACAAATATGAAAGACGGTGAATCATTTGGATTGGGAGCTGGAAAAACCAACCCTTCACAGTAGTTAAAAAATAACGGTAATTGTTAGAAGTAAGGGCTATTTAGAGAATTAGGGATAAGATTAAAAAAAAGGCTATTTTGAAGTATTAAGAAATAGGGATAGATTAAGCATAGTAGGGGTAGATCGACAAATATGAAAGATGATAAATCGTTTGGATTTGGTGCTGAAAAAACCAACCCTTCACAGTAGTAAAAAAATAGGGGTAATTGTGGGAAGTAAGGGATGTTTAGAGAATTTGGGGTAGGATTAATAAGAAGGGTTGTTTTGAAGTATTAACAGAAGTATGGGTAGTTTAAGCATAGTACGGCTAGATCGATAAATATGAATGTTGATGAATCGTTTGGATTAGGTGCTGTAAAAACCAACCCTTCACATTAGTTTAAAAAATAAGAGTAATTGTTGTATGTAAGGGATATTTAGATAATTAGGGATATGATTAAAAAGAAGGGCTGTTTTGAAGTATAATAAGAAGTAGGGGTAGCTTAAGCATAGTAGGGGTAGACAGACAAATTTGAAAGATGATGATTTGTTTGGATTGGGTGCTACAATAACCAATCCTGTAACAACCCGAGTTTTTAATAACATGTTAACACCATAAATCAAGGCAGAATTAATTTTTAAAATAAGAATCAAAGAAAAAGGGTTGCGCCATTGCGTTTGTCTCGAAATTATTCTTGGAAACCAGTCCGAGTTTTCGAAAATCGGAGTCCGTTTGAGGGAGATATGACCCTCCGAAGTTTTAGGAATTTTCAGTATCGAAAACAGGTCGAAATTCGAATTCAAAATTCGAATTCAAACTCCAACATAGAATGTGCTTGAATTTTCCCGCCCAGGACCAGGTCGACCTAGGGGTCGACACTATGGTCGACCTCCCAGTGTAACACCCCACGTCCATTAATGTCACTCGCAAAGGGAATGCATTAACTTCCATGGAGCATTTTAAGTGAATATAGAACAGAAAATCACAACAAGACAGATATAAAGCTGTAATTGAAAATCTAAAACTTTATTTATTGCAGCAGAAGGTAAATATGTTTGGTTACATCATCAAAACCATAAACCAAAGTCAAGTACATAATATCCATCTTGATAAAACAAAGTACATAAACAGAAAGACATAATCCCCAACATCAAATTAGCCATAAATAAACGAGAAGCTGAACTTTACTTCAGCGATCCAAGCAATCTTCTAAAAGCAGTCCAAAATCAAGCTCCACTGGTGCTAGTTCCAACCTGAGCACCTAGGGGGTGAAAAAGGGAGAAAAGAGGAGGAAACAAAGGGGGTCAGACATAATGTCTGGCGAGTGCGATAACTTTAACAATATAATTAATAAAGTAACTAGGCTAAGGCATAAGTTGGAAAATAAGGAAATGATCATGAACCCTTGAGTATGGCAGAGTAAATAAGGAAACAGGATGAACAACGATATCGTTAAGCGCACCTAAACCACTATAGGATGATTACTAAACCACACCAACACTATAGGATAATTGCTATACTGCACCACCACTAGTCACCCTAAAGTTGATCCCGCCTACAAACTTAAATAATGATAATGGTAGTTTCGTGCACCCCTTGCGGCCTTCATAGGTGCCGCCTGCCCCTTTCTCCACTAGGTGTACCCACTACCCCCAAGCGATCGGTTCCCTAACTCGTAGATACCCGTGCTGGCCCCACAGTGGGGTGTATCACTCCCCAAAGTGGCAACCCAATACAACCAACAATGCACGGCTTATACCTACACGATGCAACAACGTATTACCTACCAGCCCGGGTCAACACACGCATATGAACCCGTTGGACTTGCGTTGCCACCGCTACTCCGGTTTGGCCTCTTACAGTCAAGCCCAGTATGCGTGTCCCGTCCTCAACTTGGGTCGAGCCCAAAAAGATACGTATGGTTTACTGGTTGAAACGGGCCCCCATTACTTGACACAAGCTATCCACCTAAGCTTGGTCCCCTCTAGTACATCCCACTTAACCCACTTCTTATTCATGTTTCAATTACATGTTTCAATTTTGGTTAAGTTTTTCTAATCGTATTTCCAAATACCACCCAAGGCACCACTAGATTTCACATGCCACCCAAGGTACCCACTTACCCTCATGTCTTACTACATGTTTATCTGGTTAAGTGTTTCTTAATCCATTAAGACCGTAACCCCATAATGACCTCTCACATTAGACTGACATTTGTGGCAGCTGGATTTTCCGGGCGGGTCCGGTCAGTCTTACACTACAAAAGAGCCTAACCTCGTTTCTTTACAATTGATACGTATTTAGTTTATGCCTAAGACCTCTCACATTAGACTGACATTTGTGGCAGCTGGATTTGCCGGGCAGGTCCGGGCACTACAAGAAAATATGAAATATATGGCATTATATCATAGCCTAATAGTTAACTGCTATATAAAAGTTATTAAAGAAATAATATAACAATAAATTTTGCTATAAAAAACGTCTATAATAAATAATCCGCTATGTTTGACCTTACACGTTTAAAAATGCGGGAGGCGAAATCTAAGCGGTATCCATTTGAACAAAGTAAAAAAAGGCCCTTGAATATAGAAATCCCTCCTCTTCACTATCGATCTCCAGCTAATCTGTCTTAACCTAATTCTGCCCAATTTTAATTTTTTGATTCATACCTAAAATCGATCCGTCAATTTTCAGTTCAGTCTAGCAACGATCTCTACCCTAGCTGGTTGCCATCTCCGATTCACACCAGATAACTGTTTGCCATCTCCGATTCACGCCAGGTACCTCCAGATCGACAGTGAATTTGTCTGCTAGTAGCTAATTTTTGACTCAAATCCTCAGTTAACTAGTTTACCTAACCCTTATATTTTTGTTTTTATAATATGGCCAACAATTTTTTCCTTGATTAACTTCTGATGATTTGTAAGATAAGTATGCGTTGGTAGTAATTAATCGTGGTGATATTGATATCCAGCCGTATATGCATTTTAATTTGCTATTTTCCCATAATATTGATGCATTTTTGCTTGTAAAGTTGATTCATTTGCTCCAGTTTGTTTAGAACAAGAAGTCGTAGTGATTTAGAGTTTCATTTTCCCTTTTTTTTAATCTGAAGTAGATTCCAGTATAATAAATGGTTGACTGATGCTAGAAAATTTAATGTTTCATACCTTTTTTAAAGAGAAAATACTATTTTTAAAAAATAATAAAATTGTGCTGATTGTAACCTTGCAAAATATATATGCTCGAGCATTAAAATTTATAGTTAGTTGATACTAATTTTTAGCCATTATTTATGATGAAGCTAGCAAGTCATCTTTCACTCAACCCATCACCTGTTAACTAAAAAGAATGCATATTTGTATTTTTGGATTACTTTGTGTTATCTATAAAATAGACAAATGCTTCGATGGAGTAAATGTGAGCAGGCAACGGAGTCAGTCTGAATGTCATGATCAAAGTAGTCGGTTTCGAGAGGTCGGTTATCCCCAAGGCTGGCTGGTCGGTCCCATTCTTCAGCATCTAAAGGTAGAGGTCGGTTTCGTCATCAAAGTACCTGGTCGGCCCTGCCTCTTTGATATGTTCGGTCTTTCAAATCCTAAAAGACAGGTCAATCCTGCTCATTCAAATTCTCCCGAACTTGATCGGTTCAAATCAGCAACACCAGGGAGTCGGTCTTGACATATAAGCGCAAGGTTCGCTCTTTCTTATATCGAAGGCTCCTAGTCGTTCCTTTCCTACATCAGAGCCTCCAGGTCGGTTCTGCCAAAGGTGATCGGTCCCGCCTTCCCAGAAACCTACTCGGCCTCGCTACTTCAGTTCCATGGTAGGTATTAACAAATCTGGTCGGTCGGTGATGATGTAGTCGGTTTTGGAGCATGACAACTGGCAACAGCTGGCGATGGCAGTTCTGTAAATACTCAAAAATACCGACCCAACCTCAGCACTCCATAATTACAAGCCTACCACTACCCTTAAACTTCACCTATAAATGGCCCCCTTATCCACATTTGAGAAGGAGGATTCGACTAGCCCGAAGGGCTGATAAGATCATTCCTCCAAGCTATCTTCAACTTTTATCCATGGCTTCCATAGCTTCACTCTTCACTCATCATTAAATATTCTTTTCCATTGAAGGTTCACCATTAAATTCCTACAAAATTCTATCAAAAAGGAGAGAATGAATGATGTGTTGTAAAATCATGAGAATTCGTATCATTTTGCACTTTGTAGCATGAAGTTGATAATGAAGAATGTTATATAGTGGACGTAGATCCGTATAGGATCAAACCACTTTAAAATTGTGTGCTCTGTCTTGTTGCCTTATTTTCTGTGATTACGGTTTCACATTTCTTCATACATGTTTTTCATAGTGCCTTGCCCCTGATTTGGTGACGTGTTTTCTTAGCACCTTACCTCTAATTGGGCGACGCGCTCTCAAAGCATCGTATTTGGTGTTTGATCATTTTTTGATTAAAACATTTGGCGCCCACCGTGGGGCCGTGATCACATTTTCAATCTCAATCACCCATCCGGAAATGGGATCCCTGGAAAGGCTTTCCTTGAGGTTCAAATCCATAACCGAAGTGATGGCAAAATTCAGAAAGGCGAATAGCAAATCAGTTGGAGGAGCCGAAGATATCGCCAACAACGAAGCTACACCCCAAACTAACCTTCTGGAGGTTGGCCAAAATTCCATAAGCGGAGCCGGTGTCACAAAAAGCGAGTTAGATGTTGTGGTTGCCAACATAAACCAACGAGTTGATACCGCTACCAAAGCTATGATGGAGAAATTAGATGCCATCCTTGGTGCTTGCCCTAATCCCACTCTTCCAAGGGCTCAAGTCAACATCGATGAGAAGGAAGGTTCTTCCACTTCTGACCAAAATCCTGATAATGACATGGAGGATGTTGAAGGTCGAGAACATGACAACAATGTAGCCAAGGCTCTGGACGCCAAGCCACTTACTAACAATCATTCTGTCCAATATACTCGAAATGTTGTTAATCCCAAAGGGGCACTTCCTACATCCTTGAACCATGTTGACTTGCTGAGACAGAGATCCGGTAAAGGGATCGACATTGGTGCTGCGGAACAATGCAACACTGAAGAGTATATTGCAGGACTGATTGATCAGGTTATGAAAAAGAATCAAGCTTGCAAGGATGACGAAATGGACTGGGATTTCTCTCCAAGTCGTACTCCATTCACCGAGAGGGTCCTGCAAGCAGAGTGCCCAAAGAAGTTCACTCCTCCCACCTTACCTCCATACAATGGTCTTATTGATCCCAATTATTTATTGTTCAAGTATGAGTGGGCCATGACCGCAGCTAAAGCTACCGATGGGTTGAGGTGCACTTACTTTCCTCTTTACTTGGAAGGAGCTGCCTCGCTATGATTCACAAAGCTGCCACCAAAATCCATCGATCAGTTCTCGGATCTGACTAAAAGGTTCAAAGAGCAGTTTCGCTTATATGTTGTTAAGGCTAAAGATGCCATAACCCTCTCATCGATGAAACAGAATCCCGGAGAAACTGTCAAAGCATTCCTCGATCGCTTTAATGTTTCTCTTTCCGAAGTACGAAATTCAGAGCCTCGCATAATCCTCATGCCCCTCCTTAGTGCGATAGATGAGAATAGCGAGTTCGGTAGATGGATTAAGATGAAAGAGCCGACCACGCTTGACAAGTTCTAAAAGAAAGCGGAAGAATACATGAGGTTAGACAAGGATCCTTCAGTTGGCCCAAGCAATACTACAGCGGATAAAAGGAATGATGACACCCGCAACTCTCAGGGGTAGAAACGGTTCAATGATGGGAACAGAGACAAAGCAAACAAGAAAGCCCGTTTTCCTGATCTTTCAAAGCTAACTCCCTTGAATGACTCTGTCCTAAACATCTACTTAGCCACGAAAGATACTGAGGATTATCCAGAACCTCGTCCAATGAAAGTCAGCGACCACATGCTCAAATCGGGGAAGTATTGTATCTATCACAAACAGCCTGGGCATGATACAAATGATTGTAGACAACTGAGAGTATTGATGGACGAACTGATCAAGAAACGCCATCTTCAACAGTATATTAAAAGTCTCCAGGCTACAAATCCCTCTGCAACTCCCTAGGGGCAAGAAGTTGCTCAAAACGATTCAAGGCCAATAATCGATTGACAGCCATTGTCATTCTTAATGGGCTAAGAACAAGCGATCATCATCGCTCTCTTTTTACTTACTGCTTTGTCGCTTTACATTTTGTTACATTTGAAATTTCATGTAAACAGTTTGTAATAATTGCTTGATAAGGCAATGAACAATTGTCCTGTAAACAAAAGCATATATGGTTAATCGAATTCTTTGCTTACAATGTTATGAACAATTCAAAATTCGAACTTTGCTAAGGAATGATTTCTCATTACAGGTCATCTAATAAATGCGTAGTTTCCCCAACAATCTGATTCCAAATTTCAAAGTACAAAAATATCAGCGCAACGATAAAAAGCACATCATGGAACATGAGCAGGGGAAGCTGCCAAAGGTCAGATGAAAAAATTCAATAAATACAAAGTGATACCTCATGGAGTTCCAGGCTCCTTCAGTCGGGATGCGAAAAACTCATGATAATGGATGACTTTGCCGATGACTGATGCCTGCTCTGTAACACACCGTATTTCTGTTAACACTAAAGTTGCTAATTCAAAAATAATAATAAATGTGTTAAGGGGATATGTATCTAATGTGCATACAAATTTAATAATAAATGTTGATAATGTACATTAAGAAAGTAATTATGACATAAATTGAAATAGGAGTAATTTACAGCCCTTAAATTGTGAACATAATTGGCTTCTCTTTAGAACGGACGGCTTGTATTAACCTTGGCTTCATCGACGGCTCAAATTAACTTGCAACTCTATATAAACAACATAGCTCTCACAACCTAATTCCCACAAAAAAGAAAAAAGAAGGAGCCGTCATGCTGCTGAAGAGAGACTAGGAGTAGCCGTCAAATTAAGAGTTGATTCAAAGCTTAAAACTACAACAAATAAATCAAAACAACGTCAACCTCAAAGGATAGCATCGCCTAATTCAGAATTCAGAATCCTAAATACAAGATACGTCATATGTTGTAAGTAGATTACTATTCCGATATGAATAAAAATTGAGACTTGATTTGTGTAGAATGATAATGGAATCGTACTTTAATTGTAACGATGCTAGTTCATAATTGTATGTTGTTCTGATTTTATTTTAAATGGATTTGGGATGTTGTAGTATAATTAACATGATATTGGATTAATTGTACATTTGCAATGAAAAGTAACACCCCTTGCAAGTATACGATTCATGTTGGAAATTGACATTTATATGTTGTGGTGAATAAGAAGTTGTATATATTTTGTTACAACCAAGTTGAGACTTATGTAAAAATTCACTGTTATGCCTACATGATTTAGATCTTTGTATATATATGCCTATGGTCATTTCAAGTGTAGTTGGATCCATTTGGGTAACATGATTCATACAAGTTTATGTTGGAATAGGCCTCATAATTCAAGTTAAACTATACTTTTGTGTTAGTGACAAAAGTAAGCATCTTTGTGAACATATAGTGACATTATGGAAATGACTAGTTTATGTTTAGTGTTATGCCTAAATAAAAATATGTTTTAGGCTTATGTTGTTACAAAAATATATGCTAATACAAGTGACACCTAATTTAGTTAGGTTCGTATTTTAAACGCAAGTTTACATGAATAGATTGAAACCCATGACTCATGTTTAGGTTTATGATTTATGTCAAAATTATATGCTATTACAATGCAAGTACACAAGCCCCTAATTTATGTTAGTTAAATCGCCATACTGCAAGTTCATGCACCACATAATTTATGTTAATTAAATCGCTAAATTGCAAGTTCATGCACCACTAATTTATGTTAATTAAATTGCTATATTGCAAGTACATGCACCACATAATTTATGTTAATTAAATCGCTATATTGCAAGTTCATGCACCACTAATTTATGTTAATTAAATCTCTATATTGCAAGTTCATGCACCACATAATTTATGTTAGTTAAATCGCTGTGTTGCAAGTTCATGCGTTCACACACCCCTTTTGTGTTACTTAGAATATATCATGTTCTAAGCCTCTCTTTTTTATGTTTCTAAGTTGGGATGAAATGTTGAAGCCCAACATATGTTATAATATTGCGAACATACAAACGGGGAAAATAACGCTGGGATTAATTAAAATATATGTGTTGGCATGTTTGGCACATGCCAACGACTTGTGAAATTTAAGTGGTATAAATTATTATACCCAAGAATAACGAATTTGGATAATGGGCCACAAAACATTTACATATAAAACTGAAAAGAGACAAATATGTAAACTTAGAAAATACGATATGCTTAACTCGAGGTTGAATTGAGTTGTGATGTAAACCTGCCCGGAACCGACCGGCTATCCAGTAATCACAACAATACCAATCCAATGTGGGTGGTTAAGCATTAAGCCCAATAAAGACCCGAGGTTAGACATGAGTTGTGGTGTAAACCTTCCCGGAACCGACCGGCTGTCCAGTTACCGCAACAATATCTGTCTAATGTGAGTGGTTGGTGCTTTAATTAATAACTTAAGGCTGAGTCAGGAATGATAGGGTTAAGTCAATTGAATTAATACTTAACCAAATTCAACATGTTAACTAAATTGGTGGGTAGGGTTAGGTTAATTTGGACACTTAACCAATTTAATATGTTGACTAGGAGAGTGGGTAAGGTTAAGCAAATGTTTAACCATTCTAACATGATTAAACTGTACTAGAGAGTCAGGTTAAGTTAATTAGAACACTTATCCATAGAAACATGTTAGTGAGATAAGTGATTGAGGTTAAGTTAATTAGAACACTTAACCATAGAAACATGTTAGTAAGATAAGTGATTGAGGTTAAGTTAATTAGAACACTTAACCATAGAAACATGTTAGTGAGATAAGTGATTGAGGTTAAGTTAATTAGAATACTTAACCATAGAAACATGTTAGTGAGACAAGTGATTGAGGTTAAGTTAATTAGAACACTTAACCATAGAAACATGTTAGTGAGATAAGAGATTGGGGTTAAGTTAATTAGAACACTTAACCATAGAAACATGTTAGTGGGACAAGTGATTGAGGTTAAGTAAAATTAGAACTCTTAACCATGATAATAAGTAGATTTGACAAGTGGGTTAGGATTAAGTAAGTTAGAAATACTTAACCATTATAACATGAATGATTAGAGTTAAGTAACAAAAACACTTAACTAGTGTAATTTGACTTGTAGTAAAGTAAAACGTGAATGGACAACACTTAACCATTATAACCTGTTAATGAAACAAGTAGTAGGGTTAAGTTATATAAGGAGACACTTAACCGTTGTAACAGGTTAGTTAAATAGACGGTGAGGTTAAGTTAACACAAGGAGGCAACACTTAACCAGTATAATATGACAAAAGGTATGGGTTAAGTTAACTTGAATTGACTAATGAAACTTAACCAACTTGATGAAGGAAAGAAACTAAGTAGTAAATCTTAGTAGAACACGAGAAGGAGCATACGTCCGTTTGATTCTAGAAGGCTCCAACGAATTGGGTTACGAAGCCCGAGGCTTCGAGGGGACGTGAGGGTACTCTTGGTATCCCTCTGTGAGGCTGCAGATGATCCTCCTGGGCTCACAGAGGTTAGGGTCTGCGTTAGAAGAACCAATGGTATGCCTTGGTTGCAAAATATGGCAACCTAAAGACTAGGTTTGACCAGCGTGATTCGGCGAGAAGACGGTAGCCCTGTGATAACAACTCATCGTCTAATACCATCTTGAGTCAATCGAGATACGTGAAGCGGAAAGGCGGAGAACTCCAAAAGACCATATACTTGCTATCTAGTTATGGTTGCGGATGGCCATAGGACAGTGGGGCATAGGGGGCCTGCGCGTAGTTCTCATTTTTCAAGGATGGCCTTTCATTAGTTGAGGGAGGGGTCGAGTGGAACCATAGCCACTAGAAAAAAAACAGACCTTAGCATCTGCATCGGCGGATATCTAAAAGCTCCCGACCGAGTTTCGTATTTCTAGAGTAGCCCTGACACGGAACTCGGGCCTCACATTAAAGGACATGTGCATCTAGACAAGCGATAACGATTCGCGACAGATACGTGGAAAAAGTCTTGGAACATCTACCACTCTAGGTAGTGTGTCCTAGATTAGAGGGCATTGTTCGGAAGATAGCGTAAATCCTAGATTAGATCTAGGTCAGAAACAATAAATGTAAGCCTGAAGGCAACAAAAATTACAGGGATTAGGATAACGTTATCATTACTAGTTGGGACACTAGTTAGGTGGTGCAGAGATTAGTATGGGGTACGATAGTATATTCGGTTCGAGATAACTTAACTTAGTTTAGGGTGCTTTCCCATTTCCAGCATATACTTATCATGCTCTTTTTCTTATCCATAGACTGAATAGTCACTAGACTTAATCAGGCTTTGTGTCTGACTCTACTTTTCTTTCGTCTTCTTTTCTTCCATTCCCCCCCAGGTATTTGAGGAGGGAATAGTTCATCTCAGGTTAGATTGGACCGCTGCTCTTCCCAATCTTGAAGATTCTTGAACAAAGTGCTTTGGACTCTCCTTTTCGCTGCTATGGCTGGCTTTTGCTACATTGGGGAATATAAATGTATTTTTATGCTTCTTTATTTTGTAAGACAGATGATACTCCGATATTGGAAAACAATTGTTGTACAAACTATCTTATCAATAAAGTAAAGTTTTATTTTCCGTTGTTTAATTTATGTCTGTCTTGTAATTTATCTGCATCTTTTACCCTAAATGATCCACAGAACTTAGTGCATTCCCTTTGTGAGTGACACCAACGGATGTGGGGTGTTACACGTGGTATCAGAGCCGAAGGTTACCGGATCAGATAAAAGATTTTAAAAAAAGTATTACTTTCAAACAGTTTTAAAAGAAGCATTTTCAAAAGAAAAGTTTTGTTTTAAAGGCATATTCCCCAAAGGCCATACGCACTATCTTCTGATTCTCTGTTTGAATTCTTGTCCTCTTCTTTCTTGAGTCTCTGGGGCTCCTGGCATTCTGGGAGGTAACCTCATCGCAGGGCGAAGTAGTGCCCGACTTCCATCTATAACCGTAGTAGTTTCACCGGCGGCTAGTTTTCTTTCAAGCTTAGTAGGGTTTTCTGTACGATGGAGGCAGCTTTCGAGAGATTTGTTAACATGATTACACATGAAAGAGGATGAGGAGTTTGGCTAAGGAGCACAACCCAAGGATGAGGAATTCATGGATGTAGACTTGGATCACGGAGGAGGAAGGGATTATAAAACCTAAGACAAAAGGAAGTTTCTTTAATATGGCAGAATAGGGCATATAATTAAGAACAAAGGACAAGATTTTCAGAAGGGCAAGTACATGCTTTCACCACTAAGCGTACCTAGTAGAAAGGTAGTAAAGTTCTGTTGGAAGAGTCTAGCTTTTCTGTTTGTACTCTTTCTTTTGGTTTTAGCACTTCGCATTTGTTCATATTTGCTTCCACAGTTAAGTCTCTGCACCTTAGTACTTGTATAGTAAAAGATCACAACTAGTGCTCAAGTGTTTGGTTGTTTTTGCTTAGATCATCTCACGTAGATCATCCAAATTAGGAGGAGACATTCCTCGGGTGCTTGTCTGATATTGGTTTAGGCCTTTGGGGCTTGTACTTGAGGGATGTCGAGTTCGACTAGGATGGTTTACTTGAGAGATGAATAGTTGTGGCAGGTGCTCTATATAGAGAAGGACTAACCTTAAGAGAGGTAAAAAGTACGTAGTGACCTTTTGACCCTCATAGTTATGTAATGATTGATAAGCTAAGAGGAGAGACCTCCGATCATCCTAGTATATACACTCAGTATCATGGTTGACATTTGTTTATTTTGGAAATGGAGGTCAAGAAACTTCGCAATCGTGAAGTTGAATCTGTTAAGGTACAGTTGAGTAAAGCTCAAGAAGACGTGATACAGGAGACTGAAGATAAGGCATGCGCGCCTCATACCCTTTTTCTTAAGGGTACATCCTTGATTACTTTTTTTAGGAATTCTATGCATACTAATTTCTAGCTTTTAAGGTATATCCTCTAGGACGTATCATCGATCCTTAGATAGAAGCCCTTTTGGATGTAAACATGTATTTGAAACATGTTATGGTTGATGGTTGTGAATGGTTGCTAGTGGTTGCTCGTGAATGCATATACACACGTATTAGGCACTAGATCAGCTCAGACGCCTTCATATTTCATTTACATATATGTATTTGTTTATGAATTGAACTTAATGTGCTATCATAAGGATGTTGCATTTGAGTGAATGGTTGTGCACTCATATAGAAATAATATGTATCATTAGGATTTGCATACATATTGGACGCATGGCACTGACATGATTTGCATTAAGGAGGTCAACTGAATCAGTAGACCGACTGATTTTGCATTAGATAAGGACATATACACACACTATGCATATGAACATAAAAGCATTAGAAGCCTTTAAGGACAATGGATGCCTGTGTTTGATGGCTGAGTAGATGGACGATTGGATGGTAGGATATGCATTCTACTAGACTTGAAGATTTCGGGGACGAAATCCTTTAAGGAGGGGAGAATGTAACGTCCCATATTTCTGTTAACACTAAAGATGCTGATTCAAAAATAATAATAATTGTGTAAAGGGGAGATGTATCTAATGTGCATACAAATTTAATAATAAATGTTGATAATGTACATTAAGAAAGTAATTATGACATAAGTTGAAATAGGAGTAATTTACAGCCCCTAAATTGTGAACATAATTGGCTTCTCTTTAGAACGGACGGCTTATATTAACCTTGGCTTCATCGATGGCTCAAATTAACTTGCAACTCTATATAAACAACATAGCTCTCACAACCTAATTCACACAAAAAAGAAAAAAGAAAAAAGAAAAAAAAGAAGGAGCCGTCATGCTGCTGAAGAGAGACTAGGAGTAGCCGACAAATTAAGAGATGATTAAGAGTTGGTTCAAAGCTTAAAACTGCAACAAATAAATCAAAACAAGGTCAACCTCAAAGGATAGCATCACCAAATTCAGAATTCAGAATCCTGAATACAAGATTCGTCATACGTTGTAAGTAGAGTACTATTCCCATATGAATAAAAATTGAGACTTGATTTGTGTAGAATGAAAATGGAATCGTACTTTAATTGTAACGATGCTAGTACATAATTGTATGTTGTTCTGATTTTATTATAAATGGATTTGGGATGTTGTAGTATAATTAACATGATATTGGATTAATTGTACATTTGCAATGAAAAGTAACACTACTTGCAAGTATACGATTCATGTTGGAAATTGACATTTATATGTTGTGGTTAATAAGAAGTTGTATATATTTTGTTACAACCAAGTTGAGACTTATGTAAACATAATTCACTATTATGCCTACATGATTTAGATTTTTGTATATATATGCCTATGGTCATTTCAAGTGTAGCTGGATCCATTTGGCTAACATGATTCATATAAGTTTATGTTGGAATAGGCCTCATAATTCAAGTTAAACTATACTTTTATATTAGTGACAAAAGTAAGCATCTTTGTGAACATATAGTGACTTTATGGAAATGACTAGTTTATGTTTAGTGTTATGCCTAAATAAAAATTTGTTTTAGGCTTATGTTGTTATAAAAATCATTTGCTAATACAAGTGACATCTAATTTAGTTGGGTTCATATTTTAAATGCAAGTTTACATGAATAGATTGAAACCCATGACTCATGTTTAGGTTTATGATTTATGTCAACATTATATGCTATTACAATGCAAGTACACATGCCCCTAATTTATGTTAGTTAAATCGCCATTTTGCAAGTTCACGCACCACATAATTTATGTTAATTAAATTGCTATATTGCAAGTTCATGCACCACTAATTTATGTTAATTAAATCGCTATATTGCAAGTTCATGCACCACATAATTTATGTTAATTAAATCGCTATATTGCAAGTTCATGCACCATTAATTTATGTTAATAAAATCGCTATATTGCAAGTTTATACACCACTAATTTATGTTAATTAAATCGCTATATTGCAAGTTAGCGCACCACATAATTTATGTTAGTTAAATCGCTATGTTGCAAGTTCATGCGTTCACACACCCCTTTTATGTTACTTAGAATATATTATGTTCTAAGCCTCTTTTTTTTATGTTTCTAAGTTGGGCTGAAATGTTGAAGCCCAACATATGTTATAATATTGCGAACGTACAAACGGGGAACATAACGCTGGGTTTAATTAAAATATCTGTGTTGGCATGTTTGGCACATGCCAACGACTTGTGAAATTTAAGTGGTATAAATTATTATACCCAAGAATAACGAATTTGGATAATGGGCCACAAAACATTTACATATAAAATAGAAAAGAGACAAACATGTAAACTTAGAAAATACGATATGCTTAACCCGAGGTTGGATTGAGTTGTGATGTAAACCTGCCCGGAATCGACAGGTTGTCCAGTAATCACAACAATACCTATCCAACGTGGGTAGTTAAGCATTGAGCCCAATAAAGACCCGAGGTTAGACATGAGTTGTGGTCTAAACCTGCCCAGAACTGACCGGCTGTCCATTTACCACAACAATATCTGTCTAATGTGAGTGGTTGGTGCTTTAATTAATAAATTAAGGCTGAGTCAGGATTGATAGGGTTAAGTCAATAGAATTAATACTTAACCAAATTCAACATGCAAACTAAATTGGTGGGTAGGGTTAGGTTAATTTGGACATTTAACCAATTTAATATGTTGACTAGGGGAGTGGGTAAGGTTAAGCAAATGTTTAACCATTCTAACATGATTAAACTGGACTAGAGAGTGAGGTTAAGTTAATTATAACACTTAACCATAGAAACTTTTTAGTGAGATAAGTGATTGAGGTTAAATTAATTAGAACACTTAACCATAGAAACATGTTAGTGAGATAAGTGATTGAGGTTAAGTTAATTAGAACACTTAACCATAGAAACATGTTAGTGAGATAAGTGATTGAGGTTAAGTTAATTAGAATACTTAACCATAGAAACATGTTAGTGAGACAAGTGATTGACGTTAAGTTAATTAGAACACTTAACCATAGAAACATGTTAGTGAGATAAGTGATTGTGTAACAACCCGTATTTCAATAACATGTTAAAACGAGAATCAAGGCAAAATTTAATTTTAAATTCTGAATCAAGTAAAACGGGCTATGCCATTCCGTTCGTCTCGGAAAAATACGCGAAATAGAGTCTGAGTTTTCGAAAATCGGAGTCCGTATGACCCGGTTAAGGCCCAAAGAAGTTTTCGGGAAATTTGAATTTCGAAACATGCAGAAATGGGCCAGGCGGGAAAATTCCCGCCCAGACAAGTCGACAGGCATGTCGACAGGGCTGTCGACTTGCCCTGTCGGCTGATTCTGATCTGGTGCACCTATTTTCTATCTTGGCTAGGTTTTTGGGCCTGGTTTGAAATCTGACGGTTCAGGTTGGTCCTAGGGTTAATCTAAGGGCCTAAAACTATCCTAATCTCTATAAAAAGACCATAAACCTAACCTAAAATCCCTAAAAATCAAACCTAGCAACTAGGTGCTGCCAAAATCAATTTTGATCATGGCCTCCATCTCCAATCCCTAGAGCCTATGCACTTAAATCAAGTTCAAATCAAAAGGTGCAAACTTGCTACACCAAATCAAGGCCAAATCAACATTGCTATGCGAGTTCCATGACGATTCTTCTACAAAGGAGGCACCTTTCTTAGCCAAGATGATTCATGCTCCTTTCCCTAGGCCTAACTATGTAAGTTCTAGCTACTTTTAGATGGAAACGGTAGTTTTGATAATGACATGGGATAAAATGAGGCTAAACATGATTATGCGAACTTATATGAACCTTACCTTGCCTCTTGTGTTCATGTTTATGATTTTAGGCCATGTGAGTGACTTAATCGTGCCTCTCATGCTATGCATAACCTAGTTTAACTTGCAAGTTTGGATCTTTATGCATGAAATGCTAGCATGAACCTTTAGGAACCACTTTACTTGTGAAACATTGGCTAAGGCAAGATTTTGGGGCTTATGCATGTTTATGAACCCAAACCCCTTATGCTATCATGCAAGTTTGTGGCCAAATCCTTTATGAGATTATGCATGCTTGTGGCCAATCCCCTCTTTTAAGTTGTGCATGTTTATGGCTAAACCCTTTTTGATAATATGCATGTTTGTGGCCAAATTACCTTATGACACTATGCATGTTTATGGTCAATCCCTTTATGATGTTATGCATGTGGAAACCAAGCCCTTTTTAGCATCATGCATGTTTTGAGACCAATATGTGACATAGTATCCTTACTATGTTGGCTCGCTTTGCTTGCGTTGGGAAAACACGATTTTGGGTTGTTAGATAACCATGAACATGTCGTGAAATCTTAACTTGATTATGACATGTGTTTATACTTGAAAATATGACTTGAAAGATAACATGGAAGTTGGCATGTAAGTATGCATAAAAACATGAGCTTGGGAATTTACCTATTAAGTTAGGTTTACCCTTTGGGAATTTACCTATTAAGTTAGGTCTACCCAAATGCTTGAAAACTTGTAACATGTTTTGGAAACATGATGAACTTAGATAATATAAGTGTGGCCAACTCGAGGTTGGGTTGAGTTTGTAGCATAAATCTACCCGGACCCGCCCGGCTTAACTAGTAGCTACAAACAATAGGATCCAATGTGAGAAGTTGGTCATGTCGCGCTTAAGACCCGAGGTTAGACTAAGTTGTGGTGTAAATCTATCCGGACCCGCCCGGCTTAACTAGTAACCACAACAAGGTCTAATGTGAGGGGTTAAGAGCGCATTAATTAAATTAATGCCACATGATAAGGTTAAGTAAATTTGACTAATGACACTTAACCGATATGACACGAATGGGTAGGTTAAGTGGGACCGGACTTGATTTCTTAATGACACTTAACCATGCTAGATGATTAGGGGATGAGGTTAAGTAATTTACACTTAACCAATCCGACTTGGTAATTAGATGGGGTTAAGTAATTAAGACTTAACTAACCTAACCACGGTAATTAGATGGGGTTAAGTAATCCACACTTAACTAATCTAAACACGGTAATTCGATGGGGTTAAGTTAAACACTTAACCAATTTAAACTTGGTAATTCAATGAGGTCAAGTAACCCATACTCAACCAACTTAACTTGGTAATTTAATGGGGTTAAGTTAAACACTTAACTAATTTAACATGATGATTTGATGAGGTTAAGTGACCTATACTTAACCAATCTAACTCGTTAATTTGATGAGGTTAAGTTAACCTATACTTAACCAATCTAACGTGAAAACATGATAAGGCTAAGTCACGAATCACTAGAATACGCTTGACCGATTTGACTCGGTAATTTGACAAGGTCGAGTTAATTTATATAATTAACCAATCTAAAATGATAATTAGACGAGGTTAAGTTATGGATTGATTAATATACTTAGCCAACTTGACACATTGTTTGTAGGGTTAAGTCTTGGACTTGGATACTTAGCCAATTTTGACATGGTTTGTAGACGGGCTAAGTTATGAACTTAAGTGACACCTAACCCATTAGATAAACCCTAATTCGGAGGATTAGGTAAATAACCATAGTTAACAAGGATTATGGAAATAAGGCTAAGTGGTAAACCTTAGTTAAGGGAAACTAAGTAATAATTCTTAGCCAAGGAAATGTGGACCACCTCTTAGATAGATGAGTAACCCGATACGGTAGGTCATCGTTTAAGTATACGTGTAGGAGCAGGCTATCTGATTTAGATAAAGGCTCCAGCGAAGTGGGTAACGAAGCAGCGGCTTCGGGGAACGTGAGGATATTCTTGGTGTCCCTCTGTGAGGTCGCAGATGATCATCCTGGGCTCACAAGAGGTTAAGGTCTGCGTTAGAAGAACCAAGAGTATGCCTTGGTTGCTATACGAGCGACCTAAAGACTGGGATGGATAGTAGTGAGTCAACGAATACATGATAGTGCCCTAGATAGCAAGTTTGTCGATCATCTACCATCTTGAGTCAAGCGTGTACGTACGGAAAGGCAGGGAACACCCAACAGACCATAATTGCTATCTAATTATGGGTGAGGTAGGCCGTAGGATGTGGGCTGGCCGGAGTGTAGTTCTCATGCAAGATTATCTCTTGTGTTGCCTTTCACAAGTTGAGGGAGGGGTCTCGTGGGAGCATAGCCACGTGTAGAAAGCAGACCTTAGTATCTGCATCGGCAGATAAATCTAAAGCTCCCGACCGAGTCCTGTATTTCTTGTTTTGCCCTGTGACAGGACTCGGATGGCACGATGTGATACATGTGCATACAGTTATAGAAAAATGATTCACGATGAATGCGTGGGAAAAAGGGCGCGGTTGAGGGTTAGCGTAATCCCTAGTGGTCTAGGTGGTTTAACCCAAACCGAAATACGAAAGCGTGCAATAGGTAAGCGTAATCCCTAGTGGTGCTAGGTGGCGTAAGTCCTAGTAGTTCAAACGATGATTCATATGGAAGAGCCTAGCTAGAACAAGGGTGACAGTCCAAACGATTTCAAGGATAATACGACATGAGGAAGCCCGTACGAGGTACGGCAAAGGACTGAACTTATATACATGGAAAGAAACATATGATTTGAGTAACCTATATATGCGATATTAGGTTGACATGGACCATTACACGACTTTGAGCACGGGACATTCATGGTTAACACATGACGCGGGTAGGGATACTAGTATGAGAGGTGCAGAGCAAATATACATGTTAGAACTAGGAAGAATATACATAATTGATACCGTGGGATGTTAGACGGGGTAGATACCTTAGGATAATGTACTCGATAGAAATCTGACGATGTGATACCTTGACTTATCATAACACCGTAGTTTATCATGATACCTTAGTTTACCTTGCCGCAGTAGTTCAACCGGCTACCCTGGTTTATCTATCTTGTAGTTATCCTTATGTTTACTTTCAGTTTATGCATGTCATGTTACCTTTACCTGTTTTTATACTGGAAGTAGATAGGACTTACTCAGTCTTTTTGACTGACCCGTTTTGTTTCGCCTCTTTTCTTCCGTTCCCCCCACCCCAAGTTTCAGGGAGGAAACAATGCTGTTTAGTTCGGACTTCTTTTGCTTGAAGGTCATCATGGATGGCTTGGACTTCTCTTGGCTATGGCTACTTTACTGTTTTACTTGGGGAATAATTTATTAAATAGTCTTTATGCTTCTTTACTATTGCAAGACAGGTTTTGATGTACTCTGATGTAAAAGGCTTTAGACCCTATTTATTCATGTTATGAAAGTTTGATTTTACTTTCGCTATTTATATATGTTCTGTCTTGTGATATTTCTGTGCATGTTTATCAATAATGCCCCTCTAAAGCTAGTGCAGTCCTTTGCGAGTGACCCTAGTGGAGGCGGGGTGTTACATTTGGTATCAGAGCAGAAGGTTACCAGACTGGGCAAAAGTTTTTAAAGACCTTCTGAAAACTATTTGAAAATCGTTTACAAAGAAGCATTTTTCAAGAAAATTTTCTTTTAAAAGAAAAAGGCTATTCCCCAAAGGCCATTAGCACTATCCTTGTTTCCTTAATTGAGTCTCTTTTCCTTTCTTTCCTCCATCTGTAGTCACAGTAGTTTTAACTGCGACTAGTCTTTTCTACCTGTGAAAGTGCTTTCCATACGATGGAGGTGGTTCTCGAGAGACCAGTGACCGCGTTATAAGAAAGGATCGTGAGAAAGAAGGATAAAGGATACGAGCTTAAGGATGAGCAACTTGTTGGTATGGCTTAGTCCTCAAAGGAGGGAGAGAGATGAACAATGAAACCCATGACGAGAGAGTACCTTTGGCATGGTAAAACGGGGCGGATAGTTAAGTATTATGGGACAAGGACAAGATCATCGGGAGGGCAGTAGTATGCTCTCATTTCTAGAGTACCTTGGAAGGAGGGTAACGATCTTGTCAAAGGTTTAGCTTTTCTTCTCCATCATCCCGTTAGGACTTCGTTGTTCGTATCATTTAAGTCTGCTTCGGTAGTTGAGTCTCTGCACCTTAAGTACTAGCGTAATAGAGGATCCCATTTTTGTCTCAAAGTCCTATTGGAGAATCAGTCCATTTATACATGACTTGTTTGGATTTGGGAATGTCTATGCCAAGTGTTGAGTTTGGAAATAATGCTTATGTTTATAAGCTATGGATGGATTCTAGGGATGAAGTGGTTATCCAGTAGGGGGTGCCACTCTCGGTTTTGATAGGAGGGTAGTTAGACCTTTTGACTATGCCTTGGTGATGCCCTCGAAGTATCGTGTAACCTTTTTGAGGTTCTGTCACGACTAGTTACTTAGAATCCCTTGATGCCTTATTGGAAATTTGAAGCCTGATCGAGTGGTGTTCGCCGATAAGACGGATGGTTTACTTCATTTATGCATGGGTTATAGAGATCACCCTAGTAAGTGCGCTTGATAACCTGGTTGGCATCTGTTTACTTTCAAGAGGAAGTTCTTCTACGAGAAATACCCTGTGGTACGAGGTCCGAGATTCACTAGTGAATTTTGGAAAGCCTACATGAGATCATGAGTACGCAGTCATATTTGCGTCAAGTATTCTAGGAAAAGGATAAGTGCAAGTGGAACGAGAGGCGACGAAGAAATGAGTTCCAGCTCATGTTATGGAAACAGGAATAAGAAGCTACAAAATCGCGAAGTTAAAAGACGACTTTGATGGTCAAAGACTAGATACGCGCATGCTATCTCTTTTTGGGAGTATTTCCTTGATCCCTGTTTTCTGAAGAGCTTACTTGTAGGCTATCTTTTGTGGACATCCTCTCGGTCCTATTTTCTGTTACAAACCCCGTAAGGAGTTTGTCCTGTTTATCTTCTCGACCCTGTTTCAGGGAATCCTAGGTAGAACCCTATGGATGTAAACATGTATTTGAAACATGTTATGATTGATATGGTTGCAAGTGGTTGCTCGTGGATGCGCGAATACACATTAGATACTAGCTCGACTCGGTCACATTTCATATTGCATATACACGAGTATTTATACTTATTTATGGATGAAATCGAATGTATTATCATGTGGTTGTCACATATGAATGAATGATTGTGCACGCATATAGTATCTATATGACTAGGACTATTTGCATACATGTTGGATTCATGGCACTATACATATTTTTGCATTAGAAAGATTATCCAGGCCTGATCATTAGCATTAGCTAAGGAACATGTACACACACATTTTGCATATATTCATACAGCATTAGAAATCATCTAAGGACAATGGTTTCTTGTGGATGATGTTTTGAGTAGATGGATGGTGGATGGTAGGATATGTTCTTCCTAACTTAGAGATTTCGGGGACGAAATCCTAAAAGGTGGGGAGAATGCAACAACCCGTATTTCAATAACATGTTAAAACGAGAATCAAGGCAGAATTTAATTTTAAATTCTGAATCAAGTAAAGCGGGCTATGCCATTGCGTTCGTCTCGGAACAATACGCGAAATAGAGTCTGAGTTTTCGAAAATCGGAGTCCGTATGACCCGGTTAAGGCCCAAAGAATTTTTCGGGAAATTTGAATTTCGAAACATGCAGAAATGGGCTAGGCTGGAAAATTCCCGCCCAGACAAGTCGACAGGCATGTCGACAGTCGACAGGCATGTTGACAGGCATGTCGACAGGCATGTCGACTTGCCCTGTCGGCTGATTCTGATCTGGTGCACCTATTTTCTATCTTGGCTAGGTTTTTGGGCCTGGTTTGAAATCTGACGGTTCAGGTTGGTCCTAGGGTTAATCTAAGGGCCTAAAACTATCCTAATCTCTATAAAAAGACCCTAAACCTAACCTAAAATCCCTAAAAATCAAACCTAGCAACTAAGTGCTGCCAAAATCAATTTTGATCATGGCCTCCATCTCCAATCCCTAGAGCCTATGCACTTAAATCAAGTTCAAATCAAAAGGTGCAAACTTGCTACACCAAATCAAGGCCAAATCAACATTGCTATGCGAGTTCCATGACGATTCTTCTACAAAGGAGGCACCTTTCTTAGCCAAGATGATTCATGCTCCTTTCCCTAGGCCTAACTATGTAAGTTCTAGCTACTTTTAGACGGAAACGGTAGTTTTGATAATGACATGGGATAAAATGAGGCTAAACATGATTATGCGAACCTATATGAACCTTACCTTGCCTCTTGTGTTCATGTTTATGATTTTAGGCCATGTGAGTGACTTAATCGTGCCTCTCATGCTATGCATAACCTAGTTTAACTTGCAAGTTTGGATCTTTATGCATGAAATTCTAGCATGAACCTTTAGGAACCACCTTACTTGTGAAACATTGGCTAAGGCAAGATTTTGGGGCTTATGCATGTTTATGAACCCAAACCCCTTATGCTATCATGCAAGTTTGTGGCCAAATCCTTTATGAGATTATGCATGCTTGTAGCCAATCCCCTCTTTTAAGTTGTGCATGTTTATGGCTAAACCCTTTTTGATAATATGCATGTTTGTGGCCAAATTACCTTATGACACTATGCATGTTTATGGTCAATCCCTTTATGATGTTATGCATGTGGAAACCAAGCCCTTTTTAGCATCATGCATGTTTTAAGACCAATATGTGACATAGTATCCTTACTATGTTCGCTCGCTTTGCTTGCGTTGGGAAAACACGATTTTGGGTAGTTAGATAAACATGAACATGTCGTGAAATCTTAACTTGATTATGACATGTGTTTATACTTGAAAATATGACTTGAAAGATAACATGGAAGTTGGCATGTAAGTATGCATAAAAACATGAGCTTGGGAATTTACCTATTAAGTTAGGTTTACCCTTTGGGAATTTACCTATTAAGTTAGGTCTACCCAAATGCTTGAAAACTTGTAACATGTTTTGGAAACATGATGAACTTAGATAATATAAGTGTGGCCAAGTCGAGGTTGGGTTGAGTTTGTAGCATAAATCTACCCGGACCTGCCCAGCTTAACTAGTAGCTACAAACAATAGGATCCAATGTGAGAAGTTGGTCATGTCGCGCTTAAGACCCGAGGTTAGACTAAGTTGTGGTGTAAATCTACCCGGACCCACCCGGCTTAACTAGTAACCACAACAAGGTCTAATGTGAGAGGTTAAGAGTGCATTAATTAAATTAATGCCACATGATAAGGTTAAGTAAATTTGACTAATGACACTTAACCGATATGACACGAATGGGTAGGTTAAGTGGGACCGGACTTGATTTCTTAATGACACTTAACCATGCTAGATGATTAGGGATTGAGGTTAAGTAATTTACACTTAACCAATCCGACTTGGTAATTAGATGGGGTTAAGTAATTAAGACTTAACTAACCTAACCACGGTAATTTGATGGGGTTAAGTAATCCACACTTAACTAATCTAAACACGGTAATTCGATGGGGTTAAGTTAAACACTTAACCAATTTAAACTTGGTAATTCAATGAGGTCAAGTAACCCATACTTAACCAACTTAACTTGGTAATTTAATGGGGTTAAGTTAAACACTTATCAAATTTAACATGATGATTTGATGAGGTTAAGTGACCTATACTTAACCAATCTAACTCGTTAATTTGATGAGGTTAAGTTAACCTATACTTAACCAATCTAACGTGAAAACATGATAAGGCTAAGTCACGAATCACTTGAATACGCTTGACCGATTTGACTCGGTAATTTGAAAAGGTCAAGTTAATTTATATAATTAACCAATCTAAAATGATGATTAGACGAGGTTAAGTTATGGATTGCTTAATATACTTAGCCAACTTGACACATGGTTTGTAGGGTTAAGTCTTGGACTTGTATACTTAGCCAATTTTGACATGGTTTGTAGACGGGCTAAGTTATGAACTTAAGTGACACCTAACCCATTAGATAAACCCTAATTCGGAGGATTAGGTAAATAACCATAGTTAACAAGGATTATGGAAATAAGGCTAAGTGGTAAACCTTAGTTAAGGGAAACTAAGTAATAATTCTTAGCCAAGGAAATGTGGACCACCTCTTAGATAGATGAGTAACCCGATACGGTAGGTCATCGTTTAAGTATACGTGTAGGAGCAGGCTATCTGATTTAGATAAAGGCTCCAGCGAACTGGGTAACGAAGCAGCGGCTTCGGGGAACGTGAGGATATTCTTGGTATCCCTCTGTGAGGTCGCAGATGATCATCCTGGGCTCACAAGAGGTTAAGGTCTGCGTTAGAAGAACCAAGAGTATGCCTTGGTTGCTATACGAGCGACCTAAAGACTGGGATGGATAGCAGTGAGTCAACGAATACATGATAGTGCCCTAGATAGCAAGTTCGTCGATCATCTACCATCTTGAGTCAAGCGTGTGCGTACGGAAAGGCAGGGAACATCCAACAGACCATAATTGATATCTAATTATGGGTGAGGTAGGCCGTAGGATGTGGGCTGGCCGGAGTGTAGTTCTCATGCAAGATTTTCTCTTGTGTTGCCTTTCACTATTTGAGGGAGGGGTCTTGTGGGACCATAGCCACGTGTAGAAAAGCAGACCTTAGTATCTGCATCGGCAGATAAATCTAAAGCTCCCGACCGAGTCCTGTATTTCTTGTTTTGCCCTGTGACAGGACTCGGATGGCACGATGTGATACATGTGCATACAGTTATAGAAAAACGATTCACGATGAATGCGTGGGAAAAAGGGCGCGGTTGAGGGTTAGCGTAATCCCTAGTGGCCTAGGTGGTTTAACCCAAACCGAAATACGAAAGCGTGCAATAGGTAAGCGTAATCCCTAGTGGTGCTAGGTGGCGTAAGTCCTAGTAGTTCAAACGATGATTCATATGGAAGAGCCTAGCTAGAACAAGGGTGACAGTCCAAACGATTTCAAGGATAATACGACATGAGGAAGCCCGTACGAGGTACGGCAAAGGACTGAACTTATATACATGGAAAGAAACATATGATTTGAGTAACCTATATATGCGATATTAGGTTGACATGGACCATTACACGACTTTGAGCACGGGACATTCATGGTTAACACATGACGCGGGTAGGGATACTAGTACGAGAGGTGCAGAGCAAATATACATGTTAGAACTAGGAAGAATATACATAATAGATACCGTGGGATGTTAGACGGGTAGATACCTTGGGATAATATACTCGATAGAAATCTGACGATGTGATACCTTGACTTATCATAACACCGTAGTTTATCACGATACCTTAGTTTACCTTGCCGCAGTAGTTCAACCGGCTACCCTGGTTTATCTATCTTGTAGTTATCCTTATGTTTACTTTCAGTTTATGCATGTCATGTTACCTTTACCTGTTTTTATACTGGAAGTAGATAGGACTTACTCAGTCTTTTTGACTGACCCGTTTTGTTTCGCCTCTTTTCTTACGTTTCCCCCCCCCCCCCCCAGGTTTCAGGGAGGAAACAATGCAGTTTAGTTCGGAATTCTTCTGGTTGAAGGTCATCATGGATGGCTTGGACTTCTCTTGGCTATGGCTACTTTACTGTTTTACTTGGGGAATAATTTATTAAATAGTCTTTATGCTTCTTTACTATTGCAAGACAGGTTTTGATGTACTCTGATGTAAACGGCTTTAGACCTTATTTATTCATGTTATGAAAGTTTGATTTTACTTTCGCTATTTATATATGTTCTGTCTTGTGATATTTCTGTGCATGTTTACCAATAATGCCCCTCTAAAGCTAGTGCATTCCTTTGCGAGTGACCCTAGCGGAGGCGGGGTGTTACAGATTGGGGTTAAGTTAATTAGAACACTTAACCATAGAAACATGTTAGTGAGACAAGTGATTGAGGTTAAGTAAAATTAGAACTCTTAACCATGATAACAAGTTGATTTGACAAGTGGGTTTGGATTAAGTAAGTTAGAAATACTTAACCAATATAACATGAATGATTAGAGTTAAGTAACAAGAACACTTAACCAGTGTAATTTGACTTGTAGTAAAGTTAAACGTGAATGGACAACACTAAACCATTATAACCTGTTAATTAAACAAGTAATAGGGTTTAGTTATATAAGGAGACACTTAACCGTTGTAACAGGTTAGTTAAACAGATGGTGAGGTTAAGTTAACACAAGGAGGCAACACTTGACCAGTATAATATGACAAAAGGGATGGGTTAAGTTAACTAGAATTGACTAGTGACAATTAACCAAACTGATGAAGGAAAGAAACTAAGTAGTAAATCTTAGTAGAACACGACAAGGAGCGTACGTCCGTCTGATTCTAGAAGGCTCCAACGAATTGGGTTACGAAGCCCGAGGCTTCGAGGGGACCTGAGGGTACTCTTGGTATCCCTCTATGAGGCTGCAGATGATCCTCCTGGG
Source organism: Allium sativum (assembly GCA_030737875.1). NCBI lineage: Eukaryota > Viridiplantae > Streptophyta > Magnoliopsida > Asparagales > Amaryllidaceae > Allium > Allium sativum. The sequence goes on along the minus strand of CM060924.1, from coordinate 256,189,527 downwards.
CTCACAGAGGTTAAGGTCTGTGTTAGAAGAACCAAGGGTATGCCTTGGTTGCAAAATATGGCAACCTAAAGACTAGGATGAACCAGCGTGATTCGGCGAGAAGACGGTAGCCTTGTGATAGCAACTCGTCGTCTACCTACCATCTTGAGTCAATCGAGATAAGTGAAGCGGAAAGGCGGAGAACTCCAAAAGACCAAATACTTGCTATCTAGTTATGTTTGCGGATGGCCATAGGATAGTGGGGCATAGGGGGGCCTGCGCGTAGTTCTCATTTTTCAAGGATGGCTTTTCATTAGTTGAGGGAGGGGTCAAGTGGGACCATAGCCACTAGAAAAAAACAGACCTTAGCATCTGCATCGGCGGATATTTGAAAGCTCCCGACCGAGTTCCGTATTTCTAGAGTAGCCCTGACATTGATTTCGTGCAGCATATTACAGGACATGTGCATCTAGACAAGCGATAATGATTCGCGACACATACGTGGAAAAAGTCTAGGAACATCTACCACTCTGGGTTGTGTGTCCTAGATTAGAGGGCATTGTTCGGAAGATAGCGTAAATCCTAGATTAGATCTAAGTCAGAAACAATAAATGTACGCCTGAAGGCAACAAAAATTACAGGGATTAGGATCACGTTATCATTACTAGTTGGGACGCTAGTTAGGTGGTGCAGAGATTAGTATGGGGTACGATAGTATATTCGGTTCGAGATAACTTAACTTAGTTTAGGGTGCTTTCCAATTTCCAGCATAAACTTATCATGCTCTTTTTCTTATCCATGCACTGAATAGTCACTAGACTTACTCAGGCTTTATGTCTGACTCTACTTTTCTTTCGTCTTCGTTTCTTCCGTTTCCCCCCCCCCCAGGTAGTTGAGGATGGAATAGTTCCGCTCAGGTTAGAATGGGCCGCTGCTCTTCCCAAGCTTGAAGATTCTTGAACAAAGTGCTTTGGACTCTCCTTTTCGCTGCTATGGCTGGCTTATGCTACATTGGGGAATATAAATGTATTTTTATGCTTCTTTTTTTTGTAAGATAGATGATAATCTGATATTGGAAAACAATTATTGTACAAACTATCTTATCAATAAAGTAAAGTTTTATTTTTCGCTGTTTAATTTCTGTCTGTCTTGTAATTTATCTGCATCTTTTACCCTAAATGCTCCACAGAACTTAGTGCATTCCCTTTGTGAGTGACACTAACGGATGTGGGGTGTTACACGCTCCGTGAGACAAGCACAAAGCGAAACCTCATGGAGGTCCAGGCTCCTTCAGTCGGGAGACGAAACACTCATAACGATGAGTGGAGTAACCGATGACTGATGCCCACTCCATGAGGCTAAGACCAAGACCTCTCCGGGGGCAAAAAACCAAAGATCTCTCCGGAGGAAAAAAAAACCAAAGACCTCTTCGGGTGTAGTTCCTTAACTTCACGGAGGTCCAGGCTCCTTCAGTCGGGATGCAAAACACTCATGACGATGAGTGAATAAGCCGATTACTGATGCCCGCTTCATGAATCTAACCTTTACCTTAACCTCACGGAGGTCCAGGCTCCTTCTGTCGAGATGCGAAACACTCATGACAATGAGTGGCTTAGCCGATGACTGATGCCCGCTCCATGAATCCAACCATTGCCTTAACCCGATGACCTCATGGAGGCTCAGGCTCTTTCAGCTAGAATGTAGGGCATAAAATGATAAATGACTCGGCCTAAAACCTATACCCTCTTCATGATATTAAACAAATCCTTCCAACAAAGAAGATCAATAACGACCTATTAACGGGGGCATCAATGCCAAGTGCTTCTCCAGAAGGAGTCAATCACAGATATGTATTTTCCATATATAAAATATGATGTGTAATCAAGTTTGAATTGAATGACGTGTTTGCGCAAAAGATTTGTCATAAGGTCAAAACCATCAAATCAACCAATACCAGCGCAAACATATTTTTCAGTTTAAAATGAAAAACAGGTTAAATCGTTCCTAGTAAACTAACCCGATATCAATATGGACGATTGATATTGAGTATAAGTCCAAAAGTTTATGTAATCGCTCGTTAAGTTGGCAGAATAAGCAACACAAAGCACAACTAAGCTACTACGTCATCAATCACAACTCTTTAAAAAGCAAAAAGTATCAAGAGACATAAAGTATCAGGCGGGGACTGGAACTAGCATATTACATCCAGTCTGGTAGCATCAGAAAGCCAAAAGAAAGAACGGTCAAGGCACAAGATCACTCCTCATCATCAGGAAGAGATGGACCAGCATTCCCCTCTTGTCCTAGAAGCTCTGCAATCATCCTATCTCTGGATTTGAGATCCTGGATGAGATGATTTTGACTTTCTCTAAGAGGAATATGTGTTTGACATGTTCGCGATTTATTCCTTGGAGGTTGCTAACCAGGTCACGCCATCCTGTCAGGCCTTTGGCCATGTAATTGCTAAGCATATCAAACTGCTTCTCTACCGAGTTTTTTGTTTTATCAAGCTGCTCAAGCACTTCAGTCTAGAGGGAGTTTACATCATTTGAAAGTACTCGATAATCTGATGGATCAATGTCAGGGTTGGTCGATACTCCACCAAAGTACTATCCTTCGAATCTGGTCGCAAGTTCAGGATGGCAAGGCTTGACGTAGTAAGAAGGCCTATTGATGATAGCTTGGAGTTCATCCAGGGAGAGGGCTTTTATGACAAGACTGTTAGCTGAAGAATGAGTTTCTGGCATAGGGGATTTGTCAGCTCGATGTCTTTTCCTCAAATTTTCCACATCCTCTGGAGGTCTTCCAGTAACATTGCGATTGCCTGCGATCCTGCACAAGGGCATCATGTCTGTTAGGCCATAAAAGAGGATACAAGTTCTGGATCATCTATTAATCACCCACGAAATATAGAAAGAGTGGTTTAAATAGAATCCATCTAGGTCAGATTTCGGGCAAGCATATTCCAGATCAAGCAATAAACTGACTAGCTCCTGGTCGGTTTCAAGCTAAACAGGATTTTGTCCAACAGCATAACAGGTCGGTCCTGGGTATTGATTTGGACGGTCGAACAAATCAAGAGGGCCACGTCAAACAGTAAGGACAGACCCCAAGCACGAGTATATAAAAAACCGACCCAAACATAAATGATACAACCAGCACAAAGCATGAAAAGTATAATGGGATGGTTTTAACAAAGAATGAAGTCTTTACCACAATTTGTTAACTCGAGCATTTAAGAAAATGAATGGTGAGCATTATTACAAAGGTAAAGATACTATGAAGTCAAACATTTTGGTTTAACCATCCACAATCTTAAGTGAAGCTGAAACCCAAGATCAACCATTCTGAACTGTTATATTAAAGCATGGCTATTCCAATCTGTTCGTTTTTCCTAAGTTATACCAAAGAAATCCCAACTTGCAATGACCAAGATCAGGTATTGAATAAATTTAAAAGCATATATACCTGTGATTAGTCAAGCTCTCAAGGTTTTGAAGAGATCACGAGTTTCGAAAAGCTAAGTTCGAGATGCAAGAACGCAGTGGTTTGGGCTGAAGAACAAAATCAGTGCGAATTAAGATGAAGTTTCAAATTAAAAGAAGCGTAAAAAGAGATTGGTAATTTACCTTAGTGAGGAGCTTCCGCCATTAAAAAGAAATCTGGTTGAGTTTTTGAGGAATGGGAAAAGCCACAAATGAAAAGAGGGTTTAAACAGCCGATGGGCTAACATGGCCTACTCCCAATAAGCCCACAAAGAACGACCGTACGAATTCCAGACCGACTCCTGGACAAGGGCAGAAGATCACGATCATCAGCATATTTCAAAGTCCATAATGTTTTAATATAAAATATTACGAACTCCGAGGGGAAAATGTTATCTATAAAATAGATAAATGCTTCGATGGAGCAAATGTGAGCAGGCAACGGAGTCGGTGTGAATGTCATGATCAAAGTATTCGGTTTCGAGAGGTCGGTTCTCCCCAAGGCAGGCTGGTCGGTCCGTTTCTTCAGAATCTAAAGGAAGAGGTCGGTTTCGTCATCAAAGTACCTGGTCGGCCCTGCTTCTTTGATATGTTCGGTCTTTCGGATCCTAAAAGACAGGTCAATCCTGCTCATTCAAATTCTCCTGAACCTGATCGGTTCAAATCAGCAACAGCAGGGGGTCGGTCTTGACATATAAGTGCATGGTTCGCTCTTTCTTATATCGAAGGCTCCTGGTCGTTCCTTTCCTACATCAGAGCCTCCAGGTCGGTTCTACCAAAGGTGATCGTTCTCGCCTTCCCAGAAACCTACTCGGCCTCACTGCTTCAGTTCCATGGTAGGTATTAACAAATCTGGTCGGTCGGTGATGATGTATTCGGTTTTAGAGCATGACAACTGGCAACAGCTGGCGATGGGAGTTCTGTAAATACTGAAAAATACCGACCCAAACTCTGCACTCCATAATTACAAGCCTTCCACTACCCTTAAACTTCACCTATAAATAGTCCCCTTCTCCGCATTTGAGAAGGAGGATTCGACTACCCCGAAGGGCTGCTAAGATCATTTCTCCAAGCTATCTTCAAGCTTTATCCATGGCTTCCATAGCTTCACTCTTCACTCATCATTAAATCTTCATTTCCATTGAAGGTTCACCATTAAATTCCTACAAAATTCTATCAAAAAGGAGAGAATGAATGATGTGTTTTAAAATCATGAGAATTCATATCATTTTGTACTTTGTAGCATGAAGTTGATAATGAAGAATGTTATATAGTGGACGTAGATCCATATAGGATCGAACCACATTAAAATTGTGTGCTCTCTCTTGTTGCCTTATTATCTGTGATTACGGTTTCACATTTCTTCATACATGTTTTTCATAGTGCCTTGCCCCTGATTTGGTGACGTGTTTTCTTAGCACCTTACCTCTAATTGGGCAATGCGCTCTCAAAGCTTCTTATTTGGTGTTTGATCATTTTTTGATTAAAACACTTTGTAGTAACGGTGGTTTTTTTAGTTAAGTCTAAGTGTCGTAGAGCATATTAAATTTGGTTGGGTAGAAAATAATACCGAGATCCTATAATTTAAGATATCATATTTTATGGGTTTTGTTAGTTTAGAATAATATTGTACGAGTTGATGAGTCTACGATTAGTAAGTAAAGCTGTTCCTTAGACTATACTCCCAAAATTAGTTGTGACCATATTTCATGAACAACTATAGATAAGTATTATGTTGAGACTCAAAGTTATATTTGAAAAAGCTCTCTGAAATCTCTGTTGCATGTTCGAACAGCTATGGCCCTAGCTTCACATCATTAGTAGCTTTTAATTTTCGTTTCAATACAGCAGCTTTGCATGTCTCTATCATCAGTGTGTTCAGTTCCTATCTACTGCAACATTGCACCAGCATCTTCTATTCACGCCTACTGTAACAGAACACTAGGTAGCAATGTGAGTGATGCAACAGAGCACTATCTTTTCATGTTTTTGATCGCTACGTGCTCTCCTTGTATGTTTTTAAGTTAGTTAATTATAAAGTATCGATTGCTTCTCTTGTAGCTTGTTAGAAACCTTACAGTATATTTCAACTTGATTATCATTAGCGTATTTGAGAGTCGCAGATGACGTCGGTTTTACAAGATGGACATAATGCAATTATCATCAAACCTGTAAGTTTCAATCAGTCTTTACAAAAGTCCATTTGAATTGCATTGTATGGAATTATTTTAAGTTATTGGTTTCTTATATATTTCTTTCAACGCAATGCATAGTATGTTATTCTGTATCCGTCAAACTCGAATGTTTTGACTTGAGTTTTTTGAGTGACAGTTCCATTTCATAAAGAGTAAATTTATCAGAATAGTTTTTACTCAGATATGTTTCACTGCTATTTTTGGTGTTTCTCGAAGTTTGAAGCCATAAAGCCGTTTGATTGGTTTTTTCTAAAATGTTTAATTAAATTAGTATTCGGAAATTTTTACATTGCACTTGGAAATATTAAAGCTGCATCCAACCTATCATCAAGGGAAGTTTATACAGGAAAAAACTCTCTTCAATGCTATTTTCTTTGATATCTTTCTTATTCTCTTTTATTTTTTTTGAACCTATTGCTGATTAACTCAAATTAATAAAAAATTGTATTAAATAGTTTTTTAAATGATGCTACTGTTTGGTGAGCACGATTGATGAATTTATTTTTTTGTACAGGAAAATTTGTATTGTATTCGAAAAACACATTTTTCTTTTGTACATTGATTTTGGAAACTTATTACGTGCAACTAATTGCTTTAAAACCAATTACAAAAATGAATCAATTTCTTATTCCTTGGTGCTGTTTAGCATAGTTTTTTCTTATTGAAAGTATCAGGAAAAAAAACATGTTTTGTTTTGCTTGCTGGGAAGTAAAAACATGTTTGTTTTGTATCATACAAAATTTAGTTTCAAGTGCAAGTTTGTTTCTGTACTTAAAACATATTTTGGCTAATCATGATTAGTTTTGTTGTTAAATACAGAAGTAAAACTTAGAGAATGATAAAATTTTATTTGATAAGGGCTGTGATAGGTATTTCAATTCATCATACAGAGAAAATTGAGTAATTAAAAACCGTCACTCAAAAAACTTGAGGTTAAATCTTGCTTTACCGACTCGCTATTTTCATGATTCATGAATTGTCATTTTGTTCCTCGTTTCTCACTTTCAAACTACGTTTCAATACTTTTGAATGTTAATGTTGCCTTCAGTTGAATCACATCTCTTAATTGAGATTTTTTTTTTCTTCAAAACCGTCTCTTTCCAGTAGAACATTTTAATTTGAGTAGGCTGTTAGAAATTAATGTGCAAAAACATGGACTAATTTCTGGCGCAGTTCCAGTCTCTTTCCAGTAGAATGTTTTGACAAATTTTAGTCCTCTCTTTTTTCTCTTTTTTTGCTGGGTGAATAAAATCTGAATGACTTTCTGGCAAAGTTCCTGTCCAGTCCACGTCGAAATCAGGCCGAGAGGGCCAGAACTCCGTCGTGCAGGTTGGACTTTAAAACCTTGGTTGAGAGAAGAACAAATTGTTTTAATTAGCAAAGTACTTATTACTGTGTTCACTCTTACAATTGCAACAAACCGAGTTTGTGTCAAGATTATACAGAAGTATAGAATCAAACTCGAGTCTGATTTTTTTATCGAGCATTCAGATCCTAGCATAATAAAGTAGCCGTAGTTCATGTCAGCGTTTGAAGTAATAATTTCATTATATATGATATTGTATGAATTGACCAAATCATTGTATTCAAATGATTAGAACGGAAGTTAAAGAAATGGAGCTGAAAATGTTGATAATATCGATAATGATAAAATAATTATGATTTTTTTCTTTGGTGGAAATATCTTTATCAGTTTATCATTATGTTTTCATTCTTGAATCTTGTCTTATAGGTTTTTTAGTGTTAACATAAACCTCACTTGATTGTAATTTATGTTTATTGGCTTGAATTTCTTTATCGGGATAAGTGTATTGCACGAAATAATAAAAAAAATGAAACAATTATATTCTTAGTTTCTTGTTTGTATAACTTGCTATCTATACAACTCTAAAAAAGTTAGCTAGCTGAACTCAACAAACATTACTGGGATGGCAAAAACGCATATGTTAAAAAATCGAAAGTGAAAAATATATTTAGATTCTAGAAGTCTTATCATCAACAATGAATAACACCTCTCTTGTTTATTTTTCTTTTTACAAGATCGAATACTGCATTCTTTACAAGCCAGTAGACAGTTCTCATGACCAATGGATGACACTAAAGCTGCTAAAAAATTAGCTCAGTTCAGCGGTGTAGTGTCCGAAACTATTGATTATGTTGCAAATGGGCATCGTATTGTAGGTATTCATGGTGGTGCTCTCATGATGCAGATAACAGCAGCTATAGGGGCATGTTGTCACTGCATTAATTGCGGCTTTTATTTCGGTGGATCCATGTAATGCTTTTGAAGTAACTGCCTACGCGTTGTCGACGGTTTCCAGCAAGGCCAATTGACAATTTCCATTTATGATGCAGTCGTTGGGAAGATGCGATAGGTGTCCAATTTTCTTTAGGTCATATGTCAGGGTATGTACATACCACTTACTATTCTTTATGAATCCCTGCATCTCATACAAAACATTGTTATATAAAAGGCCTTATCATTGTGATTTCTCCAAAATAACAGCTTGTCAAAAGCTTGGATATGAGGAACTCAAACCTGCACTGTTACTATGTTCACAATGGCTACTTGCAGTACCTAATGTAAGACAGTATCGACTTTTTCAAATATGCTTCATTGAAATTGGTTAGTTAGGTCTCATACAATTTTAAATGCCATAGATAAATAAGTATTGCTTTAGTTAGATCATTTGACATTTCTAAGTTGACTGAGGTAAAGTATCTTTTTTTTTTCAGTGTCTTTGTATAAAGATATTAGTTGGGTGATAATTTACATTATAAGAGTGACCAAATGTTGAAAACCTGCGTATATGTATAAAGATATTAGGTAGGTAGGTACTACCTGGAGGCTGGCATACAATTTGGTAATCCAGAAATTCAGAAAAGGAGAATTAACATGGCAGTAGAACAACTGTGGAAAAATTCATGTGGGTAATAAAACCGTGATAATATACACTTATATCTGCACTATGTCTATGTATGTTTGCTTTTATAGAAAATGCGCACGATCCTAAATACTGGCATTTTAAGTACAGATATTTGATTTCTTACGATTAAGAACGTACCAGAGAAAATGTATTCAAATTGGGGGAAATGTTTACATACTAGAAAAGGAGAAATTTTGACAAAGTATGCATGTTCGGTCACGGTCATAGGATATATACGAATATCGGAGGCCATGGTGTATTTTGTAAACTACAGATGTTGAATTATTATCCATGATCAGCCATTATGAAAGCATGCCACCGGAAATAGTTGTTCATTTGTGACTAGAGACTTTATGGTAAAGTATGGTGTTAAAAAATAATGGATATGATGAGACCAGAAAAAACTATTTTTTTAAAATAAAAATTGATGAACCTATGAAGTAAACATTAGTTGCAAAGAAAAAAAATATTTTTCATACTTAATTTGTTTAAGAATGAGAAGGAGACACCTAGCAGAATATGAAATTTTGCTAACTTGAAATATAATGTAAAAAGAATATGGTTAGGCTAAAGATGTAGGACACAAAATTGTACTATGAATGTAGCATTATTGAGAAAATAATTATGGTGATAGACTTCTAAGAAGGCACGTAGGAGTGCAGAAAAAAGAAGGTAAAAGATGTATTCTAAAGCAAAAATTATAACAGAAATTTGATCAAGCAAATATGCTACTGCCATTTAGACAAAACCAACGCAAGTTGGATGAAATTTTGATTTTTTTTGGGTATGAAACACATGGGTTAATGTTTTTGGCGTTACTTGAGAGCTCAATATCGCAGACGAATATTGACAGTTCTGAGAGGACAGTAATTTCAAACCAAAAGCTTTTCTGCCATGGATGGATTAAAGATGATCAAATTATATTTTTCATGTTGATGGTTGCGAAGTGAAATCTGAAATTTTGCATCGCTGATTTATAAGCATTTGAGAACAATTATCATCAAGTTATTGAATTGATTGTTATTGCAATCAAACTTTTATTGTTTTATAAAATCTCAAATGTAAGAATCGCCCTTTCCTTATTTACCTTAAATACAACTAATTATATAACTGTTTATTTTCATTAATTTTCAAAGCGCCAAATTAGGATGATCTTGTTTTCACGTTTAAATATAATTTACTGCGTTCTCTTTTTAGCTTGCGTATTAAACTTAATTATTGTGAAGAGACTTTACACGGCGAGAATGAAAAAGAAAAGGCCGGTTTGCATATTTGCTTTTTAGACTTTTTAGTATTTTTATCCTCTTGATTTCTTTCCAAAAATTGCCGATAAATATAATTACTAATAAAATGAGATGGATGTGGTGACATTTGGTCTAATTATATTTTTAATCATCATCTTCTCCCTCCTTGTTCTAATCATCACTATCAAAAGAACTTGTAGCTTTGACTCTAGTTAGACGAAACCCTAACGGTGCCATCGTCGATGTTACTACCCTTCCTTCTTCTGTTGGTAATGGTAATCTCACCGCTTGCTTCCTCTCATTTGCCGTCTTGCGATTTCTCCCACATCTAGGGATCTGGTCATCATTACGATTATCGTAACGATGGCAACGAGGTCCGTCATCATCATTCTGGTAGGAAGATACCGCTTCCAGAGGAACTGGTGGAAGAAGAAGATCTTGCTGTAACCGGATTTCATCATCATCATTATCACGAGCACAATCTTGAGCACAACCATGAGGAAGAATTATCTGCAGCTGGTTTACGGGTCAGAGCTATGGGATGTTCACTGCTAGTGAGTTTGACATCTTTGATCTGCTTGATTCTTTTGCCAGTTATTTGCTTTAAGGGGAAGCCCTCAAAGACTCTGGTTCATTCACTGGCATTGTTTAGGGATGAAGCTATGCTTGATGATGCTTTCCTTCATCAACTGCCACATGCTTTTGGCAGCCATTCTTCTCATTCACACATGCACCAGATAAGCGACATTGATGAGTCATCATGGACATGAACATTCACATTCTCGATCTCTACAAGATCTTTCTATTGGTCTCTCCATTTTATCTAGGATCGTCATTTTTCTTCTGGTTGAAAAGATTGTGAGGAATGCCGAAGAACATACCGAAAATGAAGATCACAGTTTTGGTTATAGTCACCACCACTCTCATAGTAGAAAACAAAAGGTTAAAACTGAGGATTATAATCTTGATTTGACCTCGGCGCTTATCGATGGAGGTGGATTAGGTGAAATAGCCGGAGAGGAAAAGTTAGACTCTGAGTTGATTAACCAAAGCTCTATTTTTTAACTTTTTGTCAGCGTTAGCGGCTCTTGCTGGAATTGCACTGGCTCTGGTTTTGGGTAAAGATTATGGGCACTCAGCTTTGATCGAAGGTTTTACTGCTGGTGGTTTCATATATCTGGCAACTTCAGGAGTCCTACCAGAAATGAATAAAGAGAAAACTACATTGAGATGCTCGGTGATTTAGGTAACATCGCTAGCATTGGGAATGGTCATTGCTTTTTTAATTTCCCTTTGGAGTAAGGCTCGTTATATGTATACATAATATCGCATATTACTATATATGTATTTGGATTGTACTTTTAAATAGTCTTATAACAAGGTCGTCTTCGGAGAGAGGGAAATATTATAGTTTAACTATCTGTAATAGGTAGAAGCATGTGTCCTAGTGCAATATTTTAGTACTGTGCATGCTGGAAACCTGAGTGCTGGTTTCACATTTCTGTGTTTAATTATTTTACAATGTAAAAAATATGTTTGTTTTTTAGACTGAAACTAAAATATGCGAATTCATTCCTCAATGGAATGATTTTATATGACTGTAATAAATGCTCACTTTTACTCTACACAGTAGCATCTACTATCTTCTAATGAAGTTGCTTTGTATTACCTTTATCTCCCTTCTAATATATTTTATGATATTATATTTCATAATTAAACACGTTTAATACAGATTAAGGAATCTAAAACCAGTTTTATGTGATTTTTTCGGTCTTTGATCAATCATGAATTAGATATCCCAATTTCTGTACACAACGGTATCCCTTGGTACAATTCTCCGTGTTTAAGCAAATATCAAGTTCATGGTGGTGCCCTCATGATGCAGATAACAACAGCTACAGGGGCATGCTGTCAATGCATTAATTGCTGCTTTTATTTCGGTGGATCCATCTAATGCTATTGAAGTAACTGCATGTGCGTTGGGAAGATGCTGTAGGAGTCCAATTTTCTTGAGGTCATATGTCAGGGTATGTAAATATTACTTATCTATTCTTTATGAATCCCTGCATCTTTTACTTGTTATATAAAAGCCTTTATTATGGTGATTGCTCCAAAAAAATAGTTTGTCAAAATTTGGACACAAGGAACTCAAACCTGCACCGTTATTATGTTCACAATGGCTATGTTCCGCATCTAATTTAAGACAATATAGACGTTTTCAAATATGCTTCACTGACAATGGTTATTTAGGCCTTATACAATTTTTAATACCATAGATAAATAAGTATTTCTTTAGTTAGATCATTTGACATAACTAAGTTGACTATAGTTATGTATCTCTTTTTTCAGTGGATTTAGCAAGTCAACTTGACAAAATGGTTGATCACTATCTTTGTGGATGCTTTTCTTCATTTTCAATTTCTATACCAGCACTGCTTCAGGAAAGGCTTTGAATTTGTCATAATTTGAAGATATCTTTTGAGCAATCATGATATTTTCTTTAAGTAGATCAATCTCTTTTATCAAGGATCTGATGAAAGACACTCATTGTATTACCGCATACTGTGTGGGCTGATTATGCAAACAATTTATGATGAGCAACAATACTTATCTAATATATAACAAGAATACTCTGGCTTTCTTCCACTGTTTGTTCGTCAATCTACAAGTTGTTTTATGTTCAATTCTGCATAGGCAAGTTTTATTACTAATTTGCTTATGTTTTTATTGTATAGAGATGTGGGTTCTTGCTGATGTCTATTTGAACTACAGGGTTAGTGAAGGTATGAACTTTAATTTTTGATGTAAGAATTTGGATTTTTGAAAACTTCTGTGCACCTATGGCACATAATTATAATTATCATTTAAAAAGATAAATGGAACATAATTTAGAATATATCCCTGAGAGTGATTATCAACTGATTTCTCACTATTTTTGAACTATATAAGAAGATAAGTTTGTTGACAATTGTAAAAACAGTATTGGAATGCATGGTTTAGATTCCACTTCCTTTTACGTTGATCTATTTATTAGATCCTGTTTTTGTCATCTGACACTTGAGATGTGGTCCAATGACCCTTTAGGTATATTAGTTGGTACACCAACATGCTTGTGATTACTTAAATATCTGCCCCAACCATTAATTTCAATTAAAATTGTATTTTGCTTGTGATTACTTTAATATTGTATGCTTGCGTTTTGCTTTGTTATAAGAGTAACTTGTACTCGTGTGAATTGCAGGTTCTGGAAGTTGCATAAGCTTACAACAGTCAAATATTGTATGCTTGCATCCGACATTTGAGAGTTTTCATGTAATTTTGTTTTGAAACTATATCTTAACAATTTATGATGTATTGACTTATTTATAAGTTTAATGCAGTGCAGACTTGTTAGCTATGACTTTGTAATTGAAACCAAATATTGATAGTTTTGTATTGTGAATTTACTGCATAATTCTTTGAACCGTGCACAACGGTGAAATGCTATGTAAAATATAAACAATGTGGATAATTTTTCCATATCATTGAATATGTGTTGTGGAAACAATTAATAATACAATGCATACTTTAATAGCAGAAAATTACATTTATAGAAACAAAAGGTGAAACGCTATGTCAAATTTAAAGAGTGTGGAAAACCTTTTTATAGCATTGAATATGAGCTACGAAAACATTGATAACGCTATAAAAAATAAGTTGACATTTAAGATGGCAAGGTCTGAATTCTATATATCAAAGGAAAAATTAATAATAGCGAAAAAGATAATTAAACCGCTATGGAATACTTTTTTATATCGGTGAATATGTGCTATGAACTTATTGGTGATGCTATAACAAAAATAAGTTGAGATTTTAGTAAGGCATATCATGGCAAGGTCTGAATGCTATGTTAAACTTTTCTTGCTGATAAACGTATGCTATAAAACGTTTGATACAATAGCGTTCAGATTAGAGCTATGGGAAGTAACAGAGCTATTATAACATGTTGATATATAGCGTCGTTCCTAATGCTGTGATAAGTTATTATAGTGTTTTTTGCGTGCTATTAAAAGGTAAATTTGTTGTAGTGGGGCAGTCTTACACCAAAAAAGAGCCTAATCTCGTGTCTTGGACGATTAATTACTCCTAATTAATCATTCCCCAAATTTGAATTACTTTCCCTACTCAAATTATCAATCAATTCCAAATTTAACGATATCCATAATTGACTCAATTATGTCCATCCATTTATGGTATGTAAAATCATACCAATTTTCACCACAATTATATTTTATGCCTTTTAAGTTATTTATGCCAATTAAATCTTTTTAATATTATCCCCTTTACCCCACGTTGTACGTTTGTTCGCTTAACGTAAAATATACGTTAGACTCGAATAGTCTAACTCATGGAATAAAGAGAAAACATCACAATATACACATAATTAAAACATAGATCTAACATAGGGGTGAACTTGCATATGTGAATGATGTTCTACATCTAAAACTTGCATAGACCAAAGTTACAACTTGCAAAAACAACATATATCATGGATCCAAATCTAAAGGTGTGAACTTGATGAGATAATGGCCACAAACTTGCATAAATCATGTATTGTCACAGATCTATATCTAAAGGAGTAAACTTGCATAGGTAATAACCCTAAACTTGCATAACTTGATTCATATCCAACTCATAAACTTACATATGTGATTTATACATCACAACAAAGGTGTAAACTAGTATCTAACATGTAAAGTATCAAGTAGAATTTAGCATATAACTCACACATGTTATAGCCTAACTTTCAATTAAATTTTCACATAAACTAGATGTCATAATCATGTAAGGTCACATATAATTCTACCCAACTTGTATATGATTCATGTTTGAATCAAAATCTAAACTAGCCTACATATGATTTATCATATGAATCAACATAACCAAACTAACATATGAAACATGATGATTTATTTGTATATAAAATTACAACATGGATGATAGCAACATAACTTTACATCATAAATGATAGCATCACAACATAACGTCATAGAGATTTCAATCACAATCCTACATCATAATTACAACATGCAATCAATACTTCACATCACATCCACACAATCCGCATTATAACTTAATCCAATTAAATTACTTATTATTTTATTAAAACTATCGAACTCACAACTCAAAAGCAGTCTTAAGTTCTGAATTCTGATTTCTGGAGTTGAACTAGCTCTCCTTTGAAGAAGATTCACTGTTAGGGTTGAGTAGAACTGATTTGATTTGTTGTTCTTCCTCTTTAATTTGGTGGCGGCTGCTCTAGGGTTCAAGACAATAGCATGACTGTCGTAGTTTCTGTTTTAATTCTAATTTAGGGTTTGAGTCTATGGGTCTTTTTATAGAGTTTTGAATTAATTTATGCCGTTGGATGATCTTAGGGTTAATCGAAACCATTCAATCGGGATAGGGTGACACCTCAGCCCTAATGACTCAGCAAGGAGTTAGAAAGGACTCAGCAACATGGGTCAGCCTGAACCAGAAAGCTGTGCAGGCTTGCTGCCTCGGCCTGGGCGCACTTGGAAGGTGCGCCAATGCAAATTTGTACTAGCGCACTTCCCAATTGCGCCAGTGCAACTAATTTTTTTAATTTTTTTGCCACCGATCTTTGTTCGTCCATAACTCCTTCAACTGGTACCCGTTTCCTGCAAACTCGGACTCTATTTCAACCAGAATTCTGAGATGAACACAATTGCGCAACCCCATTCCCATAATTCTCAAGTCTGAGATTAATTATTCTTTATTTTAGTTAATTTGATTATTCAAAAATCCGGGGTGTTATATTCTCCACTCCTTAAAGGATTTCGCCCCCGAAATCTACAAGTTAAGGAGAACGCATATCCTACCATCCGAACAACCATCTACTCAACCATCAAACACGGGCATCCATTGTGCTTATAAAATTTCTAATGCTGTATGAACATATGCAAGAAGTGTGTGTATATGTTCCTTATCTAATGCAAAATGAGGCGGTCTGCTGATTCAGTTGACATCCTTAATGCAAACCACGATAGTGCCATGCGTCCATTATGTATGCGAAAGAACCCTATCGATATATATTATTTCTACATGTGTGCACAAACATTCACCAAAATGCAACATCCATATGATAGTACAACCATTATACATCCATTACTTAAATATGTACACACATTTATATGCAATATGCAATATGAAGTGACTGAGTCGATCTAGTGCCTAAAGTGTGTATATATGCATCCACGAGCAACCACTAGAAAACACTTGCATCCACGTGCATCCATCATACATAACATGTCTCAAACACCTGTTTCAACCATAGGACTATCCTATCTAAAGGTCAAAGATACTAGCGAGAGGACATATTAAAGACAAGATAAGGACAAGGTAAGCGATAAAGGAGAAATTTAAAAGATATACCGTCAAAAAGAAAAGGGTATAACGAACGCATCTTCGCTTCCATCTACCTAGTAGCGTTGCTCTCATCATCTCCCCATTGCACTCATCATCTCCCCATTGCACTTTGACTTGCTTTACCTCTCGATTCCTCAACTTCTTAATCTCCGACCCAAGAATGCACGTAGGAGCTCGTCGAATCATCGCATCACGCTCGATCTCCACCTCTCTAAGCAAGCTCGGCTCTACCACTTCCGCGGTTTCGTGCAAGCACCTCCTCAAATGTGATACATGTATTATGTCGTGTACACGACTAAGTCTCTCGGGCAACTCCACTCTATATGTCATCTACCCAATCCTTTCCTTAATAGGAAACGGCCATACGAACCTTGGTGCTAACTTTCCAATGGACCCAAAGCGAACGATGTTCCGGAATAGAGACACCATGACAAAGACCATGTCCTCAACATCAAATTCAAGATCTGACCTCCCCTTGTCTGCATAAGATTTACGTCTATCTTGCGCCGTCTTCATCCTCCTTCGAATCAAATCAATCTTTTCCGAAGTCTCTCTAATCATATCGGGTCCAAGCAAGATCATGTCTGTAGACTCCCACCAACATGTTGGCGAACGACACGGCCGTCCATAAAGAGCCTCGAATGGTGCCATGCCAATGCTAGACAGAAAGCAGTTATTATATGCGAACTCTAACAACGGAAGATGTTCCTCCCATGTACCTCCGAAGTCAAAGACACATAACCTCAATAAGTGCTCTAGAATACGATTCACCCTCTCGATCTGGCCGTCCGTCTAAGGATGATATGCGGTGCTCAAACATAACTGAGTCCCTACCGCCTCTTGCAGGCTTTTCCAAAATTCTCTAGTGAAAATAGGATCGTGGTTGCTCACTAGGCTAGAAGGAACACCATGCCAATGAAATATTTCTCGAATGTATACGGAGGCTTACCATGGAGCAGTCCTCTTACTCTTCACGTGAATGAAATGGGCGCTCTTAGTAAGTCTGTCTACCACGACCCAAATCCTCGTATTACCCTTCCTTGATCTTGGTAATCCGTCAACAATGTCTATCGAAACACTTTCCCAGTTCCATTGTGGGACCTCCAATGGGGGTAGCAATCCACCGGGCTTATTTTGCTCTGCTTTTACTTGTTGGCACACCAAGCATCTAGCGGCATACTCGGCCACATCTTTTTTCATGCCGGCCCAAAAGTAAACTCGTCTCATGTCCATGTACATCTTGTCCCCGCCGGGATGGATGGTCATCTTCGAGCGATGGGCATCTTCAAGAATGGTCTTCCTTAGGTCATCGTCTTTTGGTACACAAAGTCTACCGTCCCTACGTAACCAACCCTTATCATTTAGGGTATACCTACGGAGATGGCTCGATGACTCCCCTCCTTTGAGCTTCTCTACTAACTCAACCAATTGTGGGTCATCTCGCTGTGCCTCGCCAATCAGTCCCAAAAGCGTAGGCCTGACCTCTAAGGATGCTAGCAAACCAGGTACGAAGTCAATGGAAGGTGAAAAGTCAAACGTAGAGATGAACTCTAAACTTCGCCTCTCAACAAACAACGGACTCAAGGATAACCTTTTTCTACTTAAGACATCTGCCACCATGCTACCCTTGCCAGGGGTATATGCTATCTCGAAGTTGTAAAATGCTAAGAATTCCATCCACCTTTGCTGCCTTAAGTTCAAGTCCTTCTGAGAGAATAAGTATTTCAGCGATTTGTGGTCAGTGAATAATTCTAATTTTCATCAAGAAGATAATGACGCCAAGGCTTAAACGTGAAGACAGTAGTGGCCAACTCTAGGTCATGTGTAGGGTAATTTCTTTCATGCACTTTAAACTGCTATTACCCTTCCCTCTTGCATTAAGACTGCACCTAGTCCTGTCACACAAGCATCGGTATAAACGGTAAATGGCTTACTCCCATCTGGCAACACTAAGACTAGGGTTGTGGTCAAAGATCTCTTCAAACGTTGGAACGCATCATCACAATCTACGTCCAACGTAAAAACTAGATTCTTCTTCGTCAAGCGTGTTAATGGGGCTGATATTTTTGCGAAGTCTTTGATGAACTTCCTATTGTAGCCAGCCAACCCTAAGAAACTCCTCACCTTAGTAGCATTTTTAGGAACCTTCCAATCATGGATGGCCACTATCTTAGCGGGATCCACAGCTATCCCTTCTTTGGAAACCACGTGCCCTAAAAATCACACTTCCTTCCTCCAAAAGTGACATTTAGAAAATTTAGCTTTAAGGCTATGCGCTCGAAGAGTCTCCAACACTTCCCTAAGATGTAGGGCATGCTCTTCCTCGCTTTTAGAAAAGATCAACATATCGTCCACAAAGACTACCACGAATCTATTAAGGTACTCCCTAAACGCCATACTCATCAAGTCAACAAAGTATGCGGGGGCGTTTTTCAAACCGAAGGGCATCACAAGCCACTCGTAGAAACCGTCTGGAGTCCTAAAGGCAGTCTTGTCTATGCTATCCTCAGCCACTCTCAACTGATGGAAACCCGTGGCTAATTCCAACTGCGAAAACACTGAGGCCCCAACTAATTGATCGAAGAGATCGTCAATCCTCGTCAGTGGATGTCTATTCTTCTTAGTAAGCTTATTAAGTTCTCTGTAGTCCACAAAAAGTCTAAGGGACCCATCTGCCTTTGTGGAAAATACTACTGGAGCACCCTACTCCGTTATACTACGTCTGATGAACCCCTTCTCAAGCAATTCCTTCACTTGCTTACTCAGTTCTCTCCTCTCTCTTGGAGGCATGTGGCGCACTGGTAATGCAACCGGCTTGGCATTATCTACTAGATATATTCGAAAGTCTATTTCACGTTTTGGGGGTAAACCCCTTACCTCATCGAAGACATCTGCATATTCACGGACTATGGGAACAGAATGTAAATCATCATCGGATGCGTCAAGGGATTCTAGGTAGCTAAGCATTACTAGACCTCTAGGGTCACAAGAAATATCAAGGGTCTTTCCAGAACGAGTCAACAATCTAACTACCCTTCTTTCACAATCTAGGATGGCCCCATATCTAGTTAACCAATCCATACCTAGAATTAAACCGTAGCCCATGAAGCCAAGAACAAAAGCGTTGCACTCAAACTCAACGCCCAAGATAAACACTCTCAAATCCCGACAAATCATAGAAAGATGAGCCAAACCACTAATAGGATTTGAGACTACTAAGGTATCAGTAACTATACTAGTATCAAGGTGCAGTGTTTCAACTAATGACGTAGAAATAAACGAATGTGATGCGCCAGAATCGAATAAAGTATGGACATGATGATCAAACAGAAAAACTAAACTTTCAAGT
Source organism: Allium sativum (assembly GCA_030737875.1). Classification (NCBI taxonomy): domain Eukaryota; kingdom Viridiplantae; phylum Streptophyta; class Magnoliopsida; order Asparagales; family Amaryllidaceae; genus Allium; species Allium sativum. The sequence continues at coordinate 256,169,919 of CM060924.1, read as the reverse complement.
GAAATTGCTCTACCTCATTCTTGTAGCGGTGGGACAACGAGAGCCTGAACTTGTCCCCTTGCCTGCCCTGGTGCCATAAGAGCCTACACCTGTCCTCCCGAGGTAGACCCTGCCCTTAATAGGATGTCCGGCCTCGCCACAGTGGAAACAACCGGTCTTCTTTTTCTTCGTACAATCTTTGCTTAGTTGGTCGGGTGCCCCACAGTTAAAGCATTTCTTCTTCCTCTTAGCATTATTGCCTTTGCCACCTTTCTTGTTCTGTTGTTGCTTTTGCGACATCTTTTGATCCCCTTTCTTGTCGGGTGCCTTATTAGCATTGGCGCCCTTCTCCTCTTCATGCATGAGTGCCATGTCAACTAGTCTCTCGAAGGTAGTCCCCATGGGAATGTGGGTCATAGCTAACCCATGAAGCGGCTCGTTTAAACCCTTAACAAATCTTAGAGCCTTCTTTTCAGGAGTGTTCACCAAGTCCAAGCCAAACTCTGCCAACTGGTTGAATTTGTTGACGTACTCTTTCACCGATAGATTCCCTTGCTTCAGCGCTAAAAACCTTTCCATGTATAGATTCTCTTCAGCCCGCGAGAGAAACTTCGCCTCAAACCTCTGCCTAAAATCTGGCCATGTATCGACTGGACGTCCCCCGTTAGTGACCTCCCACCAAAACGAGCCCTCGCCTTTCATTAGCCAGGTAGCTAGCTAGACTTTTCTTTCATCATCCACTTCAAAAATTATAAACAATTCTTCCACCTCCTTTAACCAGTTACGTGCTTCAGCAAATGTCTCTGTCCCGTGAAAAGGTTTTCCACCCATTGCTCTAAAGTCCTTACCTATCATAGCAAAAGTATCGACGCGAGGAGGAGGAGCATTTGCTGGACCTGCGGTGGCGGCCGTAGCCTCAAGATATTAACGAAACCAACCGGGTACATGAACACCCTCTGCTATTTCAGATGTTTCAGACATGCTGAAACGAAAAAGGAAAGATTCAATATAAAGGAACCGAGGGAAAGATATATGGCTCTTGGGGTTATGCTTTCTAAAATATACTTTTCTCTTGAAAATACTTTCCTTAAAACGTACTTTTGAAGGTACTTCTTTATAAAAATTGTTTTGAAAAATGGTTTTTCAAAATTCATATATGTTCTGGTAACCTTCAGCTCTGATACCACGTGTAACACCCCACGTCCATTAATGTCACTCGCAAAGGGAATGCATTAACTTCCATGGAGCATTTAAAGTGAATATAGAACAGAAAATCACAACAAGATAGATATAAAGCAGTACTTGAAAATCTAAAACTTTATTTATTGCAGCAGAAGGTAAATATATTTGGTTACATCATCAAAACCATAAACCAAAGTCAAGTACATAATATCCATCTTGATAAAACAAAGTACATAAACTGAAAGACATAATCCCCAACATCAAAATAGCCATAAATAATAGAGAAGCTTAACTTCACTTCAGCGATCCAAGGTGCTTAAGTTGGAACTAGCACCAGTGGAGCTTGATTTTGGTCTGCTTTTAGAAGATTGCTAAACTACACCAACATTGGGGGTACTTTGGATGTAAAAGGAAACAGGATGAACAACAATGTCGTTAAGCGCACCTAAACCACTATAGGATGATTGCTAAACTACACCAACACTATAGGCTAATTGCTATACTGCACCACCACTAGTCACCTTAAGGTTGATCCCGCCAACAGACTTAAATAATGATAATGGTAGTTTCGCGCACCCCTAGTTGCCTTCATAGGTGCCGCCTGCACTAGGTGTACCAACTACCCCCAGTGATTGGCTCCCTAACTCATAGATACCCGTGTTGGCCCCACAGTGGGGTGTATCTCTCCCCAAAGTGGCAACCCGGTACAACCAACAATGCACGGCTTATACGTACACAATGCAACAACGTCTTACCTACCAGCCCGAGTCCACACACGCATATGAACCCGTTGGACTTGCATTGCCACCGCTAGCCCGGTTTGGCCTCTTACAGTCAAGCCCAGTACGTGTGTCCCGTCCTCGACTTAGTTCGAGCCCACAAAGATACGTATGGGTTACTGTTTGAAACAGGCCCCCATTACTTGACACAAGCTATCCACCTAAGCTTGGTCCCCTCTAGTACATCCCACTTAACCCACTTTTTGTTCATGTTTCAATTTTGGTTAAGTGTTTCTAATCTTATTTCCAAATGCCACCCAAGGCACCCGCCAGATTCCACATGCCAACCAAGGCACCCGCTTAACCCCTTCATGTCCCACCACATGTTTACTGGTTAAGTGTTTCTTAATTTATTAAGACCGTAACCCCATAAAGACCTCTCACATTACACCACAAAAGAGCCTAACCTCGTGTCTTAGACGATTAATTATACCTAATTAATCATTCCCCAAATTTGAATTACTTTCCCTATTCCAATTATCAATCAATTCCAAATTTAACGATGTCCATAATTGACTCAATTATGTCCATCTATTTATGGTATGTAAAATCATACCAATTCTCACCACAATTATATTTTATGCCTTTTAAGGCATTTATGCCAATTAAATCTTTTTAATATTATACCCTTTACCCCACGTTGTACGTTCGTTCGCTTAACGTAAAATATACGTTAGACTCGAATAGTCTAACTCATGGAATAAAGAGAAAACATCACAATATACACATAATTAAAACATAGATCTAACATATGGGTGAACTTGCATATGTGAATGATGTTCTACATCTAAAACTTGCATAGACCAAAGTTACAACTAGCATAAACAACATATGTCATGGATCCAAATCTAAAGGTGTGAACTTGATTAGATAATGTCCACAAACTTGCATAAATCACGTATTGTCATAGATCTACATCTAAAGGATTAAACTTTCATAGGTAATAACCCTAAACTTGCATAACATGATTCATATCCAACTCATAAACTTACATATGTGATTTATACATCGCAATAATGGTGTAATCTAGTAACTAACATGTAAAGTATCATGTAAAATTTAGCATATAACTCATACATGTCATAGCCTAACTTTCAATTAAATTTTCACATAAACTAGGTGTCACAATCATGTAAGGTCACGTATAATTCTACCCAACTTGTATACGATTCATGTTTGAATCAAAATCTAAACTTGCCTACATATGATTTATCATATGAATCAACATAACCAAACTAACATATGAAACAAGATGATTTGATTGTATATAAAATTACAATATGGATGATAGCAACATAACTTTACATCATAAATGATACCATCACAACATAACGTCATAGAGATTTCAATGACAATTCTACAACATAATTACAACATGCAATCAATACTTCACATCACATCCATACAATCCGCATTATAACTTAATCCAATTAAATTACTAATTATTTTATTAAAACTATCGAACTCATAACTCAAAAGCAGTCTGGAGTTCTGAATTCTGATTTCTGGAGTTGAATTAGCTCTCCGTTGAAGAAGATTCGCTATTAGGGTTGAGTAGAACTGATTTGATTTGTTGTTCTTCCTCTTTAATTTGGTGGCGGCTGCTATAGGGTTCAAGACAACAGCATGAAAGCCATAGTTTTAGTTTTAATTCTGATTTATGGTTTCAGTCTATGGGTCTTTTTATAGAGTTTTGAATTAATTTAAGCCGTCGGATGATCTTAGGGTAATCGAAACCATTCAATCGGGATAGGGCGACACCTCAGCCCTAATGACTAAGCAAGGAGTCAGAAAGGACTCAGCAACAAGTGTCAGCCTAAACCAGAAAGCTATGCAGGCTTGCTGCCTCGGCCTGGGCGCACTTGGCATGTGCACCAGTGCAAATTTGTATTGACGCACTTCCTAAGTGCGCCAGCGCAACTAATTTTTTTTTCTTTTTGCCACCAATCTTCGTTCGTCCATAACTCCTTCATCCGGTACCCGTTTCCTGCAAACTCGGACTCTATTTCAACCAAAATTCCGAGACCAACACAATGGCACAACCCCATTCCCATAATTCTCACGTCTAAGATTAATTATTCTTTATTTTAGTTAATTCGATTATTCAAAAATCCGGGTGTTACACCTAGGGACCAGGTCGACCCTGTGGTCGACCTGGGGGTCGACCTTGTGCTGAAGCCCGGTTTTGAGCCTGGGTTCTTTCTGATGTATCTGATCTCGTTTTCTGTCTAGATTCGTCCTCCTAATCCTATATAAACAGCCTCCAAGCCTCATTCTCTTCATACCATTCTTCTCTAACCTTATGCTAGACAAATTCTTGATGGACATGGCTTCTTCTTCTTCCTCCAAATTAAATTAAGATAAATTAAAATAAAACACGAAGACTAATTCTTGAAGACTATGGCTAGGAATTTCATATTGGGGATTTGCTTCTACAATCAAATCAAGATTCAACAATTCATCGACTAGTTTCTAGACTTGACTTCTGCATCTAAATTTCTTAGACCACGATCTGTAAGTTCAAGTTACTTTTAGATAAAAACTATAAACTTAATATGGACATGCTATGAATTGGAATTGGACCTATGTATGATAATTGATTCATATCTATTCTTGTTCATCTTGGATCTTGACTTTTGAGAATATTTCTATGAAATTTATTTGGGCCTATTCATGTTGTAAATCAAATCCTTTCATGTCCATAATATTATCATGCCTGTGATGTTGAATCAATTATTATTCACAAGTTTGGATTATCACCTTAATCATGACTATCACATTATTATGCCAGATCTGTAATCCTAATATTTTGGGACGATTATTCTATATGCCAAGGATGTTATAATCCAATTATCTCAAGCTATATCATGTTAGATTTATCACCTTTTGCTCGTTCTTTTTCCTATCATAGTTTTGTCGTCATTCCCTTTCATTTTGGATTTGGATTTACTTGTAATACTAGATCGATTCACGTTTACGTTGGGAATACGATTTGGACAGATTAGGCAAAACATAAATTGGTTATGAACTTGATAATAGGCATAAATTGAAACAAGAACATTGTTATAACTTGAATCTGGATATGGACATGAAACTTGCCATGAAACTTGATGCGAACTTGACATGAAATTTGAACATGGACATGACACTAGAATGAACCTGAAAATGGCCAACTCAAGGTTGGGTTGAGTTTGCAGTGTAATTCTGCCCGGAACCGCCCGGCAAATCCAGTTACTACAAACAGTAGGATCCAATGTGGGTAGTTGGTCATATCGCGCTTAAAACTCGAGGTCAGACTGAGTTGTGGTGTAAATTTGCCCAGAACCGCCCGGCAAATCCAGTGACCATAACAACAGGTCTGATGTGAGAGGTTGGGGTGCATTAATGAATTAATGTCACATGATAAGGTTAACTCATGGACATTACAGACAACACTTAACCAACTTGACACATGATTCGTAGGGCTAAGTCATGAACTTGAACGACAACGCTTAGCCAATTTGACATGACATGTAGGCAGGTTAAGTCACGAACTTAAATGACAACACTTAACCAACTTGACATGCTAGACTGGTAAGGGTTAAGTCACAAACTTAAATGACAACACTTAACCTATTGGACGGAAACCCTAGTTATGCAGTCCATTTCTGCAGTAACCCACTAGATGTATCATGGTACCCTGGAACTAGCAGGGTGGGGCAAGATTACTGGGCGGATTATAAGCGACCAGAACGACGGTTAAGATAGTGCGCTAGTGTAGGTTCAGGCGGGCTATGGTCGTGCACGTAGTCCGGAGTTGAAAAAGTAGGCATTGGGCATCTGTAGGTTTACCTGTGCATGCTTGATTCATGTCGGTGGATGGCACCCTATGGCTTGATACACCCTGTGGTGGACCTAGCACAGATGACTACATTCGTGATAGGGTCGTATGACACAGACACATGACGAGCAAGAACTTGTAGGGAGCCGATCGATTAGTGGATCGTTCCGTTGAACCTAGTAATGGGTAATTTCATGATATTGGGCCAAGGTATCATTTCATGATTAACATAAGACATGGGTTTGGGATACTAGTACAGTTGGTGTAGCGGACCATGAACATGCGATGCTATACTTGATTTATACTTGAATTGTCATGCCATCTTAGTCTATCTTGCCCATCTTGACAGCATTCTTATGTTTACTTTCCGTTTATACATATCATGTTACCTTTACCTGTTTTTTTGCTGAAAGTCACTAGGACTTACCAGTCTTTATGACTGACCCGTTTTCTTTCGCCTCTTTTTCTTTCGTTCTCCCCCAGGCTCTCAGGGAGGAAACTCTAGCACTTAGCTTGGATTTCGCTTGCTTTCGGTTCAGCTCGTGTATGGTTTGATCTTGAGCTATGCTACGGTTGCATTTCTGCTACCTTTGGGGAATTAAGCTACTTTTGTTGTTTTAAAATTATGCTTCTTTATTTATGCAAGATAGGATATGTTGTAATGGAAAATAATGACTTTGGCTATTTGGTACTTTGTATGTAAAAGGTTTTGACTCTTTTTTGAAAGTAATGAAATTTAGCTTTTGATTCTTCCGTTGTTCTATTTATGTTCCTCATTGTAATAATTTTTTGATTGTTTACCTCGATAGCGCTCCTCCAAAACTAGTGCATTCCCTTTGTGAGTGACCCTAGCGGAGGAGGGGTGTTACAAATCCTTCACAATAGTAAAAAAATAGGGGTAATTGTTGGAAAGAAGGACTATCTAGAGAATTAGGGGTAGGATTAAAAAGAAGGGTTGTTTTGAAGTATTAAGAGAAGCAAGGGTAGTTTAAGCGTAGTTGGGGTAGATCGACAAATATGAAAGATGATGAATCGTTTGGACTGGGTGCTGCAAAAAGCAATAATTCACAAAAGTTTAAAAATAGGGGTAATTGTTGGAAGTAAGGGATTAAAAATAAGGGTTGTTTTGAAGTATTAAGAGAAGTATGGGTAGTTAAACATAGTAGGTGTAGATCGACAAATATGAAAGATGATGAATCATTTGGATTGGATGTTGCAAAAACCAATCCTTCATAGTAGTTAAAAAATTGGAGTAATTATTGGAAGGAAGGGCTATTTAGAGAATTAGGGGTAGGATTAAAAATAAGGGTTGTTTTTAAGTATTAAGGGAAGTAGGGGTAGTTTAAGCAGAGTAGGGGTAGGTCGACAAATATGAAAGATGATGAATCATTTGGATTGGGTGCTCCAAAAACCAACACATCACAAAATAAAAAATAGAGGTAATTGTTAGAAGTAAGGAATGTTTAGAGAAATAGGGGTAGGATTAAAAAGAAGTGTTATTTTGAAGTATAAAGAGAAGTAGGGGTTGTTTATGCATTGTAGAGGTAGATCGACGAATATGAAAGATGATGAATTTTTCGGATTAGGTGTTGCAAAAAAAAAAAATTAATTCCTTCACAATATTAAAAAAATAGGGGTAATTGTTGTAAAGTAGGGCTATTTAGAGAATTAGGGGTAGGATTGAAAAGATGGGCTGTTTTGAAGTATTAAGAGAATTAGGGTTGGTTTAAGCTTAGTAGGGGTAGATCGACAAATATGAAAGACGATGGATCATTTGGATTGGGTGCTACAAAAACCAACCCTTCACAGCAGTTTAAAAATAAGGGTAATTGTTGGAAGTAAGGGCTATTTAGAGAATCAGGGATAGGATTAAAAAGATGGCCTATTAAGAAGTATTAAGAGAAGGAGGGATAGTTTTAGCACAATAGTGGTAGATCAACAAATATGAAAGATGATAAATCATTTGGATTTGGTGCTGCAAAAACTAACCGTTCAAAGTAGTTAAAAAATTGGGGTAATTATTGGAAGTGAGGGATATTTAGAGAATTTGGGGTAGGATTAAAAAGAATGGTTGTTTTGAAGTATTAACAGAAGGGTGGGTAGTTTAAGAATAGTACGGTTTGATGGATAAATATGAAAGTTGATGAATCGTTTGGATTGGGTGCTGAAAAACCGACCCTTCACATTAGTTAAAAAATTGGGGTAGTTTTTGGAAGTGAGGGCTATTTAGAGAATTAGGGATAGGGTTAAAAAGAAGGGATGTTTTGGAGTATTAACAGAAGTAGGGGTAGTTCAAGCATAGTAGAGGTAGATCGACAAATATGAAAGATAATGAATCATTTGGATTGGGTGCTGCAAAAACCAACCAACCATTCACATATGTTAAAAAATAGGGCTAATTGTTGGAAGTAAGGGCAATTTAGAGAATTAGGGGTAGGAATAAAAAGAAGGGTTGTTTTGAAGTATTAAGAGAAGTAGGGTTGTTTAAGCAATGTAGAGGTAGATCGACAAATATGAATGATGATGAATCGTTTGGATTGGGTGCTGCAAAAACCGATCCTTCACAGTAGTTAAGAAATAGGGTAATTGTTGGAAGGAAGGGCTAATTATAGAATTAGTGATAGGACTAAAAAGAAGGGTTGTTTTGAAGTGTTAAGGGAAGTGGGGATAATTTAAGAATGTAGGGCTAGATCGAGAAATACGAAAGATGATGAATTATTTGGATTGGGTGCTCCAAAAACCAACCCTTCACAAAAGTAAAAAATATATTGTAGTTGTTGGCAGTAAGGGCTAATTATAGAATTAGGGGTAGGATTAAAAAGAAGAGTTGTTTTGAAGTACAAAAAAGAAGTAGTGGTAGTTTAAGCGTAGTAGCGGTAGATCGACGAATATGAAAGATGGTGAATAGTTTGGATTGGGTGCTGTAAAAACCAATCCTTCACAATTGTAAAAAACAAAGGTTAATTGTTGGAAGGAAGGGCTATTCAAAGAATTAGTGGTAGGATTAAAAAGAAGGTATGTTTTGAAGTATTAAGAGAAGTAGGGGTAGTTTAAGCATAGTCGGGGTAGATCGACAAATATGAAAGATATTGAATCATTTGGATTGGGTGCTACAAAAACCAATCCTTCACAATGAATTAGGGATAGGATTAAAAGAAGGGCTATTTTGTGGTATTAAGAGAAGTAGGGGTAGATCGACAGATATGAACGACGATGAATCATTTGGAATGGGGGCTAAAAAAACCAGCCATTCACAGAAGTTAAAAACTAAGGGGTAATTGTTGGAAGTAACGGCTATTTAGAGAATTAGTGGTAGGATTATAAAGAAGGATTATTTTGATGTATAAAGAGAAGTAGGGGTAGTTTAAGTATAGTAAGGGTAGATCGACGAATATGAAATATGGCGAATTGTTTGGATTGGGTGCCGCAACAACCAATAATTCACAATAGTAAAAAAAATAGGGGTAATTGTTGGAAGGAAGGGATAATTATAGAATTAGAGTTAGGATTAAAAAGAAGGGCTATTTTAAAGTATTTAGAGAAATTGGGGTTAGTTTAAGCATAGTGGTGGTAGATCGAAAAATATAAAAGATGATGAATCATTTAAATTGGGTGCTGCAAAAACCAACCCTACACAATAGCTAAAAAATAAGGGTAATTTTTGGAACTAAGGGCTATTTAGAGAATCAGGGATATGATTAAAAAGAAGGGCTATTTTGAAGTATTAAGAGACGTAGGGGTAGTTTAAGCATAGTAGGGGTTGGTCGACAAAAATAAAAGATGATGAATCATTTAGATTGGGTAATGTAAAACCAACCCTTCACAGAAGTTAAAAAATAAAAGTAACTATTGGTAGTAAGGGCTATTTAGAGAATTAGAGGTAGGATTAAAAAGAAGGTCTCTTTTGAAGAATTAAGAGACGTAGGGGTAGTTTAAGTATAGTAGGGGTAGATCGATAAATTTGAAAGATGATGAATCATTTGGATTGGGTGCTGCACGAACCAACCCTTCATAGAAGTTAAAAAACAGGGGTAATTGTTGGAAGTAATGTCTATTTAGAGTATTAGGGGTAAGATTTAAAAGAAGGACTATTTTGAAGTATTAAGATAAGTTTGGGTAGCATAAGAATAGTAGGGATAGATCAACAAATATGAAAGATGATGAATCATTTGGATTGGGTGCTACAAAAACCAACCCTTCACAGAGGTTAAAAAATAGGGGTAATGTTGGAAGTAAGGGCTATTTCGAGAATTAGGGGTAGGATTTAAAAGAAGGACTGTTTTGAAGTATCAAGATAAGTAGGGGTAGTTTAAGCACAGTATGGGTTGATCGACAAATATGAAAGATGATGAATCATTTAGATCGGGTGCTACAAAAACCAACCCTCCACAGTAGTTAAAAAATAATTGAATTATGGGGACTAAGGGCAATTTAGAGAATTAGGGATAGGATTGAAAAGAAGGGCTAATTTGAAGTATTAAGAGAAGTAGGGGTAGTTTAAGCATAATTGGGGTACATCGAAAAATATGGAAGATGAGGAATCGTTTAGACTGGGTAATGCAAAAACCAACCCTTCATAGAAGTTTCAAAATAGGAGTAATTGTTGGAACTAAGGGCTATTATGAGAATTTGGAGTAAGATTAAAAAGAAGGGTTGTTTTGAATTATAAATAGAAGTAGGGGTAGTTTAAGCATAGTAGGAGTAGATCAACAAATATGAAAGATAATGAACTGTTTGGATTGGGTGCTGCAAAAATCAATCCTTCACAATAGTAAAAAATAGGGGTAATTTTTGGAAGGAAGGGCTATTTAAAGAATTAGAGGTAGGATTAAAAAGGACTGTTTTGAAATACTAAGAGAAGTAGGGGTAGGTTAAGCATAGTAGGTCTAGATCGACAATTATGAAAGATGATGATCCATTTGCATTGTATAACACCCCACCTCCGCTAGGGTCACTCACAAAGGGAATGCACTAGTTTTGGAGGAGCGTTATCGAGTTAAACAAAACAAAAATATTACAAGACAGAACATAATTAAAACAGCGGAAGAATCAAAAGATAAATTTCATTACTTTCAAAAAGAGTCAAAACCTTTTACATCAAATAGCTTAAGTCCTTGTTTTCCATTACAAAAATTTTTGTCTTGCATAAATAAAGAAGCATAGACTTAAAACATTAAAAGTAGCTTAATTCCCCAAAGGTAGCATAAATGCAGCCATAGCCTAGCTCAGGATCAAACCGTACATGAGCTGAACCGAAAGCAAGCGAAATCTAAGCTAAGTGCTAGAGTTTCCTCCCTGAGAACCTTGGGGGGGGAGGGGGGAACGGAAGAAAAAGAGGCAAAAGAAAACGGGTCAGTCATAAGGACTGGTAAGTCCAAGTGACTTTCAGCATAAAAACAAATAAATGTAACATGACATGTATAAAATGAATGTAAACATACGGATGATGGCAAGATAGGCAAGATAGACTAAGATAACATGATAAATCAAATATAAATCAAGTATAGCATCACGTATTCAAGGTTCGCTGCATCAACTGTACTAGAATCCCAACCCATGTCTTATGTTAATCATGAAATGATCCCTTGGCCCAATATCACGAATGACCCATTACTGGGTCCAACGGAACGATCCGCTACTCGATCGGCTCCATACAACTTCTAGCTCGTCATGTGTCTCTGTGTCATACGACCCTATCACGAATGTAGTCACCTACGCTAGGTCCACCATAGGGTGTATCAAGCCCTAGGGTGCCAACCACCGACACGAATCAAGAATGCACTGATAAAGCTACTGATGCCCAATTCCTGCTTTTCAACTCCGGACCACGTGCACGACCATAGCCCGCCTGAAGCTACACTAGCGCACCAACACAGCCGTCGTTTTGGTCACTTACAATCAACACTTTAATCGTGCCCCACCCTGCCTAGTCCTAGGGTACCATGATACATCTAGTGGGTTACTGCTGAAACGGACCGCGTAACTAGGGTTTCCGTCCAATAGGTTAAGTGTTGTTATTTAAATTCGTGACTTAACCCCTATCAGTCTAGCATGTCAATTTGGTTAAGTGTTGTCATTCAAGTTCGTGACTTTACCCACTTACGAATCATATTTCAAGTTTGACTAAGTGTCACCATTCAAGTTCATGTATCAAGTTTGTTAAGTATTGTCTTTCATGTTCATGACTTAACCCTATCGTGTGGCATTAATTCATTAACGCACCCCAAACTCTCACATCAGACGTGTTGTTGTGGTCACTGGATATGCCATGCAGTTCCGGGAAGAATTACACCACAACTCAGTCTAACCTCGGGTTTTCAAGTGCGATATGACCAACTACCCACATTGGATCCTATTGTTTGCAGTAACTGGATTTGCCGGGCGGTTCCGGGCAGAATTACACTGCAAACTCAACCCAACCTCGAGTTGGCCATTTTCAAGTACATTCTAGTGTCATGTCCATGTTCAAGATTCATGTCAAGTTCATGTCAAGTTTTCAAGGCATGTTTCATGTCAAGTTCTTGTCAAGTTTCATGCCAAGCTTCCTATGATTACCAAGTTTTCCCAACGTTATCCCATCTAAATATTAGGCTAAAAATCTTAGCCTAATTTCTCGTCCGCATGATTTTTGACATATAATATTAGGCTAAAAACTTAGCCTAATTCAGCGTACACAAAATTTGCATAAAGCAATTCATTAACATAAACATGACAAAGATGTAAACTTGGGATTTATGAACATCATAGGTATGAACTTGCAAAATAGTCAACATGAATATCATAGGTGTGAATCTTACAACGTAGACTAAACCAACATAAATATATGTGAACATGCAACATAGACTAAATCAACATAAATATATGTGAACTTGCAACATAGACTAAATCAACTTACATATATGTGAACTTGCAAATCAATCACGAGCATATGAATAAATGTGAACTGGAAATATGACATATGTTTGACATATACACATGAACATGTAGATCTAACATTTGGTCACATATGTGTTATGATTTTACAACCTAAAACTTACATAACATGATAAACTACACAACTTATCATAACAGGTTATACATCGAGTTCCTATACATATGAATAGAGTTATTCATTAATTCCCAATTCAACATGATGATAGAATAGAACCACAGGCATAGATCAACATAATAAACATTGCTCTATTATCAATTTATTTCCAAGGCATGACCTAACTGAATAAATTAATTAAAACATTGCAGACATAACATTATGAACATGAAAAGACTTGAATTATAATAATCTAGATTCAAGAACACAGATAGATCTAACTTAATTAGAAAATCCCCAAAATCAGGATCCAAGGACAAATAAAGAAAATATGTCTGAATAGAAAATCAAGCTTAGATCCAATTTCATAGTCATAATCCTAGACAATGAATCATAGGTGATAACCACAATTGTACTTGTCATTGTCATAGGCAATATTCTTATTGTTCATAGTCATAGGCAGTCTTATGTTCACCGTCATAGTCATAGGCATAGTCATATTGTTCATAGTCATAGGCAGTCTTATGTTCACCGTCATAGTCATAGGCATAGTCTTATGTTCACCGCCATAGTCATAGACATAGTCAAAATCTTATGTCCATAGTCATAGGCATAGTCATAGTCTTATGTCATTAAAAATAGTTTCAACGTCGAAGGCAATATTCCCAATAGTCAAGATCCAAGAAGAATCCAAGAATAGATATGAATCATACATAAATCACTTCCAATTTATACCATGCTCATATTAGATTTATAGTTTTTATCTAAAAGTAACTGGAACTTAAAGATCGTGGTCTAAGAAAGATGTAGAAGTTGAATCTATAAACTAGTCGTCGAATTGTTGAATCGTTGAATCTTGCTTTGATTGTAGAAGCAAATCCCCAATTCCTAGCCGTAGTCTTCAAGAAATAATATTTGCATTTTATTTTTAATTTAATTTAATTAAGGTGGAGGCAGCATTAAATTGCAATGGTTTGGTGTGGAGAGAAAGCCAGGTTTAGGGGTGTTCAAATAGGAGAATAGGGTAATTTAGAGCATTCAGATCAGTGGGTATAAGACTGCCCGGACCCGCCCGGTAAACCAGCAACCGCAAATGTCAGTCTAATGTGGGAGGTCTTTACAAGGTTATGGTTCTAATGAATTAAGTAACGCTTAACCAGATAAACATGCGGTGGGACATGGGGGGGTTAAGTGGGTGCCTTGGGTGGCATGTGAAATTAAGTGGGTGCCTTGGGTGGCATGTGAAATACGATTAGATGCACTTAACCAAGTTGAAACCTGTAAGAAGACATGAATAAAAATGGGGTTAAGTGGGAAACCTTAGTGGGGACCAAGCATAGGTGGAAAGCTTGTGTCGTGCATGGTGGGGGGAGGGGGCTTTTTAAACCAGTAACCCATTAAGTATCTTCGTGAGCTCGACCCAAGTCAAGGACGGGACGGGACAGGCTTACTGGATTTGATTGTGTGAGGTCAAAACGGGTTAGCGGTGAACACGCAAGTCCAACGTGGTCATGTGCGTGCGTGGGCCAAGGATGGAAGGTAAGAAGATGTTGCATTGTGTAGATATAAGACGTGCATCTTAGGTGGTATCAGGTTGCTACTTTGGGGAGTGATACACCCCACTGTGGGGCCAGCATGGGTTTCTACGAGTTATGGAGCAGATCGAATGGGTGTAGTGGTTACAACTAGTGGAGATATGGGAAGACGACACCTATGAAGGCAGCTAGGGGTACACGAAACCACCATTATCATTATTAAGTTCTGTAGGCGGGATCAACTTTTAGGGTGACTAGTGGTGGTACAGTATAGTAATTATCCTATAGTGATTTGGGACGAGATTAATGCCAGAATATTCCTCTTAACCGCTTTGTCATGCCCATTTCTTCCATGATCATATATTATCTTACCAAGTTTATGCCTTATCCTAGTTACTTTAATAATTATATTGTTAAAGTTATTATACTCGCTATACTTTATGTCTGACCCCCTTGTTTTTTCCTCTTTTCTTCCTCCCCCCCCCTCAAGGTTCTCAGGGTGGGAGTAGTACTAGCGGAGATTGATCTTGGATCTCTTTCTCTCTTTTGGAAGTGCTTGGATTGCTGAAAGTAAAGTTCAACCCATCTCTTTTATGGCTACTTGTGCTTGGGGTTATGCTTTTTATTTTATGTACTCTGAAACAATTTATCAAGACGGATATTAAGTGTACTTGGTTTATGAAGTTGTTGTAATCAAACTATTTCTCTGCTGCAATAAAAGTTGTTTTAAAATTTTCAAGTACCATTATTTATATCTGTCTTGTTATATTATGTTCTATACACAAAACACGCTCCATGGAAGTTAATGCATTCCCTTTGTGAGTGTCATTAATGGACGTGGGGTGTTACATGTATGCAATCTTCCCTAATCATACTTTCTTCATGGGTGCACAATCAGTCATACAAATGCAAAGTCCATATGATAACACATCAAGTTTCAATCATATACAAGTACATATACGGAAATGCAATATGAATGTGACTGTGCCGATCTAATACCTAATGTGTGTGTATATGCATCCACGAGCAACCACTAGCAATCACTTGCAACTACTTGCAACCATCAATCATAACATGTTTCAAATACATGTTTACATCCATTGGTTTCTACGTAAGGATCGAGGATACCACTGAGGGAAAATACTAAAAAGATAGATACGAGCATGAACAAATCTAAGGAAAAAGAGATCAAAGATGTACCCTCAAAAAGAAAGGGGTAGGCTGCGCGTATCTTGGCCTCAGTCTCCTAAGTCGCGTCTTCCTCAGCGTCACTCCATTGAACTTTAACAAGTTTGACTTTGCAGTTGCGTAGCCTTTAGACTTCTGTACCCAAGATACGAGTTGGAATTCTTCTCACAGTCGCTCTCGTTCTACTTCTACGTCCTATAATATGCTTGGTTCCACTACTTCCGCAGAATCATGTAAGCACTTTCGTAAGTGAGAAACATGTAAGACATTATGAACTCCAGCCAATCTTTCGGGCAGCTCTACTCTGTGAGCCATCTTCCAAATCTTCTCACTGATAGGAAACGACCCTACAAATCCTGGTGCCAACTTCCCTGCAGATCCGAAGCGAATGACGTTCCTCAATGGAGATACTTTAAGGAAAACCCTGTCCCCAACCTCAAACTCAAGGTCGGTCCTTCTTTTATCTGCGTATGACTTCTGTCTATCTTGGGCAGTCTTCATTCTTCATCGTATCAAGTGCACCTTCTCTAAAGTTTCTCTAATCTCTAATCATATCTGGTCCAACTATGAGCTGTTTGTAGACTCCCACTAACAAGTTGGTGATCGGCACGGTCTTCCATATAAAGCTTCGAAGGGTTTCATGCCTATGGTGGAGAAAACTCCGCCAAAGGAAGATGATCCTCCCATGTTCCTCCGAAGTCAAGATTGCATAATCTCAAGAGGTCTTCTAATACTCTGTTCACCCTTTCCATCTGACCATCGGTTTGGGGGTGATAGGCCGTGCTTAAGCATATATGTGTGCCTACAGCCTCTTGCAAGCTCTTCCAAAACTCGCTCGTAAATATAGGATCTCGATCACTCACAATGCTTGAGGGTACCCCATGGAGTCGAACTATCTCTCTAAGTTAAATGGATGCTAAAGATGAGGCAGTCCTTCTACTCTTAACGGGTATAAAGTGAGTGCTTTTTGTAAGCCTGTCCACTGTTACCCAAATACTAGTATTGCCCCTTCTTAACCAAGGCAGCCCATCAATAAAGTCTATTGAAATGCTATCCCATTTCCATTGTGGGACCTCTAGAGGATGAAGCAAACAACCAGGCTTCTTTTGCTCCGCCTTGACTTGCTGGCATACTAAGCACTTTGAGACGAATTCAGCTACATCCCTCTTCATGCCATCCCAAAATAAAACCCTTTTTACATCTTTATACATCTTGTCTCCACAGGGGTGTATGGTCAACTTGGAATGGTGCGCCTCTTCGAGAACCTTCTTCACCAAATCCCTTGCTTGTGGGACGCATAGCCTACCATTCCGCCTCAACCATCCCTTATCATCGATGGAGTATCTATTGAGTTGACTAGAAGTCTCACCCCTAATAAGCTTGTCCATCACATCAACTAGCTGAGGGTCTTCACGTTGTGCGGTTCCTATAGAGTCCAAAAGAGTAGGACGCACTTCTAGTGATGCTAACAAACCAGTCACATGATCGATGGAGGGTCTAAAGTCGAAATCGGCTATGTACTCCAAGCTCTGCCTTTCAACAAAGAGAGGGCTTAAGGTCAGCTTCTTTCTACTCAAAAAGTCTGCTACTACATTGCCCTTGCCAGGGGTATAGGAAATTTCGAAATCATAAGATGACAGGAATTCCATCCACCTTTGCTGCCTCAAGTTAAGATCTTTCTGCGAGAAGAGGTACTTCAATGATTTATGGTCAATATACAATTCAAATTTCTCACCTGGGAGATAATGGTGCCTAGACTTAAGCGCAAAGACGAGGGCAGCCAACTCTAGATCATGGGTTGGGTAGTTTTTCTCGTGTACTTTCAACTATCTACCTCCATATGCTACTACCTTCCCTTATTGCATCAAGACAACACCTAGTCCCGTACTACATGCATCCGTGTATATGGTAAACATCTTGCTACCATCCGACAATGTCAAAACTGGGGCTGTTGTAAGAGCCCACTTTAATCGTTGGAATGCAATATCGCAATCCAAATCCAAATTGAAAGTTAGGTTCTTCTTCATCAAATTTGTAAGCGATGCTGAGATTTTCGTAAAGTCTTTGATGAACGTTCGGTAAAAGCCAGCTAGCCTGAGGAAGCTTCAGACTTCAGTCGCATTCCGTGTAACCTTCTAATCTTGCACAACAACTACTTTTGCGGGGTCCACGGTTAACCTTCCTTGGATACCACATGTCCAAGAAATCTTACTTCCTCTCTCCAGAAGTGGCATTTGGAGAATTTGGATTTCAACTGATGTGCTCGAAGAGTATTCGTGAATTCTTTTATATGCTTAGCATGCTCTTCCTCACTTTTTGAGAAAATTAAAATGTCATCTACGAGGACTACCACAAACTTATTGAGGAACTCCCTGAACACCCTACTCATCAAGTCAATTGAAATAACCTGGTGCGTTTGTCAAGCCAAAAGGCATGACAGGCCACTCGAAGAAACCATCCGGAGTTCTGAACATGGTCTTATCAATGCTGTCTTCAGCCACTCTCAGCTGATGAAACCCGATAGCTAAATCTAGTTGGGAGAAAACCGATGCACCTACAAGCAGATCGAACAATTTGTCTATTCTTGGAAGTGGGTGCCTATTCTTCTTGGTCATCTTGTTTATCTCCCTATAATCCATGCATAGGCGAAGCGAACTGTCCTCTTTAGTTGCAAACACTACTGGAGCACCCCATTTAGAAATACTCCGCCTTATAAAACCCTTCTCAAACAACTCTTTAACTTGCTTGCTGAGTTCTTTCCTCTCTCTTGGAGCCATGTGTCTAACAGGTAAAGAAACGGGTTTTGCATTATCAACGAGGTATATGCCGAAGTCTATCTCCCGCTTCGGAGGTAACCCTTTAACCTCTTCAAAGACATCTGAGTATTCACGGACTACTCTAATAGATTGCAAGTTATCAACTGATGCATCAAGAGATTCTAGATAGCTAAGCACAACAGAGTTCATGGGATTACAAGAAATTTCGAGAGTATTACCGAGGCAAGTCATGAGTCTAACCACTCTCCTTTTACAATCGAGGATGGCACCATTACTGGATAGCCAATCCATGCCTAGAATCAACCCATAGCCCATGAAGCCGAAAACGTAGGCATTGCATCTAAACCCCACACTTAATATGGAAATATCCAAATCCAAACAAATCATTGACAAATAAGTTGATCCCCCAATAGGATTTGAAACAACCAAGGGATCCTCTACTAAACGTGTGTCTGGGTGCAGAGATTCAAGTAAAGCAGTAGATATAAAAGAGTGCGTTGCGCTAGAATCAAAGAGTGTATGAACATGATGATCAAAAAGATAAGCTAAACTTTCAACAGAAACATTTCTACCTCATTCCTATGGAGATGCCATGAGAGCGTGAACCTGTCCTCAAGAAGTAGATCCAGCTCTCTACCCTTGCCCTTGCTTTCTTGGGCAGTCCCTAGCCATGTGTCCTGCCTCGCCGCAATGGAAACCACCACCCATCTTCCTTTTCTTCTTCCGGCAGTCCTTAACCAGATGTCCAAGAATGCCACAGAAATTACACTTCCTCTTGTCACGGGTTTTGTTTTTCTTCCCGCCTTTCTTGGAATCCGTCTTCTTGCTCTATGATCCTTCCCCTTTCTTATCCTGAGATGCTTCCACATTTGTCTCCTTCTTGCCAACCATATCTTGTTCTTGTAACAGTGCCATGTCCACCAATCTCTCATAAGTCGCACCCATAGGTATATGGGACATAGCTACCCCGTGAAGTGGCTCATTCAACCCTTTAACAAAGCGGAGAGCCTTCTTATGTAGAGTGTTCACTAACTCCAATCCGAACTTAGCCAGCTGATTTAATTGATTAACGTATTCCTTAACCGACATACTTCCCTGTTTGAGAGCTAAGAACTTCTCCATCTGTAGGCTTCGTTCATACTATGAGAGGAATTTCATTTCAAACCTCATTCTAAAATTCATCCAAGTTTCAATATATCCTTTCATCGTTAGTGACTTCCCACCAATAGGAAGCTTCGTCTTTGAGCAACCATACAGCCAACTGTATCTTTTGCCTATCATCCACTTCGAAGATATCGAACAAATCCTCAGTTTCTTTGAGTCGGTTTCTTGCTTCCACGAAGGATTCATTTTCATTGAAGTTCTATCCACCCATGGCTCGAAAGTCCCTACATATTTTTGAGAAAGCATTTGCATGAGGAGAAGGAGGAGGAACCGCAGCAGCTGTGGGAGGAGGAACGTCTGCTGGGCCTGCGGCATTAGCCCTAGCCTCTAGGTATCTTCTGAACCAGCCAGGTACCGGCATGCCCTCAGGAAGGTTTAGATCCCCAGACATGCTGAAACGAAAAAGGAAAGATTCAAAACAAAGGATAGAAAGATAATGCATATGGCTTTGGGGGATTTTTCCTTTTTAAAATAAAACACTTTTTCTTGGAAATTGCTTCTTTAACCTTCTTTTTGAAAAACAGATTTTCAAAAAAAAATATCTAATCTGGTAAACCTTTGCTCTGATACCAAGTGAAACACCCCACCTCCGTTAAGGTCACTCACAAAGGGAATGCCTTAACTTTGGTGGAGCATTATAGGTAAAAGACATAGATAATTTATAAGACAGATATATATAAGCAGCGGAAAAGAATCTAACTTTATTTCAAACGTGGTTCATAACAAAACATTTCAGCAAACTATTTACAAACAACTTCCAAATCATTACATCATAATCTCTTTCATGATTATTACATAAAGAAGCATAAAAGAAAAAGAAAACTTCGTAAATCCCCAAGTAGTAGTGTATCCAAAGCCATAGCCAAATATAAAAAGTTCCAAGCTATACATCACAGGGTCTTCAAGCTTGGGAACATGAACGGTCCAAATTAAGCCGAGCTATTCCCTCCCTGGGTACATGAGGGGGGAAAAAGGAAGAAAAGAGAGCGAAAGAACATAGATCAGACATAAGTCTAGTAAGTCCAGTGATTATTCATTATGTAAACTGATAAGAGAACCATGGCTTGAATAAGCTGGACAGATGACTAATGAGGAAATAAGGTGACATAGGATAAGGTAGCTAAAAAGGGCGAGATAAACAAGGCAAGATAAACTAATCATACTATCGCACTCATTTCCATATTCTCTGCACCTACTAGATATTTCAACCATTACCATGAGTTCAAAACCCAGTGATCCCTATTCATTGATTGGCTCCTACTCGCACGTGTTTACCACTTGTGTCAGACGGCCCCGCTAGATTGTAGATACCTGTGTTGGTCCCACCATGGGGTGTATCAAATCCAATGGTGGCAACCAACACGATTCAAGATGCATAGTGTAAAATTACTGATGCCCAGTGCCTTCTTTTTCCACTCTAGACTACGTGCACGCCAGTACTCCGTCGGAACCTACACTTACGCACCAACCGCCGTCCTTTTGACCACTTATAATCATCCCAGTAATCGTGCCCTACCCTTCCTAGTTCAGGGTACCATGATACATCTATGTGGGTTACTGCTGAAATGGTCCCCATTACTAGGGTTTCCTAGTCAACATGTTAAATCGCATAAGTGTCCAAGTTAACATAACCCCACCCATTAGTTTAGTATCATGTTGCATTGGTTAAGTGTTGCCTTAATTAACTAAACCCTACCATTCCTGACTTAGCTTTAATTCATTTATTAAAGCACCAACCACTCACATTAGATAAGTATTGTTTCAGTTACTGGATGTGCCGGTCGGGTCCAGGCAATTTTACGCCGTAACTCAGTCTAACCTCGGGTTCCTTTAGGCTCGATGCACTAAACTTCCCCATTAGATATATATTGTTACAGTTGCTGGATGTGCCGGGCGGTTCCGGGTAGTCTTAAACCGAAACTCAATCTAACCTCGGGTTAGGCATATTTGTCTTTTCTGAATTTAATATATTTAATTCTTTATATTTATATGTAAATTATTGTCATTCAAGTCAAGCCCCACTTCCCTTTTTAAATCAAGTTCATAATTTTAAGTATAAAAATTTATACCACTTTATGCCATAAAACATTTTCATGTTCATGAGCCAAATATGCCAGTTATATATAATTTCATATTTTGCCCCCGCAACGTTACCCCTGTTAAACGTTCGCATGAACCACGTAAAATGGCAGGCTTGATACATAGCCTAACTTGTACACAAAAAGGGGAAAACGGGAAACAAATAATAATTCCAACATCATAAAAATATGGATCTAACTAGACATGTATCATATGAACTTGGCATAGAACAATACACATTCAATTATGAACTTGCAAAATTAGATCAACTTAACATGAATCATGAAATAATGGTTTTACATAGAACTACATAAACTTAACATTAGGCATGTAATTGTGAACTTCGCGAATTAGTTGGATCAAATATAACATGAACCTAATCATGTTAGCATGTTGTTTTTGCCATATATGCGAACCTAGTTGAACTTGCACAAACATAGCAAAATTCCCAATTTTATGATAAAACATATAGTTGTCATTACCAAATCATGCAGCATAAAATTTCATCGTCTAATTATACGACATAGTATGTCATCACCAATTTACTCAATATGATATCCATCGCAAAATTTTACAATATGAAATGTCATCGCCAAATTACAAAATATGATTTGCCATCGCCAAATTATAATATGTCATCGCCAATTTATGTCACCGCCAAAGTACACAACATATGGATCCAAAGCATTTAACTATTTTCATTAGATTACATAAAATAAGATCAGAACTTAGCATGATAAGAATCATAGTCTCAATCAATTCAGTTTTAACAAAAATTATAGGCATAGATTTACATTAGGCAATGTTCTATATCCAGTTATTTAGTCATAATTCTAATATCGTTTAGGTCTAAATGATATCTGGACTTGAAAAAAAGGAGGCTAGTCTTGAGTTCTGGGATATGTATTCTGAATTTGAATATCTCTCCTTTGTTGTAGATGTTGAATTCTCTTAGTTGAATTAGATTTGATTTACAATTCCTACTTGCTTTCTAGTTGAATGAGAATGGCTGCTACTCTAGGCTAAGCACTGGCAGCATGACGGTCTTAGGAATTATTTTTGTATGGCTTTAGGGTTTAGATTTAGGTTGCTTATATAGAAGTTTGATTTAATAGGAGCCGTCAGATTAACCTAGAGCAAATCAAAGCCATTCAAACCAAAGAGAACCAACAAGAACGTGCCACACAAGCCCTAATGACACATCAATTTGTCAAAGGAGAAAACACGTCAGATTTTAGATCTGACCCAAAGGGGAGTTCGACCCCAAGGTCGACCCCCATATCGACCTATTTGGGGGGAGGTCGACCCCCCGGTCGACCTCCTGGTCGACCTGGCATTGGGCGGGAAATTTCCAGCCCAGCCCGCATCTGCTTCTGATTTTGAATTTTCTATACTTTATTCTAAGCTGTTTATTTTAAATTATGAAATATCTGAAGGTCATAACTCCTTCATACGGATTCAGATTTATGCAAACTCGAACTCTATCTCAAGCAGAATTTCGAGACGAATGCTATGGCGTAACCCGTTTCCCTTAATTCTTAAATTTGCAATTAATTATACTTTAATTGGTAACTTTAATGTTTACAGAAAATACTTGGTTTTACAATTATCGGTAGGATTAAAAAGAAGGGTTGTTTTGAAGTGTTAAGGGAAGTAGGGGTTGTTTAAGCAAAGTAGGGTTAGATCGACAAATATGAAAGATGATGAATCATTTGGATTGGGTGCTGCAAAAACCAACCCATCACAGATGTTAAAAAATAGGGGTAATAGTTAGGAGTAAGGCCTATTTATAGAATTAGGGGTTGGATAAAAAAGAAGGGTTGTTTTGAAGTATTAAGAGAAGTAGGGTTATTTTAAGCATAGTATAGGTAGATGGACAAATACGAAAGATGATGAATCGCTTGGATTGGGTGCTGCAAAAACCAATCTTTCACAGTAGTTTAAAAATAGGGATAATTGTTGGAAGAAAGGGCTATTTAGAAAATTTGGGCTAGGATTAAAAAGAAGGGTTGTTTTGAAGTACTAAGGGAAGTAGGGATAGTTTAAGCATAGTAGGGGTAGATCGACAAATTTGAAAGATGATGAATCATTTGGATTAGGTGCTCCAAAAACCAACCCATCACAGAAGTTAAAAAATAACGGTAATTGTTAGTAGTAATGGCTATTTAGGGAATCAGGGGTAGGATTAAAAAGAAGAATGGTTTTATAGTATAAGAAGAAGTAGGGGTAGTTTAAGCATAATAGGGGTAGATCGACTAATATGAAAGATGATGAATTGTTTGGATTGGGTGCTGCAAAAAACCAATCCTTCACAATAGTTTAAAAATAGAAGGTAATTGTTGGAAGGATGGGCTATTTAGAGAATTAGGGGTAGGATTAAAAAGAAGTATGTTTTGAAGTATTAAGAGATTTAGGGGTAGTTTAAGCATAGTAGGGGTAGATCGACAAATATGAAAGATGATGAATCATTTGGATTGGGGGCTGCAAAACCAACCCTTTACAATAGTTAAAAAATAAGAATAATTGTTGGAAGTAAGGGCTATTTATAATATTAGGGGTAGGATAAAAAGAATGCTTGTTTTAAAGTATTAAAAGAAATAGGGGTAGTTTAAGCATAGTAGGGGTAGATCGACAAATATGAAAGATGATGAATTATTTGGATTGGGTGCTGCAAAAACCATCCCTTTACAAAAGTTAAAAAATAGGGGTAGTTGTTGGAAGTAGTGGATATTTAAAGAATTTGTGGTAGGATTAAAAAGAAGCGTTGTTTTGAAGTATTAAGAGAAGTAGGGGTAGTTTAAGCATAGTAGGGGTAGATCGACAAATATGAAAGAAGATGAATCGTTTGGATTGGGAGCTGCAAAAACCAACCCTTCACATTAGTTAAAAAAAAAGGTAACTGTTGGATGTCAGGGCCACTAATAGAATTAGCGATAGGATTAAAATGAAGGGCTATTTTCAAGTATTAAGAGAAGTAGGGGTAGTTTAAGCATAGTAGGGTAGATCGACAAATATGAAAGATGATGAATCGTTTGGAATGGGTGCAGCAAAAACCATTCCTTCACAATAGTTAAAAAATAAGGGTAATTGTTGGAAAGAAGTACTATTTAGAGAATTAGGGGTAGGATTAAAAAGAAAAGTTGTTCTGAAGAATTAACAGAAGTAGGGGTTGTTTAAGCATAGTATGGGTAGATCGACAAATATGAAAGATAATGAATCATTTGGATTGGGTGTTCCAAAAACCTACCCTTCACAGAAGTTATAAAATAGGGGTAATTGTTGGAAGGAAGGGATATTTAGAGAATTATTGGTAAGAACAAAAAGAAAGTTTGTTTTGAAGTATTAAGAGAAGTAGGGGTAGTTTGAGCATAGTAAGGGTAGACCGACAAATATGAAATATGTTTAATCATTTGGATTAGGTGCTGCAAAAACACACCCTTCACAGTAGTTAAAAAATAAGGGTAATGGTTGGAAGTTAGGGATATTTAGAGAATTAGGGATAGGATTTAAAGGAAGGACCGTTTTAAAGTATTAAGAGAAGTAGGGGTTGTTTAAGCATAATAGGGCTAGATCGACAAAATGAAAGATGATATTTCATTTTGATTGGGTGCTGCAAAAACCAACCCTTCACAAAAGTTAAAAAATAGGGGTAATTGTTGGATGTATTGGATATTTAGATAATTAGTGGTCAGATTAAACAGAAGAACTATTTTGAAGTGCTAGGAGAAGTAAGGGTAGTTTAAGCATAGTAGGGGTAGATAAGCAAATATGAAAGATGATGAATCATTTGGATTGGGTGTTGCAAAAACCAACCCTTCACAGTAGTTAAAAAATAAGGGTAATTGTTGGAAGTATGGGCTATTTATAGTATTAGGGATAGGATTAAAAAGAAGGGCTATTTTGGGGTATTAAGAGAAGTAGGTGTAGTTTAAGCATCGTAGGGGTTGATCAATAAATATGAAAGATGATGAATCATTTGGATTGGGTGCTGCAAAAACCAATCCTTCACAATAGTTAAAAAACAAAGGTAATTGTTGGAAAGAAGTTCTATTTAGAGAACTAGGGCTAGGACTAAAAAGAAGGGCTTTTTTGAAGTATTAAGGGAAGTAGGGGTAGTTTAAGCAAAGTAGGTTTAGATCGAAAAATATGTAAAATGATGAATCATGTGGATTGGGTGCAGCAAAAACCAACCCTTCATAGATGTTAAAAAATAAGGGTAATTGTTGGGAGTAAGGACTATTTATATAATTTGGGGTAGGATTAAAAAGAAGAATTGTTTTGAAGTATTAAGAGAAGTAGCGGTAATTTAAGCATAGTATAGGTAGATCGACAAATATGAAAGTTGATGAATCGCTTGGATTAGATGCTGGAAAAACCAATCCTTCAAAGTAGTTAAAAATAGGGGTAATTGTTGGAAGGAAGGGCTATTTAGATAATTAGGGATAAGATTAAAAAGATGGGTTGTTTTGAAGTATTAAGGGAATTAGGGATAGTTTAAGCATTGTTGGGGTAGATCGACAAATATGAAAGATTATGAATCATTTGGATTGGGTACTCCAAAAACCAAACCTTCACAGAAGTTAAAAAATAAGTGTAATTGTTGGCAGTAAGGGCTATTTAGAGAATTAGGGGTAGGATTAAAAAGAAGAGTTGTTTTGAAGTATAAAAAGAATTAGGGGTAGTTTAAGCATATTAGGGGTAGATCGACGAATTTGAAAGATGATGAATTGTTTGGATTGGGTGCCGCAAAAACCAATCCTTCACAATAGTAAAAAAGTAGATGGTAATTGTTGGAAGGAAGGTCTATTTAGAGAATTAGGGGTAGGATTAAAAAGAAGGTATGTCTTGAATTATTAAGAGATGTAGGGGTAGTTTAAGCATAGTAGGGGTAAATCGACAAATACGAAAGATGATGAATCGTTCGGATTGGTTGCTGCAAAACCAACCCTTCACAATAGTTAAAAAATAAGGGTAATTGTTGAAAGTAAGGGCTATTTAAAGAATTTGGGGTAGTATAAAAAAAAAGTTGTTTTGAAGTATTAAGAGAAGTAGAGGTAGTTTAGGCATAGTAGGGTAGATCTACAAATATGAAAGATGATGAATCATTTGGATTGGGTGATGCAAAAACAAACCCTTCCCATTAGTTAAAAAATTAATGTATTTATTGGATGTAAGGGCTATTTGTAGAATTAGGGATAGGATGTAAAAGAAGGGCTATTTTGAAACATTAAGGGAAGTAGGGGTAGTTTAAGCATAGTTGGGTAGATCGACAAATATGAAAGATGATGAATCGTTAGGATTGGGTGCTGCAAAAACCATTACTTCACAGTAGTTAAAAAATATGGGTAATTGTTGGATAGAAGTGCTATTTAGACAATTAGGGGTAGGATTAAGAAGAAGGGTAATTTTGAAGTATTAAGAGAAGTAGGGCTAGTTTAAGCATAGTAGGGGTAAATTGACAAATATGAAAGATAACGAATCATTTGGATTGGGTGGTCCAAAAACCAATCCTTCACAGTAGTTAAAAAATAGGGGTATTTGTTGGAAGGAAGGGATATTTAGAGAATTATTGGTAAGATTAAAAAGAAGGGTTGTTTTGATGTATTAAGAGAAGTTGGGGTAGTTTGAGCATAGTAAGGATAGACCGACAAATATGAAATATGTTGAATCATTTGGATTAGGTGCTGCAAAAACACACCCTTCATAGTAGTAAAAAAATAAGGGTAATTGTTCGAAGTTAGGGATATGTAGAGAATTAGGTATAGGATTTAAAAGAAGGACTGTTTTAAAGTATTAAGAGAAGTATGGGTAGTTTAAGCATAGTAGGGCTAGATCGAAAAAATGAAAGATGATAAATCGTTTTGATTGGATGCTGCAAAAACCAACCCTTCACAAAAGTTAAAAATAGGGGTAATTGTTGGATGTATTGGATATTTAGAGAATTAGAGGTCAGATTAAAAAGAAGAACTGTTTTGAATTGATAAGAGAAGTAAGGGTAGTTTAAGCATAGTAGGGGTGGATCAGCAAATATGAAAGATGATGAATCATTTGGATTGGGTGCTGCAAAAACCAACCCTTCACAGTAGTTAAAAAATAAGGATAATTGTTGGAAGTAAGGTCTATTTATAGAATTAGGGATAGGATTAAAAAGAAGGGCTATTTTGGGGTATTAAGAGAAGTAGGTGTAGTTTAAGCATAGTAGGGGTTGATCGACAAATATGAAAGATGATGAATCGTTTGGATTGGGTGTTGCTAAAACCAATCCTTCATAATAGTTAAAAAATAGAGGTAATTGTTGGAAAGAAGTTCTATTTTGAGAATTAGGGCTAGGACTAATAAAATGGCTGTTTTGAAGTATTAAGGGAAGTAGGGGTAGTTTAAGCAAAGTAGGGTTAGATCGACAAATATGAAAAACGATGAATCATTTGGATTGGGTGCTGCAAAAACCAACCCTTCACAGATGTTAAAAAATAGGTGTAATTGTTGGGAATAAGGACTATTTATATAATTAGGGGTAGGATTAAAAAAAAGGATTGTTTTGAAGTATAAAGAGAAGTAGCGGTAGTTTAAGCATAGTACAGGTAGATCGACTAATATGAAAGATGATGAATCGCTTGGATTAGTTGTTGGAAAAACCAATCCTTCAAAGTAGTTAAAAATAGGGGTAATTGTTGGAAGGAAGGGCTATTTAGAGAATTAGGGATAGGATTAAAAAGATGGGTTGTTTTGAAGTATTAAGGGAAGTAGGGATAGTTTAAGCATTGTTGGGGTAGATAGACAAATATGTAAGATTGTGAATCATCTGGATTGGGTACTCTAAAAACAAAACCTTCACAGAAGTTAAAAAATAAGTGTAATTGTTGGCAGTATGGACTATTTAGAGAATTAGGGGTAGGATTTAAATGAAGAGTTGTTTTGAAGTATAAAAAGAATTAGGGGAAGTTTAAGCATAGTAGGGGTAGATCGACGAATACGAAAGATGATGAATTGTTTGGATTGGGTGCCGCAAAAATCAATCCTTCACAATAGTAAAAAAGTAGACGGTTATTGTTGGAAGGAAGGTCTATTTAGAGAATTTGGGGTAGGATTAAAAAGAAGGTATGTTTTGAAGTATTAAGAGATGTGGGGGTAGTTTAAGCATAGTAGGGGTAAATCGACAAATACGAAAGATGATGAATCGTTTGGATTGCTTGTTGCAAAACCAACCCTTCACAATAGTTAAAAAATAAGGTAATTGTTGGAAGTAAGGTCTATTTAAAGAGTTAGGGCTAATATTAAAAAAAAGCGTTGTTTTGAAGTATTAAGAGAAGTAGAGGTAGTTTAAGCATAGTAGGGGTAGATCGACAAATATGAAAGATGATGAATCATTTGGATTGGGTGCTGCAAAAACAAACCTTTCACATTAGTTAAAAAATAAAGGTATTTGTTGGAAGTAAGGGCTATTTATAGAATTAGGGATAGGATTAAAAAGAAGGGCTATTTTGAAGCATTAAGGGAAGTAGGGGTAGTTTAAGCATAGTAGGGTAGATCGACAAATATGAAAGATGATGAATCGTTAAGATTAGGTGCTGCAAAAACCATTACTTCACAGCAGTTAAAAAATAGGGGTAATTGTTGGATAGAAGTGTTATTTAGACAATTAGGGGTAGGATTAAAACGAAGGGTTGTTTTGAAGTACTAAGAGAAGTATGGTAGTTCAAGCGTAGTAGGGGTAAATCGACAAATATGAAAGATAACGAATCATTTGGATTGGGTGGGCCAAAAACCAACCCTTCACAGAAGTTAAAAAATAGGGGTAATTGTTGGAAGGAAGGGATATTTTGAGAATTAGTGGTAAGATTAAAAAGAAGGGTTGTTTTGACGTATTAAGAGAAGTTGGGGTATTTTAAGCACAGTAGGGGTAGATCGACAAATATGAAATATGATTAATCATTTGGATTAGGTGTTGCATAAACACACCCTTCACGGTAGTTAAAAAATTAGGATAATTGTTGGAAGTTAGGGCTATTTAGATTGTTAGGGGTAGGATTTAAAAGAACGACTGTTTTAAAGTACTAAGAGAAGTAGGGGTAGTTTAAGCACAATAGGGGTAGATCGACAAAAATGAAAGATGATGAATCGTTTTGATTGGGTGCTGCAAAAATCAACACTTCGCAAAAGTTAAAAAATAAGGGTAATTGTTGGAAGTAATGGCTATTTAGAGAATTAGTGATAGGACTAAAAAGAAGGATTGTTTTGAAGTATTAAGAGAATTCGGGGTAGTTTAAGCATAGTAGGGGTAGATCGACAAATATGAAAGATGATGAATCTTTTGGATTGGGTGTTGCAAAAACCAACCCCTCATAGGAGTTAAAAAATAGGGGTAATTGTTAGAAGTAAGGGTTATTTAGAGAATTAGGGGTAGGATTTAAAAGAAGGACTTTTTTGAAGTATTAAAATAAGTACGGATAGTTTAAGCATTGTAAGTTTAGATCGACAAATATGAAAGATGTTGAATTATTTGGATTAGGTGTTACAAAAACCAACCCTTCACAAAATTTGAAAAACAGTGGTAATTGTTGGAAGCAAGGGCTATTTAGATAATTTGGTGTAGGATTAAAAAGAAGGGTTGTTTTGAAGTATTAAGAGAAGTAGGGGTAGTTTAAGCATAGTATGGGTAGATCGACAAATATGAAAGATGATGAATTTTTTGGATTGGGCGCTGCAAAAACCAATCCTTCTCAATAGTTAAAAATGTGGGTAACTGTTGGAAGGAAGGGCTATTTAGAGAATTAGAGGTAGGATTAAAGAAAGGGCGGTTTTGAAGTATTAAGAGAAGGAGGGGTCGTTTAAGCATAGTTGGGTTAGAACGACAAATATGAAAGATGCTGTATCATTTGGATTGGATGCAGCCAAAGCCAACCCTTCATAGTAGTTAAAAAATAAGGGTAATTATTGGAAGTAAGGGCAATTTAGAGAATCGGGGAAATGATTAAAAAGATGGGCTGTTTTGAAGCATTAAGAGAAGTTTGGATAGATCGACAAATATGAAAGATGATGGATCGTTTGGATTGGGTGCTCCAAAAACCAACCCTTCACAGTAGTTAAAAAATACGGGTAATTGTTGGATGTAAGGGCTATTTAGAGAACTAAGGGTAGGATTAAAAATAAGGGTTGTTTTGAAGCATTAAGAGAAGTATGGGTAGTTTAAGCATAGTAGGGTAGATCGAAAAATATGAAAGATGATGAATCGTTTGGATTCGGTGCTGCAAAAACCAATCATTCATAGTATTTAAAAAATAGGGGTAATTGTCGAAAAGAAGGGCTATTAAGAGAATTAAGGGTAGGAATAAAAAGAGGGTTTGTTTTGAAGTATTAAGGGAAGTATCTGTAGTTTAAGCATAGCAGGGGTAGATCGACAAATATGAAAGATGATGAATCATTTGGATTGGGTGCTCCAAAAACCAACCCTTCACAGAAATTAAAAAATAGAGATAATTGTTGGAATTAGAGAATTAGCTGTAGGATTAAAAAGAAGGGTCTTTTTGAAGTATAAAGAGTAGTTGTGGTCCTTTAAGCATTGTAGAAGTAGACCGACGAATATGAAAGATGATGAGTTGTTTGGATTGGGTGCTGCAAAAACCAATCCTTCACAATAGTAAAAAATAGGGGTAATTGTTAGGAGGAAGGGCTATTTAGAGAATTAGGGGTAGGATTGAAAAGAAGGGCCATTTTGAAGTATTAAGAGAAGTAGGGGTAGTTTAGCATATTAGGAGTACATCGACAAACATGATAGACGATGAATCATTTGGATTGGGTGCTGCAAAAACGAACCCTTCAAAGTAGTTAAAAAATAAGGGCAATTCTTAGAAGTAAGGGCTATTTAGAGAATAAGGGATAGGATTAATAAGAAGGGCTATTTTGAAGTATTAAGAGAAGTCGGGATAGTTTAAGCATAGTAGGGGTAGATCGACAAATCTTAAAGATGATAAATCAGCTGGATCTGGTGGTGGAAAAACCAACCCTTCATAGTAGTTCAAAAATAGGGGTAATTGTTGGAAGTAAGCGTTATTTACAGAATTAGCGATAGGATTAAAAAGAAGGGATGTTTTGAAGTATTAAGAGAAGTAGGGGTAGTTTAAGCATAGCAGGGGTAGATCGAAAAATATGAAAGATGATGAATCGTTTGGATTGGGTGCTGCAAAAACCAACCCTTCAAAGATGTTAAAAAATAGGGGTAATTGTTGGAAGTAAGGGCTATTTAGAGAATCAGGGATAGGATTAAAAAGAAGGGTTGTTTTGAAGTATTGAGAGAAGTAGGGGTAGTTTAAGTATAATAGGGTTAGATCAACAAATATGAAAGATGATGAATTGTTTGAATTGGGTACTGCAAAAAATAATCCTTCACAATAGTATAAAAATAGGGGTAATTGTTTGAAGGAAGGGATATTTAGAGAATTGGAGATAGCGTTAAAAAGAAGGGCTGTTTAGAAGTATTAAGAGAAGTAGGGGTAGTGTATGCATAGTAGAGGTAGATCGACAAATATGAAAGATGATGAATAGATTGGATTTGATGCTGCAAAAACCAACCGTTCACAGTAT
Organism: Allium sativum; assembly: GCA_030737875.1. Classification (NCBI taxonomy): domain Eukaryota; kingdom Viridiplantae; phylum Streptophyta; class Magnoliopsida; order Asparagales; family Amaryllidaceae; genus Allium; species Allium sativum. The sequence continues at coordinate 256,137,808 of CM060924.1, read as the reverse complement.
TTAAAAAATAAGGGTATTTGTTAGAAGTAAGGGCTATTTGGAGAATTTGGGGTAGGATTAAAATGAAGTGTTATTTTGAAGTATTAAGAGAAGTATGGGTAGTTTAAGCATAGTAGGACAGATCGACAAATATGAAAGGTGATGAACCGTTTGGATTGGGTGCTACAAAACCTAATCCTTCACAGTAGTTTAAAAAAGGGGTTATTGTTGGAAAGAAGGGCTATTTAGAGAATTAGGGGTGGATTAAAAAGAAGGTTTTTTTTGAAGTATTAAGGGAAGTAGGGATAGTTTAGGCATAGTAGGGGTAGATCGACGAATATGAAAGATGATGAATCATTTGGATTGGGTGCTCCAAAAAACAACCCTTCACTACTGTAAAAAAATCGGGGTAATTGTCGGCTGTAAGGGTAGGATTAAAACGAAGATTTGTTTTGCAGTATAAAAAGCAGGCGTAGTTTAAGCATAGTAGGTGTAGATCGACGAATATGAAAGATGATGAATTGTTTGGATTGGGTGCTACAAAAACCAATCCTTCACAATAGTTAAAAAATAGGGGTAACTGTTGGAATGAATGGCTATTTTGAGAATTAAGGGTAGGATTAATAATAAGGTTTGTTTTGAAGTATTAAGAGAAGTAGGGGTAGTTTAAGCATAGTAGGGGTAAATCAACAAATATGAAAGATGATGAATATTTTGGATTGGGTGCTGCAAAAACCAACCCTTTACAGTAGTTAAAAAATAAAGGTAATTGTTGGAAGCAAGGGAAATTTATAGAATTAGGGATAGGATTAAAAACAAGGGTTATTTTGAAGTATTAAGAGATGTAGGGGTAGTTTAAGCATTGTAGGGATAGATCGACAAATATGAAAAATTATGAATCGTTTGGATGGTGTGCTGCAAAAACCAATCCTTCAAAATAGTCAAAAAAAAGGATTAATTGTTGGATAGAAGTACTATTTAGAGAATTATGGGTATGACTAAAAAGAAGGATTGTTTTGAAGTATTAAGGTAAGTACGGGTAGTTTAAGCATAGTAGGGGTAGATCGACAACTGTGAAAGATGATTAATAATTTGGATTGGGTGCTCTAAAAACCAACCCTTCACAGAAGTTATAAAATAGGGGTAATTGTTTGAAGTAAGGGCTATTTAGAGAATTAGGGGTAGGACTCAAAAGAAAAGTTGTTTTGAAGTATAAAGAGAAGTTAGGATAGTTTAAGCATAGTAGCGGTAGATCGATGAATATGAAAGATGATTAATTGTTTGCATTGGGTGCTGCAAAAACCCATCCTTCACAATAGTAAAAAAATAGAGGTAATTGTTATAAGGAAGGGCTATTCATAAAATTAGGGGTAGGATTAAAATGAATGGCTGATTTCAAGTATTAAGAGAAGTAGGGGTAGTTTAAGCATAGTAGCGGTAGATCGACAAATATGAAAGATGGTGAATCATTTTGATTAGGCGCTGCATAATACAACCCTTCACAGAAGTTAAAAAATAGGGATCATTGTTGGAAGTAAAGGTTATTTAGAGAATTAGGGGGTTGGATTGAAAAGAAGGACTATTTTGAAATGTTAAGATAAATGTGGGTAGTTTAAGCAAAGTAGGGGTAGATCGACAAATATGAAAGATGATGAATCATTTAGAGTGGGCGCTACAAAAAACTACCCTTCACAGAAGTTAAAAAATAGAGGTTATTGTTGGAAGTAAGGGATATTTATAGAATTAGGGATAGGATTAAAAAGAAGGGTTATTTTGAAGTATTAAGAGAAGTAGGTGAAGTTTAAGCATAGTAGGGATAAATCGAAAAATATGAAAGATGATGAATCGTTTGTATTGTGTGCTGCAGAAACCAACCGTTCAAATAGTTAAAAAATAGGATTAATTGTTGGATAGAAGTGTTATTTAGAAAATTAGGGGTAGTATCAAAAAGAATGGTTGTTTTGAAGAATTAAGGGAAGTAGGGGTAGTTTAAGCATAGTAGGGGTAGATCGACAAATATGAAAGATGATTAATCATTTGGGTTGGGTGCTCCAAAAACCAACCCTCCACAGACGTTAAAAAATAGGGGCAATTGTTGGAAGTAAGGAATATTTCTAGAATTAGGGGTAGGATTTAAAAGATTTTTTTTTGAAGTATAAAGAGAAGTAGGGGTATTTTAAGCATAGTAGGGGTAGATCGACGAATATGAAAGATGATGAATTGTTTGGATTGGGTGCTGTATAAATCCATCCTTCACAATAGTAAAAAAATAGAGTAAATTGTTGGAAGGAAGGGATATTTATATAGTTAGGGGTAGGATTAAAAAGAAGGGTTGTTTTAAAGTATTAAGAGAAGTAGGGGTAGTTTAAGCATAGTTGGGGTAGATCGACAAATATGAAAGATGGTGAATCATTAGGATTGGGTGCTGCAAAAACCAACCCTTCACAGAAGTTAAAAAATAGGGGTAATTGTTGGAAGTAAGGGTTATTTAGTGAATTAGAGATAGGATTTAAGAGAAGGACTATTTTTAAGTATTAAGATAATTGTGGGTAGTTTAAGCATAGTGGGGGTAGATCGATAAATATGAAAGATGATGAATCATTTGGATTGGGTGCTACAAAATCCAACACTTTATAGAAGTTAAAAATAGAGCTTATTGCTGGAAGTAAGGGTTATTTATATAATTAGGGGTATGATTAAAAATATGGGTTATTTTGAAGTATTAAGAGAAGTAGGGGTAGTTTAAGCGTAGTAGTGGTGGATCGACAAATATTAAAGAAGATGAATTGTTTGGAATGGGTGGTGCACAAACCAATCCTTCACAATAGTAACAAAAAATAGGGGTAATTGTTGGAAGTAAGGGATATTTAGAGAATTAGGGGTAGGATTAAGAAGAAGGGTTGTTTCGAAGTATCAGGAGAAGTAGGGGTCGTTTAAGCATAGTAGGGGTGGATTGAAATATATGAAAGATGATGAATCATTTGGATTGGATGCAGCAAAAGCCAACCCTTCACAGTATTTAAAAAATAAGGGTAATTGTTGGAAGTAAGGTCTATTTAGAGAACTAGGGTTAGGATTAAAAAGAAGGGTTGTTTTGAAGTGTAAAGAGAATTATAAGTAGATCGACAAATATGAAAGATGATGAATCATTTGGATTGGATGCTGAAAAAACTAACCCTTCACAGTAGTTAAAAAATAGGGGTAATTGTTGGAAGTAAGGACTATTTAGAGAACTTGGGGTAGGATTAGAAATAAGGGTTGTTTTGAAGTACTAGGAGAAGTATGGGTAGTTTAAGCATAGTAGGTGTAGATCGAACAATATGAAAGATGATAAATCGTTTGGATAGGGTGCTGCAAAACCCAATCCTTAATAGTACTTAAAAAACAAGGGTAATTGTTGGAAAGAAGGTCTATTTAGAGAATTAGTGGTATAATTAAAAAGAAAGGTTGTTCTGAACTACTAAGAGAAGTAGGTGTAGTTTAAGAATGGTTGGGGTAGATCGACAAATATGAAAGATGATGAATCATTTGTATTGGATGCAGCAAAAACAAACCCTTCCCAGTAGTTAAAAAATAAGGGTAATTGTTGGAAGTAAGGCTATTTAGAGAATTGGGGATAGTATTAAAAAGAAGGGTTGTTTTGAAGTATTAATAGAAGTAGGGGTAGTTTAAGCGTAGTAGGGGAAGATCGACAAATATGAAAGATGATGAATTGTTTGGATTGGGTGCTGCAATAACCAAGCCTTCATAATAGTTAAAAAAACAGGGGTAATTATTGGAAAGGAGAGATATTTAGATAATTAGGGGTAGGACTAAAAAGAAGGGTTGTTTTGAAGTATTAAGAGAAGTATGGGTAGTTTAAGCATAGTAGGAGTAGATCGACAAATATGAAAGATGATGAATCGTTTCGATTGTGTGCTGCAAAAACCAATTCTTTATAGTAGTCAAAAAATAGAGGTAATTGATCGAAAGAAGGACTATTTAGGGAATTAGGGGTATGATTAAAAAGAAGGGTTGTTTTGAAGTATTAAGGGAAATAGGGGCAGTTTAAGCATAGTAGGGGTAGACCGACAAATGTGAAATATGATGAATCATTTAGATTGTATGATGCAGAAACCAACCCTTCACAGAAGTTAAAAAACAGGGGTAATTGTCGGAAGTAAGTGCTATTTAGAGAATTAGAGGTAGGATTAAATGGAAGGACTGTTTTGAAGTCGGGGTAGTTTAGGCATAGTAGGGACAGATCCACAAATATGAAAGATGATGGCTCATTTGGATTGTGTGCTCCGAAAACCAACCCTTCATAGAAGTTAAAAATAGGGGTAATTGTTGGAAGTAAGGGATATTTAGAGAATCAGGGGTATGATTAAAAAAAAGGTTGTTTTAAAGCATAAAGAGAAGTAGGGGTAGTTTAAGAATATTAGGGTTAGATCGATTAATATGAAAGATAATGATTTGTTAGGGTTGGGTGCTGCAAAAACCAATCCTTCACAATAGTAAAAAAGTACGGGTAATTGTTGGAAGGGAGGGCTATTTAGAGAATTTGGGGAAGGATTAATAAGAAGGGTTGTTTTGAAGTATTAATAAAAGAATGGGTAGTTTAAGCATAGTACGGGTAGATCGATAAATATGAAAGTTGATGAATCGTTTGGATTGGGTACTGCAAAAACCAACCCTTCACATTAGTTAGAAAATAGTGGTAATTGTTGGAAGTAAGGGCTATTTAGAGAATTAGGGATAGGATTAAAAAAGGGCTGTTTTGAAGTATTAACAAAGTAGGGGTAGTATAAGCATAGTAGGAATAAATCGACAAATATGAAGGATGATGAATCATTTGGATGGGTTGCTGCAAAAACCAACCATTCACAGATGTTAAAAAATAGGGTTAAGTGTTGGAAGTAAGGTCTATTTAGAGAATTAGGAGTAGGATTAAAAAGAAGGGTTGTTTTGAAGTATTAAGAGAAGTACGGTTGCTTAAGCATTGTAGAGGAAGATTGACAAATATGAAAGTTGATGAATCGTTTGGATTGGGTGCTGCAAAAACCAATCCTTCATAGTAATTAAAAAATAGGGGTAACTGTTGGAAGGAAGGGCTATTTAGAGAATTAGGGTTAAGATTAAAAAGAAGGGTTGTTTTGAAGTATTAAGGGAAGTAGGGATTGTTTAAGCATAGTAGGGGTAGATCGACAAATTTGAAAGATGATGAATTATTTGGATTGGGTGCACCAAAAACCAACCCTTCACAGAAGTCAAAAAATAAGTGTAATTGTTGGTAGTAAGGGCTATTTGGAGAATTACGGGTAGGTTTAAAAAGAAGAGTTGTTTTGAAGTATAAAAAGAAGTAGCGGAAGTTTAAGCATAGTAGGGGTAGATCGACGAATATGAAAGATGACGAATTGTTTGGATTGGGTGCTACAAAATCCAATCCTTCACAATAGTAAAAAAGAGGGTAGTCGTTGGAAGGAAGGGCTATTTAGAGAATTAGGGGTAGGATTATAAAGAAGGTATGTTTTGAAGTATTAAGAGAAGCAGGGGTAGTTTAAGCATAGTTGGGGTAGATCGACAAATATGAAGGATGACGAATCATTTGGATTGGGTACCGCAAAAACAAACCCTTCACTGTGGTTAAAAAATAAGGATACTTGTTGGAAGTAAGGGCAATTTATCGAATTAGGAAAGGATTAACAATAAGAGATATTGTGAGGTATTGAGAGAAGTAGGGGTAGTTTAAGCATAGTAGGGTAGATCGACAAATATAAAAGATGATAAATTGTTTGGATTGGGTGCCGCAAAAACCAAGCCTTCATAGTAGTTTAAAAATAGGGCTAATTGTTGGAAACAAGAGCTATTCAGAGAATTAGGGGTAGGAATAAAAAAAAGAGTTGTTTTGAAGTATTAAGAGAAGTATGGGTAGTTTAAGCATAGTAGGGGTAGATCGACAAATATGAAAGATGAAGAATCATTTGGATTGGATGCTGCAAAAACCAACCCTTCACAGTAGTTAAAAAATAAGGGTAATTGTTGTAAGTAAGGGATATTTAGAGAATTAGGTATAGGATTAAAAAGAAGGGCTATTTTTAAGTATTAAGAGAAGTAGGGATAGTTTAAGCATAGTTGGGGTAGATCGACAAATATGAAAGACGATAAACTATTTGGATTGGGTGCTGCAAAAACCAACCCTTCACAATTGTAAAAAATTGGAGTAATTATTGGAAGAAGGACTATTTAGAGAATTAGCTGTAGAATTAAAAAGAAATGTTGTTCTGAAGTATTAAGAGAAGTAGGGATAATTTAAGCATAGTAGGGGTAGAACGACAGATATGAAAAATGATGAATCATTTGGGTTGGATGCTACAAAAACCAACCTTTCACCGTAGTTAAAAAATAAGGGTAATTGTTGGAAGTAAGGGCAATTTATAGAATTGGGGATATGATTAAAAATAAAGGCTATTTTGAGGTATTGAGAGAAGTAAGGGTAGTTTAAGCATAGTATGGGTAGATCGACAAATATGAAAGATGATGAATCGTTTGGATTGGGTGCTGCAAAAACCAATCCTTCATAGTAATTAAAAAATAGGGGTAATTGTTGGAAGGAAGGGATATTTAGAGAATTAGGGTTAAGATTAAAAAGAAGGGTTGTTTTGAAGTATTAAGGGAAGTAGGGATTGTTTAAGCATAGTAGGGATAGATCGACAAATATGAAAGATGATGAATTATTTGGATTGGGTGCTCCCAAAACCAACCCTTCACAGAAGTCAAAAAATAAGTGTAATTGTTGGTAGTAAGGGCTATTTGGAGAATTACGGGTAGGATTAAAAAGAAGAGTTGTTTTGAAGTATAAAAAGAAGTAGTGGAAGTTTAAGCATAGTAGGGGTAGATCGACGAATATGAAAGATGACGAATTGTTTGGATACGGTGCTACAAAATCCAGTCCTTCACAATAGTAAAAAAAAAGAGGGTAGTCGTTGGAACGAAGGGCTATTTAGAGAATTAGGGGTAGGATTATAAAGAAGGTATGTTTTGAAGTATTAAGAGAAGCAGGGGTAGTTTAAGCATAGTAGGGGTAGATCGACAAATATGAAGGATGATGAATCATTTGGATTGGATGTTGCAAAAACCCACCCTTCACAGTAGTTAAAAAATAAGGGTAACTGTTGGAAGTAAGGCTATTTAGAGAATTGAGGATAGTATTAAAAAGAAGGGTTGTTTTGAAGTATTAAGAGAAGTAGGGGTAGTTTAAGCATAGTAGGGGTAGACCGACAAATATGAAAGATGATGAATTGTTTGGATTGGGTGCTGCAAAAACCAAGCCTTCATAGTAGTTAAAAAATAGGGGTAATTTTTGGAAAGAAGAGCTATTCAGAGAATTAGGGGTAGGTATAAAAAGAAGAGTTGTTTTGAGGTATTAAGAGAAGTATGGGTAGTTTAAGCATAGTAGGGGTAGATCGACAAATATGAAAATGATGAATCATTTGGATTGGATGCTTCAAAAACCACCCCTTCACAGTAGTTAAAAAATAAGGGTAATTGTTGGAAGTAAGGGCTATTTAGAGAATTAGGTATAGGATTAAAAAGAAGGGCTATTTTTAAGTATTAAGAGAAGTAGGGATAGTTTAAGCATAGTTGGGGTAAATCGACAAATATGAAAGACGATAAACTGTTTGGATTGGGTGTTGCAAAAACCAACCCTTCACAATTGTAAAAAAATTAGAGTAATTATTGGAAGAAGGACTACTTAGAGAATTAGCTGTAGAATTAAAAAGAAATGTTGTTCTGAAGTATTAAGAGAAGTAGGGATAATTTAAGCATAGTAGGGGTAGATCGACAAATATGAAAAATGATGAATCATTCAGATTGGATGCTACAAAAACCAACCCTTTACCGTAGTTAAAAAATAAGGGTAATTGTTGTAAGTAAGGGCAATTTATAGAATTAGGGATATGATTAAAAATAAAGGCTACTTTGAGGTATTGAGAGAAGTAAGGGTAGTTTAAGCGTAGTATGGGTAGATCGACAAATATGAAAGATGATGAATTGTTTGGATTAGGTGGTGCAAAAACCAAGCCTTCATAGTAGATAAAAAATATGGGTAATTGTTGGAAAGAAGAGCTATATAGACAATTAAGGGTAGGATTAAAAAGAAGAGTTGTTCTGAAGTATTAAGAGAAGTATGGGTAGTTTTAGCGTAGTAGGGGTAGATCGACAAATATGAAAGAGGATGAATCGTTTGGATTGGGTGCTGCAAAAATTAATTCTTTATAGTAGTTTAAAAATAGAGGTAATTGATGGAAAGAAGGAATATTTAGAGAATTAGGGGTAGGATTAAAAAGAAGTGTTGTTTTGAAGTATTAAGGGAAGTAGGGGAAGTTTAAGCATAGTAGCGGTAGATCGACAAATGTGAAAGATAAGGAATCGTTTAGTTTGTGTGATGCAAAAACTAACCCTTCACAGAAGTTAAAAAATCAGGGTAATTGTCATAAGTAAGGGCTATTTAGAGAATTAGAGGTAGGATTAAATGGAAGGATTGTTTTGAAGTATTAAGAGAAGTAGGGGTAGTTTAAGCATAGTAGGGATAGATCCACAAATATGAAAGATGATGAATCACTTGGATTGGGTGCTCCAAAAACCAACCCTTCACAGAAGTTAAAAAATAGTGGTAATTGTTGGAAGTAAGGTCTATTTAGAGAATTAGGGGTAGGATTCAAAAGAAGGGTTGTTTTGAAGTATAAAGAGAAGTAGGGTAGTTTTAGCATATTAGGTTTGGATTGATGAATATAAAAGATGGTGAATTGTATGGCTTGGGTCCTGCAAAAACCCATCCTTCACAATTGTAAAAAATAGGGGTAATTGTTGGAAGCAAGGACTATTTAGAGAATTTGGGGTAGGATTAAAAAGAAGGGTTATTTTGAAGTATTAACAGAAGTATGGGTAGTTTAAGCATAGTACGGCTAGATCGATAAATATGAAAGTTGATGAATCATTTGGATTGGGTGCTGCAAAAACCAACCCTTCACATTAGTTTAAAAATAGGGGATTCAAAGAATTAGGGTTAGGATTAAAAAGAAGGGCTGTTTTGAAGTATTAACAGAGATAGGGGTAGTTTAAGCATAGTAGGGGTAAATCAACAAATATGAAAGATAATGAATCATTTGGATTTGGTGCTGCAAAAATCAACCATTCATAGATGTTAAAAAATAGGACTGATTGTTGGAAGTAAGGGCTACTTAAAGAATTAGGGTTAGGATTAAAAAGAAGGGTTGTTTTGAATTATAAAGAGAAGTATGGTTGTCTAAGCATTGTAGAGGTAGATCGACAAATATGAAAAATGATGAATCGTTTGGATTGGGTGCTACAAAAACCAATCCTTCACAGTAGCTAAAAAATAGTGGTAATTGTTGGAAGGAAGGTCTATTTATAGAATTAGGGATAGGATTAAAAAGAAGGGTTATTTTGAAGTGTTATGGGAAGTAGAGATAGTTTAAGCATAGTAGGGGTAGATCGACAAATATGAAAAATGATGAATCATTTGGATTGGGTTCTCCAAAAACCAACCCTTCACAGAAGTAAAAAAATAAGGGTAATTGTTGGTAGTAAGGGCTGTTTAGAGAATTAGGGGTAGGATTAAAAAGAAGAGTTGTTTTGAAGTATAAAAAGAAGTAGGGGTAGTTTAAGCATATTAAGGGTAGATCGATGAATATTAAAGATGATGAATTGTTTGGATTGGGTGCTGCAAAAACCAATCCTTCACAATAGTAAAAAAATAGAGTGTAATTGTTGGAAGGAAGGGCTACTTAGAGAATTAGGGTTAGGACTTAAAAGAAGGTATATTTTGAAGTATTAAGTGAAGCAAGGGTAGTTTAAGCATAGTAGGGATAAATCGACAAATATGAAAGATGATGAATCATTTGGCTTGGGTGCTGCGAAAACCAGCCCTTCAAAGTAGTTAAAAAATAAGGGTAATTGTTGGAAGTAAGGGAAATTTATAGAATTAGGGATAGGATTAAAAATAAGGGCTATTTTGAGGTATTGAGAGAAGTAGGGGTAGTTTAAGCATAGTAGGGGTAGATCGACAAATATGAAAGATGATGAATCATTTAGATTGGGTGCTGCAAAAACCTATCCTTCACAATAGTTAAAAAATAAGGGTAATTGTTGGAAAGAAGTTCTATTTAGAGAATTAGGGGTAGGATTAAAAAGAAGTGTTGTTTGAATTATTAAGGGAAGTAGGGGTAGTTTAAGCATAGTAGGATTAGATCGACAAATATGAATGATGAGGAATCATTTGGATTAGGTGCTGCAAAAACCAACTCTTCACAGATGTAAAAACATAGGGGTAATTGTTGGAAGTAAGGGTAATTTATAGAACTAGGGGTAGGATAAAAAAGAAGGCTTGTTTTGAAGTATTAAGAAAAGTTGGGGTAGTTTATGCATAGTAGAGGTAGATCGACAAATATGAAAGTTGATGAATTGCTTGGATTGGGTGCTGCAAAAACCAATCGTTCACAGTAGTTAAAAAATAGGGGTAATTGTTGGAAGGAAGGGCTATTTAGTGAATTAGGGATATGATTAAAAAGAAGGGTTGTTTTGAAGTATTAAGGGAAGAAGGGATATAAATATAGTATGGGTAGATCGACAAATATGAAAGATGATGAATCATTTGGATTGGCTGCTCCAAAAACCGACCCTTCACAGAAGTTTAAAAAAAGGGTAATTGTTGGCAGTAAGGGCTGTTTAGAGAATTAAGGGTTGGATTAAAAAGAAGAGTTGTTTTGAAGTATAAAAAAAGTTGGGGTAGTTTAAACATAGTACGGGTAGATCGACGAATATGAAAGATGATGAATTGTTTGGATTGGGTGCTGCAATAACCAATCCTTCAAAATAGTAGAAATATAGAGGATAATTGTTGGAGGGAAGGGATATTTAGAGAATTAGGGGTAGGATTAAAAAGAAGGTATGTTTTGAAGCATTAAGAGATGTAGGGGTAGTTTAAGCATAGTAGTTGTAGGTCGACAAATATGAAAGATGATGAATAATTTGAATTGGGTGCTGCAAAAACCAACCCTTCACAGTAGTTAAAAATTAAGATAATTGTTGGAAGTAAGGGCTATTTATAGAATTTGGGGTAGGATTAAAAAGATGGGCTGTTATAAATTATTAAGAGAAGTGAGAATAGTTTAAGCATAGTATGGGTAGATCGACAAATATGAAAGATGATGAATCATTTGGATTGGTGTTGCAAAAACCAACCATTCACAGAAGTTAAAAAACAGAGGTAATCGTTGGAAGTAAGGCTATTTAAAGAATTAGGTGTAGGATTAAAAAGAAGCATTGTTTTGAAATATTAAGAGAAGTTGGGGTACTTTAAGCATAGTAGGGGTAGATCGACAAATATGAAAGATGATGAATCATTTTAATTGGGTGCTGCAAAAGCCAACCCTTCACAGTAGTTAAAAAATAAGGGTAATTGTTGGATGTAAGGGAGATTTATAGAATTAGGGATAAGATTAAAATGAAGGGCTATTTTGAAATATTAAGGGAACTAGGGGTATTTTATGCATAGTACGGGTTTATCGACAAATATGAAAGATGATGAATCATTAGGTGCACCAAAAACCAACCCTTCACAGAAGTTAAAAAATAAGGGTAATCGTTGGAAGGAATGGCTATTTATAGAGTTAGTAATAAGATTAAAAAGAAGGGTTGTTTTGAAGTATTAAGAGAAGTTGCGGTAGTGAAAGCATAGTAGGGGTAGATCGACAAATATGAAAGATGATTAATCATTTTGATTAGGTGGTGCAAAAACCAACCCTTCAAAGTAGTTAAAAATAATGGTAATTTTTCGAATTGAGGGCTATTTAGAGAATTATGGGTTGGATTTAAAAGAAATACTTTTTTTAAGTATTAAGAGAAGTAGGGGTAGTTTAAGCATAATAGGGGTAGATCGACAAACATGAAAGATGATGAATCATTTTGATTGGGTGCTGCAAAAACCAACCCTTCACAGAAGTTAAAAAATAGGGGTAGTTGTTGCAAGTAATGGCAATTTAGAGAATTAGAGGTAGGATTAAAAAGAAGGACCATTTTGAAGTATTAAGAGAAGTTGGGGTAGTTCAAGCATAGTAGGGTTATATCGACAAATATGAAAGATGATGAATCATTTGGATTGGGTGCTGCAAAAACCAACCCTTCACAGAAGTTAAAAAATATGGGTAATTGTTAGAAGGGTTATTTATTGAATTAGGGGTAGGATTTAAAAGAATGATTGTTTTGAATTATTAAGATAAGTATGGAAAGTTTAAGCATAGTAGATGTAGATCGACAAATATGAAAGATGATGAATTATTTGGATTGGATGCTACAAAAACCAACCCTTCATAGAAGTTAAAAAATAGGGGTAATTGGTGGAAGTAAGGGATATTTAGATAAAGTGGGGTAGGATTAAAAGAAGGGTTGTTTTGAAGTATTAAGAGAAGCATGGGTAGTTTACGCATAGTAGGGGTAGATCGACAAATATGAAAGATGATGAATCACTTGGATTAGGTGCTGCAAAAACCAACCCTTCACAGAAGTTAAAAAATAGTGGTAATTGTTGGAAGTAAGGGCTATTTAAAGGATTAGGGTAGGATTTAAAAGAAGTGTTGTTTTGAAGTATTAAGAGAAGTTGAGGTAGTTTAAGCATAGTTGGGGTAGATCGACAAATATGAAAGATGATGAACCATTTGGATTGGGTGCCGCAAAAAACAACCCTTCACAGCAGCTAAAAAATAAGGGTAACTGTTAGATGTAAGGGCTATTTATAGAATTAGCGATAGGATTAAAAAGAAGGGCTATTTTGAAGTATTAAGAAAAGTAGGTGTAGTTTAAGCATAGTAGGGGTAGATCGACAAATATGAAAGATAATAAATCATTTGGATTGGGTGCTGCAAAAACCAATCCTTCACAAGAGTTTAAAAATAGGGGACATTGTTGGAAAGAATTGTTATTTATAGAATTAGGGGTAGGATTAAAAAGAAGGGTTGTATTGAAGTACAACAGGAAGTATGTGTAAGTTAAGCATAGTAGGGGTATATCGAAAAATATGAAAGATGATGAATCACTTGGATTGGGTGCTCCAAAAAACAACCCTTCATAGAAGTTAAAAAATAGGGGTAATTGTTGGAAGTAAGGGCTATCTAGAGAATAAGGTGTAACAACTCGTATTTCGATAACATGTTAAAACGAGAATCAAGGCAGAATTTAATTTTAAATTCTGAATCAAGTAAAACGGGCAATGCCATTGCGTTCGTCTCGGAAAAATACGCGAAATAGAGTCCGAAATTTTGTAAATCGGAGTCCGTATGACCCGGTTAAGGCCCAAAGAAGATTTCTGGGAATTTGAATTTCGGAAACAGTTTTTGAAATCAGATCTGGGGCTAGGCGGGAAGTTTCCCCGCCTAGGCCATGTCGACAGGGCTGTCGACAGGCCTGTCGACTTGGGCCCAGACAAAGTCGACAGCCCTGTCGACTTGCCTGTCGACAGGGGGTGGCCGGGCAGTTTTGCCTGGCGCACCACTTTGGGTCTTGGTCTGGTCTTGTGGCCTGGTTCTAGAGAATTCTGGGATCTGATGGTTCTGATCTATCCTAGGGTTAATCTAAGGGCCTAAAACTATCCTAATCTCTATAAAAAGACCCTAAACCTAACCTAAATCCCTAAAAATCAAACCTAGCAACTAAGTGCTGCCAAAATCAATCTTGATCATGGCCTCCATCTCAAATCCCTAGAGCCTATGCACTCAAATCAAGTTCAAATCAAAAGGTGCAAGCTTGCTACACCAAATCAAGGCCAAATCAACATTTCTATGCGAGTTCCATGACGATTCTTCTACAAAGGAGGCACCTTTCTTAGCCAAGATGATTCATGCTCCTTTCCCTAGGCCTAACTATGTAAGTTCTAGCTACTTTTAGATGGAAACGGTAGTTTTGATAATGACATGGGATAAAATGAGGCTAAACATGATTATGCGAACCTATATGAACCTTACCTTGCCTCTTATGTTCATGTTTATGATTTTAGGCCATGTGAATGACTTAATCATGCCTCTCATGCTATGCATAACCTAGTTTAACTTGCAAGTTTGGATCTTTATGCATGAAATGCTAGCATGAACCTTTAGGAACCATTTTACTTGTGAAACATTGGCTAAGACTAGATTTTGGGGCTTATGCATGTTTATGAACCCAAACCCCTTATGCTAACATGCAAGTTTGTGGCCAAATCCTTTATGAGATTATGCATGCTCGTGGCCAATCCCCTCTTTTAAGTTGTGCATGTTTATGGCCAAACCCTTTTTGATAATATGCATATTTGTGGCTGAATCCCCTTGTGACATTTTGTGTGTTTGTGGCCAAAACCCTTTTTATGACACTATGCATGTTTGAGGCCAATTTGTAGCCATAGTATTCCTACTATGTTGACTCGTCTATACTTACGTTGGAAACACGTTTTGGGGTTAGGTTAGACGAGCGTGAATATACATGAGAAACTTAACTTGAAGTTCCATGAAATATGATGTGAAACATGATTTGGGTTAAAGGGGTATAACATGACAACATGCAACATTGAATATAGCATGTAAGTTAACATGTAAATATGCATAAAAACGTAAGCTTGGGAATTTACCTATTAAGTTAGGTCTACCCATTGGGAATTTACCTATTAAGTTAGGTCTACCCAATTGCTTGAAAACTTGACTATGAACATGACACTAGACTAAACATGAAAGTGGCCAACTCGAGGTTGGGTTGAGTTTGCAACGTAAAACTACCCGGAACCGACCGGCCTAACTAGTAGTTGCAAACAATAGGACTCAATGTGAGAAGTTGGTCATGTTGTGCTTGAACCCGAGGTTAGACCAAGTTGTGGTGTAAATCTACCCGGACCCGCCCGGCTTAACTAGTAACCACAACAAAGTCTAATGTGAGAGGTTGGGGTGCATTAAATAATTAATGCCACACAATAGGGTTAAGTTAATTTGATTAATGAGGCTTAACTAAATGTGATATGGACAATTGGGTTAAGTAATTTGGTTAGGCTAATGATACTTAACAAAACATGATAAGCTTGGGTAGGTTAAGTAACTTGATTTGCCTAATGACACTTGACCATTTTTATACGACAAGTGGACGGGATTAAGTTAACCAACACTTAATCAATCCAACCCGATAACGTAATAAGGTTAAGTAAATTTTCTTAATGACACTTAACCGTATAATACAGTTAATGGATGTGGTTAAGATTAGACTTAACTAATCTAAACATGGTAATCGGATGGGGTTAAGTTAGCCTAGACTTAATTAATCCAACTTGGTAATTTAATGGGGTTAAGTTAAACGCTTAACTAATTTAACACGATGATTTGATGAGGTTAAGTGACCTATACTCAACCAATCTAACTCGTTAATTTGATAAGGTTAAGTTAACCTATACTTAACCAATCTAACGTGAAAACATGATAAGGCTAAGTCACGAATCGTTTGAATGCGCTTGACCAATATGACTCAGTAATTAGATAAGGTCAAGTTAATATATATGCTGAACCAATCTAAAATGATAATTAGACGAGGTTAAGTTATGGATTGCCTAATATACTTAGCCAACTTGACACATGGTTTGTAGGGTTAAGTCTTGAACTTGGATACTTAGCCAATTTTGGACATGGTTTGTAGACGAGCTAAGTTATGAGCTTAAGCGACACTTAACCCATTAGATAAACCCTAATTCGGAGGATTAGGTAAATAACCATAGTTAACAAGGATTATGGAAATAAGGCTAAGTGGTAAACCTTAGTTAAGGGAAACTAAGTAATAATTCTTAGTCAAGGAAATTTGGACCATTTCTTAGATAGATTAGTAACCCGATACGTCAGGTCAACGGTTAAGTATGCGTGTAGGAGCAGGCTATCTGATTTAGATACAGGCTCCAACGAACTGGGTAACGAAGCAGCGGCTTCGGGGAACGTGAGGATATTCTTGGGATCCCTCTATGAGCTGCCAGGTCATTATACTAGGCTCACGAGAGGTTGAGGTCTGCGGTAGAAGAACCAAGAATATGCCTTGGTTGCTATGCGAGCGACCTAAAGACTGGGGTGGATAGCAGTGAGTCGATGAATACATAAGGTGCCCGAGATAGCAAGTTCGTCGATCATCTACCATCTTGAGTCAAGCGTGTACGTACGGAAAGGCAGGGAACACCCAACAGACCATAATTGCTATCTAATTATGGGTGAGGTAGGCCGTAGGATTTGGGCTGGCCGGAGTGTAGTTCTCATGCAGGATTTTCTCTTGTGTTGCCTTTCACTAGTTGAGGGAGGGGTCTCGTGGGACCATAGCCACGTGTAGAAAAGCAGACCTTAGTATCTGCATCGGCAGATAAATCTAAAGCTCCCGACCGAGTCCTGTATTTCTTGTTTTGCCCTGGGACAGGACTCGGATGGCACGATGTGATACATGTGCAGACAGTTATAGAACAACGAATCACGATGAATGCGTGGGAAAAAGGGCGCGGTTGACGGTCAACGTAATCCCTAGTGGCCTAGGTGGTTCAACCCAAACCGAAATACGAAAGCGTGCAATAGATAAGCGTAATCCCTAGTAGTGTTAGGTGGCGTAAGTCCTAGTAGTTCAAACGATGATTCATATGGAAGAGCCTAGCTAGAACAAGGGTATCAGTCCAAACGGTTTCAAGGATAACACGACATGAGGAAGCCCGTACGAGGTACGGCAAAGGACTGAACTTATATACATGGAAAGAAACATATGATTTGAGTAACCTTATATACGCGATATTAGGTTGACATGGACCATTTCATGGCATGGGGCAAGGAACATTCATGGTTAACACATGATGCGGGTAGGGATACTAGTACGAGAGGTGCAGAGCAAATATACATGTTAGAACTCGGAAGAATATACATAATAGATACCGTGGGATGTTAGATGGGGTAGATACCTTGGGATAATGTACTCGATAGAAATCTGACGATGTGATACCTTGACTTATCATAACACCGTAGCTTATCATGATACCTTAGTTTACCTTGCCACAGTAGTTCAACCGGCTACCCTGGTTTATCTATCTTGTAGTTATCCTTATGTTTACTTTCAGTTTATGCATGTCATGTTACCTTTACCTGTTTTTATACTGGAAGTAGATAGGACTTACTCAGTCTTTTTGACTGACCCGTTTTGTTTCGCCTCTTTTCTTCCGTTTCCCCCCCAGGTTTCAGGGAGGGAACAATGCTGTTTAGTTCGGACTTCTTCTGCTTAGAGGTCATCATGGATGGCTTGGACTTCTCTTGGCTATGGCTACTTTACTGTTTTACTTGGGGAATAATTTATTAAAAAGTCCTTATGCTTCTTTACGATTGCAAGACAGGTTTTGATGTACTCTGATGTAAAAGGCTTTAGACCTTATTTATTCATGTTATGAAAGTTTGATTTTACTTCCGCTATTTATATATGTTCTGTCTTGTGATATTTCTGTGCATGTTTACCAATAATGCCCCTCTAAAGCTAGTGCATTCCTTTGCGAGTGACCCTAGCGGAGGCGGGGTGTTACATTTGGTATCAGAGCAGAAGGTTACTAGACTGGGCAAAAGTTTTTAAAGACCTTCTGAAAATTATTTGAAAAACCATTTACAAAGAAGCATTTTTCAAGAAAATTTTCTTTTAAAAAAAGAAAAGAAAAAGGCTGTTCCCCGAAGGCCATTAGCATTATCCTTGTTTCCTTGATTGAATCTCTTTTCCTTTCTTTCCTCCATCTGTAGTCACAGTGGTTTCGACTGCGACTAGTCATTCTAGCTGCGTAAGTATTTTCCGTACGATGGAGGTTGTTCTCGAGAGACCGTTGCAGGGTTATGCATGAAAGGATAGTAAGAACAAGGATAAAGGATACGAGCTCAGGGATAAGCAACATGTTGGTATGGCTGAGTCCTAAAAGAAGGGAGGAAGATGAACAATGAAACCCATGACGAGAGAGTACCTTTGGCATGGTGAAACGGGACGGATAGTTAAGTATCGTGGAACAGGGACAAGATCATTCGGAGGGCAATAGTATGCTCTCATTTCTAGGGTACCTCAGAAGGAGGGTAACGATCTTGTTAAAGGTTTAGCTTTTCTTCTCTATCATCCTGTAGGGACTTTGTTTTGATCACCACATCTTTTAAGTCCGCTTCGATAGTTGAGTCTCTGCACCTTAGTACTAGTATAATAGAGGATCCCGTTTTTGTCTCAAGTCCTATTGGAAGGTCGGTCCATTTATTCATGACTGGATGGATTTGAGAGTGCCTATGTTTTTGGAACTATGGATGGATTCTAGGGATGAAGTGGTTATCCAGTAAGGGGTGCCACTCTCGGTTTTAGAAGGAGGGTAGCTAGACTCTTGGCTCGCTTGGTAATACCCTTGAAGTAACGCGTAACCTTTCGGGTTCTGTCATGATCAGTTACTTAGAAACCCTAGATGCCTTTGTTGGAAATTAGAAACCCGATCGAGTGGTGTCCGCTAATAAAACGGATGGCGTACTTCGCGTATGTATGGGTTATGGGAATTACCCTAGTAAGTGCGCATGGTAACCTGTTTGCTTTCAAGGGAAAGTTTTTCTACGTGGAATACCTTGCGGTGCGAGGTTCAGGATTCACAAGTAAATTTTGGAAAGCTCGCATGGAATCATGAGTTCGCAGTCCTGTTTGCACCAAGTATTCTAGAAGGAGAATAAGTATAAGTAGAACGAGAGGCGACGAGGAAATGAGTTCCAACTCATGTTATGGAAACAGGAAATAAGAAGCTGCGAAATCGTGAAGTAAAAAGGGGCGGTCAAGGCACGATGGAACTAAGCTCAAGGTAATGCGACTCAGAAGACTGAAGACTAAATACGTGCATGATATCTCTTTTGGGAATATATCCTCGATCCCTGTTTTTCTGTTGAGCTTGCTTGTAGGCTATCTTTTATGGATATCCTCTCGGTCCTGTCTCTGTTACAAACCCCGTACGGAGTTTGTTTTGTTTATCTTCTCGACCCTGTTTCAGGGAATCTTAGGTAGAACCCTATGGATGTAAACATGTATTTGAAACATGTTATGGTTGATATGGGTGCAAATGGTTGCAAGTGGTTGCTCGTGGATGCGCGAATTTACATTAGATATTAGCTCGACTCGGTCACATTTCATATTGCATATGCACGAGTATTTATACTTGTTTATGGATGAAATTGAATGTGTTATCATGCGGATGTTGCATATGGTTGAATGTTTGTGCACGCATATAGTGTATATGACTAGGACTATTTGCATACATGATGGATTCATGGCACTAAACATGTTTTTGCATTCAAAAGATTTTTTTTTAGGCCTGATCATTAGCATTAGCTAAGGAACATGTACACACACGTTTTGCATACATTCATAAAGCATTAGAAGTCGTCTAAGGACAATGGTTGCTTTTGGATGATGGTTTGAGTAGATGGATGATGGATGGTAGGATATGTTCTTCCCAACTTGGAGATTTCGGGGACGAAATCCTAAAAGGTGGGGAGAATGTAACAACTTGTATTTCGATAACATGTTAAAACGAGAATCAAGACAGAATTTAATTTTAAATTCTGAATCAAGTAAAACGGGCTATGCCATTGCGTTCGTCTCGGAAAAATACGCGAAATAGAGTCCGAAATTTTGTAAATCGGAGTCCGTATGACCCGGTTAAGGCCCAAAGAAGATTTCTGGGAATTTGAATTTCGGAAACAGTTTTTGAAATCAGATCTGGGGCTAGGCGGGAAGTTTCCCCGCCTAGGCCATGTCGACAGGGCTGTCGACAGGCCTGTCGACTTGGGCCCAGACCAAGTCGACAGCCCTGTCGACTTGCCTGTCGACAGGGGGTGGCCGGGCAGTTTTGCCTGGCGCACCACTTTGGGTCTTGGTCTGGTCTTGTGGCCTGGTTCTAGAGAATTATGGGATCTGATGGTTCTGATCTATCCTAGGGTTAATCTAAGGGCCTAAAACTATCCTAATCTCTATAAAAAGACCCTAAACCTAACCTAAATCCCTAAAAATCAAACCTAGCAACTAAGTGCTGCCAAAATCAATCTTGATCATGGCCTCCATCTCAAATCCCTAGGGCCTATGCACTCAAATCAAGTTCAAATCAAAAGGTGCAAGCTTGCTACACCAAATCAAGGCCAAATCAACATTTCTATGCGAGTTCCATGACGATTCTTCTACAAAGGAGGCACCTTTCTTAGCCAAGATGATTCATGCTCCTTTCCCTAGGCCTAACTATGTAAGTTCTAGCTACTTTTAGATGGAAACGGTAGTTTTGATAATGACATGGGATAAAATGAGGCTAAACATGATTATGCGAACCTATATGAACCTTACCTTGCCTCTTATGTTCATGTTTATGATTTTAGGCCATGTGAATGACTTAATCATGCCTCTCATGCTATGCATAACCTAGTTTAACTTGCAAGTTTGGATCTTTATGCATGAAATGCTAGCATGAACCTTTAAGAACCATTTTACTTGTGAAACATTGGCTAAGACTAGATTTTGGGGCTTATGCATGTTTATGAACCCAAACCCCTTATGCTAACATGCAAGTTTGTGGCCAAATCCTTTATGAGATTATGCATGCTCGTGGCCAATCCCCTCTTTTAAGTTGTGCATGTTTATGGCCAAACCCTTTTTGATAATATGCATATTTGTGGCCGAATCCCCTTGTGACATTTTGTGTGTTTGTGGCCAAAACCCTTTTTATGACACTATGCATGTTTGAGGCCAATTTGTAGCCATAGTATTCCTACTATGTTGACTCGTCTATACTTACGTTGGAAACACGTTTTGGGGTTAGGTTAGACGAGCGTGAATATACATGAGAAACTTAACTTGAAGTTCCATGAAATATGATGTGAAACATGATTTGGGTTAAAGGGGTATAACATGACAACATGCAACATTGAATATAGCATGTAAGTTAACATGTAAATATGCATAAAAACGTAAGCTTGGGAATTTACCTATTAAGTTAGGTCTACCCATTGGGAATTTACCTATTAAGTTAGGTCTACCCAATTGCTTGAAAACTTGACTATGAACATGACACTAGACTAAACATGAAAGTGGCCAACTCGAGGTTGGGTTGAGTTTGCAACGTAAAACTACCCAGAACCGACCGGCCTAACTAGTAGTTGCAAACAATAGGACTCAATGTGAGAAGTTGGTCATGTTGTGCTTGAACCCGAGGTTAGACCAAGTTGTGGTGTAAATCTACCCGGACCCGCCCGGCTTAACTAGTAACCACAACAAAGTCTAATGTGAGAGGTTGGGGTGCATTAAATAATTAATGCCACACAATAGGGTTAAGTTAATTTGATTAATGAGGCTTAACTAAATATGATATGGACAATTGGGTTAAGTAATTTGGTTAGGCTAATGATACTTAACAAAACATGATAAGCTTGGGTAGGTTAAGTAACTTGATTTGCCTAATGACACTTGACCATTTTTATACGACAAGTGGACGGGATTAAGTTAACCAACACTTAATCAATCCAACCCGATAACGTAATAAGGTTAAGTAAATTTTCTTAATGACACTTAACCGTATAATACAGTTAATGGATGGGGTTAAGATTAGACTTAACTAATCTAAACATGGTAATCGGATGGGGTTAAGTTAGCCTAGACTTAATTAATCCAACTTGGTAATTTAATGGGGTTAAGTTAAACGCTTTACTAATTTAACACGATGATTTGATGAGGTTAAGTGACCTATACTCAACCAATCTAACTCGTTAATTTGATAAGGTTAAGTTAACCTATACTTAACCAATCTAACGTGAAAACATGATAAGGCTAAGTCACGAATCGTTTGAATGCGCTTGACCAATATGACTCAGTAATTAGATAAGGTCAAGTTAATATATATGCTGAACCAATCTAAAATGATAATTAGACGAGGTTAAGTTATGGATTGCCTAATATACTTAGCCAACTTGACACATGGTTTGTAGGGTTAAGTCTTGAACTTGGATACTTAGCCAATTTTGGACATGGTTTGTAGACGAGCTAAGTTATGAGCTTAAGCGACACTTAACCCATTAGATAAACCCTAATTCGGAGGATTAGGTAAATAACCATAGTTAACAAGGATTATGGAAATAAGGCTAAGTGGTAAACCTTAGTTAAGGGAAACTAAGTAATAATTCTTAGTCAAGGAAATTTGGACCATTTCTTAGATAGATTAGTAACCCGATACGTCAGGTCAACGGTTAAGTATGCGTGTAGGAGCAGGCTATCTGATTTAGATACAGGCTCCAACGAACTGGGTAACGAAGCAGCGGCTTCGGGGAACGTGAGGATATTCTTGGGATCCCTCTATGAGCTGCCAGGTCATTATACTAGGCTCACGAGAGGTTGAGGTCTGCGGTAGAAGAACCAAGAATATGCCTTGGTTGCTATGCGAGCGACCTAAAGACTGGGGTGGATAGCAGTGAGTCGATGAATACATAAGGTGCCCGAGATAGCAAGTTCGTCGATCATCTACCATCTTGAGTCAAGCGTGTACGTACGGAAAGGCAGGGAACACCCAACAGACCATAATTGCTATCTAATTATGGGTGAGGTAGGCCGTAGGATTTGGGCTGGCCGGAGTGTAGTTCTCATGCAGGATTTTCTCTTGTGTTGCCTTTCACTAGTTGAGGGAGGGGTCTCGTGGGACCATAGCCACGTGTAGAAAAGCAGACCTTAGTATCTGCATCGGCAGATAAATCTAAAGCTCCCGACCGAGTCCTGTATTTCTTGTTTTGCCCTGGGACAGGACTCGGATGGCACGATGTGATACATGTGCAGACAGTTATAGAACAACGAATCACGATGAATGCGTGGGAAAAAGGGCGCGGTTGACGGTCAACGTAATCCCTAGTGGCCTAGGTGGTTCAACCCAAACCGAAATACGAAAGCGTGCAATAGATAAGCGTAATCCCTAGTAGTGTTAGGTGGCGTAAGTCCTAGTAGTTCAAACGATGATTCATATGGAAGAGCCTAGCTAGAACAAGGGTATCAGTCCAAACGGTTTCAAGGATAACACGACATGAGGAAGCCCGTACGAGGTACGGCAAAGGACTGAACTTATATACATGGAAAGAAACATATGATTTGAGTAACCTATATACGCGATATTAGGTTGACATGGACTATTTCATGGCATGGGGCAAGGAACATTCATGGTTAACACATGATGCGGGTAGGGATACTAGTACGAGAGGTGCAGAGCAAATATACATGTTAGAACTCGGAAGAATATACATAATAGATACCGTGGGATGTTAGACGGGGTAGATACCTTGGGATAATGTACTCGATAGAAATCTGACGATGTGATACCTTGACTTATCATAACACCGTAGCTTATCATGATACCTTAGTTTACCTTGCCACAGTAGTTCAACCGGCTACCCTGGTTTATCTATCTTGTAGTTATCCTTATGTTTACTTTCAGTTTATGCATGTCATGTTACCTTTACCTGTTTTTATACTGGAAGTAGATAGGACTTACTCAGTCTTTTTGACTGACCCGTTTTGTTTCGCCTCTTTTCTTCCGTTTCCCCCCCAGGTTTCAGGGAGGGAACAATGCTGTTTAGTTCGGACTTCTTCTGCTTGGAGGTCATCATGGATGGCTTGGACTTCTCTTGGCTATGGCTACTTTACTGTTTTACTTGGGGAATAATTTATTAAAAAGTCCTTATGCTTCTTTACGATTGCAAGACAGGTTTTGATGTACTCTGATGTAAAAGGCTTTAGACCTTATTTATTCATGTTATGAAAGTTTGATTTTACTTCCGCTATTTATATATGTTCTGTCTTGTGATATTTCTGTGCATGTTTACCAATAATGCCCCTCTAAAGCTAGTGCATTCCTTTGCGAGTGACCCTAGCGGAGGCGGGGTGTTACATAAGGGGTAGGATTAAAAAGAAGCGTTGTTTTGAAGAATAAAGAGAAGTAGGGGTAGATCGTTGAATATGAAAGATGATGAATTGTTTGGATTGGGTGCCGCAAAAGCCCATCCTTCACAATAGTTAAAAAATAGGGGTAATTGTTGGAAGGAAGGACTATTTATAGAATTAGGGGTACAATAAAAAAGAAGGGCTGTTTTAAAGTATAAAGAGAAGTAGAGGTAGTTTAAGCATAGTAGGGGTTGATCGACAAATATCGAAGATGATGAATCATTTGGATTGGGTGCTGCAAAAACCAACCCTTCACAGAAGTTAAAAAATAGGGGTATTTGCTGGAAGTAAGGGATATTTAATGAATTAGGGGTAGGATTAAAAAGAAGCGTTATTTTGAAGTATTAAGAGAAATAGAGGTAGTTTAAGCATTGTAGGAGTAGATTGACAAATATGAAAGATGATGAATCGCTTAAATTGGGCGCTACAAAAACCAATCCTTCACAGTAGTTAACAAGGGATAATTGTTGGAAAGAAGGGCTATTTAGAGAATTAGGGGAAGGATTAAAAAGAAGTGTTGTTTTATAGTATTAAGAAAAGTAGGAGTAGTTTTAGCATAGTAGGGTTAGATCAACAAAAATGAAAGATAATGAATCATTTGATTGGGTGCTCCAAAAACCAACCCTTCATAGAAGTTAAAAAATAAGGGTAATTGTTGGAAGGAAGGGCTACTTAGAGTTAGTGGTAAGATTAAAAACAAGGGTTATTTTGATGTATTAAGAGAAGTTGGGGGAGTTTAAGAATAGTAGGGGTAGATCGACAAATATGAAAGATAATGAATCATTTGGATTAGGTGCTGCAAAAACCAACCCTTCACAGTAGTTAAAAATAAGGGTAATTGCTGAAATTTAGTGATATTTAGAGAATTATGGGTCGGATTTAAAAGAAGGACTGTTTTAATGTATTAAGAGAAGTAGGGGTAGTTTAAGCATAATAGGGGTAGATCGACAAATGTAAAAGATGATGAATCTTTTTGATTGGGTGCTGCAAATGCCAACCCTTCACAGAAGTTAAAAAATAGGGGTAATTTTTGGAAGTAATGGCAATTTGGAAAATTAGAGGTAGGATTGAAAAGAAGGACTTTTTTGAAGTATTAAGAGATGTAGGGGTAGTTTAAGCATAGTAAGGGTAGATCGACAAATATAAAGATGGTGAATCATTTGGATTGGGTGCTGCATAAACCAACCCTTTACAAAATTTAAAAAATAGGGGTAATTGTTAGAAGTAAGATTTATTTTGAGAATTAGGGGTAGAATTGAAAAGAAGGACTGTTTTGAAGTACTAAGATAAGTATGGATAGTTTAATCATGGTAGGTGTAGATCGACAAATATGAAAGATGATGAATTATTTGGATTGGGTACTACAAAAACCAACCCTTCACAGAAGTTAAAAAATATGGGTAATTGTTTCAAGTAAGGGATATTTAGATTATTTGCGGCAGGATTAAAAAGAAGGGTTGTTTTGAAGTATTAAGAGAAGCAGGGGTAGTTTAAGCATAGTAGGGGTAGATCGACAAATATGAAAGATGATGAATTGTTTGGATTGGGTGCTGCAAAAACCATTCCTTCACAATAGATAATAAATGGGGGTAATTATTGGAAGGAAGGGCTATTTAGAGAATTAGGGGTAGAATTAAAAATAAGGGCTGTTTTGAATTATTAAGAGAAGTAGGGGTCGTTTAAGCATAATTGAGGTAGATCGACAAATATGAAAGATGATGAATCATTTGGATTGAATGCACAAAATCCAACCCTTTGTAGTTGTTAAAAAATAAGGGTAATTGTTGGAAGTAAGTGCAATTTAGAGAATTGGGGATAGGATTAAAAAGAAGGGATGTTTTGGAGCATTAAGATAAGTATGGGTAGATCGAAAAATATGAAAGATAATGAATCTTTTGGATTGGGTGCGGAAAAAAAACTTCACAGTTGCTAAAAAACAGGGGTAGTTGTTGAATGTAAGGGATATTTAGAGAACTAGGGGTAGGATCAAAATGAAGGGTTGTTTTGAAGTATCAAGAGAAGTATGGGTAGTTTAAGCATAGTAGGGGTTGATTGACAAATATGAAAGATGATGAATCGTTTGGATTGGTTGCTGCAAAAACCAATCCTTCATAGTATTTAAAGAATATTGGTAATTGTAAGAAAGAAGGGCTATTCAGAGAATTAGGGGTGCGATTAAAAAGAAGGGTTATTTTGAAGTGTTTCGGGAATTAGGGGTAGTTTAAACATAGTAGGGGTAGATCGACAAATATGAGAGATGATGAATCATTTGGATTGGGTGCTCCAAAAACAATCCCTTCGCAGAAATTAAAAAAAGGAAGTAATTGTTGAAATAAGAGAATTAGGTGTAGGATTAAGAAGAAGGGTTGCTTTGAAGTATGAAGAGAAGTTGGGGTACTTCAAGCATTGTAGAGGTAGACCGACGAATAAGAAAGATGATGAATTGTTTGGATCGGGTGCTGCAAAAACCAATCCTTCACAATAGTAAAAAATAGGGGTAATTGTTAGGAGGAAGGGTTATTTAGAGAATTAGGGGTAGGATTGAAAAGAAGGGTTGTTTTAAAGTATTAAGAGAAGTAGGGGTAGTTTAGCATAGCAGGAGTAGATCGACAAATATGAAAGACGATGAATCATTTGGATTTGGTGCAGCAAAAACCAACCCTTCAAAGTAGTTAAAAAATAAGGGTAATTGTTGGAAGTAAGGGCTATTTAGAGAATTTGGGATACAATTAACATGAAGGGATATTTTGAAGTATTAAGAGAAGCAGGGATAGTTTAAGCATAGTAGGGGCAAATCGACAAATATGAAAGATGATAAATTGGTTGGATTGGGTGGTGTAAAAACAAACCCTTCACAGTAGTTAAAAAATAGGCGTAATTGTTGGAAGTAAGGGCTATTTACAGAAATTGGGATAGGATTAAAAAGGATTGTTTTGAAGTGTTAACAGAAGTATTGGTAGTTTAAGCATAGTAGGGGTAGATCGACAAATATGAAAGTTGATGAATCATATGGATTGGGTGCTGCAAAAACCAACCCTTTACATTAGTTAAAAAATAGAGGTAATTGGTTGAATTAAGGGCTATTTACAGAATTAGATATAGAATTAAAAAGAAGGGCTATTTTGAAGTATAAACAGAACTTGGGGTAGTTTAAGCACTGTAGGGGTAGATCGACAAATATGAAAAATGATGAATCATTTGCATTGGGTCCTGCAAAAATCAACCCTTCAAAGTTGTTAAAAATAAGGATAATTGTTGGGAGTAAGGAGCTAATTAGTTAATTAGGGGCAGGATTAAAAATTAGGGTTGTTTTGAAGTACTAAGAGAAGTAGGGGTAATTTATGCATATTAGAGGTAGATCAACCAATATGAAAGATGATGAATTGTTTGGATAGGTTACTGCAAAAACCAATCCTTCACAATAGTAAAAAAATAGGGGTAATTGTTGGAAGGAAGAACTAATTACAGAATTGGATATATGATTAAAAAGAAGGGCTGTTTTGAAGTATTAAGAGAAGTAGGGGTATTTTATGCATAGTATGGGTAGATCGACAAATATGAAAGATGATGAATAGTTTCGATTAGATGCTGCAAAAACCAACACTTCACATTATTTAAAAAATAAGGGTAATTGTTGGAAGTAAGGGCTATTTAGAGAATTAGGGATAGGATTAAAAAGAAGGGCCGTTTTAAAGTATTTAGAGAAGTAGGGTTAGTTTAAGCATAGTAGGGGTGGATCGATAAATATGAAAGATGATGAATTGTTTGGATTGGGTGTTGCAAAAACCAACCCTTCACAGTAGTTAAAATATAGGGGTAATTGTTGGAAAGAAGGACCATTTAGAGAATTAGGGGTAGGATTAAAAAGAAGGGTTTTTTTGAAGTATTAAGGGAAGTAGGGATAGTTTAAGCATAGTAGGGGTAGATCGATAAACATGAAAGATGATGAATCATTTGGATTGGGTGCTCAAAAAATCAACCCATCACTGAAGTAAAAAAAATCGAGGTAATTGATGGCAGTAAGGGCTATTTAGAGAATTAGGGGTAGGATTAAAAAAGGAGATTTGTTTTGAAGGAAAAAAAGTAGGGGTAGTTTAAGCATAGTAGAGGTTGATCAACGAATATGAAAGATGACGAATTGTTTTGATTGGGTGTTGCAAAAACCAATCCTTCACAATAGTAAAAAAAGTAGGGGTAATTGTTAGAATGAAGGGCTATTTTGAGATTTAGCGGTAGGATTAAAAATATGGGATTTTTTGAAGTATTAAGAGAAGCAGGGGTAGTTTAAGAAAAGTAGGGGTAAATCGACAAATATGAAAGATGATGAATCATTTGGATTGGGTGCTGTATAAACCAACCATTCACAATACTTAAAAAATAAGGGTAATTGTTGGAAGTAAGGGATATTTACTAGGGATACGATTAAAACTAAGGGTAATTTTGAAGTATTAAGAGAAGTAGGTGTAGTTTAAGCATAGCAGGGATAGATCGACAAATTTTAAAGATGATGAATCATTTGGACTGTTTGCTCCAAAAACCAGTCCTTTAAAATAGTTAAAAAAAAATAGGGGTAATTTTTGGATTGAAGTGCTATTTAGAGAATTAGGGGCAGGATTTAAAATTTGGGTTGTTTTGAAGTATTAATAGAAGTAGGGGTAGTTTAAGCATAGTAAGGGTAGATCGACAAATATGAAAGACGATTAATCATTTGGTTTGGGTGCCCCAAAAACCAACCCTTAACAGAAGTTAAAAAATTGGGGTAATTGTTGGAAGTAAGGGCTATTTAGAGAATTAGGGGTAGGATTAAAAAAAAGTTGTTTTGAAGTATAAATAGATGTTGGGGTAGTTTAAGCATAGTAGGGGTAGATCTTCGAATGTGAAAGATGATGAATTTTTTGGATTGGTGCGGCAAAAAACATCCTTCACAATTGTAAAAAAATAGGGGTAATTGTTGGAAGGAAGGGCTATTTATAGAATTAGGGATAGGATTGAAAAGAAGGGCTGTTTTAAAATATCAGGAGAAATAGGGGTATTTTAAGCATAGTAGGGGTAGATCGACAAATATGAAGATGATGAATCATTTGGATTGGGTGCTGCAAAAACCAACCCTTCACAAAA
Source organism: Allium sativum (assembly GCA_030737875.1). NCBI lineage: Eukaryota > Viridiplantae > Streptophyta > Magnoliopsida > Asparagales > Amaryllidaceae > Allium > Allium sativum. Next base: position 256,108,678 of record CM060924.1, on the reverse strand, counting down.
GTCAAAAAAGACGGGTAATTGTCAGAAGAAAGGGCCATTTCTATAATTATGGGTAGGATTAAAAAGATGGGTTATTTTGAAGTATTAAGAGAAGTAGGGTTAGTTTAAGCATAGTAGTGGCAGATCGACAAATATGAAACATGATGAATTGTTTGGAATGGGTGCTGCACAAACCAATCCTTTACAATATTAAAAAAATAGGGGTAGTTGTTGGAAGGAAGGGATATTTAGAGAATTAGGTGTAGGATTAAGAAGAAGGGTTGTTTAAAAGTATTAAGAGATGTTGGTGTCGTTTAAGCATAGTACGGCTAGATCGACTTATATGAATGACCAACAATCATTTGAATTGGGTGCAGCAAAAGCCAACCCTTCAAAGTAATTAAAAAATAAGGGTAATTGTTGGAAGTAAGGGTTATTTAGAGAATTGATGATAGGATTAAAAAGAAGGGTTGTTTTGAAGTATGGAAGAATTATGGGTAGATCGACAAACATGAAAGATGATGAATCATTTGGATTGGATGCTGCAAAAACCAACCCTTCACTATAGTTAAAAAATAGGTGTAATTGGTGGAAGGAAGGGCTATTTAGAGAATTAGGGGTAGTATTAAAAAGAAAGGTTGTTTTGAAGTATTAAGAGAAGTAGTGGTATTTTAAGCATAGTAAGGGTAGATCGACAAATATGAAAGATGATGAATCATTTGGATTGGATGCTGCAAAAACCAACCCTCCACAGAAGTTAAAAAATAAGGGTAATTGTTGGAAGTACGGGCTATTTTGAGAATTAGGTATAGGATTAAAAAGAAGGGCTATTTTGAAGTATTAGGAGAAGTAGTGATAGTTTAAGCATAGTTGGGGTAGATTGACAAACATGAAAGATGATAAATTGTTTGGATTGGGTGCTGCAAAAACCAACCTTTCACAGTAGTAAAAAATAGGAATAACTATTGGAAGGGCGGGCTATTTAGAGAATTAGTTGTAGAATTAAAAAGAAAGGTTTTTTTGAAGTATTAAGAGAAGTTTGGGTAGTTTAAGCATAATAGGGGTAGATCGACAAATATGGAAAATGGTGAATCATTTGGATTGGATGCTGCAAAATCCAACCCTTCACAGTAGTTAAAAAATAAGGGTAATTGTTGTTAGTAAGGCTATTTAGAGAATTGGGGATAGTATTAAAAAGAAGGGATGTTTTGAAGTATTAAGAGAAGTAGGGGTAGTTTAAGCATAGTAGGGTTAGACCGACAAATATGAAAGATGATGAATTGTTTAGATTGGGTGCTGCTAAAACCAAACCTTCATAGTAGTAAAAAAAAAAAACAGGGGTAATTGTGGGAGAGAACAGGTATTTAGAGAATTAGCGGTTGGATTAAAAAGAAGGGTTTTTTTGAAGTATTATGGGAAGTAGGGGTAGTTTATGCATAGTTGGGGTAGATCGACAAATATGAAAGATGATGAATCATTTAGATTGGGTGCTGCAAAACCAAACCCTTCAAAGATGTTAAAAAATAGAGGTAGTTGTTTGAAGTAAGGGCTATTTATAGAATTAGTGGCAGGATAAAAAAGAAGGGCTATTTTGAAGTATTAAGAGAAGTAGGGATAGTTTAAGCATAGTTGGGGTAGATCGACAAATATTAAAGATGATGAACTGTTTTGATTGGGTACTGCAAAAACCAATCCTTTACAATAGTAGAAAAAATAGTGGTAAATGTTGGAAGGAAGGACTATTTAGAGAATTGGGTATAGGATTAAAAAGAAGGGCAGTTTTGAAGTATTAAGAGAAGTAGGGGTAGTTTATGCATAGTAGGGTAGGTCGACAAATATTAAAGATGATGAATAGTTGGCTTGGATGGTGCAAAAACCAACCCTTCACAGTATTTAAAAAATAAGGGTAATTGTTGAAAGTAAGGGATATTTAGAGAATTGGGGATAGGAGTAAAAAGGAGGGCTGTTTTGAACTATTAAGAGAAGTAGGGTTAGTTTAAGAATAGTAGTTGTAGTTCGATAAATATGAAAGATGATGAATAGTTTGGATTGGGTGCTGCAAAAACCAGCACTTCACAGTAGTTAAAATATAGGGGTAATTATTGGAAGTAAGGGCTATTTAGAGAATTTGGGATAGGATTAAAATGAAGGGTTGTTTTGAAGTATTAAGAGAAGTATCGGTAGTGTAAGCATAGTAGGGGTTGACCGACAAATATTAAAGATGATGAATCGTTTGGATTGGGTGCTACAAAAACTAGTCCTTCACAATTGTTAAAAAATAGGGGTAATTGTTGGAAAGAAGGGATATTTAGAGAATTAGGTGTAGGATTAAAAAGAACGTTTTTTTTGAAGTATTAATGGAAGTAGGGATAGTTTAAGCATAATAGGGGTAGATCGACAAATATAAAAGATGATGAATCATATGGATTGGGTGGTCCAAAAACCAACCCTTCACCAAAGTCAAAAAATCGGGGTAATTGATAGCAGTAAGTGCTATTTAGAGAATTAGGGATAGGATTAAAAAGGAGATTTGTTTTGAAGTATAAAAAGTAGGGGTAGTTTAATCATAGTAGGGGTAGATCGACGAATATGAAGGATGATGAATTGTTTTGATTGGGTGCTGCAAAAACCAATCCTTCATAACAGTAAAAAAAATAGGGGTAATTGTTAGAATGAAGGGCTATTTTGAGAATTAGTGGTAGGATTAAAAACTAGGGTTGTTATGAAGTATTAAGAGAAGTACGGGTAGTTTAGCATAGTAGGGGTAAATCGACAAATATGAAAGATGATGAATCATTTGGATTGGTGCTGCAAAAAGCAAACCTTCATAGTAGTTAAAAAATAAGGGTAATTGTTGGAAGTAAGAGATATTTATAGAATTAAAGATAGGATTAAAAAGAAGGGTTATTTTGAAGTATTAGGAGAAGTTAGGGTAGTTTAAGCATAGCTGGGATAGATCGACAAATTTGAAAATGATTAATCGTTTGGATTGTGTGCTGCAAAAACCAATCCTTCAAAATAGTTAAAAAATAGTGGTAATTGTTGGATAGAAGTGATATTTAGAGAATTAGGTGTAGGATTAAAAAGAAGGGTTGTTTGAAGTATTAACAGAAGTAGGGGTAGTTTAAGCATAGTAAGGGTAGATCTGCAAATAGAGGTAGTTGTTGGAAGGAAGGGATATTTAGGGAATTAGGGGTAGGATTAAGAAGAAGAGTTGTTATAAAGTATTAAGAGAAGTAGGGGTCGTTTAAGCATAGTAGGGATAGATCAACATATATGAAAGATGATGAATCATTTGGATTGGATGCAGCAAAAGCCAAACTTTCACCGGACTTAAAAAATAACGGTAATTGTTGGAAGTAAGGGCTATTTGGAGAATTAGGGATAGGATTAAAAAGAAGGGTTGTTTTGAGGCATTAAAAGAAGTATGGGTATACCGACAAACATGAAAGATGATCAATCGTTTGGATTGGATGCTGCAAAAACCAACCCTTCACAATAGTTAAAAAATAGGGGTAATTGTTGGAAGGAAGGGCTATTTAGAGAATTAGGGGTAGGATTAAAAAGAAAGGTTGTTTTGAAGTATTAAGAGAAGAAGGGGTAGTTTAAGCATAGTAGGGGTAGATCGACAAATATGAAAGATGATGAATCATTAGGATTGGATGCTGCAAAAACCTACGTGTCACAGTAGTTAAAAAAAAGGGTAACTATTGGAAGTAAGGCATATTTAGAGAATTAGGGATAGGATTAAAAGGAATTGCTATTTTGAAGTATTAGGAGTAGTGATAGTTTAAGCATAGTTGGGGTAGATTGACAAATATGAAAGATGATAAATTGTTTGGATTGGGTGCTGCAAAAACCAACCCTTCACGGTAGTAAAAAAATAGGAGTAATTATTGGAAGGAAGGGCTATATTAAGAGAATTATTTGTACAATTAAAAACAAAGGTTGCTTTGAAGTATTAAGAGAAGTAGGGGTAGTTTATGCATGGTAGGGGTAGATCGACAAATATGAAAAATGATGAATCATTTTGATTGGATATTGCAAAAACCCACCCTTCATAGTAGTTAAAAAATAAGGGTAACTGTTGGAAGTAAGGCTATTTAGAGAATTGAGGATAGTATTAATAAGAAGGGTTGTTTTGAAGTATTCAGAGAAGTAGGGGTAGTTTAAGCATAGTGGGGGTAGACCGACAAATATGAAAGATGATGAATTGTTTAGATTGGGTGCTGCAAAAACCAAGCCTTCATAGTCGTTAAAAAACAGGGATAATTGTTGGAAAGAAAATCTATTTATAGAATTAGCGGTAGGATTAAAAAGAAGGGTTGTTTTGAAGTATTAAGGGAAGTAGGGGTAGTTTAAGCATAGTAGGGGTAAATCGACAAATATGAAAGATAATGAATCATTTAGAATGTGTAATGCAGAAACCAACCCTTCATAGAAGTTGAAAAATAGGGGTAATTATTGGAAGTAAGGGCTATTTAGAGAATTAGAGGTAGGATTAAATAGAAGGACTGTTTTGAAGTATTAAGAGAAGTATGGGTAGTTTAAGCATAGTAGGGATAGATCCGCAAATATGAAAGATGATGAATCATTTGGATTGGGTGCTCCAAAAACCAACCCTTCAAATAAGTTAAAAAATATGGGTAATTGTTGGAAGTAAGGGCTATTTAGAGAATCAGGGGTAAGATTAAAAAGAAGGGTTGTTTTGAAGTATAAAGAGACGTAGGGGTAGTTTAAGCATATTAGGGGTAGATCGATGAATATGAATGATGATGAATTGTTTGGATTGTTTGCTGCAAAATCCATTCCTTCACTATAGTAAAAAAAAAATAGGGGTAATTGTTGGAAGGAAGGGATAATTAGAGAATTACGGGTAGGATTAGAAAGAAGGGTTGGTTTTAATTATTAAGAGAAGTAGGGGTAGTTTAAGCATAGTAGGGGTAGATCGACAAATACGAAAGATGATAAATCATTTGGATTGGGTGCTGGAAAAACCAACCCTTTGTAACACCCCGAATTTTGAATGATCTAATTAACTAACACTTAATTTTTAAAAGAGAAATGAAGGGAAACGGGTTACACCATTGCGTTCGTCTCGGAATTCTGCATGGAATAGAGTCTAAGTTTTTGAAAAACAGAGTCCGAACGAAGAAGATATGACCCTCGGAAGATAACAAGAAAAAGAAGGGAAAAAAATGTGAGCAGGCCGACCAGGGAGGTCGACAATGGTGTCGACTTGGGTACCCCCAGGTCGACCAGGGGGTCGACCTACCCCTTTGGGAGGACGAACCTTGTTTGACCAGTTTGCTGCGTGGTGCGATTTTTGTGCCTGGGACGATTTTTGATTGTCCAGATCAGTTCTATGGTTAATCCTAAGGCCAAAATAACTTCCTGCACTTATGAATATGTCATCAACCTAACCCTAATTCATAAAATAAGTTCCAAGACACCATTATGTTGTCAAACTCTCTCTCCTAAACGCTAGCCGCCGCCTCTAATCAAATATCAAGTGTTCATACACAATTCAAATCAAAGTTTAGAGCCTCAACAACAATTAAAGAAGATCAATCAACAACACTGCAATGTTTCTACAACAATTTCAGTGCATAATTCTATTCTTTAACCACAAATGGTGAGTACGGTGATTTTCACAATATAATGGGAATAAAAGTAACACGATGAAGTTGTAAAGAGGATTCATATGTATGTATGTAATTTAAATCTCATCCAAGTTTTCACCTTTTGATCCATGTCATCATATGCCTATGTTTCTATGTAAAGTTCATACCTTTTATCAGTTTATTCATGTTGAATCTTTTATTATGCCTCTATGCCAGTCTAAATGCCTCTTTATTTCATGATGATGTTTTATTCCAATTTTTTACGAATTGATTCTCTCTTCTTACCCCTATTCCTTTTATTTGCGGATCTAGGATACCTTCGAGCCTATAATGAAAATACGCGCGAATGCGAATACGTTGGAATGATGGGGAATATGGGGAATATGGAAAATTGGATATTATTGGATATTATTGGATAATTGGATAATATGTGAAATTGGCATACTTGGGTATGAATTACATGGAATTGGTGAAATTGCCTATAATTGAAAATTTGTAATTGAGGCTAATTAATATGTAATTAGTGAAATTAGTGACAAGTTGGAATAGGCAAAAAGTGTAAACATGATTATATATTGAATTGGAAACACATGACATGAAAATTGGAGTTTGGGTGAAATACAATTATTAATAAACCTTTGACATGAGGTTAGACGCAATTGTGGTGTAAGACTGCCCAGAACCGCCCGGCAAATCCAGCTGCCACAATTGGACGTCTAATGTGAGAGGTCAAAGGCATGAATTATAGGCGTAACGATGGGTTACACGAGGTTAGACCCAGTTTGTGGCGTAAAACTGCCTGGAACTGCCCGACAAATCCAGCGGCCACAAAGTGTTCGCTCTAATGTGAGAGGTCATGCACCGTTCATCATAAGGAATGAATTAAGGAATACTAACCATAACAAGACATGGGTATGTTTAGAGGGTTAAGAGGGGTGACAAGTAAATTATGACATCTAAATATGGACTTAACCGGAATAAGATAAGGCATGTAAATTATGACATGTAAGTATGGGCTTAACCGTAGCATGTGTAAGACATGGACATTTAAATTAAAATCGTTAAGTGTGAGAAAAACCTAGTGGGGGCCAAGCATAGGTGGGAGGCTTGTGTCGGATGGGGACCCGTTTCAACCAGTAACCTGTTTGAATATTTAATTGGGCCCGGTACTAGGCCGGGGTTGGGACACGCTTACTGGGCTTGAATATAAGAGGTCAAAACATGAATAGCGGTGGCAACGCAAGTCCAATGGGTTCATGTGCGTGCAAGGGTCTGGACTGGTAGGTAAGACGTTGTTGCATCGTGTAGGTATGGCCGTGCATTTCACGTTGGTATCGGGGTTGCCATTTCTGGGAGTGATACACCCCACTGTCTGTCTAGCACGGGTGCCCACAGGGTTTAGGGAGCCGATAAAATGGGTAGAGTAAGGGTACCTTAGCGGTGGTAGGAGCAAGCCGGCAACTACGATAGCAGCTAGGTACAAGTAACTACCAAGTTTGTCATGTGGGTATAGTTAATGGGAAGGGATCAACCTTGAGTAAAAGAGACTAGTAGATGTGTGGTGTAATTAAGAAATGTGGTGTAACTGAGCAAAAGTGCGGTGTAACGAAATACATGTTTGTTGAGTTGGATAGTCCTTTGAGTGCTAGTCTGATGTTGACTTCGGTCTTCGGGGTTAGTACTTGGAGGATTGTTCGCTTAGCCAAGGTTTAGGATTGTCTTAGTACTTAGGGACGAAATCATCTTGTCCATCCTTTTTATCTACCTTATCTATGTTACAACCATATCATGATGCCTATTTATGTCTTGGTCATTTACCTTACCTATTATTTGTTAAAATTACTGGACACGCCAGACATTACGTCTGACCAGTTTGTTTCCACCTCTTTTCTTTCCTCCCCTCCCCCCCCCCCTCAGGTTCGGAGGGAGGGAATACTACATCATAGTGCCGGTTTCTTTTAGTTGCTTGAAAAAGAGTAGATGTATCGCTTTGAACTCTCTCATCTTTTTGGATTTGCTCATGCTCAGTGGGGATTTATGCATTTATGTTATTTAAGTATTTGCTTCTTTATGTACTTTGAAGTTTTTGGAAAAGACTATTGATCCTGTTTTAATGGTTTTATCTTCCGCTATGTTGTTTTATATATTTATTCTTGTAATTTATCTGTTCTACACAACAATAACGCTTCATGGACATTGATGCATTCCTTTTGTGAGTGACATTAATGGACATGGGGTGTTACACGTGGTATCAGAGCTATGGTTACAAGAACAGATAAAAAGTTTTGAAAAGTGTTTTCGAAAGTATTATTTGCCTAGAAAGTATTTTCAAAAGCATGTTTTAAAGAAGCTATTTTCAAGGAAAGTTTACTTTAAAGAGCATAATCCCCACAAGCTATACACCTCTCTTTCGCTTCCCATGTTTTGAAACTATTCCTTTTTCTTTTCAACATGTTTGGAGCATCTGAGATACCAGAGGGTGTTCATGTACCCGGTTGGTTTCATCAATTTCTCGATGCTACAACCACTGCCGCGGGTCCGGCCGACATTCCTTCTCCTCCTCCCCCAGCTCCAGTCATTCCTACGCGTGGAGATGCTTACTCCAAGATATGTAAAGACTTTCGTTCGATGGGTGGAAAAATTTCTAGTCGGTCTGAAACGTTCGTTGAGGATAGAAATTGGTTGAAAGATGTGGAGGATCTGTTTGGCATTTTCGATTTGGGCGATTGTAAGAAGATCCAATTGGCTGCTTAGTTGATAAAGGACGAAGCTTCGTTTTGGTGGGAGGTTACTAATAGAGAGCGTGTTGTAGAGACATGGGCAGATTTTAGGGGAGGGTTTGAGTTGAAATTCCTTTCTCAAGCGGAGGAGAGTATGTACATGGAGAGGTTCTTGACATTAAAGCAGAAAAACTTGCCCCTGAAGGAGTATGTGACCGAATTTAATATTTTGGCGAGACTTGGGCTGGAGTTGGTGAATACGCCTCACAAGAAAACCTCGAGGATTGCAAAGGGCCTAAATGAACCGCTACACAATTTGGCTATGTCCCACATTCCAATGGGGGCTACGTATATAAAGCTTGTTGATATGGCATACATGAATGAAGAAGAGAAGGGTGTAAGTACTTTTAGGCCACAACATAAGAAGGAGGATCCAAAGAAACCCCAACAGCAAAAGAAAGGTGGTAAAGAAAAGAGGAAGTGTCACAACTGTGGGATACCCGGCCGTTTGAAGAAAGACTGTAGGAAGAAGAAGAAGTTCGCTTGTTATCATTGTGGTGATACGGGTCATGCTGTGAAGGAATGTCCTAAAAAGCAAGGGCAGAGGGCAGGTTCTATATCGGGTGGGCAGATTCACGCTCTCATGGCTCCGGGACAGGAAGAAGATAGAAAAATTTCTGTCCAAAGTTTGATTTTCATGTTTGACCATCATGTACGTACTTTGTTCGATTATGGCTCATCACATTCATTTATCTCTACATCATTAGTTGAAACACTGCACTTAAATACTAGTCTCGTTGTGGATCCCATTGTAATCTCAAATCCTGTTGGTGGGTCGGCTCATTTATCCATGGTTTGTATGTATTTGAGATTGTCTATCTTAGGCGTTGGTTTTGAATGTAATGCTTTTGTGCTTGGTTTCATGGGCTATGGGTTGATTCTAAGGATGGATTGGCAGCCAGATATGGTGCCATCCTAGATTGTGAACGAAGGGTAGTAAAATTGTTGACTCGTAGTGGAAAAACCCTTGATATTTCTTGTGACCCTAGAGGATCGGTGATGCTTAGTTATCTTGAGTAACTTGACGCATCCAATGATGATTTTCATCCTATTCGTATAGTCTGTGAATATGTTGATGTCTTCGATGAGGTAAGGGGTCCACCCCCAAAACGTGAGACAGACTTTCGTATTTGTCCTGTAGACAATGCAAAACCAGTATCTCTGCCAGTACGCCACATGGCTCCTCATGAGAGGAGGGAGCTCAATAAACAAGTAGGGGAGTTGCTTGAGAAGGGATTCATAAGACGTAGTATATCGGAGTGGGGTGCTTCAGTAGTATTTGCCATAAAGGACGATGGGTCCCTTAGACATTGAGTGGACTATAGAGAATTTAATAAGCTTACTAAGAAGAATAGGCACCTATTGCCGAGGATTGACGATCTCTTCGATCAGTTAGTTGGCGCCTCAATGTTTTCGCAGTTGGACTTAGCCACTGGTTTCCATCAGTTGAGCGTGGCCGAGGATAGCTTAGACAAGACTGCCTTTAGCACTCTGGACGGTTTCTATGAGTGGCTTGTAATGCCCTTCGGTTTGACAAAACGCCCCCGCATAATTTGGTGACTAGATGAGTAGGGTGTTTAGGGAGTACCTTAATAAATTCGTGGTGGTCTTTGTGGATGACATCTTGATCTTTTCTAAGAGCGAGGAAGAGCATGCCCTACATCTTAGGGAAGTGTTGGAGACCCTTCGAGCGCATAACCTTAAAGCTAAATTTTCTAAATATCACTTTTGGAGGAAGGAAGTGCGATTCTTCGGGCACATGGTTTCCAAAGAAGGGATAGCTGTGGATACCGCGAAGGTGGTGGCCATCCAAGATTGGAAGGTCCCTAAAACTGCTACCGAGGTGAGGGATTTCATGGGGTTGGCAGGCTACTATAGGAAGTTTATCAATGACTTCACAAAGATATCAGCCCCATTGACACACTTGATGAAAAAGAACCTAGTTTTCACATGGGACGTACATTGTGATGATGCGTTCCAACGTTTAAAGAGAGCTTTGACCACAACCCCAGTCTTAGTGTTGCTATATGGGAGTAAGCCATTTACCATTTATACCTATGCTTGTGGGATAGGACTAGGCGCAGTCTTAATGCAAGAGGGGAGGGTAATAGCCTATGGAGGAAGGCAGTTGAGAGTGCATGAGAGAAATTACCCCACACATGATCTAATTTAGCCGCTATTGTTTTCGCGCTTATGTCTTGGTGCCATTATCTTCTTGGTGAGAAATTCGAATTGTTCACAAACCACAAATCGCTAAAATACTTGTTCTCTCAGAAGGACTTGAACTTAAGGCAGCAAAGGTGGATGGAATTCTTAGCGTCCTACGATTTCAAGATAGCATATACCCCTGGCAAGGGTAACGTGGAGGAAGACGCCTTAAGTAGGAATAGGTTGTCCTTGATTCTGTTGTTCATTGAGCGGCAAAGCTTCGAGTTCATCTCTACGTTTGACTTTGGACCTTCCATTGACTTTGTACCTTGTTTGCTAGCATTCTTTAAGGTCAGACCTACGCTTTTGGGATGGATTGGTGAGGCACAGCGAGATGACCCACAGTTGGTTGAGTTGGTAGAGAAGCTCATAAGGGGGGATTCATCGAGCCATCTCAGTAGGTATACCCTAGATGACAAGGGTTGTTTACGTAGGGACGATATACTTTGTGTACCACGAGACGAGAACTCGAGGAAGGCCACTCTTGAGGATGCACATCGTTAGAAGATGACCATTCATCCCGGCGGGGACAAGATGTATATGGACATGAGATGAGTTTATTTTTGGGCCGGTATGAAGAGGGATGTGGCCGAGTTTGTCGCTAGATGCTTGGTGTGCCAACAAGTAAAAGCAGAGAAAAAGAAGCCCAGTGGGTTGCTTCACCCATTGGAGGTCCCACAATGGAAGTGGGGGAGTGTCTCGATGGACTTTGTTGATGGGTTACCGAGATCGAGGATGGGTAATACCGGGATTTTGGTAGTGGTAGACAGACTTACTAAGAGCTCCAAATTCAATCCCATGAAGAGTAAGAGGACTGCTCCATGGGTAGCCTCCGTATACATTCGAGAGATAGTTCGTTTGCACGGTGCTCCTTCTAGCATAGTGAGCGATCGCGATCCTATTTTTACTAGCGAGTTTTGGAAGAGCTTGCAAGAGGCGGTAGGGACTCAGTTATGTTTGAGCACCGCATATCATCCTCAGACGGACGACCATACCGAGAGGGTGAATCGTATTCTAGAGGACCTTTTGAGGCTATGTTTTTTAGACTTCGGAGGTACATGGGAGGAGCATCTTCCTTTGGTGGACTTCGCATATAATAATTGTTTTCAGTCTAGCATTGGCATGGCACCATTCGAGGCTCTTTATGGAAGGCCTTGTCGTTCACCTACATGTTGGTGGGAATCCACGGATAAGATCTTACTTGGGCCCGATATGATTAGAGAGACTTCGGGAAAGATCGATTTGATTTGAAGGAGGATGAAGACGGCGCAAGATAGGCAAAAATCGTATGCGGAGAAGAGGAGGACAGATCTTGAATTTGATATTGGGGACATGGTCTTTATCAACGTGTCTCCATTACGGAATGTTGTTCGCTTTGGGTCCGTTAGGAAGTTAGCACCTTGGTTCGTAGGGCCGTTTCCTATTAAGGAGAGGATTGGACAGATCGCGTATAGAGTGGAGTTGCCCAAGAGATTAGTGGTGTACACGACGTATTCCATTTATCGCATTTGAGGATGTGCTTGCATAAGACCGCGGAGGTGAGCCAAGTTTCCTTAGAGAGGTGGAGATAGAGTGGGATGCAGCGATTCGACGAGCTCCTACACGCATTCTTGGGTCGGAGATTAAGAAGTTGAGGAATCGAGAGGTCAAGCTAGTCAAAGTTCAATGGGAAGATGATGAGAGCGACGCTACTTGGGAGACAGAAGAGAAGATGCGTTCATTGTACCCTTTTCTTTAAGAGGGTATGTCTTTTAATTTCTCCTTTATCGCTTATCTTGTACTTGTTCTATCTTTAGTATGTCCTCTCCCTAGTATCTTTGACCTTTAGATAGGGTATTCCTATGGTTGAAACATGTGTTTGAGGCATGTTATGTATGGTGGATGCATGTGGATGCAATTGTTTGCAAGTGGTTGCTCGTGGACGCATATACACACACTTTAGGCACTAGATCGGCTCAGTCACTTTCATATTGCATATTGCATATAAATGGATGTATTTAGTAAAATGAATGTACATTAAATATGTGTATCATATGGATGTTGCATTTATATGAATGGTTGTGCACACATGTAGTAATGATGTGTATAGGGTCCTTTGCATACATGATAGATACATGGCACTATAATTATTTACATTAAGGAGGTCGACTGAATCAGTGGACCTCCTGATTTTGCATTAGTATACGAACATATACACACACTATGCATATGAACATGAAAAGCATTAGAAAATTTCTTAAGGACAATGGTTGCTTGTGGTTGATGGTTGAGCAGATGGATGATTGGATGGTAGGATACGTTCTTCTTGACTTAGAGATTTCGAGGACGAAATCCTTTAAGTAGGGGAGAATGTGACACCTCGAATTTTAAATGATCAAATTAACAAACACTTAATTTTTAAAAGAGAAGTGAAGGGAAATGGGTTACACCATTGTGTTCGTCTCGGAATTCTGCATGGAATAGAGTCCAAGTTTTAGAAAAACGGAGTCCGGACAAAGGAGATATGACCCTCGGAAGATAACAAGCAAAAGAAGAAGAAAAAATGTGAGCAGGCCGACCAGGGATGTCGACCTCCCAAGGGGGAGGTCGACAATGGTGTCGACCTGGGTACCACCAGGTCGACCTGGGGGTCGACCTCCCCCTTTGGGAGGACGAACCTGGTTCGGCCAGTTTGCTGCGTGGTGAGATTTTTGGGCCTGGGACGATTTTTGATGTTCCATATCTGTTCTAGGGTTAATCCTAAGGCCTAAATAACTTCCTACACCTATAAATATGTCACCAACCTAACCCTAATTCATAAAATAATTTCTATGACACCATTATGCCATCAAACTCACTCTCCTATACCCTAGCCGCCTATAATCAAATCTCAAGTGCTCATACAAAATTTAAATCAAAGTTTAGAGTTTAACAACAATTAAAGAAGATCAATCAACAACACCGCAATGTTTCTACACCAATTTCAGTGCATAATTATATTCTTTAACTTCGAAAGATGAGTATAGTGACTTTCACAATATAATGGGATTAAACGTTACATGATGAAGTTGTAAAGAGGATTCATATCTATGTATGTAATTTAAATCTCATCCAAGTTTTCACCTTTTGATTCATGTCATCATATGCCTATGTTTCTACGTAAAGTTCATACCTTTTACCAGTTTATTCATGTTGAATCTTTTATTATGCCTCCATGCTAGTCTATATGCCTCATTATTTCATAATGATGTTTTATTCCAATTTTCTATGAATTGATTCTTTCTTCTTACCCCTATTCCTTTTATTTGTGGATCTAGGCTACCTTCGAGCCTATATTGAAAATACGCGCGAATGCGAATACGTGGGTTCGATGGGGAATACTAGGAATATGGGAAATTTGGAAAATGGGATTTTATTGGATAATTGGATAATATGTGAAATTGGCATATTTGGGTATGAATTACATGAAATTGATGAAAATGCCTATATTTGAAAATTTGTAATTGAGGCTAATTAATATGTAATTAGTGAAATTAGTGACAAGTTGGAATCGGCAAAAAGTGTAAACAAGATTATATATTGAATTGGAAACACATGACATGAAAATTGGGGTTTGGGTGAAATACGATTATTATTAAACCTTTGACACGAGGTTAGGCGCAATTGTGGTGTAAGACTGCCCGGAACCGCCTGGGAAATCTTGCTGCCACAATTGGACGTCTAATGTGACAGGCCAAAGGCATGAATTGAAGGCGTAACGATGGGTGACACGAGGTTAGACCCGGTTTGTGGCGTAAGACTGTCCGTAACCGCCGGCAAATCCAGCGGCCACAAAGTGTTCGGCCTAATGTGAGAGGTCATGCACCGTTCGACATAAGGAATGAATTAAGGAATACTAATCATAATAAGACATAGGTATGGTTAGAGGGTTAAGTGGGGTGGCATGTAAATTATGACATGTAAATATGGACTTAACCGGAATAAGATAAGGCGTGTAAATTATGACATTTAAGTAAGGACTTAACCGTAGTATGTGTAAAACATGGACATTTAAATTAAAATGGTTAAGTGGGAGAAAAACCTAGTGGGGACCAAGCATAGGTGGGAGGCTTGTGTCGGATGTGGAACTGTTTCAACCAGTAACCCATTTGAGTGTCTAATTAGGCCCGGTACTAAGCCGGGGTTGGTACACGCTTACTGGGCTTGAATATAAGAGGTCAAAACGTGAATAGCGGTGGCAACGCAAGTCCAACGGGTACATGTGCGTGCATGGGTCCGAGCTGGTAGGTAAGACGTTGTTGCATCGTGTAGGTATGGCCATGCATTTCATGTTGATATCGGGGTGTAATAACCCGGAAAATCTGGGCCAGTTTAAAATTTTTATTTTGGCAATTTTAGCGAATTTTGATTATTTAAAATGAATTATTTTAAATAATATCAACGGGAAATTTATTTTGAATATAATTCGAACGTATATATTATACGCGTCGTCGTTAGAATATCAATAATTATATATAATTATAAATAGAATTGAAAATGGCGCGGTAGTTCGATAATTAGATTTCAAACTTCAATTGAATGTACCGGGTGCAAAACAATCCGGACTTTAGTGAAACCAAAAACATTAGGAACTAATTGATAATATCTTTCCAACGAATCCGAATAATCAAGATTTCATAGCAGGAATCAAAAGATATGTCCAGTTGAAAATTCTGAATAGTCGCTATGGAATTCTGGCCCTTAAAAATGGGAATTTTGCAAACGACCTCGGATTTCAACGAAACCAGTTTTGTTGGGTCCGGGATGTGAAGTTATTGCTAGGTTCCAAATTTCATAATTTTTCGAATCAATATGTGAGCGTGGCAAAGGAAAACGCGTTTGACCAGTTTTAGTTGATTTTAATCGACTGGAAATTGGTCATTTTTCCAACGGTCTCAGAATTTGATGAAAATAGTTTTGTTAGGACCGTATCGTCAATACGAAGTTAGAAAATATTTTTCTGGAATTTTTCGAGCTAGTATGTGACCCCAGTAATTTGAAATGTACGTTTAAAATTCAATATAATGATTTAAATGTAAATTTAACGGAAACTGATAGAAACGGCCGAATCAGCTTACGATACATATCCCATTGGTTTCGGAATGGGGGTAAAATGCTATGGGCGACAGGCGGTGGACCTCGTTTAGAGGTCGTATGTAAAAGTCAACTGTATGCAATTAAAATAATTAATTAAAAAAAATATCTTCTCCTCCCCCTTTAACCCGTTCTGCCCCCCCTATATTTCTTCAATCAGCAGAAAAAAAAAAAAAAAAAAAATGTGTCCATCGCACCACCGAAGATCGACGCCATCGCTCCCCGTAGCCGCCACACCGCCGTTAGAGCGCCGCCGGAGTTGATCGCCGAACCCCCTTCACCATCGACCCTCTCTCCAAGCTCCTGCTTTCTCCTCTTCTTCCAATAAAACCCGTAACCCCCTCTTACCCCCAAAACCGATCTAAAACCCGCTACCCCCTCCTTGAGAGAGACCGCCTCCGACTGCCACCACCGGCGCCAGTCAACCCCACCACCAACCTGAATCCATGAGCGAGCCCTCTCGTCCGTTCGACGGTGCGTTTTCTGATTTTTCTTTAATTATTTTGAAACAAATTTGATTTTCTAAATTACATAAAGTTAGGATCCTTATTTACATAGATCCATGATTTTTAATCGTATAAAAACTAGATTTTTTATCGTAGAAAGATGAGGTTTTTAACATCATAAAGATGCGGTTTTTAACATCATAAAGATGAGGTTTTTAACATCATAAAGATGAGGTTTTTAACATCATAAAGATGAGGTTTTTAACATCATAAAGTTCGGGTTTTTAATCATACAAAGATTTGATTTTTGTAATATAAAAATTTGATTTTTATATATAAGTTAACAAATTAAACATCGAAATAAAAATATGATTTTTATATATTGAACTTCGAAATAAAAATTCGATTTTTATATATTGAATAGCATAGTAAAAATATGATTTTTATACATTGAACTTCGAAATAAAAATTCGATTTTTATATATTGAAAGTCGAAGTAAAAATCAGATTTTTATATATTGAAAGGCGAAGTAAAAATCATATTTTTATAAATTGAATAGCATCGTAAAAATTCGATTTTTACATATGTAGAGAATACGGGCGAAAGCGACAAAAAGGCGAGGTCGACGAAGAATTCTGCAAAAGAAGAGTCAAGATGTTTGGATAGCTTTTGGTGAGAATTTCTCACCTTTCAATTTCCTTTCTATTTATATATATATATATATATATATATATATATATATATATATATATACTAGGATGCAGACGGTGCTTAGTAGCACCCGACACAATCGTCCACAGACCATGGACTTGTTTGTTTGGTTGCATAGATTAGTTATATGATTTGATTCGAATTTGGTTGTTTGGTGATTTTGATTGATGTGTGAATGGCGTGGGCCTTCACTAGACTGGGGATAAGGCTAGGCCTTGTCCCGTTTCTAGTACCGTGCCGTTATGCCGCCGAAATTTTCTAAAATATGTTAGAAAAATAAAAATATCATTTTATTTAAAGAATGAACTGAATAGAAATTCATATGTTGGAATAAAATGTTGTATCGTTAAAAATATAATTTTTAACGTGAATGTGAACAAATAAATATTCATTTACAAACCAGACGGTTTGTTTATGTACACCTATTTGAAGGACATTGATTGGGACGATAAATTTTACACATCGCCCAACTGCACGAATAAAATATTTGTTTGATTGTTTGAAACCCCACACGGGTGTTGGGATGAAATTTGAAGTTCACTCATCCCGATTGAATAAATATGTCGATTGTTTGATTGACAGGCTGTTATAAGCGTTAGATATCTATATTTGATGCTTATACAGTGTAGTGCACTTTAGTTGATGGTTGATTATTTATCGTTGCTGTTATATACATGTGTTGTATCAAAATCCATATAATTAACATTATATGGTAATTGATTGGGCCTCATTCCAATTTGAAAAATAAAGAATATTATAAAATAAAAGTTCATGTGTTGACAGTACTCATCCATTGAGATTGGTCATGTGTTGAACGAAATATTTTAGTAATAAAATTTACATCTTTATCGATATAAAATAAAGCTTCATGTGTTGACAGTACTCATCCATTGAGATTGGTCATGTATTGAACGAAATATTTTAGTAATAAAATTTACATCTTTATCAATATAAAATAAAGGTTCATGTGTTAACAGTACTCATCCATTGAGATTGGTCATGTGTTGAACGAAATATTTTGATAATAACAACTATTTTGAAAAAGAAATATTTGAAATAGAATATTTGAAAATAGAAATTTATGAAGCCGTGTTGATTAGATTGACGCCATTTTGACGTAAACGATTTATATCGATTCTATTGATTTCGAAATGAAATGAATTGAAAACGATTTCGAAATGAAATGAATTGAAAACGATTTCGAAATGAATTGAATTGAAAACGATTTCGAAATGAATTGAGTTGAAAACGATTTCGAAATGAATTGAATAGAAAACGATTTCGAAATGAATTGAATTGAAATTTGAATTGAATAGAAATGAATTTTTAAACGAATTTATAAAGAAGAATTCAATTTCGATTTGAATTGAAAAGAGAGTTGAAATTGCTTTTGAAACGATTTTAAAACTATTTATATAATTCGTTTTAAATAGAAATCGACGAAATATATATTATATATATTATATATATAATATAATGGCCTGAATAGAACGCGCCGCGCCGCGGTAGTTCGCGAATTTCGACCATTTATTTCAAACGGACATTACGGGAGATCCGACCGTCGGATTCTCCTAAAACCAGAACCGTTGGGTTCGTATCGAAAAGAGCTTTCTAATGAATATTCGAAATTTGAAATCTAACGGTTGGATTTGGAATTATGTCCAAATCAAATTTGAAAAAGGTCGGTGTAAGTGCAGTTCGATGGCCATTGTTGGAAATCGACTGTACGGGCCTTGATAAAATTATTAAAAATAGTAATAATTTGTGTAAAATCATAAGAAATGATTTGGGAAGAATTGGGATGAAAAACTCCATATTTGAAAAGATAAAAATAGATTTTTATCGAATGGAACTAGTTATGAACTAGAATTATTATTCTATTTATTTTTAAATAAATAAATTGAATTCAAAAAGGGTTTTGAAAATAACCAAAATATCCAATGATTGCATTGGAGTGGATTTGAATCGAAATTGTCTTCGGAATATTTCGATGTTGGAATTCGCGATTATATAGGTGTTGTTATGGAAATTTGAAAGATATATACTGATATCGTTATTTCCAATACGACATTTGTAAATCGTTGAATTTGATATTGAATATAGGCCGATATATTTTCTATTCAGAGCCTTGTATTGAATATCAAATGTGATTTGGGTTTGTTGTGAATGGTGTCTTCACTAACACTGTTTTTGAACCCAGTTGAGAAATGATTAAATCTTTTTATTTAGATTTAATGAAGTGTACCAATTAAACAATATTTAATTGGAATTGAATTGATATTGATTTTTGGGTTTATCGTGAACAGTGTTTTAAATAACACTAGTTCTTTAACCCGATAATTAATGGAAATGTGATTTTGGGTTTATTGTGAACCGTGTTTTAAATGACACTGATTCTTTAACCCAGTCAAAGATTAAAACTAAGTGGAGTTTTAATGAATCTTTAATTAGATTGGAAAAAATCGAGAATGGAGTATCACCAGTTTTACTCCAGGCGATAGTTAAATCTTTAATTAGATTTGAACGTGAAATGGTAATTGAATTTACCGATAACACTGTGGTGTTAGATATGAAGTATTACCAGTTTTACTTCATGGGATAAATAGGTTGGGATTGGGAAATTAAAACCAATGATTACTACGGTAAGGTTCGCTAATTCCGACTAGTTGAATCGAAATTCAAAGGAAGATTAGAGAATAAATTCAGGAATTTATCTTGGATAAAATTAATGGGAACCTTTCCCTATGAATGTGAAATTAGAAACTAACTGTCGGTTAGCCAAGCAGAATAGTTTTCTGGATATTGATCTGATGTTGGTTTCGGCCTTCGGGGTTAATATTTGGGGAATTATTCTCTTGATTAATTTACGGTTAGTGACTGATGAATTGGAATGAGGCGTATGTTGTGTTTGTGTAGCACTTATTTAAAATATACGCGAGTTATTCGGAAAGACCGGGTTTATCCCATTCTGAATAATTGATACGATGATAAGTCGAAGATGAAGACAGTGGTCGAAGACCGGAGGTCTTCACGTCGTTTGGGTGGCTACTGATGATCTTGATTGGGCTGTACACCCAAGAAGATGGAAACAGTTAGTGATCGTCCAGACGTACTTGGAGATCGATGGATATGCGGGGTACTAGGTGCCTCCGGTTTCGTTCAGATCCAGAACGGACTTGTAAATGGACTGTGTGTCTGACATTGGATTTTAGTCCGTGTGATTGATCTCTATTAAATATATATCTGTTTGGCGGCCGAGAATTTATTCTCTTGCTTAACGCCCTTCTCTGAGACGTACGAGCTCAGGGGTTATATATTGATGGATATCAAACGCATGGAGTGAATTGCCTGTGTGGCATGCCTAAGTGGCAATTGTTCGAGGCTTCTGTTGAAAAGCAAAGTCTTGTGGTGATGATCAAAGCACGGCCTTTGTGGCGTAGCTTTGTGTAACGTTTGCTTCGCGAGTTTCACACCCGGTATAAACCAAAAACGGGAGACGGACCTCAGGGAGGACTTGCGTTTCTTTCTAGCTAGAAGTGGCGTCAGTGGTTTTACATGCCCTGACGAGTTTGACTTATGTGGTTGTTGCGGTTGCGAGGCGCCTCGGTTATATCGGCTTCGGCCGATGCATTCTGGTCGGCTGACGGGCCAGACTTAAACCCCATAGGGTGGGGAGACGTATTGTTCAGGCATAATAATCCACTCCGTGTCGACCGGCCCTGACGATCCAAGGGGCAGTTGCTGCTGTTCCTGAGGGGCGGGCTAGAGCGTCTCGAATAGGTTGAGGACTATCTTTTGCCTCGGTTCATAGATGGAAACCCAATTTCCAAATACGTGACATTTGCAGTTTTAATTGTAGAACTAGTATGGCGACATGATATATGGTACCCATGCCGCCTATGATTGATACTTATGATTCGAAGTTGTTTTATACACTATGCACTTGTAAGAGTATCAAACGATTTGTTTTAAACGTATCAAGCATTCTTTGGCTGTTATAAGGGAAAACCCTATCCTCAGCTGCGTTGCATTGTGTGATGGGACCTAGGTCTTATAACAGCTTCATTTTTCTTTATTTAGCATTGCGTTGTTGTTTTATGCACTGGTATTCTTGGGAGGAAACCCGTTCCGTGTTATACGGCGTGGTCCCTTGATTTAACTAATGATTTAAAATAAAGATTAATAACTGTTTTAGTTCTCACACCAGTCCCATGACTGACCTGGAGTTTATTGTTTTAACCTAAACTCTGGGTGCCCCTATTTTCGACACGGGTAGCTAGTAGTTTTGGTTTTATAGATTTATATTCACAGGATCCTGGTTTACAGCTGGAACGATATCCGGAAAGCTTTGTATCCGTATATCTACTTCTAGTTGTGTATTGTATTATTTTCCGCTGCAATTTATTTAAATGTAATTTAAATCTCTGATATTTCTGTGTAATATTCATTTATACTCTGTATATTCTTGTAATCTGATGCATTGTTGTTATATACAATGAAATGTTCTTCTGTTTGCGTTCTGTTGTGGCTTGTTCTCGAACTATCCGCCGCTTTCCTTTACGGGGAAGTTACGGGTTTTTACACGGGGTTGCCACTTTGGGGAGTGATACACCCTACTGTGGGGCCAGCACGGGTGCCTACGTGTTTATGGAGCCGATCAAATGGGTAGAGTAAGGGTACCACAGCGGTGGTTGGAGCAAGCCGGCACCTACGATAGCATCTAGGTACAAGTAACTACCAAGTTTGTCATGAGGGTACAGTTAGTGGGAAGGAATCAACCTTAAGTAAAAGAGACTAGTAGATGCGTGGTGTAATTAAGCAATGTGGTGTAACTTAGCAAAAGTGCGGTGTAACGAAATACATGTTGGTTTAGTTGGAAAGTCCTTTGGGTGCTAGTCTGATGTTGACTTCGGTCTTCGGGGTTAGTACATGGAGGGTTTTTCGCTTAGCCAAGGTGTAGGATTGTCTTCGTACTTACGGACGAAATCATCTTGTCCATCCTTTTTATCTACCTTATCTATGTTACAGCCATATCATGATGCCTATTTATGTCTTGATCATTTACCTTACCTATTATTTGTTAAAATTACTGGACTCGCCAGACATTATGTCTGACCCATTTGTCTCCACCTCTTTTCTTTCCTTCCCCCCCCCCTCAGGTTCGCAGGGAGGGAATACTACAGCTTTGTGCCGATTTCTTTCAGTTGCTTGAAAAAGAGTAGATGTATCGCTTTGGACTCTCCCATCTTTATGGCTTTGCTCATGCTCAGTGGGGATTTATGCATTTATGTTATTTAAGTATTTTCTTCTTTTTGTACTTTGAAGTTTTTGGAAAAGACTATTGATCCTGTTGTAATGGTTTTGGTAACTACTTCTGTAAGCTTGTTTTGAGTTATAATGCTATGAAATAAGTTTTATCTTCTGCTGTGTTGTTTTATTTATTTATTCTTGTAATTTATCTGTTCTATACAATAATAACGCTTCATGGACATTGATGCATTCCCTTTGTGAGTGACATTAATGGACATGGGGTGTTACACCCTTCGTAGTAGTTTAAAAATAAGGGTAGTTGTTGGAAGTAAGGGAAATTTATAGAATTAGGGAAAAGATTAAAAAGAAGGGTTATTTTGAAGTATCAAGCAAAGTAAGGATAGTTTAAAGCATAGTAGGGGTAGATCGACAAATATGAAAGATGATAAATCGTTTGGACTGGGAGCTGCAAAAACCAACCCTTCACAGTAGTTAAAAAATAGGGGTAACTGTTGGAAGTATAGGATATTTATAGAATTTGGGGTAGGATTAAAAATAAAGGTTGTTTTGAAGTATTAAGAGAAGTATGAGTAGTTTAAGCATAGTAGTGGTATGTCGACTAATATGAAAGATGATGAATCGTTTGGATTTGGTGCTGCAAAAACCATCCTTCATAGTAGTTAAAAAATAGGAGTAATTGTTGGAAAGAAGGACTATTTAGATAATTAGGGTTAGGATTAAAAAGAAGGGTTGTTTTGAAGTACTAAGAGAAGTGTGGTTAGTTTAAGCATAATAGGGGTATATCGATAAATATGAAAGATGATGAATAGTTTGGATTGGGTGGTGCAAAAACCAACCGTTCACAGTAGTTCAAAAATAGGGGTTATTATTGGAAGTAAGGGCTATTTAGAGAATTTGGGGTATGATTCAAATGAAGGGTTGTTTTAAAGTATTAAGACAAGTATGGGTAGTTTAAGCATAGTGGGGGTAGATCGACAAATATGAAAGATGATGAATCGTTTGGATTGGGTGCTAAAAAGTCCTTCATAGTAGTTAAAAAATTGGGGTAATTGTTGGAAAGAAGGGCTATTTAGATAATTTTGTGTAGGATTAAAAAGAAGGGTTTTTTTGAAGTATTAAGGGAAGTAGGGATACTTTAAGCATTGCAGGGGTAGGTCGACAAATATGAGAGATAATGAATCATTTGGATTGGGAGCTCCAAAAACCAACCCTTCATTGAAGTAAAAAAATAGGGGTAATTGTTCACAGTAAGG
The DNA here is from genome assembly GCA_030737875.1 of Allium sativum. Taxonomy (NCBI): domain Eukaryota; kingdom Viridiplantae; phylum Streptophyta; class Magnoliopsida; order Asparagales; family Amaryllidaceae; genus Allium; species Allium sativum. The sequence continues at coordinate 256,085,293 of CM060924.1, read as the reverse complement.
GCTATTTAGAGAATTAGGGGTAGGATTAAAAAGAGGATTTTTTTTTTGAGTATAAAAAGTAGGGGTAATTTAAGCATAGTATGGGTAGATCGACGAATATGAAAGATGATGAGTTATTTGGATTGGGTGCTGCAAAAACCAATCCTTCACGATAATAAAAAAATAGGAATAATTGTTGGAATGAAGGGCTATTTTGATAATTAGGGGTTAGATTAAAAATAAGGGTTGTTTTGAAGTTTTAAGAGAGGTAGGGGTAGTTTAAGCATAGTAGGGGTAAATCGACAAATATGAAAGATGATGAATCATTTGGATTGGGTGCTGCAAAAACCAACCCTTCAAAGTAGTTAAAAATAATGGTAATTGTTGAAAGTAAGCGATATTTTTAGAATTGGGTTTAGAATTAAAAATATGGGTTATTTTGAAGTATTAAGAGAAGTAGGGGTTGTTTAAGCATAGTATGGACAAATCGAAAAATATGAAAGATGATGAATCGTTTGGATTGTGTGCTGCAAAAAGTAATCCTTCAAAATAGCTTAAAAATAGGGGTAATTTTTGGATAGAAGTGCTACTTATAGTATTAGGGGTAGGATTATAAAGAAGGGTTGTTTCGAAGTATTAAGTGGAGTTGGGGTAGTTTAAGCATAGTAGGGGTAGATCGACAAATATGAAAGATGATTAATCATTTGGATGGGGTGCTCCAAAAACGAATCCTTCACAGAAGTTAAAAAAGTGGTAACTGTTGTAAGTAAGGGCTATTTAGAGAATTAGGCGTAAGATTAAAAAGAAAAGTTGTTTTGAAGTATAAAGTGAAGTAAGGGTAGTTTAAGCATAGTAGGGGTAGATCGACGAATATGAAAGATGATGAATTGTTTCAATTGGGTGCCGGAAAAACGCATCTTTCACAATAGTAAAAAAATAGTGGTAATTATTGGAAGGAAGTACTATTTATAGAATTAGGGATAGGATCAAAAAGAAGGGCTGTTTTAAAGTACTAAGAGAAGTAGAGGTATTTTAAGCATCATAGGGGTAGATTGACAAATATGAATGATGAAGAATCATTTGGATTGGGTGCTGCAAAAATTAACCTTTCACAGAAGTTAAAAAATGGGAGTAATTGTTGGAAGTAAGGGCTATTTATATAATTAGGAGTAGGATTAAAAAGATGGGTTATCTTGAAGTATTAAGAGAAGTAGGGGTAGTTTAAGCATAGTAGTGGTAGATCGACAAATATGAAAGATGATGAATTGTTTGGAACGGGTGCTGCACAAACCAATCCTTCATAATAGTAAAAAAAATAGGGGTAATTGTTGGAAGGAAAGGATATCTAGAGAATTAAGGGTAGGATTAAGAAGAAGGGTTGGTTTGAAGTATTAAGAGAAGCAGGGGTCGCTTAAGCATAGTAGGAGTAGATCGACGTATATGAAAGATGATGAATCATTTGGATTGGATGCAGCAAAAGCCAACCCTTCACAGTAGTTAAAAAATAAAGGTAATTGTTGGAAGTTAGGGCTATTTAGAGAATTGGGGATAGTATTTAAAAGAAGGGTTATTTTGAAGATTAAACAGAAGTATTGGTAGATCGACAAATATGAAAGATGATGAATCGTTTGGATTGGATGCTGCAAAAACCAAGCCTTCACAGTTGTTAAAAAATAGGGGTAATTGTTGGTAGGAAGGGCTATTTAGAGAATTAGGGATAGTATTAAAAACAAAGGTTGTTTTGAAGTATGAAGAGAAGTATGGGTAGTTTAAGCATAGTCGGGGAAGATCGACAAATATGAAAGACTATGAATCATTTGGATTGGATGCTGCAAAAACCAACCCCTCATAGTAGTTAAAAAATAAGGGTAATTTTTGGAATTAAGGGCTATTTAGAGAATTGGGGATAGGATTAAAAAGAAGGGCTATTTTGAAGTATTAAGAGAAGTAGGGATAGTTTAGCCTAGTTGGGTTAGATCGACAAATATGAAAGATGATAAATTGTTTGGATTGGGTGCTGCAAAAACCAACCCTTCACAATAGTAAAAAAAATAGTAGTAATTATTGGAAGGTAGGGCTATTTAGAGAATTATTTGTAGAAGTAAAAAAGAAAGGTTGTTTTTATGTATTAAGAGAAGTAGGGGTAATTTAAACATAGTAGGGGTAGATCGACATATATGAAAAATGATGAATCATTTGGATTGGATGCTGTAAAAATCAATCCTTCACAGTAGTTAAAAAATAAGGGTAATTGTTGGAATAATGGCTATTTGGAAAATTGGGGATAGTACTAAAAAGAAGGGATGTTTCGAAGTATTAAGAGAAGTTGGGGTAGTTTAAGCATAGTAGGGGTAGATCGACAAATATGAAAGATGATGAATTGTTTGGATTAGGTGCTGCAAAAACCAAGGCTTCATACTAGTTAAAAAACAAGGGTAATTGCTGGAAAGAAGAGCTATTTAGAGAATTCGGGGTAGGATTAAAAAGAAGAGTTGTTTTGAAGTATTAAGAGAAGTATGGGTAGTTTAAGCATAGTTGGGGTAGATCGATAAATATGAAAGATGATGAATCGTTTGGATTGGGTGCTGCAAAAACCAATTTTTATAGTAGTTAAAAAATAGAGGTAATTGTTGGAAAAAGGACTACTTAGAGAATTAGGGGTAGGGTTTAAAAGAAGGATGGTTTTAAAGTATTAAGGGAAGGAGGGGTAGTTTAAGCATAGTAGGGTTAGATCGACAAATATGAAAGATAAAGAATCGTTTAGATTGTGTGATGCAAAAACCAACCTTCACAGAAGTTAAAAAATACGGGTTATTGTTGGAAGTAAGGGCTATTTAGAGAATTAGAGGTAGGATTAAATAGAAGGACAGTTTTGAAGTATTAAGAGAAGTAGGGGTAGTTTAAGCATAGTTGGGGTAGATCCATAAATATGAAAGATGATGAATCATTTTGATTGGTGCTCCAAAAACCAACCCTTCATAGAAGTTAAAAAATAGGGGCAATTGTTGGAAGTAAGGGCTATTTAGAGAATTAAGGGAAGGATTAAAAATAAGTGTTGTTTTGAAGTACAAAGAGAAGTAGGGGTAGTTTATGCATATTAGGGATATATCGATGAATATGAAAGATGATGAATTGTTTGGATTGGGTGCTGCAAAAACCAATCCTTCACATTAGTAAAAAAATAGGGGTAATTGTTTAAAGGAAGGGCTATTTAGAGAATTAGGGGTAGGATTAAAAAGAAGGGCTGTTTTGATGTATTAAGAGAAGTAGTGGTAGTTTAAGCATAGTAGGGTTAGATCGAAATATACGAAAGATAATAAATCATTTGGATTGGGTGCTGCAAAAACCAATTGTTCGTAGTAGTAAAAAAATAAGGGTAATTGTTGCAGGTAAGAGCTATTTAGAGAATTAGTGATATGATTAAAAAGAAGGGTTATTTTGAAGTATTAAGAAAAGTTGGGATAGTTTGAGCATAGTAGGGGTAGATCGACAAATATGAAATATGATAAATCATTTGGCCTGGGTGCTGCAAAAACCAACACTTCACAGTAGTTAAAAAATAGGGGTAATTGTTGGAAGTAAGGGTTATTTAGATAATTTGGGGTAGGATTAAAAATAAGGGTTGTTTTGAAGTATTAAGAGAAGTATTGCTAGTTTAAGCATAGTAGGGGTATATCGACAAATATGAAAGATGATGAATCATTTGGATTGGGTGCTGCAAAAACCATCCTTCATAGTAGTTAAAAAAACAGGAGTAATTATTGGAATGAAGGACTATTTAGATAATTAGGGGTAGGATTAAAAAGAAGGGATGTTTTGAAGTATTAAGAGAAGTATGGTTAGTTTAAGCATAGTAGGGGTAGATCGACAAATATGAAAGATGATGAATCATTTGGATTGGGTGCTACAAAAACCAATTCTTCATAATACTTAAAAAATAGGGGTAATTGTTGGAAAGAAGGGATATTTATAAAATTAGTTGTAGGATTAAAAAGAACGGTTGTTTTCAAGTATTAAGGGAAGTAGGGGTAGTTTAAGCATAGTAGGGGTAGATCGACAAATATGAAAGATGATGAATCATTTGGATTGGATGCTGCAAAAACCAACCGTTCATAGTAGTTAAAAAATAAGGGTAATTGTTGGAAGTAAGGGCTATTTAGAGAATTAGTGGTAGGATAAAAAAGAAGTGCTATTTTGAAGTATTAAGAGAAGTAGGGATAGTTTAAGCATAGTTGGGGTAGATCGACAAATATGAAAGATGATAAATTGTTTGGATTGGGTGCTGCAAAAACCAACCCTTCACATTAGTCAAAAAAAATAGGAGTGATTATTGGAAGGAAGGGCTATTTAGAGAATTAGATGTAGCATTGGAAATAAAGGTTGTTTTTAAGTATTAAGAGAAGTAGGAGTAGTTTAAGCATAGTAGGGGTAGATCGACAAATATGTAAAGTGATGAATCATTTGAATTGGATGCTGCAAAAACCAACCCTTCACAGTAGTTAAAAAGTTAAGATAATTGCTGGAAGTACGGCTATTTAGACAATTGGGGATAGTATTAAAAAGAAGGGATGTTTCGAAGTATTAAGAGAAGTAGGTGTAGTTTAAGCATAGTTGGGGTAGATCGACAAATATGAAAGATTATGAATTGTTTGGATTGGGTGCTGCAAAAACCAAGGCTTCATAGTAGTTAAAAACAGGGGTAATTTCAGGAAAGAAGAGATATTTAGAGAATTAGGGGTAGGATTAAAAAGAAGAGTTGTTTTGAAGTATTAAGAGGAGTATGGGTAGTTTAAGCATAGTTGGGGTAGATCGACAAATATGAAAGATGATGTGAAACACCCCACCTCCGTTAGGGTCACTCTCAAAGGGAATGCCCTAATTTTGGTGGAGGTTTATAAGTATAAGTCACAGATATAAAAGACAGATATAATAACACATATTTTGAACAGCGGAAAACAACAACTTTTATTTCTTTTTAATACGTGTTACACAAACCATGCCATAATACTTCCCAAAATCATAATTGTCTTGATTACATTATTTAAAGAAGCATGAAGAAAACATAAATAAACTGCAAAAGTCCCCTAATTGCTGTCCAAAGCCATAGTCCAAAACGGAAAAGATCCAATCAATACATTCTTCCTCTTCAAGCTGGATGTGAAAACTGATCAAGCTGCGGTATTCCCTCCCTGAGAACCTGGGGGGGGGGGGGGGACGAAAGAAAAAGAGGCGAAAGGAAAAGGGTCAGTCATAAAGACTGAGTAAGTTCTAGTGACTTTCAGTGTAGAAACGGTTAAAACAACCTGTCGTGTATGAACTGGAACTAAACTTAAGAATGGTGTCAAGGCGAACAAGATAGACTAAGGTGATCAGGATAAGTCAAGACAAGTCAAGTAAAGCATCACATGTTCGAGATTCGTTGCATCGACTGTACTAGTATACTAAGCCCATATCACGGGTTAATCACGAAATAAATCCCACGGCCCAATGTCATGAAATGACCCTGAAACGGGGTCTGACCCAAGTACGGGGTCCTACGGAGCGATTATCTAGTCGATCGGCTCTCTACAAGTTCTAGCTCGTCAAGTGTCCGTGTCATACGGCTAATCACGAATGTAGTCACCTGTGCTGGTTCCACCTTCGGGTGTATCTGCCCTAGGGTGTCAAACCCTGACACGATTCAAGATGCACAGATAAATCTACGGATACCCAGTGTCTGCCCCGGATACGTGCACGATTGTAGTCCGCCGAACCTGCACTGGCGTACCCCACTGCCGTCGTTCACCTCTTACAATCAGCCCTGTAATCGTGCCCCACCCGGCCTAGCCCCAGGGTACCTTGATACATCTAGATGGTTAGTGTTGAAAGGGGTCGTGTCTAAGGTTTTCGCCTAATAGATTAGGTCATGTAATTCGTGACCTAACCTGCCTAACAGATTAAGTCATGTAATTCGTGACTTAATCCTTTTCTAGTCTAGTCATGTCAAGATGGTTAAGTATGTCAGTTCAGTTCGCGACTTAACCCGCCTACGTGTCATGTCAAGTTGCTTAAGTGTTGTCGTTTTCAAGTTCATGACTTAGCCCTACAAATCGTGTTCAAGTTGGTTAAGTAGTCTTTTCATGTTCATGACTTAACCCTAATTGGCATTAATTGATTCGTTAATGCACCGAACAACTCACATTGGATCCTATTGTTCGTAGCCACTGGATTTGCCAGGCGGTTCCGGGCAGGTTTACGCTACGAACTCAACCCAACCTCGGGTTTCAAGCGCGATGTGATCAACTACCCACATTGGATCCTATTGTTTGTAGCAACTGGACTTGCCGGGCGGTTCCGGGCAGATTTACACTACAAACTCAACCCAACCTCGAGTTGGCCACTTTCTTGTTTTCTAAAGTCATGCCCATGTTCTTATCAGATTTTGCGCTATTTCCATAGCATGTTCATATGTCAATTTCGTGCCCAACTAAGGCATGTTTTAAGGTCAAGTTATGGCATGTTCAAGTCAAATTTTCATGCCATATTTCATGTTCTACTTATGCCAAATTTCACAGTTTATGCGTATAATTAATTCAAGTTTTGCCTATTCTACCCAATCGTATCCCCAACGTATATAAACGTACTTCATTCTCAAGCATAAACAATTTAAGAGATAGAGGGGAATAACACCAAACATGTGATAGGCATATGTAACAATTCCAACATCACTTGTATAATAAATAGACTATAACATATCACATGGTTTCAATGCTAGCATGATGATAACTTGGCATAGTAATGATTCCAACCTAGTTTTAACATGATGATTTCAACTTTACATCATAGGCACAATAATCATTGCGGGCATAATAAAAATTTGATTACAAACATGAAACATTAAAGGCATAGTAATCCTAATAGGCATAGTGGATTCAATTTAGCATTTTTAACATAATAATTCTCATAGACATAATGATTCCAATTTATCATAATGATTCTCATCTAACATTATAAACATAATGGTTCCAACTTAGCATTTTTAACATAATGATTCTCAACTAACATTATAGACATAATGATTCCACTTTAGCGTTTTTAACATAATGATTCTCAACTAACATTATAAACATAATGTTTCCAATTTAGCATTTTTAACATAATGATTATCAACTAACATTTTAGACATAATGATTCCAATTGAGCGTTTTTAACATATCTAACATTATAAACATAATAATTCCAACTTTTCATCATAACCTAGCAATACCCAAATTTCATTAATCATGATGGGTATATTAACATCACAGGCATAATTCCATCAATAGTCATAGCCATGGTTTAATAAGTACCATAGGCATGGTTTAATCAACATAAAGATTTCAAAAAACATAGCGATTCCATGGACATGTATTAGTCCATCTTGCCAAACAATTAAGCCCAAGTGATTCATAACAACACCAAAATCATTACAAGTTTAACTTGCAAAATTGCCATAGCAATATCCCCAAATTATAATTCAAAGATAAACAATATAAACAATGGATTAACAATAGTTCCTAAATCTGGTTTCAATTCATGGCATGTCCATATTGTTTTAGCGTTTTTGCCTAAAAAGTAACATAGAACTTACAATATAGAAGCAAATAACCCAAATAAAAATCCCAAATCAAATAGTCCCAAATTCGTTGTCTAAAGCGTCGTAGTTGTTGTAGCTTCTAGTTGTAGCCTTCAAGAATCGTCCTCTATCTTCTATAATTTTATTCTTTGTATTTTTTTATTCAGAGCTCTAGGTTTAATGGCGGCGGCCTGAGGCTAAAATGAGATAGTATGATTTAGGCTAGGTCTTAGGTCCTTTTTATAATGTTTGAGAGTTGTTTTAGACCGTCGGTGGATCTTGATTCAATAATAGCCATTCGTTTGAAGGAGAGGCCAATCCAGAGCTGACACCTAGCCCTAGTGACAAGGCAAGGCTCAGAAAATCGACTAAACATAGACCAGGCCAGCCAGGGTGGGCTGGGTTCGACCTGGCTCTGGGGCCAGGTCGACAGCCCAGTCGACAACGTGTCGACAGGGCAGTCGACAGCCCTGTCGAGCTGGCTAGCCCAGGTCGACTGCTAAGTCGACCTGGGTGCCTTAGGCGGGAATTTTCCCGCCCAGGCCAATTGTGCCCGATTTTGAATTTTAAACTTGTTTTTCTGAGCTGTTTTCGTCTGTTTGAATTTTAACCTGAATTCTGAAACTTCCGGAGGCCATATCTTCTTCATAAGGACTCCGTTTTTCGAAAACTCGGACTCTATTTCGCGTATTTTTCCGAGACGAACACAATGGCGTATCCCGTTTCCCTTAATTCTTTGATTTGAGATTAATTATACTTTAATTTGTGAATTTCACTGTTATAGAATACACGGGGTGTTACATTCTCCCCCACTTAAAAGGATTTCGTCCACGAAATCTTCAAGTTTAGGAAAAATATATATCCTAACATCCAAACATCCATCTACTCATCCATCAAACACGAGTATCTATTGTCCTTAAAAGACTTCTAATGCTTCATGATCATATGCGAAGTGTGTGTATATGTTCCTTAGCTAATGCTAATGATCAGGCCCGATTGATCTTCTAAATGAAAAATATGTTTAGTGAAATGAATCCAATATGTATGCAATTTTTTCCTATTATAATTCATAATTTCTACATGAGTGATCGAACATTCAATCATATGCAACAACCAAATGATAGCACAACCAAGTTTCCAAAATAAACACTCATGCATATGCAACATGAAAATGTGTCTGAGCCGATCTAGTGCCTAATGTGTTTTCATGAATCTACGAGCAACCACTTGCGACCACTTGCAACCATTTCGCAATCATAACATGTTTCAATTACATGTTTACATCCAAAAAGATTCTAACTAGGGTTCTCAAGATAGGGTCGAGGAGAGAAATAAGATAAAACAAAGCATCTAGAATAGGTTAACGATGTACCGCCAGAAGGTCCGGTCTGCTTCTCAGGGCAGTCTTCCCACAATGAAAACATTCACCTTGCTTTCTCTTCTTCTTTCTACAATCCTTGGCTATGTGCCCTTCCGTACCACAGTAATTGCGTTTCCTTTTATCGCGTGAGTTGCTGTTCTTGCCTCCCTTCTCAGAGTCTACCTTCTTATTCTTAGAATCGTTAGGCTTGACCTCTTTCTTCCCTTGAGAGTTTTCTGCCTCTGTCTCCTTCTTGCCCTTATCTTCCTCGTTCAGCAATGCCATCTGCACCAACCTTTCGTACGTAGCTCCCATGGGTATATGGGTCATGGCCAAACTATGTAATGGCTCATTCAACCCTTTGAAAAAGCGGAGAGCCTTTTTGTGCGGGGCGTTGACTAGGTCTAGTCCGAACCTAGCCAGCTCGTCGAACTGATTAACGTACTCTTTGACTGTCATATTTCCTTGCTTAAGAAATAAAAATTTCTCCAACTGCAAACTCCTTTCGGCTTCTGAGAGAAATTTAGCCTCAAACCTTGCCCTAAAGTCCTCCCATGTTTCCACTGGTCTTTCTGCATTAGTGACTTCCCACCAGTAGGAAGCCTCACCTTTTAGTAGCAACACTGCCAGTTGTACCTTCTGCCAATCTTCTACCTCAAAGATGACGAATAAGTCCTCGGTTTCCTTTAACCAATTCCTAGCTGCCACGAAGGACTCAGTTCCATGAAAGTCCTTTCCTCCCATAGCCTTAAAATCTTTACATATCTTAGCAAAAGTGTTTCCCCGTGGAGGAGGTGGAGGAAGAGGTGCTGCTGCAGCTGGATGATTTCCTGCAGCTGGGGGAGGAGGAACGGTAGGACCTGGCTGGGTGGCCCTTGCTTCTAAGAATCGTCTAAACCAACCAGGTATTGGTACACCCTCTGGCAAGTTAAGTTCTTCGGACATGCTGAAACAAGAAGGATAGTTTCAAAACGAAGGATAAGAGATAGTACCAATGGCTTTGGGAGACTTTGCCTTTTTTAAAAAAAATAATAATTTATTTTTAAAAAATGCTTCTTTAAATTTTCTTTTGAAAATTAATTTTCAAAACTTTTTATCTTATCTGGTAAACCTATGCTCTGATACCAAGTGAAACACCCCACCTCCGTTAGCGTCACTCTCAAAGGGAATGCCCTAATTTTGGTGCAGGTTTATAAGTATCAGTCACATATATACAAGACAGATATAATAACACATATTTTTGAACAGCGAAAAACAACAACTTTTATTTCTTTTTAATACGTGTTACACAAACCATGCCATAATACTTCTCAAAATCATAACTGTCTTGATTACATTATTTAAAGAAGCATGAAGAAAACATAAATAAACTGCAAAAGTCCCCTAATTGCTGTCCAAAGCCAAAGTCCAAACGGAAAAGATCCAAGCAATACATTCTTCCTCTTCAAGCTGGATGTGAAAACTGATCAAGCTGCGGTATTCCCTCCCTGAGAACCTTGGGGGGGGAACGAAAGAAAAAGAGGAGAAAGGAAAAGGGTCAGTCATAAAGACTGAGTAAGTTCTAGTGACTTTCAGTGTAGAAACGGTTAAAACAACCTGTCATGTATGAACTGGAACTAAACTTAAGAATGGTGTCAAGGTGAGCAAGATAGACTAAGGTGATCAGGATAAGTCAAGACAAGTCAAGTAAAGCATCACATGTTCGAGATTCGTTGCATCGACTATACTAGTATACTAAGCCCATATCACGGGTTAATCACGAAATAAATCCCACGGCCCAATGTCATGAAATGACCCTGAAACGGGGTCTGGCCCAAGTACGGGGGCCTACGGAGCGATTATCTAGTCGATTGGCTCTCTACAAGTTCTAGCTCGTCAAGTGTCCGTGTCATACGGCTAATCACGAATGTAGTCACCTGTGTTGGGTCCACCTTCGGGTGTATCAGCCCTAGGGTGTCAACCCCTGACACGATTCAAGATGCGCAGATAAATCTACGGATACCCAGTGTCTGCCCCGGATACGTGCACGATCGTAGTCCGCCGAACCTACACTGGCGTACCCGACTGCCGTCGTTCACCTCTTACAATCAGCCCAGTAATCGTGCCCCACCAGGCCTAGCTCCAGGGTACCTTGATACATCTAGAGGGTTACTGCTGAAAGGGGTCGTGTCTAGGGTTTTCGCCTAATAGATTAGGTCATGTGATTCGTGACCTAACCTGCCTAACAGATTAAGTCATGTAATTCATGACTTAATCCTTTTCTAGTCTAGTCATGTCAAGATGGTTAAGAATGTCAGTTCAGTTCGCGACTTAACCCGCCTACGTGTCATGTCAAGTTGGCTAAGTGTTGTCGTTTTCAAGTTCATGACTTAGCCCTACAAATCGTGTTCAAGTTGGTTAAGTTGTCTTTTCATGTTCATGACTTAACCCTAATTGGCATTAATTGATTCGTTAATGCACCGAACCACTCACATTGGATTCTATTGTTCGTAGCCACTGGATTTGCCGGGCGGTTCCGGGCAGGTTTACGCTACGAACTCAACCCAACCTCGGGTTTCAAGCGCGATGTGACCAACTACCCACATTGGAATCTATTGTTTGTAGCAACTGGATTTGCCGGGCGGTTCCGGGCAGATTTACACTACAAACTCAACCCAACCTCGAGTTGGCCACTTTCTTGTTTTCTAAAGTCATGCCCATGTTCTTATCAGATTTTGCGCTATTTCCATAGCATGTTCATATGTCAATTTCATGCCCAACTAAGGCATGTTTTAAGGTCCAGTTATGGCATGTTCAAGTCAAATTTTCATGCCATATTTCATGTTCTACTTATGCCAAATTTCACAGTTTATGCGTATAATTAATTCAAGTTTTGCCTATTCTACCAAATCGTATCCCCAACGTATATAAACGTACTTCGTTCTCAAGCATAAACAATTTAAGAGATAGAGGGAAATAACACCAAACATGTGATAGGCATATGTAACAATTCCAACATCACTTGCATAATAAATAGACTATAACATATCACATGGTTTCAATGCTAGCATGATGATAACTTGGCATAGTAATGATTCCAACCTAGTTTTAACATGATGATTTCAACTTTACATCATAGGCATAATAATCATTGCGGGCATAATAAAAATTTGATTACAAACATGAAACATTAAAGGCATAGTAATCCTAATCGGCATAGTGGATTCAATTTAGCATTTTTAACATAATAATTCTCATAGACATAATGATTCCAATTTATCATAATGATTCTCATCTAACATTATAAACATAATGGTTCCAACTTAGCATTTTTAACATAATGATTCTCAACTAACATTATAGACATAATGATCCCAATTTAGCGTTTTTAACATAATGATTCTCAACTAACATTATAAACATAATGGTTCCAATTTAGCATTTTTAACATCATGATTCTCAACTAACATTTTAGACATAATGATTCCAATTGAGCGTTTTTAACATATCTAACATTATAAACATAATAATTCCAACTTTTCATCATAACCTAACAATACCCAAATTTCATTAGTCATGATGGGTAAATTAACATCACAGGCATAATTCCATCAATAGTCATAGCCAGGGTTTAATTAGTACCATAGGCATGGTTTAATCAACATAAAGATTTCAATAAACATAGCGATTCCATGACATGTATTAGTCCAACTTGCCAAACAATTAATCCCAAGTGATTCATAACAACACCAAAATCATGACAAGTTTAACTTGCAACGTTGCCATAGCAATATCCCCAAATTATAATTCAAAGATAAACAATATAAACAATGGATTAACAATAGTTCCTAAATCCGATTTCAATTCATGGCATGTCCATATTGTTTTAGCGTTTTTGCCTAAAAAGTAACATAGAACTTACAATATAGAAGAAAATAACCCAAATAAAAATCCCAAATCAAATAGTACCAAATTCGTTGTCTAAAGCGTCGTAGTTGTTGTAGCTTCTAGTTGTAGCCTTCAAGAATCGTCCTCTAACTTCTATAATTTTATTCTTTGTATTTTTTATTCAGAGCTCTAGGTTTAATGTAACAACCCGTAAATTCTGGGCCAGTTTAAAATTTTTATTTTGGCAATTTTAGTGAATTTTGATTATTTAAAATGAATTATTTTAAATAATATCGACGAGAAATTTATTTAGAATATAAATCGAACGTATATATTATACGCGTCGTCGTTAGAATATAAATATTTATATATAATTATAAAAGGAATTGAAAATGGCGCGGTAGTTCGAAAATTCGATTTCTAATTTCAAATGAATATACAGAATTCAATATAAGTCAGAATTGAACGAAACAAGAAATATTTGAATCTGTATAACTATATCTTTGTAACGAAGTTAACAAACTGAGATTTCATCTTAGAAATGATAAGATATGTCCAGTTGAAAATTAGAAATAGTCGCTGTGGAATTTATATATATTTTAATATAATATATGGCCCTTAAAAATAGCCATTTTGCAAACGACCTCGGATTTCGACGAAACCAGTTTTGTTGGATTCGCAGTGTAAAGTTATTGCTAGATTCCAAATTTCATAATTTTTCGAATCAATATGTGAGCGTGGCAAAGGAAAACGCGTTTGACCAGTTTCAGTTGATTTTAATCGACTGGAAATTGGCCATTTTTCAAACAGTCTCAGAATTCGACGAAACTAGTTTTGTTAGGACCGTATCGTCAATACGAAGCTAGAAAATATTTTTCTGCAATTTATAGAGTTATTATGTGACCCCGGTAATTTGAAATGTACGTTTAAAATTCAATATAGTGATTTAAATGTAAATTTAACGGAAACTGATTCAAACGGTCGAATCAGCTTACGATACATATCCCATTGTGTTCGGAATGGGGGTAATTCGCTATGGACGACAGGCGGTGGGCCTCGTTTCGAGGTCTTAGGTAAAAGTCAACTTTATGCAATTAAATTAATAAAAAAAAAAAAAATATCTTTCTCTTTTATCCTCCAGGCCCCCCCCCCCGTTCAAAAAAATTAAATTTCAGAATAAAAAAAAAAAGAGGGCGGAGCCCTAAAACCGCTCGACGGAGCCACATCGCGCGAGGCGCTGCTCCCCCCACCTCCGACAACTCCTCCGCCGCCCTCTCAGGTGAACCCCCCCTCGTGAAAACAACCGAGCGCCTCCCCTTGAAGCCCTCGACGCCGACGAAGAAGCCGCGCCACCCCCCCCCCCCCTCGAAGCAGCCCCTCCTGCCACCACCGATCGAAGACCCAAGCCGCCGACGAACTGCGAAGACCTCCCCCCCCCTCTCAGTAAGAATTTCTGTTTATTTTATTATTATTATTTTTTTTTTATTTTTTTTAAAAACCGATTTTAATAATGATTTTGTTTTAAAAATAAAAACTGAAAATGTTTAAAAGTAAAAAACTAAATATTTTTAAAGGTATAAAACTGAATATTTTTAAAAGGAATTTTTAAAAGTAATAAAACAGGAATTTTTAAAAAGTATTAAAAACTGGAATTTTTAAAAGCATTTTAAAAACCTGAATTTTAAAACATAGAAAAAAAAACTGATTTATTTATAAAGTATTAAAAACTGAAATTTTTATAAAGTATAAAACTGGATTTTTTTTATAAAGTATTAAAACTGAATTTTTTTTAGAAATAAAAACTGGTTTTTGAAATAAAGGATAAAAACTGAATTTTATAAAAAAAAAAAAAAAAACTGATTTAGTTTTAAAGGTAAAAGCTTTAACATGGGAAGAAAGGTTTGAACTTTCAAGCAAAGTAAAAATCATATTTTTATATGGTGAAAGCAAAAGTAAAAATCATATTTTTATGTGTTGAAAGTCGAAATAAAAATCATATTTTTATATGTTGAAAGTCAAAGTAAAAATCATATTTTTATATATTGAATAGCGAAGTCAAAATTCGATTTTTACATATTGAGTAGCATAGTAAAAATTCTATTTTTACATATGTAGAGGATACGGGCGAAAGCGACAATAGGCGAAGATTTCTATTAAGAAGAGTCTTGAAGTTGGATAGCTATTGGTGAGAATTTCTCACCTTTCAATTTATTTTTCTAGTTATATATATACTAGGATGCAGACGGTGCTTAGTAGCACCCGACACCCGTCCACAGACCATGGACTTGTTTGTTTGACTGTTTGGTGATTGATTGTGATATTGGTTTGAATGTGGTTTGTGGTGTGAAAAATCGAATCGATAAATTGGTTAGGATTAGACGTGCGCCGTTATAAGGCGAAGGAGTAAGGCTAGGTTAGACCCTTACTCCAAAGTTTGTGGTTTGCATAACGAATTGATTTGATTGATGTGTGAATGGCGTGGGCCTTCACTAGACCGGGGATAAGGCTAGGCCTTGTCCCGTTTCTAGTATCGTGCCGTTATGCCGCCGAAATTTTCTAAAATAAGTTAGAAAAATAAAATTAGCATTTTATTTAACGAATGAACTGAATATAAATTCATATGTTAAAATAAAATGTGTTATCGTTAAAAATATAATTTTTAACGTGAATGTGAATAAATAAATATTCATTTACAAACCAGACGGTTTGTTTATGTACACCTATTTGAATGACGTTGATTGGGTCGATAAATTTTACACATCGCCTAACTGCACAAATAAAATATGTGTTTGATTGTTTGAAACCCCACACGGGTGTTAGGATGAAATTTGAAGTTCACTCATCCTGATTTATTAAATATGTCGATCGATTGATTGACAAGCTGCTATAAGCGTTAAATGTCTATATTTGATGCTTATACAGTGTAGTGCACTTTGGTTGATGGTTGATTATTCATCGTTGTTGATATATACATGTGTTGTAGAAAATCCATATAATTAACATTATATGGTAATTGATTGGGCCTCATTCCAGTTTCGAGAAAAATAGAAATATTTGAAATAGAAATATTTGAAATAGAAATATTTGAAATAGAAATATTTGAAATAGAAATATTTGAAATAGAAATATTTGAAATAGAAATATTTGAAATAGAATATTTGAAAATAGAAATATGTGAAGCCGTGAGGATTAGATTGACGCCATTTTGACGTGAACGATATTTATATCGATTTTATTCATTTTAAAATGAATATTGAAACGTGATTTCGAAATCGAATATTTTGAAATGAATTGAATTGAAAACGATTTCGAAATGAATTGAATTGAAAACGATTTCGAAATGAATTGAATTGAAAACGATTTCGAAATGAATTGAATTGAAAACGATTTCGAAATAAATTGAATTGAAAACGATTTCGAAATGAATTGAAAACGAATTCAAATTGAATTGAAAGCGATTTCGAAATAAATTGAATTGAAAACGATTTCGAAATGAATTGAATTGAAAACGATTTCGAAATGAATTGAATTGAAAACGATTTCGAAATGAATTGAATTGAAAACGATTTCGAAATGAATTGAATTTTAAAACGATTTCGAAATGAATTGAATTGAAAACGAATTCAAATGGAATTGAAAGCGAATTGAAATGAATTCAAATTGAATTGAAATTTGAATTGAATAGAAATGAATTTTGAAACGAATTTATAAAGAAGAATTCAATTTTGATTTGAATTGAAAAGGAAGTTGAAATTGCTTTTGAAACGAATTTAAAACCATTTATATAATTCGTTTTAAATAGTAATCGACGAAATATATATTATATATATTATATATATAATATAATGGCCTGAATAGAACGCGCCGCGCTGCGGCAGTTCGCGAATTTCGATCATTTGTTTCAAACGGACATTACGGGAGATCCGACCGTCGGATTCTCCTAAAACCGGAACCGTTGGGTTCGTATCGAAAAGAGCTTTCTAATGAATGTTAGAAATTTGAAATCTAACGGTTGGATTTGGAGATACGTCCAAATCAAATTCGAAAAAGGTCGCTGTAAGTGCAGTTCGATGGCCGTTAATGGAAATCGACCGTACGGGCCTTGATAAAATTATTAAAAATAGTAATAATTTGTGTAAAATCATAAGAAATGATTTGTGAAAGTTTGGGATGAAAAACTCCATATTTGAAAAGATAAAAATAGATTTTTATCGAAATGAACTAGTTTTGAACTAGAATTATAATTCTATTTATTTTTAAATAAATAAATTGAATTTGAAATGGTTTTGAAAATAACCAAAATTTCCAATGATTGCATTGGAGTGGATTTGAATCGAAATTGTCTTCGGAATATTTCGATGTTGGAATTCGTGATATTACAGGTGTTGTTATGGAAATTTGAAAGATATATATGTATATCGTTAT
The DNA here is from genome assembly GCA_030737875.1 of Allium sativum. Classification (NCBI taxonomy): domain Eukaryota; kingdom Viridiplantae; phylum Streptophyta; class Magnoliopsida; order Asparagales; family Amaryllidaceae; genus Allium; species Allium sativum. The sequence goes on along the minus strand of CM060924.1, from coordinate 256,068,068 downwards.
TTCCAATACGACATTTGTTAATCGTAGAATTTGATATTGAATATAGGCCGATATAGTTTCTATTCAGAGCCTTGTATTGAATATCGAATGTGATTTGGGTTTGTCGTGAATGGTGTCTTCACTAACACTGTTCTTGAACCCAGTTGAGAAAAGATTAAATCTTTTTATTTAGATTTAATGAAGTGTACCAATTAAATGATATTTAATTGGAATTGAATTGATATTGATTTTTGGGTTTATCGTGAACAGTGTTTTAAATAACACTTGTTCTTTAACCCGATAATTAATGGGATGTGACTTTGGGTTTATCGTGAACCGTGTTTTAAATGACACTGATTCTTTAACCCAGTCACAGATTAAAACTAAGTGGAGTTTTAATGAATCTTTAATTAGATTGAAAAGATCGAGAATGGAGTATCACCAGTTTTGCTCCAGGCGATAGTTAAATCTTTAATTAGATTTGAATGTGAAATTTAGAAACTAACTGGCGGTTAGCCAAGCAGAATGGTTTTCTGGATATTGATCTGATGTTGGTTTCGGCCTTCGGGGTTAATATTTGGGGAATTATTCTCTTGATTAATTTACGGTTAGTGACTAATGAATTGGAATGAGGCGTATGTTGTGTTTGTGTAACACTTTTATAATATATACGCGAGTTATTCGGAAAGACCGGGTTTATCCCATTCTGAATAACTGATACGACGATAAGTCGAAGATGAAGACGATGGTCGAAGACCGGAAGTCTTCACGTCGTTTGGGTGATAACTGATGATCTTGATTGGGCTGTACACCCAAGAAGATGGAAACAGTTAGTGATCGTCCAGACGTACTTGGAGATCGATGGATATGCGGGGTACTAGGTGCCTCCGGTTTCGTTCAGACCCAGAACGGACTTGTAAATGGACTGTGTGTCTGACATCGGATTTCATTCTGTGTGACTGATATCGGTTGCATAGGATGGCTTGCCTGTGTGGCATGCTAAGATGCAAATGATCGAGGCTTCTGTTGAAAAGCAAAGTCTTGTGGTGATGATCAAAGCACGGCCTTTGTGGCGTAGCTTTGTGTAACGTTTACCTCGCGTGTTTCACACCCGGTATGAACCAAAAACGGGAGACGGACCTCAGGGAGGGCATGCGTTTCTTTCTAGCTAGAAGTGGCGTCAGTGGTTTTACACGCCCTGACGAGTTTGACTTATGTGGTTGTTGCTGTTGCGAGGCGCCTCGGTTATATCGGTTTCGGCCGAATGCATTCTGGTCGGCTGACGGACCAGACTTACACCCCATAGGGTGGGGAGACGTATTGTTCAGGCATAATAATCCACTCCGTGTGGACCGGCCCTGACGATCCAAGGCTTGCCTGCGCGCTTGCCTGAGACATGGGCTAGATTGTCTCGAATCGGTTGAGGACTATCTTTTGCCTCGGTTCATAGATGGAAACCCAATTTCCAAATACGAGACTTTGCGGTTTTGATTGTATATCCTATATATGGCGACATAGTGGGATGGGGCGCTCATGCCGCCTATGATTGATACTTATGATTTGAAGTGTTTTATATACTATGCACTTATAATAGTATCAAATGATTTGTTTTAAACGTATCAAGCATTCTTTGGCTGTTATAAGGGAAAACCCTATCCTCGACTGCGTTGCATTGTGTGATGGGACCTGGGTCTTATAACAGCTTCATTTTTCTTTATTTAGCATTGCGCTGTTGGTTTTATGCACTGGTATTCTTGGGAGGAAACCCGTTCCGTGTTATACGGCGTGGTCCCTTGATTTACCTAATGATTTGAAATAAAGATTAATAACTGTTTTAGTTCTCACACCAGTCACATGACTGACCTGGAGTTTATTGTTTTAACCTAAACTCTGGGTGCCCCTATTTTCGACACGGGCAGCTAGTAGTTTTGGTTTTGCAGATTTATATTCACAGGATCCTGGTTTACAGCTGGAACGATATCCGGAAAGCTTTGTATCCGTATATCTCATTCTAGTTGTGTATTGTATTATTTTCCGCTGCTATGTATTTAAATGTAATTTAAATCTCTGATATTTCTGTGTGATATTCATTTATACTCTGTATATTCTTGTAATCTGATGCATTGTTGTAATATACAATGAAATGTTCTTCTGTATGCGTTCTGTTGTGGTTTGTTCTCGAACTATCCGACGCTTTCCTTTACGGGGAGGTTGCGGGTCTTTACATTTAATGGCGGCGGCCTGAGGCAAAAATGAGATAGTATGATTTAGGCTAGGTCTTAGGTCGTTTTTATAATGTTTGAGAGTTGTTTTAGACCGTCGGTGGAGCTTGATTCAATAATAGCCATTCGTTTGAAGGAGAGGCCAATTCGGAGCTGACACCTAGCCCTAGTGACAAGGCAAGGCTCAGAAAATCGACTAAACATAGACCAGGCCCGCCAGGGTAGGCTGGGTTCGACCTGGCTATGGGGCCAGGTCGACAGCCCAGTCGACACCGTGTCGATAGGGCAGTCGACAGCCCTGTCGACCTGGCTAGCCCAGGTCGACTGCCAAGTCGACCTGGGTGCCTTAGGCGGGAATTTTCCCGCCCTGGCCAATTGGGCCCGATTTTGAATTTTAAACTTGTTTTTCTGAGCTGTTTTCGTCTGTTTGAATTTCAACCTGAATTCTGAAACTTCTGGAGGCCATATCTTCTTCATACGGACTCCGTTTTTCGAAAACTCGGAATCTATTTCGCGTATTTTTCCGAGACGAACACAATGGTGTATCCCGTTTCCTTAATTCTTTGATTTGAGATTAATTATACTTTAATTTTTGAATTTCACTGTTATAGAACACACGGGGTGTTACATGACGAATCGTTTGGATTGGGTGTTGCAAAAACCAATTCTTTATAGTAGTTAAAAAATAGAGGTGATTGTTGGAAAGGACTATATAGAGAATTAGGGGTAGGATTAAAAAGAAGGGTTGTTTGGAAATATTAAGGGAAGCAGGGGTAGTTTAAGCATAGTAGGGTTAGATCGACAAATATGGAAGATTATGAATCATTTAGATTGTGTGATGCAAAAACCAACCCTTCACAGAAGTTAAAAAATATGGGTCAATTTTTGGAAGTAAGGGCTATTTAGAGAATTAGAGGTACGATTAAATAGAAGGACTGTTTTGAAGAATTAAGAGAAGTAGGGGTAGTTCAAGCATAGTAGGGGTAGATCTACAAATATGAAAGATGATGAATCATTTTGATTGGTGGTCCAAAAACCAACCCTTCACAGAAGTTAAAAAATAGGGGTAATTGTTGGAAGTAAGGGCTATATAGAGAATCAGGAGTAGGATTAAAAAGAAGTGTTGTTTTAAAGTATAAAGAGAAGTAGGGGTAGTTTATGCATATTAAGGGCAGATCGATGAATATGAAAGATGATGAATTGTTTGGATTGGGTGCTGCAAAAACCAATCCTTCACAATAGTAAAAAAAATAGGGGTAATTGTTTAAAGGAAGGGCTATTTAGAAAATTAGGGGTAGGATTAAAAATTAAAAAGAAGGGATGTTTTGAAGTATTAAGAGAAGTAGGGGTTGTTTATGCATAGTAGGGGTAGATCGAAATATACAAAAGATGATAAATAATTTGGATTGGGTGCTGCAAAAACCAGCCCTTCGTAGTAGTTAAAAAATAAGGGTAATTGTTGGAAGTAAGGGATATTTAGAGAATTAGGGATAGGATTAAAAAGATGGGCTATTTTGAAGTATTAAGAGAAGTAGGGATAGTTTAAGCTTAGTTGGGTTTGATCGACAAATATGAAAGATGATAAATTTTTTGGATTGGGTGCTGCAAAAACCAACACTTCACAGTAGTTAAAAAATAGGGGAAATTGTTGGAAGTAAGGGCTATTTAGAGAAATATTTGTAGAAGTAAAAAAGAAAGGTTGTTTTTAAGTATTAAGAGAAGTATGTGTAATTTAAGCATAGTAGGGGTAGATCGACATATATGAAAAATGATGAATCATTTGGATTGGATGCTGCAAAAACCAAACCTTCACAGTAGTTAAAAAATAAAGGTAATTGTTGGATGTATGGCTATTTAGAAAATTGGGGATAGTATTAAACAGAAGGGCTGTATCAAAGTATTAAGAGAAGTTGGGGTAGTTTAAGCATAGTAGGGGTAGATCGACAAATATGAAAGATGATGAATTGTTTGGATTAGGTGATGCAAAAACCAAGGCTTCATAGTAGGAAAAAAACAGGGGTAATTGCTGGAAAGAAGAGCTATTTAGAGAATTAGGGGTAGGATTAAAAAGAAGAGCTGTTTTGAAGTATTAAGAGAAGTATGAGTAGTTTAAGCATAGTAGGGTTAGATCGACAAATATGAAAGATAAAGAATCGTTTAGATTGTGTGATGCAAAAACCAACCCTTCACAGAAGTTAAAAAATACGGGTAATTGTTGGAAGTAAGGGCTATTTAGAGAATTAGAGGTAGGATTAAATAGAAGGACTGTTTTGAAGTATTAAGAGAAGTAGGGGTAGTTTAAGCATAGTTGGGGTAGATCTACAAATATGAAAGATGATGAATCATTTTGATTGGTGCTCCAAATACCTACCCGTCATAGAAGTTAAAAAATAGGGGTAATTGTTGGAAGTAAGGGCTATTTAGAGAATTAAGGGAAGGTTTAAAAATAAGTGTTGTTTTGAAGTACAAAGAGAAGTAGGGGTAGTTTATGCATATTAGGGGTTGATCGATGAATATGAAAGATGATGAATTGTTTGGATTGGGTGCTGCAAAAACCAATCCTTCACATTAGTAAAAAATAGGGTTAATTGGTCAAAGGAAGGGCCATTTAGAGAATTAGGGGTAGGATTAAAAAGAAGGGCTGTTTTGAAGTATTAAGAGAAGTAGTGGTAGTTTAAGCATAGTAGGGTTAGATCGAAATATACGAAAGATGATAAATCATTTGGATTGGGTGCTGCAAAAACCAACTGTTCGTAGTAGTAAAAAAATAAGGGTTATTGTTGCAAGTAAGAGCTATTCAGAGAATTAGGGATAAGATTAAAAAGAAGGGTTATTTTGAAGTATTAAGAAAAGTAGGGATAGTTTGAGCATAGTAGGGGCAGATCGACAAATATGAAATATGATAAATCGTTTGGCCTGGGTGCTGCAAAAACCAACACTTCACAGCAGTTAAAAAATAGGGGTAATTGTTGGAAGTAAGGGCTATTTAGATAATTTGGGGTAGGATTAAAAATAAGGGTTGTTTTGAAGTATTAAGTGAAGTATTGGTAGTTTAAGCATAGTAGGGGTATATCGACAAATATGAAAGATGATGAATCATTTGGATTGGGTGCTGCAAAAACCATCCTTCATAGTAGTTAAAATACAGGAGTAATTGTTGGAAAGAAGGACTATTTAAATAATTAGGGGTAGGATTAAAAAGAAGGGATGTTTTGAAGTATTAAGAGAAGTATGGTTAGTTTAAGCATAGTAGGGGTAGATCGACAAATATGAAAGATGATGAATCATTTGGATTGGGTGCTACAAAAACCAATTCTTCATAATAGTTAAAAAATAGGGGTAATTGTTAGAAAGAAGGGATAATTGTATAATTAGTGGTAGGATTAAAATGAACGTATGTTTCCAAGTATTAAGGGAAGTAGGGGTAGTTTAAGCATAGTAGGGGTAGGTCGACAAATATGAAAGATGATGAATCATTTGGATTGGATGCTGCAAAAACAAACCATTCATAGAAGTTAAAAAATAAGGGTAATTGTTGGAAGTAAGGGCTATTTAGAGAATTAGAGGTAGGATAAAAAAAGAAGGGCGATTTTGAACTATTAAGAGAAGTAGGGATAGTTTAAGCATAGTTGGGGTAGATCGACAAATATGAAAGATGATAAATTGTTTGGATTGGGTGCTGCAAAAACCAACCCTTCAGAGTAGTAAAAAATAATAGGAGTAATTATTGAAAGGAAGAGCTATTTAGAGAATTAGATGTAGCATTAGAAAGAAAGGTTGTTTTTAAGTATTAAGAGAATTAGGGGTAGTTTAAGCATAGTAGGGGTAGATCGACAAATATGTAAAGTGATGAATCTTTTGGATTGGATGCTGCAAAAACCAACCCTTCATAGCAGTTAAAAAGTAAGGGTAATTGTTGGAAGTATGACTATTTAGACAATTGGGGATAGTATTAAAAAGAAGGACCGTTTTGAAGTATTAAGAGAAGCAGGGGTAGTTTAAGCATAGTAGGGTTCGATCGACAAATATGAAAGATTATGAATCGTTTAGATTGTGTGATGCAAAAACCAACCCTTCACAGAAGTTAAAAAATAGGGGTAATTTTTGGAAGTAAGGGCTATTTAGAGAATTAGAGGTAGGATTAAATAGAAGGACTGTTTTGAAGTATTAAGAGAAGTATGGGTAGTTTAAGCATAATAGGGTTAGATCCACAAATATGAAAGATGATGATTCATTTGGATTGGTGCTCCAAAAACCAACCCTTCACAGAAGTTAAAAAATAGGGGTAATTGTTGGAAGTAAGGGCTATATAGAGAATCAGGAGTAGGATTAAAAAGAAGTGTTGTTTTGAAGTATAAAGAGAAGTAGGGGTAGTTTATGCATATTAAGGGCAGATCGATGAATATGAAAGATGATGAATTGTTTGAATTGGGTGCTACAAAAACCAATCCTTCACAATGTTAAAAAAATAGGGGTAATTGTTTAAAGGAAGGGCTATTTATAAAATTAGGGGTAGGATTAAAAATTAAAAAGAAGGGTTGTTTTGAAGTATTAAGAGAAGTAGGGGTAGTTTAAGCATAGTAGGGGTAGATCGAAATATACAAAAGATGATAAATAATTTGGATTGGGTGCTGCAAAAACCAGCCCTTCGTAGTATTTAAAAAATAAGGGTAATTGTTGGAAGTAAGGGCTATTTAGAGAATTAGGGATAAGATTAAAAAGAAGGGTTATTTTGAAGTATTAAGAAAAGTAGGGATAGTTTGAGCATAGTAGGGGTAGATCGACAAATATGAAAGATGATAAATCGTTTGGACTGGGTGCTGCAAAAACCAACACTTCACAGTAGTTAAAAAATAGGGGTAGTTGTTGGAAGTAAGGGCTATTTTGATAATTTGCGGTAGGATTAAAAATAATGGTTGTTTTGAAGTATTAAGAGAAGTATGGGTCGTTTAAGCATAGTAGGGGTATATCGACAAATATGAAAGATGATGAATCGTTTGGATTGGGTGCTGCAAAAACCATTCTTCATAGTAGTTAAAAAACAGGAGTAATTGTTGGAAAGAAGGAATATTTAAATAATCAGGGGTAGGATTAAAAAGAAGGGTTGTTTCGAAGTATTAAGAGAAGTATGGGTAGTTTAAGCACAGTAGTGGTAGATCAACAAATATGAAAGATGATGAATCGTTTGGATTGGGTGATGCAATAAAAAATTCTTCATAATAGTTAAAAAATAGGGGTTATTGTTGGAAAGAAGAGATATTTAGAGAATTATTGGTAGGATTAAAAACTAGGGTTGTTTTGAAGTATTAAGGGAAGTAGGGGTAGTTTAAGCATAGTATGAGTAGATTGACAAATATGAAAGATGATGAATCGTTTAGATTGTGTGATGCAAAAACCAACCCTTCACAGAAGTTAAAAAATAGGGGTAATTGTTGGAAGTGAGGGATATTTAGAGAATTAGAGGTAGGATTAAAAAGAAGGACCGTTTTAAAGTATTAAGAGATGTAGGGGTAGTTTAAGCATAGTGGGGGTAGATCGACAAATATGAAAGATGATTAATCATTTTGTTCAGGTGCTCCAAAAGCCAACCCTTCACAGAAGTTAAAAAGTAGAGGTAATTGTTGGAAGTAAGGGATATATAGAGAATTAGAGGTTGGATTAAAAAGAAGTGTTGTTTTGAAGTGTAAAGAGAATTAGGGGTAGTTTAAGCATAGAAGGGGTAGATCGACGAATACGAAAGATGATTGATTATTTGGATTGGGTGCTGCAAAAACCAATCCTTCACAATAGTAAAAAAATAGGGGTAATTATTGGAAGGAAGGGATATTTAGATAATTAGGGATTGGATTAAAAAGAATGGTTGTTTTGAAGTAATAAGAGAAGTAGGGGTAGTTTAAGCATAGTAGGGGTAGATCGACAAATATGAATGATGATGAATCATTTGGTTTGGTTGCAACAAAAACCAGCCCATCATAGTAGTTAAAAAATAAGGGTAATTGTTGGAAGTATGGGCTATTTAGAGAATTAGAGATCGGATTAAAAAGAAGGGCTATTTTTAAGTATTAAGAGATGTAGGGATAGTTTAAGCATAGTTGGGGTAGATCGACAAATATGAAAGGTGATAAATTGTTTGGATTGGGTGAAACAAAAACCAACTGTTCACAGTAGTAAAAAAACAGGAGTAATTATTGGAAGGAAGGGCTATTTAGAGAGTTAGTTGTAGAAATAAAAAGAAAGGTTGTTTTTAAGTATTAAGAGAAGTTGGGGTAGTTTAAGCATAGTAGGGGTAGATCGACAAATATGAAAAATGATGAATCATTTCGATTGGATGCTGCAAAAACCAACCCTTAACAGTAGTAAAAAAATAAGAGTAATTGTTAGAAGTACGGCTATTTAGAGAATTGGGGATAGTATTAAAAAGAAGGGTTGTTTCGAAGTATTAAGAGAAGTAAGGGTAGTTTAGGCATAGTAGGGGTAGATCGACAAATATGAAAGATGACGAATTTTTGGATTGGGTGCTGCAAAAACCAAGGCTTCATGGTAGTTAAAAAACATGGGTAATTGCTGGAAAGAAGAGCTATTTAGAGAATTAGGGGTATGATTAAAAAGAACAGTTGTTTTGAAGTATTAAGTGAAGTATGGGTAGTTTAAGCATAGTCGGGGTAGATCGACTAATACGAAAGATGATGAATCGTTTGGATTGGGTGCTGCAAAAACCAATTCTTTATAGTAGTTAAAAAATAAAGGCAATTGTTGGAAAGAAGGACTATTTAGAGAATTAGGGGTAGGATTAAAAAGAAGGGTTGTTTTGAAGTATTAAGGGAAGCAGGGGTATTTTAAGCATTGTAGGGTTAGATCGACAAACATGAAAGATAATGAATCGTCTAGATTGTGTGTTGCAAAAACCAACCCTTCACAGAAGTTAAAAAATAGGGGTAATTGTTGGAAGTAAGGGCTTTTTACAGAATTAGAGGTAGGAATAAATAGAAGGACTGTTTTGAAGTATTAAGAGAAGTAGGGGTAGTTTGTAACAGCCTGCACCTCCGTTCGCGCAAGATATTGTCCCCAACTTAGCCACCGTATGGGTGTGGGGTTTTGTTCCTCAAAAGGCCTCAGCGTTAGTAAGAGATGGACTCTATATATAAGTACCTATTTCACACAGACTTCCATGATGTGGGACTTAGGGGTGTGACATTCTCCCCTCCTACAGAGCCCAACATCCCCGTTGGCTCACAAACACCTCATCCAGGCGCTTGGCCCACACAGGAGCCACAATTCCGGCTGGGTATTGGCTCTGATACCACTGTAACAGCCCGCACCTCCGTTCACACAAGATATTGTCCCCAACTTAGCCACCGTATAGGTGGGGTGTTTTGTTCCTCAAAAGGCCCCGACGTTAGTAAGAGATGGACTCTATATATAAGTACCTATTTCACACAGACTTCCACGATGTGGGACTTAGGGGTGTTACATAGTTTATGCATAGTAATGTAGATCCACAAATATAAAAGATGATGAATCATTTGGATTGGTGCTCCAAAAATCAACCCTTCACAGAAGTTAAACAACAAGGGTAATTGTTGGAAGTAAGGGCTATTTACAGAATCAGGGGTAGGATTAAAAAAAGTGTTGTTTTGAAGTACAAAGAGAAGTAGGGGTAGTTTATGCATATTAGGCTTAGATCCATGAATATGAAAGATGATGAATTGTTTGGATTGGGTGCTGGAAAAACCAATCCTTCGTAGTAGTAAAAAAATAGAGTTAATTGCTCAAAGGAAGGGCTATTTAGAGAATTAGTGGTAGGATTAAAAAGAAGGGCTGTTTTGAAGTATTAAGAGAAGTGGGGGTAGTTTAAGCATAGTACGGGTAGATCGAAATATACGAAAGATGATAAATCGTTTGGATTCGGTGCTGCAAAAATCAACCCTTCGTAGTAGTTAAAAAATAAGGGTAATTGTTTGAAGTAAGGGATATTTAGAGAATTAGGGACAAGATTAAAAAGAAGGATTATTTTGAAGTATTAAGAAAAGTAGGGATAGTTTAAGCATGGTAGGGGTAGATCGACAAATATGAAAGATGATAAATCGTTTGGACTGGATGCTGAAAAAACCAACACTTCACTGTAGTCAAAAATAGGGGTAATTGTTGGAAGTAAAGGCTATTTAGATAATTTGGGGTAGGATTAAAAATAAGGGTTGTTTTGAAGTATTAAGAGAATTATGGGCAGTTTAAGCATATAAGGGGTATATCGACAAATGTGAAAGATGATGAAACGTTTGGATTGGGTGCTGCAAAAACCATCCTTCAAAGTAGTTAAAAAACAAGAGTAATTTTTGGAAAGGACTATTTAGATAATTAGGGGGAGGATTAAAAAGAAGGGTTGTTTTGAAGTATTAATAGAAGTATGAGTAGTTTAAGCACAATAGGGGTAGACCGAGAAATATGAAAGTTGATGAATCGTTTGGATTGGGTGCTGCAAAAACCAATTCTTCATAATAGATAAAAAATAGGGGTAATTGTTGGAAATAAGAGATATTTAGAGAATTAGTGGTAGGATTAAAAAGAAGGGTTGTTTTGAAGTATTAAGGGAAGTTGGGGTAGTTTAAGCATAGTAGGGGTAGATCGACAAATATGACAGCTGATGAATCATTAGGATTGGATGCTGCAAAAACCAACCCTTCACAGAAGTTAAAAAATAGAGGTAATTGTTGGAAGTAAGGGCTATTTAGAGAATTAGGGGTAGGATCAAGAAGAAGGTTTGCTTTGAAGTATAAAGAGAAGTAGGGGTAGTTTAAGCATAGTAGGGGTAGATCGACGAATATGAAAGATGATTGATTATTTGGATTGGGTGCTGCAAAAACCAATCTTTCACAATAGTCAAAAAGTAGGATGCTGCAAAAACCAACCCTTCATAGTAGTTAAAAAATAAGGGTAATTGTTGTAAGTAAGGGCTATTTAGAGAATTAGAGGTAGGATAAAAAAGAAGGGCTATTTTTAAGTATTAAGAGAAGTAGGGATAGTTTAAGCATAGTTGGGGTAGATCGACAAATATGAAAGATGATAAATTGTTTGGATTGGGTGCTGCAAAAACCTACCCTTCACAGTAGTAAAAAAATAGGAGTAATTATTGGAAGGAAGGGCTATTTAGAGAATTAGTTGTAGAATTAAAAAAAGGTTGTTTTTAAGTATTAAGAGAAGTAGGGGTAGTTTAAGCATAGTAGGGGTAGATCGACAAATATGAAAAATGATGAATCATTTAGATTGGATGCTGCAAAAACCAACCCTTCACAGTAGTCAAAAAATAAGGGTAATTGTTGGAAGTACGGCTATTTAGGAAATTGGTGATAGTATTAAAAAGATGGTCTGTTTCGAAGTATTAAGAAAAGTAGGGGTAGTTTAAGCATAGTAGGGGTAGATCGACAAATATGAAAGATGATGAATTGTTTGGATTGGGTGCTCCAAAAACCAAGGCTCCATAGTAGTTAAAAAACAGGGGTAATTGCAGGAAAGAAGATCTATTTAGAAAATTAGGGGTAGGATTAAAAAGAAGAGTTGTTTTGAAGTATTAAGATAAGTATGGGTAGTTTAAGCATAGTTGGAGTAGATCGACAAATATGAAAGATGACGAATTGTTTGGATTGGGTGCTGCAAAAACCAATTCTTTATACTAGTTAAAAATTAGATGTAATTGTTGGAAAGAAGGACTATTTAGAGAATTAGAGGTAGGATTAAAAAGAAGGGTTGTTTTGATGTATTAAGGGAAGCAGGGGTAGTTTAAGTACAGTAGGCTTAGATCGACAAATATGAAAGATAATGAATCGTTTAGATTGTGTGGTGCAAAAACCAACCCTTCACAGAAGTTAAAAAATAGGGGTAATTTTTTGAGTTAAGGGCTATTTAGAGAATTAAAGGTATGATTAAATAGAAGGAATGTTTTGAAGTATTAAGAGAAGTAGGGGTAGTTTACGTATAGTAGGGGTAGATCCACAAATATGAAAGATGATGAATCATTTGGACTGGTGGTCCAAAAACCAACCCTTCACAGAAGTTAAAAAATAGGGGTAATTGTTGGAAGTAAGGGCTATTTAGAGAATCGGGGGTAAGATTAAAAAGAAGTGTTGTTTTGAAGTATAAAGAGAAGTAGGGGTAGTTTATGCATATTAAGGGTAGATCGATGAATATGAAAGATGATGAATTGTTTGGATTGGGTGCTGCAAAAACCAATCCTTCACAACAGTAAAAAAATAGGGGTAATTGTTTAAAGGAAGGGCTATTTAGAGAATTGGGGTTAGGATAAAAAAGAAGGGGTGTTTTGAAGTATTAAGAGAAGCATAGTAGGGGTAGATCGAAATATACGAAAGATGATAAATCATTTGGATTGGTTGCTGCAAAAACCAACACTTCGTAGTAGTTAAAAAATAATGGTAATTGTTGGAAGTAAGGGCTATTTAGGGAATTAGGGATAAGATTAAAAAGAAGGGTTATTTTGAAGAATTAAGAAAAGTATGGGTAGTTTAAGCATGGTTGGGGTATATCGACAAATATGAAAGGTGATGAATCATTTGGATTGGGTAGTGCAAAATCCATCCTTCATAGTCATTAAAAAACAGGAGTAATTGTTGGAAAGAAGGACTATTTTGATAATTAGGGGTAGGATTCAAGAGAAGGGTTGTTTTCAAGTATTAAGAGAAGTATGGGTAGTTTAAGCACAGTATGGGTAGATCGACAAATATGAAAGATAATGAATCATTTGGATTGGGTGCTGCAAAAACCAATTCTTCATAATAGTTAATAAATAGAGGTAATTGTTGGAAAGAAGGTATATTTAGAGAATTATTTGTAGGATTAAAAACAAGGGTTGCTTTGAAGTATTAAGGGAAGTAGGGGTAGTTTAAGCATAGTAGGGGTAGATCGACAAATATGAAAGATGATTAATCGTTTGGATTGTGTGATGCAAAAACCAACCCTTCACAGAAGTTAAAAAATATGGGTAATTGTTGGAAGTAAGGGCTATTTAGAGAATTAGAGGTAGGATTAAAAAGAAGGACTGTTTTAAAGAATTAAGAGAAGTAGGGGTAGTTTAAGCATAGTTGGAGTAGATCGAGAAATATGAAAGATGATGAATCATTTGGTTCGGGTGCATCAAAAGCCAACCCTTCACAGAAGTTAAAAAATAGAGGTAATTGTTGGAAGTAAGAGATATATAGAGAATTAGGGGTAGGATTAAAAAGAAGGGTTGTTTTGAAGTGTAAAGAGAATTAGGGGTAGTTTAAGCGTAGTAGGGGTAGATCGACGAATACGAAAGATGATTGATTGTTTGGATTGGGTGCTGCAAAAATCAATCCTTCACAATAGTAAAAAATAGGGGTAATTGTTGGAAGGAAGGGATATTCAGAGAATTAGGGATAGGATTTTTTGGAAGTAAGTGTTATTTAGAGAATTAGAGGTAGGATTAAAAAGAAGGACCGTTTTGAAGTATTAAGAGAAGTAAGGGTAGTATAAGCATAGTAGGGGTATATCGACAAATATGAAAGATGATGAATCATTTAGTTCGGGTGCTTCAAAAACCAACCCTTCATAGAACTTAAAAAATATAGTTAATTGTTTGAATTAAGGGCTATTTAGAGAATTAGGAGTAGGATTAAAAAGAAACTTTGTTTTGAAGTATAAAGAGAAGTAGGGGTAGTTTAAATTAATAGGGGTAGGTCGATGTATATGATAGATGATTGGTTGTTTGGATTCGGTGCGGCCAAAACAAATTCTTCACAATAGTAAAAAAATAAGGGTAATTGTTGGAAGGAAGGGCTATTTAGAGAATTTGGGGTAGGATTAAAAAGAATGGATGTTTTGAAGTATTAAGAGAAGTACGGGTAGTTTAAGCATAGTAGGGTTAGATTGACAAATACGAAAGATGATAAAGCATTTGTATTGGGTGCTGCAAAATCCATCCATTCACAGTAGTTAAAAAAATAAAGGTAATTATTGGAAGTAAGGGGTATTTAGTGAAATAGGGATATGATTAAGAAGAAGGGCTTTTTTTGTAGTATTAAGTAAAGTAGGTTTAGTTTAAGCATAATAGGGGTAGATCGACAAATATGAAAGATGATAAATCATTTGGTTTGGATGCTGCAAAAACGAACCCTTCACAGTAGTTAAAAAATATGGATAATTGTTGGAAGTAAGGGCTATTAAGAGAATTTGAGGTAGGATTAAAAAGATGGTTTGTTTTAAAGTTATGAGAGAAGTATGGGTAGTTTAAGCATAGTAGGGGTAGATCGACAAATATGAAAGATGATGAATCGTTCGGATTGCATGTTGGAAAAACCAATCCTTCGTAGTAGTTAAAAAATAGGGGTAATTATTGGAAGGAAGTGTTATTTATAAAATTAGGGGTAGGATTAAAAAGAAGGGTTGTTTTGAAGTATTAATAGAAGTAAGGGTAGTTTAAGCATAGTATGGGTAGACAGACAAATATCAAAAAGATGGTGAATCATTAGGATTATGTACCGCAAAAGACAATCCTTCACAGTAGTTAAAAAATAAGGATAATTGTTGGAAGGAAGGGATACTTAGAGAATAAGGTATAGGATTAAAAAGATGGGTTGTTTTGAAGTATTAAGAGAAGTAGGGGTAGTTTAAGCATAGTAGGGGTAGATCGACAAATATGAAAGATGATTAATCATTTTGATTGGGTGCTGCAAAAAACAATCCTTCACAATAGTTAAAAAATATGGGTAATTTTTGGAAGGAAGGGCTATTTAGATTATTAGGGGTGGGATTAAAAAGAAGGGTTGTTTTGAAGTATTAAGAGAAGTATGGGTAGTTTAAGGATAGTAGGGGTGGATCGACAAATACGAAAGATGATGAATCATTTGGTTTGGGTGCTGCAAAAGCCAGCCCCTCATAGTAGTTCGAAAATAAGGGTAATTGTTGGAAGTAAGAGCTATTTAGAGAATTAGGGATAGGATTAAAAAGAAGGGCTATTTTGAAGTATTAAGAGAAGTAGGGATAGTTTAAGCATAGTAGGGGTAGATCGACAAATATGAAAGATGATAAATCATTTGGATTGGGTGCTACAAAAACATACCCTTCACAGTAGTTAAAAAATAGGGGTAATTGTTGCAGTATTGGTTATTTCGATAATTCGGGGTAGGATTAAAAATAAGGGATGTTTTGAAGTATTAAGAGAAGTATGGGTAGTTTAAGCATAGTAGGGGTAGATCGACAAATATGTGAGATGATGAATCGTTTGGATTGGGTGCTGCAAAAACCAATCCTTCATAGTACTTAAGAAATAGGAGTAATTGGTAAAAAGAAGGGCTATTTAGAGAATTAGGGGTAGGATTAAAAAGAAGGGTTGTTTTGAAGTATTAACAGAAGTATGGGTATCTTAAGCATAGTAGGATTAGATCGACAAACATGAAATATGATGAATCGTTTGGAATGGGTGCTGCAAAAACCAATTCTTCGTAATAGTTAAAAAATATGGGTAATTGTTGTTAAGAAGGGCTATTTAGATAATTACGGGTAGGATTAAAAAGAAGGATTGTTTTCAAGTATTAAGAGAAGTGTGGGTAGCTTAAGCGTAATAGGGGTAGATCGACAAATATGAAAGATGTAAGGGAAGTAGGGGTAGTTTAAGCATAGTAAGGTTACTTCGACAAATATGAAGGATGATGAATCGTTCAGATTGTGTGATGCAAAAACCAATCTTCACAGAAGTTAAAAAATAGGGGTTATTGTTGGATGTAAGGATTATTTATAGTATTATAGGTTGGATTTAAAAGAAGAACCGTTTTGAAGTATTAAGAGAAGTAGGGGTAGTTTAAGCATAGAATGGGTAGATCGACAAATACGAAAGATGATAAATCGTTTGGATTGGGTGCTTCAAAAACCAACCCTTCATCGTAGTTAGAAAATAAGGGTAATTGTTGGAAGTAAGTGATATTTAGAGAATTAGGGATAGGATTAAAAAGAAGGGTTGTTTTGAAGTATAAAGAGAAGTAAGGGTAGATTAAGCATAGTAGGGGTAGATCGACGAATATGAAAGATGATTGATTGTTTGGATTGGGTGCTGCAAAAACCAATCCTTCATAATAGTAAAAAAACAACGGTAATTGTTAGAAGGAAGGGCTATTTAGAGAATTGGAGATAGGATTAAAAAAAAGGTTGTTTTGAAGTATGAAGAGAAGTAGGAGTAGTTTAAGCATAGTAGGGATAGATCGACAAATATGAAAGATGATGAATCATTTGGATTGGATGCTGCAAAAACCAACCCTTCATAGTAGTTAAAAAATAAGGGTAATTGTTGGAAGTAAAGTCTATTTAGAGAATTAGGGATAGGATTAAAAAGAAGGGCTATTTTGAAGTATTAAGAGAAGTAGGGATAGTTTAAGCATAGTTGGGGTTGATCGACAAATATGAAAGATGATAAATTGTTTGGATTGCATGTTGCAAAAACCAACCTTTCACAATACTAAAAAAATAGGAGTAATTGTTGGAAGGAAGTGCTATTTAGAGAATTAGTTGTAGAATTAAAAAGAAAGGTTGTTTTTAAGTATTAAGAGGAGTTGGGGTAGTTTAAGCATAGTAGGATTAGATCGACAAATATGAAAAATGATGAATCGTTTGGATTGGATGTGGCAAAAACCAACCCCCCACAGTAGATAAAAAATAAGGGTAATTGTTGGAAGTACGATAATTAGAGAATTGGGGATAGTATTATAAAGAAGGGTTGTTTCAAAGTATTAAGAGAAGTAGGGGTAGTTTAAGCATAGTAGGGGTAGATCGACAAATATGAAAGATGATGAATTATTTGGACTGGGTGCTTCAAAAACCAAGGCTTCGTAGTAGTTAAAAAACAGTGGTAGTTGCCTGAAAGAAGAGCTATTTAGAGAATTAGGGGTAGGATTAAAAAGAAGAGTTGTTTTGAAGTATTAAGAGAAGTATGGGTAGTTTAAGTATAGTTGGGGTAGATCGACAAATATGAAAGACGATGAATCGTTTGGATTGGGTGCTGCAAAAACCAATTCTTTATAGTAGTTAAAAAATAGAGGTAATTGTTGGAAAGAAGGACTATTTAGAGAATTAGGGGTAGGATTGAAAGGAACGGTTGTTTTGAAGTATTAAACTACCCCTACTTCTCTTTATACTTGAAAAAAACCCGTCTTTTCAATCCTACCCCTAATTCTCTAAATAGCCCTTACTTCCAACAATTACCTCTATTTTATGACTTCTGTAAAGGGTTGGTTTTTGGAGCACCCAAATCAAATGATTCATCATCATTCATATTTGTTGATCTAACCCTACTATGCTTAAATTACCCCTATTCATCATCTATCATATTTGTCGATATACCCCTACTATGCTTAAACTACCCCTAATTCCCTTAATACTTCAAAACAAACCTTCTTTTTAATCCTGCCGCTAATTCTCTAAACATCCCTTCTTTCCCACAATTACCCCGATTTTTTAACTATTATGAAGAATTGGTTTTTTCAGCATCCAATCCAAACGATTCATCATCTTTCATATTTCTCGATCTACCCCTAATGTGCTTAAACTACCAATACTTCTCTTAATACTTCAAAACAACCCATCTTTTCAATCCTACCCCTAATTATCTAAATATTCCTTCTTTCCAACAATTACTCCTGTTTTTTAACTACTACGAAGGATGGATTTTGCAGCACACAATCCAAACGATTCATCATCTTTCATATTTGTCGATATACCCCTACTATGCTCCATACTTCTCTTAATACTTCAAAACAACCCTTATTTTTTATCCTACCCGAAATTGTCTCAATATCCCTTAATTCCAACGATTACCCCTATTTTTTAACGATAGTGAAGTGTTGGTTTTTGCAGCACCCAGTCCAAACGATTTACCATCTTTCATATTTGTCGATCTACCCCTACTATGTTTAAAACTATCCCTACTTTTCTTAATACTTCAAAATAACCCAACTTTTTAATCTTATCCCTAATTCTCTAAATAGCTCTTACTTCAAACAATTACCCTTATTTTTTAACTACTACGAAGGGTTGGTTTTTGCAGCACCCAATCCAAATGATTTATCGTCTTCCGTATATTTCGATCCACCCCTACTATGCTTAAACTACCCCTACTTCTCTTAATACTTCAAAACAGCCCTTCTTTTTAATCCTACCCTTAATTCTCTAAATAGCCCTTCCTTTAAACAATTACCCATAATTTTTTTACTATTGTGAAAGATTGGTTTTTGCAGCACCCAATCCATACAATTCAACATCTTTCATATTCATCGATCTACCCCCAATATGCATAAACTACCCCTACTTCTCTTTATACTTCAAAAAAACACTTCTTTTTAATCCTACCCTTGATTCTCTAAATAACCCTTACTTCCAATAATTACCCTTATTTTTTAACTTCTTGAAGTGTTCGTTTTTGGAGAACCAATCCAAATGATTCATCATCTTTCATATTTGTGGATCTACCTTACTGTGCTTTAACTTCCCCTACTTCTCTTAATACTTCAAAACAGTCCTTCTATTTGATCCTACGTGTAATTCTCTAAATAGCCCGTACTTCCAACAATTAATCCTATTTTTTAACTTCTATGGAGGGTTGGTTTTTGCATCACACAATCTAAACGATTCATTATCTTTCATATTTGTCAACCTAACCCTACTATGCTTAAACTACCCCTGCTTACCTTAGTAGGGGTAGATCGACGAATATGAAAGATGATTGATTGTTTGGATTGGGTGCTGCAAAAACCAATCAATCACAATAGTAAAAAAAATAGGGGTAATTGTTGGAAGGAAGGGCTATTCAGAGAATAAGAGATAGGATTAAAAACAAAGGTTGGCTTGAAGTATGAAGAGAAGTACGGGTAGTTTAATCATAGTAGGGGTAGATCGACAAATATGAAAAATGATGAATCATTTTGATTGGATGCTTCAAAAACCAACCCTTCACAATAGTTAAAAAATAAGGGTAGTTGTTGGAAGTACGGCTATTTAGAGAATTGGTGATAGTATTATAAAGAAGGGCTGTTTCGAAGTATTAAGAGAAGTAGGGGTAGTTTAAGCATAGTAGGTACAGATTGACAAATATGAAAGATAATGAATTGTTTGGATTGGGTGCTGCCAAAACCATGGCTTCACAGATGTTAAAAAACAGGGGTAATTGCTGGAAAGAAGAGTTATTTTGAGAATTAGGGTTAGGATTAAAAAGAAGAGTTGTTTTGAAGTATTAAGAGAAGTATGGGTAGTTTAAGCATAGTTGGGGTAGATCGACAAATATGAAAGATGATGAATCGTTTGGATTTGGTACTGCAAAAACCAATTCTTTATAGTAGTTAAAAAATAGAGGTAATTGTTGGGAAGAAGGACTATTTAGAGAATTAGGGGTAGGATTAAAAAGAAGGGTTGTTTTGAAGTGTTAAGGGAAGCAGGGGTAGTTTAAGCATAGTAGGGTTATATCGACAAATATGAAAGATAATGAATCGTTTAGATTGTGTGATGCAAAAACCAAACCTTCACAGAATTTAAAAAATAGGGGTAATTGTTGGAAGTAAGGGCTATTTAGAGAATTCGAGGTAGGATTAAATAGAAGGACTATTTTGAAGTAATAAGACAACTAGGGTTAGTTGAAGTATAGTAAGGTAGATCCACAAATATGAAAGATGATGAATCATTTGGATTGGTGCTCCAAAAACCAACCCTTCACAGAAGTTAAAAAATAAGGGTAATTGTAGGATGTAAGGGCTATTTAGAGAATCAGGGGTAGGATTAAAAAGAAGTGTTGTTTTGAAGTATAAAGAGAAGTAGGGGTATTTTGTAACAGCCCGAATTTTTCTAATGTGTTAAAACCATAAATTAAGGCAGAATTAAATTTTAAATAAGAACCAAGGGAAACGGGTTGTGCCATTGCGTTCATCTCGAAATTTCTGTTGGAAACGAATCTGAGTTTTCGAAAATCAGAGTTCATATGACCAAGTTATGACCTCTAGAATTTTCAGAAATTTTCAGAACCAAAGACAGCTCGAAATTCAAATTCGAACCCCGCAGCAGGCAGGGCGGGAAAAACACCCGCCCATAGACCAGGTCGACCCGGAGGTCGATAATAGTGTCGACCTCCCAAGGACCAGGTCGATCATAGTATCGACCTGGGGCTCGACCTTCGTCACGAACCTATTTCCTGAACCAGATGCATTCTGATGTATTTAGACTTGTTTCGTGACCAGATTCGTCTGCCTAACCCTATATAAACAGCCCCCTAAACTCATTCTCTCTATACCATTTCATTTTGTCCTTATGCTACCTCTGTGAAAATCAAAATGATAATATTTAAATTAAAAGAGACTACTTATTCTTCGTCAAGAAAACATCTACGAATTGCAAATTGGGGGTTTTCAACTAGAACAAGACTAAACAAATTGAGATTCAACAACTGCAATAACCGTTTCTAGAATCAAATCTCTGCACTCTAATTCTCGATCCACGCTCTGTAAGTTCTAGTTACTTTGAGATTGAAACTTGTTAAATTTAATATGGACATGGAATAAAATGAAATTGGACCTAAGCTTGATTATCTATTTGGATCTGTTCTTGTCTCTTCTTGAATCTATGATTTCGAGTTATTTCTAATCGACTGAATCATGCCAATTCAGGTTGTTTGACCTAGTTTATTGTTCAAACGCTAGATTGTAAAATGAATTCTTGGATCTTCACTTGATGATAAGACTTTTTAATTCAATTTTCACCCTATCTTCTCTTGAATCTTGAATTTGGGAATATTGCTAGTAATTTAACTTGGGTTTATTCATGTTGTAAATCAAATATTATCATGCCTATGGCATTGAAACTATTGTTAATGGCCAAAGACTATGCCTATGCCTATAACCGAGAACAAAGACTATTGTCTATAACCATGACCTTGAAACTATTATAGCTAATTGCCTATGACTATTTAGGGTAGTTGCCTAGAACTATTTTGGACAATTATTCATGACTCTTGTGACTAATCGCTTATGATTCACTATGACTATGACTATTGTGGCCAATTGACTATTATAGTTGATTGTTCATAACACTATAGTTGAAAACCATGTTGTACACTAAGACCATTGATCAATTATCCTTGTATTTGGCTTGCTTTTGCATGCCTATTCTTTTATGTCAATTTTTATCATGACTATCACCTTATTATGCTAGATTTGAAAGCCTATTATTCTCTGTATGTCAGTGATGTTGTAACCAATTATCCCAAGCTATATCATGCCAGATTTATCACCTTGTGTTCGTTCTTTTGCCTATCATAGTTGGAATGTTATTCCCTTTTATTTTGGACCTAGATCTACTTGTAATTTAGATCGATTTACGTTTACATGCGATGGGAATTAGAATTGGGTAGGTTAGGCAAACATGAATTGGTTATGAATATGAATCATGAACTTGATAATAGGCATAAGTGGAAACCTGAAGACTTGATATGAGAACTTGACATGAAACTCACTTAGAAACTTGACACGAACTTGACATGAAGATTGAACATGGACATGACACATAGAATGAAATTGAAAATGGCCAACTCGAGGTTGGGTTGAGTTTGCAGTGTAATTTTGCCCGGAACCGCCCGACAAATCCAGTTACTGCAAACAATGGGATCCAATGTGGGTAGTTGGTCATATCGCACTTAAAAACCCGAGGTCAGATTGAGTTGTGGTGTAATTCTGCCCGGAACCGCCCGGCATATCCAGTGACCACAACAACAGGTCTGATGTGAGAGGTTAGGGTGCATTAATGAATTAATGCCACATGATAGGGTTAAGTCATGAACCGCTTGAATACATTTAACCAATTTGAAACGATGATTTGATAGGGTTAAGTCATGAACCGCTTGAATACACTTAACCAATTTGACACGATGATTTGATAAGGTTATGTCATGAACCGCTTGAATACACTTAACCAATTTAACACGATGATTTGATAGGGTTAAGTCATGAACCGCTTGAATACACTTAACCAATTTAACACGATGATTTGATAGGGTTAACTCATGAACCGCTTTAATACACTTAACCAATTTGACACGATGATTTGGTAGGGTTAAGTCATGAACCGCTTGAATATACTTAACCAACCTGACACATGATTCGTAGGGCTAAGTCATGAACTTGAACGACAACACTTAGCCAATTTGACACGACACATAGACGAGTTAAGTCACGAACTTGAATGACCACACTTAACCAACTTGACATGCTAGACAGATGTGGTTAAGTCTCGAATTTAAATGACAACACTTAACCTGCTGGACGGAAACCCTCGTTACGCGGTCCTTTTCAGCAGTAATCCACTAGATGTATCATGGTACCCTGGAACTAGGCAGGGTGGGGCACGATTACTGGGCTGATTGTAAGCGACCAGAACAACGGCTGAGTTGGTGTGCCATTGTAGGTTCAGGCGGACTATGGTCGTGCACGTAGCCCGGAGTTGAAAAAGCAGGCATTGGGCACCGGTAGGTTTACACTGTGCGTGCTTGATTCGTGTTGGTGGTTGGCACCCTAGGACTTGATACACCCTATGGTGGACCTAGCACAGGTGACTACATTCGTGATAGGGCCGTCTGACACAGACACATGACGAGCTAGAACTTGTAGGGAGCCGATCGATTAATAGATCGTTTCGTGGGACCAAGTAATGGTTCATTTCATGATATTGGGTAAGGGGTCATTTCATAGTTAATACATGACACGGGTTGGGTTACTAGTATAGGTGGTAAAAGCCCATTGCTATTTCTGTAAAGATCGCCCTGTTTCTGTTTCCGTTTCTGTTGGACATTAGGATAACACCTAATTTTGTTATACTAGTACTGGTGCCGAGAATGTTAAACATGCGATGCTATACGTAGTTTATCTGGTTAGCATAGTTTATCTTGTTACCGTAGTCTATCTAGTTAGCATAGTTTATCTTTCTATACATAGTTTATCTGGTTAGCATAGTTTATCTTGTTACCGTAGTTTATCTGGTTAGCATAGTTTATCTTGTTACCGTAGTTTATCTGGTTAGCATAGTTTATCTTGTTACCATAGTTTATCTGGTTAGTATAGTTTATCTTGTTATCTTAGTTTATCTTGTTATCTTAGTTTAACTTGCCTATCTTGTCATCATCCTTATGTTTACTTTCAGTTTATACATGTCACGTTATCTTTACTTGTTTCTATGCTAAAAGTCAGTAAGTACTTACCAGTCTTTATGACTGACCCGTTTTCTTTCATCTCCTTTTCCTCCGTCCCCCCCCCCCCCCCCCAGGTTCTCAAGGAGGAAACACTACTACTTAGTTTGGACTTCTTTCTGATTCAAGATCATCATATATGGATCGGGCCTTTCTTGGCTTTGACTTCTTTACTGTTTTACTTGGGGAATGATTTATGACCATAGTTTTACACTTATTGCAGGACAGATTTCGATGTAATGGATTTAATGGCATTTTGATGTAAAAGGCATTAGACCTTACTAGATTTTAAAGAAATGAAATTTGGTTTTTCTTCCGCTGTTTTATATGTTCTGTTTTGTAATATTTCTGTGTATTTTAACCAAGATAATGCTCCACCAAAGCTAGTTTATTTTCTTTGTGAGTGACCCTAGCGGAGGTGGGGTGTAACATAGTTTATGCATATTAGGAGTAGATCGATGAATATGAAAGATGATGAATTGTTTGGAATATGTGCTGCAAAAACCAATCCTTCACAATAGTAAAAAAATAGGAGTAATTGTTTAAAGGAAGGGCTATTTCGAGAATTAGGGGCATAATAAAAAAGAAGGGTTGTTTGGACGTATTAAGAGAAGTAGGGGAAGTTTAAGCATAGTAGGGGTAGATCGAAATATACGAAAGATGATAAATCGTTTGGATTGGGTGCTGTAAAAACCTACCCTTTGTAGTAGTTAAAAAATAAAGGTAATTGTTGGAAGTATGAGCTATTTATAGAACTAGGGATAAGATTAAAAAGAAGGGTTATTTTGAAGTATTTAGAAAAGTAGGGATAGTTTAAGCATAGTTGGGGTAGATCGACAAATATGAAAGTAGGTAAATCGTTTGGACTCGGGGCTGCAAAAACCAACACTTCACAGTAGTTATAAAATACGGGTAATTGTTGGAAGTAAGGTCTATTTAGATAATTTGGGGTAGGATTAAAAATAATGGTTGTTTTGAAGTATTAAGAGAAGTATGGGTAGTTTAAGCGTAGTAGGGGTATACCGTCAAATATGAAAGATGATGAATCGTTTGGATTGGGTGCTGCAAAAACCATCCTTCATAGTAGTTAAAAAACAGGAGTAATTGTTGGAAAGAAGGACTATTTAGATAATTAGGGGAATGATTAAAAAGAAGGGTAGTTATGAAGTATTTAGAGAAGTATGGGTAGTTTAAGCACAGTAGGGGTAGATTGACAAATATGAAAGATGATGAATCATTTGGATTGGGTGCGGCAAAAACCAATTCCTCGTAATAGTTAAAAAATAGGGTAATTGTTGGAAGTAAGGGATATTTAGATAATTTGCGGCAGGATTAAAAAGAATGGTTGTTTAGAAGTACTAAGGGAAGTAGGGGTACTTTAGGCATAGTAGGAGTAGATCGACAAATATGAAAGATGATGAATCGTTTAGATTGTGTGATGCAAAAACCAACCCTTCGCAAAAGTTAAAAAATAGGGGTAATTTTTGGAAGTAAGGGCCATTTAGAGAATTAGAGGTATGATTAAATAGAAGGAATTTTTTGAAGTATTAAGAGAAGTAGGGGTAATTTATGTATAGTAGGGGTTGATCGACAAATATGAAAGATGATGAATCATTTGGTTCGGGCGCTCCGAAAACCAACCCTTCACAGAAGTTAAAAAATAGAGGTAATTATTGGAAGTAAGGGTTATTTAAAGAATTAGGGGTAGGATTAAAAAGAAGGGTTGTTTTGAAGTATAAAGAGAAGTAGGGGTAGTTTAGTCTTAGTAGGGGTAGATCGACGAATATGATAGATGATTGATTGTTTGGATTGGGTGCTGCAAAAACTAATCCTTCAAAATAGTAAAAAAATAGCGCTAATTGTTGGAATCAAGGTCTATTTAGAGAATTAGGGGTAGGATTAAAAATAATGGATGTTTAGAAGTATTAAGAGAAGTACAGGTAGTTTAAGCATAGTAGGAGTAGATTGAAAAATACGAAAGATGATAAATCATTTGGATTGGGTGCTACAAAAACCAACCATTCACAATAGTTAAAAAAATAAGGGTAATTATTGGAAGTAAGGGGTATTTATTGAAATAGGGATATGATTAAGAAGAAGGGCTATTTTGGAGTATTAAGAGAAGTAGGGTTAGTTTAAGCATAGTAGGGGTAAATCGACAAATATGAAAGACGATAAATCGTATGGATTGGATGCTGTAAAAACCAACCCTTCACAGTAGTTAAAAAATAGGGATAATTTTTGGAAGCAAGGTCTATTAACAGAATTTGGGGTAGGAATAAAAAGATGGGTTTTTTAAAGTATTGAGAGAAGTATTGGTAGTTTAAGCATAGTAGGGGCAGATCGACAAATATGAAAGATGATGAATCGTTTGAATTGCATGATGGAAAAACCAATCCTTCACAGCAGTTAAAAAATAGAGGTAATTGTTGGAAGGAAGGGCTATTTATAGAATTAGGGGTAGGATTAAAAAGAAGGGTTGTTTCGAAGTATTAAGAGATGTTAGGGTAGTTTAACCATAGTTGGGGTAGACCGACAAATATGAAAGATGATGAATCGTTTGGATTATATGCTGCAAAAACCAATCCTTCGCAGTGGATAAAAAATAAGGATAATTTTTGGAAGGAATGTATTTTTAGTGAATAAGGGATAGGATTAAAAAGATGGTTTTTTTTGAAGTATTAAGAGAAGTAGGGGTAGTTTAAGCATAGTAGGGGTAGACCGACAAATATGAAAGACGATGAATCATTTGGATTGGGTGCTGCAAAAAACAATCCTTAACAATAGTTAAAAAATAGGGGTAATTGTTGGAAGGAAGGGCAATTTAGAGAATTTAGGGTGGGATTAAAAAGAAGGGCAGTTTTGAAGTATTAAGAGAAGTAGGTGTAGTTTAAGCATAGTAGGGGTTGATCGACAAATACGAAAGATGATGAATCGTTTGGATTGGGTGTTGTAAAAACCAACCCTTACAGTAGTTGAAAAATAAGGGTAATTGTTTGAAGTAAGGGCTATTTAGAGAATTAGGGATAGGATTAAAAAGAAGGGCTATTTTGAAGTTTTAAGAGAAGTAGGGATAGTTTAAGCATAGTAGGGGTAGATCGACAAATATGAAAGATGATTAATCGTTTGGATTGGATGCTGCAAAAACCAACCCTTCACAGTTGTTAAAAAATAGGGGCAATTTTTGGATGTAATGGATGTTTCGAGAATTCGGGGTAGGATTAAAAATAAGGGATGTTTTGAAGTATTAAAAGAAGTATGGGTAATTTAAGCATAGTAGGGGTAGATCGACAAATATGAAAGATGATGAATTGTTTGGATTGGGTGCTGCAAAAACCAATCCTTCATAGTACTTAAAAAACAGGAGTAATTGTTGGAAAGAAGGGCTATTTAGAGAATTAGGGTGAGGATTAAAAAGAAGGGTTGATTTGAAGTATTAAGAGAAGTATGGATAGCTTAAGCATAGTAGGGGTAGATCGACAAATATGAAAGATGATGAATCGTTTGGGTTGGGTGCTGCAAAAACCTATTCTTCATTATAGTTAAAAAATATGGCTAATTGTTTGAAAGAAGGGATATTTAGAGAATTAGGGTAGGATCAAAAACAAGGATTGTTTTGAAGTACTAAGAGAAGTATGGGCAGCTTAAGCATAGTAGGGTAGATTAACAAATATGAAAGATGTAAGGGAAGTAGGGGTAGTTTAAGCAAAGTAGGGGTAGATCGGCAAATATGAAGGATGATGAATCGTTTAGATTGTGTGATGCAAAATACAACCCTTCACAGAAGTTCAAAAATAGGGGTAATTGTTTGAAGTAAGGACTATTTAGAGAATTAGAGGTATGATTAAAAAGAAGGACCGTTTTGAAGTATTAAGAGAAGTAGGGGTAGTTTAAGCGTAGTAGGGGTAAATCGACAAATATGAAAGATGATGAATCATTTAGATTAAGTGCTCCGAAAACCAACCCTTTACAGAAGCTAAAAAATAGGTGTAATTTTTGGAAGTAAGGGCTACATAAAGAATTAGGGTAGGATTAAAAAGAAGGGTTGTTTTGAAGTATAAAGAGAAGTAGGGGTAGTTTAAGTATAGTAGCGGTAGATCGACGAATATGAATGATGATTAATTGTTTGGATTGGGTGCTGTAAAAAATCCTTCACAATAGTAAAAAAATAGGGGTAATTGTTGGAAGGAAAGGCTATTTAGGGAATTAGGGGTAAGATTAAAAAGAAGGGACATTTTGAAGTATTAAGTGAAGTACGGGTAGTTTAAGCATAGTAGGGGTAGATCGACAAATACGAAAGATGATAATTCATTTAGATTGGGTGCTGCAAAAACCAACCATTCAAAGTAGTTAAAAAATAAGGGTAATTATTGGAAGTTAGGGGTATTTAGTGAATTAGGGGTAAGATGAAAAAGAAGGTTATTTTGAAGTATTAAGAGAATTAGGGATAATTTAAGCATAGTAGGGGTAGATTGACAAATATGAAAGAAGATAAATCGTTTGGATTGGGTGCGGCAAAAACCAAACCATCGCAGTAGTTAAAAAATAGGGGTAATGGTTGGAAGTAAGGGCTATTAAGAGAATTTGGGGTAGGATTAAAAGGATGGGTTCTTTTGAAGTATTAAGAGAAGTATGGGTAGTTTAAGCATAATAGGGGTAGATCGACAGATATGAAATATGATGAATAGTTTGGATTGGGTGCTGGAAAAGCCAATCCTTCACAGTAGTTAAAAATAGGGGTAGTTGTTGGAAGGAAGGGAAATTTATAGAATTAGGGGTAGGATTAAAAATAAGGGTTGTTTTGAAGTATTAAGAGAAGTAGGGGTAGTTTAAGCATAGTAGGGGTAGAACAACAAATATAAACGATGATGAATCGTTTGGATTGTGTGCTGCAAAAACAAATCCTTCACAGTAGTTAAAAAATAAGGATAATTTTTGGAAGGAAGAATTATTTAATGAATTAGGGATAGGATTAAAATAAGGGTAGTTTTGAAGTATTTTGAGAAGTGAGGGTAGTTTAAGCATAGTAGGGGTAGATCGACAAGTAAGAAAGATGATTAATCATTTGGATTGGGTGCTGCAAAAACCAATCCTTCAAAATAGTTAATAATTAGGGGTAATTGTTGGAAGTAATGGCTATTTAGAGAATTAGGGGTAGGTTTAAAAAGAAGGGTTGTTTTCAAGTATTAAGAGAAGTAGGTGTAGTATAAGCATAGCAGGGGTAGATCGACAAATACGAAAGATGATAAATCATTTGGATTGGTGTTGCAAATATCAACCCTTCATAGTAGTTAAAAAAATAAGGTTAATTGTTGGAATTAAGGGCTATTTAGAGAATTAGGGAAGGATTAATAAGAAGGTCTATTTTGAAGTATTAAGAGAAGCAGTTATAGTTTAAGCATAGCACGGGTAGATTGACAAATATTAAAGATGATAAATCGTTTGGATTGGGTGCTGCAAAAACAAACCCTTCATTGTAGTTAAAAAATAGGGGTAATTGTTGGAAGTAAGATCTATTTAGAGAATTGGAGTTGTATTAAAAATAAAGGTTGTTTTGAAGTATTAAGAGAAGTATGGGTAGTTTAAGCATAGTAGGGGTAGATCGACAAATATGAAAGATGATGAATCGTTTGGATTGGATGCAGCAAAAACCAATTCTTCATAATAGTTAAAAAATAGGTGTAATTGTTGAAAAGAAGGGCCATTTATAGAATTAGGGGTAGGATTAAAAAGAAGGGTTGTTCTGAATTATTAATTGAAGTAGGGTTAGTTTAAGCGTAGTAGGGTTAAATCGGCAAATATGAAAGATGGTGAATCATTTGGATTGTGTGATGCAATAACCAATCTTCACAAAAGTTAAAAAATAGGGGTAATTGTTGGATGTAAGGGCTATTTAGAGTATTAGAGGTGGGACTAAAAAGAAGGACCGTTTTGAAGTATTAAGAGAAGTTGGGGTAGTTTAAGCATAGTAGGGGAAGATCGACCAATATGAAAGATAATGAACCATTTGGTTTGGGTGCTCCAAAAACCAATCCTTCACAGAATTTAAAAAATAGGAGTAATTGTTGGATGTTAGGACTATTTAGAGAATTAGGGGTAGGATTAAAAAGAAGGGTTGTTTTGAAGTATAAAGAGAAGTAGGGGTAGTTTAAGCATAGTAGAGTCATATCGACGAATAATAAAGATGATTAATTGTTTGGATTGGGTGCTGCAAAAACCAATCCTTCACAATAGTAAAAAAAATAGGGGTAATTGTTGGAAAGAAGGGCTATTATATAATTAGGGGTAGGATTAAAAAGAAGGGTTGTTTTGAAGTATTAAGAGAAGTACGGGTAGTTTAAGCATAATAAGGGTAGATCGACAAGTACGAAAGATGATAAATCATTTGGATTGGGTGCTGCAAAAACCAACCATTCACAGTAGTTAAAAAATAAAGGTAATTATTGGAAGTAAGGGGTATTTAGAGAATTAAGGATATGATTAAAAAGAAGGGCTATTTTAAAGTATTAAGAGAAGTAGAGTTAGTTTAAGCATAGTAGGGGTAGATCGACAAATATGAAAGATGATAAATCGTTTGGATTAGGTTCTACAAAAACGAACCCTTCACAGTAGTTAAAAAATAGGGGTAATTGTTGGATGTAAGGGCTATCAAGAGAATTTGGGCTAGGATTAAAAAGATGTGTTGTTTTGAAGCATTAAGAGAAGTACGGGTAGTTTAATCAAAGTAGGGTTAGATCGACAAATGTGAAAGATGATGAATCGTTTGGATTGGGTGGTGCAAAAAGCAATCCTTCACAGTAGTTAAAAAATAGGGGTAATTGTTGGAAGGAAGATGTATTTATAGAACTAGGGGTAGGATTAAAATGGAGGTTGTTTTGGAGTATTAACAGAAGTAGGGGTAGTTTAAGCGTAGTAGGGGTAGATCGACAAATATGAAAGATGATGAATCGTTTGGATTGTGTGCTGCAAAAACCAATCCTTTACAGTAGTTAAAAAATAGGGATAAATGTTGGAAGGAAGGGCTATTTAGAGAATTAGGGATAGGATTAAAAAGATGGGTTGTTTTCAGGAATTAAGAGAAGTAGGGGTAGTTTAAGCATAGTAGGGGTAGATCGACAAATATGAAAGATGATGTATTGTTTGGATTGGGTGCTGCAAAAAACAATCCTTCGCAATAGTTAAAAAATAGGCGTAAATGTTGGAAGGAAGGTCTATTTAGAGAATTAGAGGTAGGATTAAAAAGAAGGGCTGTTTTGAAGTGTTAAGAGAAGTAGGGGTAATTTAATCATAGTAGGGAAAGATCGACAAATATGAAAGATGATGAGTCATTTGGTTTGGGTGCTCCAAAAACCAACCTTTACAGAATTTAAAAAATAGGGATAATTTTTGAAAGCTAGGGATATTTAGAGAATTAGGGGTAGGATTAAAAAGAAGGGTTGTTTTGAAGTATAAAGAGAAGTAGGGGTAGTTTAAGCATAGTAGGGGCAAATCGGCGAATATTAAAGATGATTACTTGTTTGGATTAGGTGCTGCAAAAATCAATCCTTCACAATAATAAAAAAATTAGGGATAATTGTTAGAAAGAAAGGCTACTTATATAACTAGGGGTAGGATTAAAAAGAAGGGCTGTTTTGAAGTATTAATAGAAATAAGGGTAGTTTAAACATAGTAAGTGTAGATCGAAAAATACGAAAGATGATAAATCATTTTGATTGGGTGCTGCAAAAACCAACCATTCACAGTTGTTAAAAAATAAAGGTAATTTTTGGAAGTAAGGGGTATTTAGAGAATTAAGGATATGATTAAAAAGAAGGGCTATTTTAAAGTATTAAGAGAAGTAGAGTTAGTTTAAGCGTAGTAGGGGTAGATCAACAAATATGAAAGATGATAAATCATTTGGATTGGGTGCTAAAAAAACGAACCCTTCATAATAGTTAAAAAATAGGGGTAATTGTTGGAAGTAAGGGATATCAAGAGAATTTGGGCTAGGATTAAAAAGATGGGTTGTTTTGAAGTATTAAGGGAAGTATGGGTAGTTTAAGCAAAGTAGGGGTAGATCGAAAAATATGAAAGATGATGAATCGTTTGGATTGGTTGGTGCAAAAAGCAATCTTTCACAGTAGTTAAAAAATATGTGTAATTGTTGGAAGGAAGAGCTATTTATAGAATTAGGATTAGGATTAAAATGAAGGTTGGTTTTGAAATATTAACAGAAGTAGGGGTAGTTTAAGCATAGTAAGGGTAGATCAACAAATATGAAAGATGATGAATCGTTTGGATTGTGTGCTGCAAAAACCAATCCTTTACAGTAGTTATAAATTATGGATAACTGTTGGAAGGAAGGGCTGTTTAGAGAATTTGGGATAGGATTAAAAAGATGGGTTGTTTTCAAGTATTAAGAGAAGTAGGGGATGTTTAAGCATAGTAGGGGTAGATCGACAAATATGAAAGATGATGAATTGTTTGGATTGGGTGCTGCAAAAAACAATCCGTCACATTAGTTAAAAAATAGGCGTAATTGTTGGAAGGAAGGGCTATTTAGAGAATTATGGGTAGGATTAAAAAGAAGGGCTGTTTTGAAGTATTAAGAGAAGTAGGGGTAGTTTAAGCATAGTAGGGGTAGATCGGCAAATACGAAAGCTGATAAATCATTTGGATTCGGTGTTGCAAAAATCAACCCTTCATAGTAGTTAAAAAATAAGGGTAATTGTTGGAAGTAAGGGCTGTTAGACCAAAAAGTGGTTCTAACACCCAAATTGACTAAAATTTCAATAGAATGAGATCAAAAACAGAAAAGAGACACAGAATTTATAGTGTTTCGGCGTTGAAGAGCCTATGTCCACTTTAAAACGCTTCGTTTGATGATATAGATGAAAATACAACAAGATATTCGCTCAATCTCGCTCACTTTTCATATACATTCACTCAATTATCTCAAAATACACTGTATATGATGATTTGAATTGTTTGGAGTGCTAGAATTCGGTTCTCTAAGATACTTCAATTCTCAAATTGCCAAAAGATCCCTCCAAATGACCTTTGGGGGTCTATTTATAGGTGGAAATTCACCCAAAATCCGGTTCGGATCGGGGCTACGTGGCTCGTATCCCATCATTCTCGGGCTCAGTTGGATTTCAGTGTTGACAGCGCACCACGTTAGTGGTCATCATGGGTAGAAAGTGGGTGTAACCGCTCCGAATATCCAGGAGATCGTGGGGGTGAAGCAACATGGTACACTGGGTTCGGTTCGGAGAGACAAGTAGAAGGGGTTCGGATTGGGGCATCTGATCTGGTCCGACCTTCGTTGAAATTGAGCTCTTGTCCAATTTCTTTGGATTTAATTCAATTCAGATGCGAAGTTAGTACATGGAATTCCATTCGGTTCGTCTCCGACCCGAACAGCCTTTCTTCCTCTCTTGGTTAGCACAAGGTCAGTAGGCTGGAATGCATCGTGGGCTTATATCCCGGTCCGAGCGGAGAAAAAGAGGGCGAATACGAGTAGTCACCATCGACCTATATAAGCTTATCACCCTTTTCTTTCCTCCTCTCTTTTTTTTTTTTTGCTTTTTCTCAGCCGATTGAACACAGAATCCCTAACCTTCTAAAACTTCAAAATCCCCTTTATTAATCATCAAATCGCTCTCGTAAGTGGGTTTTAAACTCGATTCTGTTAATAATAATCGATATCAACTAGGATTTATGATAGACTTGACTGATTTGGACACGATTTTGGTTCGAGTTCGTCATCACAGCCTCCTCCTCCACTACCATCGTCGTTGGTGGCTCAGTCGCCACCTCGAGGTATTGGGAGGATGGGATTAAGACCCACTGTAGGCGATTTGACCAAAAAAAAAAACTTGGTCTAGATTAGAGATATTAGCACAGAATCGGGTTCTAAGTTAGAAAAGGAGGAAGAAGAAGGATATTACAGGGGATCGCTTCGGATGATGGGATGTAGAAAATGGAGAAGAAGAAAGGGAAGAGAAATTCGCAAAACCAGATCGGGTCGGAGCAAAAAGTCATAGAGGCAAGGCTCCATTGAACGGGACGGGTCGGACTTGAAATCGGAACAAAGGGAGAAAATGGTGTGGTTTCCTAATCTGATCCTGACCGTTTCAGAAGTCCACCTCCGATCCGATCCGATTTGATCCCTGAGCAACAATGATTATCCCCAAGCCAAGAAAAAGCTATATTCTCCGATCTGATCCCAATGCACACATCTGAACCGAACCGAAGAAAAACAATCCCACTCAACACATAAGAACTTGTTTAAGTAGCCCGTTCAAATCTTGATATAATCTTCAACTTAATGGATAGTTAGGATAGTGCCTTCCGAACATACATGAACATCAAGAACTGCCCTGATCATTATTGCTTTGCCAAGATTTTACATTGCACTTTCGAGCGTTGACTTTTCATTTTCTGCATACACTGTTCACACTTCAGTTCATACACATGCAAGGGGGGGCACGGGCTAATTTACTCTAATTTCTGTTATGGCTTTTCCGATAGTTCGTCGACCATGGACGAGAGACATTCATCTTGATTAACAAAAATGAAAGAGGTCCGAGAAACATCCAAGAAAATCACTCTTGACGACATATCTTCTTCCTCAGATCCAGAATGGGATGATGAGGGCTCAGATTATGAGGTAGAAACTTATGAAAGCGATAATGTGTCTTTTGAGGGTGGAGTTTCCCTGGGCTGTGAAGAGGAAGGAGGGATCGGGGATAATCGAGCTCCTGACGAATTTGAGTCTTCCATAATACTGGAATCACCTTAAGATTCTGCTGAATCGACGATTGACAATGACAGACTTATTCGAATACGCCTAAAGTACGGGATACCCAAAGGGGATACCTTGGTGCCATCAAAAACTAATCGTCCTCAAAACCCTCGAGAAGGATTTATGGCAATCCCTCGATTGATGTGCATGGTTTGGGCTATCCCGCCATTTTCTTCTTTCTTCGTCGATTTTCTAAGACAAATGCGGATTGCCCCCATGCAGCTGCACCCCGACTCCTATGCTTACCTGTACACCGTATATGTAGCGTACCGCGAGATCTTATGTCCAAGTAAGTCCAGCATTGGTCACGGGACGGGTGATTCCAGGATGGAAAGCAGGTGATTCCAGGCTGGAATGGTTTTAAGTAAGGCAACAGCCAGGGTGTGCTAGGAGATGGAGAAAATCAACTAAAGCACTGGTTTTCTAAATCTCGACTCTGTACGTCCAAGCCACCACATTAATCCGTTTTCTTTTTGTTTGCAGTTGATAACCCAAAACAAATATCAGATCAAGCGTTCTTTGGTCGGATGCACCGACTCCTTAATGGTGATTAAAAGTTTTTAACAATTGATGAAGTACGTAAGGATGAATATCTTCATCTTCACGGGATGCTGTCCATTACCCGTAGCATTGGTCACGGAACGGGTCCATATGTATATATCCCCCCAGTGGACGTAATCCTAGAAACGGGCGAAAGCTCCTACAATGCCGCTTCAGGCGTCACCTTCTCCATCTTCGACTCAAGATAATGAATTGGCTAACATGGCCGAAAAGCACAGTGAGGGGTATATCGTTCCCGAGGATGCCATCTCTCCGGAGAGGTCAACGTCTTCCAAAGAGCTGCCGAATAATGCTTCTCAGGGAGACGCCCCTAGTACCGATGACCCAACATTTCAGGGTTTGTGGGATCTCCCCTTACCTGAAACTATTTGCAATTGAGAGGATTTTGGGACAAATCCTTTAGTTTTCACTTCTTCCGAAGAGACCACTCCTCCTAAGGCCAAAGAGCCTGCTCGTACTAGTCTGGCTTCGGACTCGGGTTTGTCGGGGGAAAAAACCACTTAGGACGCACTTAACACAATAGCACCACATTTCACAGCACTTTTCTTTTGTGAGAATGATGATTCTGAGTTTCATTTGCCATGTTGTGCAGGTACAATGTCTCGTTCCCACTATGATATCAGGAAACTTCGTCGCAGCATGTCCAGACCCCCTTCTGATCCTGAGCATGATCGTCGCGAAAGCCGCGGTAGGGAGGAATGAAGGCCCTATGATTCTTACCAGTAGCGATCCTCGCGCTCTCGCTCTCGTTCTCCCGTTCGATCAGATTCAGAGCAATATAAGGGTTACCAAGGTCGTCGAGAAGATGATAGGCTGCAGTCAAAGGACCCAATTCTTTCTCAAGAAAAGCGCAGTAGGGAAAGGAGCCCGCCGAGAGATACCGATTCGCAAAGCAAGCACAAGGTTCCTGCTAAACGGCCTAGGAGGAATGAGGAGGCTATTGAGCCTTCCAAACGTAAGGATACCGAGCTGACATTCCCTGCACCTCCTCCATTGGATGCTGAAACTACAGTTAAGCGGGCGTATCTGGAGGAGCAAATTCCCGAACACTACTTCGAAAGCTTGACTTTTTTACTTGCTCTTGAGCCTATTTCCTCGAGGTGGGCAGATGAGGCCAAAGCAAGAATTGATGCGGTCGAGAAATAATATTCAGAGATGTTCAAGTATTCGCGTAATCTTTCCAGAATCAACTGAACTCTAATCACGAATACTGACTCGATGCAGAATACAGCAGAAGCTGATGCAAAGGCCCTGAAAAATTTAATAAAAGACCTCGAGGATACACAGGCCCAACTTGTTATTGCTCAGCGGGATGCTACTAGCTTCAAGCAACAATTCGAGGACCTACAAAAACGCTACCATGACTTGCTTGTGTCCTATACCCAAGAGCGTTCGGAATTGAAAAAGCAAGCAGAAGATGCCAAGTCAGATGCTGCCAAAATGCAACTTTCTTACGCTGACCTTGAGCGAGGGAAGGCGGAGTTAGCGAAGAAGAACGCCGAATTGGAGAAGAAAAACGCTGACTTGTCTTCCAAGTTGGTAGAGGCGGAAAACAGGGCTGTTCTAGCAGAGGGTAATATCGAAAGTGTTATCAAATCCGCTGAAGAGACCCGCAAGCGGCAGTCAGAGGCTGAGGAAGAGGTGCATGGTTTGGGCGAATTAATGATTGAATTCTTTGCGCATATAATTCGCCGCCGGAACATCTCTTGGATTTAAGATTATCCATCTACCTTGGTCCAAATATGGAGTCAAATCGTTGAATGGGAGAAAAAGGAGCTCAAGGTTGATTCCATTGACGAGGACAAGCTTAAGGAGAAATATATAAGAGATGATGAACCAGAACGCCTAGCCGAGGGACGCCGCCTTATTGCTGCTACTATGGAGGAAGAGAAGCGGAGAGCTGAACAAAAGAACATTCCTGAGGATGGTTCTTCTTCTACTGCCTCTGAAACTTCTGAAGTCGAGGGATATGATCTCGAAAACCCGGGGATCCCTCGGGCATCTCTTTTATCCCCCATACCCGAAACGGCGTCGGAGACAGCGGTCACTCCAACTGAGAAGTCATCGGAAGGTATCTCTACCTTTTCACCTCAATTCGTCAAAGCTATCTCTACCTTTCATCACGTAATCGGGCAATCGATGAAGAACCCATTATTTTCTCCTGAGTTGATAGTTGTTGCTTCTCACTCTGTAGGTATTGAACCGTCCGAAAAGACAGACGTGTCCCAGGGAACCACCGCTGGAGCAGAACCTACGGAGAAGGCCAAAGCGGGAAAGGACAAGGCTGCCACCATATATTCGGGAGAAGGAATTTAACCGTCTAAGGCTGATACTCCTCATGGTGATGAAATGATAGATGCCTTAAAAGATAATGGCGGCAACGTGGGACACGAGGAAGACCCTGAGGTGGCTATAGTTGGGGAGTCGAAAAGTGCAGATGATATCACTTTGGCTGCATTGAAAGCCGAATAAGACAAACACATGCAGCTTAAAGTTGAAGATCTAGACCATGAAAGCCTTAAGCCTCTCGCAGTGGTGGATGCTAGATAAAGGTTAGTTGTTAAGCTTTCGACTAGATCTATCACAGAAGAACTTGTTAAAAAGTCTTCTCTTGATTCCAGTGTTCCGACTCCCGTGAAGAAATCAGCCGATTTCAGCATTTCAGTCTCGGGGAAGTAAAAACCAAGGCGCATCTTAACTG
Organism: Allium sativum; assembly: GCA_030737875.1. NCBI lineage: Eukaryota > Viridiplantae > Streptophyta > Magnoliopsida > Asparagales > Amaryllidaceae > Allium > Allium sativum. Next base: position 256,030,587 of record CM060924.1, on the reverse strand, counting down.
ATGCTGAAACAGAGGAAAAGGATGCTCAAAAAGCTACTAAGAAGTTCAAGTCCACTTCAAAGTCTAAGTGATAAAGTGCTTTGCTTTATCTTAGTATTTAATTGGCCCACAATCATTGCAGCGAGTTTGGCGTTCACATCTTCTTTTTGCCTGTTTTCCTGTACAAATTCATACATTTGTGAATAAAAATAATTCATTTCCTGCAATGCCTGTTAGCTGTCAGTTCATTACTTATGTAAAAATTCATATGTATGGCCTACTCAAGTTGTGTAATGGAATCATAGAGGGGGGGCAATATGTGTGTACATATATGCCCCCAGTCAGTCTTGAATAGTTATTAAATTAAAAAGTTCGAATGTCCCCGATTGTTTGGCGGGGGTCACATTCCTTTTGTCATCGATGCATGTTCTTTTCCGGCATCTTTTATACTCTCTTGTCTTGTGTTCAGGTTAGACTTCTTGCCAAGGCAGTCTTTTATCTAGGTGCACCTTCATGCCTCGGAAGACGTCGTCTTCTCGTCCTTTATACTCTCTCTCGATTCTTGAGAGTCAGAGTTAAGAATGTCGTCTTCCCATTCTTTTATGTTTTATTGCACAAACAGTCATCGTGTTTGTTCCTACATATAAGCCATATCCAACTTCCCAGATTTCAATTTAACACCTCGTATTCCACAGTCACAACAGAATAATAGTTGAAGATATAAATAATGCAGGAAAGTAAATGGCACACGTTATTTTTATAGTGGTTCGGCTAAGTCGTAGCCTACATCCACTTTATAGTTTCTTGTTCACATCAACAGACTTTTCTAAGACAAGTCGTGCCTTTTTACAAAGTTCATAAGAAAAACTAAAGAAGATACAATATCCCTAATTCAAATATCGCTTCAAGTGTTGGGCATTCCAAGCCCTAGGCATTTCTTCGCCATCTACGGTTGTTAACTTGAAGGCTCCTGTCTCAAGTTTCTGTTGGATGACGAATGGCCCTTCCCACTTTGGTCCAAGGTGACGAAGGGATGGGAAAACTTGCTTTAGTACCAAATCTCCCGGTTCAAAGGTTCTAAAACGAACTTTTTTGTCATAATAGAGTGCCATCTGACGTCGATGTCTTGATGCACGCAAGTCTGCCTCGTCCCTTTTCTTTTCGATCTCATCAAGGGACTCAAGGAGGAGTGCCCTGTTCGTCATCGGGTCATAATATGTCACCCTTTGAGAGGGAACTTCAAGCTCTACCGGGATTACTACCTCTGAACCAAATGAAAGAGAGAAAGGAGTATGACCAGTAGCTATCTTAAACGTTGTCCGATATGCCCACAAGGCCAAGGGCAATTCATCCACCCATTTTGCTTTTGCACATTTCAATTGCTTCTTGAGGATGGACTTTATGACTTTATTTATTGCTTCTACTTGCCCATTTGACTGTGGATGGGCGACTATAGTGTACCACATGTCGATCTTGTATTTCTGACAGAAATTCCTGAATTCGGCACCGTCGAACTGGGTTCCATTATCAGTAATAATAGTCCTTGGAATCCCAAATCGGCATATGATATTTCTAACCACGAAACTTATCACCTTTCTCACTGTGATTTTAGTTAAGGGCTCAGCTTCCACCCATTTCGTAAAATAGTCCACGGCGACAATTGCATACTTTGCTCCTCCTTTGGCGATTGGTAAAACTCCGATTATGTCATCCCCACATGGAAAACGTCCACGGACTCACCATCGACTTGAGCTGGGTCGATGGTGCTCTAGGGATCTTGGCGAACCTCTGGCATCTGTCGCAGCGTCATGAGTAATCAGCTGTATATTTATTAATTGTGGGCCAGAAATACCCATACGGCAACTCCTTTTTGGCTAAGGTTTGACCTCCCGTATGATCTCCGCCCTCACCTTCGTGTACTTCTCTCAGTACACGCTTGATGTCGTCATGTGCTATATATCGTAATAGGGGCATAGAAAATCCTTGCCGATAAAGGACATCATCTTGAAGGATGTATCTAGTAGCTTTGCGAACTATGGCCCGCCTTCACTCTTCTTTGGCGGGAGTATTCCATTTCTAAGGAAATTCTTGATTGGGGTCATCCACGACTCCCTCTCCGGTTCTGCTTCAAAAGCTAATTCAATTTCCATTAACTCAAAGCTTGGCGACTCCAACGTCTCAATTGGAACCATTTCGGTTTCCTCCGGATTGTCGGAGATAGCCAGCTTCGCTAGCCAGTCTGCCTTCTGGTTTTCAGCTCTCGGGATATGCGTTATGTTATACTATTCCAGGTGGCTCAACAGCTCCTTCACCTTTCCAAGATAGGTAATAAGTCGAGGTCCCCGGGCCACAAATTCCTCTCGCACTTGGTAGATGACTATTTTTGAATCACAGAATATATATAATGCCTTTATTCCTAATTCCTTAGCAAGCTTCAGCCCGGCTATCAGCGCTTCGTATTCAGAGTCCTTGTTGGTCGCTGAAAATTCCAATCGCAGAGCGTAATATAGCGATCGTCCTTCGGGAGTAACTAAGACGACTCCAGCTCCGGACCTTCTGTCATTCTTGGCTCCGCCTGTGTATAACTTCCAAGGACCTAATTCTAACTCTTCCTCTGATTTGACCACCTTGTCGTTGATTATCTCTTCCTTCAGAATTGTGAAATCTGCTATAAAATTATCTAGAGCTTGCCACCTGATCGATCTCCGCGGATGGAAATTTAAATCAAACTGACTTAATTTAATATTCCACTTGATCAACCGTATAACAACCCGTATTTTTGAATAACATGTTATAACATAAATGGAGGCAGAATTAAACTGTAAAATCTGAGTCACGCGAAACGGGCTATGCCATTGCGTTCGTCTCGGAAAAATACGCGAAATAGAGTCCGAGTTTTCGAAAATCGGAGTCCGTATGACCAAGCTATGGCCTCGCGAAGTTTCACAAAAAATTCCCAAATTAATGTATACTTAATTAAGTGAAATGGGTTGCGCAGAGAAATATATATATATTGATATATATATATATATATATATATAATTGAAAATTAAATAAATATGCAAAAATGTTCAAAACAGCGAATTGGGAGAGGGGAATAACCGAACCGGCTGATTTTTGAGGTCGACCCAAGCCCGCTGGGTCGACTAGGGGTTAATCCAGGGTGTTTGGCGGTCAACCCGTGGGCCGATTCGCTCAAATGCAGATTTTGCATTTGAATGGTTCTCATGGTCCATCTTTAATCTAAAGGCCCTAGATGGTTCCTACACTTGACTTCTTCCCCAAGACATGCTTTGATGGCTTGGATTGAATCTAGGGTTAATCCTATGGCCTAAAACACTTGCCTAATCTACAAATAAGACCCTAACCTACCCTAAATCATCATTATTCATTCTAGCAACTAAACTATGGCAAAATCAATCCTCTCGTGGCCTCCACTCTCTTCATAAATTCCTAAACAAATTCTTATCAGATTTTCCATGCATACAAGTGTTTTTAGACTTGTATGATCATCATTAGCTTGCATTCAAGTCAAGTTTCTATCTTTGCATCATAAAGAGAGAGTTTTGATCTATTTTGCTTGCATTTTGGGGTTTAATTGGTTGCATAAGGGTTTTCTTACATTTGCTATACTCATTTGAGTCCGCATAAGCATTGTAAGCCCTATTCTACTCTCATACTTAAACTTTAAAGTTAAATGTATGATATGCAAGTTGTGTTATGCAAGTTTGATATGTAAGTTGTCACATGATATGCAAGTTATGCTATGCAAGTTTGATATGCAAGTTGTCACATGATATGCAAGTTATGCTATGCAAGTTTTATATGTAAGTTGTCACATGATATGCAAGTTATGCTATGCAAGTTTGATATGCAAGTTATGCTATGCAAGTTTGATATGCAAGTTGTCACATGATATGCAAGTTATGCTATGCAAGTTTGATATGCAAGTTGTCATATGATATGCAAGTTATGCATGCTTTTTGAGGCCTAATGCAAGTATTTGAACATATGTACATTTCATATCCCACCATATTGAACTTGTGGCTTCAACACTTTTATGTCATGATTATGCCAAGTTCCCTCTTTCTATCCTTTAAGCGCTATTGCGATATGTAAGCGATGGGATTGCGTTTGAGGTTGGGTAAACTTAAAAGACATAAAAACATAAGCTTGGGAATTTACCTATTAAGTTAGGTCTACCCATTGGGAATTTACCTATTAAGTTACGTCTACCCAATTGCTTGAAAATTTGTAACATGTTTTGGAAACATGGTGGACATGACACTTAGAAAAGATAAGTGTGGCCAACTCGAGGTTGGGTTAAGTTTGTAGCGTAAACCTATCCGGAACCTACCGGCCTAACTAGTTGCTACAAACGATAGGACCCAATGTGAGAAGTTGGTCATGTTGTACCTTGGACCCGAGGTTAGACCAAGTTGTGGTGTAAAGCTACCCGGACCCGCCCGGCCTAACTAGTAACAACAACAAAGTCTAATGTGAGAGGTTAAGGCGCATTAATTAATTAATGCCTCATGATTAGGGTTAAGTCATGGTCCATTTAATACTTAACCAATTTGGGCTTGGTAGATTAAGGGGTTTGAGTTAACCTACACTTAATTAATCTGAACTCGGTAATTTCACGGGGTTAAGTTGAACTATACCAATCCAACTCAGTAATTTGATAAGGCTGAGAACCGATTTGATACCTGGTCTGGATAAACTAACTTGATTGATAAGTTAAACGAACCTGCTTTGCGGATCTTTAGGACCCACACTAAGTTAGGCAGGTTTGTAAATCTGTTATCTGATCCGTTAGTCTGAAAACTAATCGTCTGAACTTTGTATGTCTGAACTCTGTTAATAAGTTAATCTGAAACTGATAGTCTGGGGACACAAGGGGGAATACTTGTGTCATCTGTTGTTTGGGACCCATATTAGTCAGTAACCCTTTCTGGTATCAAAACTTTGACCCAACTGTAGGTAGGGTCCGGGCACGCTTACTGAACTAATTATAAGTGGTTCATTCTGATAATGGCGATGGGTGTTGATGGTGCGTTCCAACCGGGTCATGTGCGTGCATGGATCCCGGTCTGCCTCTGAGGATGTAAGACGCCGTGACATCTATAAATATGCCTGTGCCAATTGGTTGCCACTTTAGGGGGTGATACACCCTATCGTGGGGCCGACACAGGGTATTTATGTATTAGGGAGCCGATCGCTTGGGTAGGATTTAGGGTACACTTAGTTCTGTCTGATTCTGTTGGTACCGTCTGTTCTGTTGGGTGGCAACACCCGTCTGTTTCTGCGTGGTACCGTTCTGCTAGGGTGGTAAAGGCCCATTATAGTTAGTAATCCGTTTATGTACTTTATCTGTTAGGGTGGTTAAGGCCCATTATTGTTAGCATTCCGTTTCTGTACTTTATCTGTTGGGATGGTAAGAGACCATTTTTCCCAAGCTCTATTTCTGTATGGACCATTCTGTTCCGTCCTGTTTCGATGTGAACATTGGGGTAACACCTAATCCTGTTATACTAGGATTGGTACCAAGAAGTTGGATCTTGATTTGAGTCAAACACCTGATACTGGGCCAAGTTTAGGCCAAGGGATAAATTCTTGATTATACATGACATGTTAGAATGCTGATACACCTGTGGTGCAAAACCTTAAACCTGATTATGCGATGACACCTTTATCTACCTTGTTAGTTAATCATCATGCTAGTATGTTGTTATCCTTAGGTTCATCCCTGCTGCTCATGCCAGTTAACTTTATCAGTTTACATTGATTGTAGTTGGGCTTACTCAGGCTTTTTGACTGACCTGTTTTCTTTCGCCTCTTTTCTTCCGTTTCCCCCAGCTCCCCAGGTTCTCAGGGAGGGAATATTGGAGCTTATCTGGATTTCTGATTGCTTGCTTGTGGGATTAGCTCATGTACAGTCTTGACATGAAGCTAGCTATGGTTATCATTTATTTTGGGGATAACACTTATGTATTTCAGTTTTCAGATGATGTTGTTTTATCTAGACTTGTTTATTTGGAAAGTTGATATTATGTTGTACCAGACTTGTTTTGAAATGGTTTAAAATCTTCCGCTGTTTTATCTATGTTATTTACTCTGTTTACATATATACATATGTTCTTGTTCTGCCTTGATATATCATTATGCATGTTTACCTGATTCAAACGCCCCTCCAAAGTCAGAGTGCTTGCAAGAGTTACCCTGGAGGAGGTGGGGTGTTACATTTGGTATCAGAGCATATGGTACAAGAAGGAACAAAAAAAAAAACTTTTAGAAAACTTTTGGAAAACTATTTTCTAAACCAAGTATAATGTATTTTCCAAAGAAAAGTCTAGTTTATTTTAAAGGCTATTCCCCAAAAAGCCATTAGCAAAATTCCTTCGTTTTTCTCCATTCTGAATCTGTCTTTTTCTTTTTCAGTATGGCTGATAACTTTGTTATCCCGGAGGGAGTGCACGTACCTGTTTAGTATAGGAGACTTTTGGAGGCTAGGGCGACCGAAGCCGGCCCCGCAGATGTCCCTCCTCCTCCTCCTCCAGTAGTTAATGTTCCTCCTCCTGTAGTTAATGTTCCTCCTCCTCCTGTCGCTGAGGTTCCTCTTCCTCCTCCCCCTCAGCATCCTCAAGTGGACTTCGCAAAGACTTGCAAAGATTTCAAAGCAATGGGTGGCAAGAACTTTCAAGGCACTGAGACTTTTGTGGAGGCCAGAAATTGGTTGAAAGAGACCGAGGATTTGTTTGCTATCTTTGGGTTAGACGATCAGAGGAAGCTCTTGTTGGCGGTTTGGCTTATGAAGGATGAAGCCGCTTATTGGTGGGAAGTCACCAATGGTACTAGGCCTGTGGAGACTTGGGCCGATTTTAGGACAAGATTCAGTCTTAAGTTTCTGTCTTCTACTGAAGAGAATTTGCAAATGGAAAGGTTTATTGCTTTGAAGCAAGGAGACATGTCTGTTAAAGAATATGTGAACAAGTTCAATCAGTTAGCTCGTTTTGGCTTGGATATGGTGAGTACTACTCAGAAGAAGGCTCTTCGTTTTGCTAGAGGATTGAATGAGCCGTTACAGGAGTTAGCTATGTCTCATGTGCCCATGGGGGCCACGTTTGAGAGTTTGGTAGATATGGCCCTACTCAATGAAGAGAACAAGAGTGCAAAGAAGGAGGTCAAGGTGAATGAGTCTCAAAATAAGAAAACGGGGCCCAAAAAGGAAATGCAAAAGAAGGAGGAGAAGTCTGAAGATAAGAAGGAAAAGAAGTGCTTTACTGGTGGAAGCTCAACTCATCTAAACAAGGATTGCAGAAAGAGGAAGGGCACTTGCTTTAACTGTGGAGAGATGGGACACTTCACTAGGGACTGCCCGAAGAAGAAAGGGACAACATCGGAAGGAGCGGTGAATACTCGCATGGCGGGTGAATAGATTAGGGCTAGAATAATTTGTCTGTAGGATGTTTAATTTTCCTTGTCTGATTTTCAGTTTGAAACTCTTTTTCTGGTATCTTGATTCTGTAATGGCAACTCAGTACTTTAACGCTAGTCTTGCTTCTGATCTGGTAATAGTCTCAAACTCCCTGAGAGTTATAACTCATCTGTTTGTGATAAATTGGGATTTGAGAGTATCTGTGACTATGACAAATACATTCTGGGTTCCAACCATGCTTAGTTTCCTAAGAATCATTTGGGAAGATCTGATCTGTACTAGTAGTCTGTAAGTATATATACCAAGTTTTTGTTTTATCTGTACTCGCTTCCATCACTCGACTGTATCTTGTTGAGATAGGAATCCTATGGATGTAAACATGTGTTTGAGACATGTTATGTTTGATGGTTGCAAGTGGATGCAAGTGGTTCCTAGTGGTTGCTTGTGGATGCATAAACACACACTAGGCACTAGATCGGCTTGAAATACACTCTCATATTGCATATGGACGTGTGTACATTTTCAATTCTTATGGTTGCAAGATGATTGATTCGGCACATGGATGTTGCATATGGATGTATGTTATGTGCACACATATAGATGCTATACATTATGTTAGGAATTGCATACATATGGATTCATTTCACTAACATAATTTGCATTGGTGATATTTGCATTAGTTAAGTACATATACACACACCTTTGCATATGTTCATACAACATTTAGAATCTAGTAAGGACAATGATTGCTCGTGGATGGTGTTTTGAGTAGATGGATGTTGGATGGTAGGATACGTTCTTCCTAACTTGGAGATTTCGGGGACGAAATCCTTTAAGGAGGGAAGAATGTAACAACCCGTATTTTTGAATAACATGTTATAACATAAATGGAAGCAGAATTAAACTGTAAAATCTGAATCAAGGGAAACGGGCTATGCCATTGCGTTCGTCTCGGAAAAATACACGAAATAGAGTCCGAGTTTTCGAAAATCGGAGTCCGTATGACCAAGCTATGGCCTCGCGAAGTTTCACGAAAAATTCCCAAATTAATGTATACTTAATTAAGTGAAATGGGTTGCGCAGAGAAATATATATATATATTGATATATATATATATATATAATTGAAAATTAAATAAATATGCAAAAATGTTCAAAACAGCGAATTGGGAGAGGCGAATAACCGAACCGGCTGATTTTTGAGGTCGACCCGAGCTCGCTGGGTCGACTAGGGGTTAATCCAGGGTGTTTGGCTGTCAACCCGTGGGCCGATTCGCTCAAATGCAGATTTTGCATTTGAATGGTTCTCATGGTCCATCTTTAATCTAAAGGCCCTAGATGGTTCCTACACTTGACTTCTTCCCCAAGACATGCTTTGATGGCTTGGATTGAATCTAGGGTTAATCCTATGGCCTAAAACACTAGCCAAATCTATAAATAAGACCCTAACCTACCCTAAATCATCATTATTCATTCTAGCAACTAAACTATGGAAAAATCAATCCTCTCATGGCCTCCACTCTCTTCATAAATTCCTAAACAAATTCTTATGAGATTTTCCATGCATACAAGTGTTTTTAGACTTGTATGATCATCATTAGCTTGCATTCAAGTCAAGTTTCTATCTTTGCATCATAAAGAGAGAGTTTTGATCTATTTTGCTTGCATTTTGGGGTTTAATTGGTTGCATAAGGGTTTTCTTACATTTGCTATACTCATTTGAGTCCGCATAAGCATTGTAAGCCCTATTCTACTCTCATACTTAAACTTTAAAGTTAAATGTATGATATGCAAGTTGTGTTATGCAAGTTTGATATGTAAGTTGTCACGTGATATGCAAGTTATGCTATGCAAGTTTGATATGCAAGTTGTCACATGATATGCAAGTTATGCTATGCAAGTTTGATATGTAAGTTGTCACATGATATGCAAGTTATGCTATGCAAGTTTGATATGCAAGTTGTCACATGATATGCAAGTTATGCTATGCAAGTTTGATATGCAAGTTGTCACATGATATGCAAGTTATGCTATGCAAGTTTGATATGTAAGTTGTCATATGATATGCAAGTTATGCATGCTTTTTGAGGCCTAATGCAAGTATTTGAACATATGTACATTTCATATGCCACCATGTTGAACTTGTGGCTTCAACACTTTTATGTCATGATTATGCCAAGTTCCCTCTTTCTATCCTTTATGCGCTATTGCGATATGTAAGCAATGGGATTGCGTTTGGGGTTGGGTAAACTTAAAAGACATAAAAACATAAGCTTGGGAATTTACCTATTAAGTTAGGTCTACCCATTGGGAATTTACCTATTAAGTTAGGTCTACCCAATTGCTTGAAAATTTGTAACATGTTTTGGAAACATGGTGGACATGACACTTAGAAAAGATAAGTGTGGCCAACTCGAGGTTGGGTTGAGTTTGTAGCGTAAACCTACCCGGAACCGACCGGCCTAACTAGTTGCTACAAACGATAGGATCCAATGTGAGAAGTTGGTCATGTTGTACCTTGGACCCGAGGTTAGACTATGTTGTGGTGTAAAGCTACCCGGACCCGCCCGGCCTAACTAGTAACCACAACAAATTCTAATGTGAGAGGTTAAGGCGCATTAATTAGTTAATGCCTCATGATTAGGGTTAAGTCATGGTCCATTTAATACTTAACCAATTTGGGCTTGGTAGATTAACGGGGTTGAGTTAACCTACACTTAACCAATCTGAACTCGGTAATTTCATGGGGTTAAGTTGAACTATACCAATCCAACTCAGTAATTTGATAAGGCTGAGAACCGATTTGATACCTGGTCTGGATAAACTAACTTGATTGATAAGTTAAACGAACCTGCTTTGCGGATCTGTAGGACCCACACTAAGTTAGGCAGGTTTGTAAATCGGTTATCTGATCCGTTAGTCTGAAAACTAATCTCCTGAACTTTGTATGTCTGAACTCTTTTAATAAGTTAATCTGAATCTGATAGTCTGGGGACACAAGGGGGAATACTTGTGTCATCTGTTGTTTGGGACCCATATTAGTCAGTAACCCTTTCTGGTATCAAAACTTTGACCCAAATGTAGGTAGGGTCCGGGCACGCTTACTGAACTAATTATAAGTGGTTCATTCTGATAATGGCGATGGGTGTTGATGGTGCCTTCCAACCGGGTCATGTGCGTGCATGGATCCCGGTCTGCCTTTGAGGATGTAAGACGCCGTGACATCTATAAATATGCCTGTGCCAATTGGTTGCCACTTTAGGGGGTGATACACCCTATCGTGGGCCCGACACAGGGTATTTATGTATTAGGGAGCCGATCGCTTGGGTAGGATTTAGGGTACACTTAGTTCTGTCTGATTCTGTTGGTACCGTCTGTTCTGTTGGGTGGCAACACCCGTCTGTTTCTGCGTGGTACCGTTCTGCTAGGGTGGTAAAGGCCCATTATAGTTAGTATTCCGTTTCTGTACTTTATCTGTTAGGGCGGTTAAGGCCCATTATTGTTAGCATTCCGTTTCTGTACTTTATCTGTTGGGATGGTAAGAGACCATTTTTCCCGAGCTCTATTTCTGTATGGACCATTCTGTTCCGTCCTGTTTCGATGTGAACATTGGGGTAACACCTAATCCTGTTATACTAGGATTGGTACCAAGAAGTTGGATCTTGATTTGAGCCGAACACCTGATACTGGGCCAAGTTTAGGCCAAGGGATAAATTCTTGATTATACATGACATGTTAGAATGCTGATACACCTGTGGTGCAAAACCTTAAACCTGGTTATGCGATGACACCTTTATCTACCTTGTTAGTTAATCATCATGCTAGTATGTTGTTATCCTTATGTTCATCCCTGCTGCTCATGCCAGTTAACTTTATCAGTTTACATTGATTGTAGTAGGGCTTACTCAGTCTTTTTGACTGACCTGTTTTCTTTCGCCTCTTTTCTTCCGTTCCCCCCCCCCCCCCAGGTTCTCAGGGAGGGAATATTGGAGCTTAGCTGGATTTCTGATCGCTTGCTTGTGGGATTAGCTCATGTACAGTCTTGACATGAAGCTAGCTATGGTTATCATTTATTTTGGGGATAGCACTTATGTATTTCAGTTTTCAGATGATGTTGTTTTATCTAGACTTGTTTATTTGGAAAGTTGATATTATGTTGTACCATACTTGTTTTGAAATGGTTTAAAATCTTCCGTTGTTTTATCTATGTTATTTACTCTGTTTACATATATAAATATGTTCTTGTTCTGCCTTGATATATCATTATGCATGTTTACCTGATTCAAACGCCCCTCCAAAGTCAGAGTGCTTGCAAGAGTTACCCTGGCGGAGTTGGGGTGTTACAAAACGTCCCGATGCTTCGGGTCTTTGCAACACCTGTCTCAGAGGTTGATCAGTGTATATGGTTATCGGGTGAGCTTGAAAATAATGGCGAAGTTTTCGGGAGGCGATCAGAAGGCTGTAAGCAAGCTTCTCAATCCTTGGGTAGTTTCGCTCTACAGCTGCCAATTTTTTAATTATATATTATACCGGCCTTTGCACTTTGTCTTCTTCTCGGACCAAGGCGGTGCTAACATATCCAACGGATTTCGAAAGGCCTCAACATAGTCCGTAGTCCATTCGAAATTTTTCTTTCCCCTCTTTATAAAGTCAAAAAATGGGATACATCTGTCTGTTGCTTTGGAGATGAATCTACTCAACGCTGCCACCTTCACTGCAAGACTTTGGACATCCTTGATTCTTCGCGGTTCCTCGATGTTCCTTATCGCTGCTATCTGATTGGGATTAATTTCAATTCCTCGAGAGCTCACGATGAAACCTAGAAACTTTCCAGATGCCACCCCAAACGAGCACTTCAAAGGATTTAGCTTCATTCGATACTTTCGCAGGATACCGAACATCTCTGCCAAGTCTTGCGTATGGCTAGAGGACTGTCTCGATTTGACTAGCATATCATCCACATAAACTTCCATAGTTTTCCCTATTTGGTTATAAAACATCCTGTTCACCAAGCGTTGGTAAGTAGCTCCAGCATTCTTCAATCCAAACGGCATGACCACATAAAAATACAACCCCAAATTTGTGATGAAGCTCGTGTGCTCTTGATCAGGAACATGTATGGGAATCTGGCTGTATACGGAATATGCGTCCAAGAAAGAAAGAAGTTCATGTCCCGCCGTCGAATCCACAAGCTGGTCTATTCTGGGGAGTGGGAAGCTATCTTTTGGACAGGCTTTGTTCAAGTTTGAAAAATCAATAAATGTTCGCCACTTTCCGTTTTACTTCTTTACCAAAACAGGATTCGATATCCAATCTGGATATGTCGAATCTCTAATAAGTCTATTCTCTTTCAACTTCTCCACTTCTTTCAGAGCTGCCGACATCTCTGGGCCCAGCACACGTCTCTTTTGCTCTACAGGCGGGTGTTTTGGATTTATACTCAGTGAATGACTCATGATGGATGGAGATATCACACACATGTCTACGTGGGTCCAAGCAAACACATCCAGGTTTGCCTTTAGAAAATCAGCCAGTTCTTTGGCTCGATGCAGATCAAATTGGGATTCAATTTTCAAAACTTTTGCTGGATCAGCTTCATCAATGGGTATATCCACTGTCGCTTCGTTAGGAGTTGCTTTTCTATCCTCAGGTTCCTCATCTTCTCTAGGATCTAGGTCTTCAGGCAACTCCTTCAGGGCTGATCCCTCTAATTGCTATGCGGAACCCAGCTTTGGAGGGGATAAAGTACTTTTGGAATCGATGTTAAATCCCTTCATCAGTATTTTTAATTCAACAATATAACAAGCTCGCCCGGGAACTTGATCTACCCTCATTACTCCTGTTCCGGCTTCAGCTGGGAACTTTAACAATAAGCACAAAGGTGCGATACAAGCCCTGAACACTTCATGGGCGGGCCTTCCCCAAAATGCGTTGCAGGTAGAATCAATATCCAGCACTACAAACTGAAGCATTCACACTCTTAGACGATCCCCCTGTCCGAATGTTACGGGCAGTTCTATATACCCCATTGGAGCTGTAGATGCCCCATTGAAGCCTCGGAACCAACCTTCACAGGGCTTCTAATCTCCAGACTTAAATTTCATCTGATCAAATGATTTCTTAAAGAAAGTGTTCAACGAGCTTCCATTGTCTACTAGTACCTTATGGACCAGTGCCGGTATCATCTCTGTAGGTGATTGGATTCCGGTATCATCTCTTTTGTGGAACACTACGTCATCGAACATTGTCTTCGGCTGTTTCACAGGGGTGATATCTTCCAAATCATCGCACTCGTCCACATTTATGGGCTTAACTGCATTGACATATTGTTCCATTGCTCTAAAACTATGGATACCCGGATGGAGTCCACCTACTATGGTGTTAATGACAATCCCTTTGCCTTTTTGTTGTGTTGTAGGCTTGGGAGCAGGCTGACTCGGGTTTGGGGCCTGTCCTCCTTGCCCCCGGTCCCTTGGGGCAGCCTTATACTCATCCAACTTACCTTCACGCAACAACTTCTCAACCACATCTCTCAAGTGTCGACATCGTTCGTTGAATGTCCATGGGTTCCGTGAAATAAACAAAACTTTAAAGTAGCAATTTCTTTTTCTGTCGATTCTCGCGGCGGTGGTTTCTTGTATTGCAAAACATTGTACGTATCCAAATAAATATTCTCCAAAGTTTCATTCAATGGTGAATAATTTTATAACAACCCGTATTTTCAATAAACTGTTATAACATAAATCGAGGCAGAATTTAATTCAAAAATCAGAATCAGGGGAAACGGGCTATGCCATTGCGTTCGTCTCGGAAAAATACGCGAAATAGAGTCCGAGTTTTCGAAAATCGGAGTCCGTATGACCCAGTTAAGGCCCATTGAAGTTTTCAGAAATTTCTATGCTAAAGACAGATTTAAATTTAAAATTAAAATCAAGGATTAGGGCTAATCAGGGTTAGGCGGGAAAATTCCTGCCAGGGGGCCCCATGTCGACAGGCATGTCGACAGGGCACCCAGGGTGTCGACTGCCCTGTCGACAGCCCTGTCGACAGGGGGTAGCCAGGCAGATTAGCCTGGCGCGCCACTTTGGTTTGGGCTTGGCTTGGGCTTGATTGTGTGACCTGGTTCTAGAGCATTACGAAATCTGACGGGCCAAAATTCACCTAGGGTTAATCCTATGGTCTAAATCACTCTAATTCTCTATAAATATACCCCTAATCCTACCCTAAAGCCTCATTAATAAATCTTGCAACTAAACTATGTCAATTTGAATCCCCAAATGGCCTCCACCTAAAACCTAGCCTCCACCTTCCTCAAAGTTTAATCCTATGAAGATATGATGATCATACAACCTTTTCTATGTTGTATGAATGCTTAATAACTTGCATACTTCATTAAGTAGCAAGTTTGATTTGCTAAGTTTGTGTTTTTGGGATCTTGCAAAAGGGTTTTCTTATTTGAGGCTTTGTTTTGAGTTTTTAAAGGGGATTTTTCATCTTATTTGGTGGATTTGTGGCTTGTTTATATTAGTAAGCCCTCTTACCTTCACTTTACAAACTCTAAAGTTAATGTTTGGTGAAAGTTGAGATTTATGTGAGTTTAGTTGATTATGCATGCTTATGCGGACTCACTATGTCATGTTTTATATGATTCATAAGTTATGCATGCATATGCGAGATTACTATGCCATGTCTTACATGTTTCACAAGTTATGCATGCTTATGCGAGTTTGTTATGTCATGTTCTACATGTTTCATGGGTTATGCATGTTCATGCAAGTTCATCTTACCATGCAATGCAAGTTTAATGGATTATGCATGCTTATACAAGTTCATCTTACCATGTTATGCAAGTTTAATGGATTATGCATGTTCACCTTACCATGTTATGCATATTTAATAAGCTATGCATGTTTATGCGAATTCACCATGACATGATTTGCAAGTTTAACATGTATGCATATGACATGTGAAGTTCACCATGTATGTTATGCCAAGTTACCTTTTATACCCTTATACGTATGACGAGTATGTAAGCGAGATAATGACGTTGGGAGGGTTTGGGTAAACTTAAAAATACATGAAACTAAAAGATTGGGAATTTACCTATTAAGTTAGGTCTACCCCTTGGGAATTTACCTATTAAGTTAGGTCTACCCAAGTATATGTTAACTTGTAAATATGTTCTAAAGTGGACATGACATTAGATAACATGATATGGCCAACTCGAGGTTAGACCTAGTTGTGGTGTAAATCTTCCCAGGTAACCACAACGTGGGGTCTAATGTGGGTAGTTGGTCATGTTGCACCATAAGGCCCGAGGTTAGACCTAGACGTGGTGTAAATCTTCCCAGGTAACCACGGATGTCTAATGTGAGAGGTTGGGTGCATTAAGTAATTAATGCCTCATGATTAGGGTTAAGTCATGGCCCACTAATACTTAACCAATAATGGGGATGCGAGGATTAGATGGGGTTAAGTGGTTACACTTGGCTAATTTAATCCAGGTTTAGTGAGGGGTTAAAACCACACTTAACCCTCTTAGAAACCCTAGCAAAGTGGTCTGTTCCAGCAGTAATCCCAGTTGGGTATCATTCACAACCCTAGAGGCTAGGCTAGGGCGGGGCACGATTAATGGACTGATGTAAGCGACCAAAGCGACGGCTGAGTGGTACAGCGGTGCGGGTCCGGCGGGCTACGGACGTGCACGTAGTCCGATGTTGGACAAACTCGAGGCACGGGTACAAGTAGGCTTAGACTGTGCATTATTGCTTAGGTGTCTGGGGTTGACACCTTAGGGCTTGATACACCCGAAGGTGGACCCAGCACAGTCTGACTACATCCATGTGGGTCGTATGGACACCAACACTCGACGTGTTAGGTTTATAGGGAGCCGATCGACTAGACCGTTGGGCTGGGCCTTATACTAAGGTCACTTCATGTTATTGGGCCAAAGTTTGGGCTAAGGGATCAAGATCTGTTTTGTGGGTTTGCTAGTACACTGTGGTGCAAAATTTAATCTCGTCTATGTGATGTCACCTTTATCTGTTTCCAGTATGTTCATCTCAGTTTCCGTCATGTTGTTAACTTTATTAGTTTATAGATTGATCGTAGTAGGGCTTACCAGTCTTTTTGACTGACCTGTTTTCTTTCGCTTCTTTTCTTCCGTTCCCCCCCCCCCCACAGGTTCTCAGGGAGGGGCTACATCTGCTTAGTGGATCTTTGGCTTGCTTATTGGATAGCTCATGTATGGATCTGAGCTAGCTGTGGCTTATCTTTTATTTCTGGGGATTAGTACTGATGTTTTTCCATGTATTTTGTTATCACGTATCTAGAATTATGTTGTATTTTGGATCATGACATTTTGATACTATGTACTTGACTATGTTGGTTTTTCTGAGATGATGATGATGGGTTTTTTTTTCTGCTACCGCTGCTTTACTTATATTTACTTATATTCATTCTGTCTTGCGATATCTCTGTGCATGTTTACCTTCGCAATAACGCCCCTCCAAAGCTAGTACATTCTAAGGAGTGATCCTAGTGGAGGCGGGGTGTTACATTTGGTATCAGAGCACGAGGTTAACAAGATTGAACAAAACTTTTGAAAAAAAAACCCTTTTGAAAAACTATTTTCAAAAACCTACTAAGTATTTTCCAAAATAAAGTCTAGATTATTTTAAGGCTAATCCCCAAAAGCCATCAGCGTTATCCTTCGTTCCCTTGACCTGATCTTATCTTATCTTTTGTTTCAGTATGGCTGAGAATCTTGACATCCCAGATGGAGTGAACGTACCACTCTGGTATAGGAGACTCCTAGAAGCTAGGGCGGCAGCTGGTCCCGCCAACCCTACTCCCACTCCTCCTCCTGTAGTTGAGAATCCTATCCCTAATATCCCTCCTCCGGTGGTTCCTGCTCCCCCTCCTCCAGCAGCTAATATTCCCCCTCCCGTTGCTAATGTTCCTCCTCCTCCCCCTCAGCATCCTCAGATTGAGTTTACAAAGGTTTGTAAAGACTTCAAGGCAATGGGAGGCAAGAATTTCCTAGGCACGGAATCTTTCGTTGAAGCTAGGAATTGGCTGAAGGACACGGAGGACTTGTTTGCTATCTTTGGGGTTGATGACGAGAGGAAAATCTTATTGACCGTATGACTTTTGAAGGATGAGGCGGCCTATTGGTGGGAGGTCACCAATGGGACGAGGCCCGTTGAGACTTGGGCCGATTTGAGGGCTAGATTTGTGACCAAGTTTCTATCTTCAGCTGAGGCGAATTTACAAATGGAGAAGTTCATTGCATTAAAGCAAGGGGATATGTCTGTCAAGGAGTATGTGAACAAGTTTAATCAGCTGGCCCGCTTTGGTTTGGATATAGTAAACACCCCGGAGAAGAAGGCTCTTCGATTTGCCAGAGGATTGAATGAGCCACTACAGGGCTTGGCAATGTCACATATTCCGCATGGAGCCACTTTCGAGAGTTTGGTCAATATGGCTCTGCTTCAGGGAGAGGGAAAGAAGGAAGTCAAGTCGGGCGATACTCAAGCAAAGAAGGCTGATTCTCAAGGCAAAGGCAACCAAGGTCAAAGCAGTCAAGGAAATCAGAATAAGAACAAGAAGGGCAACAAAAAAGGCAAGGGGAAGTGCAATTACTGTGGCATAGCTGGGCATTTTGCTAAGGATTGCAGGAAGAAGAAAAGGAAGCTTAGTGGTGTATGCTTTTCTTATGGAGAGACTGGGCACTTCAGCAAAGAATGCCCAAAGAAGAAAGGACAGGCTGGATCTTCAGGAGGGCAAGTTCATGCTCTCAATGCCGCTTCAGTTCCCGAGAGAGGTAGTGTTTCTGTTGAGAACCTTGTTTATATCTCTGATCTTCCAGTACGTACCTTGTTTGATTCCGGTGCATCACATAGCTTTATTTCATCTGATCTAGTTGATAGCTTGCACCTCAGTACTAGCTTAGTGGATGATCCCGTTTGTGTTTCGAATCCCATTGGGGGTTCTGCTCATCTATCTATGATATGTGAGGATCTAAGGATCTCTATACTCAGCGTAGAGTTCTTGTGTAGTGCGTATGTTCTAGGTTTCAGGGGATACGGATTGATCTTGGGCATGGATTGGCTGTCTAGATATGGAGCCATTCTGGATTGTGAGCATAGGGTTGTAAGGCTTGTGACTCGCCTGGGCAACACCTTAGAGATTTCATGCAATCCGAAGAATCCCGTCATGTTATGCTACCTAGAATCTCTCGACTCATCAGAGGAGGCCCTTCAGTCAGTAAGGGTGGTCAGAGATTATCCAGATGTTTTTGAAGAAGTTAAGGGGTTGCCCCCTAAACGAGAGATTGACTTTCGCATCTATCTGGTAGATAATGCTAAACCAGTTTCTTTGCCCGTTCGGCATATGGCTCCGCGTGAGAGACGAGAGCTGAGCAAGCAAGTGAAGGAATTGCTTGAGAAGGGCTTCATCATAAGGAGTATATCCGAATGGGGAGCGCCTGTGGTGTTTGCAACTAAGGCAGATGGCTCTCTTCGACTCTGTGTGGATTATAGAGAATTGAATAAGCTGACTAAGAAGAACAGACACCCGTTACCGAGGATCGACGATCTCTTTGATCAACTTGTTGGTGCTTCTGTTTTCTCTCAGCTTGATCTTGCTACGGGTTTTCATCAGCTCAGGGTGGCTGAAGACAGTATAGACAAGACTGCATTCAGAACTCCAGACGGATTCTTTGAATGGCTTGTTATGCCGTTCGGTTTGACGAATGCACCCGCGTATTTTGTGGATTTGATGAGTAGGGTGTTTCGGGAGTTCTTGAATAATTTTGTCGTGGTCTTTGTTGATGATATTCTGGTTTTCTCCAAGGACGAAGAAGAACATGCGAGGCACCTAGTAGAGGTGATGGATACACTCAGAGCACACCAGTTAAAAGCCAAGTTCTCCAAGTGCCACTTTTGGAGAAGGGAAGTCAGATTTCTGGGGCATATTGTATCCAAGCAAGGCTTGGCGGTGGATCCCGCTAAGGTGGTTGCAGTTCAGGATTGGAAGACTCCAAGGAGTGCAACCGAGGTGAGGAGCTTTCTGGGTCTTGCGGGTTTCTATCGGAAGTTCATCAAGGACTTCGCGAAGATATCTGCTCCTCTTACTAAGTTGACGAAGAAGAACTTAGTCTTTGCTTGGGATATGGATTGTGAGCTTGCTTTTCAGAGGCTCAAGAGAGCCCTTACCTCCGCACCAGTTCTAGCCTTACCCGATGGTGGTAAGATATTTACCGTGTACACTGATGCTTGTGGCACGGGATTGGGTGCCGTTCTGATGCAAGAGGGCAGAGTTATATGTTTTGGTGGGAGGCAACTTAAGGTGCATGAGAGGAATTATCCCACTCATGATCTGGAGCTGGCAGCGATTGTATATGCCCTCAAGGCATGGCGTCATTATCTTCTGGGAGAGAGATTTGAGCTGTATACTGATCATAAGTCTTTGAAGTATCTCTTTTCGCAGAAAGATCTGAACCTAAGACAGCAGAGATGGATGGAATTTTTGGCTTCCTATGATTTTGAGATATCCTATACCCCTGGCAAGGGGAATGTTGTAGCGGATGCGTTGAGTAGGAAAAGGTTGACACTAAGTCCTCTATTTGTTGAGATGAAGAATTTAGAGTTCTTGGTGACCTTTGATTTCTCTCTGGCAATGGAGTCGGTGACCGGTTCCTTGGCATCTTTAGAGCTCAGGCCTACCCTTCTAGATCAAGTCGGGGCTTCATAAAAGGAAGACCCTCAGATAATTGAGATCATGGACAAGCTGGTTCGAGGGGAGACATCTAGTCACCTTGCTCGGTATTCTGTAGACGATAAGGGTTGGCTGAGGAGAGATGGAAGGCTTTGTGTCCCGATGGTAGAAGACTTAGTGAGGAAAGTTCTTGAGGAGGCACATCGCTCCAAGATGACCATACATCCAGGGGGTGATAAGATGTATAAGGACATGAAGCGCGTTTTCTTCTGGCCTGGAATGAAAAAGGATGTGGCGGAGTTTGTCTCGAGATGTGTTATTTGTCAAAGAGTAAAAGCTGAGTCAAAGAAGCCCGGTGGGCTATTACATC
The DNA here is from genome assembly GCA_030737875.1 of Allium sativum. NCBI lineage: Eukaryota > Viridiplantae > Streptophyta > Magnoliopsida > Asparagales > Amaryllidaceae > Allium > Allium sativum. Next base: position 256,010,081 of record CM060924.1, on the reverse strand, counting down.
CGAAAGAGGTCCCGCTATGGAAGTGGGAAAGCATTTCTATGGACTTTATTGATGGGCATCCAAGGTCCAGGAAGGGGAATACGAGCATATGGGTCATTGTGGATAGGCTCACGAAGAGTGCTCATTTTATCCCAGTAAAGAGCAAAAGGACAGCATCTGGACTAGCATCAGTATATCTTCGTGATATAGTGCGACTACATGGAGTCCCTTCCAGCATAGTCAGTGACCGAGACCCCATCTTTACTAGTCAGTTCTGGAACAGCTTGCAGGAGGCTATGGGCACGAAATTGAACCTGAGTACGGCCTATCACCCACAAACAGACGGCCAGACAGAAAGGGTGAATAGGGTACTTGAGGACCTGTTGAGGCTTTGCATTCTGGATTTTGGTGGTGCTTGGGAAGACCATCTTCCTCTTGTCGAGTTTTCATACAACAACAGTTATCAGGCGAGCATAGGGATGGCACCCTTTGAGGCTTTATATGGGAGGCCGTGCAAGTCACCTACATGTTGGTGGGAATCCACGGATAAGCTTATACTTGGACCCGACATGATTAGGGATACATCCGAGAAGGTTGAGTTGATTAGAAGACGGATGAAAGCGGCCCAAGACCGGCAGAAATCCTATGCTGACAGGCGAAGGTCCGAATTGGAGTTTGAGGTTGGGGACAAGGTTTTCGTGAAGGTTTCTCCTTTGCGGAATGTGGTCCGATTTGGAGCTGTTGGGAAGCTAGCACCGAGATTTATTGGACCCTTCCCCATCATTGAGAGAATTGGGAAGATGGCTTATAGAGTGCAATTGCCCGAAAAGTTGTCTGGAGTGCATAATGTCTTTCACGTCTCGCATCTCCGAAAGTGCCTGCATGAGTCCGCTGAGGTGGTTGAGCCTAGCATACTTGAAGACGTGGAGGTAGAGAAAGAAGCAACTTTAAGGAAAGCTCCGATTCGTATCTTGGGGACAGAAACCAAGAAGCTAAGGAATCGTGAGGTCAGATTGGTGAAAGTTCAATGGGGTGAAGCCGGAAAGGACGCAACTTGGGAAACCGAGGAGAAGATGCGTGGGCTTTATCCATTCCTGTTTGAGGGTACACTCTCAATCTCTTCCCTTTGTTAGTATATCTTTCTCTCTGCTAATCCATATTTATCTAGTTATCGTGCTAAGCTTGTCATGAGAACCTTAGGTAGAAACCCTTTGGATGAAACATGTGTTTGAAGCATGTTATGGTTGATGGTTGCAAGTGGTTGCAAGTGTTTGCAAGTGGTCACTCGTGGATGCATGATACACATTAGGCACTAGATCGGCTCACACACTCCTCATATTGCATGTGCATGAGTGTTTATGCTTATTCTTGGACGAACTTTGTATGCAATCACATGGATGTTGCATATGGGTGTATGGTTGAGCACGCATATAGATATTATACCTTATGATAGGGATTTGCATACATATGGATACATTTCACTAACATGTTTTGCATTGATCATTGCATTAGATAAGTACATATACACACACTTTTGCATATGTTTATACAGCATTTAGAATTTTTTTTAAGGACAATGGCTGCTCGTGGATGATGTTTTGAGTAGATGGATGTTGGATGGTAGGATATGTTCTTCCTAACTTGAAGATTTCGGGGACGAAATCCTTTAAGGAGGGGAGAATATAACAACCCTTATTTTCAATAAACTGTTATAACATAAATCGAGGCAGAATTTAATTCAAAAATCAGAATCAGGGGAAACGGGCTATGCCATTGCGTTCGTCTCGGAAAAATACGCGAAATAGAGTCCGAGTTTTCGAAAATCGGAGTCCGTATGACCCAGTTAAAGCCCACTGAAGTTTTCAGAAATTTCTATGCTAAAGACAGATTTAAATTTCAAATTAAAATCAAGGATTAGGGCTAATCAGGGTTAGGCGGGAAAATTCCCGCCAGGGGGCCCCATGTCGACAGGCATGTCGACAGGCATGTCGACAAGGCACCCAGGGTGTCGACTGCCCTGTCGACAGCCCTGTCGACAGGGGGTAGCCAGGCAGATTAGCCTGGCGCGCCACTTTGGTTTGGGCTTGGCTTGGGCTTGATTGTGTGACCTGGTTCTAGAGCATTCCGAAATCTGACGGGCCAAAATTCACCTAAGGTTAATCCTATGGTCTAAATCACTCTAATTCTGTATAAATATACCCCTAATCCTACCCTAAAGCCTCATTAATAAATCTTGCAACTAAACTATGTCAATTTGAATCCCCAAATGGCCTCCACCTAAAACCTAGCCTCCACCTTCCTCAAAGTTTAATCCTATGAAGATATGATGATCATACAACCTTTTCTATGTTGGATGAATGCTTAATAACTTGCATACTTCATTAAGTAGCAAGTTTGATTTGCTAAGTTTGTGTTTTTGGGATCTTGCAAAAGGGTTTTCTTATTTGAGGCTTTGTTTTGAGTTTTTAAAGGGGCTTCTTCATCTTATTTGGTGGATTTGTGGCTTGTTTATATTAGTAAGCCCTCTTACCTTCACTTTACAAACTCTAAAGTTAATGTTTGGTGAAAGTTGAGATTTATGTGAGTTTAGTTGATTATGCATGCTTATGCGGACTCACTATGTCATGTTTTATATGATTCATAAGTTATGCATGCATATGCGAGATTACTATGCCATGTCTTACATGTTTCACAAGTTATGCATGCTTATGCGAGTTTGTTATGTCATGTTCTACATGTTTCATGGGTTATGCATGTTCATGCAAGTTCATCTTACCATGCAATGCAAGTTTAATGGATTATGCATGCTTATACAAGTTCATCTTACCATGTTATGCAAGTTTAATGGATTATGCATGTTCACCTTACCATGTTATGCATATTTAATAAGCTATGCATGTTTATGCGAATTCACCATGACATGATTTGCAAGTTTAACATGTATGCATATGACATGTGAAGTTCACCATGTATGTTATGCCAAGTTACCTTTTATACCCTTATACGTATGACGAGTATGTAAGCGAGATTTTGACGTTGGGAGGGTTTGGGTAAACTTAAAAATACATGAAACTAAAAGATTGGGAATTTACCTATTAAGTTAGGTCTACCCCTTGGGAATTTACCTATTAAGTTAGGTCTACCCAAGTATATGTTAACTTGTAAATATGTTCTAAAGTGGACATGACATTAGATAACATGATATGGCCAACTCGAGGTTAGACCTAGTTGTGGTGTAAATCTTCCCAGGTAACCACAACGTGGGGTCTAATGTGGGTAGTTGGTCATGTTGCACCATAAGGCCCGAGGTTAGACCTAGACGTGGTGTAAATCTTCCCAGGTAACCACGGATGTCTAATGTGAGAGGTTGGGTGCATTAAGTAATTAATGCCTCATGATTAGGGTTAAGTCATGGCCCACTAATACTTAACCAATAATGGGGATGCGAGGATTAGATGGGGTTAAGTGGTTACACTTGGCTAATTTAATCCAGGTTTAGTGAGGGGTTAAAACCACACTTAACCCTCTTAGAAACCCTAGCAACGTGGTCTGTTCCAGCAGTAATCCCAGTTGGGTATCATTCACAACCCTAGAGGCTAGGCTAGGGCGGGGCACGATTACTGGACTGATGTAAGCGACCAAAGCGACGGCTGAGTGGTACAGCGGTGCGGGTCCGGCGGGCTACGGACGTGCACGTAGTCCGATGTTGGACAAACTCGAGGCACGGGTACCAGTAGGCTTAGACTGTGCATTATTGCTTAGGTGTCTGGGGTTGACACCTTAGGGCTTGATAGACCCGAAGGTGGACCCAGCACAGTCTGACTACATCCATGTGGGCCGTATGGACACCAACACTCGACGTGTTAGGTTTATAGGGAGCCGATCGACTAGACCGTTGGGCTGGGCCTTATACTAAGGTCACTTCATGTTATTGGGCCAAAGTTTGGGCTAAGGGATCAAGATCTGTTTTGTGGGTTTGCTAGTACACTGTGGTGCAAAATTTAATCTCGTCTATGTGATGTCACCTTTATCTGTTTCCAGTATGTTCATCTCAGTTTCCATCATGTTGTTAACTTTATTTGTTTATAGATTGATCGTAGTAGGGCTTACCAGTCTTTTTGACTGACCTGTTTTCTTTCGCTTCTTTTCTTCCGTTTCCCCCCCCCCCCACAGGTTCTCAGGGAGGGGCTACATCTGCTTAGTGGATCTTTGGCTTGCTTATTGGATAGCTCATGTATGGATCTGAGCTAGTTGTGGCTTATCTTTTATTTCTGGGGATTAGTACTGATGTTTTGCCATGTATTTTGTTATCACGTATCTAGACTTATGTTGTATTTTGGATCATGACATTTTGATACTATGTACTTGACTATGTTGGTTTTTCTGAGATGATGATGATGGGTTTTTTTTCTGCTACCGCTGCTTTACTTATATTTACTTATATTTATTCTGTCTTGCGATATCTCTGTGCATGTTTACCTTCGCAATAACGCCCCTCCAAAGCTAGTACATTCTAAGGAGTGATCCTAGTGGAGGCGGGGTGTTACAAATTTTCAAAGGTCTGGAACCGGGGTCTTTTGTCAGGATTACTTCCTCGGTTCCTGCTTCTCCTATTACCATTCGCATTACGGTTGTTGTTGCCCCTGTTTCCATTCTTATTTCCAACGTTCACTTCGACTTTACCAGAATTTTCTCCAGATTGCTTTACAACAACATTACTTTGAACAGCTTCTTTTGAGGCTGCTCCGGACTTCCTTTTTCTGTTTACCCATGCTTCCTCCCATCTTATCTGAATATTGGCCTTCTCATAAAACAACTCCCTTGTGGGCGGTGGCTTCCCAGAAAGATAATCTCCAAACTCCAAATCAGAATCAACTCCTTCCATTAATGCCATCAAGATTGTAGGCTCATGAGGGTCGCTGACTTCTGTTACGGCTAAATTGAAACGGTCTAGAAACGACTTCAAATACTCGCCCGGTGCTTGCGTAATTCTCGATAATTCGATAACAGTCTTAGACTTTCGGGCGTGAAGTCGGAATTGAGTCATAAAACGTTCACTTAGTTTTTCGAAATTTGATATCGATCGAGGAGGAAGTCAGGTAAACCATAGTAATGCTACGTGTTCTAAGTAGATCAGGAAAGCCTTACACTTAACAGCGTCAGGGGCAGCGGCAGCATTCATAAGCCATGCGTATCGCATCAAATGTTGTCCCGGGTCGGTTCTCCCGTTATATCTGTCCATCTGCGGCAGATTAAAACGTCGGGGGAACTGAAAGTTAAGAATGTCCTCAGTAAAAGGAGTATGGCTTCGTTCAATACCATAATCTTCATTGGTGTAATTATGACTCTCAGACATGATTTGGCGCACCATAGCCCATACATAAGCATTTGTTAAAGGTCGTTCAGGCTCCGTGGCTCTGATGTTTGGGTTTCCTCTAGGTTCCTGATTAGAGGACATTCTCCTTTTCCTAGCGGCTTGTGCTCCGCTTTGCTCCATACGTTCCCAGTCAATCTCACGGGCAACATCTTCGTGGGATCCCAGAGATCCGAAAGTCATTTCTTACAAAATCTGAGGTTGTTCGAGCGGCCTCCTTTCACGGGGCCGTTCTTCCTCGGAAGAAGAAGATTGATCCATCATAGTATGATGATTTGGGGAAGGGGTTCTCTGCCTGCGAAACTAACCAATTTCCCTACTCCTGATTCTCATATTCTCTTGCATCATAAGGTTAGTGCGCTCATCAATTCTCATAGCCTCCCTAGTGCTCTCGAGCATGTCAAGAAGGCGCGAAAAATCTCCTTCAGTGACAAGTGCGGACGGATTGATCTTGTCATTGGTCCTGGTAGCTGGAGTCGGAGCATTTGGAGGGGCTAGAGTAGAGGTTCCAGCATCACCTAGAGTCGGGTCGGATCGGAGCAAGGAGATTTGACCGGATCAGATCGGGTTGGGAGAGTGCACTTCTTCAACATCTTCAATACGGTTCGGATCAGAGTCCTCCCTATGCGACCGGTTCGGATTTCCTGTTCCTGTTCGATCCGCTCTCGAACTCTGCCCACGAGACCTTGTCACAACCGGATTTTGCTGATCTTCACCAACTTCATCCCCTCGACTAGTTTGATCTTCTTTGCCTTTTCCTTTGGCCAAAATTCTTCAACAACCAACCAACAAGTACTTACAAGTGTCGAAAAGTGGGGATTAACTTCTACGAACTCAACGGTCCAAAAAGTAGAACGATAATCTAGAAAAAACAGAGAATTCAAATGATTCTCAGTGAAAGCACCAAAAATGTTAGACCAAAAAGTGGTTCTAACACCCAAACTTACTAAAATTTCGATAGAATGAGATCGAAAATAGAAAAGAGACACAGAACTTATAGTTGTTCGGCTTTGAAGAGCCTACGTCCAGTTTAAAACGCTTCGTTTGATGATATAGATGAAAATACAACAAGATAATGCTCAATCTCGCTCAATTTTCATATACAATCAGTCAATTATCTCAAAATACACTGTATATGATGATTTGAATTGTTTGGGAGTGCTAGAATTCGGTTCTCTAAGATACTTCAATTCTCAAAGTGCCAAAAGATCCCTCTAAATGACCTTTGGTGGTCTATTTATAGGTGGAAATTCACCCAGAATCAGGTTCGGATCGGGGCTACGTGGCTCGTATCCCATCATTCTCGGGCTCAGTTGGATTTCAATGTTGACTGCGCACCAGGTTAGTGGTCATCGTAAGTAAAAAGTGGGTGTAACCGCTTCGAATATCCAGGAGATCGTGGGGTGAAGCAACATGGTACACTGGGTTCGGTTCGGAAAGACAAGTAGAATGGGTTCTGATCGGGGCATCTGATCCGGTCCGACCTGCGTTGAACTTGAGCTCTTATCCATTCTGCTTTGTTCCGTTCTGGTCTGATAATGGCCCTCCGATCCGATCCGATGCTTTTTAGGAAGAAGTGTTCTTCAACACTTGACATCTCGACTTTGTGTAACCTAGTTCACAAAGTAGGCTAACAAGTGCCATTTAGAAAATTAGGGATAAAATTAAAAAAATGGCTATTTTTAAGTATTTAGAGAAGTAGGGATAGCTTAAGCATAGTAGTGGTAGATCGACAAATATGAAAGATGATAAATTGTTTGGATTGGGTGCTGCAAAAACCAGCCCTTCACAGTAGTTAAAAAATAGGGGTAATTGTTGGAAGTAAGGGCTATTTAGAGAATTCGGGGTAGGATTAAAAATAAGGGATGTTTTGAAGTATTAAGAGAAGTATGGGTATTTTAAGCATAGTAGGGGTAGATTGACAAATATGGAAGATGATGAATCGTTTGGATTGGGTACTGCAAAAACCAATCCTTCATAGTAGTTAAAAAATAGCAGTAGTTGTTGGAAAGAAGGGCTATTTAGAGAATTAGTGGTAGGATTAAATAAATGGTTTTTTTTGAAGTATTAAGAGAAGTATGGGTATTTTTAGCATAGTAGGGGTTGATCGACAAATATGAAAGATGATGAATTGTTTGGATTGGGTGCGCAAAAACCAATTCTTTATAATGGTTAAAAAGTAGGGGTAATTGTTGGAAAGAAGGGATATTTAGAGAATTAGGGGTAGGATTAAAAAGAAAGGTTGTTTTGAAGTATTAAGGGAAGTAGTGGTAGTTTAAGCATAGTAGGGGTAGGTCGGCAAATATGAAAGATGATGGATCATTTAGACTGTGTTATGCAAAAACCAACCCTTCACAGAAGTTCAAAAATAGTTGTAATTGTTGGAAGTAAGGGCTATTTAGAGAATTAGAGGTATGATTAAAAAGAAGGACCGTTTTGAAGTATTAAGAGAAGCAGGGGTAGTTTAAGCATAGTAGGGTTAGATCGACAAATATGAAAGATGATGAAACATTTGGATTGGGTGCTCCAAAAACCAAACCTTCAAAGAAGTTGAAAAATTAGGGAAATTGTTGGAAGTGAGGGTTATATAGAGAATTAGGGGAAGGATTAAAAAGAAGGGTTGTTTTGAAGTATAAAGAAAAGTAGGGGTAGTTTAAGTATAGTAGGGGCAGATTGACGAATATAAAAGATGATTAATTGTTTGGATTAGGTGCTGCAAAAACCAATCCTTCACAATAGTAAACAAATAGGGGTAATTTTTGGAAGGAAAGGATATTTAAGGAAGTAGGGGTACGATTAAAAAGAAGGGCTATTTTGAAGCATTAAGAGAAGTATGGGTAGTTTAAGCATAGTAGGGGAATATCGACAAATACGAAAGATGATATATCAATTGGATTGGGTGGTACAAAAACTAACCATTCACAGTAGTTAAAAAATAAGGGTAATTATTTGAAGTAAGGGGTTTTTGGAGAATTACGGCTATGATTAAAAAGAAGGGCTATTTTTAAAAATTAAGAGAAGTTGGGGTAGTTTAAGCATCGTAGGGGTAGATCGACAAATATGAAAGAAGATAAATCGTTTGGATTGGGTGCTTCAAAAACCAACCCTTCACGGTAGTTAAAAAGTAGGGGTAATTATTGTAAGTAAGGGATATTAATAGAATTTGTGGTAGGATTAAAAAGATGGGTTGTTTTGAAGTATTAAGAGAATTATGGGTAGTTTAAGCATAGTGGGCGTACATCGACAAATATGAATGATGATGATTCGTTTGGATTGGGTGCTGCAAAAACCTTTCCTTCACAATAGTTAAAAAATATGGGTAATTGTTGGAAGGAAGGCTATTTATAGAATTAGGGGTAGGATTAAAAAGAAGGGCTGGTTTGAAGTAGTAAGAGAAGTAGGGGTTGTTTAAGCATAATAGGGGTAGAACGACAAATACGAAAGATGGTGAATCGTTTGGATTGTGTGCTGCAAAAACCAATCTTTCACAGTAGTTAAAAAATAAGGATAATTGTTGGAAGGAATTGATATTTAGAGAATTAGGGATTGGATTAAAAAGAAGGGTTGTTTTGAAGTATTAATAGAAGTCGGGGTAGTTTAAGCATAACAGGAGTAGATCGACAAGCATGAAAGATGATTAATCTTTTGGATTGGGTGCTGTGAAAACCAATCCTTCACAGTAGTTTAAAAATAGGGGTAATTGTTGGAAGTAAGGGCTATTTAGAGAATCAGTGGTAGGATTAAAAAGAAGGGTTGTTTTGAAGTATAAAGAGAAGTTTGGTAGCTTAAGCATATTAGGGGTTGATCGACGAATATGAAAGATGATGAATTGTTTGGATGGGTGCTACAAAAAACCAATCCTTCAAAATAGTAAAAAAATAGTGGTAATTGTTGGAAGGAATGGCTATTTAGAGAATTAGGGTTAGGATTAGAAAGAAGGGCTGTTTTGAAGTATTAAGAGGAGTAGGGTTAGTTTAAGCATAGTAGGGGTAGATTGAGGAATACGAAAGATGATAAATTATTTGGATTGGGTGCTGCAAAAATCAACCCTTCATAAAAATTTAAAAAAAGGGTAATTATTGGAATTAAGGGCTATTTAGGAGTTAGGGATAGGATTAAAAAGATGGTCAATTTTGAAGTATTAAGAGAAGTAGGGATAGTTTAAGCATAGTAGGGGTAGATCGAAAAATATGAAGAATGATAAATCGTTTGGATTGGGTGCCACAAAAACCAACCCTTCACATTAGTTAACAAATAGGGGTAATTGTTGGAAGTAAGGGCTATTTAGAAAATTTGGGCTGGGATTAAAAATAAGGGTGGTTTTGAAGTATTAAGAGAAGTATGAGTGGTTTAATCATAGTATGGTAGATCGACAAATATGAAAGGTGATGAATCGTTAGGGTTGGGTGCTGTAAAAACCAATCCTTCATAGTAGTTAAAAAAACAGTTTTAATTGTTGGAAAGAAGGGCTATTTAGAGAATTAGGGGTAGGATTAAAAAGAAGGGTTTTTTGAAGTATTAAGAGAAGTATGGTCAGTTTAAGCGTAGTGGGGGTAGATCGACAAATACGAAAGATGATGAATCATTTGGATTGGGTGCTGCAAAAATCAATTCTTTATAATAGTTAAAAAATAGCGAGAGTTGTTGGAAAGAAGGGCTGTTTAGAGAACTAGGGGTAGGATCAAAAAGAAGGGTTCTTTTGAAGTATTAAGGGAAGCAGGGGTAGTTTAAGCATAATAGAGGTAGATCGAAAAATATGAAAGATGATGAACCGTTTAGATTGTTTGATGCAAAAACCAACCCTTCGCAGAAGTTCAAAAATAGTTGTAATTGTTGGAAGTAAGGGCTATTTAGAGAATTAGAGGTAGGATTAAAAAGAAGGACCGTTTTGAAGTATTAAGAGAAGTAGTGGTAGTTTAAGCATAGTAGGGGTATATCGACAAATATGAAAGATGACGAATCATTTGGATTTGGTGCTCCAAAAACCAACCCTTCATAGAAGTTATAAAATTTGGGTAATTGTTGGAATTAAGAGCTATTTAGAGAATTAGCAGTAGTATTAAAACGAAGGGTTGTTTTGAAGTATAAAGAGAAGTAGTGGTAGTTTAAGCATAGTAGGGGTAGATCGACGAATATGGAAGATGATTAATTGTTTGGATTGGGTGCTGCAAAAACCAATCCTTCACAATAGTAAAAAAGCAGGGGTGGTTGTTAGAAGGAAGGGATATTTAGAGAATTATGGGTAGGATTAAAAAGAAGGGCTGTTTTGAAGTACTAAGAGAAGAAAGGGTAGTTTGAACATAGTAGGGGTATATCGACGAATATGAAAGATGATTAATCATTTGGATTTGGTGCTGCAAAAACCAACATTCATAGTATTTAAAAAAATAAGGGTAATTGTTGGAAGTAAGGGGTATTTAGAGAATTAGGGATATGTTTAAAAAGAAGGGCTGTTTTGATGTACTAAGATAAGTAGTGATAGTTTGAGCATAGTACGGGTAGATCGACAAATATGAAAGATAACGAATCGTTTGGATTGGGTGGTCCAAAAACTGACCCTTCACAGAAGTTAAAAAACTAAGGGTAATTTTTGGCATTAGGGACTGTTTAGAGAATTAGGAGTAGGATTAAAAAGAAGAGTTATTTTGAAGTATAAAAAGAAGTAGGGGTAGTTTAAGTTTAAACATAGTAGGGGTAGATCGACGAATATGAAAGATGATAAATTGTTTGGACTGGGTGCTGCAAAAACCTATCCTTCACAATAGTAAAAAAATAGGGGTAATTGTTGGAAGAAAGGGCTATTTAGAGAATTAGGGGTAGGATTAAAAATAAGGGCAATTTTAAAGTATTAAGAGAAGTACGGGTAGTTTAAGCAAAGTAGGGGTAGATCGACATATACGAAAAATGATAAATCATTTGCATTGGGTGCAGCAAAAACCAACCATTCATAGTATTTAAAACATAAGGGTAATTGTTGGAAGTAAGAGGTATTTAGAGAATTAGGGATATGATTAAAAAGAAGGTCTATTGTGAAGTATTAAGAGAAGTAGTGATAGTTTAAGCATAGTAGGGTTAGATCGACAAATATGAAAGATGATGGATCATTTGGATTGGGTGCTCCATAAACCAATTCTTCACAATAGTTAAAAAATAGGGGTAATTGTTGGAAGGAGGGGCTATTTGGAGAATTAGGGATAGGATTAAAAAGAAGGGCTATTTTGAAGTATTAAGAGAAGTAAGGATAGTTTAAGCATAGTAGGGTAGATCGACAAATATGGAAGATGATAAATCGTTTGGATAGGGTGGTGCAAAAACCAACTCTTCACAGTAGTTGAAAAATAGGGGTAATTGTTGTAAGTAAGGACTATTTAGAGAATTCGGGGCAGGATTAAAAAATATGGCTGTTTTGAAGTATTAAGAGAAGTATGGGTAATTTAAGCATAGTAGGGGTATATCGACAAATACGAAAGATGATGAATAATTTTGATTGGGTGCTGCAAAAATCAATTCTTCATAATAGTTAAAAAATAAGGGTAATTTTTGGAAGTAAGGGCTATTTAGGAATTACGGATAGGATTAAAAAGATGTGATATTTTGAAGTATTAAGAGAAGTAGGGATAGTTTAAGCATAGTAGGGGTAGATCAAAAAAATATGAAAAATGATAAATCGTTTGGATTGGGTGCTGCAAAAACCAACCCTTTACAATATTTAAAAAATAGGGGTAATTGTTGGAAGTATGGGCTATTTAGAGAATTTGGGGTAGGATTAAAAATAAGGGTTGTTTTGAAGTATTAAGAGAAGTATGGGTGGTTTAAGCATAGGAGGGGTAGATCGACAAATAAGAAAGATGATGAATTGTTTGGACTGGGTGCTGCAAAAACCATTCCTTCATAGTAGTTAAAATACAGGAGTAATTGTTGGAAAGAAGGGCTATTTAGAGAATTCGGGGCAGGATTAAAAATTATGGTTGTTTTGAAGTATTAAGAGAAGTATGGGTAATTTAAGCATAGTAGGGGTATATCGACAAATACGAAAGATGATGAATAATTTTGATTGGGTGCTGCAAAAATCAATTCTTCATAATAGTTAAAAAAAAAGGGTAATTTTTGGAAGTAAGGGCTATTTAGGAATTACGGATAGGATTAAAAAGATGTGATATTTTGAAGTATTAAGAGAAGTAGGGATAGTTTAAGCATAGTAGGGGTAGATCAAAAAAATATGAAAAATGATAAATCGTTTGGATTGGGTGCTGCAAAAACCAACCCTTTACAATATTTAAAAAATAGGGGTAATTGTTGGAAGTATGGGCTCTTTAGAGAATTTGGGGTAGGATTAAAAATAAGGGTTGTTTTAAAGTATTAAGAGAAGTATGGGTAGTTTAAGCATAGGAGGGGTAGATCGACAAATATGAAAGATGATGAATTGTTTGGACTGGGTGCTGCAAAAACCATTCCTTCATAGTAGTTAAAATACAGGAGTAATTGTTGGAAAGAAGGGATATTTAGAGAATTAGGGGTAGGATTAAAAAGAAGGGTTGTTTGGAAGTATTAAGAGAAGAATGGGTATTTTAAGCATAGTAGGGGAAGATCGACAAATATGAAAAATGATGAATAATTTTAATTGGGTGCTGCAAAAATCAATTCTTCATAATAGTTAAAAAATAAGGGTAATTTTTGGAAAGAAGGGCTATTTGGAGAACTAGGGGTAGGATTAGAAAGAAGGGTTGTTTCGAAGTATTAAGGGAATTAGCGGTAGTTTAAGCATAGTAGGGGTAGATTGACAAATACGAAAGATGATGAACCGTTTGGATTGTGTGATGCTAAAACAATCCCTTCACAGAAATTCAAAAATAGCGATAATTGTTAGAAGGAAGGGCTATTTAGAGAATTAGGGGTAGGATTAAAAAGAAGGACCTTTTTGAAGTATTAAGAGAATTGGGGTAGTTTAAGCATAGTAGGGGTAGATCGACAAATACGAAAGATGATGAATCATTAAGATTGGTTGCTCCAAAAACCAACCCTTCACAGAAGTTAAAAAATTGGGGTAATTGTTGGAAGTAAGGGATATTAAGAGAATTAGGGATAGGATTAAAAAGATGGGTTGTTTTGAAGTATAAAGAAAAGTATGCGTAGTTTAAGCATAGTAGAGGTAGATCGACGAATATGGAAGATGAAAAATTGTTTGGATTATGTGTTGCAAAAACCAATTCTTCACAATAGTAAAAAATAGGGGTAATTGTTGGAAGGAATGGCTATTTAGAGAATTAGGGGTAGGATTAAAAAGAAGGGCTGTTTTGAAGTATTAAGAGAAGAAAGGGTAGTTTAAGCATAGTAGGGGTAGATCGACAAATACGAAAGATGATAAATCATTTGGATTGGGTGGTGCAAAAACCAACCATTCACTGTAGTTAAAAAATAAGGGTAATTTTTGGAAGTAAGGGGTATTTAGAGAATTAGGGAAATTATTTAAAAGACGGGCTATTTTGAAGTATTAAGAGAAGTAGTGATAGTTTAAGCATAGTAGGGTTAGATCGACAAATATTAAAGATAATGAATTATTTTGATTGGGTGGTCCAAAAACTAAGACTTCATAGAAGTTAAAATATAGAGTTAATTGTTGGCACTAGGGGCTATTTAGAGAATTAGGTGTAGGATTAAAAAGAAGAGTTACTTTGAAGTATAAAAAGAAGTAGGTGTAGTTTAAGCATAGTAGGGGTAGATCGACGAATATGAAATTTGATGAATTGTTTGGATTGGGTGCTGCAAAAACCAATCCTTCACAAAAGTTAAAAATAGGGGTAATTGTTGGAAGGAAGGGCTATTTAGAGAATTAGGGGCAGGATTAAGAAGAATGGCTGTTTCGAAGTATTAAGAGAAGTACGGGAAGTTTAAGCATTGTTGGGGTAGATCGACAAGTACGAATGATGATAAATTATTTGGTATGGGTGCTGCAAAAACCAACCATTCACGGTAGTTAAAAAATAAGGGTAATTGTTGGAAGTAAAGGGTATTTAGAGAATTAGGGATACGATTAAAAAGAATGGCTATTTTGAAGTATTAAGAGAAGTAGTGATAGTTTAAGCATAGTAGGGTTAGATCGACAAAAATAAAAGATGATTAATCATTTGGATTGGGTGCTCCAAAAACCAATTCTTCACAATAGTTAAAAAATAGGGGTGATTGTTGGAAGGAAGGGCTATTTAGAGAATTATGGGTAGGATTAAAAAGAAGGGTTGTTTTGAAGTATTAAGAAAAGTTGGGGTAATTTAAGCATAGTAGGGGTAGATCGACAAATACGAACGATGATAAATCATCTGGAATGGGTGCTGCAAAAACCAACCCTTCATAGTAGTTAAAAAATAAGGGTAACTGTTGGATGTAAGGGTTATTTAGAGAATAAGGGACATGATTAAAAAAGAAAGGCTATTTTAAAGTATTAAGAGAAGTAAGGACAATTTAAGCATAGTACGTGTAGATTGACAAATTTGAAAGATGATAAATCGTTTGGATTGGGTGGTGCAAAAACCAACCCTTCATAGTAGTTAAAAAATAGGGGTAATTGTTGGAATTATGGGCTATTTGGAGAATTCGGGGTAGAATTAAAAATAAGGGTTGTTTTGAAGTATTAAGAGAAGTATGAGTAGTTTAAGCATAGTTGGGGTAGATCGACAAATATGTAAGACGATGAATCGTTTGGATTGGGTGCTGCAAAAACCAATCCTTCATAGTAGTTAAAAAACAGGAGTAACTGTTTGAAAGAAGGGCTATTTAGAGAGTTAGGGGTAGTATTAAAAAGAAGGGTTGTTTTGAAGTATTAAGAGAAGTATGGGTAGTTTAAGCATAGTAGGGGTAGATCGATAAATTTGAAAGATGATAAATCCTTTAGATTGGGTACTGCAAAAACCAATTCTTCATTATAGTTAATAAATAGGGGTAATTGTTGGAAAGAAGGGCTATTTAGAGAATTAGGGGTAGGATTAAAAAGATGGTTTGTTTTGAAGTATTAAGGGAAGTAGGGGTAGTTTAATCATAGTAGTGGTAGATCGACAAATATGAAAGATGATGAATCGTTTAGTTTGTGTGATGCAAAAACCTACCCTTCACAGAAGTTAAAAAATGGGGGTAATTGTTGGAAGTAAGGACTATTTAGAGAATTAGAGGTAGCATTAAAATGAAGGACCATTTTGAAGTATTTAGAGAAGTAGGGGTAGTTTAAGCATCGTAGGGGTAGATCGACAAATATGAAGATGATGAATCATTTGGATTAGGTGCTCCAAAAACCAACCCTTCACAGAAGTTAAAAAAAATAGGGGTTATTGTTTGAAGTAATGGCAAATTAGAAAATTAGGGGTAGGATTAAAAAGAAGGGTTGTTTTGAAGTATAAAGAGAAGTAGGTGTAGTTTAAGCATAGTAGTGGTAGATCGACGAATATGAAAAATGATTAATTGTTTGGATTGGGTGCTGCAAAAACAAATCCTTCACAATTGTAAAAAAATAGGAGTAATTGTTGGAAGAAAGGGCTATTTAGAGAATTAGAGGTAGGATTAAAAAGAAGGGATGTTTCGAAGTATTAAGAGAAGTACGGGTAGTTTAAGCATAGTAGGGGTAGATCCACAAATACGAAAGATGATAAATCATTTGGATTGGGTGCTGCAAAAACCAACCATTCACAGTAGTTAAAAAATAAGGGTAATTGTTGGAATTAATGGGTAATTAAGGAATTAGAGATATGATTAAAAAGAAGGGCTATTTTGAAGTATTAAGAGAAGTAGGGATAATTTAAGCATAGTAGGGGTAGATCGACAAATATGAAAAATGATAAATCGTTTGGATTGGGTGCTGGAAAAATCAACCCTTCACAATAGTTAAAAAATAGGGGTTATTGTTGGAAGTAAGGGCTATTAAGAGAATTTACGGTAGGATTAAAAAGATGGGTTATTTTGAAGTATTAAGAGAAGTATGGGTAGTTTAAGCATGGTAGGGGTAGATCAACAAATATGAAAGAAGATGAATTTTTTGGATTGGGTGCTGCAAAAACCAATCCTTCACAGTAGTTAAAAAATAGGGGTAATTGTTTGAAGGAAGGAATATTTATAGAATTAGGGGTAGGATTAAAAAGAAGGGTTGTTTTGAACTATTAAGAGGAGTAGGGGTAGTTTAAGCATAGTAGTGGTAGTTTAAGCATAGTAGGGGTATATCGACAAATATGAAAAATGATGAATCGTTTGGATTGTGTGCTACATAAACCAATCCTTCATAGTAGTTAAAAAATAGGGATAATTGTTGGAAGGATGGGCTGTTTAGAGAATTATGGATAGGATTAAAAAGATGGGTTGTTTTGAAGTATTTAGATAAGTTGGGGTAGTTTAAGCATAGTAGGGGTAGATCGACAAATACGAAAGATGATGAATCATTTGGATTAGGTGCTGCAAAAAACAATACTTCACAATAGTTAAAAAATAGGGGTAATTGTTGGAAGGGCTATTTAGAGAATAGCGGTAGGATTAAAAAGAAGGGCTGTTTTGAAGTATTAAGAGAAGTAGGGGTAGTTTAAGCATAGTTAGGGTAGATCGACATATACTAAAGATGATAAATCATTTGGATTGGGTGCTGCAAAAATCAACCCTTCATAGTAGTTAAAAAATAAGGGTAATTGTTGGATGTAAGGGCTATTTACAGAATTAAGGAGAGGATTAAAACGAAGGACTATTTTTATGTATTAAGAGAAGCAGGGGTAGTTTAAGCATAGTAGCGGGTAGATCGACAAATATGAAAGATTATGAATCATTTGAATTGGGTGCTGCAAAAACCAACCCTTCACAGTAGTTAAAAAATAAGGGTAATTGTTGGAAGTACGGGCTATTTAGAGAATTAGGGATATGAATAAAAAGAAGGGTTATTTAGAGAATTAGGGATAGGATTAAAAAGAAGGTCTATTTTGAACAATTAAGAGAAGTAGGCATAGTTTAAGCGTAGTAGGGGTATATCGATATATATGAAAGATGATGAATCGTTTGGATTGGGTACTGTAAAAACCAACAAATCACAGTAGTTAAAAAATAGAGGTAATTTTTGGAATTAAGGGCTATTTAGATAATTTGGGGTAGGATTAAAAAGATGGGTTGTTTTGAAGTATTAAGAGAAGTATGGGTTGTTTAAGCATAGTAGGGGTAGTTCGACAAATATGAAAGATGATGAATCGTTTGGATTGGGTGCTGCAAAAACCAATCCTTCAAAGTAGTTAAAAAATAGGAGTAATTTTGGGAAGGAAGAGCTATTTAGAGAATTAGGGGTTGGATTAAAAAGAAGGTGTAACACCCCATGTCCGTTAATGTCATTCACAAAGGGAATGCATTAACTTCCATGAAGCATTATAAGTAAATAGAACATAATATTACAAGACGGATACGTAAAGTAGTACTTGAAAAATTTTGTAACTTTATTACAGCATAGTTTGGTTACATCCTTCAAAATCACAATACCAAAACCCAGGCACACAAGTATCAGTCTTACACCAAAAGCCTTTAGAATGCATAATTTTAATACCATTATTCCAACGTAAACTGCCATAAGAAGGTAGAGTCAATGCCAAGCAATACTTCAAGCACTTCAAGCAGAGAGAATCTGAATCAAGCTCCTATGTTTCCACCCTGAGCACCTGGGGGGAAGAGAAAGAAAAAGAGGCGAAAACAAACGAGGTCAGACATAAAGTCTAGCGAGTCTAGTAACTTTCAGCATATAAACAGATAGTAGTATCATGACATGTAAATAAAGCTGGATGAGAGATTACAGCAACAAGAGTAGCAGGAATACTTAAGTTAAACAGAAGAAACAGAATGATATAGACCAAGATATGCTTCTTACCTATATTGTACTTCTCTGCACTTATACTTAGTATAATAGGATTAGGTGTTACCCTAATGTCTAAACTGAAACAGAAACAGAAACAAAATAATCTCTACAGAAACAGAATGCTAGTAATGGGCCTTTACCACCCCAACAGAGACAAAAGGTACAGAAACAGAATGTTAATAATGGGCCTTTACCACCCCAACTAATGGGCCTTTACCATCCTAACAGAGACGAATGGTACACCAACAGATTCATAAAGAACTAGGTGTACCATAAATTCTACCCCAAGCGATCAGCTACCTAATACAAAATACCCTGTGCCGGCCCCATAAGGGTGTATCATTCCCTAAAGTGGCAACCTATAGACACAGACCTATTTACAGATGTCATGGTGTTTTACATTGTAACACCCCATAATTTTAAAATAGGACATAAGAGATAATTAAAGAATAACTAATTATTAAAAGAAGAATTAAATGAAATGGGTTAGGCCACTGCGAGTTTACGTAAAACGGACGACTATGAAGAAGATATGGATGAACGAAGTTAGGTAGAAAAACTTGAAGTCGATCAGAATGCGCTGGCACACTTCACAATTGCACCAGTACAAAAATGCACTGGTGCACCTGCCAAGTGCGCCCATACTGATGCAGCATAGAATTTTGGAGTGTTCTGTGATGACATGTCTTCTTCTGAGTGGCCAGATGATGTGTATTTGAGCTGCGTGGTTCTGATGGACTCCTAGTTCATCTAAGGGTTCTAAATAATCCTCGACATCTATATATACGTAGCTAAACCTAAACCCAAACATCATAACCCTAAAACTATGGTGCCGTCATGATGCTCGTCTACGAGCTAGCCTAAGTGTAACACCCCGTACTTTCTATGAACGTATAAGTAACAAATCAGAGGATAATTAATTTTAAAATTAAGAATCAAGGGAAACGGGTTGCGCCATTTCGTTCGTCTCGGAATTCTGCTTGAGATAGAGTCCGAGTTCGCGTAAAACGGACTCAATATGAGGGAGATATGACCTCCGGAAGTTTCAGAATCAGTTTAAAATTCAAGCAGACAGAAACAGTTCAGAAACGAATTCAAAATTCAAAATCGGACCCAGATTGGGCTGGGCGGGAATTTTACCGCCCAAGACCCAGGTCGACTGGGTAGTCGACCTTGGAGTCGACCTCCCTGGTCGAACCTGGTGCGTGTGTATGCGATTTTGAGGGATGCGACGTGTTTGGATGGACCTGATGAGTTTTAGGGTTAATCTGAGGGCTTAAATGAGTTCCTACGCCTATAAATACATCCTAAGACCTAGCCTTCTCTACACACAATTATATTTTTCTTCTTCTCTGCCTCTGTTCTAAATAAAAATAAAAACGGCGTCGCTACTCTGCTGGAATCAAAATTAGAAGCTAATCAACATCAACCTAAGCAACTCAATTCAAGCTAGAGATTAAAGCTCCTACAATGATTCTACAACAAATTAAAGTTCTTTCTTTAATTCAACAAAGGCAAGTACAGTTATTTTCCGCTATAATCATTAATTCTGATTGTGACATGAATTGTAAATCTGAATCTTAGAATACATCTGTTCTGTTCTGTTTAGATCTATCTTATTTTTTATCTCTTCCCTCTTTCTATTCTATAGCCAGGCTACCACAAGCCTGAGCCAATCTCATAAGAGATTAACATACGCTAAAATGTTTGGGACAGTAAAATTAATGATGCATAAATTGGGCATGACCAATAGGTGACTAATTTGAGGAAAGAACATGGACTGTAGCTAGAACATGAATCCGAGACATATGGCTGGACATGTTATATTTGTAACACAAAGGGTATTGATCATATGACTTGAGATAAAGAGAATATGGCTTAGGTGTAAAGATTTACATTAAAGTAGGATATCTATTAAATGAAAATAAACACCTAAGTAAGGGATCTTTGGGATATATGACATACTCTGAAATCGATGGCTATATTTGGTGTAATTTATATGTGAATCTTTTATACTAGGCAAGTTGAACTAAATTGGGACATGTAAATTATGAACATAACCTATGACATGCAAACTCAATGCAACGTGGGGTATATGATCATAGTGTGAATCATGACAACTATTTAGGCATGTAAACTTAGGCCAAATTTATAACTAGGCAAGATATGTTTGTGAAACTTTAAGGAATGATTAAATCTGATATATTTGCCTAATTTGCTAGTTCTGCTATATTTGCCTAATCTGCTAGTCCTGTTATATTGCCTAATCTGCTAAATCTGTCATCTGCTAAGTCTGTTGAAAATGCCAAATCTGCTAAACTAAATCTGTTGAGATGCCTAATCTTTTATCTGCTAAATCTGCTAGTTTGCTTAATCTGCTAAATCCGTTAAGTCGCCTAAAACTGTTATCTGCTATATCTGTTAAGTTGATATATTTAGTCTTTTATTGTCATTAGTTATGAATAATTGACATGTATATTAGGCGTGGGTATACATAGTAAATCATTAATTAACTGGCCGCAAAGATAAACATGGCTAACTCGAGGTTAGAATGAGTTTGCGGCGTAATTCTACCCGGAACAGCCCGACAAATTCCAGTGGTCGCCAAAAATAGGTTCTAAAGTGAGAAGTTAGTCATAACGTGCTTGAAACACGAGGTTAGACTCAGCTTGCGACAGAAATCTGCCCGGAACCAACCGGCCTAACCAGTAGCCGCAAACTGTCAGTCTAATGTGAGAGGTCTGGGCCTTAATATTTAATTAATGAAAATATGAGATGATATGACGTCTAAAACGTGTTGGTTGGGTAAGATTAAACCAATTGGACCAGTGAATCTGATAAACCTGTTTCGTGAATATGTAAGCCCAATACAAAGTTAGACAATCTGTAACCGGTTAATCTCTAACCAGTAAATATGTATGTCTGTTAATCTGTGAACTAGTTGAACTAAACTCTGTATGTCTGAAACTTGTAAACAAGTTAATTTGAAATCTGTTAGTCTGGGGACACAAGGTTAGGAGGGGAATTACTTGGTCATCTGTTGTTTGGGACCCAAATTAGTCAGTAACACTTTCTGGTATCAAAACATTGACCCAACAGTAGGTAGGGTCCGGGCACGCTTACTGAACTAATTATAAGTGGTTCATTCTGATAATGGCGAGGGGTGTTGATGGTGCGTTCCAACCCGGTCATGTGCGTGCATGGATCCCAGTCTGCCTCTGAGGATGTAAGACGCCGTGACATCTGTAAATAGGCCTGTGCCAATTGGTTGTCACTTTAGGGAGTGATACACCCTGCTGTGCGGCCGACACCGGGTATTTATGTATTAGGGAACCGATCGCTTGGGGTAGGGTTTTAGGGTACACTTAGTTCTGTCTATTTCTGTTGGTACCGTCTGTCTCTGATGGGTGGCAACACCCGTCTGTTTCTGCGTGGTGCCGTCTGTTCGGGTGGAAAAGGCCCAATCACTAGTGTACACCTAGTTCTACATTCTGTTTCCGTAGGGATTAATCTGTTCTGCTTCCGTCTGTTTCTGTTCGGGTGGTAAAGGCCCATTACTACTAGCATTCTCTTCTGTGGAAATTATTCTGTACGTGTTTCTATTTCAGTTTAGACATTAGGGTGTTACCTAATTCTGTTATACTAGTATTAGTGTAGAGAAGTGTAAATAAATAGCTTATGTCATTCTGTTCTTCTGTAATATCTGTTACATCTGTTACTGTTATCTCTCATCCAGTTTTATTTTCATGTCATGTTATTATTATCTTTTCATAACTGAAAATCACTGGACTTGCCAAACTTTAGGTCTGACCTTGCTTGTTTTCACCCCTTTTATTCCGTTTCCCCCCAGGTTATCCAAGGAGGGAACACTTTAGCTTGATCCGGATTCCTTCTGCTTGAAGTGCTTAAAGTATGGCTTGGCTCTGTATAGCTTCCGTTCTGTGGGGATTATGATTTTAAAGTTCTGTACTCTGATGGATTTTGAACAATAGGTTCTAATGTGAGAAGTTAGTCATAACTTGCTTGAATCCCGAGGTTAGACTCATCTTCCGACAGAAATCTGCCCGGAACCAACCGGCCTAACCAGTAGCCGCAAACTGTCAGTCTAATGTGAGAGGTCTGGGCATTAATATTTAATTAATGAAAATCTGAGATAAATATGATGTCTAAAACGTGTTGGGTGGGTAAGATTAAACCAATTGGACCAGTGAATCTAATAAACTTGTTTCGTGAATCTGTAGGCCCAATACAAAGTTAGACAATCTGTAACCGGTTAATCTGTAACCAGTAAATCTGTAATTCTGTTAATCTATGAACTAGTTGAACTAAACTCTGTATGTCTGAAACTTGTAAACAAGTTAATCTGAAATATGTTAGTCTGGGGACATAAGGTTAGGAGGGGAATTACTTGTGTCATCTGTTTTTTGGGACCCATATTCGTCAGTAACCCTTTCTTGTATCAAAACTTTGACCCAACAGTTGGTAGTGTCCGGGCACGCTTACTGAATCAATTATAAGTGGTTCATTCTGATAATGGCGAGGAGTGTTGATGATGCGTTCCAACCGGGTCATGTGCGTGCATGGATCCCAGTCTGCCTCTGAGGACGTAAGACGCCATGACATCTGTAAATAGGCCTGTGCCAATGGGTTGTCACTTTAGGGAGTGATACACCCTCCCGTGGGGCCGACACAGGGTATTTATGTATTACGGAGCCGATCGCTTGGGGTAGGGTTTTAGGGTACACTTACTTCTGTCTATTTTTGTTGGTATAGTCTGTCTCTGTTGGGTGGCAACACCCGTCTGTTTCTCCGTGGTACCGTCTGTTCGGGTGGAAAAGGCCCAATTAGTAGTGTACACCTAGTTCTACATTCTGTTTCCGTAGGGATTAATCTGTTCTGCTTCTGTCTGTTTCTGTTCGGGTGGTAATGGCCCACTACTATAATTCTCTTCTGCGGAAATTATTCTATACCCGTTTCTGTTTCAGTTTAGACATTAGGGTGATACATTCTGTTATACTAGTATTAGTGCAGAGAAGTGTAAAGAAATAGCTTATGTTATTCTGTTCTTCTGTAATATCCGTTACATATGTTACTGTTATCTCTCATCCAGTTTTATTTTCATGTCATGTTATTATTTTCTGCTCATAACTGAAAATCACTGGACTTGCCAGACTTTATGTCTGACCTTGCTTGTTTTCGCCCCTTTTTCTTCCGTTCCCCCCCCCCAGGTTATCCAAGGAGGGAATACTTTAGCTTGATCCGGATTCCTTCTGCTTGAAGTGCTTAAAGTATGGCTTGGCTCTGTATAGCTTCTGTTCTGTGTGGATTATGATTTTAAAGTTTTGTACTCTGATGGCTTTTGAACAAGGCTGATATATATGTACTTGAGTTTTTGGGAAAGTTGTAACCAAACTGATTTCTGTCCACTGCAATAAAGTTATAAAGTTTTTCAAGTACTATTTTTATATCTGTCTTGTAATATTCTGTTCTATTTACTAAAATGCTCCATCAAAGCTAAGGCATTCCCTTTGTGAGGGACCTTAACAGAGGTGGGGTGTTACACTTGGTATCAGAGCTAAAGGTTACCAGATTAAATAAAAGTTTTTGAAAGCTATTTTCAAAAAGGTTTTAAAAGGAAGTATTTTCGAAAGTAAAGCCTATTTTTGAAAAACATAATCCCCAAGAGTCATATATCTTACCTTTAGTCCTTTTTGTAATTGAATCTTTCCTTTTTCGTTTCAGCATGTCTTAAGCATCTGAGATACCAGAGGGTGTTCATGTACCCGGTTGGTTTCATCAATATCTTGAGGCTAGGACCGCCGCCGCAGGTCCAGCAAATGATCCCCCTCCTCCACCCCCTCCTCGTGCAATTACTTTCTCATAGATCTATTGAGATTTTAGGGCCTTGGGTGGAAAGGATTTCAAGGGAACTGAAACATTCATAGAAGAGAGGAACTGGCTCAAAGAAACCAAGGATCTATTCGTTATCTTCAAGGTGGACGTTAGGCAGAAGGTACAGTTGGCGGTATGGCTGCTCGAAGACGAAGCTTCCTACTGGTGGGAAGTCACTAACGCCGAGAGGCCGGTTGAGACATGGATGGATTTCAGAACAAGGTTCGAGACAAAATTTCTCTCACAAGCTGAACGAAGTTTACAATTGGAAAAATTCTTATCTCTTAAGCAAGGAAGTATAACGGACAAGGAATACGTCAACCAGTTCAACCAACTAGCTAGGTTCGGATTGGATTTAGTCAACACTCAGCATAAAAAGGCTCTCCACTTTGTTAAAGGATTGAACGAGCCACTGCACAGCCTAGCCATGACCCATGTACCCATGGGAGCGACTTACGAGAAACTGATGGACATGGCACTACTGCACGAGGAAAACATGGGCCCGAAAGAGACAAAGAAGGAAGAACCACTGAATAAGAAAGCATGGCCCAAAAAGGAAACACAAAGGAAGGATGAGAAGTATGTAGATAAGAAGGGGAAAAAGTGCTTTACTTGTGGGAGCTCAACTCATTTGAACACGGATTGCAGAAAAAGGAAGGGCACTTGCTTCAACTGTCGAGAGATGGGACACTTCACTAGGGACCGCCCGAAGAAATGTGGGCAAGGAGGGCAGGCGAACACTCTTGATACTAGTGGCTAGGATAGAAATAGGAAAATTCCTATAGTAGGTTCAATTTCTTTATCTGGTTATGGAGTTAAGACTCTTTCTGATTCTGGTATTTTGATTTTATAATCGATACTCTACACTTTAATACTAGTATTATTTCTGATTCCACTGTAGACTCTAACACATAAGGGTTATGACTCATCTGTTGCGAAAGATTGGGGTTTAAGAGATATCTGTGTTAGGCGTCAAGTAGGACGCATACATTCTCGGTTTTATCATGCTTAGTTCAGTAAGTTGATTTGTACCAGTAGTCTGTAAACATCTGAATATCTCTGATAAGGTTAATATTTCCAGTTGTAACATTATCTAAAGAGGGTAATCCTATGGGTGTCAAATTGATGTTTGTTTCGGTCTTCGGGGCCGATACTTAGGACCCATGTCTAATGGGAACCAAGTTTTTGTTTTATCTATATTCGATTCCATCATTCGACTGTATCCTATCGATCGAATCTTCGAACTTTATGCAGAAACTAATGGGTGTAAACATGTGTTTGAGACATGTTATGTTTGATGGTTGCAAGTGGATGCAAGTGGTTGCTAGTGGTTGCTCGTGGATGCAAATACACAACTAGGCACTAGATCGGATCGAAAATACTCTCATACTGCATATGGATGTGTGAGCATTTTCAATTTTTGTGGATGCAAAATGATTGACTCAGCACATGGATGTTGCATATGTCTGAATCGTTGTGCACTCATATAGAAATGGTATGTATCAAATAGGAAAATTTGCATACATGTTGGACTCATGGCACTGGCATAATTCGCATTAAGGAGGTCAACTGAATCAGTTGACTGCCTGATCTTTGCAATAGATAAGGAACATGTACAGACACCTTTGCATATTTTCATACAACATTAGAAGTTTCTAAGGACAATGGACGCCAGTGATTGATGATTGAGTAGATGGATGTTGGATGGTAGGACACATTCTTCTTAACTTAAAGACTTCGGGGACGAAGTCCTTTAAGGAGGGGAGAATGTAACACCCCGTACTTTCTGTGAACGTATAAGTAACAAATCAGAGGATAATTAATTTTTAAATTAAGAATCAAGGGAAACGGGATGCGCCATTTCGTTCGTCTCGGAATTCCGCTTGTGATAGAGTCCGAGTTTGCGTAAAAACGGACTCCGTATGACGAAGATATGACCTCCGGAAGTTTCAGAATTCAGTTTAAAATTCAAGTTGACAGAAACAGTTCAGAAACGAGTTCAAAATTCAAAATCGGACCCAGATTGGGCTGGGCTGGAATTTTCCCGCCCAAGACTCAGGTCGACTGGGTAGTCGACCTGGGGGTCGACCTCCATGGTCGAACCTGGTGCGTGTGTGTGCGATTTTGAGGGCTGTGACGTGTTTGGAC
This sequence comes from Allium sativum, assembly GCA_030737875.1. NCBI lineage: Eukaryota > Viridiplantae > Streptophyta > Magnoliopsida > Asparagales > Amaryllidaceae > Allium > Allium sativum. The sequence goes on along the minus strand of CM060924.1, from coordinate 255,983,835 downwards.
GGACCTAATGAGTTTTAGGGTTAATCTGAGGGCCTAAATGAGTTCCTATGCCTATAAATACATCCTAAGACCTAGCCTTCTCTACACAAAATTCTATTCTGCTTCTTCTCTGCCTCCGTTCTAAATAAAAATAAAAATGGCGTCGCTACTCTGCTGGAATCAAAACTAGAAGCTAATGAACATCAACCTAAGCAACTCAATTCAAGCTAGAGATTAAAGCTCCTACAACGATTCTACAACAAATTAAAGTTCTTTCCTTAATCCAACCAAGGCAAGTATAGTTATTTTCCGCTATAAACGTTAATTATGATTCTGACATGAATTGTAAATCTGAATCTGAGATTATATCTATTTTGTTCTGTTTTGATATATCTTATTTTGTATCTCTTTCCTCTTTCTGTTCTATAGCCAGGCTACCACGAGCCTGAACTAATCTCATAAGAGATTAATATACGCTAAAATGTTTGGGACAGTAAAATGAATGATGCATAAATTGGGCATGACCAATAGGTGATTAATTTGAGGAAAGAACATGGACTGTAGCTAGAACATGAATCTGAGACATATGACTGGACATGTTTTATTTGTAACACAAAGGGTATTGACCATATGACTTGAGATAAAGAGAATATGGCTTAGGTGTAAAGATTTACAATAAAGTAGGATATCTATTAAATGAAAATAAACACCTAAGTAAGGGATCTTTGGGATATATGACATGCATTGAAATCGATGGCTACATTTGGTATAATTTATATGTGAATCTTTTGTACTAGGCAAGTTGAACTAAATTGGGACATGTAAATTATGACCATAACCTGTGACATGCAAACTCAATGCAACGTGGGGTATATGATCATAGTGTGAATCTTGAAAACTATTTAGGCATGTAAACTTAGGCCAAATTTATAATTAGGCAAGATATGTTTGTGAAACTTTAAGGAATGATTAAATCTGATACATTTGCCTAATTTGCTAGTTCAGCTATATATGCCTAATCTGCTAGTCCTGTTATATTACTTAATCTGCTAAATCTGTCATCTGCTTAGTCTGTTGAAAATGCCAAATCTGCTAAACTAAATCTGTTGAGATGCCAAATCTGTTATCTGCTAAATTTGCTAGTTTGCTTAATTTGCTAAATCTGTTAAGTCGCCTAAACCTGTTTTCTGCTATATCAGTTAAGTTGATATATTCAGTCTGTTATTGTCATCAGTTATGAATAATTGACATGTATATTACGCGTGGGTATACATAGTAAATCATTAATTAACTGGCCGCAAAGATAAACATGGCTAACTCGAGGTTAGAATGAGTTTGCGACGTAATTCTGCCCGGAACCGCCCGGCATATTCCAGTGGCCGCAAACAATAGGTTCTAATGTGAGAAGTTAGTCATAACGTGCTTGAAACCCGAGGTTAGACTCAGCTTGCAACAGAAATCTGCCCGGAACCAACCGGCCTAACTAGTAGCCGCAAACTATCAGTCTAATGTGAGAGGTCTGGGCATTAATATTTAGTTAATGAAAATCTGAGATAAATATGACGTCTAAAACGTGTTGGGTGGGTAAGATTAAACCAATTGGACCAGTGAATCTGATAAACCTATTTCGTGAATCTGTAGGCCCAATACAAAGTTAGACAATCTGTAACTGGTTAATCAGTAACAAGTAAATCTGTAAGTCTGTTAATCTGTGAACTAGTTAAACTAAACTCTGTATGTCTGAAACTTGTAAACAAGTTAATTTGAAATCTGTTAGTCCGGGTACACAAGGTTAGGAGGGGAATTACTTGTGTCATCTGTTGTTTGGGACCCATATTAGTAAGTAACCCTTTCTGGTATCAAAACTTTGACCCAACAGTAGGTAGGGTCCGAGCACGCTTACTGAACTAATTATAAGTGGTTCATTCTGATAATGGCGAGGGGTGTTGATGGTGCGTTCCAACCGGGTCATGTGCGTGCTTGGATCCCGGTCTGCCTCTGAGGATGTAAGACGCCGTGACATCTGTAAATAGACCTGTGCCAATTGGTTGTCACTTTAGGGAGTGATACACCCTACTGTGGGGCCGACACAGGGTATTTATGTATTAGGGAGCTGATCGCTTGGGGTAGGGTTTTAGGGTACACTTAGTTCTGTCTGTTTCTGTTGGTACCGTCTGTCTCTGTTGGGTGGCAACACCCATCTGTTTCTGCGTGGTACCGTCTGTTCGGGTGGAAAAGGCCCAATCACTATTGTACACCTAGTTCTACATTCTATTTCCGTAGGGATTAATCTATTCTGCTTCTGTCTGTTTCTGTTCGGGTGGTAAAGGCCCATTACTAGCATTCTCTTCTGTGCAAATTATTCTGTACCCGTTTCTGTTTCAGTTTAGACATTAGGGTGATACCTAATTCTGTTATACTAGTATTAGTGCAGAGAAGTGTAAAGAAATAGCTTATGTCATTCTGTTCTTCTGTAATATCCGTTACATCTTTTACTGTTATCTCTCATCCAGTTTTATTTTCATGTCATGTTATTATTATATGTTCATAACTGAAAATCACTGGACTTGCCAGACTTTATGTCTGACCTTGCTTGTTTTTGCCCCTTTTTCTTCCATTTCCCCTCCAGGTTATCCAAGGAGGGAATACTTTAGCTTGATCCGGATTCCTTCTTCTTGAAGAGCTTAAAGTATGGCTTGGCTCTATATAGTTTCCGTTCTGTGGGGATTATGATTTTAAAGTTTTGTACTCTGATGGGTTTTGAACAAGGCTGATATATATGTACTTGAGTTTTTGGTAAATTTGTAACCAAAATGATTTATGTCCGCTGCAATAAAGTTATAAAGTTTTTCAAGTACTATTTATATATATATCTTGTAATATTCTGTTCTGTTTACTAAAATGCTCCATCAAAGTTAAGGCATTCCCTTTGTGAGTGACCTTAACAGAGGTGGGGTGTTGCACTAAGCCTCCATTCATTCTCTCCAAACTAGAAAATCAAATCCAAACTAGTAATCGACTAAGAGGAACATCAAATCAAATCAAAATTAGAAGAAAAAATAGTCTACTTTAAGGGAGAGCTATTCAGTTTTAGAATACAGATCCCAGAATTCAAGACCGTTCTATAATTTGTAAGTTCACGTTACTTTCCGAAATAAAAGTTAATCGTGATTATGATATTGAGCCAAATCTCATAAAAGATGAACGTACGTTGGATATAAAATTGGGCATAATATATGATTTGGACATGACCAGCACTAAGATTTGGCAAAAAGAATTAAATTGTGTATAATTGGGCATAATTGAGTTGTAACTGATTTGAGGACATAACACATGTTGTATTCAAAAAATAAAGTGTATCGAACATATGACTTGAGATTTGAGGCATAAACAATTGGACATATGACCTGGGATTTGAGGCATAAAGTATCATACATATGACTTGAGACTTGAGATAAAGTATTGGACTTATGACTTGGGATATGGGGCGTAAATTGAACTGTAAATATAAGGCATAGTACATGTTGTGGTTTAAGATCTAAAAATTGGGGCATATATATATATATATATATATATATATATATATATATATATATAAAATAGTTTATGATTTGGAAAAATAAGATTAGTGTGTATTGTGATGTACGGCTTAGGCATGATAACAAGATTTGCCATTATTTTGTAATCAGTTACTTTCTTTTTAGATTTGAACACCAAAATCTAATTGTGACATGTAACAGAATGGATACGAGAATATGCCGGATGTAAGCTATCCTTTCATTGAAATCTGTGCTTGAGTATATATATATCATTGTGAATTATTTTTGACTATGAAACTGGTCCAATCATATTTATCGTTGTTGTATATCGGAATTGTAACCCTTTTTAAGTTCATGATATAATCATATCTATATGCATGCGATGGATTGCATGCAAAACTTGTCTTTTTTAGTGCATTAAGTTTATTGGACCAATAGTTCTTATCATCGTATGACTATGCCTATCCTTAAGATGTTCCATCTTGCTTCTCCCCTTATTTTATGAACCTTGGGTTGAATCCCGAAATACGTAAGTTATGAATGTAGTGGTAATTGGGTATAACATGGAATTGACATTATTTGGCATAATTTGGAACATGTTGGATGACATGACTGTTAAGATGCAATTTGGGGTGATTTGACTTGAATTATGGAATATGTAACTTGAAATATTGAACCTAGAATTGGCATGAACAACAAAGTATGAAATTGGCATATAAATCAAATTTTGGGCAAAATTGTTATTGTTGCGAATTTGGGGTAACTTGAGCATTAAATCTAGATTAGGCTTAAAATGTAACATGACTAGTTTTGGTGAATTTGTTAATTAGCATGTAAAATCAAGATTTTGGTATATAGGATAAATGTGAAGGTTAAAGATGAACATGCCTAACCCGAGGTTAGATTGAGTTGTGGTGTAAAACTGCCCGGAACCGCCCGGCACATCCAGTAACCACAACAACACCTATCTAATGTGAGAGGTTAGTCCATCATGCCCAAGAAAAACCCCAGGTTAGATTGAGTTGTGGTGTAAAACTGCCTGGAACTGCCTAGCACATCCAGTAACCGCAACAACACATAACTAATGTGAGAGGTTGGTGCATTAATAGATCAATTAATGCAAATAAACAAGATGAATGACTAGGGTTAAGTTCAAAGGAACACTTAACCAATATAACAAGATGAATCACTAGGGTTAAGTTAATAGGAAATACTTAACCCGTATAGCATGATGAATGGGTAGGGTTAAATAATAAGAAACACTCAACCAATATAACTTGATTTGTGGTAAGGTTAAGTTAAAACAAGAGGGCAACACTTAACCAATATAACTTGATTTATGGTAGGGTTAAGTTGACACAAGAAGCCAACACTTAACGAAAGTAACATGACAAGTAGGTAGGTTAAGTTAACTTGAATTGATTGATGACGCTTAACCAATACAACATGATGAACACGGGGGGTTAAGTTAACAAGAAAACACTTAACCAATGTAACCTGATAAATGAACGGGGTTAAGTTAATAAGAAACACTTAAGCAACATGACACGATGAATGGGTGGGTTAAGTTAACATAACTGGACAAAACTTAACCAATGTGACATAATGTGTGGGAGGGTTAAGTACATATCGGGTTGGTGGGTAATATTAGTAAATATAGGCCTAAAAACTTAACTGTGAAATAAACATGCTTGAATCAATGGAAGGGTTATGTACATCTCGTGTAGGTGGGTAATATTAATACATATAGGAGCACAAACTTAACCATTAAATAAACATGCTTGAATCGATGGGAGGGTTACGTATGTCTCGTTTAGGTGGGTAATATTAGTACGTATAGGCCCACAAACTTAAACGTTAAGTAAACATGCTGGAATTTGTCGGAGGGTTAAGTACATCTCGTGTAGGTAGGTAATATTTGTATATATAGGCCCACAAAACTTAACCAACAGGAAACACTAGTAATGGGGACCCATTTTAGCTGTAACCCACATAGATGTATCATGGTACCCTGAAACTAGGCAGGGTGGTGCATGATTACTGGGCTGATTATAAGTGATCAAAAACAGCGGTAGGTGGTACGTCAGTGTAGGTTCCGACCGTTTACGGGCATGCACGTACTCCGGAGTTGGAAAACGCTAGCACTGGGTACTAGTAGTAATACACTGTGCATCTTGAATCATGTCGGGTCGCTATCATAAGGACTGATACACCCTATGGTTGGGCCAACACAGGTATCTACATGCAAGAAAGGGCCGATTGACACAAACACAAGAGAAATTAATACAAGTAGGGAGCCAATCGATAGGGTAGTATGGGTACAACTAACATATTCATGGCAATTAGGCAGATTGAGTTGGAATCCTCACTATAGATGTACACCTGAAGGCTACCACAATTACGGGGATTGGGATCACGTTATCATTTTATACATATTACTAGTTAGGACACTAGTTAGGTGGTGTAGAGATAGATATAGAAATCAGAACAACAAAGTAGTTGCGAAGCAGAAAAAGAGTAGAAGCGCATTCAGTTTATCTTACCTTATCATACCTTATACTTATCATATGTTATCATGTTATCCTTGTTCTCACGGTATTGTCCTATATTCAGTTTATTCATATCACGATGCTTTTGCCTGTTTATATGCTGAAAGTCACTGGACTTACAAGTCTCATGTCTGACCTAGTTTTGTTTTCCCTCTTTTCTTTTGTTTCCCCCCAGGTTCGTAGGGAGAAAATTTTACCACTTAGCTCTGTTTTCCTTCCAAGCTCGAAGATAGTCGACGTATTGCGTTGGACTCTCTCTCCCACTGCTAGGACTGGTTCATGCTTTATTGGGGAATATCATTGTTTTCTTTTATGCTTCTTTTATATTTGGAAGTTTTTAGATATAGACAGAAGTTCTATGTATTACTTTTAAGTACGATTGAGACAACTGTTGTAAAAGCTTGACTGAATCATATTTTTTATAAAACGACTTTATTTTCCGCTGCTTTATTTATCTGTCTTGTAATTTATCTGCATCTTTTACCTAAAATGCTCCACCAAAGTAAAGGCAATCCCTTTGTGAGTGACCTTAACAGAGATGGGGTGTTTCACTTGGTATCAGAGCTGAAGGTTACTGGATCAGATAAAAGATTTGAAAATTTATTTTCAAAACGGTTTTAAAAGAAGCAACTTCAAAAGAAAAGTTTTGTTTTAAAGGCATATTCCCCAAAGCCATATGCGTTATCTTTTGATCCTCTATTTTAATCCATGTTTCCTTCTTTCCTGAGTCTCAGGGGCTGCTGGCTTTCTGGGAGGTAACCTCATCGCGGCATGGCTCCGTAGGCTCGACGAGACTACGACACCTGTCAAAGGGCAAATATGTGCCAAACTTCCATCAATAGCCGCTGTAGTTTCACCTACGGCTAATTTTCTTTTGAGCTTTGTAGGATTTTCCATGCGATGGAAGCAGCTTTCGAGAGACTAATCAACGTGTTACACAAGGATAGCAAAGATGAGAATGAGTGAGTTTGGCTAAAGAGCACAACCCAAGGATGAAGAACTCATGGATGTAGACTTGGTTCACAATGGAGTTAAAAAGGAAGGAATAGTAAAACCTAAAACAAGAGGAAGTATCTTTATTATGGTATAACTGATCATATAATTAAGGACAAGGGCAAGAACAAAGGATAGGATTTTCCGGAAGGCAAGTGCATGCTCTCAGCGCCAGCATACCTGAGAGAGAGGTAGTAAAGCTTCGGTAGAAAAAGTTTAGTTTTCCATGGATCATCCTGTTAGTACTCTTTGGATTTTGCCGCTTCACATTCTTTTATATCTTCTTCCATAGTTGAGTCTCTGCACCCTAGAGCTTGTATAGTAAAGGATCCCATTATTGTCTCAAATCCAATTGGTGGTTCGGCTCAATTATCTTTGGTTTGTAAGGATTTGAGATACTTACGTTTTAGGGTTTCTAGCGCTATAGGTTGATTCTAGGCATGGATTGATTAACTAGTAATTGTGGAAAGGAGGGTAGTTAGACATTCGACTTGCCTCGGGAATAACCTCAAAATTTCGTGTGATCCTAAGGGATCAGTTTGTCTTAGCTATCTAGAATCACTTTACGTATTTATCGATGATTTTTTATCCGTTGGAGTAGTCCATGAGTACGCATATATTTTTTATTAAGGTTGGGGTTTGTCCCATAAATGGGAGGTTGACTACCACATATATCTAGATGACAATGCAAAGCCAATTATGCGGTCAATGATAGTTTTGGAGCAATATTGGCGAGGATAGTCAGAGTCAGTTAAGTGCTCAATTTTTTGGTTGTTTTGCTAGTATCATCTCACATAAATCGTCCAAACTCGGAGGAGGTATTCCTTGCGAAATTGTCTGATATTTGTTTAGGCCTTCGGGGCATGTACCTGAGGGATGCCAAGTTCGACTAGGATGGTTTGTGTGAGAGATTTCGACCCTCAGAACTGTGACATGATGGATAAGCTAAATAGAAGAGAGACCTCTAATCATCTTAGTATATACACTTGGTATCATGGTTAACATATATTTATCTTGGAAAGATAGTTCGACTACATTGGATACCCTCTAGCGTTGTAAGTTATCGAGGTCCTATCTTTACTAGTGGGTTTTGGAATTGGAGGTCAAGAAGCTTCGCAGTCGTGAAGTTAAATTAGTTAAGGTACGGTGGAGTGAAGCTCAAGAAGATGCAACTTAGAAGACTGAAGACAAGATACGCGCATCATACCCTTTTTGAGGGTATATCTTTGATTCCTCTTCTTCTGTAAAGTTTATTTGCCTGCTAGTCTTTATCTTTTAAGTACATTCTCTCGGTCCTATCCTTGTTCCTTAGGTAGAAGCCAATGGATGTAAACATGTATTTGAGACATGTTATGTTTGGTGGATGCAAGTGGTTGCAAGTGTTTGCTAGTGTTCGCTCGTGGATGCATATAAACACATTAGGCACTAGATCGGCTTAGTCAATTTCATATTGCATATGCATGAGTGAATTTTTATACATATGAATTGAAACTTGATGTGTTATCATATGGATGTTGCATTTTTATGAATGATTGTGCACTCATGTAGAAGTTATAAAGTACGATTAGGAATAATTGCATAGATGATGGACTCATGGCACTGACATGATTCGCATTAAGGAGGTCAACCGAATCAGTAGACCGCCTGATTTTGCATTTGGATTAGGACATATACACACACTATGCTTATGTTCATGAAAAACATTAGAAACCTTTTTAAGGACAATGGATGCCTGTGATTGAATGGTTGAGTAGATGGATGTTAGATGGTAGGATATACATTCTTCTTAACTTCAAGATTTTGGCGACGAAATCCCTTAAGTAAGGGGGAATGTAACACCCCGTAATTTTAAAACAAGACATAAGTGATAATTAAAGAATAACTAAATATTAAAGGAAGAATTAAATGAAACGGATTACGTGATTACATATGTCTCGGAATTCTGCTTGAGATAGAGTCTGAGTTTGCGTAAAACGAATACCATATGAAGAAGATATGGACGAATGAAGTTTGGCAGAAAAACCAGAAGTCGACCAGAATGCACTGGCGCACTTCATAAGTGCGCCAGTACAAAAATGCACTGGAGCACCTGCTAAGTGCGCCCATATTGATCCAATACAGAATTCTGGAGTGTTCTGTGATGATGTGTCTTCTTTTGAGTGGCCGGATTATGTGTATTTGAGTTGGGTGGTTCTAATGGACTACTAGTTCATCTAAGGGCTCTAAATAATCCTAAATATATATATATATACATAGCTAAACTTAAACCATAACATCATAACCCTAAAACTATGGTGCCATCATGATCTTCGTCTACAAGCTAGCATAAGCCTCCATTCATTCTCTCCAGACTAGAAAATCAAATTCAAACTAGTAACCGATTAAGAGGAACATCAAATCAAATCTAAATTAGAAGAACAAATAGTCTACTACAAGGGAGAGCTATTTAGTTTCAGAATACAGATCCTAAAATTCAAGGCCGTTCTGTAATTTGTAAGTTCACGTTACTTTCAGCAATAAATGTTAATTTTGATTATGACATTGTAATAAATCTGGATCTGAGATTATGCCTGTCTTTCTATATCCTTTGGATCTATCTCATTGATAAAATTATTTCCGTTTTTCGTCCCTTCTTTCCTTCTTTCCTTTTTGTTTTACAGCTAGGCTACTGCGAGCCTGAGCCGAATCTCATAAGTGACAAACGTACGTTGGAAATAAAATTGAGCATAATATATGATTTGGACATGACGAGCGCTAAAATTTGGGAAAAAGAATTAAATTGTGTATAATTGGGCATAATTGAGTTGTAACTGATTTGAGGACATAACACATGTTGTATTCAAAACATAAAGTTTATCGAACATATGACTCGAGATTTGAGGCACAAAGTATTGGACATATGACTTGGGATTTGAGGCATAAAGTATTGGACATATGACTTGAGATTTGAGACATAAAGTATTGGACATATGACTTGGTATTTGGGGCGTAAATTGAACTGTAAATATAATGCATAGTACATGTTGTGGTTTAAGATCTAAAAATTGGGGAATATATATATAATAGTTTATGATTTGGAAAAAGAATATTATTGTGTATAGTGATGTTTGGCTTAGGCATGAAAACAAGATTTGCCTTAGTTTTGTAATCAGTTACTTTTTTTTAGATTTGAACACCTAAATCTAATTGTGACATGTAATAAAATGGATATGAGAATATGCCTGATGTAAGCGATCCTTTCATTGAAATCTGTGCTTGAGTGTGTGTATATATATCTTTGGAAATCATTTTTGACTATGAAACTGGTCCAACCATATTTATTCTTGTTGTATATCGGAATTGTAACCTTTTTCAAGTTCATGATATAATCATATTTGTATGCCTGCGATGGATTCCACGCAAAACTTGTCTTTTTTAGTACATCAAGTTTTATTGGACCAACAGTTCTTATCATCATATGACTATGCCTATCCTTACGATGTTCCATCTTGCTTCTCCCCTTATTTTATGAACCTTGGGATGAATCTCGAAATATGTACTTTATGAATGCGGGGGTAATTGGGTATAACATGGAATTGACATTATTTGGCATAATTTGGAACATGTAATATGGCATGATTGTTTAGATGCAATTTGGGGTAATTTGACACGAATTATGGAATATGTAATGTGTCATATTAAACCTAGAATTGGCATAAATGACAAAGTATGAAATGGGCATATAAATCAAGTTTTGGGCAAAATTGTTATTGTTCCGAGCTTGGGGTAACTTGAGCATTAAATCTAGATTGAGTGTAAAATGTAACTTGACTAGTTTTGGTGAATTTGGTAATTTGCCTGTAAAATCAAGATTTGTCTCTTTAGGGTAAATGTTAAGATTAAAGATGAACATGCCCAACCCGAGGTTAGATTTAGTTGTGGTGTAAAACTGCCCGGAACCGCCCGACACATCCAGTAACCACAACAACACCTATCTAATGCGAGAGGTTAGTGCATCATGCCCAAGAAAAACCCTAGGTTAGATTGAATTGTTGTGTAAAACTGCCCGGAACCGCCCGGCACATCTAGTAACTACAACCACACATATCTAATGTGAGAGGTTGGTGCATTAATAAATCAATTAATGCTAATGAACAAGATGAATGACTAAGGATAAGTTAATAGGAACACTTAACCAGTATAACAAGATGAATGACTAGGGTTAAGTTAATATGAAACAATTTACTGGTACAACATGATGAATGGGTAGGGTCAAGTAATAACAAACACTTAAGCAATATAACTTGTTTTGTGGTAAGGTTAAGTTAAAACAAGAGGGCAACACTTAACCAATATAACTTGATTTGTGGTAGGGTTAAGTTGACAAAAGAAGCCAACACATAACCAAAGTAACATGACAAGTAGGTGGGTTAAGTTAACTTGAATTGATTGATGACGCTTAACCAGTACAACATGATGAACACATGGGGTTAAGTTAACAAGAAAACACTTAACCAATATAACTTGATAAACGAACGGGGTTAAGTTAATAAGAAACACTTAACCAACATGACACGATGAATGGGTGGTTTAATTTAACAAGAATGGACAACATTTAACCAATATGACATAATGTGTGGGAGGGTTAAGTACATATTAGGTAGGTGGATAATATTAGTAAATATAGGCCCACAAACTTAACTGTTAAATAAACATGCTTGAATCGATGGAAGGGTTAAGTACATCTCGTGTAGGTGGGTAATATTAGTACATATAGGCCCACAAAATTTACCATTAAATAAACATGCTTGAATCGATGGGAGGGTTAAGTACATCTCGTGTAGGTGGATAATATTAGTACATATAGGCCCACAAACATAACCGTTATGTAAACATGCAAGAATCGGTGGGAGGGTTAAGTACGTCTTATGTAAGTGGGTAATATTTGTATATATAGTCCAACAAAACTTAACCAACAGGAAACAATAGTAATTGGGACTCATTTCAGCAGTAACCCACATAGATGTATCATGGTACCCTGAAAATAGGCAAGGTGGGTCATGATTACCAGGCTGATTATAAGTGGTCAAAAACAGCGGGGGTACGTCGGTGTATGTTCCGACGGTTTACGGGAGTGCACGTACTCCATAGTGGGGAAAAGCAGGCACTGGGTTCCAATAGTTATACACTGTGCATCTTGAATCGTGTCAGTTCGCTATCATAAGGACTGATACACCTTATGGTGGGGCCAGCAAAGGGTATCTACATGCAAGAGAGGGTCGATTGACACGGACACAAGAGAAATTAATACAAGTAGGGAGCCGATCGATAGGCAAGTAAGGGTACATCTAACATGTTCATGGCAATTAGGCAGATTGAGGTGGAGTCCTCACGATAGATGTACACTTGAAGGCTACCACAATTACGGGGATTGGGATCACGTTATCATTTTATACACATACTAGTTGGGACACTAGTTAGGTTGTGTAGAGATAGATATAGAAATCAGAACAAAAAGTAGTAGTGATGAAGAGAAAGAGTAGAAGCGCATTCAGTTTATCTTGCCTTATCATACCTTATACATATCCGATGTTATCATGTTATCCTTGTTCTCACGGTATTTTCCTATATTCAGTTTATTCATTTCATGATGCTTTTGCCTGTTTATATGCTGAAAATCACTAGACTTACCAGATTTATGTCTGACCAAGTTATGTTTTGCCTCTTTTCTTCCGTTTCTCCCAGGTTCACAGGGCGGAAATGTCACCACTTAGCTCAGTTTTCCTTCCAAGCTCGAAGACAGTCAATGTATTGCTTTGGACTCTCTCTCCCACTGCAATGGCCGATTCATGCTTTATTGGGTAATATCATTGTTAATTTTTATGCTTCTTTTATATTTGGAAGTTTATAGATCAAGACAGAAGTTCTATGTATTACTTTTAAGTACGATTGAGACAACAGTTGTAAAAGCTTGACGGAATCACATTGTTTATAAAATGACTTTATTTTCCTCTGCTTTATTTATCTGTCTTGTAATTTATCTGCATCTTTTTACTAAAATGCTCTACCTAAGTTGAGGCATTCCCTTTGTGAGTGACCTTAACGGAGGTGGGGTGTTTCACTTGGTAACAGAGCTGAAGGTTACTGGATCAGATAAATGATTTGAAAATTTATTTTCAAAACGATTTTAAAAGAAGCATCTTCGAAAGAAAATTTATTTTCAAAACTGATTGAACTTGTTGACGTACTCTTTCACTAATAAATTCCCCTGCTTCAGTGCCAAGAACCTCTCTATGTATAAATTCTCTTCTGCTCGTGAGAGAAATTTCATCTCGAACCTATTCCTGAAATCCATGCAAGTCTCCACTGCTCGTTCTCCATTCATGACCTCCCAACGGAATGAGGCTTCGTCCTTAAGTAACCATACGACCAACTGTATCTTCTGCCTGTCATCCACTTCGAAGATAACGAACAAATCTTCTGTTTCCTTGAGCCTGTTTCTTGCTTCGAAGAATGATTCGGTCCCATTAAAGTTCTTTCCGCCCATAGCTCGAAAGTCTCTACATGTCTTCGGGAAAGTTTTCAAGCACGGAGGAGGAGGATAAGCGATAGGTACAGTTGGAGGAACATTTCCCTGGCCTTCTGCGGGTACCGTGGCCTCCAGATATCTACGGAACCATCCGGGTATGGTGACTGCCTTTGGGATATAAGGGTTGTTTTGTTCTCGAGATAAGCTGAAACGAAAGAAAAGAGATTCAAAAATGGGGAATCGAAAGACAGATATACGGCTTTTAGGGATTGTGTTTTTTTTTTTCAAAATAAACTTTACTTTTGAAAATACTTCCTTTTTGAAAATATTATTCAAAAACTTTTTTATCAAAACTGGTAACCTTCGTCTCTGATACCAAGTGTAACACCCCATGTCCGTCAATGTCATTCACCAAGGGAATGCATTAACTTCCATGAAGCATTATAAGTAAACAAAACAGAATATTACAAGATAGCTATGTAAAGTGGTACTTGAAAATTTTATAACTTTATTACAGCAGAAACAGAAATAAGTTTGGTTACATCCTTCAAAATCACAATACCGAAACCCAAGTACAAAAGTATCAGTCTTATACTAAAATCCTTCAGAATGCATAGTTTTAAAACCATAATCCCTAACATAAACTTCGATAAGAAGGTAGAGTCAAAGCCAAGCAATACTTCAAGCGCTTCAAGAAGAGAGAATCTGAATCAAGCTCCTATGTTTCCACCCTGAGCGACTTGGGGGGGGGGGAGGGGAATAGAAAGAAAAAGAGGCGAAAACAAACGAGGTTAGACATAAAGTCTGGCGAATCAAGCAACTTTCATCATATAAACAGATAGTATTATCATGACATGTAAATAAAGTTGGATGAGAGATTACAGCAACAAGAGCAGCAGGTATGCTTAAGTTAAACAAAAGAAACAGAATGATATAGACCAAGATATGCTTCTTACAAATATCTTACTCCTCTGCACTAATACTTAGTCTAGCAAGATTAGGTATTACCCTAATGTCTAAACTGAAACAGAAACGGAAACTGGATAATCTCTACAAAAATAGATTGCTAGAAATGGGCCTTTACTACCCCAACAGAGAAAGAAGGTACAGAAACAGAATGCTAATAATGGGCCTTTACCACCCCAACTAATGGTCCTTTACCACCCCAACAGAGACAGACGGTACACCAATAGAAACAAACAGAACTAGGTGTACCCTAAATTCTACCCCAAGCGATCGGCTCCCTAATACATAAATACCCTGTGTCGGCCCGACAGAAGGGTGTATTATTCCTTAAAGTGGCAACCTATAGACACAGACCTATTTACAGATGTCATGGTTTCTTACCTTAGAGCGGACCGGATCCATGCGCGCACATGTCCCAGTTGGAATGCGCCATCAGCACCCCTTGCCATTATCAGAGTGAACCTCTTATAATTAGTTCAGTAAGAGTGCATGGACCCCTCCTAGTGTTGGGTCATAGTTTTGATACCATAAAAGGGTTACTGACTAATATGGGTCCCACACAATAGATGAAACAAGTAATTACCCCTCCTAACCTTGTGTCCCCAGACTAACATATTTCAGATTAACTTGCTTACAGGTTTCAGATGTACAACGTTCAGATTAATTAGTTCTCAGATCTGACATACAGGTTAACAAGTTTTCAGACTAACGGATCAAATGTACAGATTAATAGACTTACAGATTGTTTCACCCAACCTTGTATTGGGCCTACAGATTTACGAAACGGGTTTATTAGATTCATCCGCCAAGTTGCTTTAACCTTATCCACCCAACACGTTTTAGGCATCATATTTATCCTAGATTTGCATTTAATAATTACTAATGCACAAACCTCTCACATTAGATCGGTAGCTTATGGCCGTTGGATGTGCCTGGCGGTTCCGGGCAGACTTATGCCACAAGCCAGACCTAACCTTGTGTCAAAGTATCTTTATTCCTTTGACCTCTCACATTAGACCGACAGTTTGTGGTTGCTGGTTAACCCGGTTGGGTCCGCGCATGTTTCTAATTCAAACAAAGTCTAACCTAGTGTCTCAGCATTCTTATTTTTAGCTAAAGTATTAATTAACAGATTATGCCAATATCAGACTATTTATGCCAATTCAACAAATTAAACGTCTTTACAAGTTATAGCAGATTATTCAATGTTCTATTAACTTGTTTTGCGCAATTTGAGATCGAGCCTACAGATTTTCATAGCCTAAATTACCGTATTTAGGCTCAACAGATTTTAGTTAATTTGGAAATTTAACATATTTAATCTTCCCTTAAAATTCCATTGACAAACCTCGCCTAATCATAAAATTAATCCTAATTTTACATGCCCAAATTTTGGTCTTAATTCACAATATAACATATGCCCCAAATTTTAGTTAAATTTAAACAGTACAGTATATTCTTCAAAAACACCAAATCATGATATACAATACGAATTATGCCAAATTATAGCCTTTGATTTCAACATATGCCAAATATCCAAAATCCCCATTTAGGCATATTCACATTTAAGATTAATCCTATTATAATATAGATCTTTGCGCCTAAGTCATATTAAAAATAATTATTCTTCTTCCAAATCACAAAATATCATATATAGTATGCCCAGATCTTGCTCTTAAATTACAACATATGTTCTTTTCTCAAATCAGTCACAAATCAATCATCTCTAATTATGCATCATTCACTACATTCCCCAAATTTAGCATTCGTGCATCAATCTCTTATCAGATTTGGCTCAGGCTCGTTGTAACACCCCACACCCGCTACGGACACTCACGAAGGGAATGCCATAGCATCGGTGGAGTATTTTAGTGAATATAGATCAGATAAATTACCACAAGACAGATATAAATAGTACTTGAAATTTTAAAACATCATCTCATAACAGCGGAAGTAAAACATGTCTGGTTACATCATAAAGTCAAGTACAATATCCATCAAATAAATTTATACATAATCCCATTCTCAACAATAGCCATGACAAAAGAAAAGATAACTGGCTAACTGGAGCTTTACATCTACCCAAGCTCCTAAAGACTGGAACAGCAATCCGATCAAACTCCACTACTGCTAGGATCCACCGTAGGACCTGAGGGTTGGGAAAAAGATAAAAACAACGGGGTCAGACATAAGTCTGAGTGAGTCCTATAACTTTAACAATACAATCATTAAAATAACCAGAGAAGACATAAGTTTGACATAGGGTAATGTCTGGGGATGAATGGCTATACCAAGCAGTTTGGTAGACCTAGGATAAATTAAGATAACCGCAAAGACGCATCTACCCACCCAAGGGTAATTACTACGCTGCACCACACCAGTCATCCCTACTTAAAGGTTGATCCCTCCCAAGGACTTGAAAATTTATCCAATAGTTTCATGTACCCCTAGTCCACTACATAGGTGCCGTCTGCCCCTATCTCCACTAGGTGTACTTAGCACTTTTACCCAGTAGTTTCGTGTACCCTTACATAGGTGCCGTCTGCCCCTATCTTTATTAGGTGTACCCACTACTCCCCATTGATCGGCTCCCTACCGTAGATACCCGTGCTGGTCCCATAGTGGGGTGTATCACTCCCCTAAAGTGGCTACCCAATACTATCAACGGTGCACGGCTTTATATCTACACGATGCAACAACGGCTTATCTACCAGCCCGGGTCCACACACGCATATGAAACCCGTTGGACTTGCGTTTCCACCGCTAACCCGTTTTCGCCTCTTATAATCAAGTCCAATATGCGTGTCCCGTCACTCGACATGGGTCGAGCCCACAAAGATACGTTTGGGATATTGGTTGAAATGGGCCCCCACAAGCTACCCTCCTAAGCTTGTCACTTATCTAGTGAATCCCACTTAACCCTTTAATCATGTTTAATTACATGTTTCACTTGGTTAAGTTTTCTAATCGTATTTTCTATTGCCACCCAAGGCAATCCACTAGATTCCACATGCCACCCAAGGCAACCACTAAATTCCCACATGCCACCCAAGGCATCCACTTAACCCCTCATGTCCCACTACAAGCTAATATGGTTAAGTGTTTCTTAATTGATTAAGACCGTGATCTTCCATAAAGACCTCCCACATTAGACTGGCTGTTATGACCGCCTGTTTAAGCCGGTAGAGACCGGGCAGTCTTACGTCATAACAGAGTCTAACCTCGTGTCTTTACTTTAATCACGTATTTAATTTATGGCTAAGACCTCTCACATTGGGCTGACATTTGTAGCAACTGGTTAGGCCGGTCGGGTCCGGGCAGTTTTACACTACAAATGAGTCCAACCTCGTGTCTTAGTCGATTAATTACACCTAATTAATCACCCCCATATTAATTATCCCTAATTAATATCAAGTTTTCCATAACATGGGTAGACCTAACTCAATAGGTAAATTCCCATGGGGTAGACCTAACTCAATAGGTAAATTCCCACTTATGGTAATTTATTTTTATGGTATGCTTAATCATACCCAATCATACATATTTATTAACCCCATCGTTCCCCACGTAAATCGTTCTCATTTCATAACATAATAAAGGGGAAGATCCATCACAAATATCATGGGTTTAGCATATAACTTTGTCATGGGTTAAGAGGATGTCAACTTGCATATATGAGCATATTTTAACCCAACTACATTTAACCCAAACTTGCATATTATCATACACATATCTTGCATAACATGTTGAACTTGCACATAAGCATTCTCATAACTTGCATAACATGTTAAACATGCATTTAAGCATACACATAACTTGCATAAGCATCCACATACTTGCATAAGCATCCACATACTTGCATAAGCATTCACATACTTGCATAAGCATTCACATACTTGCATAAGCATGCATAACTTGCATATCATGTCATTTAAGCATATACATATCTTGCATAAGCATTCATATACTCGCATAAGCATGCATAACTTGCATATCATGTTAAACTTGCATTTAAACATATACTTAACTTGCATATGAACTTGCATAACTCACTTGTTTCAACATGCATAAACCCACTTATTAAATATGCATAAACCCACTTGTTAAACATGCATAATCCATCTTATTAAACATGCATAAAACCACTTATTACATATGCATAAACATAAGATGACATAGAGTAGCATATCATTATAAATGATTCAAACTCTATAATCCGCATTCAAGACCATAAGTCTCATTACACCCAATCTACTTACTTTAACAATTGATGTTAAAGTGATAGAAACTCACCACTAGCAAATTTGCACTCCAAATGAAGAAGATTAAGATGCTTAGAATGGATTAGAGGTTGATTAGTGAGTGCTTAGCTTACAACTCTCTCTTCATTGATTTGTGGAGGCCATGCTCAAATTTCATTTTGCCATAGTTTAGTTACAAGACTTAATTATGAATGAATTAGGGTAGGGTTGGGGTCTTATTTATAGGATTAGGTGAGTGTTTTAGGCCCTTAGATTAACCCTAGATTAGGTTAGGGTCCTTAGATTTAGGAAATCTCTAGAACCAGCCCTCCAAGCCAGCCTAGAACCCAACCTGGTGCAACATGGTGCACCCAGGTTCTGTGGACGCCGCACCCCTGTCGACAGGCAAGTCGACAGGCAAGTCGACCCCCCTGTCGACAGGCCTGTCGACAGCCCTGTCGACATGGGTAGGGCGGGAATCTTCCCGCCTGGCCCCGCCTGTTCCATTTCAAATCTGAATTTTAAATTTTTAAATCTGTTTTTAGTTTTGAATTTTCTGCAAACTTCATCGGGCCATAACTAGGCCATACGGACTCCGATTTTCGAAAACTCGGACTCTATTTTGCGTATTTTTCCGAGACGAACGCAATGACGCAGCCCGTTTCCCCTGATTCCCACATCTGAGATTATTTATTCTGTAATTAGAGAATTTTAGTATTAACCCAAAGTATGGGGTGTTACATTCTCCCCTCCTTAAAGGATTTCGCCCCCGAAATCTCTAAGCTAAGGAGAATGCATATCCTACCATCCAAACAACCATCTACTCAATCCATCAAACACGGGCATCCATTGTCCTTAGAACAATTTCTAATGATGTATGAGCATATGCAAAGAGTGTGTGTATATGTTCCCTATCTAATGTATGAACATATGCAAACCATGATAGTGCCATGCATCCATTATGTATGCAAAAGAACCCTATCGACACATACAATATCTACATGAGTGCACAATCATTCACCAAAATGCATCATCCATATGATAACACAATCATTAGACATCCATAAATATAGCTTTCTACACACAATTTTATGCAATATGCAATATGAAGTGATTGAGCCGATCTAGTGCCTAGAGTGTGTGTATATGCATCCACGAGCAACCACTAGCAAACACTTGCATCCACTTGCATCCATCAACCATAACATGTCTCAAACACATGTTTCAACCATAGGTTTACTCTATCTAAAGGTCAAACAGTACTAACGACAGGACATACTAAAGATAAGATAAGTACTAGACAAGCGATAAAGGAGAAAGTAAAAACATACCCTCAAAAAGAAATGGGTACAATGAACGCATCTTCGCTTCCGTCTCCCAAGTTGCGTTGCTCTCATCTTCTCCCCATCGCACTTTGACTAGTTGAACCTCTCGATTCCTCAATTTCCTAGTCTCTGACCCAAGGATGCGAGTAGGAGCTCGTCGGATAGTCGCATCACGCTCTATCTCTATATCTCTAAGCAAGCTCGGCTCTACCACCTCTGCGGTCTCATGTAAGCATTTCCTCAGATGTGATACATGGAATACATCATGAACACCACTAAGTCTGTCGGGCAACTCCACCCTATATGCCTTTCGTCCAATCCTTTCCTTGATAGGAAACGGCCCAACAAACCTCGGTGCTAACTTCCCAACGGATCCGAAGCGAACAACATTTCTCAACGGAGATACCTTAACAAAAACCATATCCCCAACCTTAAACTCAAGATCCGTCCTTCTCTTGTCCGCATAAGATTTTTGCCTATCTTGTGCTGCTTTCATCCTTCTTCGAATCAAATCGATCTTCTCTGAGGTCTCCCTAACCATATCAGGCCCAAGCAAGATCTTATCCGTAGATTCCCACCAACATGTAGGTGATCGACAAGGCCTTCCATAGAGAGCTTCGAAAGGAGCCATCCCAATACTGGACTGAAAGCTGTTATTATATGCGAACTCCACCAATGGAAGATGCTCTTCCCATGTACCTCCAAAATCTAAGATACAAAGCCTCAAAAGGTCTTCTAGGACACGATTCACCCTCTCAGTCTGGCCGTCCGTCTGAGGATGATATGCGGTGCTCAAACACAATTGAGTTCCTACTGGTTCCTGTAAACTTCTCCAGAACTCACTAGTGAAGATAGGATCTCGATCACTCACTATGCTAGAGGGTACCCCATGCAATCGAACTATCTCTCGAAGATATACTGAAGCTAGCCATGGAGCAGTCCTCTTGCTCTTCACAGGTATGAAATGGGCGCTCTTAGTAAGTCTGTCTACCACCACCCAAATTCCTGTATTACCCTTTCTCGATCTAGGTAACCCGTCAATAAAATCCATCGAGACGCTATCCCACTTCCATTGCGGAACTTCCAATGGGTGAAGCAACCCACCAGGTTTCTTTTGCTCCGCTTTCACCTGTTGACATACCAAGCATCGAGCTACATATTCGGCCACATCTTTCTTCATACCGGCCCAGAAGAAAACTCTCTTCATATCTTGGTACATCTTGTACCCACCGGGATGAATGGTCATCGTAGAACGGTGTGCATCATCAAGAATAACCTTCCTCAACCCTTCATCTTGCGGTACACAAAGTCTACCGTCTCTACGCCAGCACCCCTTATCGTCTAGGGTGTACCTACTCAAATGGCTGGACAACTCCCCCCTTATGAGCTTCTCTATCAACTCAACCAACTGTGGGTCGTCCCTCTGGGCTTCCCCAATCCGCCCCAGAAGAGTAGGTCTGACCTCCAAGGATGCTAGCAAACCGGGTATATAATCAATGGAAGGTCTGAAATCAAACATCGAGATAAATTTCAAGCTTCGTCGTTCCACGAACAATGGACTTAATGACAACCTCTTCCTACTCAAGGCGTCTGCCACCACGTTACCCTTGCCAGGGGTATACGCTATCTCGAAATCATAGGATGCTAAGAACTCCATCCACCTTTGCTGTCTTAAGTTTAAATCCTTCTGAGAGAATAAGTACTTCAATGATTTATGGTCAGTGAACAACTCGAATCTCTCACCAAGAAGATAATGGCGCCAGATCTTAAGCGCAAAAACAATAGCAGCCAACTCTAAATCAAGGGTAGGGTAATTTTTCTCATGTGGTCTTAACTGCCTTCCACCATAGGCTATTACCCTTCCCTCTTGCATCAAGACTGCGCCAAGTCCTGTCCCACAAGCATCGGTATAGACAACAAATGGCTTGCTCCCATCTGGCAACACTAAAATTGGAGCAGTGGTTAAAGCTCTCTTTAACCGTCGGAACGCATCATCACAATCTATGTCCCATGTGAAAACAAGATTCTTCTTCGTTAAGCGGGTTAATGGGGCTGATATCTTTGCGAAGTCTTTAATAAACTTCCTATAATAACCCTCCAACCCCAAGAAACTTCTTACTTCGGTAGCATTCTTCGGAACCTTCCAATCCTAAATTGATACTACCTTCGCGGGATCCACAGCTATCCCTTCCTTGGAGACCACGTGCCCCAAGAACCGCACTTCCCTCTTCCAGAAGTGACATTTAGAGAATTTAGCCTTAAGGCTATGTGCTCGAAGAGTCTTTAATACCTCCCCAAGATGTACGGCATGCTCTTCTTCACTCTTAGAAAATACTAAGATATCATCCACAAAGACCACCACGAATTTATTAAGGAACTCCCTGAACACCCTACTCATCAAATCAACAAAGTATGCAGGGGCGTTCGTCAACCCAAATGGCATCACCAGCCACTCATAGAAACCGTCCGGAGTCCTAAATGCAGTCTTGTCTATGCTATCCTCAGCCACCCTCAACTGATGAAACCCCGTGGCTAAGTCCAACTGAGAAAATACTGAAGCGCCAACCAACTGATCGAAAAGATCATCAATCCTCGGTAATGGGTGTCTATTCTTCTTTGTGAGCTTGTTGAGTTCTCTATAGTCTACACAAAGTCTGAGGGACCCATCCGCCTTCGTAGCAAAAACTACTGGAGCACCCCACTCCGATATACTTCGTCTTATGAACCCCTTCTCAAGCAATTCCCCTACTTGCTTATGGAGTTCCCTCCTCTCACGAGGAGCCATGTGGCGCACTGGTAAAGATACGGGTTTAGCATTATCCACCAGATATATTCGGAAGTCAATCTCCCGCTTCGGAGGTAAGCCCTTCACCTCCTCAAACACATCCGGATATTCCCGGACCACTCTAACAGATTGCAAACTCTCGACCGAAGCGTCAAGCGATTCAAGATAACTTAGCATAACAGAATCCCTGGGATTACAAGAAATCTCGAGAGTGTTACCCAAGAGGGTCATGAGCCTAACAACTCTCCTTTCACAATCAAGAACGGCACCATTACTGGATAACCAGTCCATGCCCAAAATCAATCCATAGCCCGTGAAGCCCAACACAAAGGCATCACATCTAAACTCAATGCTAAGTATAGAAATCTTCAAACCCAAACATATCATGGACAAATAAGTGGAGCCCCCAATTGGGTTTGAAACAACCAAGGGATCATCTACCAGACTGGTGTCTAAGTGTAGTGACTCAACTAATGATGATGAGATAAAAGAATGCGATGCGCCTGAATCAAACAATGTACGGACAGGATGATCAGATAGAAAAACCAGACTTTCCACGGAAATAGTTCTACCTCTCTCCTGAATCGGTGGAACCGCGAGAGCCTGTACTTGCCCCCTAGCCTGACTCGGTGCCATAAGAGCTTGCACCTGTCCTCCTGAGGAAGACCCCGTCCTTTGCCCTTTCTTAGGACAGTCTTTCACTAGATGCCCTGCTTCGCCACAGTGGAAGCAGCCAGTCTTCTTCTTCTTGCGACAATCCTTGCTTAGGTGGCCAGGTGTCCCACAATTGAAACACTTCTTCTTTTTTCCCTTGCCACCGTTGCCTTTCCCCCCTTTGTTTTGCTGTTGATGCTGGGGTTTCTTTTGATCTCCCTTCTTATCGGGCGATTGACTAGCATTGGGACCCTTCCCTTCTTCATGCATGAGTGCCATGTCAACTAGCTTCTCGAAGGTAGCCCCCATAGGGATATGAGTCATAGCCAACCCACGCATCGGTTCATTCAAGCCTTTCACGAACCTCAAAGCCTTCTTCTCCGGTGTATTCACCATGTCTAGGCCAAACCTTGCCAATTGATTAAACTTGTTAACATACTCCTTCACCGAGAGATTTCCTTGCTTAAGAGTCAAGAACCTTTCCATATACAAGTTTTCCTCCGCCCTTGAGAGAAACTTTGCCACAAATCTTTGCCTAAAATCCGCCCAAGAGTCAACAGGGCGTTCCCCATTAGTGACCTCCCACCAGAATGAGGCCTCTCCCTTCATTAACCAAGCAGCTAACTTGACTTTCTTTCCTTCTTCCATCTCAAAGATATCTATCAACTCTTCCACCTCCTTAAGCCAATCTCTAGCCTCCACAAAAGTTTCAGATCCTTGAAAAGGTTTCCCTCCCATAGCTTTAAACTCCTTGCAAGTCTTAGCAAAAGTATCCGTGCGAGGAGGAGGGGGAGGAGGAAGATCGGGTGCTACGGTTGGTGGAGGAACATTTGCTGGACCTGCCGTGGTGGCCCTAGCCTCCATCAATCTCCTATACCATACTGGTACCGTCACACCCTCCGGAAAGTTAAGATCCTCAGCCATGCTGAAACGAAAAAGGAAAGATTCAAAACGGAGAATTCGAAGGATATAGATATGGTTATT
Source organism: Allium sativum (assembly GCA_030737875.1). NCBI lineage: Eukaryota > Viridiplantae > Streptophyta > Magnoliopsida > Asparagales > Amaryllidaceae > Allium > Allium sativum. The sequence continues at coordinate 255,959,312 of CM060924.1, read as the reverse complement.
GGGGATTATGCTTTTCTTTCAAAAACTTTTCTCTTTAAAGACATGTTTTTGAAAATATCTCTTCCAAAAATGTTTTTAGAAAAATAGTTTTCTAAAAATTTTATCTGTTCCGGTGACCTTTGCTCTGATACCACGTGTAACACCCCACACCCGCTACGGACACTCACGAAGGGAATGCCATAGCATCGGTGGAGTATTTTAGTGGATATAGAACAGATAAATTACCACAAGACAGATATAAATAGTACTTGAAATTTTAAAACATCATCTCATAACAGCGGAAGTAAAACATGTCTGGTTACATCATAAAGTCAAGTACAATATCCATCAAATAAATTTATACATAATCCCATTCTCAACAATAGCCATGACAAAAGAAAAGATAACTGGATAACTGGAGCTTTACATCTACCCAAGCTCCTAAAGACTGGAACAGCAATCCGATCAAACTCCACTACTGCTAGGATCCACCGTAGGACCTGAGGGTTGGGAAAAAGATAAAAACAACGGGGTCAGAAATAAGTCTGAGTGAGTCCTATAACTTTAACAATACAATCATTAAAATAACCAGAGAAGACATAAGTTTGACATAGGGTAATGTCTGGGGATGAATGGCTATACCAAGCAGTTTGGTAGACCTAGGATAAATTAAGATAACCGCAAAGACACATCTACCCACCCAAGGGTAATTACTACACTGCACCACACCAGTCATCCCTACTTAAAGGTTGATCCCTCCCAAGGACTTGAAAATTTATCCAATAGTTTCATGTACCCCTAGTCCACTACATAGGTGCCGTCTGCCCCTATCTCCACTAGGTGTACTTAGCACTTTTACCCAGTAGTTTCGTGTACCCTTACATAGGTGCCGTCTGCCCCTATCTTTATTAGGTGTACCCACTACTCCCCATTGATCGGCTCCCTACCGTAGATACCCGTGCTGGTCCCACAGTGCGGTGTATCACTCCCCTAAAGTGGCTACCCAATACTATCAATGGTGCACGGCTTTATATCTACACGATGCAACAACGACTTATCTACCAGCCCGGGTCCACACACGCATATGAAACCCGTTGGACTTGCGTTGCCACCGCTAACCCGTTTTGGCCTCTTATAATCAAGTCCAATATGCGTGTCCCGTCACTCGACATGGGTCGAGCCCACAAAGATACGTTTGGGATATTGGTTGAAATGGGCCCCCGCAAGCTACCCTCCTAAGCTTGTCACTTATCTAGTGAATCCCACTTAACCCTTTAATCATGTTTAATTACATGTTTCACTTGGTTAAGTATTCTAATCGTATTTTCTATTGCCACCCAAGGCAACCCACTAGATTCCACATGCCACCCAAGGCAACCACTAAATTCCCACATGCCACCCAAGGCATCCACTTAACCCCTCATGTCCCACTACATGCTAATATGGTTAAGTATTTCTAATTGATTAAGACCGTGATCTTCCATAAAGACCTCCCACATTAGACTGGCTGTTATGACCGCCTGGTTAAGCCGGTAGAGACCGGGCAGTCTTACGTCATAACAGAGTCTAACCTCGTGTCTTTACTTTAATCACGTATTTAATTTATGGCTAAGACCTCTCACATTGGGCTGACATTTGTAGCAACTGGTTAGGCCGGTCGGGTCCGGGCAGTTTTACACTACAAATGAGTCCAACCTCGTGTCTTAGTCGATTAATTACACCTAATTAATCACCCCCATATTAATTATCCCTAATTAATATCAAGTTTTCCATAACATGGGTAGACCTAACTCAATAGGTAAATTCCCATGGGGTAGACCTAACTAAATAGGTAAATTCCCACTTATGGTAATTTATTTTTATGGTATGCTTAATCATACCCAATCATACATTTATTAACATATTTATTAACCCCATCGTTCCCCACGTAAATCATTCTCATTTCATAACATAATAAAGGGGAAGATCCATCACAAATATCATGGGTTTAGCATATAACTTTGTCATGGATTAAGAGGATGTCAACTTGCATATATGAGCATATTTTAACCCAACTACATTTAACCCAAACTTGCATATTATCATACACATATCTTGCATAACATGTTGAACTTGCACATAAGCATTCTCATAACTTGCATAACATGTTAAACATGCATTTAAGCATACACATAACTTGCATAAGCATCCACATACTTGCATAAGCATTCACATACTTGCATAAGCATTCACATACTTGCATAAGCATTCACATACTTGCATAAGCATGCATAACTTGCATATCATGTCATTTAAGCATATACATATCTTGCATAAGCATTGATATACTCGCATAAGCATGCATAACTTGCATATCATGTTAAACATGCATTTAAACATATACTTAACTTGCATATGAACTTGCATAACTCGCTTGTTTCAACATGCATAAAACCACTTATTAAATATGCATAAACCCACTTGTTAAACATGCATAATCCATCTTATTAAACATGCATAAAACCACTTATTACATATGCATAAACATAAGATGACATAGAGTAGCATATCATTATAAATGATTCAAACTCTATAATCCGCATTCAAGACCATAAGTCTCATTACACCCAATCTACATACTTTAACAATTGATGTTAAAGTGATAGAAACTCACCACTAGCAAATTTGCACTCCAAATGAAGAAGATTAAAATGCTTAGAATGGATTAGAGGTTGATTAGTGAGTGCTTAGCTTACAACTCTCTCTTCATTGATTTGTGGAGGCCATGCTCAAATTTCATTTTGCCATAGTTTAGTTACAAGACTTAATTATGAATGAATTAGGGAAGGGTGGGTCTTATTTATAGGATTAGGTGAGTGTTTTAGGCCCTTAGATTAACCCTAGATTAGGTTAGGACCCTTAGATTTAGGAAATCTCTAGAACCAGCCCTCCAAGCCAGCCTAGAACCCAACCTGGTGCAACCTGGTGCACCCAGGTTCTGTGGACGCCGCACCCCTGTCGACAGGCAAGTCGACCCCCCTGTCGACAGGCCTGTCGACAGCCCTGTCGACATGGGTAGGGCGGGAATCTTCCCGCCTGGCCCCGCCTGTTCCATTTCAAATCTGAATTTTAAATTTTAAATCTGTTTTTAGTTTTGAATTTTCTGCAAACTTCATCGGGCCGTAACTGGACCATACGGACTCCGATTTTCGAAAACTCGGACTCTATTTTGCGTATTTTTCCGAGACGAACACAATGACGCAGCCCGTTTCCCCTGATTCCCACATCTGAGATTATCTATTCTGTAATTAGAGAATTTTAGTATTAACCCAAAGTATGGGGTGTTACAGATTTGGCTATAGAACAGAAGGAAGGAAGAGATACAAAATAGTTACTATAGTATTAATAAGATAGATCTACACAGAAAAACAGATCTGATAAACAAGAATATGCATAATCTCAAATTTAGATTTATAACCATGTCAAGATCATAATTAAATTTCATATTTGAAAATAATTGTACTCAACTTGGTTGGATTCTAAAAGAAAAAGGGTTGTAGTTGTTCTTTTTTAATCCTATTCATATTGGAAGAAGAAGAAGCACTAGTTCTAGCTTAGGTTCCAGCAAAGTAGAGACGCCATCGATTTATTTTAATTAGAATTGAGGCAGCATAGCGTTACAATGGTTTGGTGTGGAGAGAAAGTGGGGTTTGCGGGTGTTTAAATAGCTTAGGAGCCAAAGAATCTTTCCAGAAAACAATTCCAGATACAAAAATCCGAATCTGCCTCGGATCTGAAACAGGTCGACCTGTAGGGTGGAGGTCGACCCCTTGGTTGACCTGTATAAGGTAGGTCGACCCCCAGGTCGACCCCCTGGTCGACCTGGCCCCTGGGCGGGAAAAATCCTGCCCACCCTGTTCTGCGTTTAAATTCGAATTTTGAACTTAGAACTGAGCTGTCTTAATTAATTTAAATTTTTTGAAACTTCTGAAGGCCATAACTTCTTTATACGGAGCCCGATTTACGCAAACTCGGACTCGATTTCAAGAAGAATTCCAAGACGAACGCAATGGCGTAACCCGTTTCCCTTAATTCTTCATTTAAAAATTAAGTATACTTCGTTTTGTTACTTTTATGTTCACAGAAAATACGAGGTGTTACATTCTCCCCTCCTTAAAGGATTTCGTCCCCGAAATCTTCATGTTAAGAAGAATGTGTCCCCCCATCCAATCACCCATTTACTCAACCATCATCCACAAGCATCCATTGTCCATAGAAAACTTCGAATGTTGTATAAACATTTGCAAAAGTGTGTGTATATGTCTCTTATCTAATGCAAAGATCAGGTGGTCTACTAATTCAGTTGAACTACTCAATGCGAATTATATTAGTGCCATTAGTCCAATTATGTATGCTAGAAATCCTATTTGATACACATCATTTCTATATGAGTACATAAACATTAACCATTCATCCAAATGTAACATCCATGTGATGAGTCAATCATTTTTCATCCACAAAAATTGAAAAATGGTCACACATCCATATGCAGTATGAGAGTGGTTTTGAGACGATCTAGTGCCTTGTGTGTATATGCATGCACGAGCAACCACTAGCAACCACTTGCATCCACTTGCAACCATCAAACATAACATGTCCCAAACACACGTTTACACCCATTAGTTTCTACCTAAAGGTCGAAGACGCGATCATTGGATACAGTAGAGTGATAGAAGCAAGTATAATTAAAACAAAAGTTCTATTCCCATTAGACATCGGTTACGAGAATAAATCCCTAAGTATCAACCCCGAAGACCGAAATCAGCATCAGATTGTCACTAAGAGAATTACTTCCATTAAACAATGTCAAAACTGGAAATCTACTTCACATTTGGAGTAAAAAACTCCTATTCTTTTCAGAAATATTCAGATACTTACACACTATTGGTACAGAACAGATTATCAAAGGATTCTTAGGAAACTAAGCATGATAAAACTCCACCATATCCCACAAAACCTAGAATGTATGAGTCATCGTCATCTTAGCGTCCAACAAAGATACCCTCAAACCCCAACCTATCACAAACAGATGAGTCGTAACCATTATGGGGTTTGAGACTATAGCGGGATCAGAAACAAGACTAGTATTAAAGTAAAGATTCTCAATTATAGAATCAAAATGCCAAAATCAAAAATAGTTTTAACTCAATAACCAGATAAGGAAATTAAACCTTCTACATAAATTTTCCAATCTCTATCCTATCCACCAGCCACGAGAGCATTCACCTGCCCTTCAGAAGTAGGTTCAGTCCTCTGCCCCTGCCCTCGTTTCTTCCGGCAGTCCCTAGTGAAGTATCTGATCTCACCACAGTTGAAGCAAGTGCCCTTCCTCTTTCTACAATCCTTGTTCAGATGAGTCGAGCTTCCACAAGTAAAGCACTCTTTCTCCTTCTTATCTTTATACTTTTCATTCTTCTTTTGTGTTTCCTTTTTGGGCCACGCTTTCTTGTTCTGTAGTCCTTCGAGCTTTTCCACTTTTTCCTCACTTTTGGCTTCCTCTTCATGCATCAATGCCATGTCAACAATTTATCGAAGGTAGCCCCCATAGGAATGTAGGTCATAGCCAACCCATATAGCGGCTCATTCAAACCTTAAACGTATCTCAGGCCTTCTTATCAGGTGTGTTCAGCAAGTCTAAGCCGAATCTCGCCAACTGATTGAACTTGTTGACGTACTCTTACACTAATAAATTCCCCTGATTCAACGCCAAGAACCTCTCCATGCATAAATTCTCTTCTTCTCGTGAGAGAAATTTCATCTCGAACCTATGCCTCAAATCCATCCAAGTCTCCACTGCTCGTTCTCCATTCGTGACCTCCCACCAGAATGAGGCTTCGTCCTTAAGTAACCATACAACCAACTGTATCTTGTTCCTATCATCCACTTCGAAGATAAAGAACAAATCTTCTATTTCCCTGAGCCAGTTTCTTGCTTCCACGAATGATTCGGTCCCATTAAAGTTCCTTCCGCCCATAGCTCGAAAGTCTCTACATGTCTTCGGGAAAGTATTCACGCGCGGAGGAGGTGGAGGCGCGATGGGTATAGCTAGAGGAACATTTCCTTGGCCTTCTGCGGGTGCCGTAGCCTCCAAATATCAATGGAACCATTCGGGTATGGTGACCCCCTCTGGGGTATAAGGGATGTTTTGTTCTCTAGATATGTTGAAACGAAAGAAAAGAGATTCAAATACGGAGAATCGAAAGAGAGATATATGGCTTTTGGGGATTATGTTTTTTTTCTACAAAATAAACTTTACTCTTTAAAATACATCCTTTTTAAAACCTATTTGAAAATTGTTTTCAGAAACATTTTTTCAAATCTGGTAACCTTCATCTTTGATACCAAGTGTAACACCCCATGTCCGTTAATGTCATTCACAAAGGGAATGTACTAACTTTGATGAAGTATTATAAGTAAACATAACAGAATATTACAAGACAAATGTGTAAAGTAGTACTTGAAAAATTTATAACTTTATTACAGCAGAAACAGAAATAACTTTGGTTACATCCTTCAAAATCACAATACGGAAACCCAAGTACAAAAGTATCAGTCTTATACCAAAATCCTTCTGAAAGCATAATTTTAAAACCATAATCCCCAACATAAACTGGCATAAGAAGGTAGAGTCAAAGCAAAGCAATACCTCAAGCGCTTCAAGCAGAGAGAATCTGAATCAAGCTCCTATGTTTCCACCCTGAGCACCTAGGGGGGTAACGGAAAGAAAAAGAGGCGAAAACAAACAAGGTCAGACATAATGTCTAGTGAGTCCAGTAACTTCCAGCATATGAACAGATAGTAGTATCATGACATGTAAATAAAGCTGAATGAGAGATTACAGCAACAGGAGTAGCAGGTATGCTTAAGTTAAACAGAAGAAATTGAATGATATAGACCAAGATATGCTTCTTACCTATATCTTACTTCTCTGCACTAATACTTAGTATAATAGGATTAGCTGTAACCCTAATGTCTAAACTGAAACAGAAACAGAATATTCTCTACAGAAACTGAATGCTAGTAATAGTCATTTACCACCCCAACAGAGACAGAAGGTACAGAAACAGAATGCTAATAATGGGCCTTTACCACATCAACTAATCGGCCTTTACGACCCCAACATAGACAGACGGTACAACAATAGAAACATACAGAACTAGGTATACCATAAATTCTACCCCAAGCGATCGGCTCCCTAATAAAAAATACCTTGTGCTGGCCTGACAGAAGGGTGCATCATTCCCTAAAGTGGCAACCTACAGACACAGACCAATTTACAGATGTCATGGTGTCTTACATCCTCAGAGCAGATCGGATCGATGCACGCACATGACCCGGTTGGAATGCGCGATCAACAACCCTCACAGTTATCGGAGTGAACCTCCTATAATTAGTTCAGTAAGCGTGCCCGGACCCCTCCTAGTGTTGGTTCATAGTTTTGATACCAGAAAAGGGTTACTGACTAATATGGGACCCACATAACAGATGACAAAAGTAATTAACCCTCCTAACCTTGTGTCCCCAAACTAACCGATTTCAGATTAACTTGCTTATAGATTTCAGATGTACGATGTTCAGATTAACTAGTTCTCATATCAGACATACAGTTTAACAAGTTTTCAGACTAACGGATCAGATATACAGATTAACAGACTTACGGATTGTTTCTCCCAACCTTGTATAGGGCCTACAGATTTACTAAATGGGTTTATTAGATTCATCTGCCCAGTCGATTTAACCTTATCCACCCAACACATTTTAGGCATCATATTTATCTTAGATTTGCATTAATTAATTACTAATGCATAGACCACTCACATTAGGTCGGTAGCTTGTGGCCGCTGGATGTGCCGGGCGATTCAGGGAAGACTTCTGCCACAACCCAGACCTAACCTAATGCATAAGAATCTTTATGCCTATGACCTCTCACATTAGACTGACAATTTGCGGTTGCTAGTTAAGCCGGTTGGGTCCAGGCAGGTTTCTACAACAAACAGAGTGTAACCTCACATCTCAGCAATCTTATTTTTAGCTAAAGTATTCATTCACAGATTATGCCAATACCATACTAATTATGCCAATTCAAAAAATTAAACTTCTTTTCAAGTTACAACAGATTATTCAAAGTTTCTATTAACTTGTTTTGCTCAATTTTAGATCGAGCCTACAGATTTTCATACCCCAAATTACCGTATTCAGTATCAAAAGATTTAGCAGATTAGGAAATTTAACAGATTTAATCAACCCTTAAAATTCCATTGACATACCTCGCCTAATCATAAAATTAAGCCTAATTTTACATGCACAAATTATGGTCATAATTCACAGTATAACACATGCCCTTACACAGTACAATATATTGTTCAAAAACCCCAAATTAATGATATACAATACAAATTATGCCAAAATATAGCCTTTGATTTCAGCATATGCCAAATATCCAAAATCCCCATTTAGGAGTATTCACATTTAATAGTTATCCTATTATAATATAGATTTTTACGCCTAAGTCATATACACATTAATTCTCCTTCTTCCAAATCACAGACTATCATATATAGTATACCTAGATCTAGCTCTTAAATTACAACAAATATTCTTTTCTCAAATCAGTCACAAATCAGTCATGTCTAATTATGCATCATTCACTACTTTCCCCAAATTTAGCGTTCGTGCATTAATCTCTTATGGGATTTGGCTCTGGCTCATGGTCGCCTGGCTATAGAACAGAAGGAAGGAAGAGATACAAAATAGTTACTATAGTATTAATAAGATAGATCTACACAGAAAAATAGATCTGATAAACAAGAATATGCATAATCTCAAATTCAGATTTATAACCATGTCAAGATGATAATTATATTTCATATCTGAAAATAACTGTACTCACCTTGGTTGGATTCTAAAAGAAAAAGGGTTGTAGTTGTTCTCTTTTAATCCTATTCAGATTGGAAGAAGAAGAAGCACTAGTTCTAGCTTAGGTTTTAGTAGAGTAGAGACGCCATTGATTTATTTTAATTAGAATTAAGGCAGCATAGCATTACAATGGTTTAGTGTGGAGAGAAAGTGGGGTTTGGTGGTGTTTGAATAGCTTGGGAGCCAAAGAATCTGTCTAGAAAACAAGTCCAGATACAAGAATCTAAATCTGCCTCGGATCTGAAACAGGTCAACCTGTAGGGGGGAGGTCGACCACTTGGCCGTCCTATATAGGGTAGGTCGATCCCCAGGTCGACCCCCTGGTCGACCTGGCCCCTAGGCGGAAAAAATCCCGCCCACCCTGTTCTACGTTTGAATTCGAATTTTGAACTTATAACTCAGTTGTCTTAAATAATTTAATTTTTTTGATACTTCTAATGGCCATAAATTCTTCATACGTAGTCTTATTTACGCAAACTCGGACTCTATTTCAAGCAGAATTCCAAGACGAACGCAATTGCGTAACCCTTTTCACTTAATTCTTCTTTTAAAAATTAAGTATACTTTGTTTCGTTACTTTTTTGTTCGTAGAAAATACGGGGTGTTAAAGAAGGGCTGTTTCGAAATATTAAGAGAAGTAGGGGTAGATTAAGAATAGTAGGGGTAAATTGACAAATATGAAAGATAATGAATCGTTTGGATTGGGTGATGCAAAAACCAACCCTTCACAGTAGTTAAAATATCGGGGTAATTGTTGGAAATAAGGGCTATTTAGAGAATTTGGGGTAGGATTAAAATGAAGGGTTCTTTTGAAGTATTAAGAGAAGTAGGGGTAGTTTAAGCATAGTAGGGGTAGATCGACAAATATGAAAGATGATGAATTGTTTGGATTGGTTGCTGCAAAAACCAATCCTTCACAGTAGTTAAAAAATAAGGGTAATTGATGGAAAGAAGGGCTATTTAGAGAATTATGGGTAGGATTAAAAAGAAGGGTTGCTTTGAAGTATTAAGAAAGGTAGGTGTAGTTTAAGCATAGTAGTGGTAGATCGACAAATATAAAAGATGGTGAATCATTTGGATAGGGTGCTGCGAAAACCAACCCTTCACAATAGTTAAAAAATAGGGGTAATTGTTGGAAGCAAGGGCTATTTAGAGAATTTGTGGTAGGATTAAAAAAAGGGTTGTTTTAAAGAATTAAGATAAGTATGGGTAGTTTAAGCATAGTAGGGGTAGATCGACAAATATGAAAAATGATGAATCGTTTGGATTAGGTGCTGCAAAAATCAATCCTTCACATTAGTTAAAAAATAGGGGTATTTGTTGGAAAGAAGGGCTATTTAGAGAATTAGTGGTAAGATTAAAAAGATGGGTTGTTTTGAAATATTTATAGAAGTAGGTGTAGTTTAAGCATAGCAGGGGTAAATCGACAAATATGAAAGATGATGAATCTTTTGGTTTGGGTGGTACAAAAACCAAACGTTCATAGAAGTTGAAAATTAGGGGTAATTGTTGGAAGAAAGGGCAATTTAGGGAATTAGGGGTAGGATAAAAAAGAAGGGTTGTTTCAAAGTATTTAGAGAAGTAGAGGTAGTTTAAGCATAATAGGGCTATATCGGCAAATATGAAAGATGATGAGTTGTATGGACTGGGTGTTGCAAAAACCAATCCTTCACAATAGTCAAAAAATAGCGGTAATGGTTAGAAGGAAGGGCTATTTAGAGAATTACGGGTAGGATTAAAAAGAAGGGCTGTTTTGAAGAATTAAGAGAATTAGAGGTAGTTTATGCATAGTAGGGGTAGATTGACAAGTATGAAAGATGATGAATAATTTGGATTGGATGCTGCAAAAACCAACCCTTCATAGTAGTTAGAAAGTAAGGGTAATTGTTGGATGTAAGAGCTATTTATATAATTGGGGATAGGATTAAAAAGAAGGATTGTTTTGAAGTATTAAGAGAAGTAGTGGCAGTTTAAGCATAGTAGAGGTAGATCGACAAATATGAAAGATGATGTATTGTTTGGATTGGGTGCTCCAAAAACCAACCCTTCACAGTAGTTAAAAAATAGGGGTAATTTTTGGAAGTATGGGCTGTTTAGTGAACTTGGGTAGGATTAAAAAGAAGGACTGTTTTGAAGTCTTAAGAGAAGTAGGGGTAGTTCAAGCATAGTAGGTGTTGACGGCAAAAAATGTCATAAACACCAAAGATTCCTATTACTAGGAATAGTTAATTTGGTCGCGAGACAAGGTAAGAGAAAGCAGTTAAGGAAACAAGTACTTATAGTGCTTGGACAACGAATTTGGACTATGTCCACTTTGGAAGGATGTTGAACTTTTATTAATCACTCAAGAATTGCAAGATAGAGCCATGCTCATTACATTCACTTTCATAATTGAAATACGCTAGGTATTTGGGAAAAAGAATATTTAATTCTCCTTCTTCCTCAAATAGGAGATGCCATTAATGGAGTTCATGAAGCTCTAGGAAGGTCTCAAGTGATGAAAATCCAAACCCTTTGGAATGTAAGGCCATGGGCTATTTATAGGAATGGGAGTAGGTAGGAGTAGGTAAAAATAGGGACCACATGCAGGAAATTCGAGCCCGCCACCTGCGCCTCGAAATTTCGAACCCGGGCATGGGTTCGAAATATCAAGTCCCTGGGTTCAAATTTTCAAACACGGTGGGTTCAAAATTTTGAACCCAGGCGCGGGCGTGAAATCTCGCTCCGCTGGGTTCAGAATCTTGAACCCAGCCATAGGCGCGAGATTTCGCGGCCGTTTGGCTCGGGACCTCGACCCCAGCTATGGGTGCAAGATTTCGCACCCACTGGGCTCGAGTCCTCACACCCACTAGGTTCAAAATTTCGAACCCAGGCATGGGTGCGAGATTACGCACCCAGCTAGATGCGAATTCGGTGCCATGCCTGGGTGTGGTCCTTCTGAGGGGCGCGAGGGTCTCGGGACCGGGTGGTCGAGGCTCCTAACTCCTTCGGGGTTCGAGGCCTTGGCTTGCGGACTTCTTATGCATGCCGTGAGGACACAAGCGGTGTAATCTCTTATTGATCCTATTTCCTTCACCCTTGTGTGTCCCTTTTCGGCCTCAGCTTCACGAGGTACTTCGAGTTGAGCGTGTCTGATGCTCTCTTGGGAACCGGACCAAAAAGCCGGTAAACATTTACCCCCCAAAAGTACGTCTTTTCTTTGACATGATGTGCTTTGCGCAGGTTGAGGTAGTGGCGAAGCTATTTATTTTTCCTGTAATTCAAAAGGTAAATGGGCATTAGCCGTAGGGCTCATTCCTCCTGATGGTGCAGATGAGCCATCGTTTGGAGGATGGGCCGTGCTCAAATCGTTAAGTGTCCGTTGTGCGTAGTGTCCGTGGATGCGCATGTGCGGAGTATGTACACAAGGCCGCGTGTTGCGTCGTCTCGGTCCTGGAGGTGCGACCATCGTCATTCACTCAAATTATTATTATTATTATTATTGGGATTTGGAGATTTTCGAGCCCGAGGGGTATCGAAATTTTGAACCCAACGGGATCGAAATTTCGAATCAAGGGCACGGGAATTTAGTCCCTCGGGGATTCGAAATTTCGAGCCCAAGGGGGTCGAAATTTCAAACCCAGGGGTTCGGAAATTCGATCCCCTGGGGGTTCGAAATTTCGAACCCGTGGGTTTGAATTTTTGAACCCATGGACTTGAATTTTCGAACCAGTGGGTTCGACATTTTCGAACCCAGGATGGAATATGAAAAGACATGTTTTTCCTTCATAAATTGGCCCCCCTTCACTTTTTCCCTTCTAATTTTTCTATCTTTGGCGGCCATTGCTGAAAGCTACGAAGCTGATAATTTCGAACCGAGCTAGGTAAGGCCTCCAAAAGATGAGTTGATAGGGGACGAGTTTGAAGAGCCAGGCGGAGGCCTCGAGACCTTGCGGGTTCGCTTTTTCGAACCCATCCAGATTCGAATTTTCGAACCCCGCGGGTCCGAATTTTTGAACCATAGTGGGTTTGGATTTTCGAACCCACCGGGTTCGATGTCTCGATTCCTCATGGGTTCAAATTTTTGAACCTGGGGGATTCGAAGTATCGAACCCTCCTGGGTCTAGATTTTCGAATCCCATGGCTTTGAATTCTCGAATCCCTATCTGGGTTTGAAATTTCTAACCCAGAGGGGCTCGAGTTTTCGAGCCTAGGCTGGCTCAGAACTTCGAACCCTTTTAGGTTCGAAATTTCGAACTTAGAGCTAAAAATTCTGAGCCCGACATAGTTCGGGACATGGCCGTTGCTGGGTTTCCAATTTGTCACACCGATGGAATTTGACTTCCGAATATTCGCCTTCGGATTTGCATTCTTAGCGTCGATGCTTATATTGTTAACCGCGTGAGCGGGGTTTAGAACTGTTCACATAGGGTAGAGCATTGAACCGGACTGGGACTAGGACTATTACGAATCGTTCTGAACTTTCTTTATGTAGCTCATCCTTGCGTTACATTACACGCACATATTAGTTGTCACCAACACGAGGGGTACAGGTCACTATACTTCCCATTCTAACACTGATGTGTTAAAGTATAGTCAAAGATGCAGACCAGATCGAGGACCACAAAAACCATGGAATCCAAGGCTTCCAAGCCCACTTGGAACACATCCAACCCTACCCTAGAGGTGACTCGGCTGGCAGCGAGCTAGAGACCACCACCGAACGGTTGACTTCTTCTCATTCGACCAGGTCGCCCGAAGCGTCTGGGCATGGGGAGCAACCAGAACGACCATATTCCCCGGTCGTAATTGAAGAGGCCGAGAATGTAGATATCATGGGCGACGATGAGCCCGCAACTCTTGTGGCTCCGGACATGTTTCCCGATGCGGAAATTTTGGATAATCCTAACGACATAGTGCAGTCGTGTATGGATGCTGCCGCGGTTAGGAAAATGGCGGCCAGATTTAAGGCTCCGGTGGATGATGCCCATACCCCCAGGAGAGATGACAGAGCCTATATGCCGCCCGAGGGTTTTACTGCCTGGAACCGACAAGCTTGCCTGTCTGGGTGCATGCCCCCGGCTAACGACTTCATTTGGGACATGTTGTTCTATTTCCGTCTCGTGCCTTCACAGCTACACAACAATGCTTATGCTTCTCTCCTGGGGACTTACGTTCTCTTCAGCGAGTTTTGGAATAGGGATCCCACTTGGGAAGATAAGATACTTCTTCCACTTAAAGAAAACGAACACAGCCTCTCCTTCCCAGTAGTCTCTGTAAGCGAAAACTGCTACAAAATTCTTTGTCGGGACGTGGCCCAGGCTGTATGTGTTTAAGTGTGAGTGGTTCTTCGTAAGACGCCCTCCCGGATTTGCCAGAAGGTGGATTGAGTGAAGTAAGTGTTTCTATAAATGCATTACTTATCGTAACATTAGGATCCCTTCCATTATTCATGGTTTTGAAATGGGATATGACAGGAAATCCTAAGCCACCGGCTGGAGATGAATACCGGCAACGCCTTACTGCTTTGCGGGCGATACAAGAGAATCACATGACACCAGTACTGTTACAAGTCAGGACCGCCTCCACAGTGCTGGGTTGCTTTCAGACAACCAGGGTTTGATAAGGCCCGTGGTTCCTACTAGTTTGCCAAAAGAGGGAGTTGTGGCAAGCTCTACCCCTATTAGGCAAAAATGCATCCAGCGGGAAGTGAATTGTAAAAGACTACTCCGCCTCAAGGAGATGTGCACGGGGTTGAGGTTCATGGTCAAGTGGAGGTTGCTAGAGATGTGGCGTTTCCAAGCACTCCCATCCCGCCTCCGGCATGGGAGGTGGAAGGAGTGGTGGCTAGACCGTAGTCTCCTGCGACTCACTCAGGGGCCACTGCCTCGCTTGAATCCGTGGGCCAGTTTGATGGCTTAAAGAGACATGCTTTAGTAGTGACTCTATGGCCGAATACAACGAGCCTGAAAGAACTTTCTTGTGCTTCTGAGTGGTTAACTCCATTGATCAGACCACTATCTGGTCTGTGAAGAGAACACTTAGGGCATACATATATAACATTGCATAGCATAGACGTTTTGCCTACGTGTGTTACTTGTCTAACTTTTGCTTGTTCCATTGGCAGGTGATATGGGAGGTGGACATGCCGGATGGAGTTATGGATGTGGGGGTCTCCAACATCGCACATGTTCTTCTTTTGAGAGTTTCCAGTGATCCTCCAGCTTGTACGGCGCTCCAATTCCATCAGGACAAGGAAGCGGTCGTCGAGACCGGGATCGACCTAGGCGATCTCCGACACCTCCTTCTCCTGTTCGTGGGCCTGTAGGGGATGCTCGGCTCAATGTAGGTAGATCGCGATCTTTGCCCTCGACAACTCCCCCATCGGCTGCCCCTCCGGCTCCCGTCCATTCTGCTAAGGGGAGGGAGCTACTGTTTGGTCAACTAAGGCTGGGCATTGAAGCCGTGACGGGAATGCAAAATCTGACACAGTCCCAAATCCAAGCGTTTTCTGTTGAATAGAGGAGGGCGTTCTTGAAGCTGTACTTCCCTCAATATCATTTTGATGAGCTTCGTCTCTCCCTAATCTTTGTCCTCCTCCCAGTACGGAATCCGGAGATATATGGATGCATGTACAAGCTTCGTATCACCAGGCCAATGAACTTACCAAGTATTCTCTCCAACTTTCTAAGTTGATTAAGAGGAAAAGTATGGAGTTCATCAACCGTCAGCTGACCATCGATAGTGAAAAGACCTCGGTCACCCATTTGGAAGCCGAGATAGGTGGGTTTCTCTACTGTGTTGTGGTTAATTTATCATTACTTCGTGTGTTTCCCCACATTAACTTTTGAATAATATGTTGCAGTGGAGCTGAAGTGATCCTATTGGACTTTAAAGACAAGGGATGCAAGTTCGTGAGACTTTTAGTGATACAGTAAGTCGTTTGACCCTTGAAAATACAGCCCTTAAGAACAATAGGGATAAGTTGTCCAAGGTATGTGATGAGAGGGAAAAGGAAATTAGGAAGGTTACTCAGCTCCAAAATGAAAATACCGCTTTGAGAGAGGAAAACGAGAGGTTGCGGGCTGAGAATGCTGAGGGTGCTGAGTTAAAGAGGCAGCTCGAGGCAATGACGAAAGCGAAGGAGCTCGCCTAGGCTAGCGATAGGGACGTATTGAGTACGGCTGAGAGTGTAAGAGATGAACATGAAAGGGAAATAGGGAAGCTGAGGGAATAGCTGAATGATGCGGAGTTCCGTGTTGGGTCCTCCTTCGAAGAGTGTTTCCATGATATGTAGGTGAAAGCTTTAAGATTCCGAGGGATCTAATGGGTCGAAGATTACCCCCGCGGTCTAGCGAGAATCTAGGAGAGGTTGATCCCTTATGACGCCTTCTTAAGTAAAGTCACTTTAGATGAGCGCCAACTTGCGGAAGTCCTGGAAAACGACGAACGTGAGAGGCTGGAGGAGGGAAGGAGGCTGTTGCAGGAGGATGCCGAGAATGAAAGGTTGGCGAGGCTCGCCGAGGAGAAAGGAAAGTTTGCGGCGACCGGGCGCGCGGTTGTGGTAGAGGCATTTGCAGAGGGGAGTTCTCATCCGACCCTGGGTCCCAGATCTGTCATGGTGAGTGGTCCTGGGAATTTGACCCATACCGCTACTGTGTATACTCCCGATTTCCCTACAATGGGGGATACTGGATTCACCTTACCCACCATTGCGAGCACCCTTCCTACCATTCATACGCAATCCTTGACTATAGGTAAATTCCTTTTACCCTGCATCCCTGAGAATGAAGTGATTACCGAACTTGCGGACTAAAAAAGGTTGTGTCTTTGCTTAAGCAGTTTCCCTGAGTCTACGACGGCAGCGGACCTTGCTCCCATGATCCCTCAAATGACTGAAACTAGGTCGGGCCTCGCTGGGACACAAGCCAGAAAGGGCGGCGATCTACTTGATAGCTATTCTAGCATAAGAATAACATTTAGCATGGTCGACATACTTAATGAAGAAGGAGAGGTGGTCGTCAGACTGAGTTCCCCTGCCAATAGCCCGGTGGAAGCCTATGTGGCTTCGATGGCGGCCCTGGTGGCGAGTGAATAGGCCAAGATGTTGGCTAAGTGTGAAGAGGTAGAGCAGAAGAGAGAGCACGATGAAGCTACCAGGAAGGAGATCCTAATGAAGACTTGGCAGGATGCCGAGGCGAGGGCTGCAAACACTATTGCAAATAAGAGGGCCGGTGAGGAGGCAGAGAAGAAGAGGGCCAATGAAGATTCCCGAAAGAAGAGGGTGGATGAGGAAGCACAACAATGGACTATTGAGTCACTTGAGAAAGCCAAAGCTAGTGGCATCACGCCTCATAGGTCCCAAAAGCTTGCTGCACAGAAGGTCGCCAGAGAAGCCAAGGAGAAAGCTGAGTGGGAAGGAAAGGCGGTTCTGGAGAAGAGTGACGTTGTGGTCTGCCTCGCTGCTGGCTGTGTCCCTAAGCCTACGCCGCTGGCCACTCTGGTTGACATTTCCAAGGTTTCTAGTGGCAATGAGATGGGCGAGAGACGTCTCTTGGCTTCTCATGAATCAACCACTTCACAGAGGGGCGAAGATGGAAAGAGCGGGTTTGGCAACAAAAAGCCCAGAACCAAGGACGAACCGTCAAGCGTGGAATCTGAAAAAAGGACAAGCACAAGAAAAGAAAACATGGTTAACGTTAACAACCTTGGCAGGAGTTACCGTTATTTTGGTAGTGTAAGCCGATAGTTTACGCGAGTACGGCCCTCTCTTTTGTTTTTTCAAAACACCATGTGGTTCTCATGTACACCCTGTCATTAGAAAGTAAAAGTATTAGACACGTAGTTTGTTTAGTGTGCGTGTGTGTGAAAAAGAAATACGAATTAGTAAAGATCGTTGTTTATGTCAATTGTTTGGATGTTCTTTTTATGTTTTCTAGTGTCCCGTACTTGCACAAAATTACTTATCATTACACTTATCAGAAAAGCGATTAGGGAACATCTCTGGGTAAATTATTCCAGAGAGGTGAAGTAGAGCGCTGGTTTCAGTAAGTTCCACTCAAATGAGGGAACCCGTAGCTTGCGAAACCTGGCTGTGCGCCTGCTATTTTGGGTGGCCCGAGGTTATACCCAAGTATAGCGAAGGCGTAGGGAGTTGCGTTGTGCGGTCCTTCAGGTGGGTGGCTCTCCCGATGTT
Source organism: Allium sativum (assembly GCA_030737875.1). Taxonomy (NCBI): domain Eukaryota; kingdom Viridiplantae; phylum Streptophyta; class Magnoliopsida; order Asparagales; family Amaryllidaceae; genus Allium; species Allium sativum. The sequence continues at coordinate 255,941,203 of CM060924.1, read as the reverse complement.
CATCGGTTTGAGGTGAGCCTCCAAATGTCGTTAATTAACGAGCGTAGTTTTCAGCCCTGATCATCAGGTCGTATGGCCCGATCGTGGCCATGGGCTGCCCCTAGCCTTGAGAGCTAAGTGGAAGAAAAGATTTAAGGTCGGTCTTGATTCTGTTCCAAGATTCGACCGGCACCCACAACAGACGAAGAGAGATTTGCATCGATCTTAGTCGGTCACTGAGTGTCGTCAAGCCGCCTGGACTAGAACGAGGAATGATTTATCCTCGGCCTCGGTACTGGGCCGAGGTTCGAGTTAGTGGTTGTTTAGACTCTGTCGTGCCGTGGGCCGGCGATTCGAGTAGCGTTGTCGGTTCCCATGCTCATTGCGTCGGGCACAGCCAACCGTTTCAGACTCAATGTTGCCTAGAGATTGGAATGGCCGCACTGACTCCCGTGCCTAGGGTGCCGATGCGGTTCTCGCAGGCATGAATCGAGTTATTTATTAGAAGTAAACAACAGGGGGACAGGAAATTGAACACCATTTCTACTAAAAACTTTGGAAGTAATAGCCTTTACAATGCCTTGGTTTTCTGACAAAACATAACATTGTTCGAAAAGCATAAGCAACCGTAAACTGGGTTATGTAAAGTAGCGATGGAGATGTTCGTTGTTCCATGCCATGAGGGGTTCAGCTCCGTCGACGGTGGCGAGTTTGAAGGTTCCGTCGCTGAGCTTTCGATGTATGGAGTATGGGCCATTACAGCGAGGCGCTTGGCCTGTTTGTAAGGGGAAAACCCGCTTTAGCATGAGGTTGTCGATGTTGAGATCCTTGTGGTGGACCCTACAACTGAAGTATCGGGCTACTGGCTGTCGTTGCGCTGTGGCTCTGACAACGGCCTCGTTCTTTTTTTCTTCCAGCAAGTCGAGTGATCCTAGAAGAAAATCTTGGTTTGTCTTTGGATCGAAGTATGTGACTCGATAGGATTGCAACTTGAGCTCAATGGGAATGACGGCTTTAGATTCGTATGCGAGGGTGGAAGGAGTATGGCTGGTTGTTGTCTTGTGGGTGCTGCGGTAAGCCCACAGAGCTAGAGGAAGTTTGTACGCCCACATGCCCCCGGCCTTTTCCAGACGTTTCTTGATGATGGATTTGATGACCTTGTTAACTGCCTCGACTAGCCATTGGCTTAGGCATGAGCCACCGCTGAGAATCATTTGTCGATGTCGTGGGGCTGACAAAAAGCCTTAAACTCGGTGCTCATGAATTGAGCGCCATTGTCGGAGATGATGGCATGATGCACTCCATTGCGGGTAATGATGTTAGGGACAACAAAGTTGATCATCTTCTTCATGGTTATCGTGGCAAGACCTTCAGCTTCTGCCCACTTGGTGAAATAGTCCACTACGACGATGGCGTATCGTGCCCCGCCTCTAGCCATTGGAAGTGTTCCGATGATGTCGATTCCCCACATGGAGAATGGCCACGGGCTGACCATTTGATAAAATTCGGTAGGCGGGGAATCATGGAATCTTGGACAAGCACTGGAACTTATCGCACTTGTGAGCGTAGTCTGCGGCATCTTGATCGAGCGTGGGCCAGTAATAACCTTGTTTGAGAATCATTCTGGCCAGGGTCTTCCCCCCAGTGTGATAGCCACATTCGCCTTCATGCATTTTAACACCCCGAATTTTGAATGATCGAATTAACTAAATTTAAGAACACTTAATTTTTAAAAGATTAATGAAGGGAAACGGGTTGGACCATTGCATTCGTCTCGGAATTATACATGGAATAGAGTCCAAGTTTTCGAAAAACGGAGTTCGGACGAAGTAGATATAACCCTCGGAAGATAACAAGAAAATTATGTATATATATATATGTGTGTGTGTGTGTGTGTGTGTGAGCAGGCCGACGAGGGAGGTTGACTTCCCAAGGGGAAGGTCGACCATGGTGTCGACCTGGGTACCCATAGGTCGACCTGGGGGTCGACCTCCCCCTTTGGAGGTCGAACATCGTTCGGCCAGTTTTGCTGTGTGGTGTAATTCTTGGGCCTGAGACGATTTTTGATGGTCTATATCAATTCTAGGGTTAATCCTAAGGCCTAAATAACTTCCTACACCTATAAATATGTCACCAACCTAACCCTAATTCATAAAATAATTTCTAAGACACCATTATGCGTTCAAACTCTCTCTCCTAAACCCTTGCCGCCACCTCTAATCAAATCTCAAGTGTTCATACACAATTCAAATCAAAATTTAGAGCTTCAACAACAATTAAAGAAGATCAATCAACAACACCGCAATGTTTCTACACCAATTTCAGTGCATAATTCTATTCCTTAACCACGAATGGTGAGTACGGTGATTTTCACAATATAATGGGATTAAAAGCAACATGATGAAGTTGTAAAGAGGATTCATATGTATGTATGTAATTTAAATCTCATCCAAGTTTTCACATTTTGATCCATGTCATCATATGCCTATGTTTCTATGTAAAGTTCGTACCTTTTATCAGTTTATTCATGTTGAATCTTTTATTATGCCTCTATGCCAGTCTATATGCCTCTTTATTTGATGATGATGTTTTATTCCAATTTTCTATGAATTGATTCTCTCTTCTTACCCCTATTCCTTTTATTTGTGGATCTAGGCAACCTTCGAGCCTACATTAAAAATACGCGCGAATGCGAATACGTGGGAACGATGGGGAATATTGGGAATACGGGAAATTTGTAAAATTGGATATTATTGAATATTATTGGATAATTGGATAATATGTCAAATTGGCATATTAGGGTATGAATTGCATGGAATTGATGAAATTGCCTATAATTGGAAATTTGTAAATGGGGCTAATTAATATATAATTAGTATAAATAATGACAAGTTGGAATAGGCAAAAAGTGCAAACATGATTATATGTTGAATTGGAAACACATGACATGAAAACTGGGGTTTGGGTGAAATACAATTATTAATAAATCTTTGACACGAGGTTAGCACAATTGTGTTTTAAGATTGCCCGGAACCGCCCGGAAAATCCAGCTGCCACAATTGGACGTCTAATGTGAGAGGTCAAAGGCATGAATTGTAGGCGTAACGATGGTTGACACAAGGTTAGACCCAGTTTGTGGCGTAAGACTGCTCGGAACCACCCGGCAAAGCCAGCGGCCACAAAGTGTTCGGTCTAATGTGGGAGGTCATGCACCGTTCTTCAAAAGGAATGAATTAAGGAATACTAACCATAATAAGACATGGGTTAAGTGGGGTGACATGTAAATTATGGCATTTAAAAATGGACTTAACCGGAATAAGATAAGGCATGTAAATTATGACATGTAAGTATGGACTTAACCGTAGCATGTGTAAGACATGGATATTTAAATTAAAATGGTTGAATGGGGGAAAAACCCTGTGGGGGCCAAGCATAGGTGGGAGACTTGTGTCGGATGGGGTCCCGTTTCAACCAGTAACTCGTTTGAGTATCTAATTGGGCCCGATACTAGGTCAGGGTTGGGACACGCTTACTGGGCTTGAATATAAGAGGTCAAAACGTGAATAACGGTGGCAATGCAAGTATAACGGGTTCATGTGCGTGCATGGGTCTGGGATTGTAGGTAAGACGTTATTGCATCGTGCAGGTATGGCCTTGCATTTCATGTTGGCATCGGCGTTGCAACTTTGGGGAGTGATACTCCCCACTGTGGGGCCAGCACGGGTGCCTTCGGGGTTTAGGGAGCCAATCGAATGGGTAGAGAAAGGGTACTTTAGCGGTGGTAGGAGCAATCTGACACCTACGATAACAGCTAGGTACAAGTAACTACCAAGTTTGTCATGTGGGTACAGTTAGTGGGAAGGGATCAACCTTGAGTAAAAGAGACTAGTAGATGTGCGATGTAATTAAGTAATGTGGTGTAACTTAGCAAAAGTGCGGTGTAACGAAATACATGTTGGTTGAGTTGGATAGTCCTTAAATTGCTAGTTTGATGTTGACTTCAGTCTTCGGGGTTAGTACTTGGAGGGTTGTTCGCTTAGCCAAGGTGTAGGATTGTCTTAGTACTTAGGAACGAAATCATCTTGTCCATCCTTTTTATCTACCTTATCTATGTTACAGCCATATCATGATGCCTATTTATGTCTTGATCACTTACCTTACCTATTATTTGTTAAGATCACTGGAATAGCCAGACTTTATGTCTGAACCGTTTGTTTCCACCTCTTTTCTTTCCGTCCCCCCTAGGTTTGCAAGGAGAGAATACATCAGCTTAGTGTCGATTTCATTCAGTTGCTTGAAAAGAGTAGATGGATCGCTTTGGACTCTCTCATCTTTATGGCTTTGCTTATGCTCGGTGGGAATTTGTGAATTTATATTATTTAAGTATTTTCTTCTTTATGTACTTTGAAGTTTTTGGAAAAGACTATTGATCCTATTGTAATGGTTTTGCAAACTACTTAGGTAAGCTTGTTTTGAGTTATGATGCTATGAAATAAGTTTTATCTTCCGCTATTTTGTTTTATTTATTTATTCTTGTAATTTATCTGTTCTGTACAAAAATAATGCTTCATGGACATTGATGCATTCCCTTTGTGAGTAACATTAATTGACATGGGGTGTTACACGTGGTATCGGAGCTATGGTTACAAGAACAGATAAAAAGTTTTGAAAAATGTTTTCAAAAGTATTATTTTCCTAGAAAGTATTTTCAAAAACTTGTTTTAAAGAAGCTTTTTTCAAGGAAAGTTCACTTTAAAGAGCATAATCCCTGCAAGCCATACATCTCTCTTTTGCCACCCTTGTTTTGAAACTCTTTCTTTTTCTTTTCAGCATATCTGCAACGTCTGAGATACCAGAGGGTATTCATGTACCCGGTTGGTTTCGTCAATATCTCAAGGCTCGGGCTGCTACCGCGGGTCTGACCGATATTCCTCCTCCTCCTCCACCAGCTCCAGTCATTCCTCCGCATGGAGACGCTTTTTCCAAGATATGTAAGGACTTTCATTCGATGGGTGAAAACCTTTTAGTGGGTCCGAAATGTTCGTTGAAGCTAGAAATTGGTTGAAAGATGTGGAGGATCTATTTGGCATTTTCGATTTGGACGATTGTAAGAAGGTCCAATTGGCTACTTGGTTGATGAAGGACGAAGCTTCGTTTTTGCGGGAGGTTACTAATAGAGAGCATGCTATAGAGACGTAGGAAGATTTTAGGGGAAGTTTTGAGTTGAAATTCCTTTCTCAAGCTAAGGAGAGTATGTACATGTAGAGGTTCTTGACATTGAAGCAGAAAAACTTGACCGTGAACGAGTATGTAACCGAATTTAATAAGTTAGCGAGATTTGGGCTATAGTTGGTGAATATGCCTCCCAAGAAGGCTTTGTGGTATGCAAATGGCCTAAATGAATCGGTTCACAGTTCGCTTGTTATCATTGTGGTGATGCGGGTCATGCTATGAAGGACTGTCCTAAGAAGCAAGGGTAAAGGGCAGGTTCTACTTCGAGATGGCATATTCACGCTCTCATGGCTCCGGGACAGGAAGATGGTAGAAAAATTTCCGTCGAAAGTTTGATTTTCTTGTTTGATCATCCCGTCCGTACTTTATTCTATTTTGGCGCATCACATTCATTTATCTCTACATCATTAGTTGAAACACTGCACTTAAATACTAGTCTTGTTGTGGATCCCATTGTAGTCTCAAATCCTATTGGTGGGTCGGCTCATTTATCCATGGTTTGTAAGGGATTTGAGATTGTCTATCTTAGCCATTGGTTTGGAATGTAATGCTTTTGTGCTTGGTTTCATAGGCTATGGGTTGATTTTAGGGATGGATTGGCTAGCCAGATATGCTGCAATCCTAGATTGTGATAGAAGGGTAGTAAAATTGTTGACTCGTAGTGGAAAGACCCTTGATATTTATTGTGACCCTAGAGGATCGGTGATGCTTAGTTATCTTGAGTCACTTGACGCATCCAATGATGATTTACATTTCATTCGTACAGTCCGTGAATATGTAGATGTCTTCGATGAGGTGAGGGGTCTACCCCCAAAATGTCAGATAGACTTTCGTATTTATCTTATAGTCAATGCAAAACCAGTATCTCTGCGAGTACGCCACATAGCTCCTCGTGAGAGGCGGGAGCTCAATAAGCAAGTAGGGGAGTTGCTTGAGAAGGGATTCATAATACGCAGTATGTCGGAGTGGGGTGCTCTAGTAGTATTTGCCACGAAGGTGGATCAGTCCATTATACTTTGTGTGGACTATAGAGAACTTAACAAACTTACTAAGAAGAATAGGCACCCACTGCCGAGGATTGACGATCTCTTTGATCAGTTAGTTGGCGCCTCAGTGTTTTCGCAGTTGGACTTAGTCACCGGTTTCCACCAATTGAGAGTGGCTGAGGATAGCTAGACAAGACGATCTTTAGGACTCCGGGCGGTTTCTATGAGTGGCTTGTAATGCCCTTCGGTTTGACAAATGCCCCCGCATACTTTGTTGACTTGATGACTAAGGTGTTTAGGGAGTACCTTAATAAATTCGTGGTGGTCTTTGTGGATGACATCTTGATCTTTTCAAAGAGCGAGGAAGAGCAAGCCCTACATCTTATGGAAGTGTTGGAGACCCTTCGAGCGCTTAACCTTAAAGCTAAATTTTCTAAATGTAACTTTTGGAGGAAGGATGTACGATTCTTAGGGCACGTGGTTTCCAAAGAAGGGATAGCTGTGGGTCCTGCGAAGGTGGTGGCCATCCAAGATTGGAAGGTCCCTAAAAATGCTACCGAGGTGAGGAGTTTCTTGGGGTTGGCATGCTACTATAGGAAGTTTCTCAAGGACTTCGCAAAGATATCAGCCCCATTAACATGCTTGTCGAAGAAGAATCTAGCTTTAATTTGGGATGTAGATTGTGATGATGATTCCAATGTTTAAAGAGAGCTTTGACCACAGCCCCGGTCTTAGTGTTGCCGGATGGGAGTAAGCCATTTACCGTTTATACCGATTCTTGTAGGACAGGACTAGGCGTAGTCTTAATGCAAGAAGGGAGGGTAATAGCCTATAGAGGAAGGAAGTTTAGAGTGCATGAGAGAAATTACCCTACACATGACCTAGAGTTGGCCGCTATTATTTTCGCGCTTAAGTCTTGGCGCCATTATCTTCTTGGTGAGAAATTCGAATTGGTCACAGACAACAAATCGCTAAAATACTTGTTCTCTCAGAAGGACTTGAACTTAAGGCAGCAAAGGTGGATGGAATTCTTAGCGTCCTACAATTTTGAGATAACATATACCCCTGTCATGGGTATCGTGGTGGCAGACGCCTTATCTAGGGAAAGGTTGTCCATGAGCCCGTTGTTTGTTGAGCGGCAAAGCTTAGAGTTCGTCTCTACATTTGACTTCAGACCTTCCATTGACTTTGCACCCGGTTTGCTAGCATCCTTAGAGGTCAGACCTACGCTTTTGGGATGGATTGGTGAGGCACGGTGAGATGACCCACAGTTGGTTGAGTTGGTAGAGAAGCTCATAAGGGGGGAGTCTTCGAACCATCTCAGTAGGTATACCCTAGATGATAAGGGTTTGTTATGTAGTGACGGTAGACTTTGTGTACCGCAAGACAAGAACATGAGGAAGACTATTCTTGATGATGCACATCGTTCGAAGACGACCATTCATCCCGGCGAGGACAAGATGTACATGGACAAGAGACGAGTTTACTTTTGGGCCAGTATGAAGAAGGATGTAGATGAGTTTGTCGCTAGATGCTTGGTGTGCCAATAAGTAAAAGCAGAGCGAAAGAAGTTGGTGTGCCAATAAGTAAAAGCAGAGCAAAAGAAGCCCAGTTGGTTGCTTCACCCATTGGAGGTCCCACAATGGAAGTGGGAGAGTGTCACGATGGACTTTGTAAATGGGTTACTGAGATCGAGGAAGGGTAGTACAGGGATTTGGGTCATGGTAGACAGACTTACTAAGAGCGCCTATTTCATTCCAGTGAAGAGTAAGAGGACTGCTCCATGGTTAGCCTCCGTATACATTTGAGAGATAGTTCGTTTGCACGGTGTTCATTCTAGCATAGTGAGCGATCCCGATCCTTTCTTTACTAGCGAGTTTTGGAAGAGCTTGCAAGAGGCGGTAGGGACTCAGTTATGTTTGAGCACCGCGTATCATCCTCAGACGGACGGCCAGACCAAGAGGGTGAATCGTATTCTAGAGGACCTTTTGAGGCTATGTGTTTTTGACTTCGTAGGTACATGGGAGGAGCATCTTCCTTTGGTGGACTTCGCGTATAATAATAGTTTTCAGTCAAGCATTGGCATGGCACCTTTCGAGGCTCTTTATGGAAGGCCTTGTCGTTCACCTACATGTTGGTGGGAATCTACGGATAAGATCTTACTTGTGCCCGATATTATTAGAGAGACTTCGGAAAAGATCGATTTGATTCGAAGGAGGATGAAGACGGCGCAAGATAGGCAAAAATCGTATGCGAATAAGAGGAGGATAGATCTTGAATTTGATATTGGGGACATGGTCTTTATCAAGGTGTCTCCATTACGGAATGTTGTTCGCTTTGGGTCCATTGGGAAGTTAGCACCAAGGTTCGTAGGGCCGTTTCTTATTAAGGAGAGGATTGGACAGATGGCGTATAGAGTGGAGTTGCCCGAGAGACTTAGTGGTGTAATCGACGTATTCCATGTATCACATTTGGGGAAGTGCTTGCATGAGACCGTGGAGGTGGTAGAGCCGAGCTTGGTTTTAGAGGTGGAGATAGAGCGGGATGCGACGATTCGACGAGCTCCTACATGCATTCTTGGGTCGGAGATTAAGATGTTGAGGAATCGAGAGGTCAAGCTAGTCAAGTCCAATTGGGAGATGATGAGAGGGACGCTACTTGGGAGACGGAAGAGAAGATGTGTTCATTGTACCCTTTTCTTTTTGAGGGTATGTCTTTTAAATTCTCCTTTATCGCTTAGCTTGTACTTGTTCTATCTTTAGTATGTCCTCTCGTTGGTATCTTTGACCTTTAGATAGGGTAGTCCTATGGTTGAAATATGTGTTTGAGACATGTTATGTATGGTGGATGCATGTGGATGCAAGTGTTTTCTAATGGTTGCTTGTGGATGCATATACACATACTTTAGGCACTAGATCGGCTCAGTCACTTTCATATTGCATATTACATGTAAATCGACGTATTTAGTAAAATGAATGTACATTCAATGTGTGTATCATATGGATGTTGCATTTAAATGAATGGTTGTGCACACATGTAGTAATGATATGTATAGGGTTCTTTGCATGCATGATGGATACATGGCACTGTCATTATTTGCATTAAGGAAGTCGACTGAATCAGTGGACCGCCTGATTTTGCATTAGTATACGAACATATACACACAGTATGCATATGTACATGAAAAGCATTAGAATATTTTTAAGGACAATGGTTGCTAGTGGTTGATGGTTGAGTAGATGGATGATTGGATGGTAGGATACGTGCTTCTTGACTGAGAGATTTCGAGGACGAAATTCTTTAAGTAGGGGAGAATGTAACACCCCGAATTTTGAATGATCGAATTAACTAAATTTAAGAACACTTAATTTTTAAAAGAGAAGGGAACCGGGTTGCACTATTGCGTTTGTCTTGGAATTATGCATGGAATAGAGTCTAAGTTTTCGAAAAATGAAGTCCGGACGAAGGAGATATGACCCTCGGAAGATAACAAGGAAAAAAAATGTGAGCAGATTGACTAGGGAGGTCGACCTCCCAAGGGGGAGGTCGACCATGGTGTCGACCTGGGTACCCCCAGGTCGACTAAGGGGTCGACCTCCCCCTTTGTAGTTCGAAACTGGTTTGGCTAGTTTTGCTATGGGGTGTGGTTTTTTGACCTGGGACGATTTTTGATGGTCCAAATCAGTTCTAGGGTTAATCCTAAGGCCTAAATAACTTCCTACACCTATAAATATGTCACCAACCTAACCCTAATTCATAAAACAATTTCTAAGACACTATTATGCTGTCAAACACTATCTCATAAACCCTAGCTGCCGCGTCTAATCAAATCTCAAGTGTTCATACACAATTCAAATCAAAATTTAGAGCTTCAACAACAATTAAAGAAGATCAATCAACAACACCACAACATTTCGACACCAATTTCAAAGCATAAGTCTATTCTTTAACCACGAAAGGTGAGTACGGAGATTTTCACAATATAATGGGAGTAAAAGTAACATGATGAAGTTGTAAAGAGAATTCGTATGTATGTATGTAATTTAAATCTCATCCAAGTTTTCACCTTTTGATCCATGTCATCATATGCATATGTTTCTATGTAAAGTTCATACCTTTTATCGGTTTATTCATGTTGAATCTTTTATTATGCCTCTACGCCAGTCTATATGCCTCTTTATTTCATGATGATGTTTTATTCCAATTTTCTATGAATTGATTCTCTCTTCTTACCCTATTCCTTTTATTTGTGGATCTTGGCTACCTTCGTGCGTATATTAAAAATACGCGCAAATGCGAATACGTGGGAACGATGGGGAATATTGGGAATGTGGGAAATTTGGAAAATTGGAAATTATTGAATATTATTGGATAATTGGATAATATGTGAAATTGGCATATTTGGGTATGAATTGCATGGAATTGATGAAATTGCCTATAATTGGAAATTTGTAATTGAGGCTAATTAATATGTAATTAGTATAATTAATGAGAAGTTGGAAGAGGCAGAAAGTGTAAACATGATTATATGTTGAATTGGAAATACATGACATGAAAATTGTGGTTTGGGTGAAATACGATTATTAATAAACCTTTGACACGAGGTTAGGCGCAATTGTGTTGTAAGACAGCCCGGAACCGCCCGGCAAATCTAGTTGCCACAATTGGACGTCTAATGTGAGAGGTCAAAGGAATGAATTGTTGGTGTAACGAAGGATGACACGAGGTTAGACACTGTTTTTTGCGTAAGACTGCCCGGAACTGGCCGGCAAATCTAGCAGCCACAATGTGTTCGGTCTAATGTGGGAAGTCATGCACCGTTCGTCATAAGGAATGAATTAAGGAATACTAACCATAATAAGACATGGGTTAAGTGGGGTGATATGTAAATTATGACAAATAAATATGGACTTAACCAGAATAAGATAAGGCATGTAAATTATGACATGTAAGTATGGACTTAACTGTAGCATGTGTAAGACATGGACATTTAAATTAAAATAGTTAAGTGGGGGAAAAACCCTGTGGGGGCTAAGCATAGGTGGGAGGCTTGTGTCGAATGGGGACCCGTTTCAACCAGTAACTCGTTTGAGTATCTAATTGGGCCCGGTACTAGGTCAGGGTTGGGACACGCTTACTGGGCTTGAATATAAGAGGTCAAAACGTGAATAACGGTTGCAACGCAAGTCCAACGGGTTCATGTGCGTGCATGGGTCCGGGCTGGTAGGTAAGACGTTGTTGCATCGTGTAGGTATGGCCTTCCATTTCATGTTGGTATCGGGGATGCCACTTTGGGGAGTGATACTCTCCACTGTGGGGCCAGCACGGGTGCCTACGAGTTTTAGGGAGCCGATCGAATAGGTAGAGTAAGGGTACCTTAGCGGTTGTAGGAGCAAGCCAGCACCTATGATAGCAGCTAGGTACAAGTAACTACCAAGTTTTTCACGTGGGTACGGTTAGTGGAAAGGGATCAACCATGAGTAAAAGAGACTAGTAGATGTGCGGTGTAATTAAGTAATGCGATGTAACTTAGCCAGTGCGGTGTAATGAAATACATGTTGTTTGAGTTGGATAGTCCTTTGGGTGCTATTCTGATATTGACTTTGGTCTTCGGGGTTAGTACTTGGAGGGTTGTTGCTTAGCCAAGGTGTAGGATTGTCTTAGTACTTAGGAACGAAATCATCTTGTCCATCCTTTTTATCTACCTTATCTATGTTACAGCCATATCATGATGCCTATTTATGTCTTGATCATTTACCTTACCTATTATTTGTTAAAATCACTAGACTCGCCAGACTTTATGGCTGACCCGTTTGTTTTCACCTATTTTCTTTCTTTTCCCCCCACAGGTTTGCAAGGACGGAATACTAGAGCTTAGTGCCAATTTCTTTCAGTTGCTTGAAAAGAGTAGATGTATCGCTTTGGACTCTCTCGTCTTTATAGCTTTGCTTATGCTCAGTGGGGATTTATTCATTTATGTTATTTAATTATTTACTTCTTTATGTACTTTGAAGTTTTTGGAAAAGACTATTGATCATGTTGTAATGATTTTGGAAACTACTTATGTAAGCTTGTTTTGAGTTATGATGCTACGAAATAAGTTTTATCTTCCGCTATGTTGTTTTATTTATTTATTGTTGTAGTTTATCTGTTCTATACAACAATAACGCTTCATGGACATTGATGCATTCCCTTTGTGAGTGACATTAATGGACATGGGATGTTACATGCACACTGCGTAGCACTTTGAGGGCGTCGATGTGAGCCACGCACTGGAGCAAAGGAATGGAGAAACCTCTGTGGTAGAGTACCCCGTCCATAAGGAGGTAACGGGTGGACCGGCGAGTGACCACATGCCTTTCCTTGTAGTGCTTAGGTAGGACCCCGTGCTGTAGGTAATTTCTGGCCAGTGTCAACCAGGACTCGGGCTCGGGTTTGATGCTCATAATAGTCTCGTCTTGCCCTTACTTGATGAGTTGAGGACTTCAACAGGGGAGAATACATTAAGTTGCGGATCTTCAGAGCTTGCCATTCTGGCAAGGGGATCTTCTTTTTAATTTTGCTTGCGTGGGATACGGGTGACGGTGAAATGCTCGAGTCAAACAAGTAGCCCCTAAACCCGGGCTAGGTACTTGGCAAGTCGTCCATCATTCGCTTGATACTCTCCTGGTACTTGTCGGATGATAAAAAGTGAATTGGAGAAGATGTGGACGGTCTCTAGCTTGAGTTCAATCTCGATTCTAAGCCCGATTATTAAGGCCTCATACTCCGCGTCCTTGTTAGTAGCAGGGAAATTTTGCCTCAACACGCAATACATTGGGCATTCTTCAGAGGTGATGAGGACGACTTTGGCCCTGGAGCATTTTCAATTACAAGAGCCGTCTGCGAACTCTTTCCACTTAGCATCGGGATTTCCAGCGTTCACCGTGGGTTCCTCCTCGGGGGCTGTGAACTCCACGATGAACTCTACGAGGGCTTGGTCGATGATGGCTCGTCGGTGGATGAAGGTTATCTCGAACTGGCTTAACTCTATGCTCCACTTTAGTAATCGTCCTAATGCCTCGGGTCGTTGTAGGACTGGAAGTAGTGGCTGGTTAGTAAAAACTTTTATGGGATCCGACTGGAAGTACGGTCGGAGCTTTCTAGAGGAGATCAATAAGTTGAATGCCATCTTTACAAGCTTCGGGTAGTTCTTCTCTGCCCATGTCATCCGCTTGCGGATATAGTAGACAGCCTGTTTAGTGCGATCTTCGAGGCGTATTAGTGCCGAGCTGATTGCCTGCACCGAAACAAGCATGTAAATATATAAGTCCTCATGGTCCACAGGCTTAGAGAGGATAGGTGGTCTCTCTAAGTGATCCAGGAGTTCCTTGAATGCGGAGACGCATTCAGGGTTCCACTGGAAGTTGTGTTTCCCTTTTCGGAGTAAATCGAAGAAGGCGATGCATTTTTCGGTGGCCTTAGAGTTGAACCGACTTAAAGCAGCGACCTTTCCGTTTAGAATTTGGACATCTTTGAAGTTCGCAGGGATTCATATGCCCCGAATAGCTTGGATTTTTTCTGGATTAGCTTCGATGCCCCGAGAATTGACAATGAAACCCAAGAATTTCCCGAGGCGACTCCAAAGGAGCATTTCATTGGGTTGAGTTTCATGTCGTCCTGGCGAAGGACATCGAACATTTTGGAGAGGTCGTGGACGTGATCGCTTGATATTTTAAATTTTACTAGCATATCGTCCATGTACACCTCCATGGACTTTCCAGTTTGAATTTTAAAGAGTTGATTAACCATTCGTTGATAAGAGGCACCGACGTTTTTAAGCCCAAAGGGCATAACACGGTAGCAGTAGAGCTTGAGGTCGGTTATGAAAGAGGTATGATCTTGGTCGCAGAGGCTCATCGGGATCTAGTTGTAGCCTGAGTAGGAATCCATGAAGGATAATAGCTTGTATCCGGCGGTCGAGTCGACTAATCAATCGATCTTCGGGAGCGGAAAGCTGTCTTTGGGACTTCCTTGTTCTGTTCGGAAAAGTCGACGCAAGTTCGCCGCTTACCATTGGTCTTTTTAACCAGAACTGGATTGGAAACCCACTCGGGGTAGTCATCTCCGTGGATGAAGTTATTGTTGAGTTGACGGTCTACCTTTTCTTCGAGTGACTAGGACCTTTTGGGCCCTAAAAAGCGGCGCTTCTGTTTGACTGCAGGCATTCTATGATCTAAGCCCAGGAAATGGCAACCAATTGCGGGATCGATGTCTTTCATGTTGGAATAAGTCTATGCAAACACATCTAAATTGGCTTTTAGGTAGCATATGAGATCTTCTTTAATTGCTGGGTGGAGTTGTGACCCTATCTACAACACCCTTGTTGGGTCGTCGAGGCCGACGGGAATGTCCCATGTGGATTCGACCGGGTAGTCCTCTCGTATTTGGGCTCTTCATCTTTCCTGGATCGAGGTCATCAGAAAGACAGGAGTGGCACCTAAGCCAGCACCCAGACGTTGCTAGTTGCTATGCTGAGATGTTCTTTGCGCAAGAAGGCATGGGCACATCCTTGCCTTTGTCCTTTTTGCATGCGTTCTTCTATTCTATTGTATAACATTCCCGAGTGCTTACTTGATTGCCCTTGATGGTGCCAAGTAAACTCGGAATTTGGTGAGAAAGGGGTGTCCTAGGAAAGCATTGTAGGCGGAGTGGATGTCCATGACCATGAAAGAGAGAACTCGGACTCGGCTTTGGTCCCCCTCGGCCAGTTCTACAGGTAGGTCGATGAGTCCTACAGGGGAACAAGAGGCCCCATTGAAGCCGTGAATTGCGGCGTGACATGGTTTCAAGTCGTTTGTTTCCAATTTCATCTGGGCATAGGCGGCCTTGAAGATGATGTTGATTGAGCTTCTTGAATCGATTAAGACCTTCCGAACGGAAGCGACACCGATCTTGGCAGTGATGACTAATAGGTCTGTGGTCTGGATTTCCACCCCTGTCGATTCCCTTTCTCGGAAGACGATGTCGTCCCGCATGGTTTTTTGTAGCTTGGATGGGATGGACTCAAGGAGAGCAGAGCAGGCTTCGTAAGTAGAATATTTTATGGAACTCACATTGTAACACCCCGAATTTTGAATAATTGAATTAACTAAATTTAAGAACACTTAAATTTTAAATGAGCATTGATGGGAAATGGGTTGCACAATTGCGTTCATCTCGGAAATCGACGTGGAATAGAGTCCAAGTTTTCGAAAAACTGAGTCCGGACGAAGGAGATATGACCCTCGGAAGATAATAAGAAATATATATATATATGTGTGTGTGTGAGTGTGTGTGTGTGTGAGCAAACCGACTAGGGAGGTCGACCTCCCAAGGGGGAGGTTGACCATGGTGTCGACCTGGGCACCCCCAGGTCGACCTGGGGGTCGACCTCCCCCTTTGGGAGTTCGAACTGGTTCGGCCAGTTTTGCTGCAGGGCGCGATTTTTGGGCCTGGGACGATTTTTGATGGTCCAGATCAATTCTAGGGTTAATCCTAAGGCCTAAATAACTTCCTACACCTATAAATATGTCATCAACCTAGCCCTAATTCATAAAATAATTTCTATGACACCATTATGTTGTCAAACTCTCTCTCCTAAACCCTAGCCGCCGCCTCTAAACAAATCTCAAGTGTTCATACACAATTCAAATCAAAATTTAGAGCTTCAAAAACAATTAAATAAGATCATTCAACAACACCGCAACGTTTCTACACCAATTTCAGTGCATAATTCTATTCTTTAACCACGAACGGTGAGTACGGCGATTTTCACAATATAATTGGATTAAAAGTAACATGATGAAGTTGTAAAGAGGATTCATATGTATGTACGTAATTTAAATCTCATCCAAGTTTTCACATTTTGATCCATGTCATCATATGCCTATGTTTCTGTGTAAAGTTCACACCTTTTATCATTTTATTCATGTTAAATCATTTATTATGCCTCTATGCCCGTCTATATGCCTCTTTACTTCATGATGATGTTTTATTCCAATTTTCTATGAATTGATTCTCTCTTCTTACCCATATTCCTTTTATTTGTGGATCTAGGCTACCTTCAAGCATATATTAAAAATACGCGCAAATGCGAAGATGTGGGAGCGATGGGGAATATTGGGAATATGGGAAATTTGGAAAAATTGGATATTATTGGATAATTGGAGAATATGTGAAATTGGCTTATTTTGGTATGAATTGCCTGGAACTAATGAAATTGCCTATAATTGGAAATTTGTAATTAAGGCTAATTAATATCTAATTAGTATAATTAATGACAAGTTGAAACAGGCAAAAAATTGTAAGCATGATAATATGATGAATTGGAAACACATGACATGAAAATTTGGGTTTGGGTGAAATACAATTATTAATAAACATTTGACACAAGGTTAGGCGCAATTGTGGTGTAAGACTGCCCGGAACCGCCCGGCAAATCCAGCAGCCACAATTGGACGTCTAATGTGAGAGGTCAAAGGAATGAATTGTAGGCGTAACGATGGGTGACACGTGGTTAGACCTGGTTTGTGGCGTAAGACTGCCCGAAACCGCCCGACAAATCCAGCGGCCACAAAGTGTTCGGTCTAATGTGAAAGGTCATGCACCGTTCGTCATAAGGAATGAATTAAGGAATACTAACCATAGTAAGACATCGGTATGGTTAGAGGGTTAAGTGGGGTGACATGTAAATTATGACATGTAAATATGGATTTAACCGGAATAAGTTAAGGCATGTAAATTATGACATGTAAGTATGGACTTAACCATAGCATGCGTAAGACATGGACATTTAAATTAAAATATTTAAGTGGAGGAAAAACCTAGTGGGGGCCAAGCATTGGTGGGAGGCTTGTGTCGGATGGGGACCCGTTTCAACCAATAACCCGTTTGAGTATCTAATTCGGCCCGGTACTAGGCCAGGTTTGGGACACGCTTACTGGGCTTGAATATAAGAGGTCAAAACGTGAATAGCATTGGCAACGCAAGTCCAATGGGTTCATGTGCGTGCATGGGTCCGGGTTGGTACATAAGACGTTGTTGCATCGTGTAGGTATGGCTGTGCATTTCATGTTGGTATCAGGGTTGTCACTTTGGGGAGTGATATACCCCATTGTGGGGCCAGCACGGGTGCCTACAGGGTTTAGGGAGCCGATCAAATGGGTAGAGTAAGGGTACATTAGCGGTCGTAGAAGTAAGCCGGCACCTACGATAGCAGCTAGGTACAAGTAACTACCAAGGTTGTCATGTGGGTACAGTTAGTGGGAAGGGATCAACATTGAGCAAAAGAGACTAGTAGATGTGCATTGTAATTAAGTAATGTGGTGTAACTTAGCAATAGTACGGTGTAACGAAATACATGTTGGTTGAGTTGGATAGTCCTTCGGGTGCTAGACTGATGTTGACTTCGGTCTTCGGGGTTAGTACTTGGAGGGTTGTTTGCTTAGCCAAGGCGTAGGATTGTCCTAGTACTTAGGAACGAAATCATCTTGTCCATCCTTTTTATTTACCTTGTCTATGTTACAGCCGTATCATGATGCCTATTTATGTCTTTATCATTTACCTTACCTATTATTTGTTAAAATCACTGGACTCGCCAGACTTTATGTCTGACCCATTTGTTTCCACCTCTTTTCTTTCCTTTACCCCCCTCAGGTTTGCAAGGAGGGAATACTACAGCTTAGTGCCGATTTATTTTAGTTGCTTGAAAAGAGTATATGGATCGCTTTGGACTCTCTCATCTTTATGGCTTTGCTTATGCTCAGTGGGGATTTATGCATTTATGTTATTTAAGTATTTGCTTCTTTATGTACTTTGAAGTTTTTGGAAAAGACTATTGATCCTGTTGTAATGGTTTTGGAAACTACTTATGTAAGCTTGTTTTGAGTTATGATGCTATGAAATAAGTTTTATCTTCCGCTGTGTTGTTTTATTTATTTATTCTTGTAATTTATCTGTTCTATACAACAATAACGCTTCATGGACATTGATACATTCCCTTTGAGAGTGACATTAATGGACATGGGGTGTTACACGTGGTATCAGAGCTATGGTTACAAGAACAGATAAAAAGTATTGAAAAGTGTTTCCAAAAGTATTATTTTCCTAGAAAGTATTTTCAAAAACTTGTTTTGAAGAAGCTATTTTCAAGGAAAATTTGCTTTAAAAAGCATAGTCCCCGCAAGCTATATATCTCTCTTTCGCTTCCCTTGTTTTGAAACTCTTTTTTTTCAGCATGTCTGGAGCATCTGAGATACCAGAGGGTGTTCATGTACCCAGTTAGTTTCGTCAATATCTTGAGGCTAGGGTCGCTACCGCTGGTCCGGCCGACATTCCTCCTCCTCCCCCAGCTCTAGTCATTCCTCCGCGTGGAGATGCTTTCTCCAAGATATGTAAAGTCTTTCTTTCGAAGGGTGGAAAACCTTTTTGTGGGTCTGAAACGTTCGTTGAAGCTAGAAATTGGTTGAAAGATGTAGAGGATCTATTTAGCATTTTCGATTTGGACGATTATAAGAAGGTCCAATTGGCTGCTTGGTTGATGAAGGACGAAGCTTCGTTTTTGTGGGAGGTTACTTATTGAGAGCATGCTGCAGAGACGTGGGCAGATTTTATGGGAAGGTTTGATTTGAAATTCCTTTCTCAAGCTGAGGAGAGTATGTATATAGAGAGGTTCTTGACATCGAAGCAGAAAAACTTGATCGTAAAGGAGAATGCGACCAAATTTAATAAGTTGGTGAGATTTGGGCTAGAGTTGGTTAATACGCATCACAGGAACGCCTTGAGGTTTGAAAAGGTCCTAAACGAACCACTTCACCGTTTGGCTATGTCCCACATTCCAATGGGGTCTACGTACGAAAAGCTTGTTGATATGGCATACATGCATGAAGAAGAGAAGGGTGTAAGTACTTTTAGGCCACAAGATAAGAAGGAGGATCCAAAGAAAGCCCAGCAACAAAAGAAAGGTGGTAAAGAAAAGAAGAAGTGTCACAACTATGGGAAACCCAACCATTTGAAGAAAGACTATAGGAACAAGAAGAAGTTTGCTTGATATCATTGTGGTGATGCGGGTCATGCTGTGAAGGACTGTCCTAAGAAGCAAGGGAAGAGGGCAGGTTCTACTTCGGGAGGTCAGGTTAATGCTCTCATGGCTGCGGGACAGGAAGAAGGGAGAAAAATTTCTATCGAAAGTTTGATTTTCTTGTTTGATCATCTTGCAAGTACTTAATTCGATTCTGGCGCATCACATTCGTTTATCTCTACATCATTAGTTGAAACACTGCACATAAATACTAGTCTCATTGTGGATCCCATTGTAGTCTCAAATCCTATTGGTGGGTCGGCTCATTTATCCATGGTTTGTAGGTATTTGAGATTGTCTATCTTAGGCGTTGGTTTTGAATGTAATGCTTTTGTGCTTGGTTTCATGGGCTATGGGTTGATTCTAGGGATGGATTGGCTAGCCAGATATGGTGTCATCCTAGATTGTGAATGAAGGGTAGTAAAATTGTTGACTCGTAGTGGAAAGACCCTTGATATTTCTTGCGACCCTAGAGGATCGGTGATGCTTAGTTATCTTGAGTCACTTGACGCATCCAATGATGATTTACATTCTATTCGTATAATCCGTGAATATGTTGATATCTTCGATGAGGTGAGGGGACTACCCCCAAAACGTGAGATTGACTTTCGTATTTATCTTGTAGACAATGCAAAACCAATATCTCTTCTAGTACGTCACACGGCTCCTCGTGAGGGGAGGGAGCTCAATAAGCAAGTTGGGGAGTTGCTTGAGAACGGATTCATAAGATGTAGTATATCGGAGTGGGGTGCTCCAGTAGTGTTTGCCACGAAGGCATATGGGTCCCTTAGAATTTGTGTAGACTATAGAGAACTTAATAAGCTCACTAAGAAGAGTAGGCACCCACTGCCGAGGATTGACGATCTCTTCGATCAGTTAGTGGGCGCCTCTGTGTTTTCGCAGTTGAACTTATCCACTGGTTTCCATCAGTTGAGAGTGGATGAGGATAGCATAGATAAGACTTCCTTTAGGACTCCGAACGGTTTTTATGAGTTGCTTGTAATGCCCTTCGGTTTGGCAAGCGCCCCCGCATACTTTGTTGACTTGATGAGTAAGGTGTTTAGGGAGTACCTTAATAAATTCGTGGTGGTCTTTGTGGATGACATCTTGATCTTTTCTAAGAGCAAGGAAGAGCATGCCCTACATCTTAGGGAAGTGTTGGAGACCCTTTGAGCGCATAACCTTAAAGCTAAATTTTCGAAATGTCACTTTTGGAGGAAGGAAGTGCGATTCTTAGAGAACGTGGTTTCCAAAGTAAGGATAGCTGTGGATCCCGCGAAGGTGGTGGCCATCAATGATTGGAAGGTCCCTAAAAATGCTACCGATGTGAGGAGTTTCTTGGGGTTGGCAAGCTACTATAGGAAGTTTATCAACGACTTCGCAAAGATATCAGCCCCATTGACACGCTTGACGAAGAAGAACCTAGTTTTCACGAGGGACGTAGATTGTGATGATGTGTTCCAACGTTTAAGAATGCTTTGACCACAGCTCCAGTCATAGTGTTACCAGACGGGAGTAAGCCATTTAACATTTATACCGATGCTTGTGAGATAGGACTAGGCACATTCTTAATGCAAGAGGAGAGGGTAATAGCCAATGGAGGAATGCAGTTGAGAGTGCATGAGAAAAATTACCCTACACATGACCTAGTGTTGGCCACTTTTTTTTTGCGCTTAAGTCTTGGCGCCATTATCTTCTTGGCGAGAAATTCGAATTGTTCACAGACCAGAAATCGCTAAATTACTTCTTCTCTTAGAAGGACTTGAACTTAAGGTAGCAAATGTGGATGGAATTCTTAGCGTCCTACGATTTCGAGATAGCATATACACGTGGCAAGGGTAACGTGGTGGCAGATGCCTTAAGTTGGAAAAGGTTGTCTATGAGTCCATTGTTTGTTGACAGGCAAAGCTTAGAGTTCATCTCTACGTTTGACTTTAGACCTTCCGTTGACTTTGTACCCGGTTTGCTAGCATCCTTAGAGGTCAGACATACGCCTTTGGGACGGATTGGTGAGGCACAGCGAGATGACCCACAGTTGGTTGAGTTGGTAGAGATTCTCATTAGGGGGGAGTCATCGAGCCATCTCAGTAGGTATACCCTAGATGATAAGGGTTGGTTACGTAGGGACGGTAGACTTTGTGTACCATGAGACGGGAACTTGAGGAAGAACATTCTTGATGATGCACATCGTTCGAAGATGACCATTAATCCTGGCGGGGACAAGATGTACATGGACATGAGACGAGTTTACTTTTGGGCCAGTATGAAGAAGGATGTGGCCGAGTTTGTTGCTAGATGCTTGGTGTGCCAACAAGTAAAAGCAGAGCAAAACAAGCCTGGTGGGTTGCTTCACCCATTGGAGGTTCCACAATGGAAGTGGGGGAGTGTTTCGATGGGCTTTGTTGATGGGTTACCGAGATCGAGGAAGGGTAATACGGGGATTTGGGTCGTGGGAGACAAACTTACTAAGAGCGCCCATTTCATTCTCTTGAAGAGTAAGAGGACTGTTCCATGGTTAGCCTCCATATACATTCGAGAGATAGTTCATTTGCACGGCGTTCCTTCTAGCATAGTGAGCGATCGCGGTCCTATCTTTACTAGTGAGTTTTGGAAGAGCTTGCTAGAGGCGGTAGGGACTCAGTTATGTTTGAGCACTTCATATCATCCTCAGACGGACGGCCAGACCGAGAGGGTGAATCGTATTCTAGAGGAACTTTTGAGGCTATGTGTTTTAGACTTCGGAGGTACATGGGAGGAGCATCTTCCTTTTGGTGGAGTTCGCGTATAATAATAGTTTTCAGTCTAGCATTGGCATGGAACCTCTCGAGGCTCTTTATGGATGGCCTTGTCGTTCATCTACATGTTGGTGGGAATCTACGGATAAGATCTTACTTGGGCCCGATATGATTAGAGAGACTTTGGAAAAGATCGATTTGATACGAAGGAGGATGAAGAAGGTGAAGATAGGCAGAAATCGTATGCGGACAAGAGGAGGACAAATCTTGAATTTGATATTGGGGACATGGTCTTTATCAAGGTGTCTCCAATACGGAATGTTGTTCGCTTTGGGTCCGTTGGGAAGTTAGCACCAAGGTTCGTAGGGCCGTTTCCTATTAAGGAGAGGATTGGACATATGGCGTTTAGAGTGGAGTTGCCCGAGAGACTTAGTGGTGTACACGAGGTATTCCATGTATCACATTTGAGGAAGTGCTTGCATGATACCGCGGTAGTGGTAGAGCCGAGCTTACTTAGAGAGGTGGATGTAGAGCGTGATGCGATGATTCGACGAGCTCCTCTGTGCATTCTTGGGTCGGAGATTAAGAAGTTGAGGAATCGAGAGTTCGAGCTAGTCAAAGTGCAATGGGGAGATGATTGAAACACTCCACCTCCATTAAGGTCACTCACAAAGTGAATGCCATAACTTTGGTGGAGGTTTGTTAGTAATAGTCACAGATAGATCACAAGACAGATATAAACACATGTATATAAGCAGCGGAAAACAAACAGACTTTTTATTTCATAAATACGTGTTCATACAAATCATTTCCATAAATGTCACACAATAACTTCCAAAACATTACATCATCATTTCTGTCTTGGTTATAAAATAAAAAAGCATAAAACATAATTAAAACTGCAAAATCCCCATAGAATGTGTCCAACAGCCATAGCCAAGGAAAAGAGGGTCCAAACCGTACATCTACTTTCTAGAAGCTTGCAAAGAGTCTGACTAAGCTGGGTTGTTTCCTTCCTGTGGACCTGGGGTGGGGGGGAAACGGAAGAAAAGAAGACGAAAGAAAATAGGGTCAGACATAAAGCCTGGTAAGTCTAGTGACTCTTCAGTATGAGAATAAGAAAAAGGGCATGATAGGTATAAATTGGAAATAGGAAAGTATCATAAACTACGGTAAAGCAGTTGTGAATCGAATTTACTATCGCACCCCGCACTATATCTCTGCACCTACTTGCGTTGTCTCAACTGGCACCCCATGATCGGGGTGAAGTGATCCCCTTTCTAAAGATCGGCTCCTACTTGCATAATCATATATGTCATACGGCCCCCAAAGATTGTAGATACCTATGCTGGCCCACCATGGGGTACATCAAGTCTCATGGTGGCAACCCGGCACAATAATAGCATGCATAGGTTATACTACTGGTGCCCCAGTGCCATATTTGTCTGCTCCGAAGTGTGTGCATGCCCGCACTCCGTTAGAACCCACAATGTTGCACCCACCGCCGTTGCTTTTGACCGCTTACAATCAGCCCAGTAATCGTGCCCCACCCTACCTAGTTTTAGGGTACCGTGATACCTAATTGGAATACTGTTGAAATGGGTCCCCGTTACTAGGGTTTTCTAGTCAAACATGTTAAGTGGTTAAGTGTATGTATTTACCTATCTCCACCCATCAGTTTAATTAACATGTTGAATTGGTTAATTGTATTAGTTAACTTAACCCTACCATCCTGACTTGTCTGTCCTTAGCTTTTTAAAGCACCGACCACTCACATTAGACAGGTATTGTTACGGTTACTGGATGTGCCGGTCGGTTCCGGGCAGGTTTACACTGTAACTCAGTCTAACCTCGGGTCCTTATTAGGCTCAATGCTTAACCACCCACATTGGATAGGTATTGTTGTGACTAGTGGACAGCCGGGTGGGTCCGGGCAAGTTTACATCACAACTCAATCCAACATCGTGTTAAGCATACTCGTATTTTCAAAATTTACTTATTTGTCTTTATTACTTGTTATATGTAAATTTGTCAACAATTAAATGTTGTAGCCCACTTTCCAAGTTCATCATTTTTGGTATAAGAATTTTACACCATTTAAATGCCACTAATTTTTGGCATGTGACAAACATGCCAATACATATATTTTTCACCAATTTATGTCAAGTTTCCTACAATTACCAATTTATCTCAATGTTACCCTGTTTAAATATTAGGCAAACAATCATAGCCTAATTTTTCGTCCGCATGATTTTTAAAATATAATATTAGGCTAAAATCTTATCCTAATTTAGCGTACACAAAATTGGCATAAATAAATTCATAAACATAAACATGACATAGGTGTAAACTTGGCATTGTCGACATAGTCAATATAAACATCATAGGTGTGAACTTGCAAAATAGTCAACATGAATATCATAGTTGTGAACTTGCAATGTAGACTAAATCAACATACACATATGTGAATTTGCATTGAAATAGGGATCTAACCAAATAGGTGTCACATGAATTAGCGTATGATTTAGACAACATAAGCCTAAACATGTTTTAAATCTAGGCATAACATCGAACATCACTAGCATATGACAGGAATATGACATGTCCATAAAGTATGTATAATTTCATCGAATGTGTGAGCTAGATCCAATCATATTTTCTACTATAACATGAAACTTGTATTAAAATGGATCTTGGCATGGATCCAATTATGAACTTTGCAAATTTTGTATAACAATATGAGCATGTATATGAACTTAATCATTTAGGCATAGAGGTTTAGCATAAAGTATATACATGAGATCTTAGCTTGGTCATAACACATACAACCTATATAATCACATAAACATATAGGTGTAGATTGCAACATGAACTATACAACTTGCATGTGATGTTGTTTTCATTCTAAATGTACAATAGGATCAACATCAACTCAACTATACCACAAACATCCCAATACCATTCACAACATAATCATTTCAATACATAAATATGAATTAACATCGTCATTATACAATAGCACAATTCTATTTCCATTTTACATCGAATCTAGTCTTAATTTTATTCACATCGGAAAAATCACTATACTTACAACAAACAACCGTCTTGTTTTCTGATTTCTGAGTTCTGAATTTGCAATGCTTTCCTTTGGATAGAAAATCGTCGTTATTCTTGTTTTAACTTTAGTTCTTCTAGTCTTCAAGCTTTCTCTAACTGACGGCTACTCTTAATTTCCTCCCAGCAGCATGACGTATCTAGTTCTATATTATTTGTGTGAATTTAGGTTGAGTGTTGAGTTGTATTTATAGAATTTCAGATTGATTTGAGCCGTTAGACGATCTTAGAGTGAATCCAGACCATACACACCAAGAGAAGCCAATCATAAATTGATAAATCAGCCCTAGTGAGACAGCCAAGCTCAGAAATTCGACCAGATACCGACAAGGCCAGCCAAGGCCAAACCAGGTCGACCCCAAGGTCGACCCCTAGGTCGACCCTATGGTCGACCTGGTTACCAAGGTCGACCCCCAGGTCGACCCCCTTGTCCACCTGGTGCCTGGGCAGGAATTTTCCCGCCTACCCCAGTTTGGGTCTTTTTTTTCGAATTTCGAACTGAATTTGAACCGTTTGAATTTTAAATTGAATTCTGAAACTTCCGGAGGTCATAACTCCTTCGTACGTAGTCCGATTCATGCAAACTCGGACTCTATCTCAGGCAGAATTCCGAGATGAGCGCAATGGCGTAACCCGATTCCCTTAATTCTTTCATTTAGAATTAATTATACTTTAATTTGCTAATTTATAGTTAATAAAAAATTCGGGGTGTTACATTCTTCCCTCCTTAAAGGATTACGTCCCCTAAATCTTCAAGTCTGAAAGAACGTATATCCTAACATCCAATCGTCCAACTACTCAACCATCAAACACAGGTGTCCATTGTCCTTAAAAGACATCTAATGCTTCATGATCATATGCATAGTGTGTGTATATGTCCTTATCTAATGCAAAAATTAGGCGGTCTACTGATTCAGTTGACCTCCTTAATGAAAATCATGTAAGTGCCATGAATCCATTATGTATGCAAATTTTTCCTACTCATAATTCTACATGAGTGCGCAGCCATTTATACAAATGCGACATCCATATGACAACATATCAAGTTTCAACCACATACAAATATGAATACATATATGCATATGAAGTATGAAGTGACTGAGCCGATCTAAAACCTAGGTTGTGTGTGTATATACATCCACGAGCAACCACTAGCAACCACATGCAGCCATCAACCATAACAAGTTTCAATTACATGTTTACATCCTGAGGGGTTCCTACCTAAGGATAATATCGAAGAGGTATATCTAAAAGGATAGATTCAAGCACAACTTAAGGAAAAAGAGAGATCAAAGATGTACCCTAAAAAAAAGGGTAGGCCGCGCATATTCTGTCCTTAGTTTCCTAAGTCTCATCCTCCTCGGCGTCGCTCCACTGAACTTTGACAAGCTTGACCTCGCGGATGCATAGTTTTTTGATTTCAATTCCTACGATTCGAGTTGGAACTCTCCTTACAGTTGCTTCGCTTTCCACTTTGGCTTCTTCTAGAATGCTTGGCTCCACCACTTCCGCAGATTCATGTAGACATTTTCGGGGATGAGAAACATGAAAGACGTTGTGAATTAAGGCCATCCTTTCGGGCAGCTCTAATCTATAAGCCATTTTCCCAATCTTCTCGATGATAGGGAACTGTCCTACAAATATTGGTGCTAGCTTTCCAGCGGATCCAAAGCGAAGGACGTTTCTTAAAGGGGATGCCTTAAGGAAAACCCTGTCCCCAACCTCAAACTCAAGGTCGGTCCTTCTTTTGTCTGCGTAGGATTTCTGTCTATCTTGGGCAGTCTTCATTCTCCTTCGTATCAAGTCCACTTTTTCTGAAGTCTCTCTAATCAAGTCTTGCCCAAGTATAAGCTTGCCCGTAGACTCCCACCAACTAGTTAGTGATCGGCACGGTCTTCCATATAGAGCTTCAAAGGGCGCCATGCCGATGGTAGCTTGGTAACTGTTATTGTAGGCGAATTCCAGTAAAGGAAGATGATCATCCCAAGTCCCTACGAAGTTAAGAACGCCTAGTCTCAAAAGAGCTTCTAATACTCTATTCACCCTTTCTGTCTGACCATCAGTTTGGGGGTGATAGGCCGTGCTCAAGCATAAGTGTGTGCCTATAGCTTCTTGCAGACTCCACCAAAATTCGCTCGTAAAGATGGGATCTCTGTCAATTACTATGCTGGAGGGTATTCCATGGACTCGAACTATTTCCTTGAGATAAAGAGAAGCTAGAGACGAGGCAGTCCTTCTACTCTTGATAGGTATAAAGTGGGCGCTTTTAGTGAGCCTGTCCACTATTACCCAAATGCTAGTATTGCCTCTTCTTGACCTAGGCAACCGATCAATGAAGTCCATTGAAATGCTATCCCACTTCCTTTGCGGGACTTCTAGAGGTGGAAGCAGCCCTCCAGGTTTCTTTTGCTCCGCCTTGACCTATTGGCATGTCACGCACTTAGAAACGAAATCTGCCATATCTTTCTTCATGCCGCTCCAATAGAAAACTCTCTTTACGTCCTTGTACATCTTGTCCCCACCTGGGTGTATTGTCATCTTGGAATGATGTGATTCCTCGAGGACCATCTTTACTAAATCCCTTGCTTGTGGGACGCATAGTCTTCCATCTCGCCTTTGCCAACCCTTATCATCGATGGAGTACGTATTGAGGTGACTGGAAGTTTCACCCCTAATTAGTTTATCAATCACATCCACAAGCTGAGGGTCTTCACGTTGTGCGGCCCCTATTGAGTCTAAAAGAGTGGGTCGTACTTCTAGGGATGCCAATAAACCAGGTATAAAATCAAGGGAGGGCCTAAAATCAAAACTGGCTATATACTCCAAGCTTTGCCTTTCTACAAAGAGAGGGCTTAGGGTCAGCTTCTTTCTGCTCAACGCATCTGCTACTACGTTGCCTTTGCCAGGAGTATAGGAAGTCTCAAAATCATAGGAACGCCATCCATCTTTGTTGTCTTAAGTTAAGATCTTTCTGCGAGAAAAGATACTTCAACGATTTATGGTCAGTATTTAATTCGAACTTCTCACCTAGGAGATAATGGCGCTAAGACTTAAGCGCAAAGACGATGGAGGCTAACTCAAGATTGTAGGTTCGGTAGTTCTTTTCATGAACTTTCAATTGTCTTCCACCATAAGATACTACCCTCCCTTCTTGCATCAGAACAGCGCCCTATACCGTACCACAAGCATCCGTGTATACGGTGAACATCTTGCTTCCATCTGGCAAAGTCAGAACTGTGGCTCTTATGAGAGCCCTTTTTAATCATTGGAAAGAAAACTCGCAATCCAAATCCCAAGCGGATGCCAAATTCTTCTTTGTTATCCTTGTGAGTGGAGCTGAGATTTTCGCGAAATCCCTAATGAACTTTCGGTAAAAACCGGCTAGCCCAAGGAAGCTTCGGACTTCGGCTGCATTTCTTGGTGTCTTCCAATCTTGCACTGCTACTACTTTCGCGGGGTCAAAAGCTAACCCCTCTTTGGACAATATATGTCCAAGAAATCTTACTTCTTCTCTCCAAAAGTGGCACTTAGAGAATTTGGCTTTTAGATGATGAACTCAAAGAGTTTCCATGATCTCCTCTAGATGCTGAGCATGTTCTTCCTCATTCTTTGAGAAGATCAAAATATCGTCTACCAAGACCGCCACGAACTTATTGAGGAATTCTATGAACACCCTGCTCATTAGGTCTATGAAATAAGCGGGTGCGTTTTTCAAGCCGAAAGGCATGACAAGCCACTCGTAGAAACCGTCTAGGGTTCTGAACGCCGTCTTATCAATGCTATCTTCATCTACCCTTAGCTGATGGAACCCAGTAGCCAGATCAAGTTGGGAGAAGACCAACGCACGTACAAGCTGATCAAAAAAAATCGCCTATTCTGGGAAGTGGCTGTCTATTCTTTTTACTCAGCTTGTTTAGCTCCCTATATCCACACAAAGACGTAATGGGCCATCTGCTTTGGTGGCGAACACCACTGGAGCACCCCATTCTGAGATACTCCGCCGTATAAACCCCTTCTCGAGAAGCTCCATAACTTGCTTACTGGGCTCCTTTCTCTCCTTTGGAGCCATGTGTCTAAAAGGCAGAGCTACGGGCTTTGCATTATCAACAAGATATATGCGGAAGTCTATTTCCCGCTTCGGAGGTAAGCCTTTCACCTCTTCAAAGACATCCGGATATTCCCGGACCGCTCTAACCAACTGCAAATTCTCGACAGAAGCGTCAAGCGACTCGAGATAACTAAGCATAACAACATTCAAGGGATTACAAGAAATTTCTAGAGTGTTTTCGAGCCAAGTCAAGAGTCTATCCACTCTTTTCTCACAATCAAGAATGGCACTATTACTGGATAACCAGTCCATGCCTAAGATCAATCCATATCCTGAGAAGCCAAAAACAAAGGCGCTACATCTAAATTCAACACTTAGAATAGAGATTTTCAAATCCAAGAAAACCATCGACAAATAAGCTGAGCCCCCAATTGGATTTGAAACAACCAAGGGATCTTCTACCATACTAGTGTCTAGGTGCAAAGATTCTACTAAGGCAGATGAAATAAAGGAGTGTGATGCACCAGAATCAAAGAGAGTGCGAACTGGATGATCATAGAGATAAACTAAGCTTTCTACAGAAATATTTCTACCTCGTTCCTATATAGGTGCCACCGGTGCGTGAACTTGTCCCCCTGAGGTGGATCCAGTCCTCTGTCCCTGCCCCCGCTTCTTTGGGCAGTCCTTAGCCAAGTGTCCAGTCTCGCCGCAACTGAAGCAACCACCATTCATCTTCGCCTTCTTCCTTCTGCAGTCTTTTGCTATATGTCCCACAATGCCACAAAAATTGCACTTTCTCTTTTCACGGGATTTGTTGTTCTTCCCGCCTTTCTTGAAGTCTGTTTTTTAGCCTGTAAACCCTCTTTCTTTTCTTGAGGCACTTCCACCTTTGCCTCTTTCTTGCTTTTATCTTCCTCGTGTAGCAGCACCATGTCCACCAAGCTTTCATAGATCGCTCCCATAGGTATATGGGTCATAGCAAGGCTGTGTAGAGGCTCATTCATACCTTTGACGAAGCGAAGGGCCTTCTTTTGTTGGGTGTTTACTAAATCCAGCCCAAATCTGTCTAGTTGATTAAACTGATTTACGTACTCCTTGCTTGTTATACTTCCTTGTTTAAGAGTTAGGAACTTCTCCATTTGCAGGCTTCTTTCAACTTGGGAGAGGAATTTCATCTCAAACCTCTTCCGGAAATCATCCCAAGTTTCCACTGGCCTCTCAACATGGGTAACTTCCCACAAATAAGAAGCTTCATCTTTGAGCAACCACACTGCTAGCTGTATTTTTTGCCTGTCGTGAACTTCGAAGATAACGAATAAATCTTCAGTCTCCTTCAGCCAGTTCCTTGCTACCACAAATGATTCAGTTCCATAAAAGTCCTTTCCTCCCACAGCCTTGAAGTCTCTACACTTCTTAGAGAAAGTATTTCCACGAGGAGGAGGAGGAGGAACCGCTGCCACTGTGGAAGGAGGAATGACTGCTGGGCCCACACCATTGGCCCTAGCCTCTAGGTACCTTCGGAACTAGCCAGGGATCGGTACTCCTTCTGGAAGGTTAAGATCTCCAGACATGCTGGAACAAAAAAGAAAGTATTCAAGACAAAATGATAGAGAGATAGTGCATATGGCTTTGGGGAATTATGCCTTTTAAAAACAATGCTTTTTATTAAAAAAGAATGCTTCTTTAAACTCCTTTATGAAAATAGTTTCAAAAACTTTTATCTAGTCTGGTAAATCTATGCTCTGATACCAAGTGAAACACCCCACCTCCATTAAGGTCACTGATAAAGGGAATGCCTTAACTTTGGTGGAGGTTTGTAAGTAAAAGTCATAGAAAAAACACAAGACAGATATAAACACATATATATAAGCAATAGAAAACAAACATACTTTTTATTTCATAAATATGTGTTCATACAAAACATTTCCATAACTGTCACACAATAACTTCCAAAGCATTACATCATCATTTCTGTCTTGGTTATAAAATAAAGAAGCATAAAACATAATTAAAACTGGATAATTCCCTATAGAATGTGTCCAACAGCCATAGGCAAGGAAAGAGAGTCAAAACTGTACATCTACTATCTTGAAGCTTGCAAAGAGTCTGACTTAGCTGGGTTGTTTCCTCCCTATGAACCTAGGGGGAGGGGGAAACAGAAGAAAAGAAGACGAAAGAAAATAGTGTCAGAGATAAAGCCTGGTAAGTCTAGTGACTCTTTAGTATGAGAATAAGAAAAAGGGCATGATAGTTATAAATTGGAAATAGGAAAGTATCATAAACTATGGTAAAGCAGTTGAGAATCGAATGTACTATCGCACCCCCACAATATAACTCTGCACCTACTTGCATTTTCTCAACTAGCGCCCCATGATCGGGGTGAAGTGATCCACTTTCTAAAGATCGACTCCTACTCGCATAATCATATGTGTCATACGACCCCTAAAGATTGTAGATACCTATGCTAGTCCCACCATGGGGTGTATCAAGTCCCATGGTGGCGACCCAACACAATAATAGCATGCATAGGTTATAAAACTGGTGGCCCAGTGCCCTGTTTGTCTGCTCTGAAGTGTGTGCACGCCTGCACTCCATTAGAACCCACACTGTTGCACCCAACACCATCGCTTTTGACCCTTACAATCAGCCCAATAATTATGCCCCACCCTGCCTAGTTTCAGTGTACCATGATAACTAATTGGGTTACACCTGAAATGGGTCCCCGTTACTAGGGTTTTCTAGTCAAATATGTTAAGTGGTTAAGTGTCTTTATTTACCTAACCCCACCCATCAGGTTAATTAACATGTTGAATTGATTAAGTGTTTTAGTTAACTTAACCCTACCATCTTGACTTGTCTGTCCATAGCTTCTTAAAGCACCGACCACTCACATTAGACAGGTATTGTTAGGGTTACTAGATGTTTCGGTCGGTTCCGGGAAGGTTTACATCGTAACTCAGTCTAACCTTGGGTCCTTATTGGGCTCAATGCTTTATCACCCACATTGGATAGGTATTGTTGTGACTACTGGACATCAGGGCGGGTCCGGGCAGGTTTACATCACAACTCAATCCAACCTCGTGTTAAGCATACTCGTATTTTCTAAATTTACATATTTGTCTTTATTACTTTTTATATGTAAATTTTTCAACAATTAAATGTTGTGGTCCACTTTCCAAGTTCATCAATTTTGGTATAAGAATTTTACACCATTTAAATGCCACTAATTTTTGGCATGTGACAAACATGCCAATACATATATTTTTCACCAATTTATGTCAAGTTTCTTATAATTTCTAATTTATCACAACGTTACCCCATTTAAATATTAGGCTAGGAATATTAGGCTAATTTTTCGTCCGCATGATTTTTAACATATAATATTAGGCTAAAAACTTAGCCTAATTTAGCGTACATAAAATTGGCAAAAAGAAATTCATAAACGTTAAAATGACATAGGTGTATACTTGGCATTATCGACATAGTCAATATGAACATCGTAGGTGTGAACTTGCAAAATAGTCAACATGAATATCATAGGTGTGAACTTGCAATGTAAACTAAATCAACATACACATATGTGAATTTTCATGGAAATAGGGATCTAACCAAATAGGTGTCACATGAATTAGCATATGATTTAGACAACATAAGCCTAAACATGTTTTAGATCTAGGCATAACACCGAACATCACCAGCATATGACATGAATATGACATGTCCATAAAGTATGTATAATTTCATCGCATGTGTGAACTAGATCCAATCATATTTTCTACTATAACATGAAACTTGTATTAAAATGGATCTTGGCATGTATCCAATTATGAACTTTGCAACTTTTGTATAAACATATGAGCATGTATATGAACTTAATCATTTAGGCATAGAGGTTTAGCACAAAGTATATACATGAGATCTTAGCTTGGTCATAACACATACAACCTATATAATCACATAAACATATAGGTGTAGATTACAACATGAACTATACAACTTCCATGTGATGTTGTTTTCATTCTAAATGTATAATAGGATCAACATCAACTCAAATATACCACAAACATCCCAGTACCATTCACAACATAATCATTTCAATACATAAATATGAATTAACATCGTCGTTATACAATAGCACAATTATATTTCAATTTTACATCGAATCTAGTCTTAATTTTATTCACATCAGAAAAATCACTATACTTACAACAAACGACGGTCTTATTTTCTGACTTCTGAGTTCTTAATTTGCAATGCTTTCCTTTGGGTAGACAAACGTTGTTATTCTTGTTCTAACTTTAGTTTTTCTTGTCTCTAAGCTTTCTCTAACTGACGGATACTCTTAGTTTCCTCCCAGCAGCATGACGGCTCTAGTTCTATATTATTTGTGTGAAATTAGGTTGAGTGTTGAGTTGTATTTATAGAATTTCAGATTGATTCGAGCCGTCAGATGATCTTAGAGTGAATCCGGACCATACACAGCAAGAGAAGCCAATCAGAAAGTGACAAATCAGCTCTAGTGACACAGCCAAGCTCAGAAATTCGACCAGAAACCGACCAGGCCAGCCAGGGCCAAACCAGGTCGACTAGGCAGGTCGACCCCCAGGTTGACCCCCTTGTTGACCTGGTGCCTGGGCGGGAATTTTCCCGCCCAGCCCAGTTGGGGTCTGTTTTTTCGAATTTCGAAATGAATTTGAACTGTTTGAATTTTAAATTGAATTTTGAAACTTCCGATGGTCATAACTCCTTCATACAGAGTCCGATTCACGCAAACTCGGACTCTATCTCAGGCAGAATTCCGAGACGAGCGCAATGTTGTAACCCATTTCCCTTAATTCTTTCATTTATAATTAATTATACTTTAATTTGTTGATTTACAGTTAATAGAAAATTCACGGTGCTACAATGATGAGAGCAACGCTACTTGGTAGACAAAAGAGAAGATGCGTTCATTGTACCCTTTTATTTTCGAGGGTATGTCTTTTAATTTCTCCTTTATCGCTTAGCTTGTACTTGCACTATCTTTAGTATGTCCTCTCGCTAGTGTCTTTGACCTTTAGATAGGGTAGTCCTATGGTTGAAACATGTGTTTGAGACATGTTATGTATGGTGGATGCATGTTGATGCAAGTTTTTGCTAGTGGTTGCTCGTGGATGCATATACACACACTTTAGGCACTAGATCGGCTTAGTCACTTTCATATTGCATATTGCATATAAATGGATGTATTTAGTAAAATGAATGTACATTGAATGTGTTTATCATATGGATGTTTCATTTAAATGAATGGTTGTGCATACATGTAGTAATGATATGTACAGGGTTCTTTTCATACGTGATGGATAGATGGCATTATCATTATTTGCATTAAGGAGGTCGACTGAATCAGTGGACCGCCTGATTTTGCATTAGTATACGAACATATACACACACTATGCATATGTACATGAAAAGCATTAGAAATATTTTAAGGAACAAGATTGCTAGTGGTTGATGGTTGAGTAGATGGATGATTGGATTGTAGAATACGTTCTTAACTTAGAGATTTCGAGGACGAAATCCTTTAAGTAGGGGAGAATGTAACTCCCCGAATTTTGAATGATTGAATTAACTAAATTTAAGAACACTTAATTTTTAAAAGAGGAATGAAGGGAAGCGGGTTGCACCATCGCGTTTGTCTCGGAATTCTGCATGGAATAGAGCCCAAATTTTCGAAAAACGGAGTTCGGACGAAGTAGATATGACCCTCTGAAGATAACAAGAAAAAGAAAAAACATTTGTGAGCATGCCAACCAGGGAGGTCGACCACCCAAGGGGGAGGTCGACCATGGTGTCGACCTGGGTACCCCCAGGTTGAGCTGGGGGTCGACCTCCCCCGTTGGGAGGTCGAACTGGTTCGGCCAGTTTTGCTGCGTGGTGCGATATTTGGGCCTGGGACGATTTTTGATGGTCCAGATCAGTTCTAGGGTTAATCCTAAGGCCTAAATACCTTCCTACACCTATAAATATGTCATCAACATAACCCTAATTCATAAAATAATTTCTGTGACACCATTATACTGTCAAACTCTATCTTAAACCCTAGCCGCCGCCTCTAAATCAAATCTCAAGTGTTCATACACAATTCAAAGAAAAGTTTAGAGCTTCAACAACAATTAAAGAAGATCAATCAACAACACCGCAACATTTCTACACCAATTTCAATTCGTTAATCCTTTTCTTAACCATGAAAGGTGAGTATGGTGATTTTCATAATATAATGGGATTAAAAGTAACATGATGAAGTTGTACAGAGGATTCATATGTATGTATGTAATTTAAATCTCATCCAAATTTTCACCTTTTGATCCATGTCATCATATGCCTATGTTTCTATGTAAAGTTCATACCTTTTATCAGTTCATTCGTGTTGAATCATTTATTATGCCTCTATGCCAGTCTATATGCCTC
Organism: Allium sativum; assembly: GCA_030737875.1. NCBI lineage: Eukaryota > Viridiplantae > Streptophyta > Magnoliopsida > Asparagales > Amaryllidaceae > Allium > Allium sativum. The sequence continues at coordinate 255,905,560 of CM060924.1, read as the reverse complement.
TTTATTTCATGATGATGTTTTATTCCAATTTTCTATGAATTAATTCTCTCTTCTTACCCCTATTCCTTTTATTTGTGGATCTAGGCTACCTTCAAGCCTATATTAAAAATACGCGCGAATGCGAATACGTGTGAACGATGGGGAATATTGGGAATATGGGAAATTTGGAAAAATTGGATATTATTGGATAATTGGATAATATGTGAAATTGGAATATTTGGGTATGAAATGCATGGAACTGGTGAAACTGCCTATAATTGGAAATTTGCAATTGAGGCTAACTAATATGTTATTAGTTTAATTAATAACAAGTTGAAATAGGCAAAAAATTGTAAGCATAATTATATGTTGAATTGGAAACACATGACATGAAAATTTGGTTTTGGGTGAAATACGATTATTAAGAAATCTTTCACATGAGGTTAGGCGCAATTGTGGTGTAAGACTGCACGGAACCGCCCGGCAAAATCTAGCTGCCATAATTGGACGTCTAATGTTAGAGGTCAAAGGCATGAATTGTAGGCGTAATGATGGGTGACACGAGGTTAGACCCGGTTTGTGGCGTAAGACTGCCCGGAACCGCCTGGCAAATCCAGCGGCCACAAAGTGTTCGGTCTAATGTGAGAGGTCATGCACCGTTCGTCATAAGGAATGAATTAAGGAATACTAACCATAATAAGACATGGGTATGGTTAGAGGGTTAAGTAGGGTGACATGTAAATTATGACATGTAAATATGGACTTTACCGGAATAAGATAAGGTACGTAAATTATGACATGTAAGTAGGGCATTTAAATTAAAATGGTTAAGTGGGGGAAGAACCTAGTGGGCGTCAAGCATAGGTGGGAGGCTTGTGTCGGATGTGGACCAGTTTCAACCAGTAACCCGTTTGAGTATCTAATTAGGCCCGGCCCTAGGTCGGGGTTGGGACACGCTTAATGGGCTTGAATATAAGAGGTCAAAACGTGAATAGCCCTGGCAACGCAAGTCCAACGGGTTCATATGTGTGCATGGGTCCGGGCTGGTAGGTAAAACATTATTGCATCATGTAGGTATGGCCGTGCATTTCATGTTGGTATCGGGGTTGCCACTTTGGGGAGTGATACCGTTCCGTACGGGGTTTAGGGAGCCGATCAAATGGTTAGAGTAAGGGTACCTTAGCGGTGGTAGGGCAAGTCGGCACCTACGATAACAGCTAGGTATAAGTAACTACCAAGTTTGTCATGTGGGTACAGTTAGTGGGAAGGGATCAACCTTGAGTAAAAGAGACTAGTAGATGTGCGGTGTAATTAAGTAATGTTGTGTAACTTAGCAAAAGTGCGGTGTAAAAAAATACATGTTGGTTGAGTTGGATAGTCCTTTGGGTGCTAGTCTGATGTTGACTTCGGTCTTCGGTGTTAGTACTTGGAGGGTTGTTCGCTTAGCAAAGGTATAGAATTGTCTTAGTTCTTAGGAACGAAATCATTTTCTCCATCCTTTTTATCTACCTTATCTATGTTACAGCCATATCATGATACCTATTTATGTCTTGATCATTTACCTTACCTATTATTTGTTAAAATCACTGGACTCGCCAGACTTTATGTCTGACCCGTTTGTTTCCGCCTCTTTTCTTTCCTTTCTACCCCTCAGTTTTGCAAGGAGGGAATACTACAACTTAGTTCTGATTTCTTTCAGTTGCTTGAAAAGAGTAGTTGTATCACTTTGGACTCTCTCATCTTTATGGCTTTTGAAACACCCCACCTCCGTTAAGGTCACTCACAAAGGGAATGCTTTAACTTTGGTGGAGGTTTATAAGTAAAAGCCGTAGATAAACTCAAGACAGATATAAATACACATATTTTAAACAGCGGAAACCAAACAGACTTTTATTTCATCAATACGTGTTCAAACAAAACATTCCATAATTGTCTCAAAATACTTCCAACATTACAACCTCATTACTGTCTTGATTATTAAAGAAGCATAAAACATAAATAAAGTGGCAACAATCCCCATAGTGATATCCAAAGCCATAATCCGAGCAAAAGTGATCCAAATCATACATCTACGTTCTTGGAGCTTGTAAAGAGTTTGACTGAGCTGAGTTGTTTCCTCCCTGTGGACCGAGGGTGGGGGAATGAAAGAAAAGAAGATGAAAAGAAAATAGAGTCAGACATAAAGCCTGAGTAAATCTAGTAACTCTTCAGTATGTGAATAAGAAAAGGCATGATAGACATACACTGAAAATAGGAAAGTGTCACAAGCTAAGGAAGTGTCGAATGTACTATCGCACCCATACTATATCTCTGCAACTACTTGAGCTTACTTTTACTGACACTCCATGCTGAGGGTGAGGTGATCCCAGCTTTTATTAAAAGATCGGCTCCTACTCGCGTAAACATGTGTCATACGGCCCCCAAGAATTGTAGATACCTATGCTGGTCCCACCATGGGGTGTATCAAGACCCATGGTGGCGGCCCCGACACAAATTCTAGAAGGTACAGTTTATACTAATGGTGTCCTCAGTGCCCTGGTTGTCTGCTCTGGAGTGTGTGCACGCCCGCACCCCTTTAGACCTACAATGTGCACCCACCGTCGTCGTTTGACCGATTATAATCAGCCCAGTAATTGTGCCCTACCCTGCCTAGTTTTAGGGTACCAAGATACCTAACTTGGGTTACAGCTGAAACGGGTCCCTCGTTACCAGGATTTTCTAGTCAAACATGTTAAGTGGTTAAGTGTCTGTATTTACCTAACCCCCACCCATCAATTCTTGTTAACATGTTTAATTTGGTTATGTGTTTATAGATGACTTAACCCTACCACCTGTCCTTTGCCTCTTTGGAGCACCAGACCACTCACATTAGACATGTATTGCTACGGTTACTGGATGAGCCGGTCGGTTCCGGGCAGGTTTACACCGTATTTCTGTCTAGCCTCAGGTCCTTATTGGGCTCAACGCTTAACCACCCACATTGGATAGGTATTGTTGTGACTACTGGACAGCCGGGCATGTCCGGGCAGGTATACATCACAACTCAATCCAACCTCGGGTTAAGCATATAGTCTTTTCTAAATTTGCAAATTTTATTACTTCTCAATTATATGTAAATGTCATCTCTTTTATTCTTGGGTATATTAATTCATACCGCTTAAATGTCATTGTCGTTGGCATGTGCCAAACATGCCAACATATATATTTTCATGTTTTACACCCAACGTTATTACCCCCGTTTGTAACGTTCGCAACATTTTAACAAATATTAAGCTCGACGCAATTCAGCGCAACTTTAAAAACGTGAGAAAAAGGGGAAATCAAGAACATGTAACATTTTATAACATATAAGGGTGTGTAGCGCATGAACTTGCAATTTAGCGATACTAACATAAATGATGGGTCATGTGAACTTGCATTCAAATCAAAGTATAATTAAGTAGGTAACATATGAAAAGGCGTAGTTCAGGCTAATACAAACTTGTGTTTAAACATGTTTAACTTGGCATAATGTCAACCACAAAACTAGCATGTTGTATATTCACCAAAATGTCCAATTATAACATCTAATCACATAGCCTATTTCAACATGAACTTGCATAGTTTATGAAACCCAAAAGATTCTTAACATAGATCCAATTATACTTGCAAATTAACATAAGAATGATATCATAGGTTTTGGGTCACGTAGGCATAAAAAGATTCAAATCTGGAACATGTTTACATAAGCCTTAATTTAGAGTTAGTGAATGCATATAGTCCATGCCATCGACATAAACATAAAGGGATCAATTACTAGTTTTTGCCACAACTTGCTATTGCTATTACTTTCATATAAAAATGTCCAATAGGCTTGCATCAATCAATTTATGCCACAAATATCAATACAGAAGTTATGACAGAATCATTACAATATATCAAATTTATAACAACAACACAATTTAATTTTCATTTACATCGAATCACATCACAGTTTTTATTCATATTCTGAAAGGTCACTATACTTACAACGAATGCAGAATCTTGAATTCTGGATTCTGAATTCTGAAATTGAGATGCGCTCCTTTGGGTAGACTAACGTTGCGTTTATTTATTTGATTAAACTATAATCTTCTTCTTAATTTGATTCGTCTCTAAGCTTTTCTCTCTTTACGGCTATGCTCAATTTCTTCCTGGCAGCATGATGACTCCCATCTGATTTTTTTTCTGTGAATTTTCAGTTGAGACTTAGGGTGTATTTACAGATTTTTAAATTGTTTTGAGCCGTCAAATGAAGACAGGAGGAATCTAGACCATACAAAGTTCAAAGAGCCAATCAAGAGGTGAGATGTCAGCCCTAGTGACACACCGAGCCACATAAATTCGAGCCAGAGCCAAACCTAGCCAGCCAGGTCGACCAGGCAGGTCGACTGGCAGGTCGACACCCAGGTCGACACTATGGTCGACCTGGGGTGGCCTGGTCGACACCATGATCGACCCTATGGTCGACCTGGTCTCTGGGATGGAATTTTCCAGCACAGCCCAGTTTGAACCTGTTTTTCGAATTTTGAATTTAAAACTGAGATGTTTGAATTTAAATTTTATTCTGAAACTTCCGAAGGTCATAACTCCTTCATACGGAGTCCGATTCACGCAAACTCGGACTCTATCTCAAGCAGAATTCCAAGACGAACGCAATGGCGTAACCCATTTCCCTTAATTCTTTCATTTAGAATTAATTACATTTAATTTGTGAATTTAATGTTTATAGAATTCACGGGGTGTTACATTCTCCCCCCTTAAAAGGATTTCGTCCCCGAAATCTTCAAGTTAGGAAGAATGTATATCCTACCATCCAACAGTCCATCTACTCAACCAAAAAACATAGGCGACCACTGTCTTTAAAAGACTTCTAATGCTTCTTGATCATATGCATAGTGTGTGTACATGTCCTTATCTAATGCAGAAATCAGGCGGTTTACTGATTCAGTTGACCTCCTTGATGCGAATCATGTAAGTGTCATGAATCCATTATGTATGCAAATTTTTGCTACTCATGATTCTAAGTGAGTGCACAACTAGTCATACAAATGCGACGACCTTTTGACAGCGTATCAAGTTTCAATCATATACAAATGAGAATACATATATGCATATGCGATATGAAGTGACTGAGCCGATCTATAACCTAGGGTGTGTGTGTATATGCATCCACGAGCAACCACTAGCAATCACTAGCAACCATTTGCAGCCATCATCCATAACATGTTTTCAAATACATGTTTGCATCAATTTGTTTTCTACATAAGGAGTTAGGAAAAGGACCGAGGAGATATACCAAAAAAGATAGATAAAGCATAACTTAAGGAAAAAGAGAGATCGAATATGTACCCTAAAAAAGAAGAGGGTACGCAGCGCGTATTCTGTCCTCAGTTTCCCAAGTCGCGTCTTCCTCGGCGTCGCTCCACTGAACTTTAACGAGTTTGACTTCGCGGTTGGGTAGCTTTTTCACTTCAATTCCTAAGATGCGGGTTGGAACTTTCCTCACAGTTGCTTCACATTCCACTTTTGCTTCTTCCAGAATGCTAGGTTCCACCACTTCCGCAAACTCATGCAAACACTTCCGGAGGTGAGAAACATGAAAGACGTTGTGAACTCTGGCCAGTCTCTCGGGTAGCTCTAATCTATAGGCCATCTTCCCAACCTTCTCGATGATAGGGAACGGTACTACAAATCTTCGTGCTAGCTTTCCTGCGGATCCAAAGCGAACGACGTTACTTAAAGGATATACCTTAAGGAAAACCCGGTGCCCAACCTCAAACTCAAGGTCGGTCCTTCTTTTGTCGGCGTAGGATTTCTTTCTGTCTTGGGCAGTCTTCATTCTCCTACGCATCAAATGCACTTTCTCCAAAGTCTCTCGAATCATGTTTGGCCCTAGTATAAGCTTATCTGTAGACTCCCACCAACAAGTTGGTGATTTGCACGGTCTTCCATACAAGGCTTCGAAGGGTGCTATGCCTATGGTAGCTTGGTAGCTGTTGTTGTAGGAAAATTCTACTATAGGAAGGTGATCCTCCCACGTCCCTCCAAAGTCAAGAACGCAAAGTCTTAAATGATCCTCCAATACTCTATTCACCCTTTCCGTCTGGCCATCGGTTTGGGGGTGATAGGCCGTGCTCAAACATAACTATGTGCCTACAGCTTCTTGCAGACTCCGCCAAAACTCACTTGTGAAGATAGGGTCTCGGTCACTAACAATGCTGGAGGGTATCCCATGGAGCTGAACTATTCCCTTAGGATAAAGGGACGCAAGAGACGCGGCAATCCGTCTACTCTTGATAGGTATATATTGGGTGCTTTTAGTAAGCCTATCCACTATTACCCAAATGCTAGTGTTGCCTCTTCTCGACCTAGGCAATCCATCAATTAAGTCTATTGAAATGCTATCCTATTCCACTATGGGACCTCTAAAGGATGAAGTAGTCCTCCAGGCTTCTTCTGTTCCGCCTTAACCTGGTGGCAGGTCATGCACTTAGAAATGAAATATTCCACGTCTTGCTTCATGCCACTCCAAAAGAAAGTCCTTTTTATATCCTTGTACATCATATCACCGCCAGGGGGTATAGTCATCTTGGAATGATGCGCTCCCTCGAGAACCTACTTTTTCAACTCCCTTGCTTGTGGGACACATAATCTTCCATCCCGCCTCAGCCAACCCTTATCATCGATGGCGTACCAACTGAGGTGACTAGAAGTCTCACCCCTAATATGTTTATCAATCACATCAGAAAGCTAGGGGTCTTCATGTTGTGCAGCCCCTATTGAGTCCAAGAGAGTAGGGCGTACTTCGAGAGATGCTAACAAACCCGGTACAAAATCTGAGGAGGGCCTAAAGTTAAAACTGACTATATACTCCAAGCTTTGCCTTTCCACAAAGAGCGGGCTTAAGGTCAGTTTCTTTTGGCTCAACGCGTCTGCTACTACGTTGCCTTTGCCGGGAGTATAGGAAATTTCAAAATCGTACGAGGCAAGAAACTCCATACATCTTTGCAGCCTCAAGTTAAGATCCTTCTGCGAGAAGAGATATTTCAACGATTTATGGTCAGTGTATAATTCGAACTTCTCACCTAGAAGATAATGGCGCCAAGACTTCAGTGCCAAGACGATGGCGGATAACTCAAAATCGTGGGTTGAGTAGTTCTTTTCATGAACTTTCAATTATCTTCCGCCATAAGCTACTACCCTTCCTTCTTGCATTATAACAGTGCCTAGTCCCGTTCCACATGCATCCGTGTATACTGTGAACATTTTGCTTTCATCTGGCAAGGTCAGAACTGGGGCTGTTGTGAGAGCCCTTTTCAATTGTTGGAAAGCAAACTCGTAGTCCAAATCCCAAGTGAACGCCAGATTCTTCTTTGTTAGCCTTATGAGTGGGGCTGAGATTTTCGCGAAATCCCTAATAAACTTTCGGTAAAAACCGGCTAGCCCAAGAAAGCATCGAACTTCGGTTGCATTTCTTGGTGTCTTCCAATCTTGTACTGCCACCACTTTCGTGGGGTCCACAGCCAACCCCTCTTTAGATACTATATGCCCCAGAAATCTTACCTCCTTTCTACAAAAGTGGCACCTGGAGAATTTGGCTTTTAGCTGATATGAACGGAGAGTTTCCATGATTTCTTTCAGATGCTGAGCATGCTCTTCCTCATTCTTTGGAAAGATTTAGATATCATCTACGAAGAAAATCACGAATTAGTTGAGGAATTCTCTGAACACCCTTCTCATTAGGTCTACGAAATAAGCGGGTGCATTAGTCAAGCCGAAAGGCATGACAAGCCACTCTAAGAAACCATCTGTGGTTCTAAATGTCGTTTTATCAATGCTATCTTCAGCTACTCTTAGCTGATGGAACCCAGTTGCCAGATCAAGTTGGGAGGAGACCGACGCTCCTTCAAGCTGATCAAACAAATCGTCGATTCGGGGAAGAGGGTGCCTATTTTTCTTGGTCAATTTGTTTAACTCCCTATAGTCGACGCAAAGGCGAAGCGAACCGTCCGCTTTGGTTGCAAACACCACTGGAGCACCCCATTCCGAAATGCTCCGTCTAATGAACCCCTTTTCGAGAAGTTCTTTAACCTGCTTGCTGAGCGCCTTTCTCTCCTTTGGAGCCATGTGTCTAATAGGTAGAGCTACAGGCTTTGCATTATCCACAAAATATATGCGGAAGTCTATTTCCCGCATTAGAGGTAAGCCTTTCACCTCCTCAAAGACGTCCGGATATTCCCAGACTACTCTAACTGATTGCAAATTTTCATCAGAAGCATCAAGCGACTCTAGATAACTAAGCATAACAGCATTCAAGGGATTACAAGAAATTTCTAGAGTGTTACCAAGCCGAGTTAAGAGTCTAACTACTCTTTTCTCACAATCAAGGATGGCCCCATTACTGGATAACTAGTCCATGCCTAAGATCAAACCATATCCCGAGAAGCCCAAAACAAAGGCATTAAAACTAAACTCAACGCTGAGAATTGAGTTTTTCAAACCCAAACAAACCATTGACAAGTAAGCGGAGCCCCCAATTGGATTTGAAACTACTAAGGGATCTTCTACCATACTAGTGTCTAGATGCAGAGATTCTACTAAGGCAGATGACATAAAGGAGTGTGTTGCGCCAAAGTCAAAAAATGTACGAACTGGATGATCATAAAGATAAATTACACTTTCTACAGAAATATTACTGCCTCGTTCCTGCTGAGGTGCCACTAGCGCATGAACCTGACCCCCTGAAGTTGATCCGGCTTTCTGTCCATGCCCTTTCTTCTTTGGGCAGTCCTTAGCTTGGTGTCCAGTTTCTCCACAATGGAAGCAACCACCCATCTTCGCCTTCCTTTTTCGGCGGTCTTTTGATATATGTCCCAGAATGCCACAGAAATTGCACCTTCTCTTCTCACGGGGCTTATTATTCTTCCCTCCTTTCTTGAAGTCTATTTTCATTGTTTGTAGACCCTCTTTCTTCTCTTCCACCTTAGTTTCTTTCTTGCCGTGGTCTTCCTCGTGCAGCAACGCCATGTCTACCAAGCTTTCATAAGTCACTCCCGTGGATACATGGGTTATGGCAAGGCTGTGTGGTGGCTCATTCAAACCTTTGACAAAGTGAAGTGCCTTCTTGCGTTAGGTGTTTACTAAGTCTAGCCCAAATCTGGCCAGCAGATTAAACTGATTAACATACTCCCTGATTATCATACTTCCCTGTTTCAGAGTTAGGAACTTCTCCATTTGCAGGCCTCTTTCAGCTTGGGAGAGGAATTGCCTCTCCAACCTTGTCCTAAAGTCTTCCCATGTTTCCACCGCCCTCTGAGCATTGGTAATTTCCCACCAATAGGAAGCTTCATCCTTAAGCAACCATACCGCTAGTTGTATCTTTTGTCTGTCATCAACTCCGAAGATGACAAACAGATCCTCAGTCTCCTTTACCCAGTTTCTTGCTCCTACAAAGGATTCTGTCCCATAAAAGTCTTTTCCACCCATTCCCTTGATGTCTATGCATGTTTTTGCGAAGGCATTTCCAGGAGGAGGAGGAGGAGGAACCGCAGCCACTGGAGGAGGGATGTCTGCTTGGCCCGCGCCATTGGCCCTCACTTCTAAATACCTCCTAAACTAGCCGAGTATCGGTACTCCTTCAGGAAGGTTAAGGTCTCCAGACATGCTGAAACAGAAAGGAAAGATTCAAAACGAAGGATAGAGAGAGATAGTGCATATAGCTTTGGGGGATTATGTCTTTTAAAGTATAACACTTTTTCTTGAAAAAAATGCTTCTTTAAACTTTCTTTTTGAAAACAATTTGAAAAACTTTTATCTTGTCTGGTAAACCTATGCTCTGATACCAAGTGAAACACCCCACCTCCGTTAAGGTCACTCACATAGGGAATGCTTTAACTTTGGTGGAGGTTTATAAGTAAAATCCACAGATAAACTCAAGACAGATATAAATACACATATTTTAAACAGCGGAAACCAAATAGACTTTTATTTCATCAATACGTGTTCAAACAAAACATTCCATAATTGTCTCAAAATACTTCCAACATTACCACCTCGTTACTGTCTTGATTATTAAAGAAGCATAAAACATAAATAAAGTGGCAACAATCCCCATAGTGATATCCAAAGCAATAATCTGAGCAAAAGAGATCCAAATCATACATCTACGTTCTTGGAGCCTGTAAAGAGTCTGACTGAACTGAGTTGTTTCCTCCTTGTGGACCTGGGGGGAAACGAAAGAAAAGAAGACGAAAAGAAAATAGAGTCAGACGTAAAGCCTGAGTAAATCTAGTAACTCTTCAGTATGTGAATAAGAAAAAGACATGATAGACATAAACTGAAAATAGGGAAGTGTCACAAGCTAAGGAAGTGTCGACTGTACTATCGCACCCATATTATATCTCTGCACCTACTTGAGCATACTTTAACTGGCACCCCATTGTAAGGGTGAAGTGATCCCCATTTTTATTTAAAGATCGTCTCCTACTCACGTAAACATGTGTCATACGGCCCCCGAGAATTGTAGATACCTATGCTGGTCCCACCATGGGGTGTATCAAGACCCATGGTGGCTGGCCCGACACAAATTCTAGAAGGCATAGGTTATAATATTGGTGTCCCCAGTGCCCTGGTTGTCTACTCCGGAGTGTGTGCACGCCCGCACCCCGTTAGACCTACACTGTGCACCCATCGCCATCATTTGACCGCTTACAATAGCCCAGTAATCGTGCCCCACCCTTCCTAGTTTCAGGGTACCATGATACCTAACTTTGGTTACTACTGAAACGGGTCCCTCGTTACCAGGATTTTCTAGTCAAACATGTTAAGTAGTTAAGTGTCTGTATTTACCTAACCCCCAACCATCAATTCTTGTTAACATGTTTAATTTGGTTAAGTGTTTATAGTTGACTTAACCCTACCACCTGTCCTTAGCCTTTTCGGAGCACCAGACCACTTACATTAGACAGGTAATGCTACGGTTACTGGATGTGCCAGTCGGTTCTGGGCAGGTTTACACCGTAGCTCAGTCTAACCTCGGGTCCTTATTGGGCTCAATGCTTAACCACCCACATTGGATAGGTATTGTTGTGACTACTGGACAACCGGGCGGGTCCGGGCAGGTTTACATCACAACTCAATCCAACCTGGGGTTAAGCATATCGTGTTTTCTAAATTTACATATTTTATTACATCTCAATTATATGTAAATGTCTTATCTTTTATTCTTGGGTATACCAAATCATACCGCTTAAATGTCATTGTCGTTGGCATGTGCCAAACATGCCAACATATATATTTTTATGTTTTACACCCAACGTTATTACCCCCGTTTGTAACGTTCGCAACATTATAAAAAAATATTGGGTTCGACGCAATTCAGCCGAACTTTATAAATGTGAGAAAAAAGGGGAATCAATAACATGTAACATTTTACAACATATAAAGGTGTGTGGCGCATGAACTTGCAATTTAGAGATACTAACATAAATGATGGGTCATGTGAACTTGCATTCAAATCAAAGTATAACTAAGTAGGTAACATATGAAATGGCATAGTTTAGGCTAATACAAACTTGTGTTTAAACATGTTTAACTTGGCATAATATCAACCATAAAACTAGCACGTTGTATATTCACCGAAATATCCGATTATAACATCTAATCACATAGCCTATTTTAGCATGAACTTGCATTGTTTGTGAAACCTAAACAATACTTAACATAGATCCAATTATACCTGCAAATTAACATAAGAATGATATCACAGGTTTTGGGTCATGTAGGCATAAAAAGTTTCAAATCTAGAACATGTTTACATAAGCCTTAATTTAGAATTAGTGAATGTATATAGTCCATGACATCGACATAAACATAAAGGGATCAATTACTAGTTTTTGCCACAACTTGGTATTGCTATTACTTTCATATACAAATGTCCAATAGGCTTGCATCAACCAATTTAGGCCACAAATATCAATACACAAGTCATGATAGAATCATTACAATACATAGAATTTATATCAATAGCACAACTCTATTTTCATTTACATCGAATCACATCACAGTTTTTATTCATATTATGAAAGGTCACTATACTTACAACGAATGCAGAATCTTGAATTCTGGATTCTGAATTCTGAAATTGAGATGCACTCCTTTGGGTAGACTAACGTTGCGTTGATTTATTTGATTAAACTATAATCTTCTTCTTAATTTGATTAATCTCTAAGCTTTTCTCTCTTGACGGCTATGCTCAATTCCTTCCTGGCAGCATGACGACTCCCGTCTTATTTTTTTAATGTGAATTTTTAGTTGAGGCTTAGGGTGTATTTATAGATTTTTAAACTGTTTTGAGCCGTCAGATGAAGACGGGAGGAATCTAGACCATACAAAGTTCAAAGAGCCAATCAAGAAGTGACATGTCAGCCCTAGTGACACACCGAGCCATAGAAATTCGAGCCAGAGCCAGACCTAGCCAGCCAGATGGACTAGGAAGGTCGACTGGCAGGTCGACACCCAGGTCGACACTATGGTCGACCTGGGGTGGCCAGGTCGATACCATGGTCGACCCTATGTTCAACTTGGTCTCTGGGTGGGAATTTTCCCGCCCAGCCCATTTTGAACCTGTTTTTCGAATTTCGAATTTAAAACTGAGCTGGTTGAATTTAAATTTTATTCTGAAATTTCCGAAGGTCATAACTCCTTCATACGGAGTCTGATTCATGCAAACTCAGACTCTATCTCAAGCAGAATTCCGAGACGAACGCAATGGCATAACCTATTTCCCTTAATTCTTTCATTTAGAATTAATTACACTTTAATTTGTGAAGCTTAATGTTTATAAAATTCATGGGGTGTTACAGCTTTGCTTATGCTCAGTGGGGATTTATGCATTTACGTTATTTAAGTATTTGCTTCTTTATGTAATTTAAAGTTTTTGGAAAAGACTATTGATCCTGTTGTAATGGTTTTGGAAACTACTTATGTAAGCTTGTTTTGAGTTATGATGCTATGAAATAAGAATTATCTTCCGTTGCGTTGTTTTATTTATTTATTCTTGTAATTTATCTGTTCTATACAACAATAATGCTTCATGGGCATTGACGCATTCCCTTTGTTAGTGAAATTAATGGACATGGGGTGTTACACACATATTACTCCATTTTTCGAAAGCTGTTATGTATGGGGTAAGGTACGCTGCGTGTGGTGTCAATTACGATTCCTCGTCTTGGGTTAGATGGTCCTGGAGCTCCCTTGGCACCTTCTTATGAAGCTGGCGCGGGAGGCTGCGAGTTTTCCTCGATGGGAATGAGCTCTGGGACATATTGCTCGAGCCGTTTCTCACGAATTAGTTTCTCGATTGCATCCCTAAGTTGGTGGCATTCGTTGGTGTCGTGCCCGTACACATCGTGGTATCGACAGTACCTCCCGGTGTTCTCCTCACGGTTGGTTGATTCTCTAATGCGCGACTTCTTGTATGGCAGGGTGTTACATGTTTCCAAGTAGATGGTCTCTATGTCATCATTCAACGGGGTATATGTCTCGAAAGCTTCGCAAGGGCCGGGCTTTCTTAATTCTACTGGGGCTTTCCCGTTGTTTCATCCATCTGTCCTGCCATTGTTTCGTTTTTGCCTTTGGGAACCTGCCCCCCATTTCGGTCGAAGGGCTCCCGGCCTCGCCTACCTCTGAAGTGGTTATTGGAGGAATCGTCTTGGGGGTCCTTCGGACGACTCGTGGCAGAAAGCTGATTAAACCTTGCTTCTTCTTTGCACAAGTACTAATTTGCCTTCTCGTAGAAGGCGTCGAGGCTATTTTGCTGCTTTCGATCGATCCAAGCCCCGAATTCTGAAGTAGGGAGGACCCTTTTGGTTAGCTGAAAGAGAATGGTGCGAGGATATGGATCTTCAACCGAGGCGAGAGCTATGTTGAACGAGGAAAGGTAGCTCCTAAGCGACTCGGCGGGCCCCTGGTATAGGTTGGATAAGGTGAAGGCATTCTTCGGAGTTGGGATATGCACCCTGAATTGCTTGACCAGCTCTGTTGCTAGTTGCCCCAAGTTGTTAATGGAATCGAGGTGGATGCAGAGAACCAAAGTATAGTGGTACCGGACAAGAAGACCGGGAAGCATTTACATTTGGCTGGATCGTCGCCTCGGGTCGTGTCCATCTGCCTTTCATAGCAATTTAAGAAGGCACAAGGATCAGTGGTACCATCATAGAGTGACATTTGTGACATGCTAACGGCCCTTGGACACTCGGCTTCATTTACACTTCTTGTGAAGGGGTTACGCCTAATGTGAGCTTCCCTTGCGCCGTGTGCGCCCCCTTGCATCTCCCTCATGACCCTTCGTATCATGTCGGCGAGATAGGTCGGGTGTGGATCCTCCATCGGGACCCGAGGGTTTTGGTGCGGTTCCAGAGTCATGTTTCGAGGTCATCTTCTATGGTGGATGTCTGGATCGTCTTCCTCTATGTCCTCGACATCTATGAACAGGTCTATGAGCGTACGTTGAGGCAGAGCGGTGTGATGTGGATCCTATTGTACAAGAGCGCGGGCAGTTAGGACAGCAGGCCCTTCACCCTGATTAGCGACCATTGGGTTGTGTTTTGGAAGAGGTTGGTTTGTGGGATCAGGTCCGTCATTGATAATCAAGCGAGAGAGGTCTTGGAACTGTGCCCCCTTGCTGTATGTGACTGTAGTTCTGTCGCCGTTGCCGTTCCCATTCCCGTTGGCATAACCATTCCCATTATCGAGAACATTGGTGCGAACGGCGACATTGTTGATGAGGGTGAACCTTCTCCTTTGGTCTGGGACCCTTGACTCAGAAGAGGATGTTTCCGATGCTGTTGGTCAGGGTCAAGCATAGTTCTGAACCAATTAAAGTCGGGCAACGACGCATTGAACTTCTTGAAGTTGGCGCATAAGACCGATGTTATCCCTTAATGCTTGGTTGAGACGGACCACGGTGTTCTCATATCTTTCATTAAGCGCGCGAATTTGAGCTTGGGTAATGGGCGCGTCGGTATTCACAATAGGAGGGACGGTTTCATTAGGGACCGGGACATTTATCGGTTGAGGTTGCTGGGAGGTACCGACCTCGTCTACGGCTGAAGAGCCGACCATTGCGTTCTTTGACTTCTTTACCATCGTAAGCGGACTCGACAGCAGGTTGGGCAAGGGACCTTAAGCTCATTGAAGTCGAGATGATAATGTGGATGAAAGACACAAGTCTTGAATTCTGACTCTCAATCAAAGCACCAAATGTTGACAGCAAAAAATGTCGTAAACACCAAAGATTCCTATTACTAGGAATAATTAGTTTGGTCGCAAGAATAGGTAAGAGAAAGCGGTAAAAAACACAAGTATTTATAGTGGTTCGACCATAGATTAAGCCTACGTACACTTCGGAAAGATGTTGAACTTTTATTAATCACTCAAGAATTACAAGGTAGAGCCAAGCTCATTACATTCACTTTCATAATTGAAATATGCTAGGTATTTGGGATAAACGAATATTTAATTCTCCTTCTTCCTCAAATAGGAGATGCCATTAATGGAGTTCATGAAGCTCTAGGTAAGTCCAAATTGAAGAAAATCTAACCCCTTTGAAGTGTGAGGCCATGGGCTATTTATAGGAGTGGGAGTAGGTAGTATTAGGTAGAAATAGGGACCACATGTAGGAAATTCGAACCAGCTGTAACACCCCACCACCATTAATGTCACTCACAAAGGGAATGCATTAACTTTAGTGAAGCGTTATAGGTAAAAGATGCAGATTAAATACAATAAAGACAAATAAAGCAGCGGAAAAGAATAAAAACTTTACTTCATTGATAAAACAGCAGCTTGGTAAAACAGCTTGTACGAAGAATGTTTTCTAACACCAAAACCAACAATACCCAGTACAAAAAAGTATCTGTCTTGTTTAATAAAATAAAGAAGCATAACATGACAATGATAGTCCCCGATAAAGCATGAGCCAGCCATAACAGTGGAAAAGAGAGTCCAAAGCAATACCTCGACTATCTTCGAGCTCGGAAAGAGAAATGGTCCAAACTAAGCTGAGTTATTCCCTCCCTTACTTCCTGGGGAGGGGAATGGAAGAAAAGAGGCGAAACAAAACTAGGTCAGACTTAAGTCTGGTAAGTCCAGTGATTTTCAGTATGTAAACGTGTAATAGTAACATGACATGAATAAACTGAATATAAGACAATACCGTGATAACAAGGAAAACAAGATAACCTAAGATTAGCATAAGATATGATAAGGCAAGATAAACTGAATGCACTTCTATTCTTTCTCTACTTCGCTACAACCCTTTTATTCTAATTTTTATGTCTCTGCACCAACTAACTAGTATCCTAAATAGTGTCTTTTATAGAATGATTCGTATTCCCTGCGAGTGTCCCAACTATTATCCTGTATTATATAATAAGGTGATCCCAACCCCGCAATTGTGGTAGTCTTCAGGTGTACATCTAATTTGAGGACCTTACCTCAATCAGCCTAATTGCCATGAAGATGTTAGATGTATCCTTACTACCTTAACCGATTGGCTCTAACTCGTATCGATCTAGTTCTAGTTTGTGTCGCTCGGCCCTCTGCTTGTAGATACCTGTGTTGGTCCTACCGTAGGGTATATCAAGCCCTAAGGTGGAAACCCGACACGATCAAGATGCACAACTTTATATCTACTGATGCCCAGTGGCTAATTCTTCCACTTCGTAATACGTGCACGCCCGTGACCCCGTTGGAACCTGCACTGCTGCACCATCTGCCACTAGTTTGACCACTTATAATTAGCCCAGTAATCGTGCCCCGCCCTACCTAGTTCAGGGTACCATGATAAATCTATGTGGGTTTCTACTTAAATGGGTCCCCATTACTAGGGTTTCCTACTGGTTTAGTTTGTGGGCCTATATATAAAAATATTACCCACCTACATGAGATGTACTTAACCTTCCCACTGATTCAAACATATTTATTTAACGGTTAACACTACACCAAAACAGGGGATTCCCAACAAGTATAGGTGTTACAAATAATTTATGTAACACTTTTAAGTGTCACCAACGGCCTGTGAGGAATCTCCTATAACACTTATAAGTGTTACAAACAGAGTAACTGCTAACAGTTATAAGTGTTACAAACATATTCATGGCTAACACTTATAAATGTTAGAACCATAAGATATGGTAACACTTATAAAAGTTACAAATATATTTATTGCTAACACTTATAAATGTTGGAACTGTAAGATATGGTAACACTTATAAAAGTTACAAACATATTCATTGCTAACACTTATAAATGTTGGAACTATAAGATATGGTAACACTTATTAGAGTTACAAACACTTGTATATGTTACCAAGTGAAACTATGTTTTTGCTTATTTTATGCACAATTTGTATTAAAATTCTCAAAACAAATGAATATAACAGATCTTTACGTTTTACATAGCACATATATAATTCATCATACAAATCCATTGAAAATTTAAAATGCCTCGCAGAAAACCTATAGTTTATCATAGACAATTATTAAAGATAACTCAAATGTCATAAAGTCATGTATTCATGTATTACAAAAACATAAGTTACAAAAGATTCAATTTAAAATACAGTTAAGGTATTTAAGGTCAACATAGCCATCCTTGATTATCCAATCCAAACTCTAGCGGTTTTGCACATTTTTCAAAGTCTTGTACGAGAATTCAAAGCGTCCATCTACATGTTCCTGCATTAATACAAACACTCAATAAACAACAAGATAAATCAGTGGAAACAACAAGTGCAAGTCATAATTTCGCACAAAAATAATCTCTTTAATTTTTGGTTTTTGGCCATGCTTGCATGCTACCCTTTCTACTCCATGTATAGACACAAACCATACATAGCTCATTTAAAAAATCAGCCCAGTGAGGATTCAAGCATTGGATTACGCACGTGTTGAAGGGCATTTGCACAAGCTTGAATCCACACTTGCAGAAAGTGCTTGCATCAATTACCGGTTTTAACAGAAGAGGGAATGTGCAACTTCTTGGTGTTTGAGAGTCAGTGTGCGTGTTTTTGGAACATTGTCAGCCATGTTGTATGCATAGAAATAATTCAGTTGCATTAAACCACAAACTCGTTGTGATTAAGAGTCGACTTGCCAGGTTGTATCTATTTGAATAACAAACTTTTCTAATGTTGTCTGGAAAAAAAAACATTATTATTTGCATTTTTACATAGTATTGACAGATATGTTATGTTGATTTAATTTCAAATTCATTATTATTTGTATTTCTTCTGATTATCTTTGTAGTACTTTTTATTTTCCCACTTACTAACTAGATACACATAAATTTACACTTTATTTTAAAACAGGAAAGATAATAATCATCGTTGGCAGTAGTTGTCTGTAAGCCGTTGAGTTGTTATGTTCATTCTTGAAAAAATTAGACATATGTATTCTTACCAAAGTATATATTATTCATTTACACTTTGGCAAAATTGAGCATGCATGCTCAGTTTTGGAAACCTTATCATCCATGCTCAGTTTGGCCAAGCTGAGCTTGCGAGCTCAGTTTGCCCAAGCTGAGAGTTCAGTTTCCCAAGTTGAGCCCACGAGCGCACTTTGGCCAAACTGAGCCCGTGAGCTCAGTTTTGCCAAACTGAGAGCTCAGTTTTGCTAAACCGAGCTTCGTAAGCTCAGTATGCATGCTCAGCTTGGCAGAACTAAGCCATATGCGCTCAGTTTGGCAGAGCATAGCCACACAAGCTCAGTTTTTCCAAGCTGAGCATGCGAGCTCAGTTTTGGCATATCATAGAAGAGCAAACACTATCAAAATGTGTAATCATGAATCGTTCAAAAAACAAAATATTCATTAGAAATAAATTAGATATTTGATAATCTTAAATCATTCAACAACAACCTTAATAATGGGAATATTGAATTTGAAATGTCAAAAAAAAAAAAAACCACTTCCAGTTTCTTAAATTATGTGCTTTTGTTTTCCATTACATATTTGAAGTTCAAAACTTTTGAAATGTAAATAAAAAGATTCTCGATTAGCATACCTCAACAATTTGAGGTGTGCATGTGCGAGACATATATGTGTATGCTTTTTATGCCTCAAGTTGTCAAAGCGTAAGCTTTATTTGTAAAAAGATTTTGGGAAAAAATCTCAAAGCGTTTTATCACTCATTTCCTCAAGGCAATTCTTGAGATGAATATCGAAGCGGGTTAATTAAAACAATGGATCAGATATGCAATTTGCTCGATATACACTTCTAGACATTAGCCACAAATCCCGGAATCGCATTTCAAATAGTTAATAAGGGTCAATCAGTATTATACTAGGTGTAACACCCCGAATTTTAGTTAATGCTAAAATTCACTAATTACAGAATAAATAATCTCAAATGTGGGAATTGGGGGAAACGGGCTGCGTCATTACGATCGTCTCGGAAAAATACGCGAAATAGAGTCCGAGTTTTCGAAAATCGGAGTCCGTATGGCCCAGTTATGGCCCGATGAAGTTGGCGGAAAATTTAAAACTAAAACAGATTTAAAAATTTAAATATTCAGATTTGGAATGGGTCAGGTGGGGTCAGGCGGGAAGCTTCCCGCCCTACCCATGTCGACAGGGCTGTCGACAGGCCTGTCGACAGGGGTGTCGACTTGCCTGTCGACTTGCCTGTCGACAGGGGCCTGGCGCCCAGTGAACCTGGGTGCACCAGGTTGCACCAGGTTGGGGTTCAGGCTGGCTAGGAGGGCTGGTTCTAGAGATTTCCTAAATCTAAGGGTCCTAATCTAATCTAGGGTTAATCTAAGGGCCTAAAACACTCACTTAATCCTATAAATAAGACCCCAACCCTACCCTAATTCATTCATAATTAAGTCTTGTAACTAAACTATGGCAAAATGAAATTTGAGCATGGCCTCCACTAGTTCATGAAGGAAGTTGCAAGCAAATCACTCAATAATCAAGCTAATCCTTCTCATATCACTCTCTAATCACCACCATCTTCATAGTTAGCAACTAATCCCTCTTCATAAGTTGGTTTTGGTGAGTTTCTATCACTTTAACATCAATTGTTAAAGTAAGTAGATTTGGTGTAGTGAGATCTATGGTCTTAAATGCGGATTAGTGAGTTTGAATCATGTATAATGATATGTTATTCTATGTTGTTCTATGTTTATGCATATTTAATAAGTTGGTTTATGCATGCTTAATAAGTTGATTTATGCATGTTTAACAAGTTGATATATGCATGTTTAATAAGTGGATTTATGCATATTTAATAAGTGGAATTATGCATGTTTAGCAAAATGAGTTATGCAAGTTGAAAGTGATATGCAAGTTAAGTATATGCTTAAATGCAAGTTGAAAGTGATATGCAAGTTATACATGCTTATGCAAGTGTATGGATGCTTATGCAAGTCATATATATGCTTAAATGTAAGATCTATGTGATATGCAAGTTATGCATGCTTATGCGAGTATATGAATGCCTTTGCAAGATATGTATATGCTTAAATGACATGATATGCAAGTTATGCAAGTATGTGAATGCTTATGCAAGTATGTGAATGCTTATGCAAGTATGTGGATGCTTATGCAAGTATGTGAATGCTCATGCAAGTTATGTGTATACTTAAATGCATGTTTAACATGTTATGCAAGTTAGGAGAATGCCTATATGCAAGTTCAACATGTTATGCAAGATATGTGTATGATAATATGCAAGCTCATATGCAACATGTTATAATATGCAAGTTTGGGTTATATGTAGTTGGGTTAATATATGCTCATATATGCAAGTTGACATCCTCTTAACCCATGATAAAGTTGTATGTGAAACCCATGATATTTGTGATGATCTTCCCCTTATTATGTCATGTAACGAGAACGATTACGTGGGAACGATGGGGTTGGTAAATATGTTAATAAATGAATGTTTGGGTATGATTAAGCATACCATAAAAATTAATTACCATAAGTGGGAATTTACCTATTGAGTTAGGTCTACCCCATGGGAATTTACCTATTGAGTTAGGTCTACCCATGTTATGGAAAACTTGATATTAATTAGGGATAATTAATATGGGGGTGATTAATTAGGTGTAATTAATCGACTAAGACACGAGGTTGGACTCATTTGTAGTGTAAAACTGCCCGGACCCGACCGGCTTAACCAGTTGCTACAAATGTCAGCCCAATGTGAGAGGTCTTAGCCATGAATTAAATACGTGATTAAGGTAAAGACACGAGGTTAGACTCTGTTATGACGTAAGACTGCCCGGACTCTACCGGCTTAACCAGGCGGTCATAACAGTCAGTATAATGTGGGAGGTCTTTATGGGAGATCACGGTCTTAATTAATTAAGAAACACTTAACCATATTAGCATGCAGTGGGACATGAGGGGTTAAGTGGGTGCCTTGAGTGGCATGAGGAAATTTTGTGGTTGCCTTGGGTGGCATGTGGAATCTAGTGGGTTGTCTTGGGTGGCAATAGAAAATACGATTAGAATACTTAACCAAGTGGACACATGTAATTAAACATGATTAAAGGGTTAAGTGGGATACACTAGATATTTGACAAGCTTAAGTGGGTAGCTTGTGGGGGCCCATTTCAACCAATATCCCAAACGTATCTTTATGGGCTCGACCCATGTCGAGTGACGGGACACGCATATTGGGCTTGATTATAAGAGGCCAAAACGGGTTAGCGGTGGCAACGCAAGTCCAACGGGTTTCATATGCGTGTGTGGGCCCGGGCTGGTAGATAAGCCGTTGTTGCATCGTGTAGATATAAAGCCGTGCACCGTTAGTATTGGGTAGCCACTTTAGGGGAGTGATACACCCCACTGTGGGACCAGCACGGGTATCTACGGTAGGGAGCCGATCAATGGGGAGTAGTGGGTACACCTAACGAAGATAGGGGCAGACGGCACCTATGTAGGGGTACACGAAACTACTGGGTAAGAATTACTGAGTACACCTAGTGGAGATAGGGGCAGACGGCACCTATGTAGTGGGCTAGGAGTACACGAAATTACTGGGGAAATTTTCTAAGTCCTTAGAAGGGATCAACCTTTAAGTAGGAATGACTGGTGTGGTGCAGTTAGTAATTATCCTTGGGTGGGTAGATGCGTCCTGACGGTTATCTTAGTTTATCCTAAGTCTACCAAGCTGCTTAGTGTAGCCATTTATCCCCAGATATTACTGTAGGTCAAGGTTATGTCTTCTCTGGTTACTTTAATGATTGTATTGTTAAAGTTATAGGACTCACTCAGACTTATGTCTGACCCCGTTGTTTTTATCTTTTTCCCAACCCTCAGGTCCTACGGTGGATCCTAGCAGTAGTAGAGCTTGATCGGATTGCTGTTCCAGTCTTTCGGAGCTTGGGTAGATGTAAAGCTCCAGTTATCCAGTTATCTTTTCTTTTGTCATGGTTATTGTATGAGAGAGTAGGATTATGTATTTTGATGGATATTGTACTTGACATTTATCATGGTTTTATGATGTAACCAGACATGTTTATTTCCGCTGTTATGAGATGATGTTTTAAAATTTCAAGTACTATTTATATCTGTCTTGGTGTAATTTTTCTGTTCTATATTCACTAAAATACTCCACCGATGCTATGGCATTTCTTTTGTGAGTGACCATAGCGGGTGTGGGGTGTTACACTAGGTTAAAGTATTTTGTAAAATTTGAATCAATTCCTAATCAAACATAGCATATTTAGAGTGAAGTTATGTAATTAGAAAGTGTTCTTTTATAGGGATATTATCAAGGAGTTGATTTAGTCAGAAATGAATTTCCTTTTACATACTGCATAGTTATTCAGGACTCAGGTGCAAACAATTCATAATTTTCCAATGCATTAAATGATAGTTATGCATTGTAAGCATAATTTTGTAATTAAGCTTACAACTGTTCAAATCTAAATAGAAACGAATTTAAAAAAAATTAAATGCATGAGCTGTGCATTTAAATGTTATCTTGATAATCAGTTATTTTGCTTAAATTTCTCTTTATCATGTGATTTTAGCAAACCATTATCATTCTATTTCATAGCGGCAATAGTAAAATAGAACCAAGAATGAAAAACGATTAAAAAACCTGAAACTTAACTATTATTCGGAGTCTCATATGTTGCCTTTATCCTCTTATCTTTCATCCCCCTTAGAGAAATTGATATCCATCATTCTTTTTCATCAACACAGTAATAATACATACCGTGAAAGCAACTCCAACTTCTACTGCAAGAACAGAGAAGCCTAGATACAAACAACGCGGTCCAATTTACACAACAGCTTTCTTTTGTATCAGCCTGTAATGAATTTGCAATGATCGATATGCCACAATTTGTGCATCCACTGGCATATTCAAATTACGGTAATTATCGTAATCCATAAAATTTGTACATGGTTTATAGTAGAAAAACTTTACAGAAGTTGGTGCATTTTAGGCGCACTAGTACAAACTACCAATAAAATGTTCATATTATACTGAAGTTAGGAATCTCATTGTTATCTTAGAATCTTTAGCTAGTGACACATTTGCGAATGGGTTATCAGCACTAAAGTACCTACCTACCTATTTAATTAGCATGTCTTTTACAATATAGGATATCCAATATGTGCATCACTTGAATGTTAAGTTTGGCAGCAAAATACGTACATACCTTTACTAACTTATTGGTAATATCACTACATACATGCAAATTAGTCTATTTTATTTAATGTAGCTTGTTCAATCCTAGAAAATCAGGATAAAATATGTGTAACTATGAATTATGAATTGTGTAAAAATTAAAGAAGTTAATAGTTGAATTTAACTTGTAAATAAAAGCACCTACTCCTATTAGCAGCAACAATAGGTTGTTGACGCTACTAGAAGGCAGTCGTTGCTACATCTTGTTTCAATAGCAGGCTGCTACAGAGTTAAAAAAGAGAGCCGTAATTGTGAATAAAGATGCTCACTCAGTTTTGGTTTTCAACAATGAGCAAACTTATAATTAAAAAAGGATTCAAATTCATTTCTTTTGAATTTAGATTTTGCATGTGTCTAACAAATGCGTTTCAAAACATGTACCAAGGCACACACATTTTGATGTAAAAGTAATCCATTCAAAATTTCAAATAATTCCGATAATATGAGCTAAATAACAATTGATTCAATCAGCATGCACTTGTGATTAGATTAAGGAAAAGTTCAAGGTTTTCTTTCATACCTTGTGATTCAATTGGTACTATAGATTAAAGTAAAGCTGCTGGACTGGATATACAAATTATAGTATCATCCTGCGTCAATATGACATTAGAAACGAATGCCTGAGTACATCATTATATGTTGTCTTTTGCTGTATAAATGTGAAGAGGCGCAAAATGGAGATCTGTGAGAAATCAAGAAATTTCAGGGCAATTCCAAGAGGATTAATGGAGCTTCCAAAACTATAGAAATTTATTGCTACCATTAACAGTTTTTAAAGGAAAATACCATAATAAATGACAAAGTAATTATCGCGATTTGTTAATAGAAAGAACAAATCAAGTGGGATGACAACAAGATCACAGACTCATGTTGATGTAACATTTGAAAGCAGGCAATACCACTATTATATGTTACTGCAGAGGTAAAGATCAGACTATAAAACCAATACTAGGAAAATGCTTGATTTGTTTTTACTGAATTTAAATTGGCAGTTCTAAATAGACTTATAGTGATTAACAAATGACATGAAAATGAAATAGCTTATCTCAGCAGCTATAGGTTTCAGAAGTGAAGGTATAGGTAAATGGAGATTCTCAGTAAGGATTTTATATTTTTTGTAATTTCGCAAGAATTGTAAAAAAATTAGAAACAACAAAAATTAGAACGGCAAACCAGTTTAACCTGTGCCCTAATAGTTTGAGGCCATTACCATATTTTTACTCTCATGCCAATTAATAATGTTGATCACTTTCATATCCTCCAATGATCAACCATTTGAACAGTGAAGTAACTGAAACTAGCAGAGCTCTGGTTGTTGGAGAATTCTAAATTGGACTTTTACATTCTCACGTCCAGTTTGAGTTCATCATATGAACCTTAAGAACAAGCTAATTTTATGTTTTATATATAAATTTATAATTAAATCATTGGTAATCTCTATAAATTTATTAGAGTTAAGTTTTTTAAACATTGACTATTCAGGCCCCATTCTTTAGGTTTGCTTTCTAAGCAACCAGGTTCTATCTTAATTCGGTATTTTTCCTATATAAGTATCTAATTATTTCTATATTTTTTCAATAATTTATTTTTTCATGTGTATCATATCGAAAGATTATTATTTGTAAGAATAATATTGTTTATGTAACGACCCGCATTCTACGCGTCATAGGATCGTAGGGTATTTATTTCTTTCACATACGAAGTCGTATGGTCATGTATCTTTGGGAGACGACTATTGGGGTCATTTCCCATGTTCATGATTTTTCCCGATTTTTATATGACCATTTTACCCCTAGTTGGCACTGTTTTGGCCATAACTTTTGATTGGAAATGAATTTTGACTTGAAACAACTTCCATTGCCTTCGGATGATGGTTTCTCTTTTCGTAGAGTGGTCACATTAGCCAAACGGACTTACCGTTTGGGAGATATGGCTGAAACAAGTTCCTGATGGTGAAAAACAGCTTAATTGGGCTTAACCGGGTGATTAGCAGCTAGGCCCAAAGGGAAATTTCGGGTTTAGGGGTATATAGGGGCTGATTAGGGTTAGAAAGCATTTCTTTAGACATTTTCCAGCCGCCACTTTCATTCCTCTTAACCTAGCCATGGCCTCCACTCTCTAAATCTCTCTAAAACACCCAAAATCACTTCCTAATCAAGGATTAAGGCTTAGAGGCATCAAATCAAGGAGGATTAGCACAAGGACCGAGGTAGAGCTGCTGTTATATATTGGAATTCGTGCAAATCAGAGGTTCACTTCAGATCTGAAAGTTTTATTGTGGCAAAGGTGAGTGATTTGCATAGTTTTTGCACTAATTACGGTAATTAAGGGTAATTAGTGAGGATTAGCGAATTTATACACTAATAAATTCTGGAAAAATGTTTAGAAATTCTTAAATAATATTTTATGCCTCTGTTAGAAATTTGGTTCGATTTGGTTAAGTTTTGTTAACCCTATGATTAGTTTTACTTAAACATGCTTAAGGGAAAATAAGGAGTTTTGACCACTTTTGATCCATTTTGATTCATTTTTAATGATTGTTTGTCGTTTGTGGTTGCTATTACATACTGCTATGACTCTATGGTGTGTTTTATGATTGATTAGAAGTGTTAGATTTGTCAAAAACGACGTCGAATGGCGTAAACTGCTCGCTGGAAGAACTGCAGGAAGTCAGCCCGAACCGAACCGGATCGGTGGAATTAAGGGCGATCCGACCCGATGGTGCGATCCAATCCGATGGTGCGATCCGATCCGATCCGTCGATGCTTGAAGACTCCGATCCGACTGAGCGATAAGATCCGATCCGATCCGATCCAGACTTCGCGAGACGATCCGTGTTGCTTCACAAAGAGGAGCCCGAACCGATCCATTGAGGTGACCACGATCCGAACCACTCGTGAGCAGAAAGTGCAACCCGAACCGGTGTGCTTGGGGAAGGCCGATCCGAACCGCTACCAGATGGACGCCACGAACCGCACCGCGTTGATGATGGGGAGCTAAAGGCCGAACCGAACCGATGGCAAAGAGGGGACCCGAACCGATCCGATGATGACAGAAACCCGAGATGCAAAGGAAGTCCAAATGAGAAGTTAGAGCTCAAGATTCAGATGGGAATCAACGAGTTTGCTTCGTGGTTGTATTTTGCTGCGGGACGCGTGCCAAGGAGTTATCGATGTCTATAGCTTTGGACCACTATGGTAGGGGGTACGAAGGCGGATTCAGGGCCATTATGGCATTGGTAGAACCAAGGGCTACGACCAATGAAGTGGGTCATTGAAATGTTTAGTCATGACTCCAAGTGTTTGGCTTGGTCACAGCAGGGTTTCTACAAGTCGGGATTCGTCGTTACCTCAGTTTGTCTAGTGTTCCAAAGTGGTAGATGTCGTACGCTTTACGCACTGAGTGAGAGATGTGAGGATGGTTGCTATGGATGATTTGTTTACTATCATTGTGACATGCACACCCCACCCCCGTATTCTTACACTATTCATTATGGCGCCTTGGAGTATTGTACGGTATGTGGTACTAACTCTTTGGTTACAGGTCCAGGCTCAGGTATGGTTTAGTATACCTGTTATTATTCTGTTTAGATGCTTATCGCTCATACCAGGCTTTATGTCTAACCCAGAGTTTTATGTCTCCTCTTATTACTCTGGGTGCTCACACGAGCAGACTAGAGACAGGTTAGCTGGTGGTGCACGGGTAGATGATCCGGATACGAGCAGGAGGCTTCCACGTAAAATATATACATAATATTCTCCCTGTATTGTTGAAGATCACTGCTTGGGCATTGGGGGTGTATCTTCTACTTTAGCTTTCTTTTGTTTTAGAGACAGTAAATTTGGAAAATTGTAATAAGCTGTATTTGGATTTCCGCTGCTCTGATGATTGGTGTTGATTTTAGTTATCAGCTTATGCACTGTCTCACCTGTTTTATGTCAAGTATATTATTATTATATTTTATCCCATGCGCTGTGAGACATTCTACAGGTTTCTTGATTAGTTCATTCCCTTCTTTCCTTTCTTTGGCGACCGTTCCGCGCTAACTGGACATGTGTACAGCGCACTTTTGGAGTAAATGTCGGTTGGTGCGAGGCGGGCCGTCACACTTGGTATCAGAGCTCTAGGTTGCATAGTTAACCTAGGGAAGTTATCAAGGAGAGAAAATATACATATACGAGAGAGCGTATTTGTGGTTATTTTGGTTTTCAAAAGCTATATATATATATACTATAAGTAGTATAAGAATGAAGTCGTACTGCACTAGCACCACTATGGAATCGTTAATCGTTTCCTTTTTCAGATTGACGATGAGCCGAGATACTAGAGGTGCTGGTAGGGGAGCCAATAATGGGAATGTTGCTGACATGAGGACGATGTTTACTGACCTCATGAGAGAGATGCTTAGAGATGTACGGAGGGCAGCTCCCAATGGTGGAAATGGCGGTGGTCCAATAGTGCAGGCGCCAAGAGTCGACTTCGCCAAGCTAAATAAGGATTATACTAGCCTTGGTGGGAAGCCGTTCTACGGAACGGAGTCGGCCACAGATGTTCAGGATTGGTTGGATAGTTGCGAACGTATCTTCGAGGATTTGGGTATCGAGGATGCGATGAAGAGAAAGCTAGCGTCCCGTCAGCTGCAAGGGCGGGCAATGAATTGGTCGAATGCTATAAAGGCAGCTACTCCCGAAGATCAGATTACTTGGGAGCAGTTTAAAGCTCGCTTTAGCGAGAAGTTCATTCCAGCTGCTCAGAAGTCAGTGCTGTTTAAGAAATTCTTGGAGCTCAAGCAGAATGGCATAGCTGTCTCGGAGTACATTGCTGAATTCGACACTTTGTCAAAGTATGGTTTATCTCTTATTAATACTGCCGAGAAGAAGAATGAGAAATTCATAACTGGGTTAGATCAGTACTTAGGGGAGAGGCTTATTAACCACATCGATGAGACGTTTGAGTCGATTGTGGGGAAAGCATTAAGATCAGAGAGTCTCTACCCTAAGCCGAAGACTGAGGTTGCATCCACAGATGAGCCAAAGCCACAAGCAAGTGGTGGAGGCAAGGGTGGTTCCCAGGATAAAAGAAAGCAGAGTCAGACTAAAGATGGCCAGAAGAAAAAGAATAAACAAGATGTTGAGTGCTTCAGCTGTGGTAAGAAGGGCCATTATGCTAGTAATTGTCGGGCCAAGCCAGCGGATAGGATGTGCTTCAACTGTGGCCAAATGGGACATCACAAGGACAAGTGTCCGCAACCCCCTAAAGAAAAGAAAATGGTGAAAGCATACGCCCTTAATGCTATTCCTTCTTCGTCGAATGCCCCAACTGCGGCGGAGAAGGGAAAGAATGTCGTCATTCAAGGTATGCTTTCTGTTTATGATGTTCCTGTTAGAGTTTTGTTTGATACCGGAGCTTCCAGTTCTTTCATATCTAGTGACCTAGTAGATAGGTTGGGATTGGAGGCCGAGATTGTTGATAGACCTTTAGTAGTGACGAACTTAATTGGTGGTTCTACTAGCCTTAGCATGATTTATCATAATGTGGTCTTATCGAGTCATGGATGCATGTTTGTTTGTGATTGCTTTGTTTTGGGCTTTACTGGGTTTGGCATTATTTTGGGAGTAGATTGGCTCCAAAGATACGGGGTGGTGGTAGACTGTGAGGGCTTTTTGGTGACAGCTAGAGCGGATGATGGGCGGAGGATAATGTTTGGTGGTCTACCCAGTAAGGGGGTATTGGCTAGTTTTCTAAACTCCCTCGACATTCCGCATAGTGAGTTGTCAGGTTTGCCCGTGGTTGGCCAGTATCCGGATGTTTTCGAAGAAGTGACCGGACTTCCACCACACCGAGAGATTGAGTTCCGTATTGATTTGGTAAAAGATGCCAGACCTATAGTGATGCCACTTCGTCGTATGGCACCAAGGGAGCAGCGAGAGCTCGAGGTGCAAGTCAGCGATCTTTTGAAGAAGGGATTTATCAGAAGGAGTGTCTCTGGATGGGGAGCACCAGTTGTGTTTGCTACCAAGGCGGATGGTTCCCTTCGTTTGTGTGTAGACTACCGCGAGTTGAACAAGGTGACGAGGAAGAATAAGTATCCTCTCCCGCGGATAGATGATTTGTTCGATCAGTTGAGTGGCGCGAGAGTGTTCTCCCAGTTGGATCTCGCGACAGGTTTTCATCAGCTTAGAGTGGAAGCTGAGAGTATAGCTAAAACGGCATTTCGAACACCGTCTGGATTTTATGAATGGTTGGTTATGCCATTTGGGCTGACTAATGCCCCGGCATATTTTGTTGATCTTATGAATAGGTTATTCAGAGATCAGTTGAATAAGTCTGTTCTTGTGTTCGTGGATGATATTTTGGTTTCCTCAAGGAACGAGGAAGAACACAAGGAACATTTGAGGACAGTGATGGAGGTGTTGAGGAAACACCAATTGAAAGCAAAGTTTTCTAAGTGTCATTTCTGGAGGAAGGAAGTGAGATTCTTGGGCCATGTTGTTACAGAAAATGGTATCGCCGTTGATCCTGCTAAGGTGGCTACGGTGCAAGATTGGTCTACGCCCAAGAGTGCAACAGACGTAAGAAGTTTCTTGGGATTAGCGGGATATTATCGTAAGTTTATCTAAGGCTTCTCCAAGATAGCAGCACCGTTGACTCAGTTGACAAAGAAGAATCAAGCTTTTGTTTGGAACGAAAGGTGCGAGGATGCATTCAAGAGCCTAAAAGAAAAGTTGACAAGTGCACCAGTGTTAGTCATTCCCAAGGGGAGTGAAGAGATGACGGTATATACAGATGCTTGTGGTACCGGACTAGGTGCTGTGTTGATGTAGGGTGGTAGGGTTGTAGCTTATGAAAGCAGGCAACTGAAACCGCATGAGAAGAGGTATCCTATCCATGATTTGGAATTGGCAGCGATCGTATTCGCATTGAAGATGTGGAGACATTATCTCTTGGGAGAAAGATTCGAGCTGTTTACTGATCATAAGTCGCTGAAGTATCTTTTCTCTCAAAAGGATTTGAATCTTCGTCAGCAGAGGTGGTTAGAGTTCTTAGCTTCATATGATTTCGACATCGCATATACACCGGGAAAGGGCAATGCGGTAGCCGATGCGTTGAGTCGAAGACATGCCAGTTTAGGGGCTATGTTCCTTGAATGGAAGCAACTGGAGTATATCGCGGGTTTCGATTTCAGACCAAAGTGAGAATTGGATCAAGAAATGTTAGCAAGTTTGACGATCAGACCCACTTTAATTGAGCGGATCGGCTCTAGTCAGAGGGACGATCCTAACCTATTGGAAATCATCTCCAAGTTAAAGATGGATATCGATGAGGAGATGAACAAGTATGGGCTTGATCGAGATGGATGGCTTAGAAAGAATGGAATGCTTGTTGTGCCCAATGTCAATGGATTGAGAGATGAAGTGCTTAGAGAATGTCATCACTCAAAGCTGACTATACACCCTGGTGTTAACAAGATGTATCGAGATATGAAGCAGACTTACTACTGGGAAGGGATGAAAAGAGACGTTGGGAAGTTTATATCCAAGTGCATGAATTGCCAGCTAGTTAAAGCCGAGCAAAAGAAGCCTAGTGGGTTGTTACAGCCCTTAGAAATTCCCAAATTGAAATGGGAGCAAGTCTCGATGGATTTCATTGATTGTTTACCAAGGACTAGATCAGGACATGATAGCATTTGGGTAATTGTAGATCGACTGACTAAAAGTGCAAGGTTTATACCAGTCAAATCGACCAGAACGGCAGCTAAGTTAGCAAAATTGTATATGAAATGGGTAGTGAGATTTCATGGAGTACCTAAAGGCATTGTGAGCGACCGAGACCCGTTGTTCACCAGTGGGTTTTGGAAGAGCTTACAAGAGGCTCTAGGGTCAGTGTTACGTCTCAGTACCGCATATCATCCTCAGACCGACGGTCAGACAGAGAGGGTGAACCGTATTTTGGAAGACCTCTTGAGAGCATGTATATTGGATTTTGGTGGATCATGGGATGACCATTTGCATCTAGTAGAGTTTGCATATAATAATAGCTACCAATGCATTATCGGTATGGCTCCGTTTGAAGCTTTGTACGGGAGAGCGTGTAACTCACCATCATGTTGGATACAGACTAGCGATAAGTTTATGCTTGGACCAGATGTGGTGAGGGAAACTTCAGATAAGATCAAGATCATTCAATAACGAATGAAGGCAGCCCAAGATAGGCAGAAAAGTTATGCTGATAAGAGAAAAAGAGACTTAAAATTCTCCGTTGGTGACTTAGTGTTTGTCAAGATTTCTCCGTTGAAGAGCGTAATACGATTTGGAAGGAGGGGCAAGTTGACACCAAGGTTTGTTGGCCCATTCCCTATTCTTGAACTAGTCGGGAATTTGGCATATAGAATTGACTTACCAGAGAAGATGGCGGGAGTTCACAACGTATTTCATGTTTCTCAACTAAGGAAGTTCGTTCACGACTCAGATATGACTATTTCACCTGATCAGTTAGAGGACTTCGAAGTAGAACCCGAGGCGGTTGGGAACCGCAAGCCGGCCCGTATTGTCGCACACGACATGAAGCAACTTCGAAGGAAGGCGGTGAAGCTAGTCAAGGTACAGTGGAGCGAGGACGAGAATGATTGTACTTGAGAAACAGAGGAGAACATCAGGAAGTCACACCCAGAACTCTTTGCCTGGTAAGATTTTGACTTCGATTTAGTTTTCCGCATGCTAGGATAGGCTTGTTTACTTGTTTTGCATGTTTGATTGTTGTATGTGGTTGTTAGGCATGCGGGATCTTTTGTATGTTTTGGGTTAAGGAATTTCGGGGACGAAATTTCTTAAGGGGGGGAGAGTGTAACGACCCGCATTCTACGCATCATAGGATCGTAGGGTATTTATTTCTTTCACATACGAAGTCGTATGGTCATGTAACTTTGGGAGACGACAATTGGGGTCATTTCCCATGCTCATGATTTTTCCCGATTATTATATGACCATTTTACCCCTAGTTGGCACTATTTTGGCCATAACTTTTGACTTGAAATGAATTTTGACTTGAAATCACTTTCATTGGCTTCGGATGATGGTTTCTCTTTTCGTAGAGTGGTCACATTAGCCAAACGGACTTACCGTTTGCGAGATATGGCTGAAACAAGTTTCAAATGGTGAAAAACAGCTTAATTGGGCTTAACCGGGTGATTAGCAGCTAGGCCCAAAGGGGAATTTCGGGTTTAGGGGTATATAGGGGCTGATTAGGGTTAGAAAACATTTCTTTAGACATTTTCCAGCCGCCACTTTCATTCCTCTTAACCTAGCCATGGCCTCCACTCTCTAAATCTCTCTAAAACACCCAAAATCACTTCCTAATCAAGGATTAAGGCTTAGAGGCATCAAATCAAGGAGGATTAGCACAAGGACCGAGGTAGAGCTGCTGTTATATATTGGAATTCGTGCAAATCAGAGGTTCACTTCAGATCTGAAAGTTTTATTGTGGCAAAGGTGAGTTGTTTGCATAGTTTTTGCACTAATTACGGTAATTAAGGGTAATTAGTGAGGATTAGCGGATTTATACACTAATAAATTCTGGAAAAATGTTCAGAAATTCTTAAATAATATTTTATGCCTCTGTTAGAAATTTGGTTCGATTTGGTTAAGTTTTGTTAACCCTATGATTAGTTTTACTTAAACATGCTTAAGGGAAAATAAGGAGTTTTGACCACTTTTGATCCATTTTGATTCATTTTAAATGATTGTTTGTCGTTTGTGGTTGCTATTACATACTGCTATGACTCTATGGTGTGTTTTATGATTGACTAGAAGTGTTAGATTTGTCAAAAACGCCGTCGAATGGCGTAAACTGCTCGCTGGAAGAACTGCAGGAAGTCAGCCCGAACCGGACCGGATCGGTGGAATTAAGGGCGATCCGATCCGATCCGTCGATGCTTGAAGACTCCGATCCGTGGATGCTTGAAGACTTCGATCCGACGGCGCGATACGATCCGATCCGATCAAGATTTCGCGAGACGATCCGTGTTGCTTCACGAAGAGGAGCCCGAACCGATCCAGTGAGGTGACCACGATCCGAACCACTCGTGAGCAGAAAGTGCGACCCGAACCGGTGTGCTTGGGGAAGGCCGATCCGAACCGCTACCAGATGGACGCCACGAACCGCACCGTGTTGATGATGGGGAGCTAAAGGTCGAACCGAACCGATGGCAAAGAGGGGACCCAAACCGATCTGGTGATGACAGAAACCCGAGATGCAAAGGAAGTCCAAATGAGAAGTTAGAGCTCAAGATTCAGATGGGAATCAACGAGTTCGCTTCGTGGTTGGACTTTGCTGCGGGACGCGTGCCAAGGAGTTATCGATGTCTATAGCTTTGGACCACTATGGTAGGGGGTACGAAGGCGGATTCAGGGCCATTATGGAATTGGTAGAACCAAGGGCTACGACCAATGAAGTGGGTCATTGAAATGTTTGGTCATGACTCCAAGTGTTTGGCTTGGTCACAGCAGGGTTTCTACAAGTCGGGATTCGTCGTTACCTCAGTTTGTCTAGTGTTCCAAAGTGGTAGATGTCGTACGCTTTACGCACTGAGTGAGAGATGTGAGGATGGTTGCTATGGATGATTTGTTTGCTATCATTGTGACATGCACACCCCACCCCCGTATTCTTACACTATTCATTATGGCGCCTTGGAGTATTGTACGGTATGTGGTACTAACTCTTTGGTTGCAGGTCCAGGTTCAGGTATGGTTTAGTATACCCTTTATTATTCTGTTTAGATGCTTATCGCTCATACCAGGCTTTATGTCTGACCCAGAGTTTTATGTCTCCTCTTATTACTCTGGGTGCTCACATGAGCAGACCAGAGACAGGCTAGCTGGTGGTGCACGGGTAGATGATCCGGAGACGAGCAGGAGGCTTCCACGTTAAATATATATATAATATTCTCCCTGTATTGTTGAAGATCACTGCTTGGGCATTGGTGGTGTATCTTCTACTTTAGCTTTCTTTTGTTTTAGAGACAGTAAATTTAGAAAATTGTAATAAGATGTATTTGGATTTCCGTTGCTCTGATGATTGGTGTTGATTTTAGTTATCAGCTTATGCACTGTCCCACCTGTTTTATGTCAAATATATTATTATTATATTTTATCCCATGCGCTGTGAGACATTCTACAGGTTTCTTGATTAGTTCATTCCCTTCTTTCCTTTCTTTGGCGACCGTTCCGCGCTAACTGGACATGTGTACAGCGCACTTTTGGAGTAAATGTCGGTTGGTGCGGGGCGGGCCGTCACAGTTTATGATTTTTGTGAGTTGATGTATGAAGATGCACATAGTAAGGATTATCTGTTAAATTATGTGTAATGAATTTTAAGGAAGCATGAAGGTTGAAAGTGCGAGAACTGTTTACACTTTCATGTGTTACCCCCTTTTGTGTTGAACTTTTGTTTGAATGACAGACTTGTCAAACATAATCTTGTTGGTAGCCACGAAGAAAATATAACAAAAATAATTGGAACCTTTTAATTTTGAGTAATTTTCCAAAAAAATTCCCTGTAGCTCATAATTGCATGGATATTATCTTAACATCTCACAATTCTGTATAACATTTTTTTAATACGCACATCTTTAGGCATGAAAGATAAATGAGATTGCCATTTTACAACTTTGCCACATCTCCAACACATTATCTTATGAAAATTAACCAAGCCAAGCAACCGATAACTTACCAAATATACCACATGCCATGACCTTATTAGCAAGTCCGCATTGTTTCGCTTTGTATCAAATATATCGACACAGGCAGAGATAGGACCATAAAATCATGTCAAAATAACATTGTCAAATATTTCCCAGATTCAAAAATATTTCCATCCACTATTAACTAATTTTTCTTTTCTTTTCTTCTATCAACTTCTTCTTAGTTAATAATATTTCAGTTTCCCATAAGTTTTTTATATAAAGTTTCTCAGGTTACATGAAAATAATTTTAAACACGTTACAACAAAGAAAATTGGGATAATAGAAATTGTACTGACTTATAAAATTGTGACTAAAATAGTAAGGTAAAATGAATATATCAATTAGCTCTACTTTTGTTCTGGAACTAACTTAAAATATCTTTAGGTATCCCTATAGATTTGTGTATACTTTTGTTCAGTTTAAAACTGTAATTAGTCAATCACAACAAACTTCGCAGTAGTTAGAACTCCTAACCCGATATGCTACTGTAAACAAAAGGATAGTCAATATAAGTGATACTTTTAGGCAAAAAAACAATTAGAATAATTTCATAACAAATAGATAAATAAATATGTTACAGGAGACTCAGCCCGAAGTTTTCAGCAAGCAAACAAGCATTTGTATTTGAGTCGTCTCCACCAATAACAACAAGCCCATCAAGGTCAAGTTTCTTTGTCGTTTCTTCAGCTTGTTTAAACTGAAAAGGAAAGAATAAGGTAGAATAATAAAATGATGCTCCTCCATAATGCAGACGATCCGCGAGGCATGCATCTTTGCTAGGTAAACAGTGCATAAAGTACATACCTGTTATGGTGTTTCAATCTTATCCCTTCCACTGCAAATCATATAAAATCAACCCTTTATAAATACTGAAATTAACACAATGAATCTATGTTGTATGAAATGTTTCAAACATCATACTGTGAAGACAATAAAAATAAATGTAAATACCTAATTTCTAAAAGGATAGATGAATTCAGGGGTTATTTAACATATTTGCATTTCATAATTCCGGCAGGTCCTCCCTTAAATCCATACATCGTGCTGCCTTTCACACGATCTTGCAAACAATCTACCAATAATAAACAAATTAAGTGAATAAACTCACATTACTATTAAAGTAGCAACATCCTAATACGCAAGAAAACAGAAACCTATTAAATGTCATACGGTTTTTTTTTTACCTAATATCGTATAGTCCAAACACAACGAAAGTGAAATCGCTTTTTTTAACTACTATCGTGATTCCTAGAAGCCGTGAGTCCTAGAAGCCCCAGTTTGAAGTCGATTAGAGAGTGCTGATTCCTAAATGCTCCAATTCGAATCCCCAATTCCTAGAAGCAGTGATTCCTAGAAACGAGTGGAGAGAGGATTTGAGAGATTAATACTGATTTGAGAAAAATCGCTGATATTGATTTCGATTAGAGAAAGCTGATATCAATTCTTCGAAGTCCATTTTTTCTTTGTATTTTCTTATGACGCGGCCATCGGATGAGCAAGCATTGGGGGAAAAAGATTGAGGCAGCGATTAGGTTATAAGGTGAGAACTTACCGTTTTGCCCTCTGAATATAAGGGTTCACTAGGCATATCAACACAAATAAGTGTTGGCATATTTTTGGTGACACATTTTTACTATAGCAACACATATTAGTGTCACTAGTCTACAACACATATAAGTTTTGGCAGTTTAAAAAAATAAGAGTTACCAAATGGCCATTATGGTGTAGTGTAAGTTTGTGCGCTTATATATACTAATATTACCTACCTACACGAGATGTACTTGACCATGTCACTGATCAAGTTAGTCAGTTTTTATGGTTGAGCTTGCCTTAACCCTATCCAATTTGTTCATGTAGTATTGGTTAAGTGTTGTCCATTCATGTTAACATAGGCCACCCACACATCATGTTGTATTGGTTAAGTGTTTCCTATTAACTTAACCCAGATTATTCATCAGGTTATATTAGTTGAGTTTTTCCCATTAACTTAGCCCCACTCGTTCGTCATGTTATATTGGTTAAGTGTTTCTTATAAACTTAACCCCACTCATTCATCATGTTATATTGGTTAAGTATTTCGTATTAACTTAACCTTGTTTATTCATCAGGTTATATTGGTTAAGTGTTTCTTATTAACTTAACCCCACCATCCTTAGCATGTCTTGTTTATTAGCATTAATTCGTTCAATAATGCCTTAATCTCTCACATTAGAGCTGTTGTTTGTGGTTGTTGGATGTGACGGGCGGTTCCCGGCATATTTCTACCACAAACTCATTATAACCTCGGGTTTGGGCTAAATGTGCTAACCTCTCACATTAGATATGTGCTGTTATGGTTACTAGATGTGCCGGGCGGTTCCAGGCAGTTTTACACCGCAACTCAATCTAACCTCAGGATAGGCATGGTTCTCTTTTAGCAAATCTACATATTTACTATACATGTCCAAGTCTATATTTTAAATGCTAATTATCCCAATGTCACAAAACTAGTAATGTTTAAAATTACAATATACATTATGCTTGGCGTCCCAACCAATAGTTATGCACAATCTAGATTTAATATTCCAGTTTACATTTTACGCCCAAAACTTGATTTACATGCCAGTTAACCCCAAACATGCAGTTATAATGATAATAATGCCCCAATATCTATTACAAGTTTTATGCCACATTCGCATGCTATGCCCATAATTTACTAATTAAATTATACCCAATTTTCCCCACGTTATAATCGCACGTACAATGGGATTCCATCTAAGTTCCAAATGAACTTTTTATTCACAAAAGCAGGTAAAAAGGGGAGAAATTGATATGTGTAGACAAGCTAAGCAATTTACACCATAGGTACAAAGATTAGATAGAATTGGACTTAAGAGAATCGCTAATTTTTATATACAACATGAGAAGTCCCATTATTTTAAAGTCACATAGGCATAGGATGTACAACATGATAGGTTCCATCATATCAATCACAATAGTCTCGTAGGCATAATAGGTGAAATTTCATCAATCACAATAGTCTTATAGGCATAAGCAATTCAGATTTGGTAGAAGGGTAGGCACGAATCAGCATTAGGCATTGTTCTAGATCTGATTATTACAGTCATGATTTCTGTTAGATGTCTAAATCTAAATAATAACTAAAATTACAGAAAAAGAATGGATCTTGTATTCTAGTATCTGATTTCTGAATTTTAAAAGTAATCCTTTAATGTAGACGTCTGATTTGAAGTTCTTCTAGTCAATTACTTATTTGGATTTGATTTTCTATTTTGGATAAGATGAAGGAGGCTAGGCTAGCTTGTAGAAGAACAGCATGACGACACCATTGTTTTAGGATTATGGGGTTAGGGTTTAGATTTAGCTATGTATATATAGATGTCTAGGATTAATTCTAGCCCTTAGACTAGCCGAGGAGAAATCAGAGCCATCAAACCGAAGAGTTGTGTCATCCAGCCAACCATAGCATGACACAGAAGTCCTAATACCTCAGAAATTAGTCATTGGCAAATTAGAGAAGGCCACGTCAGCTTCGGACTGTCAAAATTCATCATTGGGATCTGTCATTGGGATCTGGATAAAAAAGGGGTCGACTCCCTACAGGGGGGTCAACACCTATGTCGACACCCCAATAAGGGGGTCGACACGTATGTCGACTCCCCTATAGGGGGTCGACACCTATGTCGACTCCCCCTAAGGGGTTGACACCGTTGTGCGGGAAATTTCCCGCTCAACCTTCTCTAACCGAATTTCGAATTTCGAACTGTTTTGACTTTTAATTATTATTTTAATTTAATTTCTGTTTAAACTTGAAATCTTCTGAACTCCATAACTTCTTCATACGTAGCCCGATTTACGTAAACTCGGACTCTATCTCAAGCAGAATTCCGAGCTGAATGCAATGGCGCAACCTATTTCCCATAATTCCCAATTTTAAAATTAGGTATTCCTTAATTCGTTACTTTAACATTCAAAGAAAATACGGGGTGCAACATTCTCCAATCCTTTAAAGGATTTCGTCCCCGAAATCTCTAAGTGAAGAAGAATGTATCCTAACATCCAACATCCATCTACTCAACCATCAACCACAGGCATCCATTGTCCTTAAAAAGATTTCTAACACTTTCATGATCATATGCATAGTGTGTGTGTGTGTGTACATGCCCTTATCTAATGAAAAATCAGGCGGTCCACTGATTCAGGTTACCTCCTTAATGCGAATTATTTAAGTGTTATGAGTCCATCATGTATGCAATTATCCCAAATTGTACTTTATAACTTCTACATGAGTGCTCAATCATTCATATAAATGCAACATCCATTTGATAACACATCAAGTTTCAATCCATATATATAAAAATTCACTCATGCATATGATATATGGAAGTGACAGAGCCGATCTAGTGCCGTGTGTGTGTGTGTATATGCCTCCACGAGCAACCACTAGCAAACACTTACATCCACTTGCATCCACCAAACATAACATGTCTCAAACACATGTTTACATCCATTGGCTTCTACCTAATGATTGAGGATAGGACCGAGAGGATACACTTAAAAGATAAAGACTAGCAAATAAACTTTACAAAAAAAGAGAGATTAAGGATATACCCTCAAAAAGGGTATGATGCGCGTATTTAGTCTTCAGTCTTTTAAGTCGCATCTTCTTGAGCTTCACTCCATATTGCTCTGACTGTCTTAACGTCACGATTGCGTAGCTTCTTAATTTCTATTTCAAGAATTTGCGTTGGAACTCATTTCACTGTCGCTACTCGTTCTACCTTTTCTTCTTCTAGTATGCTTGGCACTAAAACTTCTGCCTTGTCATGCAAACATTTCCTCAAACGGTATTCCAAAATCCTATTCACCCATTCTGTCAGAGAACGATAAGCGGTGCTCAAACGTAGCTGCGTACTCATGGATTCTTGCAAGATTATTTATTAAGGTGACTAGAGGTCTCTTCTCTACTTAATTTATCCATTGCATCAACTATCTGAGAGTCTTTTCTTTGTGAAGTCCCTATTTAATTCAAAAGCGTAAGTCTTACTACTAACGAAGCCGACTAATAACTTAACCGATGGTTTTAAAATCAAAGTTTTATATGTATTCTGAACTTTCCCTTTCCACATAAAGAGGACTATAAGTCAACCTTTTTCTTCTTAAGGCATGCGCTACGACCTTGCCCTTACATCAAAATGGCGCCTTGTCCCATGCTGCATACATCCGTGTATACCGTAAGCCTTTTACGACCGTAAGGTAAAAGTCAAAACTGGGGTCGTTGTAAAAGCCCTCTTCGATTGTTGGAAAGCGACATCACAGCCAATATCCCGAGCAAAGGATAGATTCTTCATCGTCAATCTTGTAAGTGGTGCTAATACCTTCACAAAGTCCTTAATGAACTTCATATATTATCCCGCTAGTCCACGAAAGCTTCTTATTTCTGTTTCATTCCATGGGACCTTCCAATCTTGCACCGCAACTACTTTTGCGGGATCTACTTCTATCCTTCTTTGTATGCAACATGTCCTAGAAACTTTACTTCTCTCAAAAAATGACATTTTGGAGAACTTCGCCTTAAGTTGATGTGCTCGAAGTGTATCCCTGACTTCTCTTCAATGCAAATTATGTTCTTCCTCGTTCTTTGAGAAAATCAAGATATCGTCCACGAAGATTACTACAAACTTATTAAGGAACTCCCTAAACACCCTTCTCATCAAGTCAACAAAATAAGCAGGTGCATTCATCAAACCAAAAGGCAAGACGAGCCACTCCAAGAAACCGTTAGGGGTCCTAAAAGCAGTATTGTTTATACTATCCTCAGCTACTCTTAGCTGATGAAACCTATAGCCAAATTAGTTAGGAGAAAACCGACGAACCTAGAAGCTGGTCAAACTTATCATATATTCTTGGAAGTGGGTGCTTATTTTCTTAGTCAACTTGTTTAATTCTCTATAATCCACGCATAGGCGAAGTGAACCATCCGCCTTAGTAGTGAACACTACTGGGGCACCTTATTCAGAAATACTCCGCCTTATGAACCCCTTTTCAAGCAACTCTTTAATATGCTCACTGAGCTCCTTCCTCTCCTTTGGAGTCATGTGTCATACAGGTAATGCAACGAGCTTTGGATTGTCAACTAGATATATGCGGAAGTCTATCTCGCGTTTTAGGGGACAAACCCCTTACCTAATCAAAAACATCTGCGTACTCATGGACTACTCCAACAGATCGCAAATCATCGATAGATGAATCAAGTGATTCTAGGTAGCTAAGACAAAATGATCCCTTAGGATCGCACGAAATCTCGAGTGTGTTCTCGAGGCAAGTCGAAAGTCTAACTACCCTCCTTTCACAATTACTAGCTAACCAATCCATGCCTAGAACCAACCCATAGCCTATGAGACCAAGAATATAAGCATTACACTTAGACTCAATACTAAATATAGCTATTCTCAAATCCTTACAAACCAAAGATAAATGACCCAAACCACCAATTCGATTTGAGACAATAATGGTATCTTCTACTATACAAGCACTAAGGTGTAGAGACTCAACTATGGAAGAAGATATAAACGAGTGTGAAGTGCTAAAATCAAAAAGAGTACTAACTAGATGATTAAAAAGAAAAACTAGACTTTTTCAACCGAAACTTTACTACCTCTCTCTCAGGTATGTTGGCGGTGAGAACATGCGCTTTCCCTCCTGAAAATCCTATCCTTAGTTCTTGCCCTTGTCCATAATTATATTACCCATTATACCATAATAAAGACACTTCCTCCAGTCTTAGGTTTTCCTATTCTTTCTTCCCTTCTTGTCCTATGATTCTTCCACTTACACCTCTTTCTTTTTACCTCATTTGTGGACCAAGTCTATATCTATGAGTTCCTCATCCTTGGGTTGTACTCCTTGACCAATCTTCCTCATTCTCATCTTTACCATCCTTGTGTAACATGTTGACAAGTTTCTCGAAAGCTTCCTCCATCGCACGGAAAGCCATACAAAGCTTGAAAGAAAATTAGTCGTAGGTGAAACTACTGTGGCCATAGGGAAGTTGGGCACTTCTTCGCCCTTCGACAGGTGTCGTAGTCTCATCAAGCCCACGGAACCATGCCGCGATGAGGTTACCTCGCAGAAAGCCAGGAGCCCCGGAGACACAGTAAAGAAGGAAAACAAGGATTCAAACAGAGGATCAAAAGATAATGCATATGGATTTGGGGAATATGCCTTTAATACAAAACTTTTCTTTAGAAAATGATTCTTTTAAAACCGTTTTGAAAATAATTTTTCAAATATTGTATCTAAGCCAGTAACCTTCATCTCTGATACCATGTGTAACGCCCCCACCTCCATTAATATCAATCACAAAGGGAATGCATTAACTTCCGTGAAGCGTTATAGGTAAAAGATGCAGATAAATTACAAGTCAGACAAATAAAGCAGCGGAAAAGAATAAAAACTTTACTTCATTGATAAAACAGCAGCTCGGTAAAACAGCTTGTACAAAGATTGTTTTCTAACACCAAAACCAACAATACCCAATACAACAAAGTATCTGTCTTGTTTAATAAAATAAAGAAGCATAAAATGACAATGATATTCCCCAATAAAGCTTGAGGCAGCAATAGCAGTGGAAAAGAGAGTCCAAAGCAATATGTCGACTATCTTCGAGCTTGGAAAGAGAAACGGTCCAAACTAAGGTGAGCTATTCCCTCCATGACTACCTGGGGGAACGTAAGAAAAGAGGCGAAAAAAAACTAGGTCAGACATAAGTCTGGTAAGTCCAGTGATTTTCAGTATGTAAACGGGTAATTGTAACATGACATGAATAAACTGAATATAAGACAATACCGTGATAACAGAGATAACAAGATAACCTAAGATTAGCACAGGATATGATAAGGCAAGATAAACCGAATGCGCTTCTACTCTTTCTCTGCTTCGCTACTACCCCGTTATTCTGATTTTTATATCTCTGCACCAACTAGCTGGTATCCTAACCAGTTTCTTTTATAGATTGATTCATATTCCCTACTAGTGTCCTAACTAGTATCCTGTGTTATATAATAAGGTGATCCAAACCTCGTAATTGTGGTAGCCTTCAGGTGTACATCTAGTATGAGGATCTTACCTCAATCAGCCTAATTGCCATGAAGATGTTAGATGTATCCTTACTACCTTAACCGATCGGCTCCTACTCGTATCGATCTAGTTCTAGTTTTTGTCACTCGGCCCTCTACTTGTAGATACCTGTGCTGGTCCCACCGTAGGGTGTATCAAACCCTAAGGTGGCAACCCTACACTATTAGTATGCACAGCTTTATATATATTGATGCCCAGTAGCTAATTCTTCCACTCCGGAATACGTGCATGCCTGTGATCCCGTCGGAACCTTCACTTGTGCACCATCTGCCGCTAATTTAACCGCTTATAATCAGCGTAACAATCGTGTCCCACCCTACCTAGTTCAGGGTACCACGATACATCTTTGCGGGATACTGCTGAAATGGGTCCCCGTTACTAGGGTTTCCTAGTGGTTAAGTTTGTAGGCCTATATATATAAAAATATTACCTATCGACACGAAATGTACTTAACCCTCCCACTGATTCAAACATGTTTATTTAACGGTT
The DNA here is from genome assembly GCA_030737875.1 of Allium sativum. Classification (NCBI taxonomy): domain Eukaryota; kingdom Viridiplantae; phylum Streptophyta; class Magnoliopsida; order Asparagales; family Amaryllidaceae; genus Allium; species Allium sativum. The sequence continues at coordinate 255,861,479 of CM060924.1, read as the reverse complement.
AAGTTTGTGGGCCTATATATACTATTATTACCAACCTACACGAGATGTACTTAACCCTCTCACTGATCAAGTTAATATGTTTTATTGGTTAAGCTTGCCTTAACCCTATCCACTTTGTTCATGTAATAATGGTTAAGTGCTGTCAATTTATGTTAACATAACCCACCCACACATAATGTTATATTGGTTAAGTGTTTCTTATTAACTTAACCTTGTTTATTCATCAGGTTATATTGGTTAAGTGTTTCCCATTAACTTAACCCCACTCGTTCATCATGTTATATTAGCTAAGTGTTTCTTATTAACTTAACCACACTCATTCATCATGTTATATTGGTTAAGTATTTCCTTTTAACTTAACCCTCTTTATTCATCAGGTTATATTGATTATGTGTTTCTTATTAACTTAACCCCATCATCCCTAGCATGTCTTGTTTATTAGCATTAATTCATTCATTAATGCCTTAACCTCTCACATTAGAACTGTTGTTTGCGGTTGCAGGATATGCCGGGCTATTCCGGGAAGACTTCTGCCGCAAACTCATTCTAACTTCTGGATTTTGGCAAAATGCGCTAACCTCTCACATTTGATCTGCGTTGTTGCGGTTGCTTGATGCGCCGGGCTGTTCCGTGCAGTTTTACACCGCAACTCAATCTAACCTCGGGTTAGGCATGTTTCTCTTTTAGCAAATCTACATATTTACTATACATGCCCAAGTCTAGATTTTTTATGCTAATTGTCCCAATTTCACCAAACTAGTCAAGTTTCAAAATCAAAATATACATTATGCAAGGCGTACCAACCAATAGTTTTGCCCAATCTAGATTTAATATTCCAATTTACAGTTTACGCCCAAAACTTGGTTTACATGCCAATTAACCCCAAACATGCAGTTATAATGATAATAAGGCCCCAATATCTATTACAAGTTTTATGCCACATTCGTATACTATGCCCAAAATTTACTAAATTAAATTATACCAAATTTTCGCTGCGTTATAATCGCACGTACAACGAGATTCAATCTAAGTTCCGAATGAACTTAGAATTCACAAAAGCAGGTAAATGCGGGAGAAATAGAGAAGGAGCATAAGAATTGTCATAAGGAAAATAGGCATGTAAAGGTGTACCCAATTCAAGAATCATGTTTCAATGTCATACATTAAAAATATACGTAGACAAGCTAAGCAGTTTACACCATAGGTATAAAGGTTAAATAGAATTGGACTTAAGAGAACCACTAATTTTTATATACAACATGATAAGTCCCATTATTTTAATCGTAATAGTCACATAGGCATAGGTTGTACAACATGATAGATTCCATCATATCAATCACAATAATCTTATAAGCATGATAGGTGTCATTTCATCGATTACAATAGTCTCATAGGCATAAGCAATTCAGATTTGACAAAAGGATAGGCACGAATCAACATTAGGAATTGTTCTAGATCCGATTATTACAGTCATGATTTTTATTAGATGTTTAAATCTAAATAATAACTGAACTTACAGAAATAGAATGGATCTTGTATTCTGGGATTAGATTTCTGAATTTGAAAAGTTATCCTTTGATGTAGATGTTTGATTTGAAGTTCTTCTAATCGTTTACTAGTTTGGATTTGATTTTCTATTTTGGATAAAATGAAGGGCGCTGGGCTAGCTTGTAGATGAACAGCATGATGGCACCATAGTTTTAGGGTTATGATGTTAGGGATAAGATTTAGCTACGTATATATAGATGTCAAGGATTAATTCTAGCCCTTAGATTAGCCTAGGAGAAACCAGAGCCATCAAACCAAAGAGATGTGTCATCCAACCAACCATGGCGTGACACACAAGCCCTAATACCTCTGAAATTAGTCATTGGCATATTAGAGAAGTCCACATCAGCTCAGGACTGTCAAAATTCGTCACTGTGATCTGAATCAAAAAGAAGTCGACTCCCTACAAGGAACACCTATGTCGACTCCCCTATAGGGGGGTCGACCCCTTTAAGTGGGAAATTTCCCGCTCAGCCCGCTCTTACTGAATTTCGAATTTCGAACTATTTTGACTTATAATTATTATTTTAATTTAATTTCCATTTAAAGTTGAAATCTTCTGAACTCCATAACATCTTCATACAGAGCCCGATTTATGCAAACTCGAACTTTATCTCAAGTAGAATTCCGAGACGAACGCAATGGCGCAACTCGTTTCCCTTAATTCCCAATTTTAGAATTAAGTATTCTTTAATTCGTTACTTTAACATTCACATAAAATACGGGGTGTTACATCCGCCACCTGCGCACCTCGAAATTTCGAACCCGGGCATGGGTTCCAAATTTCAAGTCCCTGGGTTCGAAATTTCTAACCCGAGCGTGGGCGCGTTATCTCCCACCACTAGATTCGAAATCCTGAACACAGCCGTGGATGTAAGATTTCGCGCCCGCTGGGCTCGGGATCTCGAGCCCAGATATGGATGCGAGATTTCGCACCCGCAGGGCTCGAGACCTCGCACCCAACGGGTTCTAAATTCCGAACTCGGGCATGGGTGCGAGATTTCACACCTGGCAGGGTGCAAATTCCACGTCATGCCTGGGTGAGGTCCTTCCGAGGGGCGCGAGAGTCCCGGGACTGGGTGGTCGAGGCGTGTAACTCCTTCGGGGTAAGATGCCTTGGTTTGTGGACGTCTTTTGCATGCCGTGAGGCCACAAGTGGTGTAATCACTTATTGATCCTTTTTCCCTCACACTTTTGTGTCCCTTTTCGGCTTCAACTTCACGAGGTACGTTGAGTTGGGCGTGTATGATGCTCTCCTGGGAACTGGACCAAAAATACGGTTAACAGTAGGGGTAGATCGACAAATATGAAAGATGATGAATCATTTGAATTGGGTGCTGCAAAAATCAATCGTTCACCGAAGTTAAAAATAGGGGTAATTGTTGGAAGTAAGGGCAATTTAGAGAATTAGGGTAGGATTTAAAAGAAGGTCTATTTTGAAGTATTAAGATAAGTTTGTATAGTTTAAGCATAGTAGGAGCAGATCGACAAATATGAAAGATGGTAAATCGTTTTGATTGGGTACTACAAAAACCAACCCTTCACAGAAGTTAAAAAATAGGGGCAATTTTTGGAAGTAAGGGCTATTAAGAGAGTAAAGGGTAGGATTACAAAGAAGCGTTGTTTTGATGTATTAAGAGAAGTAGGGTAGTTTATGCATAGTAGGGGTAGATCGACAAATATGAAAGATGATGAATCGTTTGGATTAGGTGCTGCAAAAACCAATCCTTCACAGTAGTTAAAAAATAGGGGTAATTGTTGGAAAGAAGGGCTATTTAGAGAATTAAGGGTAGGATTAAAAAGAAGGGTTGTCTTGAAGTATTAAGAGAATAAGGGGTAGTTTAAGTAATGTTCGTGTAGATCGACAAATATAAAAGATGATGAATCATTTGGATTGGGTGCTCCAAAAACAAACCCATCACAGAAGTTAAAAAGTAGGGGTAATTTTTGGATGTAAGGGCTATTTAGAGAATTAGTGGAAGTATTTAAAAGAAGGTTTGTTTTGAAGTATTAAGAGAAGAAGAGTAGTTTAAGCATAGTAGGGGTAGATCGACAAATTGGAAAGATGGTGAATCGTTTGGATTGGGTGCTGCAAAAACCAATCCTTCACAATTGTTAAAAAATAGGGGTAATTTTTGGAAGTAAGACATATTTAGAGAATTAGGGGTAGGGTTAAAAAGAATGGTTGTTTTGATGTATTAAGAGAAGTAGGGATAGTTTAAGCATAGTAGGGGTAGCTCGACAAATATGAAAGATGATGAATCGTTTAGATTGGGTGTTGCAAAAACGAACATCTCACAGTAGTTAGAAAATAAGGACAATTCTCGGAAGTAAGGGCTATTTAGAGAATTTGGGGTAGGATTTAAAAGAAGAGCTATTTTGAAGTATTACGAGAAGTTGGGGTAGTTTACGCATATTTGTGGTGGATCGACAAACATGAAAGATGATGAATCGTTTGGATTGGGTGCTGCCAAAACCAATCCTTCACGAAAGTTAAAAAGTAGGGGTAACTGTTGGAAGTAAGGTGTATTTAGAGAATTAAGATAGGATTAAAAAGGACTGTTTTGAAGTATTAAGAGAAGTAGGGGTAGTTTAAGCATAGTAGGGGTCGATCGACAAATATGAAAGATGATGAATCATTTGGATTGGCGACTACAAAAAACAAACCTTCATAGAAGTTAAAAAATAGGGGTAATTGTTAGAAGTAAGGGTTATTTAGAGAATTAGGGGTAGGATTTAAAAGAAGGATTGTTTTGAAGTATTAAGATAATTATGGGTAGTTTAAGCATAGTATGGTAGATCAACAAATATGAAAGATGATGAATCATTTGGATTGGGTGCTACAAAAACAAACCCTTCACAGAAGTTCAAAAATAGGGGTAATTTTTGGAAGTAATGGCTATTTCGATAATTAGTGGAAGGATTAAAAAGAAGGGTTGTTTTAAAGTATTAAATGAAGTAGGGGTAGTTTAAGCATAGTAGGGGTAGATCGACAAGTATGAAAGATGATGAATTGTTTGGATTCGGTGCTGCAAAAACCAATCCTTCACAATAGAAAAATATAGAGGTAATTGTTGGAAAGAAGGGATATTTAGAGAATTAGGGGTAGGATTAAAAGGAAGGACTGTTTTGAAGTATTAAGAGAAGTAGGGGTCGTTTAAGCATAGTAGTGGTAAATGGAAAAATATGAAGGATGATGAATCATTTGGATTGGATGCAGCAAAATCCAACCATTCATAAAAGTTAAAAAAATAAGGGTAATTGTTGGAAATAAAGGCTATTCACAGAATTGGGGATCGGATTAAAAAGAAGGGTTGTCTTGAAGTATTAAGAATAGTATGGGTAAATTAACAAATATGAAAGATGATGAATCGTTTGGATTGGGTGCTGCAAAAACTAACCCTTCACAGTAATTAAAAAAGGGGGTAATTGTTGGAAGTAAGGGCAATTTAGAAAATTTGGGGTAGGATTAAAAATGAGTGTTGTTTTGAAGTATTAAGAGAAGTATGGGTAGTTCAAGCATAGTAGGGGTAGATTGAAAAATATGAAAGATGATGAATCATTTGAATTGGGTGCAGCAAAAACCAATCCTTCATAATAGTCAAAAAACAGGGGCAATTGTTGGAAAGAAGGGCTATTTAGTGAATTTGGGGTAGGATTAAAATGAAGGGTTGTTTTGAAGTACTAAGGGAAGTAGGGGTAGTTTAAGCATAGTAGGGGTAGATCAACAAATATGACAGATGAGGAATCATTTGGATGGGGTGCTCCAAAAACCAACCCTTCACAGAAGTTAACAAATAGAGGTAATTTTTGGAAGTAAGGGACATTTAGAGAATTAATGGTAGGATTAAAAAGAAGGGTTGTTTTGAAGTATACTTAGAATTAGGGGGTAGTTTAAGCATTGTAGAGGTAGATAGACGAATATGAAAGACGATGAATTGTTTGGATTGGGTACTGCAAAATCCAATACTTCACAATAGAAAAAAATAGGGGTGATTGTTGTAAGGAAGAGCGATTTAGAGAATTAGGGGTAGGATTAAAAAGAAGGGTTGTTTTGACGTATTAAGAGAAGTAGGTGTAGTTTAAGCATAGTTGGGGTAGATCGACAAATATAAGAGATGATGAATCATTTAAATTGGGTAATGCAAAAACCAACCCTTCACAGTAGATAAAAGATAAGGGTAATTTTTGGAAGTATGTGCTATTTATAGAATTAGGGTTAGGATTAAAAAGAAGGGCTATTTCGAAGTATTAAGAGAAGTAGGGATAGTTTAAGAGTAGTAGGGGTAGATCGACAAATATGAAAGATGATGAATCGTTTTGATTGGGTGCTGCAAAAACAGACCCTTCACAAACATAAAAAAATAGGGGTAATTGTTGGAAGTAAGGGCTATTTAGAGAATTAGAGGTAGGATTAAAAAGAAGGATTGTTTTGAAGTATTAAGACAAATAGTGGTAGGGGTAGTTTAAGCATAGTAAGGTTAGATCGACAAATATGAAAGGTGATGAATCATATTGGGTGATGCAAAAACCAACCCTTCACAGTAGTTAAAAAATAGGGGTAGTTGTTGGAAGTAAGGGCTACTTAGAGAATCAGGGGTAGGATTAAAAAGATGGACTGTTTTGAAGTAGTAAGAGAAGTATGGGTAGTTTAAGCATAGTAGCAGTAGATCGACAAATATGAAAGAGGATGAATCATTTGGATTGGGTCCTGCAAAAACAAACCCTTCATAGTAGTTAAAAAATAAGGGTAATTTTTGGAAGTAAGGGATATTTTGAGTATTAGGGATAAGATTAAAAAGAAGGGCCATTTTGAAGTATCAAGAGATGTGGGGGTAGTTTGAGCATAGTAGGGGTATATCGACAAATATGAAAGATGATGAATCATTTAGATTGGGTGATGCAAAAACCAACCCTTGTGACGAGAAGGAATTTCGCTCGGTCCGAACCAGTCGCTAAACCGACCCAGACCGTTCGAAACGCCCTATCGTTTGAGAACACGACAAAACAGAACGCATACAGAAGAACATTTCATTGTATATTACAACAATGCATCAGATTACAAGAATATACAGAGTATAAATGAATATTACACAGAAATATCAGAGATTTAAATTACATTAAATACATAGCAGCGGTAGCTGCCCGTGTCAAAATAGGGGCACCCAGAGTTTAGGTTAAAACAATAAACTCCAGGTCAGTCATGGGACTGGTGTGAGAACTAAAACTGTTATTAATCTTTATTTTCAAAGTTAGGTAAATCAAGGGACCACGCCGTATAACACGGAACGGGTTTCCTCCCAAGAATAGCAGTGCATAAAACAAACAGCGCAATGCTAAATAAAGAAAAATGAAGTTGTTATAAGACCCAGGTCCCATCACACAATGCAACGCAGCCGAGGATAGGGTTTTCCCTTATAACAGCCAAAGAATGCTTGATACGTTTAAAACAAATCGTTTGATATTATTATAAGTGCATAGTGTATAAAACACTTCAAATCATAAGTATCAATCATAGGCGGCATGAATGGCCCATAACACTATGTCGCCATATATAAGTTTACAATCAAAACCGCAAATGTCGTATTGGAAGTTGGGTTATCATTTATGGCATGAACCGAGGCTAGGGGCAAGATCCTCAATGATTCGAGACTGCCTAGCCCGAGTCTCAGGCAAGCGCGCAGGCAAACCTTGGAGCGACAGGGCCGGTCCACCGATGTGGATTATTATGCCTGAGCACTACGTTTCGCCGCCCTTTGGGGCGTAAGTGAGCCAACTAAATGACTCCATCGGTTCGAGAACGACCGATCAATCCGAGGCGCCTCGCAACAGCAACAACCACATAAGTCAAACTCGTCAGGGCGTGTAAAACCACTGACGCCACTTTTAGCTAGGAGGAAACGTAGGCCCTCCCTGAGGTCCGTCTCCCGTTTTTGGTTCATACCGGGTGTGAAACTCGCGAAGTAAACGTTACACAAAGCTACGCCACAAATGCCGTGCTTCGATCATCAACCACAAGACTTTTCTTTTCAACAGAATCCTTGATCAATTGCCACTTAGGCATGCCACTTAGGCATGCCACACAGGCAGTTCACTCCATGCGTTTGATATCCATCAATATATAACCCCTGAGCTCGTACGTCTCAGAGAAGGGCGTTAAGCAAGAGAATAAATTCTCCGCCGCCAAACAGATGTATATTTAATAGAGATCAATCACACGGACTAAAATCCAATGTCAGACACACTGTCCATTTACAAGTCCGTTCTGGGTCTGAACGAAACCGGAGGCACCTAGTACCCCGCATATCCATCGATCTCCAAGTACGTCTGGACGATCACCAACTGTTTCCATCTTCTTGGGTGTACAACCCAATCAAGATCATCGGTAATCACCCAAACGACGTGAAGACTTCCGGTCTTCGACCATCGTCTTCATCTTCGACTTATCGTCGTATCAGTTATTCAGAATGGGATAAACCCTGTCTTTCCGAATAACTCGCGTATATTTTAAATAAGTGTTACACAAACACAACATATGCCTCATTCCAATCCATTAGTCACTAACCGTAAATTAATCAAGAGAATAATTCCCCAAATATTAACCCCGAAGGCCGAAACCAACATCAGATCAATATCCAGAAAACCATTCTGCTTGGCTAACCGACAGTTAATTTCTAAATTTCACATTCATAGGGAAAGGTTCCCATTAATTTTATCAAAGATAAATTCTTGAATTTATTCTTTAATCTACTTTTGAATATCAATTCAAACTAGTCGGGATTAGCGAACCTTACCGAAGTAATCATTTGTTTTAATTTCCCAATCCCAACCTATTCATCCCATGAAGTAAAACTGGTTATACTTCATATCTAACACCACGGTGTTATCGGTAAATTCAATTACCATTTCACGTTCAAATCTAATTAAAGATTTAACTATCGCCTGGAGCAAAACTGGTGATACTCCATTTCGATTATTTCAATCTAATTAAAGATTCATTAAAACTCCACTTAGTTTTAATCTGTGACTGGGTTAAAGAATCAGTGTCATTTAAAACACGGTTCACGATAAACCCAAAATCACATTCATTAATTATCGGGTTAAAGAACAAGTGTTATTTAAAACACTGTTCACGATAAACCCAAAAATCAATACCAATTCAATTCCAATTAAATATCGTTTAATTGGTACACTTCATTAAATCTAAATAAAAAGATTTAATTTTCTTTTCTCAACTGGGTTCAAGAACAGTGTTAGTGAAGACACCATTCACGACAAACCCAAATCACATTTGATATTCAATACAAGGCTCTGAATAGAATATATACCGGCTTATATTCAATATCAAATTCTACGACTAACAAATATCGTATTGGAAATAACGATATATATATATCTTTCAAATTCCCATAACAAAATCTGTATCATCACGAAATCCAACATCGAAATAATCCAAAGGCAATTTCGATTCAAATCCATTCCAATGCAATCATTGGAAACTCTGGTTATTTTCCAAACCATCTCAAATTCAATTTATTTATTTAAAAATAAATAGAATTATATTTCTAGTTCAAAACTAGTTCATTCCGATAAAAATCTATTTTTATCTTTTCAAATATGGAGTTTTTCATCCCAATTCTTCACAAATCATTTCTTATGATTTTACACAAATTATTACTATTTTTAATAATTTTATCAAGGCCCGTACAGTCGATTTCCATCAACGGCCATCGAACTGCACTTACAGCGACCTTTTTCAAATTTGATTTGGACATAATTCCAAATCCAACCGTTAGATTTCTAATTTCTAATATTCGTTAGAAAACTCTTTTCAATACGAACCCAACGGTTCTGGTTTTAGGAGAATCCGACGGTCGGATCTCCCGTAATGTCCGTTTGAAATAAATGGTCGAAATTCACGAACTGCCGCGGCGCGGCGTGTTCTATTCAGGCCATTATATTATATATATAATATTTATAATATATATTTCGTCGATTTCTATTTAAAACGAATTATAAATCGTTTTCAATTCATTTTCAAAATGGTTTCAACTTCATATTCAATTTCAAATCAAAATTGAATTCTTCTTTATAAATTCGTTTAAAATTCATTTCTATTCAATTCAAATTTCAATTCAATTTCAATTCAATTTGAATTCATTTCAATTCGCTTTCCATTCCATTTGAATTCGTTTTCAATTCAATTCATTTCGAAATCGTTTTCAATTCAATTCATTTCGAAATCGTTTTCAATTCATTTTGAAATCGTTTTCAATTCAATTCATTTCGAAATCGTTTTCAATTCAATTCATTTCGAAATCGTTTTCAATTCAATTCATTTCGAAATCGTTTTCAATTCAATTCATTTCGAAATCGTTTTCAATTCAATTCATTTCGAAATCGTTTTCAATTCAATTCATTTCGAAATCGTTTTCAATTCAATTCATTTCGAAATCGTTTTCAATTCAATTCATTTCGAAATCGTTTTCAATTCAATTCATTTCGAAATCGTTTTAAAATCGATATAAATATCGTTCACGTCAAAATGGCGTCAATCTAATCAACACAGCTTCATATATTGATATTTTCAAATATTCCATTACGAATATTTCTATTTCAAAACTGGAATGAGGCCCAATCAATTACCATATAAAGTTAATTATATGGATTTTCATACAACACATGTATAATAGCATTGAAAAATAATCAACCATCAACCAAAGTGCACTACACTCTATAAGCATCAAATATAGATATCTAACGCTTATAACAGCCTGTCAATCAATCGATCGACATATTTAATCAATCAGGATGAGTGAACTGCATATTTCATCCTAACACCCGTGTGGGTTTTCAAACAAACAAACAAATATTTTATTTGTGCAGTTGGGCGATGTGTAAAATTTATCGACCCAATCAATGTCCTTCAAATAGGTGTACATAAACAAACCGTCGGGTTGGTAAATGAATATTTATTTATTCACATTCACTATATTCATATTTACATTAAAAATTATATTTTTAACGATAAAACATTTTTTTCCAACATATGAATTTCTATTATTCATTTACACAATAAAATGATATTTTTACTTTCTAACATATTTTAGAAAATTTCGGCGGCATAACGGCACGATACTAGAAACGGGACGAGGCCTAGCCTTATCCTCGGTCTAGTGAAGGCCTACGCCATTCACACATCAATCAAATTCACCAAACAACCAAATTCAAATCAAATCATATAACTAAGCTATGCAACCAAACAAACAAGTCCATGGTCTGTGGACGGTTGTGTCGGGTGCTACTAAGCACCGCCTGCATCCTAGTATATATATATATATATATATATATATATATATAACTAGAAAATAAATTGAAGAGTGAGGAATTCTCACCGAAAGCTATCCAAACATCTTGACTCTTCTTGCCTTTTTGTTACCTTCGTTGTCCGCTTTCACTACCTATGTAAAAATCGAATTTTTACTTCGCTATTCCATATATAAAAATCATATTTTTATTTCGAAGTTCAACATATAAAAATTCAATTTTTATTTCGAAGTTCAACATATAAAAATTCTATTTTTATTTCGAAGTTCAACATATAAAAATCATATTTTTATTTCGAAGTTCAACATATAAAATCATATTTTTATTTCGAAGTTCAACATATAAAAATTCTATTTTTATTTCGAAGTTCAACATATAAAAATTCTATTTTTATTTCGAAGTTCAACATATAAAAATCATATTTTTATTTCGAAGTTCAGTTCTATTTTTTTTCTTTTTAAAAATAATATATATTTTCAAAAATGATTCTATACTTTTCAAAAGTAATATATATACATATATTTTTAAAACAATGCTAATTTCTATTTTTTTTTTCTATTTTCAAAAATCAATGCTATTTTCTTTTTGCTAACTTTATTTTTAAAACCATATGTTAATTTTCCTATATAAAAAAAATTAATGCTAATTACACAAAATAAAATAAATAAATAAATTTCACAACCTTTCTTCTTCGTTATCCCGTTTCTGCCAAAACCCAACCCTCAAATTTGAACTCCTCCTGCGCCGCCACCTACAAGCCGCGAGATCCAAATCTGACGATGCCACGACCTTCACCTTGGCGAGAGCTCCTTGCGCCCGCCACCTTGCTGGACGCGGTGGCGCCATCCGCCTAGATTTTCGCCCCAAACGGGGGCGGTTAGGGCTCCCAGATCGAGCTGTATACTGAACGAGGGTACATCATATTGGTATTGATTCGAAGCTCATTGATTTCTCTACGATATTTGGTGAAGAACCATATCTTAATTCGGATTGTAGGAGGAGATCTTAACAATTTAAAATTCGAGCTTTTCTGGCCTTTAAATCGGCGGGTGTCGGTTGTTGAATGAGGGTTGGGCTAGGGTTTGGCTCTTCATTTAAATATATAATATAATTTTAATAATATTTTATTTCGTTAAAATGAGAATTTACATGCGAATCCCAAATCAAAATCAACGACTGTCGCCCCTAGCCAAATACCCCCATTCTGAACACAATGGGATATGTTTCGTAGGCCCATTCGACTATTTCATTCAGTTTTCATTTAATTTACATTTAAATCACTATATTGAATTTTAAACGTACATTTCAAATTACCGGGGTCACATACTAAGTAGAAAAATTCCAGAAAAATATTTTCTAGCTTCGTATTGACGATACGGTCCTAACAAAACTAGTTTCGATGAATTCTGAGACCGTCTGAAAAATGGCCATTTTCCAGTCGATTAAAATCAACTTAAACTGGTCAAACGCGTTTTCCTTTGCCACGCTCACATATTGATTCGAAAAATTATGAAATTTGGAATCTAGCAATAACTTAACATCACGGACCCAACAAAAATGGTTTCGTCGAAATCCGAGGTCATTTGCAAAATGTCCATTTTTAAGGGCCTGAATTCCATAGCGACTATTCAGAATTTTCAACTGGACCTATCTTTTGATTCCCGCTATGAAATTTTGATTTTTCGGATTCGTTGGAAAGATACTATCAATTAGATCCTAATGTTTTTGGTTTCACTAAAATCCGGATTGTTTTGCACCCGGTACATTCATTTGAAGTTTGAAATCGAATTATCGAACTACCGCGCCATTTTCAATTCTATTTATAATTATATATAAATATTTATATTCTAATGACGACGTATATAATATATACGTCGAATTTCAATTCAAAATAAATTTCTCGTCGATATTATTTAAAATAATTCATTTTAAATAATCAATGTTCGCTAAAATTGCCAAAATAAAATTTTCAAACTGGCTCGCATTTTACGGGTTGTTACAATCTCCCCCACTTAAAACTTTTCGTCCCCGAAAAGGAACAAAGTCGAAAGTGGTTTGATTAATCAACTCTACTTCCAATTTGGCTTCCATTCTCCAACTTTTCAGTTTCTGAGAATTTTCAAAATTTCAAAAATTTGGCTAACACCCTAAATTTTCGAAAAATTTCGCCATAACCTCCCCTGCACCGGGAGCATCGGGGAATTTCAAATAGCTTCCCCGGTCCTTCAGATCTCAAAAATAAAAAGAAAAAGCCAAGCGACTAGCCAATAGGCTCACAAAATCATCATCACCCAAACAAAACAGGAAATTATGTAGTAAACATGTACCTATTTGTCGGGTAAACAAATTTTATTCTCTGGCTCTAGCCTCCTTGCTATGACCTGTTCAATGATATATATGTATATGCAAGCAAATGCGACCAATTTTCAATACAATTCAATATTTGTTTCAATTAGGCTAAATGGTTCAAAATTAGCAAACAAATGAACAAACAACGCAAACATCAATCAATTAGTGAATTAGAGTTTCAAATTCATAATTTTGATCCATATACAAAAATCATGTTTTTGATGCCAAATCACAACAATAGGTCTTATCTAATTTTTGGTTCTCACACCAGTCAATAGGAAATATATAGATATTACACGTTCGTCACTCGAATATAAATTCTGATGATGATATATCAACCATCAGAATCACCCCCGGGTGACTATAGTATAACTCTATATCTATCCAATATATCAAAACAACGAATACACGCTAGCTAGACGCATACGCAAAATCTTTATATATTGGATTGTCCTAATCAATATGAAATAAATAATCAAATACGAATAATTGATTTAAATTTTCAAAACAAAATTTGTTTTCATTTGAAAAATATACTCTTCACACTCGTTCTAGGATACTACTGATCCCATCTCTAACGAGTCATTCTCATTGGATATTACTAATCCAATATCTGATGAATTCTTTCATATGGTTCTAATGTGTCTTGTTCTCTGCTTTGTAAACCAAATCTCTGATACCAACTGTGACGAGAAGGAATTTCGCTTGGTCCGAACCAGTCGCTAAACCGACCCAGACCGTTCGAAACGCCCTATCGTTTGAGAACACGACAAAACAGAATGCATACAGAAGAACATTTCAATGTATATTACAACAATGCATCAGATTACAAGAATATACAGAGTATAAATGAATATTACACAGAAATATCAGAGATTTAAATTACATTAAATACATAGCAGCGGAAAATAATACAATACACAACTAGAAGAGATATACGGATACAAAGCTTTCCGGATATCGTTCCAGCTGTAAACCAGGATCCTGTGAATATAAATCTGCAAAACCAAAACTACTAGCTGCCCGTGTCAAAATAGGGGCACCCAGAGTTTAGGTTAAAACAATAAACTCCAGGTCAGTCATGGGACTGGTGTGAGAACTAAAACAGTTATTAATCTTTATTTTCAAAGTTAGGTAAATCAAGGGACCATGCCGTATAACACGGAACGGGTTTCCTCCCAAGAATACCAGTGCATAAAACAAACAGCGCAATGCTAAATAAAGAAAAATGAAGTTGTTATAAGACCCAGGTCCCATCACACAATGCAACGCAGCCGAGGATAGGGTTTTCCCTTATAACAGCCAAAGAATGCTTGATACGTTTAAAACAAATCGTTTGATACTATTATAAGTGCATAGTGTATAAAACACTTCAAATCATAAGTATCAATCATAGGCGGCATGAATGGCCCATAACACTATGTCGCCATATATAAGTTTACAATCAAAACCGCAAATGTCGTATTGGAAGTTGGGTTATCATTTATGGCATGAACCGAGGTTAGGGGCAAGATCCTCAATGATTCGAGACTGCCTAGCCCGAGTCTCAGGCAAGCACGCAGGCAAACCTTGGAGCGACAGGGCCGGTCCACCGATGTGGATTATTATGCCTGAGCACTACGTTTCGCCGCCCTTTGGGGCGTAAGCGAGCCAACTAAATGACTCCATCGGTTCGAGAACGACCGATCAATCCGAGGCGCCTCTCAACAGCAACAACCACATAAGTCAAACTCGTCAGGGCGTGTAAAACCACTGACGCCACTTTTAGCTAGGAGGAAACGTAGGCCCTCCCTGAGGTCCGTCTCCTGTTTTTGGTTCATACCGGGTGTGAAACTCGCGAAGTAAACGTTACATAAAGCTACGCCACAAATGCCGTGCTTCGATCATCAACCACAAGACTTTGCTTTTCAACAGAAGCCTTGATCAATTGCCACTTAGGCATGCCACTTAGGCATGCCACACAGGCAGTTTACTCCATGCGTTTGATATCCATCAATATATAACCCCTGAGCTCGTACGTCTCAGAGAAGGGCGTTAAGCAAGAGAATAAATTCTCCGCTGCCAAACAGATGTATATTTAATAGAGATCAATCACACGGACTAAAATCCAATGTCAGACACACTGTCCATTTACAAGTCCGTTCTGGGTCTGAACGAAACCGGAGGCACCTAGTACCCCGCATATCCATCGATGTCCAAGTACGTCTGGACGATCACCAACTGTTCCCATCTTCTTGGGTGTACAGCCCAATCAAGATCATCAGTAATCACCCAAACGACGTGAAGACTTCCGGTCTTCGACCATCGTCTTCATCTTCGACTTATCGTCGTATCAGTTATTCAGAATGGGATAAACCCGGTCTTTCCGAATAACTCGCGTATATTTTAAATAAGTGTTACACAAACACAACATATGCCTCATTCCAATCCATTAGTCACTAACCGTAAATTAATCAAGAGAATAATTCCCCAAATATTAACCCCGAAGGCCGAAACCAACATCAGATCAATATCCAGAAAACCATTCTGCTTGGCTAACCGACAGTTAGTTTCTAAATTTCACATTCATAGGGAAAGGTTCCCATTAATTTTATCAAAGATAAATTCTTGAATTTATTCTTTAATCTACTTTTGAATATCAATTCAAACTAGTCGGGATTAGCGAACCTTACCGAAGTAATCATTTGTTTTAATTTCCCAATCCCAACCTATTCATCCCATGAAGTAAAACTGGTTATACTTCATATCTAACACCACAGTGTTATCGGTAAATTCAATTACCATTTCACGTTCAAATCTAATTAAAGATTTAACTATCGCCTGGAGCAAAACTGGTGATACTCCATTTCGATTATTTCAATCTAATTAAAGATTCATTAAAACTCCACTTAGTGTTAATCTGTGACTGGGTTAAAGAATCAGTGTCATTTAAAACACGGTTCACGATAAACCCAAAATCACATTCATTAATTATCGGGTTAAAGAACAAGTGTTATTTAAAACACTGTTCACGATAAACCCAAAAATCAATACCAATTCAATTCCAATTAAATATCGTTTAATTGGTACACTTCATTAAATCTAAATAAAAAAATTTAATTTTCTTTTCTCAACTGGGTTCAAGAACAGTGTTAGTGAAGACACCATTCACGACAAACCCAAATCACATTTGATATTCAATACAAGGCTCTGAATAGAATATATACCGGCTTATATTCAATATCAAATTCTACGACTAACAAATATCGTATTGGAAGTAACGATATATATATATCTTTCAAATTCCCATAACAAAATCTGTATCATCACGAAATCCAACATCGAAATAATCCAAAGGCAATTTCGATTCAAATCCATTCCAATGCAATCATTGGAAACTCTGGTTATTTTCCAAACCATCTCAAATTCAATTTATTTATTTAAAAATAAATAGAATTATATTTCTAGTTCAAAACTAGTTCATTCCGATAAAAATCTATTTTTATCTTTTCAAATATGGAGTTTTTCATCCCAATTCTTCACAAATCATTTCTTATGATTTTACACAAATTATTACTATTTTTAATAATTTTATCAAGGCCCGTACAGTCGATTTCCATCAACGGCCATCGAACTGCACTTACAGCGACCTTTTTCAAATTTGATTTGGACATAATTCCAAATCCAACCGTTAGATTTCTAATTTCTAATATTCGTTAGAAAACACTTTTCGATACGAACCCAACGGTTCCTGTTTTAGGAGAATCCGACGGTCGGATCTCCCGTAATGTCCGTTTGAAATAAATGGTCGAAATTCACGAACTGCCGCAGCGCGGCGCATTCTATTCAGGCCATTATATTATATATATAATATATATAATATATATTTCGTCGATTTCTATTTAAAACGAATTATAAATCGTTTTCAATTCATTTTCAAAAAGGTTTCAACTTCATATTCAATTTCAAATCAAAATTGAATTCTTCTTTATAAATTCGTTTAAAATTCATTTCTATTCAATTCAAATTTCAATTCAATTTCAATTCAATTTGAATTCATTTCAATTCGCTTTCCATTCCATTTGAATTCGTTTTCAATTCAATTCATTTCGAAATCGTTTTCGATTCAATTCATTTCGAAATCGTTTTCAATTCAATTCATTTCGGAATCGTTTTCAATTCAATTCATTTCGAAATCGTTTTCAATTCAATTCATTTCGAAATCGTTTTCAATTCAATTCAATTCGAAATCGTTTTCAATTCAATTCATTTCGAAATCGTTTTCAATTCAATTCATTTCGAAATCGTTTTCAATTCAATTCATTTCGAAATCGTTTTCAATTCAATTCATTTCGAAATCGTTTTCAATTCAATTCATTTCGAAATCGTTTTCAATTCAATTCATTTCGAAATCGTTTTCAATTCAATTCATTTCGAAATCGTTTTCAATTCAATTCATTTCGAAATCGTTTTCAATTCAATTCATTTCGAAATCGTTTTCAATTCAATTCATTTCGAAATCGTTTTCAATTCAATTCATTTCGAAATCGTTTTAAAATCGATATAAATATCGTTCACGTCAAAATGGCGTCAATCTAATCAATACGGCTTCATATATTGATATTTTCAAATATTCCATTACGAATATTTCTATTTCAAATATTTCTATTTCAAAACTGGAATGAGGCCCAATCAATTACCATATAAAGTTAATTATATGGATTTTCATACAACACATGTATAATAGCATTGAAAAATAATCAACCATCAACCAAAGTGCACTACACTGTATAAGCATCAAATATAGATATCTAACGCTTATAACAGCCTGTCAATCAATCGATCGACATATTTAATCAATCAGGATGAGTGAACTGCATATTTCATCCTAACACCCGTGTGGGTTTTCAAACAAACAAACAAATATTTTATTTGTGCAGTTGGGCGATGTGTAAAATTTATCGACCCAATCAATGTCCTTCAAATAGGTGTACATAAACAAACCGTCGGGTTGGTAAATGAATATTTATTTATTCACATTCACTATATTCATATTTACGTTAAAAATTATATTTTTAACGAAAAAACATTTTTTTCCAACATATGAATTTCTATTATTCATTTACACAATAAAATGATATTTTTATTTTCTAACATATTTTAGAAAATTTCGGCGGCATAACGGCACGATACTAGAAACGGGACGAGGCCTAGCCTTATCCCCGGTCTAGTGAAGGCCCACGCCATTCACACATCAATCAAATTCACCAAACAACCAAATTCAAATCAAATCATATAACTAAGCTATGCAACCAAACAAACAAGTCCATGGTCTGTGGACGGTTGTGTCGGGTGCTACTAAGCACCGTCTGCATCCTAGTATATATATATAACTAGAAAATAAATTGAAGAGTGAGGAATTCTCACCGAAAGCTATCCAAACATCTTGACTCTTCTTGCCTTTTTGTTACCTTCGTTGTCCGCTTTCACTACCTATGTAAAAATCGAATTTTTACTTCGCTATTCCATATATAAAAATCATATTTTTATTTCGAAGTTCAACATATAAAAATTCTATTTTTATTTCGAAGTTCAACATATAAAAATTCTATTTTTATTTCGAAGTTCAACATATAAAAATCATATTTTTATTTCGAAGTTCAACATATAAAAATCATATTTTTATTTCGAAGTTCAACATATAAAAATCATATTTTTATTTCGAAGTTCAACATATAAAAATCATATTTTTATTTCGAAGTTCAACATATAAAAATCATATTTTTATTTCGAAATTCAACATATAAAAATTCTATTTTTATCTCAAAGTTCAACATATAAAAATCATATTTTTATTTCGAAGTTCAGTTCTATTTTTTTTTCTTTTTAAAAATAATGTATATTTTCAAAAATGATTCTATACTTTTCAAAAGTAATATATATACATATATTTTTAAAACAATGCTAATTTCTATTTTTTTTCTATTTTCAAAAATCAATGCTATTTTCTTTTTGCTAGCTTTATTTTTAAAACCATATGTTAATTTTCCTATATAAAAAAAATTAATGCTAATTACACAAAATAAAATAAATAAATAAATTTCACAACCTTTCTTCTTCGTTATCCCGTTTCTGCCAAAACCCAACCCTCAAATTTGAACTCCTCCTGCGCCGCCACCTACAAGCCGCGAGATCCAGATCTGACGATGCCACGACCTTCACCTTGGCGAGAGCTCCTTGCGCCCGCCACCTTGCTGGACGCGGTGGCGCCATCCTCCTCGATTTTCGCCCCAAACGGCGGCGGTTAGGGCTCCCAGATCGAGCTGTATACTGAACGAGGGTGCATCATATTGGTATTGATTCGAAGCTCATTGATTTCTCTACGATATTTGGTGAAGAACCATATCTTAATTCGGATTGTAGGAGGAGATCTTAACAATTTAAAATTCGAGCTTTTCTGGCCTTTAAATCGCCGGGTGTCGGCTGTTGAATGAGGGTTGGGCTAGGGTTTGGCTCTTCATTTAAATATATAATATAATTTTAATAATATTTTATTTCGTTAAAATGAGAATTTACATACGAATCCCAAATCAAACTCAACGACTGTCGCCCCTAGCCAAATACCCCTATTCTGAACACAATGGGATATGTTTCGTAGGCCCATTCGACAATTTCATTCAGTTTTCATTTAATTTACATTTAAATCACTATATTTAATTTTAAACGTACATTTCAAATTACTGGGGTCACATACTAACTAGAAAAATTCCAGAAAAATATTTTCCAGCTTCGTATTGACGATACGGTCCTAACAAAACTAGTTTCGATGAATTCTGAGACCGTCTGAAAAATGGCCATTTCCCAGTCGATTAAAATCAACTGAAACTGGTCAAATGCGTT
Source organism: Allium sativum (assembly GCA_030737875.1). Classification (NCBI taxonomy): domain Eukaryota; kingdom Viridiplantae; phylum Streptophyta; class Magnoliopsida; order Asparagales; family Amaryllidaceae; genus Allium; species Allium sativum. The sequence continues at coordinate 255,841,376 of CM060924.1, read as the reverse complement.
TTCCTTTGCCACGCTCACATATTGATTCGAAAAATTATGAAATTTGGAATCTAGCAATAACATAACATCACGGACCCAACAAAACTGGTTTCGTCGAAATCCGAGGTCATTTGCAAAATGTCCATTTTTAAGGGGCCTGAATTCCATAGCGACTATTCAGAATTTTCAACTGGACCTATCTTTTGATTCCCGCTATGAAATTTTGATTTTTCGGATTCGTTGGAAAGATACTGTCAGTTAGATCCTAATGTTTTTTGTTTCACTAAAATCCGGATTGTTTTGCACCCGGTACATTCATTTGAAGTTTGAAATCGAATTATCGAACTACCGCGCCATTTTCAATTCTATTTATAATTATATATAAATATTTATATTCTAACGACGACGTATATAATATATACGTCGAATTTCAATTCAAAATAAATTTCTCGTCGATATTATTTAAAATAATTCATTTTAAATAATCAATGTTCGCTAAAATTGCCAAAATAAAATTTTCAAACTGGCTCGCATTTTACGGGTTGTTACAACCTTCACGAAAGTTTAAAAATAGGGATAATTGTTGGAAATAAGGGATATTTAGAGTATTAGGGGTAGGAATAAAAAGAAGGGTTGTTTTGAAGTATAAAGAGAAGTAAGGGTAGTTTAAGCATAGTAGGGGTAAATCGATGAATATGAAAGATGATGAATTGTTTGGATTGGGTGCTGCAAAAACCAATCCTTCACCATAGTAAAAATAAATAAAGGTAATTGTAGGAAGGAAGGGCTATTTAGAGAATTAGGGTTGGATTAAAAAGAAGGGTCATTTTGAAGTATTAGGAGAAGTAGGGGTAGTTTAAGCATAGTAGGGGTAGATCAACATATATGAAAGATGATTCATTTGGATTGGGTGCTGCAAAAACCAACCATTCAAAATTGTTAAAAAATAAGGGTAATTGTAGGAACTAAGGGCTATTTAGAGAATTAGGGATATGAATAAAAGAAGGGCTATTTTGAAGTATTAAGAGTAGTAGGGGTAGTTTATGCATAGTAGGGTTAGATCGAAAAATATGAAAGATTATGGATTGTTTATATTGTGTGATGCAAAAACCAACCCTTCATAGAAGTTAAAAAAAAGGGGTAATTGTTGGAAGTAAGTGCTACATATAGAATTAGTGGTAGGATTAAAAAGAAGGACTGTTTTGAAGTATTAAGAGAAGTAAGGGTAGTTTAAGCATAGTAGGGGTAGTTTAAGCATAACAAGGGTAAATCGACAAACGTGAAAGATGATGAATCATTTGGATTGGGTGCTCCAAAAACCAACCCTTCACAGAAGTTAAAAAAATAGGGGTACTTGCTGGAAATAAGGCCTATTTAGAGAATTAGGGGTAGGGTTTAAAAGAAGGACTGTTTTGAAGTATTAACAAATGTATGGGTAGTTTAAGCATAGTAGGGGTAGATCGACATATATGAAAGATGATGAATCACTTAGATTGAGTGCTACAAAAACAAACCCTTCACAGAAGTTAAAAAATAGGGGTAACTGTTGGAAGTAAGGGCTATTTACAGAATTAGGTATAGGATTAAAAAGAAGGGTTTTTTTGAAGTATTAAGAGACGTAGGGGTAGTTTAAGCGTAGTAGGGGTAGATCGACAAATATGAAAGATGTTGAATCTTTTGGATTATGTGCTGCGAAAACCAACTCTTTACAGAAATTAAAAAATAGGGGTAATTGTTGGAATTAAAGGCTATTTAGAGAATTAGTCGTAGGATAAAAAAGAAAGGTTGTTTTAAAATATAAAGAGAAGTAGGGGTAGTTTAAGCATAGTAGGGGTAGATCAACGAATATGAAAGATGATGATTTTTTTGGATTGGTTGCTGCAAAAACCAATCCTTCACAATAGTAAAAAAATAGAGGTAATTGTAGGAAGGAAGGGCGATTTAGAGAATTAGGGTTGGATTAAAAAGCAGGGTTGTTTTGAAGTATTAAGAGAAGTTAGGGTAGTTTAAGCATAGTAGGACTAGATCGGCAAATATGAAAGGTGATGAATCATTTAGGTTAGGTGCTGCAAAAAACAACCCTTCACAGTTGTTAAAAAACAAGGGTAAATGTTGGAACTAAGGGCTATTTACAGAATTAGGGATAGGAATAAAAAGAAGGGCTATTTTTAAGTGTTAAAAGAAGTAGGTGTAGTTTAAGCATAGTAGAGGGAAATCGACAAATATGAAGGATGATGAATCGTTTATATTGTGTGAAGCAAAAACCAACCCTTCACAGAAGTTAAAAAAATATGGGTAATTGTTGGATGTAAGTGCTACTTATATAATTAGAGGTAGGATTAAAAAGAAGGGTCGGTTTGAAGTATAAAGAGAAGTAGGGGTAGTTTAAGCATAGTAGGGGCAGATCGACGAATATGAAAGATGATTTGGATTGGGTGCAGCAAAAACCAATCCTTCTCCATAATAAAAAAACAAAGGTAATTGTAGGAAGGAAGGGCTATTTAGAGAATTAGGGTTGTATTAAAAAGAAGGGTCTTTTTGAAGTATTAGGGGAAGTAGGGGTAGTTTAAGCATAGTAGGTGTAGATTTTTAAATATGAAAGATGATGATTCATTTGGATTGGGTGCTGCAAAAACCAACCGTTCACAGTTGTTAAAAAATAAGGGTAATGGTTGGAACAAAGGGCTATTTAGAGAATTAGGGATATGAACAAAAGAAGGGCTATTTTGAAGTATTAAGAGTAGTAGGGGTAGTTTATGCATAGTAGGGTTAGATCGACAAATATGAAAGATTATGAATCGTTTATATTGTGTGATGCAGAAACCAACCCTTCACTGAAGTTAAAAAATAGGGGTAATTGTTGGAAGTAAGTGCTATATATAGAATTAGAGGTATGATTAAACAGAAGGACTGTTTTGATGTATTAAGAGAAGTAGGGGTTGTTTAAGCATAGTAGGGGTAGTTTAAGAATAGTAGGGGTAAATCGACAAATATGAAAGATGACGAATCATTTGGATTGGGTGCTCCAAAAATCAACCCTTCACAGAAGTTAAAAAATAGGGGTACTTGCTGGAAGTAGGCCTATTTAGAGAATTAGGGGTAGGGTTTAAAAGAAGGACTATTTTGAAGTATTAATAAATGTATGGGTAGTTTAGGCATAGTAGGGTAGATCGACATATATGAAAGATGATGAATCAAATAGATTGGGTGCTACAAAAACAAACCCCTCACAGAAGTTAAAAATTAGGGGTAATTGTTGGAAGTAAGGGTTATTTACAGAATTAGGTATAAGATTAAAAAGAAGGGTTGTTTTGAAGTATTAAGAGAAGTAGGGGTAGTTTAAGCGTAGTAGGGGTAGATCGACAAATATGAAAGATGATGAATCTTCTGGATTATGTGCTGCGAAAACCAACCCTTTACAGAAATTAAAAAATAGGGGTAATTGTTGGAAGTAAGGGCCATTTAGATAATTAGTGGTAGGATAAAAAAGAAAGGTTGTTTTAAAATATAAAGAGAAGTAGGGGTAGTTTAAGCATAGTAGGGGTAGATCAACAAATATGAAAGATGATGAATTTTTTGGATTGGGTGCTTCAAAAACCAATCCTTCACGATAGTAAAAAAATAGAGGTAATTGTAGGAAGGAAGGGCTATTTAGAGAATTAGGGTCCGATTAAAAAGTAGGGTTGTTTTGAAGTATTAAGAGAAGTAGGGTTAGTTTAAGCATAGTAGGAGTAGATCAGCAAATATGAAAGGTGATGAATCATTTAGATTAGATGGTGCAAAAAACAACCCTTCATAGATGTTAAAAAATAAGGGTAATTGTTGGAATTAAGGGCTATTTAGATAATTAGGGATAGGAATAAAAAGAAGGGCTATTTTGAAGTATTAGGATAAGTAGGGGTAGTTTAAGCATAGTAGAGGGAAATCGACAAATATGAAAGGTGATGAATCGTTTATATTGTGTGATGCAAAAACCAACCCTTCACAGAAGTTAAAAAATAGGGGTAATTGTTGGAAGTAAGTGCTACTTATCGAATTAAAAGTAGGATTAAAAAGAAGGTTTGGTTTTAAGTATAAAGAGAAGTAGGGTTAGTTTAAGCATAGTAGGGGAAGATCGACGAATATGAAAGATGATTTCGATTGGGTGTTCCAAAAACCAACCCTTCATAGAAGTTAAAAAATAGGGGTACTTGCTGGAGGTAAGGCCTATTTAGAGAATTAGGGGTAGGGTTTAAAAGAAGGACCATTTTGAAGAATTAAGAAAAGTATGGGTAGGTTAAGCATGGTAGGGGTAGATTGACATATATGAAAGATGATGAATCACTTGGATTGGGTGCTACAAAAACAAACCCTTCACAGAAGTTAAAAAATAGGGGTAATTGTTGGAAGTAAGAGCTACTTACAGAATAAGGTATAGGATAAAAAAGAAGGGTTGTTTTGAATTATTAGGAGAAGTAGGGGTAGTTCAAGCGTAGTTGGGGTAGATCGACAAATATGAAAGATGATGAATCGTTTGGATTGGGTGCTGCAAAAACCAACCCTTTACATAAATTAAAAAATAGGTGTAATTGTTGGAAGTAAGGGCTATTTAGAGAATTAGTGGTAGGATGAAAAAGAAAGGTTGTTTTAAAATATAAAGAGAAGTAGGGTTAGTTTAAGCATAGTAGGTGTAGATCGATGAATATGAAAGATGATGAATTTTTTGGATTAGGTGCTGCAAAAACCAATCCTTCACAATAGTAAAAAAATAGAGGTAATTGTAGGAAGGAAGGGCTATTTAGAGAATTAGGGTTGGATTAAAAAGAAGGGCTGTTTTGAAGTATTAATAGAAGTAGGGGTAGTTTAAGCATAGTAGGGGTAGATCAACAAATATGAAAGATGATGAATTTTTTGGATTGGGTGCTGCAAAAACCAATCCTTCACGATAGTAAAAAAATAGAGGTAATTGTAGGAAGGAAGGGCTATTTAAAGAATTAGAATTCAATTAAAAAGTAGGGTTGTTTTGAAGTATTAAGAGAAGTAGGGTTAGTTTAAGCATAGTAGGAGTAGATCAGCAAATATGAAAGGTGATGAATCATTTAGATTAGATGCTGCAAAAAACAAACCTTCATAGTTGTTAAAAAATAAGGGTAATTGTTGGAATTAAGGGCTATTTAGATAATTAGGGATAGGAATAAAAAGAAGGGCTATTTTGAAGTATTAGGAGAAGTAGGGTAGTTTAAGCATAATAGAGGGAAATCGACAAATACGAAAGATGATGAATCAATTATATTGTGTGATGCAAAAACCAACCCTTCACTGAAGTTAAAAAACAGGGGTAATTGTTGGAAGTAAGTGCTACTTATAGAATTAGAGGTAGGATTAAAAAAAAGGTTTGGTTTGAAGTATAAAGAGAAGTAAGGTTAGTTTAAGCATAGTAGGGGTACATCGACGAATATGTAAGATGATTTGGATTCGGTGCAGCAAAAACCAATCGTTCACCATAGTAAAAAAATACAGGTAATTGTAGGAAGGGAGGGCCATTTAGAAAATCAGGGTTGGATTAAAAAGAAGGATTGTTTTGAAGTATTAGGAGAAGTAGGGGTAGTTTAAGCATAATAGGGGTAAATCTACAAATATGAAGGATGATGATTCATTTGGATTGGGTGCTGGAAAAACAAACCCATCACAGCTGTTAACAAATTAGGGTGATCGTTGGAACTAAGGGCTATTTTGAGAATTAGGGACAGGAATAAAAGAAGGCTATTTTGAAGTATTCAGAGAAGGAGGGGTAGTTTATGCATAGTAGGGGTAGATCGACAAATATGAAAGATGATTAATCGTTTATATTGTGTGATGCAAAAACCAACCCTTCACGTAAGTTAAAAAATAGGGGTAATTGTTGGAAGTAAGTGCTACTTATAGAATTAGAGGTAGGATTAAAAAGAAGGACTGTTTTGAAGTATTCAAAGAAGTAAGGGTAGTTTAAGCATAGTAGGGGTAGTTTAAGCATATTAGGGGTAGATCGACAAATACGAAAGATGATGAATCTTTTGGATTGGTGCTGCAAAAACCAATCATTAACATAAGTTAAAAAATAGGGGTAATTGTTGGAAGTAAGGCCTACTTAGAGAATTAGGGTTAGGGTTTAAAAGAAGGACTGTTTTGAAGTATTAAGATAAGTATGGGTAGTTTAAGCGTAATAGGGGTAGATCGACAATATGAAAGATGATGAACCATTTAGATTGGGTGCTACAAAATCCAACCCTTCACAGAAGTTAAAAAATTGGGGTAATTGTTGGAAGTAAGGGCTATTTATAGAATTAGGGATAGGATCAAAAAGAAGCGTTGTTTTCAAGTATTAAGAGAATTAGGCGTAGTTTGAAAATAGTTGGGGTGGTTTAAGCATAGTAGGGGTAGTTCGACGAATATGAATGATGATGAATTGTTTGGATTGGGTGCTGCAAAAACCAATCCTTCACAATAGTAAAAAACATAGAGGTAATTGTAGGAAGGAAGGGCTATTTAGAGAATTAGGGTTTGATTAAAAAGAAGGGCTATTTTGAAGTATTAAGAGAAGTAGGGGTAGTTTAAGCATAGTAGGAGCATATCGGCAAATATGAAAGTTGATGAATCATTTGGATTGGGTATTGCAAAAAACAACCCTTCACAGTTGTTAAAAAATAAGGGTAATTGTTGGAACTAAGGGTTATTTAGAGAATTAGGGATATTAATAAAAATAATGGTTATTTTGAAGTATTAAGAGAAGTAGGGGTAGTTTAAGCATAGTAGGGTTAGAACGGCAAATATGAAAGATGATGAATCGTTTAGGTTGGGTGATGCAAAAACTAACCCTTCGCAGAAATTAAAAAATAGGGGTAATTGTTGATAGTAAGGGCTATTTAGAGACTTAGAGGTAGGATTAAAAAGAAGGACTTTTTTGAATTATTAGGAGAAGTAGGGGTAGTTTAAGCATAGTAGGGGTAGATCGACAAATATGAAAGATGATGAATCATTTGGATTGGGTGCTGCAAAAACCAAACATTCACACAAGTTGAAAAATAGGGGTAATTATTGGAAGTAAGGAATATTTAGAGAATTAGGGGTTGGATTTAAAAGATGGACTGTTTTGAAGTATTAAGATAATTATAAGTAGTTTAAGCAAAGTTGGGGTAGATCGACAAATATGAAAGATGATTAATAATTTGGATTGGGTGCTGCACAAACCGACCCTTCACAGAAGTTAAAAAATAGTGGTAATTGTTTGAACTAAGGGTTATTTAGTGAATTAGAAATAGGAATAAAAAGAATGGCTATTTTGAAGTATTAAGAGAAGTGGGGATAGTTTGAGCATAGTAGGGGTTGATCGGCAAATATTAAAGATGATTAATCGTTTAGATTGGGTGATGCAAAAACCAACCCTTCACAAAAGTTAAAAAGTAGGGGTAATTGTTGGAAGTAAAGGCTATTTGAAGAATTAGAGGTAGGATTAAAAATAAGGACTGTTTTGAAGTATCAAAAGAAATAGGTGTAGTTTAATCAAAGTAGGGGTAGATCGACAAATATGAAAGATGATGAATCATTTGGGTTGGGTGCGGCAAAAACCAACTATTCGCTGAAGTTCAAAAATAAGGGTAATTGTTGGAAGTAAGGAATATTTAGAGAATTAGGTGTAGGATTTAAAAGAAGAACTGTTTTTAAGTATTAAGTTAGGTATGGGTAGTTTAAGCTTAGTAGGGGTAAATCGACAAATATGAAAGATGATGAATCATTTAGGTTGGGTGCTACAAAAACCAACCCTTCACAGAAGTTAAAAAATAGGGGTAATTTTTGGAAGTAAGGGCTATTTAGAGCATAGTACGGGTACATCGACAAATATGAAAGATGATGAATCGTTTGGATTGGATGTTGCAAAAACCAATCCTTCACAACAGTTAAAAAGTTGGGGTAATTGTTGGAAAGAATGGCTATTTAGAGAATTAGGGGTAGGATTAAAAATAAGGGCGGTTTTGACGTATTAGGAGAAGTAGGGGTAGTTTAAGCATAGTAGGGTTAGATCTACAAATATGAAAGATGATGATTCATTTGGATTGGGTACTGCAAAAACAAACCCTTCACAGTTGTTAAAAAATAAGGATAATTGTTGGAAATAAGGGCTATTCAGAGAATTAGCGATATGAATAAAAGAAGGGCTATTTTGAAGTATAAATAGAAGTAGGGGTAGTTTATGCATAATAGAGGTAGATCGACAAATATGAATATGATGAATCATTTATATTGTGTGATGCAAAAACCAACCCTTCATAGAAGTTAAAAAATAGGGGTAATTGTTGGAAGTAAGTGCTATATATAGAATTAGAGGTAGGATTAAAAAAAGGACTTTTTTGAAGTATTAAGAGAAGTAGAGGTAGATAAGCATAGTAGGGGTAGTTTAAGCATAGTAGGGGTAGATCGACAAATATGAAAGATGATGAATCATTTGGATTGGGTGCTCCAAATACCAACCCTTCACAAAAGTTAAAAAATAGGGGTACTTGCTGGAAGTAAGGACTATTCAGAAAATGAGGGGTAGGGTATAAAAGAAGGATCGTTTTGAAGTATTAAGAAAAGTATGGGTAGGTTAAGCATAGTAGGGGTAGATCGACAAATATGAAAGATAATGAATCACTTAGATTGAGTGCTACAAAAACCAACCCTTCACAGAAGTTAAAAAATAGGGGTAATTGTTGGAAGTAAGGGCTACTTACAGAATTAGGTAAAAAAGAAGGGTTGTTTTGAAATATTAATAGAAGTAGGGGTAGTTCAAGCGTAGTTGGGGTAGATCGACAAATATAAAAGATGATGAATCATTTGGATTGGGTGCTTCAAAGACCAACCATTTACAGAAATTAAAAAATATGGGTAATTGTTGGAAGTAAGGGCTATTTAGAGAATTAGTGGTAGGATAAAAAAGAAAGGTTGTTTTAAAATATAAAGAGAAGTAGGGGTAGTTAAAGCATAGTCGGTGTAGATCGACGAATATGAAAGATGATGAATTTTTTGGATTGGGTGCTGCAAAAACCAATCCTTCACAATCATAAAAAATAGAGGTAATTGTAGGAAGGAAGGGCTATTTAGAGAATTAGGGTCGGATTAAAAAGAAGGGTTGTTTTGAAGTATTAAGAGAAGTAGGGCTATTTTAAGCATAGTAGGTGTAGATCGACAAATATGAAAGGTGATGAATCATTTAGATTAGGTGCAGCAAAAAACAACCCTTCACATTTGTTAAAAAATAAGGGTAATTCTTGGAACTAAGGTCTATTTAGAGAATTAGGGATAAGAATACAAAGAAGGGCTATTTTGAAGTGTTAAGAGAAGTAGGAGTAGTTTAAGCATAGTAGAGAGAAATCAACAAATATGAAAGATGATGAATCGTTTACATTGTGTGATACAAAAACCAACCCTTCACAGAAGTTAAAAAATAGGGGTAACTATTGGAAGTAAGTGCTACTTATAGAATTAGAGGTAGGATTAAAAAGAAGGGTTGTTTTTAAGTATAAAGAGAAGTAGGGTTAGTTTAAGCATAGTCGGGGTAGATCGAGGAATATGAAAGATGATTTGGATGGGTGCAGCAAAAACCAATCCTTCACCATAGAAAAAAAATAAAGGTAATTGTAGGAAGGAACGACTTTTTAGAAAATTAGGGTTGGATTAAAAGAAGGGTTGTTTTGAAGTAATAGGAAAAGTATGGGTAGTTTAAGCATAGTAGGGGTAGATATACAAATATGAAGGATGATGATTCAATTGGATTGGGTACTGCAAAAACCAACCCATCACAGTTGCTAATAAATAAGGGTGATCGTTGGAACTAAGGGCTATTTAGAGAATTAGGGAAACTAATAAAAGATGGCTATTTTGAAGTATTATGAGAAGTCGGGGTAGTTTATGCATTGTAGGGGTAGATCGACAAATATAAAAGATGATTAATCGTTTATATTGTGTGATGCAAAAACCAACCCTTCACGGAAGTTAAAAAATAGGAGTAATTGTTGGAAATAAGTGCTACTAATAGAATTAGAGGTAGGATTAAAAAAAAGCACTATTTTGAAGTATTCAGAAAAGTATGGGTAGTTTAAGCATAGAAGGGGTAGTTTAAGCATATTAGGGGTTGATCGACAAATATGAAAGATGATGAATCTTTTGGATTGGTGCTGCAAAAACCAATCATTAACAGAAGTTAAAAAATATAGGTAATTGTTGGAAGTAAGGCCTATTTAGAGAATTAGGTGTAGGTTTTAAAAGAAGGATTGTTTTGAAGTATTAAGATCACTATGGGTAGTTTAGGCATAGTATGGGTAGATCGACAAATATGAAAGATGATGAACCACTTAGATTGGGTGCTACAAAATCCAACCCTTCATAGAAGTTAAAAAATTGGGGTATTTGTTGGAAGTAAGGGCTATTTACAGAATTAGAGATAGGATTAAAAATTGGTTGCTTTGAAGTATTAAGAAAAGTAGGGCTAATTTAAGCGTAGTAGCGGTAGACCGATAAAAATGAAAGATGATAAATCGTTTGGATTGGATGCTGCAAAAACCAACCCTTTACAGAAATTAAAAAATAGGGGTAAATCATGGACGTAAGGGCTATTTAGAGAATTAGTGGTAGGATCAAGAAGATGGGTTGTTTTGAAGTATAAAGAGAAGTAGCGGTGGGTTTAGCATAGTAGGGGTAGTTCGACGAATATGAAAGATGACGAATTGTTCGGATTGGGTGCTGCAAAAACCAATCCTTCACAATAGTAAAAAAATAGAGGTAATTGTAGGAAGGAAGGGCTATTTAAAGAATTAGGGTTGGATTAAAAAGAAGGATTGTTTTGAAGTAATAAGAGAAGTAGGGGTAGTTTAAGCATAGTAGGAGTATATCAGCAAATATGAAAGTGATGAATCATTTGGACTGCGTACTGCAAAAAACAACCCTTCACAGTTGTTAAAAAAATATGGGTAATTGTTGGAACTAAGGGCTATTTAGAGAATTAGGGATAGGAATAAAAAGAATGGATATTTTTAAGTTTTAAGAGAAGTAGGGGTAGTTTAAGTATAGTAGGGTTAGATCGGCAAATATGAAAGATGATGAATCGTTTAGATTGGGTGATGCAAAAACCAACCCTTCACAGAAGTTAAAAAATAGGGATAATTGTTGATAGTAAGGGCTATTTAGAGACTTAGAGGTAGGATGAAAAAGAAGGAATTTTTTGAAGTATTAGGAGAAGTAGGGGTTGTTTAGGCATAGTAGGGGTAGATCGACAAATATGAAAGATGAAGAATCATTTGGATTGGGTGCTGCATAAACCAAACATTCACAGAAGTTGAAAAATAGGGGTAATTGTCGGAACTAAGGCCTATTTAGAGAATTAGGGGTTGGATTTATAAGAAGGACTGTTTTGAAGTATTAAGATAATTATGGGTAGTTTAAGCATAGTTGGGGTTGATCGACAAATATGAAAGATGATGAATAATATGGATTGGGTGCTGCAAAAACCAACCCTTCACAGTTGTTAAAAATAAGGGTAATTGTTTGAACTAAGGGTTATTTAGATAATTAGAAATAGGGATAAAAAGAAGGGCTATTTTGAAGTATTAAGAGAAGTAGGGATAGTTTGAGCATAGTAGGGGTTGATCGAAAAATTTGAAAGATGATGAATCGTTTAGATTGTGTGATGCAAAAACCAACCCTTCATAGAAGTTAAATAATAGGGGTAATTGTTGGAAGTAAGGGCTATTTAGAGAATTATAGGTAGGATTAAAAACAAGGATTGTTTTGAAGTATTAAGAGAAGTAGGGGTAGTTTAATCATAGTAGGGGTAGATCGTCAAATATGAAAGATGATGAAACATTTGGATTGGGTGCGGCAAAAACCAACAATTCACTGAAGTTCAAAAATAGGGGTAATTGTTGGAAGTAAGGCATATTTAGAGAATTAGGTGTAGGATTTAAAAGAAGACTGTTTTTAAGTATTAAGATAGCTATGGGTAGTTTAAGCATAGTAGGGGTAGATGGACAAATATGAAAGATGATGAATCATTTAGATTGGGTGTTACAAAATCCAACCAACCCTTCACAGAAGTTAAAAAATAGGGGTAATTGTTGGAAGTAAGGGCTATTTAGAGAATTAGGGATAGGATTAAAAAAGAAGCATTGTATTGAAGTATTAAGAGTAGTAGGTGTAGTTTATGCCCAGTAGGGGTACATAAACAAATATGAAATATGATGAATTATTTGGATTGGATGTTGCAAAATCCAATCCTTCACAACAGTTAAAAAGTTGGGGTAATTGTTGGAAAGAAGGGCTATTTAGAGAATTAGGGGTAGGATTAAAAATAACGGCGGTTTTGAAGTATTAGGAGAAGTAGGGGTAGTTTAAGCATAGTAGGGGTAGATCTACAAATATGAAAGATGATGATTCATTTGGATTGGGTGCTGCAAAAACCAACCCTTCGCAGTTGTAAAAAAATAAGGGTAAATGTTGGAACTAAGGGCTATTTAGAGAATTAGGGATTTGAATAAAAGAAGGGATATTTTGAAGTATTAAGAGAAGTAGGGGTCCTAACAAAACTAATTTCGTCAAATTCTGAGTCCGCGAAAAATGGCCAATTTCCAGTCGATTAAATTCAACCGAAACTGGTCAAACGCGTTTAAGTGTGCCACGCTCACATATTGATTCAGAAAATTCTGCAAATTTGCACCTAGCAATAAATCGACATTCTGGATCCAACAAAAGTGGTTTCGTCGAAATCCGAGGTCGTTTGCAAAATGGCTATTTTTAAGGGCTATATATATATATATATATATATATATATATATATATATATATTTAAACTAAATAAATAAATATATATAACTTCCATAGCGACTATTTTCAATTTTCAACTGGCCCTAACTTTCAATTTACTTTATGAAATTTCAGTTTTTCACATTCGTTAGAAAGATATTGTTAAACAGAGTTAAATATTTCTGGGTCGTCCCCTTTCTGATTTAAAACGAATTCTATATATTCAATTAAATTTCAAAGTCGAATTTTCAAACTGTCGCGTCATTTCAGGCTCGTTATATAATTTAAAATAAATTACTCGTTTTATTTTCACTTCAAATGAATTTTTCGTCGTTATTATTTAAAATAAATTATTTTAAATATTCAAAATTCGTTAAAATAGCCAAAATAAAAATTTTTAACTGGCTTAGATTTCCGGGTCGTTACATGTTGCACGGGTGGTTGGTGATGGCCATGACGTTAGTTGTAGATGCTAAAGATTGCCATCATGTTCCGAGATGTGAGCTTTTTGTGGAGTCCAGGTATTGATGGAAGCTAAGAAGCCTCTATGGCCTGAACTTTGGCTCTGGATTTCTTTCGTTGCGAGGTGAAGGTGCTCTAAAGATGGTGGCTTCGTGGGATGTTGTAAAGATGATGCCAGTGCGGAGACTTAAGGGGATCTGATCGGGTCTTGAGATTGCCAGGTCGTTGTGACAGTCCGTAGTGGGTTGCCCCCGGCCCAGGTACCTGCTAGATTCTGATCGATGTATGAGACGAACTGGCAAGCTCAGATCGTTATTCTATGTTTCATGTGCGGTCGGTAATTGGAGTCGGACGTAACACAATTGGTTGGAGAAATGATTCTGGAAATGAACTTATTCGGACTGATCGCTCGGATACGCGCGCAAGGTGCGGACATATGGTCGAGTTGTTAGTCTCCAACCCAATTATGTCGGGATCATTATTTGATTCGGAAAATGGTGTTGACGTTCACTGGTAACTAATGCCATAGTTATCCAAATTGTTTATTGTTCCTGCGTTTTGATGCGCGTGTAGGTATGCATCGAGGGGTGTGAGTTAGCTTCCTATTGCGTTTAAGCATGAGTTTGCTGGGAAAGCGCTAAGACTTTGCGAACCCAGTGAACTGGCCCTTGGGTAATCGGTGGTTATATTGCTCCTTCTGTCCTTTGGTTTGAGCTTCTAAGCCCAATCTTCCTAGTATTGGCGGGAGGTTAGAAGTTTCCAAGACCCGAGCTTTTGGGTCTGGATCACCCTGGGGGCGAGGCGTTCGTTCTTCTTTAGAATGGTTGCCCCGAGGGATGTGGCGATGGAAATGCCAATGCGGAAGCTGGCGAGGATCCTCTTCAGGTCTTGCGATGAGTAAGTTGGTGCAAGGATAAGCGTGGGACTGCCCCCAAGCTCGAGTACTCATTAGCTGAAAAGGATGCGAGTGATGAACCCTCAGAAGTCAAATAATTTATTCTTGTGTTGGGAAGCCCCACTTGGAGCGGAGGCGACGCTCGGCTTTGCCCCCATGCTTCCTTAAGTGTCCGAGTCCCGGTTCCGGTTGGAGTTATAGCAAGGGCAATCTGGAGTAATTGGAGAACCCGTGGCTTCTGGATCCCATATCCGTATGAGCCTCTTTAGAGGAGGAGGAGTTGGTGGTTGACCGAAGCGCTCATACGACGGGCGTAGCTGATGTAAGCGTGCAAGCGATGCGAGCTGAGGTGGAGGATCAGGAAGCCCAGTTGGTGGCAAAGTAGGAAGAGCCGGAGGAGAAGACGGACAAGATGAGGCTGCCATACAAGATGCTCGGGCAAAATCTAGTCAGGATGCCCAGGAGAAATCTGCTGCCGTGGTGGCAAAGAAGTAGGGCGATGCTGAAGCGGAGAAGAAGAGGGCCCCTGAGTAGGCTAGGTAAAGGGTAACCCGTCGATGATGCCCACCAAAAGAGGGCGAGAGGACCCTTAGCAACTAGAACCGGATGCAGTTATGCGACTCCAGGCCAAGGAGCTAGCTGATCAGAAAACCGCCGAAGATATCGAGAAGTGAGTAGAGCTGGGCGCCAAGAAGGCTTAGAGATAAACCCAGGCTGCATTGGTCCTTGCTTTTTACATCGTACCTAAGCCTTTACCCTGTATTACTCTCGGGGAGGTTTGGATAATTACAAGCGGCGAGGGCGATGGCAGATGGCGCGCATCAATGCCTCATGAATCTGTTACTCCTGAGTTGAGTAAAGGAGGAGAAAACGGTTCCGGGAGGAAAGGGCTCATTACTGGTGGTGACCTGCCTGTGTCGAACCTGCATAGAAAAAAAAAGGAAAAGAAAAGGATGAGTATCATCAGTAATTGTTAAAGGAATTAAAGATACTTTAGGTTAGGTAAACCGATAGTATGTGCGAGTGTGACCCTCGCTTTTGGTCCCTAAAGGTATGGTGTGGTTTTCATGTACACCCTGTCATCAAAGAGAAGAGATGTTAGACAAGTAGTTTTCCTTAATGTGTGTGTGTTGAAATGAAATATGAATTGGTAAAGATCATGTTTTCTGTTAAATGTTCGGATGTTCTTCTTATGTTTTCGGGCGTCCCGTACTAGCATAGGCATACTTATCGTTACACTTAACAAAAAAGTAATTGTGTGTACCGCGCCCTGGGGTGATAGTCCCAAGGGGGTGTGATGGTGTACGGCACTCTGGATCGTGGTTCTAGAGGGGCGAGATAGTGCGCAGGCGTCTAGTAGATCTCCCTCAGCTCAGGAGACCCGTAGTTTGTGAAGCCTGACTAGAGCGACTGCTGTTTTTTCTTGGGTTGCCCGGGGTTTACCTCAAGAGTAGCGAAGGCGTATGACGTCGCGTTATGCGGTCCGTCCGGTGTCAGCTCTCCCGTCGTTCATCGGGTTGGGGCGAGCCTACCGGCGTCGTCGTTCGCCGGGAAAGAGAAGCCCGGATCATCAGCTCGAAAGGTCCGATCGTGGCCGTGGGCTACCCCTAAGCCTTGTGAGCTTCGGGGATGTGACGATTTAAGGTCGGCCTTGGTGCTGCGCCAAGTGCTCGACCATCACCCTAGTTCAGGGGGAGTTTGTATCGCCCTGTCTGGCTGTTGGGTGGTTGAACGATTTATCCTCGGCCTGGGCGCTGGGCCCAGGTTCGAGTTAGAGGTTATTTATACTCGGTCGCGCCACGGGCCGACGGCTCGAGTAGCGTGGCTGGCTCCTGTGCTCTGGGTGCCGGTCGTAGCCAATGTTGTTTGGCCTCGATGCCAGATCGAGGTTCGGATGGCAGCACCGGCTCCCGTGCTCGGGGTGCCGATGCGGCGATCGAATGTTTGTACGCAAGCTGCTTGTCAGGATTAATCAAACACGTCATGGACGGAGCAAACATGGAAAGGAGGCAGAAAACTGAACATCGCTCTTTTGGAAATCTCTGGTGGCAGTAGCCTTCGCAATGCCTCGAATTGAAGGAAAGCAAAACATAGTTGGAAGGCCTAAATTGATGGTATACTAAGTTATGCAGAGTAGAGGTGAGGATGTTCGTTGTTCCATGCCCTTAGGAGTTCGGCTCCGTCCACGGTTGAGGGTTTGAAAGTTCCATCGCTGAGCTTCCGTTGTACGAGTGTGAGCCTTCCTATCGAGGGGCGAGACCCGCTGGTGGAGGAAAGACCCATTGTGAGACGAGGTTGCCAATGTTAAGGTCCTCATGGCGGACTCTGGAGTTGAAGTATCGGGCTACTCATTGCTGATTAAAGCTTGATCCAGGGGACCGGTTCCCGGGTCGGGGATGTTGATCCAGTGCAGTGCGCTCGTGTATATGAATTAACCGTAATGGTTGAATATAGGTCGGACAGAGGCCATTTGGAAGGCTTACAGTTCTTGAGGCCTGATATCAACTAGATCGGTGCAACAGGTGACCCACGTGAGGCGAGTTGTGAGGCATGATGCTCATTGTTGCCATAGTCCTAATGAGCCGGGGGAATGATCTCATAGGATTAATTGTCGGTCGGAGTTTTATTTATTGGGAGTCTTTGATGAACATCGAGTGGCTCGGAGATTCCATGCAGTGCGGGTCTCTGGTGAGTGTCGAGTGGCTCGAAGGTCCCACGAAGTGGGAACCCTCGATGAGCGTCGAGTGGCTCGGGGACCCTGTGCCGTAGGAATATGTGATGAGTGTTGAGTGGCTCGGAGTTCCCATGCGGATGGGTTCCTCACTGTCGTTTTAATAGTGACGAAACATGTTTGTGTTGTATCTGCGGATGTTGTAGAACCGACAATATCCTATAGAGTCCCTTGGCGCGCTCGTCGGACGTTTAGGCTTAGGTCCTTTGCATGGTTGAGAATTGCAGGCTGCGAGATGAATTTTCCCGGGGGTGTCCCTGAAAGGAGGATGGCTATGGAAAGAAGGAAGTCAGAGGTGCTTCCCTTTATTGTTGCGACTACCGTTGATGCTACCGGCATGAGCAAGATTGTGCAGAGTGGTGGAATCAGAGTTGTTGGAGCTTTGGGCGTCATCACGAGGTAGGATGTTGAGGGTAGGAGCTTGATTCCTTTATGCAAGATTTTGGCATAGGAAGTAGTCGGCATTCATGTGGAAGATCTTCTGAACCCTTGATCGTCTTTGATCGGTCCATGCCCCAAGTTTAGAATCAGGTGGCATGCCCTTTGTAAGTTGGACGAGTGTAACTCGAGGAGTGGGTTCCTTGACTTCGACAAAGGTAGTGTTGGATTTTGCGAGATGGCCTTTGAGAGTTCACAAGTGTCTTGGTAACTATTCGAGACTAAGAGGATGTCTCTGAGTATTGCGACTTGCATCTTGGGTTGCCCGACCAGTCTTTTGGCGAGTTAGGAAGTCAGGAGAACCCGGATAGAGCAGTCTTGGATAAGGACGGGGAAGCACTTGCACTTTATGGCGTTGGCTATATGTAATAAATCCACGTGCCATTTGGGGGCATCTATCGAAGCATCGAGAGTCATGGCCTCTTTAAGTATAGGGCGAGCGTTAGCATGTCAGAGTGCTGGCGCCATTTGGGATTATGGCTAGCCGAGGTGAATGGGTTATGCCTCGTACTACTTTTACAGACGTCGTGGGCATGCCCCCACGATCCCACAGATCACAGCGGCGGCAATCGTAGGTTGGGCTCCCATCACATTATAGAGGTCGTGATCCGGTCCAGGACTTTGGAGCCTAGCGCGCCTTTTTGATGGAAAGTCTTCGGCAGTCCATGAGTCTTCGACTTTGATTGTGTGTTGTTGTGGAAGTCGGTTGAAGTGAACTTGGGCCCAGTTGGATACTAGAGGCGTAGGTGATAGGGTCGGACACATAGCAGCTCGAGTCCGCCTAGAGAAGGCTTGAGCGTCAAGGCCGGGGACGTCCGGGACGACGCGTTCAATTTTTGGTGGTGACCTGACGGATGACACCTGCGATCTCTGACCCACTTTCGGAAGCAAGCAGTTGATTTCGATTGACCATAGTGGCACTGGTTCCTCTAGTGCTTACGCCCAAGTTGTGAATATGCTGATTGAGTAGGAAGTCCTGTCAAATTCAAACTGGAGGGGCCACATCGAGCGTAATTCTGACTCATGAAACCATGGGAGTAGTACCATCCAAAGCTGCACGCTTTGGTGCTTGAGTAACATTTCCAATTGCGAAGCCTGACCAATCGAAGCGCATCGAGATGGAGAAATGTCGGGATTAGGGGTACCCCCGAGTGTAGCGGGACCGGCGTCGTTCCGAGGAGTGGTGTCGGCCAGTGGATGAGTTTGCGGGGTTGCCCCCACGTCCTGGGTCGACGGTGGAGGAGCATCGGTACTTGCCTCCGTAATGTATGCTTGGCCATAAGTGATGATGGTTCGATCACCATCTCATTTCTGCTATTGTTGCTGTCGCCATACGAATGTTGGAGGGGATGGCGATGTTCTTAATGAGGCTGAACATTCTTTCTCGACATGGGCCCTTGGCTTTGAAAGGGGAACTTTCCGATGTGGTGCGCCGCGAGTGGGCGCGGTTCTGAGCAAGCCGAAGTAGAATGACGATGCGTTGACTTTCTCGAAGTTGACGCATAAGGTTGACGCTAATCTTCAATGCCTAATGCGAAACCTGCATCCCCATTTTTCTTGTTAAGTGTGTGAATCTATGCTCGAGTCGCAGGAGCTTCGGGATCCACAAGTGGAAGGAGATCCGTTTCCAGCGGGTCCTTTGCCGCTCGGGACTGGTGAGAGGTACCAGCGTCAATTACGGCCAACAGGATGAGCGTTAGGTTTTGCTGGAATTCCGCTCAATACCGGCGAGAGTCATGATGCTCTTTGGACGTACTGCTCAAGGCGTTTCTTGCGGATAAGCTTTTCGATTACATCTTTGAATTTGTTGGAAATTGTTGGTATTGTGCCCGTACATGTCGTGATACCGATAGTACTTGCCGGTCTTCTTCTCATGATCAGTGGATTCCCTGTTGTATGGTTTCTCGTATTGAAGCACGTTGCCGATAGATTGTTTCCAAGTCTTCATTCAGCGGGGTGTAGATCTTGTATGTACGGTGAGATCTGGGCTTTTTGTGTTCCGTAGAAACCTGGACGTTGTTGCGGCCGCCTTGCCTACTGCTATGCGGTCTTAGTTTGTAGGGGCCTGCCCCCTTTTCCTTATCAAAGAGATTTACTATCTGTTTCTCTTTGACGTTGTCACTTATGGCAGCCGCATGTGGATTATTGGAAAGACCGGCTCTGGAGAATCGGTTCCACCTCGCTTCTTCTCGACATAAGTATTGCCTAGCCTTCTCATGGAAAGCATCGAGGCTTTTAGGCCGCTTCCGATCGATCCATTACCCGAATTTGGAAGTAAGGAGGACGCCTTTGGCTAATCGAAAAAATATGGTGCAAGGATCTGGATCCTCGACCTCGGCGAGTGGAACATTGAACCGGGAGAGGTAGCTTTTGAGTGACTCGGCGAGTCCTTGATATAGGTTAGACAAGGTGAGGTCATTCTTCGGAGTCGGGATGTGCACTCTGTATTACTTGACCAATTCAGTTGCTAATTGGCCGAAGTTGTCAATGGAATCAAGTGGGAGGGGAGAGAACCATAGTAGAGCGGTTCCTGATAAGAAGACTGGAAAGCACTTGCATTTGGCGATCGGTTGTGCCATCATAGGGCGGCATATGTGGCATGCTGAAGCGGCGTGGCCATTCAGCTTCATTTACCCTCCTGGTGAAGGGGTTGCGCTTAATGTGCGCTTCCCATGGATCATGCATGTTCCCTCTCCTCTCCCTCATGATCCTTCGGACCATGTCGGGAAGGTAAGTTGGATGGGGGTCCGCCATCGGGACCCATGGGGTTTGGCGAGGTTTTGGAGCCCTGTTGCGAGGGCGTCTTCTATGATGTACATCTAGATCGTCTTCCTCCATGTCCTCGACATCTAGAATCGGATCTTGGTAAGGAGCAGTTTGATGTGGATCCTGTTCTGGAGGGGCGCGGGTCGCTGGGCTAGCAGGTCCATCATCCTGATTAGCGACCGTTGGGCTGTGTCGAGGAAGAAGTTGGTTCATAGGATCTGGTCCGTCATTGATAATCAAGCGAGAGCGATTTGGTACTGGGCCCCCTTGCTATATGTGATTGTAGCACGATCGCCATTATCGTCCCCATTGCCGTTGTCGAAGGCGTTGGTACGAGTGGCGATGTTGTTAATGAGACTAACCCTCATTCTTTGAGGTGGGCACCTTGACTCAAAAGAGGAAGTTTCCGAGACAGTTGGTCGAGGTCGAACGTTGTTCTGAGCTAGTTGAAGTCGAGCAACGATGCGCTGAGTTTCCTGAAGTTGTCGCATAAGGCCGATGTTATTCCTTAATGCTTGGTTGAGCTCGACATCCGCATTCTCGTATTTTTCATTAAGTATGCGGATTTAAGCTTGTGTTCTGAGCGCTTCGGGGTCCACAGTAGGAGAGATGATTTCATTAGTGGCCGAGGTCCGCGGGAGGCGGAGTCGAGGCCGAGGTAAGGTTGAATCGGGGTCGAGGTCCGCAGGAGGCCGAGTCGAGGAATCCAAAGTAGTGGAGTAGAGGCTCGAGGCCGAGGCGAGGGACTTTCGAACCTCTTGGGGCTCGAGGGTACGAACACCATGGAGTTCGAGTTTCGAACCCCGTGGGGGTTCGAGTTTTCGAGCCTTGTAGGGTTCGAGTTTCGAACCCGGTATGGTTCGAGTTTCGAAGCCCGTAAGGTGCGAGTTTCGAACCCCGTGGGAGGCTTGAGGCCGAGGCGATAGGCTCGATGCTCGAGGTCGAGATGAGAGGTTCGGGGCTCGAGGTTGAGGTGAGAGGTCTAAGGCTCGAGGTTGTTGGGATGTCCCGGCCTCGGTTGCGGCTAAAGAGCCGATCTTTGCGTTCTTTGGTCGTTTTGCTATCGTAAGCGGACTCGACAGCAGGTTTAGTAAAGAACCTTAAGCACATCGGGGGTCAAGATGGCAAGGTGCGTCAATGGCGCAAAATTCGAGTTTTCTCAGTGAAAGCACCAAATGTTGACAACCAAAAATGTCGCAAACACCAAAGATTTCGTGTTACTAGGAATTAATAATATGGTCGCATAGACAAGACATATTATGTAACATGAAATAAAATATAAGCGGTAAATGACACAAGGAATTTATAGTGGTTCGACCTTGTTGAAGGCCTACATCCACTTTGAAGAGTTGTAGAGATTTTATTAATCGCTTGAAAGATTACAAGGTTGAGATCCTCTCATTACATATGTGGACTATAATGCAAAATAGTCATATTTGCAAGCAATAATAAAATAGAAAAATTTGCCCTTCTTCTTCCTCAAAGAGGAGATGCCGTTAAAGAAGCTATATAGAAGTCTCAAGGTCCAAGAATCTCTCCCTTTTGAAGTGTGAGGTAGTGGGGTATTTATAGGAAGTGATTAGGTAAGGGTTAGGTGGGAGTAGGTAGGAATGGGGACCATCTACAGGAAATTCGCGCCTCCCACTTTTGGCCATGGAAAATTCGTACCTGGGTGAGGTGTGAAATTTCGCACCTGCTAGGTGCGAAATTTCCCACCTCACAGGTACGTAATTTCGTACCTCTGAGGTATGAAATTTCGTACTTGCAGGTACGAAATTTCGTACCTTCCGAGGTACGAAATTTCGCACCTTCAAGGTATGAAATTTCGTACCATGGAGGTATGAAATTTAGCACTTTGGCGGGTGCGAAGGGTGCTTTGAAAAGTGATGTTGTCGAGGCTAGTTGGCTTTGTGGGCGCGGCATCTTGGAGGTGAAGGTGCGAGGTTCTTGTTGGCGTGATCTCTCCTCGGCACGAAGTGAATGAATCCATCATTTAGCTGGTGCGAAGTGAAGGAATCTGAGCTTCCGGCATGGAGAAAATCGGATGAATCGGGCGGTGCCCAAAGTTTCGACCTAACCGCTAGGTCGATCGCCGCCGCGACTGTGGGGCCGGTACGGCTCGCCTTCGGCTCGGATGTGGACGAATACCGATGGAGGTTGCGTCCAAGGGATGTGACATCCTGCTAGTGGCCAGACTCGAGTCTTCTGATACTGGCCCTCGGATGATATTGGCGACACCTCCGGGCTGTAACATCACGCGATATGTTGAGTCGAACGTGTCTTGAGTACTTTTGGTGACCGGACCAAAAGGCCAGTTAACACTCAGTGTGGCCTCCAATAGGATTTGGATGATCATTCCGGGGATTAGCACCCTCAGTATCGCTGGTCTTATCCTATACCTCATTAACTGTGGGTGGCTTAGTTAAATCTAGCATTGGATTACTTTCATAGAGTTTTTAATATTATGTTGCTTGTAGGGAAAATATTCTCATCAAAAATAACATACCTGCTTATGAAATTTTTTCCTTTAGTCTGTGCGCTTTTATCCTTTTTGATGAGTACAACGACCAATTAATGTACAAGGCCTCGATCGAAAATCTAGTTTACTGGTATTACATGGCCATAGATGTGGATTAAACAAGCATTGAACGGTTTTTAGGCTATTATAATCTGGTTTAGCGCTGTAAAGATTTTTCTAGAGGGATCATACAACTTAAATTTTTGGTTTACATTCTTTTTATTAAAAATACAACCAGTTAAATGACTCAGGCCAAAACTTTAAGGGTAGAGCAGCTTGAGCCAACAATTTTAATCTAGTTTCAACTATATGCCAGATTTTCCTTTCAGTTAAACCATTCTGCTCAAATGTGTAGGGACATGTTATTCTATAAGTAATCCCTTTACTCTAAAACAATTTACTGAGTGGTTTGAACTCAATCCCCCTATTTGACTGTAGAATTTAAACAGTGTTATTGAACTGACTTTCAACCATTTAATAAAGTTCAAAACAGAATCAGAGGTATCAGACTTGGATTTAAGTAAGTACAACCATGTGTATCTAGAGTAAGCATCAATAAAAGATATGTAATATTTGAATCCAAAGTCTGATAACAAGTGTTGGTTCCCACATATATGTGGCAATCAGATTAAGACGTATAGTGTTTTGTGTTGTAGAGTCTATGAATGGCAGTTCATGGCTTTTGTCCAATTGGAACTAGTCACAAACATAGGGTAACATGACATTATCAAAGTTAAATTTCTTTACAATATTGGCATTATGATGAACATTTTTATAGTGCCATGAATCAAAAACAGACTTCCTATCATTAACACTGTTGACTTCAGACAAATTGCAACATGATGTACTATTTGCAGTTTTCTAGATTAAACTTATATAATCCTTTCACTGCATCACCCTGCAAAAGAATGGTTTTAGTTAGTATGTCTCTAGCTAAACAGTAATTAGGGAAGAACTCAAAATACACATTATTATCTCTAATAAATTGAGATACACTATTTAAATTCTTCTTGATTTCAGGTAACCTTAGTAAGCTATGCAAGAATAATTGTCTTTTACCGCTGATACTGCCTTTACCAATATGAGATATATTTATATGCTTACCATTCTACATGCAATAGAATTGTTACCTTTGTATTCACTATTGCCAAGATTAAGATTTTCAAGATTATCTGAGAGATGGTTGGCTGCTCCAAAATCCAGATACCAGCTGCCATCGTTGATATGGTCTATTATAACATATTCACTCAAATTTCTTGATGATTCTGGTGGAATAACATCTCTTTAAGATTGATCCAGGTCGGCATTGGGGTTTGGCCCCCCTTTGGCTGTTGAATTCTGATTCACTACGTCGTTTGCACTGAATTTGTAAAAACATCTAGGTGTAGTATGTCCAATGTTCTCACAAATTTGGCACTTTGGTTTGTTGTTGTTGTTCCATCTGCCTCTGCCTCTACCCTAGTTTGTTGGCTATCTCTCTGAAACGTTTGATCATTTTTTTTGTTCTAGTTCTAGTTCTTATTCTTGTTACTACTAGCAGCATAGTTAACATTAAAATCACTTTCTTTACCATTTTACATTCAAGTTTGGTTTCATTAGGTAGAAGAATTAAATGAACGTCATCCATTGACGAAAATTCCTTTTGTGAGGCAATTAAGGCCTCTACAGGCTAATATTATTCACTTAAGTGATTTAAAATGGCAAGCACCTTCTCAGATTCAGGTAGTTTATGCCCTGCAGCATCTAACATGTCACAAATTGATTTAATCTTGCTTAGGTATTCCCTCATAGTGATGTTTTCTTTCTTGATCTTCTGAAGTTGCCTTTTGTAAAACATCATTTTGGCATTAGATTGACTATTGAAGGATTTTCTACGGTCTGCCCTATATCATTGGCTTTCTTAAACCATATAACATGAGGTAGTAATATTTCACTAATGGAACTGTCTTACACCCTGGGCCTAAGGTAGTAATTTTTTCTCCAATGGAAGATAAAAGCCAGGCACTGTCTTGCCTATGAAACTTGTTGTATTCTTCATTAGGAACAATGTTGTTGGCTTGATCTGTAACGAACTTAGGTGGAACAATATGGGTTCCCATGATGAATCATTCGATACCGTACCCTTGTATTTCAGTTTCTACTTGTAGTTTCCATAATAGGTTGTTATTATCATCAAGTTGCATTGTCATCAATTGTGCCTGAGGGCTGATTACTATCTTTATCAAATTGTCTGCAGCAGTGCTCACGTTTTTTCAACCAACAAATGGATTTGAAGTAGCTGATGTTGCATTGTTAGCCATGATGACAAGCTACAAGATAACCAAAAAAAACCTAAGGGGAATGATATCAAGAAGATGATATAGATATGATAAGAGGACTATCAGGAAATTTCTAATGAAACCAGATGATCCAATATGATGCTAAGGTCTAATTGGGTAATTGGAAGGTAATTGAATGTGTCTTTGGCCTTACTTTTCTTGAGTCTTTCTTTATGTTTATTTCAGAATCGAGACAAGGCAGTTACTAGTTTGACTGATACAGCCACCTTTTATATGAGCAAAGCACTGAAAATGTTTCCGTGTGTAAGGATTGGCGAGGCACAAATGAACAGTGCTGTTATCTTCTCCGATCATGAAAACTAACTAAGGAGGATAAATCTCTCACACACTTGAGTGACAGTGGCGGTGAAAAGATGATCTAAGGATCTACAGAACGTATAACCATTAGGAAAAAGGATTTGCTTTGCTACCAAACTAGAAATTGTGTAATTTGAAATTTGATGTAAGGAAATGTAGAGAACAAAGAAACAAAGAATGAAAATGATGCACGACTGTATTATGGAATGAATGATCAAAATGAACAGTAATGGGTATATATACAGTAATAGGCTGAAGACGTTCAAGCGCAAATCCCACTATGTAACAAATGAAATAAAGCGAACAAATATCGACAGCATTCCTCATTCCCTCTGTATTAACATATTGTTTTTATTACCGCTAATCTGAAATAATGCAATTTCTAGATATCAACATATGGATTCTCTTATTTTATAATAAATTTATTGTACATCTTATATTGTAGCCATTCTAGGAACGACAAATCTTAGATTCTCCAAATCTTATCTTCGATGTACAACACGGTTACAACTGTCTTTCCGTGTGCTACTTTTCTTAAAAAGAGAGTTTTCCAATAGATCTAGGTATACGTAATATATAATAAATTTATATTCTAAAAATACAAATATGTTCACTTACTATTTATTTAGGAATCCAAAACATAAGCTTTGATACCAAATGTAATAATCAAAATTCCAGCGGGTCTAGATTTCTCGTAAAACCCAAATCCTAGTCCGACGAAACCTAAGTTGGTTGTCTGGTATCCCATAGAAAGGGAAAGATAATATCAGAGCTCAAATACACATCTCACAAAAAAACAAAACAAAATATGATAAAAACTAAATACTTACCATAATAATGAAACTGATTAAGCAAGTGTCTCTAAGATGGAAAATCTCTATCATATGTCTAACCTATAGGTTTGTTTTGAGCAGGATGTCAGAAACAATTTCTAATAAGTGACAAATTACTCTTCTTAAGAATAACACTGCATGTACAGTTCAATCTTTGGAAGCTACAAGGGATTATAACACTCTTGCCTTTGTGCTTAAATCATACCCATCTACTCCCTAAAAGACCAAACCTAATATATATATATAGAGAGAGAGAGAGTGTGTTATACTCCCTATATATCATGGTACTACCCATAGCACCTTCCTCGATAGGTCTCCATCATCTCTCCACGAAAGTGTGCTACTGCAACATATGTAACGCACTGTTGCGTTAGGCCAACAATTCAGATGTTCCGTCATTTACCAAGAAAACATGAAACAGTGTCCTTGTTGATCTCACTGATGCTCGAACATCCACTAAGTACCACTTGAATCATACATTTAGGATATAATGTAATCGTTCTACCTATGCTTTGAATCCCTTCGATAAGTGGATCAACTGGGGCTCACAATGGAACTCAGTATAGAATTTTCTACGATCTGCAGAAGGCACTACTAGGGCCAATAGATGTTAAACTAGGTCTGTCTCTTTCTAGTGTGCTTAAGCTCCCATAGCTACCCTCTACTAGTGGAAGATTATCTAATGGGTTAAGGCCATGCCCTAAAAAAAACTAAGCAAACAATCGGTGTTGTCATCTTATATAGTATCCGATAGTGAAAGACCATTATCCTCTGGTTTAACCCACAACCTCTCGTATTTCTATTGGCCAACAATGATAGGCAACTGACAGTTACTATCCTTTTGTTTCTTGACCATGAAGTTAGCTCCCAGGCGACCACCATATCTTAAAGTCACCATAAGCCTTCTGACTGCCCTTGATATGAATGCAATCAAGACATGTTATCTTGATGGAAACTACAGATATGCCTCAAATGGATCGCCTAATTGTGCCTACATCAAAGGCACGTCCTAAGTGTATTCTCATTTTGAAGACTATGTCTTCTTTCTTCAATGTGGCTGCTCCTGATCTTCTTAAGCTCTTCAGTCCTCGACAGAGTGGGAATGCTGTTGTAAACAGGCCTCATGAGATCAACATGCTCTGATGAATCTATTGTGGACCGCATCGTTAGGCATTCTTTTAGATTCGCTTTGGACTATCCCAAATGCATCGCGCATTTAATTTCTCTTGTCTTATCTTTTTTAATATACTCTTACTCTTTTATTAAGATATTATTCTCATTTTTTTTGCTTACATTTTATGATCCTAATTTGAAGTTCTGTATTATTTTTTCTTAAGTCTTTCATCATAATAATCTTTTTTCTTCGTATTATTTGTATTAAAATGGTAGATCTTAATAATACAGTTTTTTTCTCTTTTCTTGAATGTCTAGTGTCTAACTTGATTTCTTACATTTTCTTTTCATAAAATGTTTTAGTGATATTATTCTTTTACTTACCATCTTTGTATTTGTTTTTAGGAAGTAGTATTTATTTCATTTGGTTGATTACTGAATATGTACTAAGATTTTTTTTACATAAGTTAATATAAAACAATTCTATAAGCAGGAAATCCATAATTGAAAGGTATTTATTTATTTATTTATTTTGAACTATTAGATATTACAAAATGCAACTAAATACTTATTTTGCATTAATCTGTCTTTTTTTACTTTTATTCTTGTAACTACATTGCTGCCTTTCTTAAAAATCATACTATGGAAATATATCCTTTTTCTTTAACTAAACAAATATAGTAAATTCTAACTTCCAATTTAATTGATATGCCTTAATTCTCGTTACTAATTCATTTCCCAAATTATGACATAATTGTATAAATTTTCAACACTTAGGCTTATGCCTTTTCTGCAATTCTTTTGTCTCAATAATACTTATATTTGTTCAAGTTCAATTCCAAACAAATAACTTCAACATATAGGTATATATTTCCCAAGATTTACAGTTTAAATACAAATCTACTATAAATAATTCTAATTGAACTATGTCAAAATTAGATTATACTATTGTAAATAATCCGGATTAAACTATATTTAATTACAACAAGAATTCAATAATGCTATAACCAATATTCAAAAGATATGATTTAAATCCACTCATCCATAGTCTTAAGGTTATCTCAGTGGCTGATGCATATCTCATCTCCTTAGTTGATTACAAATATTTCCCTTTAGTTTCGTCTTAGAAGAGGGAATCCAGAGTGGGGAAAGATTGTGTTGTAAGGGAAGTGATAAGCCAAGAGCTCTATTTATAGTGTGACCTAAGGGTCTCAGACCGTTGGATTTTAAAAACTAATCTTATCCAAACATGTCTTTTAGCCAATCAAAGTATCCAGATTATTTAATCAACCAACTGGAAGAATCCACATTAGTTAAAATATAATAAAACTCGTCATGCTCTCGTATTTGGGAAAAATTGCGCCAAGGTAAAAAGGCGGGTCAACCTAGCCGTTATTATTATATTTTCTTTATTTTTATTAATTCTTGTTTCTGCGAAAGCTTCTTTGTTTTAACTCCAATTTCTGCAAACTATAATGTAAATTGATCAAAAAATCACCATTAACACAATGGTGCAACTCCCTTTGCTAAGTTCTGAAAATTTTACAAAATTTATTTTGTTAGATTAACTATTAAAAATGAGGGTATTGTATTATATCTATCATACTTGAAATTTCTAGGCTCTTCTCGAGCATCAGCCATACTCGATAATCTATAACTTTTCAAGGCTCTTACGATGCATCAGCAATACATGATGATCCAATGAATTAAAGAGTTTTACAACTGATGAGCAAAATCCATACCCATCAAGTAGTTAAAATTGTTTGAAATCAGGTTCTACATCTGATGAGCATCAACCATACCTTTTTTTAGCATAACGGTTGTGTAGAGTAGATCTACACACCCGGTTCATATATATTATACAGATAATAGGATAATATAACTCGGTCAACAGGCCTGACCGATGGAACAAATAGTAGTAGATATGCATGCATGCATGCACAGGAGTTCAGTGCGCATAGCATCATTAGAGTTATCTAATTACAAATTTCACACCTATCACACATGCCAAGCAATCTTATTAAAACAATAAAACACAGAATGCATGTCTGACAAGCATCATCCATAGACATCTAAAAGCCTAATTAGAGTGGACAATAAAACTTTATTGAAAAAAACTAATAGGTTTATCACCATTTGGAGCTTGCTAAGGGATCTCGCTTCACGTATAGGAGTAAACAGTTTATCCCTTTTATTATGACTTGATTGAAAAACATAAGTGTAACACCCCGCCAATTCTATAACTGTGAAATTAACAAATTAAAGCATAATCAATTTGAAATCAAAGAGCTAAGGGAAACGGGTTACGCCATTGCGTTCGTCTCGGAAAAATACGCGAAATAGAGTCCGAGTTTTCGAAAAAAGGAGTCCGTATGAAGAAGATATGGCCTTCGGAAGTTTTTAAATTAAGTTTAAAATTCAAACAGAATAAAATAAGCTCAGAAAAACAAAGTGGGGCCCAATGGGCCAGGGCGGGAAAAGGCCCGCCTGACGCACCCAGGTCGACTGGGCTAAGACCAGGTCGCGAGGCCTGTCGACAGGGGTGTCGACCTGGTCCAGAGCCAGGTCGAACCCAGTCCAACCTGGCTGGCCTATTCTATGTTGGTCGATTTTCTGTGGTCTGCTTTGTCATTAGGGCTAGGTGGCAGGCTCTAATTGGTCTCTCCTTAGGATGAATGGCTACGATCAATCCAAGCAACATCAATGGCCATAATCAGTTCATTACCCTATAAAAACAACCCTAGACTCTACCTAGGTTTCTTACACAATTCTCTAGCCTCCATTGCTCTCTTCTTCTAATTAAAAATAAAAATGGCGTCTCTGCTCTGCTGGAATTAAAACTAGAAGATAATCAACATCAGCCTAAGCAACTCAATTCAAACTAGAGATTAAAGTTTCTGCAAAGATTCTACAACAAGTTAAAGTTCTTTCTTTAATCCAATCAAGGCAAGTACAGTTATTTTCCGCTATAAACGTTAATTATAATTTTTGGTATGTTTTTAATTCTGAATCTGAGATTGTATATATATTCTCTTCTGTCAGATTTGTTTTTCTGTGACTGTTCTGTATCCCTTTTCTTCTTTTCTGTTTTTATAGCCAGGCTACCACGAGCCTGTGCCTAATCTCATAAGAGATAAACGTATGAACGCAAAGTTTGGGATAAACAATGAATGATGCGAATTGAATGTATGACTTTAGGTCTGAGGGATAAAATATATTGGACATATGCATAAATTTGACTATGAACATATAATTTATGCATGTTGTATGCATAGTTATTTTGTAATTTAGAACTGTAATTAATGAGCATATAAACTAGATTTGGATCTATGCATATTCCATGATAGAAGAAAAGAGGAACCATTGTAAGATTACATATGATTTGAGACTTTGGACAAAATGCATATAAAAGGCAAGATCTGATTTTTAGAAGATATGATTTAAAGAGTTATATTACTGGGTATAGTTTGCATAATGATTCATGACTCAAAAAGAAGAAGATATGGAAACTTAGGATTTACATTAATTAGGATATCTTTTATTGTGATTACACCTAAATAGGGATTCTTGGATATACGGCATGCGTGGAAATTAATGGTTATATTTGGTATGATTTATATGTAAATCTGTTGTAAAATGCTAGTTTAACAAAAATTGGAATATATGTTATATTATGTCCATATTCTGTGCTATGTAACTTTATGCAAACATGGAATATATATTCATATTGTGAATCATGACAATTATGTAGGCATATGGATTTAGGCCTAATTTATGATTAGGCAAGGCATGTAAATAGAACCTTTGGAAGTATTAAATTTGCTAAATATGCTAATTTGCCAAGTTGTCTAAACTGCTAGTTTTGTTATATTGCCTAGACTGCTAATTAGATTGAAATGCCAAATCTGTTAAATTTGTCTGTTGAGATGCCTAATCTGTTATATGCCAAAATCTGCTAAGTTGCTAAATCTGTTAAATCCGTTAAGTCGTATAAAATCTGTTATCTGCTATGTTGATATAATCATCCCGTTATTGATATAATCTGAATTGGCATATATATTGGGTGTGCGCATAAACGGTAAATTATTAATTAATTGGCCGCAAAGATAAACATGGCTAACTCGAGGTTAGAATGAGTTTTCGGCGTAAATCTGCCCGGAACTGCCCGGCACATCCAGTGGCCGCAAACAATAGGTTCTAATGTGAGAAGTTAGTCATAACATGTGTAAGACACGAGGTTAGGTCTGGCTTGTGGCAGAAGTCTGCCCGGAACCGCCCGGCATATCCGGCGGCCACAAGCTACCGACCTATTGTGAGAGGTCTGTGCATTAATAATTAATTAATGCAAATCTAAGATAAGAATAACGTCTAAAACGTATTGGGAAAAAATAGGGTTAAACCAAAGGGATTAATAGATGTAGTAAAACACGTCCATGAATCCGTAGGCCCAATACAAAGTTAGACAAATCTGAAAAGTCTGTACATCTGACCCGTTAGTCTGAAAACTTGTTAAATTAATTTGTGAATTAGTGAATCTTAATTCTGTATGTCTGAACTTGTAAACAAGTTAATCTGAATTCTGTTAGTCTGGGGACACAAGGTTAGGAGGGGAATTACTTGTGTCGTCTGTTGTTTGGGACCCATATTAGTCAGTAACCCTTTCTGGTATCAAAACTTTGACCCAACAGTAAGTAGGGTCCGGGCACGCTTACTGAACTAATTATAATTGGTTCATTCTGATAATGGCGAGGGGTGTTGATGGTGCGTTCCAACCGGGTCATGTGCGTGCATGGATCCCGGTCTGCCTCTGAGGATGTAAGACGCCGTGACATCTGTAAATAGGTCTGTGCCAATTGGTTGTCACTTTAGGGAGTGATACACCCTACTGTGGGGCCGACACAGGATATTTATGTATTAGGGAGCCGATTGCTTGGGGTAGGGTTTTAGGGTACGCTTAGTTCTGTCTGTTTCTGTTGGTACCGTCTGTTTCTGTTGGGTGGTAACACCTGTCTGTTTCTGTGTGGTACCGTCTGTTCGGGTGGTAAAGGCCCATTACTAGTGTACACCTAATTCCACATTCTGTCTCCATAGGGATAAATCCGTTTCTGCTTCTGTCTGTTTCTGATCGGGTAGTAAAGGCCCATTATTAGCATTCTGTTTCTGTTAAAGTATTCTGTACCCGTTCCTGCTTCAATTTAGACATTAGGGTGACACCTAATTCTGCTATACTAGTATTAGTGTAGAGAAGTGTAAAACAATAGTTTATATCATTCTGTTTTTCTGTTATTTCTGCTACACCTGTTATAGTTATCTCACATCCAGTTTTATGATCATATCATATTATTATTATCTGTTCATATGCTGAAATTCACTGGACTTGCCAGACTTTTTGTCTGACCCTTGTTGTTTTCGCCTCCTTTCTTCCGTTTCCCCCCCCCTCCAGGTTATCCAAGGAGGGAAATACTTTAGCTTGATCCGGATTTCTCTTTGCTTGAAGTGCTTAAAGTATGGCTTGGCTCTGTATAGCTTCCGTTCCATGGGGATTATGATTTTATACTATGCATTTTGAAGGCTTTTGTACAAGACTGATATATTGTACTTGAATTCTGAAATTGAAAGGATATAACCATATAAATTTCTGTTTTCCGCTGTAATAAAGTTAAAAATTTTCAAGTACTGTTTTATCTGTCTTGTAAGTTTCTGTTCTGTTTACTAAAATGCTCCACCAAAGTTAAGGCATTCCCTTTGTGAGTGACCTTAACGGAGGTGGGGTGTTACACTTGGTATCAGAGCTGAAGGTTACCAGATTGGGTAAAGTTTTTGAAAACTGTTTTCAAAAAGGTTTTGAAAGGAAGTATTTTCAAAAATAAAGCTTATTTTGAAAAACATGATCCCCAAGAGCCATATATCTTTCTTTCAGTCCTTTTTGTATTGAACCTTTCCTTTTTCGTTCCAGCATGTCTGAAGCATCTGAGATACCAGAGGGTGTTCATGTACCCGGTTGGTTTCGTCAATATCTTGAGGCTAGGACCGCCGCTGCAGGTCCAGCAAATGATCCCCCTCCTCCACCCCCTCCTCGTGCAATTGCTTTCTCAAAGATCTGTAGAGATTTTAGGGCCATGGGTGGGAAGGATTTCAAAGGAACTGAATCATTCGTAGAAGCAAGGAATTGGCTCAAAGAAACTGAGGATCTATTCGTTATCTTCGAGGTGGACGATAGGCAGAAGGTACAGTTGGCAGTATGGCTGCTCAAAGACGAACCTTCCTACTGGTGGGAAGTCACTAATGCCGAGAGGCCGGTTGAGACATGGATTGATTTTAGAACAAGGTTTGAGACAAAATTCCTCTCACAAGCTGAACGAAGTTTACAATTGGAAAAGTTCTTGTCTCTTAAGCAAGGAAGTATGACGGTCAAGGAATACGTCAACCAGTTCAACCAACTAGCAAGATTCGGATTGGATTTAGTCAACACTCAGCATAAAAAGGCTCTCCGCTTTGTTAAAGGATTGAATGAGCCACTGCACAGCCTAGCCATGACCCATGTACCCATGGGAGCAACTTACGAGAAATTGGTGGATATGGCACTACTGCACGAGGAAGACAAGGGCCCGTCAGAGACAAAGAAGGAAGAACCACAGAATAAGAAAGCGGGGCCCAAAAAGGAAACACAAAAGAAGGATGAGAAGCCTGAAGATAAGAAGGGGAAAAAGTGCTTTACTTGTGGGAGCTCAACTCATCTGAACAAGGATTGCAGAAAAAGGAAGGGCGCTTGCTTCAACTGTGGGGAGATGGGACACTTCACTAGGGACTGCCCGAAGAGACGAGGACAAGGAAGGCAGGCGAACACTCTCGAGGCTAGTGGCTAGGATAGAAATAGGAAAAATTTTATAGTAGGTTTAATTTCTTTATCTGATTATGGAGTTAAGACTTTTTCTGATTCTGGTATTTTGATTTTGTAATTGATACTCTGCACTTTAATGCTAGTATTGTTTCTGAATTCCGCTGTAGAATCAGACCCATAAGGGTTATGGATCATCTGTTTGAGATTGGGTTTTGAGGGATATCTGTGTTAGGCGTCAAGTATGACGCATACATTCTGAGTTTTCATAGGGTATGATTTTATCATGCTTAGCTTCCTAAGAATCATTAGGGAACCTGATCTGTATCAGTAGTTTGTAAATATCTGAATAATTCTGATTTCCAGTTTTGGCATTGTCTAAAGAAGGTAATCCTCTGAGTGTCAGTCTGATATTGATTTCGGTCTTTGGGGTTGATACTTAGGGGAATTATTTTCTCAACCAATGTCTAATGGGAGCCAAGTCTTCGTTCTATCTGTACTCGTTTCCATCATTCGACTGTATCCTATCGATCGAATATTTGAACTTTAGGTAGAAACTAATGGGTGTAAACATGTGTTTGAGACATGTTATGTTTGATGGTTGCAAGTGGATGCAAGTGGTTGCTAGTGGTTGCTCGTGGATGCATATACACACACTAGGCACTAGATCGGCTCGAAAGCACTCTCATACTGCGTATGGATGTGTGAGCATTTTTAAATTTTTATGGATGTAAAATGGTTGAATTAGCATATGGATGTTGCATATGAATGAGCAGTTGTGCACTCATATAGAAATGATATGTATCAAATAGGAAAATTTGCATACATATTGGACTCATGGCACTAACATGATTTGCATTAAGGAGGTCGACTGAATCAGTAGACCGCCTGATTTTGCATTAGATAAGTTCATGTACACACACACTTCGCATATGAGCATGAAGCATTAGAAGTCTTTTAAGGACACTGGATGCTCGTGTTTGATGGATGAGTAGATGGATGATTGGATGTTAGGATATACATTCCTCCTAACTTGAAGATTTCGGGGACGAAATCCTTTTAAGTGGGGGAGAATGTAACACCCCGCGAATTCTATAACTGTGAAATTAACAAATTAAAGCATAATCAATTTGAAATCAAAGAACTAAGGGAAACGGGATACGCCATTGCGTTCGTCTCGGAAAAATACGCGAAATAGAGTCCGAGTTTTCGAAAAACGGAGTCCGTATGAAGAAGATATGGCCTTCGGAAGTTTTTAAATTAAGTTTAAAATTCAAACAGAATAAAATAAGCTCAGAAAAACAAAGTGGGGCCCAATGGTCCAGGGCGGGAAAAGGCCCGCCTGACGCACCCAGGTCGACTGGGCTGTCGACCTGGTCTAACCAGGTCGACAGGCCTGTCGACAGGGGTGTCGACAGGGGTGTCGACCTGGTCCAGAGCCAGGTCGAACCCAGTCCAACCTGGCTGGCCTATTCTATGTTGGTCGATTTTCTGTGGTCTGCTTTGTCATTAGGGCTAGGTGGCAGGCTCTAATTGGTCTCTCCTAAGGATGAATGGCTACGATCAATCCAAGCAACATCAATGGCCCTAATCAGTTCATTACCCCTATAAAAACAACCCTAGACTCTACCTAGGTTTCTTACACAATTCTCTAGCCTCCATTGCTCTCTTCTTCTAATTAAAAATAAAAATGGCGTCTCTGCTCTGCTGGAATTAAAACTAGAAGATAATCAACATCAGCCTAAGCAACTCAATTCAAACTAGAGATTAAAGTTTCTGCAAAGATTCTACAACAAGTTAAAGTTCTTTCTTTAATCCAATCAAGGCAAGTACAGTTATTTTCCGCTATAAATGTTAATTATAATTTTTGATATGTTTTTAATTCTGAATCTGAGATTGTATATATATTCTCTTCTGTCAGATTTGTTTTTCTGTGACTGTTCTGTATCCCTTTTCTTCTTTTCTGTTTTTATAGCCAGGCTACCACGAGCCTGTGCCTAATCTCATAAGAGATAAATGTATGAACGCAAAGTTTGGGATAAACAATGAATGATGCGAATTGAATGTATGACTTTAGGCTTGAGGCATAAAATATATTGGACATATGCATAAATTTGACTATGAACATATAATTTATGCATGTTGTATGCATAGTTATGTTGTAATTTAGAACTGTAATTAATGAGCATATAAACTAGATTTGGATCTATGCATATTCCATGATAGAAGAAAAGAGGAACCATTGTATGATTACATATGATTTGAGACTTTGGACAAAATGCATATAAAAGGCAAGATCTGATTTTTAGAAGATATGATTTAAAGATTTATATTATTGGGTATAGTTTGCATAATGATTCATGACTCAAAAAGAAGAAGATATGGAAACTTAGGATTTACATTAATTAGGATATCTTTTATTGTGATTACACCTAAATAGGGATTCTTGGATATACGGCATGCGTGGAAATTAATGGTCATATTTGGTATGATTTATATGTAAATCTGCTGTAAAATGCTAGTTTAACAAAAATTGGAATATATGTTATATTATGTCCATATTCTGTGCTATGTAACTTTATGCAAACATGGAATATATATTCATATTGTGAATCATGACAATTATGTAGGCATATGGATTTAGGCCTAATTTATGATTAGGCAAGGCATGTAAATAGAACCTTTGGAAGTATTAAATTTGCTAAATATGCTAATTTGCCAAGTTGTCTAAACTGCTAGTTTTGTTATATTGCCTAGACTGCTAATTAGATTGAAATGCCAAATCTGTTAAATTTGTCTGTTGAGATGCCTAATCTGTTATATGCCAAAATCTGCTAAGTTGCTAAATCTGTTAAATCCGTTAAGTCATATAAAATCTGTTATCTGCTATGTTGATATAATCATCCTGTTATTGATATAATCTGAATTGGCATATATATTGGGCGTGCGCATAAACGGTAAATTATTAATTAATTGGCCGCAAAGATAAACATGGCTAACTCGAGGTTAGAATGAGTTTGCGGCGTAAATCTGCCCGGAACCGCCCGGCACATCCAGTGGCCGCAAACAATAGGTTCTAATGTGAGAAGTTAGTCATAACATGCGTAAGACACGAGGTTAGGTCTGGCTTGTGGCAGAAGTCTGCCCGGAACCGCCCGGCATATCCAGCGGCCACAAGCTACCGACCTAATGTGAGAGGTCTGTGCATTAATAATTAATTAATGCAAATCTAAGATAAGAATGACGTCTAAAACGTATTGGGAAAAAATATGGTTAAACCAAAGGGATTAATAGATGTAGTAAAACCCGTCCATGAATCCGTAGGCCCAATACAAAGTTAGACAAATCTGAAAAGTCTGTACATCTGACCCATTAGTCTGAAAACTTGTTAACTTAATTTGTGAATTAGTGAATCTTAATTCTGTATGTCTGAACTTGTAAACAAGTTAATCTGAATTCTATTAGTCTGGGGACACAAGGTTAGGAGGGGAATTACTTGTGTCGTCTGCTGTTTGGGACCCATATTAGTCAGTAACCCTTTCTGGTATCAAAACTTTGACCCAACAGTAAGTAGGGTCCGGGCACGCTTACTGAACTAATTATAAGTGGTTCATTCTGATAATGGCGAGGGGTGTTGATGGTGCGTTCCAACCGGGTCATGTGCGTGCATGGATCCCGGTCTGCCTCTGAGGATGTAAGACGCCGTGACATCTGTAAATAGGTCTGTGCCAATTGGTTGTCACTTTAGGGAGTGATACACCCTACTGTGGGGCCGACACAGGATATTTATGTATTAGGGAGCCGATCGCTTGGGGTAGGGTTTTAGGGTACGCTTAGTTCTGTCTGTTTCTGTTGGTACCGTCTGTTTCTGTTGGGTGGTAACACCTGTCTGTTTCTGTGTGGTACCGTCTGTTCGGGTGGTAAAGGCCCATTACTAGTGTACACCTAATTCCACATTCTGTCTCCATAGGGATAAATCTGTTTCTGCTTCTGTCTGTTTCTGATCGGGTAGTAAAGGCCCATTATTAGCATTCTGTTTCTGTTAAAGTATTCTGTACCCGTTCCTGCTTCAATTTAGACATTAGGGTGACACCTAATTCTGCTATACTAGTATTAGTGTAGAGAAGTGTAAAACAATAGTTTATATCATTCTATTTTTCTGTTATTTCTGCTACACCTGTTATAGTTATCTCACATCCAGTTTTATGATCATATCATATTATTATTATCTGTTCATATGCTGAAATTCACTGGACTTGCCAGACTTTTTGTCTGACCCTTGTTGTTTTCGCCTCCTTTCTTCCGTTTTCCCCCCAAGGTTATCCAAGGAGGGAAATACTTTAGCTTGATCCGGATTTCTCTTTGCTTGAAGTGCTTAAAGTATGGCTTGGCTCTGTATAGCTTCCGTTCCATGGGGATTATGATTTTAAACTATGCATTTTGAAGGCTTTTGTACAAGACTGATATATTGTACTTGAATTCTGAAATTGAAAGGATATAACCATATAAATTTCTGTTTTCCGCTGTAATAAAGTTAAAAAATTTCAAGTACTGTTTTATCTGTCTTGTAAGTTTCTGTTCTGTTTACTAAAATGCTCCACCAAAGTTAAGGCATTCCCTTTGTGAGTGACCTTAACGGAGGTGGGGTGTTACAATAAGAGAAGAAATTGGTGGTTCATCATCGTCCAAGAGCATGTCAAAGGATCTCGCTGGTTGCCGTACATAGGTAAAAAGTATTTAGCCACGATTATTTTTTGATTCCCACTTGTCAATCGGTGACAAGGCCACAACGAGATTTTGTCTTGTCTGTATTCCTTGCAACCAAAGGTTCTTCATGTTCCACGGGCGCGGTTTGATTTTAGATGTACTAAAGCATTTGTCCATTTCTCGGGGGTGGACATAAACCACACTGCAATATGGAAACTGCCCACATTGGACGGTAAAATGGTATGCAAAACCGAAATAAAATCATCGCTGTAAAGAAAATACCCTGGCTGAACCCATATAATGACACGGTTCAGTTGGGGTTTGAGTTGTTGACCTAACCATATTAAACCTAACTGATACTCTCACTAATAATTTTACTATAAAAATAAAATTATTTCCTATATAATTATTTTTATCTTAACGATATGTATTCTATTTTATGATATGTTGTTGTTATATTAATAGTAATCATTATCACAAAGAAATTTTGTATAGTTTTAGTATAATAATTTTCACATCATTTTTTGGATAATGCTAATTGTACTCTTATTTGTGTTACCCTATTTAATGTTTATGCATTAATTAATGCCGATGTTTGGTTAATGTACTAAAACAGTTATACTTTTTACTAAATATGATAGTGAAGTATTCATATAGTTATAAACTAACCTTCCAATTCAGGATAACACTACGTGTTTTATCCTTTAAGTCATAACATCACAAAATTGATTTTTGATAAAAGTAATTATCTTATTTCATATTCAATATGGGCCCAAGTTAGATCGAACCTAAACGGATCATATTACAATAAAATCAAATCGAAATCGGATAATTTGAATGATTTGTATAATGATTGCATTTTTAATGAACCATTTGATGCGGTATAGAAGCACTTGAACTCCAAGCTGCACCAGACTGAACCATGCCTTACCTTACCTTTTATTACTTGCTCGTTGATATGGTCCTATTAGTATTTCAATTTATTTTGTTTCATGCCCAGCTATTTTCTGAAACAAGGAGAATTTTCTAGAAGTTATGCATTATTTGATAGACTCTGGTCCAGTTTGCCTCGTCGGAAGTTGGTCTTTTATGTTTATGAAGATTTGTTATGGACTCGCATTTAGTTTTGTACATAAGTCGTTTTTCTCTCTTTTTGATTTGGTTTTTGAGGCCTATATTGCCTTCAGTCTTGTGCTTTCCTTTAGTCTTTCCATATTTGGACGGTCCTCTATCTTTGGCGTTATTAATTTCAAGAGCCTTTCCATTTTCTCTTGCGTAATTCTACTTAGAAACCTATCGGTCTAATTGTGCAATTCCTTGAGATCCCACAGGGATCTCTTTCCAGTGATATCTTGAACTCAGAGTTGTTCAAGATGCCAGAAACTCCAACCATCAGAACAATCGATGGATCTAGTCAATCCATTTAAGCCACCACAATATTGAATCTTTCATGAAATTTGTGTAGATTATTATAGTCCCATGAATTGATTGTTGGCAAAGTCGTTACATTTTTTGACCTAGTGATATAGACCCAAAATTATTTACTAAAATTTTCAATCAAACTTCTCCAACTTCTAATCGAATTAGATTCTTACTACCATAACCATATAGTAGTTATGTTTGAGAGAAAGAAAGGGAGGCACTTGGCCATGACATGGTTAGATGCTCCCAAGTACTTTCAAGTGGTGAATATATCGCATAACATCGGCGGTAGGATCCTCCCTACCATTACAAGGATCTAAGACCGGCAGCTAGACATCTGATGGATTCCAGGAGTTCCTGATGTTTGGAGTGAATGGGCTTCGATTCCTATCCAAATTTGAGTGAGATAGTTCAACTCTCGAAAATCCTCCTAAGCATATACATTATTTGATTGTAGTTTAGTAGTTTACGCAAATCTTCGGGTCCTACACTCGCAACTCGAGTGTTCTGAGCGTTTGTTCAAGCCTGAGCGTGGCTCATTTCCAAGTTTGTCTCTTAAATTCGAATTCACAAAAGGATTGAATGCCAAGAGGGAATAATTGGGGGTTTCCTATAAATAAATGGGAATGGTACAGATCCCTATGTGAAGTTCAGTATCGAATTCTTTGGTGATGGGGGTAATTTCCCTAGTTTCAATCTAAGTCGCCGATTGATGCTGGGTCCAGCTCCAATAATAGGATTTTAGCTTTCAAGTCTTCGTAATTATCCGACTTGATTAGGAACTTTGTCAGAATTTCCTCTTGTCGCTTTAGCAATCTCTCCTAGTGGTTGCGGTGGTTTGTAGGTTATTCACCACCTCGTCTATGTCCTCCTTGGTCAAGTATAAGGAAGTATTTCCCACTATAGAAGCCTCCTGACCCCTACCTTGAGTAGTTGCTCCTTTTGGTAGTTCGGCCATGGCTTTTTTTCTTTACCATTGTTTCCTTAGCAGACAGGATTCCTTTAGTTCAAGTGTTATCCCTATCATGTAAGCTAAAATTTTGAAAATGAACTATAGTCCACCAAGTGAAACACCCAATTCGTATGCAATTCGTAGAATGAGTCACAAAGCCCATTTATAGCTGCAGAGGAGCACGGATCAACCATGAAATAAAGAGGAAAAATAGAATGTGTGGTTTCACTGTGTTGAAAATGGATTAGATTGGATCCTTGCAATATGCAGGGACTGGTATTGATCCCTATGTGTAGATCGACCCGGATTTGATGATATGATCTTTGTAAACTTAAAATACCACATGACATGTACTGATCACTCCGGTGTCCCATTGCCCACGCTTGATCAAGTGAGCCAATCCTTGAAAGTTAATGCACTACCCTATCCCTTGAGTCTTGTATGATCTGACGCTAAGTTCAATTACCAATCCACTTCAGATCCATGATTTAATGGAGATGCAACATGACCTGATTTGATAAGGCGATCGACTTGATCCTTAAAGTGTCAAAGTGAGGAGTTTTCCCAATTTGATTCCTGTGGTGATTGGGTTAATGCCATGCACATGCTACTTGGACTGATTCAAGCAAATCCACATTATCTGTCAATGCCCAGAGATGATCCGATCTGAGATTCTAATATCGATTCCTCCTTTTTCATGATCGATCTAATCTCCTCTTATGATCAATCAGATGTCAGGTGCTTGCATCAGTAGGCTTCTTAAGTGTTTTCCAAATGATCGGAAAGGGAATGGTGATGATCAGTCTTGCCCGATCAAATATCCAAGTGCATGACCTTTCTGAGTCGCATAATTTACAATTTCCAAGCGTACATCGAGTCTGATGCTTTGGTCCAAGCATTTTCTAGTTTATGTGAATCCATTGTCGAGCCATAAGCGATACAATGATAAGAATTTCAAAGCATGACGACCTTGTTATAAGGCAACTCAATAAAAGTAATAGCATTTTCTAATGTTTATGTCATATATTAAGCAAAAGATAGTCTATATGATTCTAGCCAAAAAATTACTGTATTTAAATAAATTTTCGTTTTCGGTTCATTAATACTTATGATGAATGATAATTGTATCATCTTATAAATAATAATAAGAAATAAATTAATCAAATAACATAATATTATATATGTAAATTTTGTAAATTTCATAATTCGAAGCGAAAGTTGTGACATTGTCCAAATCGCAATTTTCTGATCAACTTTCATATATATCTTATTGAAATTGGAGCTCAAATGAGAAATTTGTTAATGTTTGAAGTTTTCGAATCAAAATTAATTCAGGTGGAACTCAAATTCAAATCAATAGTTAATACCAATATTTGAAACTTCAAAATAATGGTAGACTTAGTCGATAATGTAAACATTAAAGTTATCATTTAAAATTAATTAAGGAATTAAATAAATTATCGAAGGAAACAACTAAATGTTCCTAGTTCACACTAAGTGGTCTATTATTACCTACTGTCGGTCAACCATTAGCCGTCGACCACTTAACTAGGAGCAGTCGACCACTTAGCCAGGAGCAGTTGACCAGTGATCATAATGCGACTAGGTGTTCCCTTATAAAAAATGGTTCTTATTATATTATTTACAGTCGACTTAAACCTGACGATTAAAATGCTTGTAAAATCTACAAATAAGTGCCTAACTCCCTTAACTTTATTCACAAGTTATTTTGATAACTAGGTAAAACTCTCTCGACCTCTCACTTTTAAGCTTTTGATAATTACCTAAAGTATCAAATAATAAATTTTAGGTGTTTGATATTCAGTTTCTTGTTTACTTTCTAATTTTATTATTCCTAGTTCTTTAGCATTCAAATCAAACTCATGTACAATTTTGGTGTTGTACATTTCTAAAAGGATATATCAATAAAGAGGTTGAAACATGCATAACAAATCCAAAATGGAAGGCTAAGGAATTAAAGGTGAAAATACTAGTTTTTCTTATTCTTTTAGTTGTATAGTACAACTTAGATTTGATATATGCTTTGGGGAATTTCATCCATGAAAACATCAAACTAATGCCCAATCTCCTAAAGCAAAATGTCAATCCTTAACTTAGAATCTCAAATTTCCATATTAAGATACCATAATTATATAGTTATTATAATTTTAATGTTCTATATTTTATTCCATTACTCATCTTCTTCTTTACATCTGATGAATATTTATATGTAAGAAAATGGTGTGTATGGTGTGGAATTTTTCATTCTTGGTCCACACTGCCTAATTCCATCATTTAAACATGAAATTATGTTTCATTTTTATAAGTAGAAGTTAATATAACATAAAAGGGTTTAAACTGCGAATTCTATCAAGGTTCATTTCACTGTTTTAACATGGAATAAGTTAGGTCTAGATTCAATATTTATATGATTTTATTATTGGATTGAGCATGTTGGTTATTTTGTATGATTTTTGATATGGTATTGGACTTGTATAAATCGAAAGTTTTAATTGTTAGTATAAGGCAATCTACGTACGAATAGAACTATTATGACATGCATAATATATATATATATGCATAAATAACAATAACAAGAATCTATTAATTTCATAGTTCATAGTTTATTATATTATTACATCGCTTTCAGGAAAGGAATTATCAGTAAATTTGAAATAAAAGCTTTTCTTACAATGTCTTGTTTTGGGTTGCGGCGATTGAAATTTGTGATACGAAAATCACAATTGTGGGCAACAAATTATCTACACAGATTTTACGGAAGGATTTGTTGCTATATTTGTGGGATATTTAAGGCAATGATTACTCGGTGCTTATCCAAATAAATTTATGACATATATGAAGATAATTTGGTGTCAAGTTTACTTGGATGCCAAGAAAACTTGGGTATGAAGCAATTCACTCTATAAAAGGCCCAGGTAACATCTTCATTAGGTGTGGAAAATTTAGCATTGTTCTTCATTGTCTTTCTCCTCTAATTTTTAGCTATTACATATTCTCTACCTATTTCTCAATAAGTTTGTTGGTTCAAGTTGTAATTGTTTGTAACGTTAATTGAGATCGAATGTAAACATTTTTTATTAGTGAGTCAATAAAGAGGGTGGTTGGGTGGAATATCTGTGTTCATATTTTCGATATTTTTTGTGTTGCTGTTTATTTTTCAATCACATTCATCTCCAAGTAATTGGGTGAAAAAGATCCTATTTTTCTAGGTGTCTTGTCAAAGTTTCGCTGCTCACAAAACCCTACTAGATGGTATCATATCTCAGATCATCGCATAGCTTGGAGTGTTTGTTGGATTGAAGATTATAAATGTAAGAGATGACGATGTTTTCGAACATGGCTATTTTGAATGGGAAGAATTGGGGTATATGGAAACCGAAGATGGAGGACAATCTATATCTCAATGATTTGCATGATCCCATTAATGAAGATGGGGAGAAGACCTCGAATATGGATGAGGGAAAGTGTAAGAAAATGGACAAAAAGGAGATTGCGTTGATTCACCAATATTTGGATGATTCTGTGTTCCACCATGTGGCTAGTTGTGAATCGGT
This sequence comes from Allium sativum, assembly GCA_030737875.1. Classification (NCBI taxonomy): domain Eukaryota; kingdom Viridiplantae; phylum Streptophyta; class Magnoliopsida; order Asparagales; family Amaryllidaceae; genus Allium; species Allium sativum. The sequence continues at coordinate 255,796,722 of CM060924.1, read as the reverse complement.
GAAGGCGTTGTGGGACAAATTAGTATCTTTGTATGAGTCGAGGAGTGCAACAAGTAAGCCTTTTCTAGTTCGAAAGTTGGTGCAACTTCGAATGGATGAGGAGAAGTCTGCTACAGAGCATTTGAACGAATTTCAAGATGTGATCAATTAATTGGTAAATTTGAAAGTCAATTTTGATGATGAGTTGCAGGCTCTTTTGTTGATGAGTTCTCTTTCAGAAAGCTGGGAGACTTTGGTTGTTTTATTGAGTAATTCCAATGTTAATGGAACTATCTCTTTGGAAATGGTTCAAAGCAGTCTTTTGAATGAGGAGCTAAGGAGAAAAGGGTCGGAATTGAAATCGTTTCAAATTGAGGCGATGGTAGCAAAGGTCTCGAAGGATACGATTTGGAAGAAAAAGGGAGCCAAGGGTAAAGGTGCAATCACTTGTTTCCATTGCATGAAGGAAGGTCACAAGCGCAATGATTATTATTGATATATACGAGATATAAAGAAGAAGCAGAAGGCGCAAGGTGATAATAATAGTGATGGGGCACAGGCAGGATTTGTTGAAGGTACCGAAAGCGATTCTTCATGTAATGTCCTATTTAGTGTCGTGGAACCTTAGAAGATGGATTCAGGAGCCAGTTTTCACATATGTCAAGATGTGAAAAGTTTTTCTTCGTATGAGAAGAGTGTTGGCGTGATAAAGACGACCAATGGAGTAAAGCTACCAATTTGTGGAGTTGGAGCTGTTAGGTTTTAGATGCATGATGGAGTGGTGAGAGAAGTGGTCAGTGTGATGATGCGAAGAGTTTTGGAGGAGGGAAACCTATATAGTTTGGTTGGTTCGGTGGTCGACAGTGGAAGGCGGGCGACGGTTGAAGAACCTAGTCCACAACAATATGGAGAGGTTAATTTGGTCACTGCTGATGGTCCTATGGTGGAGGATCATGGTATCGACAAGGATTTAGATGTTGATGATGCTCGAGGGATCCCGGAGATGAAGAAATCATGTCAAGCAAAAGTCGGATGTCGAGTTGTGAAATTCACAAAGACGAGATGGAGGTCTATGTGGTATTACAAACGCTTTTGAAGTTCTCTATTGCCATGGTGCACGGATGAGGGAGGTGCACCATTAGTGGGCAACGGTGGATGTTTGTAATGATGTTAATTGAGAAAAGAAGGTTGAAAGTGAGAGCTAAGCTGACTGGTTTTGAGTGGAGGAGATGTTGTGATTTGGTATCAAGGTGGAGTGTTGAAATTTGTGATGCGCAAATCACAATTGTAGGCAACAAATTATCTATGTAGATTTTGCGGAGATATTTGTTGCTATATTTATAGGATATTTAAGGCAATGATTTTTTGGTGTTCATCCAAATAAATTTATGATATATATGAAGATAATTTTGGCGTCAAGTTTACTTGGGTGCCAAGAAAACTTGGGTGTGAAGAAATTCACTCTATAAAAGGCCTAGGTAACATCTTCATTAGGTATGGAAAATTTGCCATTGTTCTTCATTGTCTTTCTCCTCAAATTTTTAGCCATTAGATATTCTTTACTTACTTCTCAATAAGTTTATTGGTTCAAGTTGTAATTGTTTGTAACGATAGTTGAGATCGATTGTAAACAATTTTTTATTGGTGAATCAATAAAGAGGGTAGTTGGGTGGAATATCGTGTGTTCATATTTTTGATAGTTTTTGTGTTGTTTATTTTTCAATCACATTCATCTCTAAGTAATTGGGTGAAAAAGATCCAATTTTTCTGGGTGTTTTGTCAAACTTCCGTTGCTCACAAAACCCCAACAGTGGCGAGGCATATAGTAGCATAGTATTTAGAGAGGTGAGACTGTGACTAAATTAAAGGGATGTCATGTCAGCCAAAAGCAAACGGAAGTCTACATAGCTAATTTGGATACTTGCCGTGTGATCCTGACATAGATAAGTTAAAGGGATGTCATGTTATGATGTTAGTCCTAAATATTGTAAGGTAAACCTACTCAGTTAATCTAGCTAATAGTTCCTGTTGTAGCTGGATTAAGGTGAGAAGTCATAATGGATGATAATATATAGGATATACTTCATGGATGGAAGGTAGAAAGTGACTGATCGAGAACCCATCTCCTCCATGTTTAGGAAGTACCAAATGGTCCGGGTTCATGGCTAGGCATTATATTTTAAGGAGTGAAAAGGGCATTCTAAAAGAGTTACTCTGAAATGGCAAGTTAGGAAAAGTGGGTTGTTTTTGTGTTAACAATAGGTATTCTAAAAAAGGAGTTATCATTTCTTGCATGATTGGTTTTTATTTATTTTAAATACAATATAATAATCATAAATTAATAATATTAAATTGTAAAACAATGCAAATAATAAATTTAAAAAATAATATACTAATTTTGTACAATAAAGGCAATACATTACAATAGAAAGCACAAGCACATAACCAATGCAACAATAAGAAAATACTAAAATATATAGTGGAATTAATATAGATAAATATTGTGGATTAAAGATGGTGTTTTGATCAAGTATTGCTGATATTGAATGCTATCACTACACCATATATGCTAATTAGTTTGTGTTCTAGGTCGTATATACTGCACTTTGGCACGGCTATAAACCGTATGAAAAAACGGCATGTTAAATCATTTGATACGACCGTAAATTGTATCTATCTAAAAATTTGATATGGTCATGTGTTCGTATCTAAAGTGAAAATTGATACGGCTTTAAACCGTATCTCGCTAGTAATAATGAAACACCCCGAATTTTTAACGACACTAAAAGAGGACAAATTAAAGAATAATTAATTTAATATTTAGAATTAAGGTAAACGAATTACATCATTGCGTCTGTCTTGAAATTCCGGTCAAGATAGACACCTGGTTTGCATAAAACGGATAACGTATGAAGAAGTTATGAACGATAGAAGTTTGACAATTAAAACACGGATAACTGGCGCACTTGACAAGTGCACCAAGGCAATTTTACACTGGCGCACCTGTAAAGTGCGCCCATAATTGTTTTTGGGTATTCGGGCCTTTTTCAAGTGGGTGGCGACCCATTACCCAATTCCCTTTTAAGGCTGAGGTGGTATTTAATTTCTGGAACCTAGCAGCTATAAATTCACCCCAATTCCCTTATTTTCTTCACAAAGAAACAATGGCGACCAAACTCTACCGGAGTGCGAACTAAGACGGATCTGTTTTCTTCAAACAATTATCAGTTTTGCAAATCAAATTCTGAGATTCAAGCATAGATTCAACATCAAATTATTTTCTATAATCTTAGCAATCCAATCACAGTGAGTTGGTTATTTTTAGGTTTAAATAAATAAAAGTAAATTATGAAAGACTGTGATTTGGATATGTGTAAACCATGAATCTATGCTATTATCATATCTTATGCTATGTCATGATAGATCTATTTCTCTAGATCCAATTCAATTGTGATTATTCTACTACGTTATTATTGTGGATCTTGGTTTGTAACTATATTATGGTTAATACAAATCTATAATTCAGACAGTTATATCATTGGATAGATCTAATCATTTATGTAAATCATGAACATATGTCACCTTGAATTGATTAGGATTAGATCCTAAATCTTTATAACTTCTGTGAAATGTGATGATGTGGATTTGTGTAGATCCTAAACCTTTATCTTAATTGTAACTTCTATGACATGCTATGATGTGGATTTGTGTAGATCCTAACTTTATCTTAAATGTAACTTCTATGACATGATATGATGTGGATTTGTGTAGATCTATTTCTAAACCAGTAGATCTAATTTATGTGGACGTTGAAACTGTTAGTCAGATCTAGATTATCACCTTGTTAGATTTACACCAATTGGACATCTAAATTGCTAATTTAGATCACACTATGCTTATTGAGATATCATAGTTATGTTAGAACCAATTGACTGCCACAAGTTCACTAGTTTTATGTTCACCTTGTTATGATGTTAATTACATGTCCATGACAGTATGTATGTTCACCTTGTTATGATATTAATTACATGTCCATGGCAGTATGTATGTTCACCTTGTTATGATGTTAATTACATGTCCACGATAGTATATATGCTCACCTTGTTATGATGTTAATTACATGTCCATGACAGTATGTATATTCACCCTGTCACCATGCTAGTTTATGTTTATGCCAAGTTATGTTAAATGATCACTTTGGTTATATTCCCATTATTTTCCCTTTTATCGTTTATGACTAGGCTATTGTCTAGCCTAGGCATGCCGCCAATTTATGAGTGCACTAGTTAGGGGACGGGGGAAAAAGGGTTAATATTGGCATAATTTGAATATGAACAATTTGGACACATAATTCAAATTATTGGAGTGGGCATGAATACCTATAAAAGGGAAAGGTTTAATTAATTGATTAATTAATTAAAAATGGAATGTTTAGTAATTACAATTAGGAATTGTAATTGTACTTATGACACAAGGTTAGGTTGCAATAGTGGTGGAAGTCTGCCTGGACCCGACATTAGTGGTCCAAAAGCTTGGTTCGTTTCACAGTCAAAGAGTTGGAGTCGTCTAAACGACCCAAACATTTGGATCATTCATACGACCTAAATCCTTGGTCCGCAGTAACGATCTAGACATGATCTAGGTCACTTCAACGAGCTAAGACTTTAGGTTGTTTTAACGACCTAAATCCTTAGTCCACGATGACGACCTAAAGTCTTGGAAGGATATAACGACCGAAAACTATAGTCCACTATAACGACCTAAGGCCATAATAACGACCTAAGGCCCTCAATTATTTTAGCGACCCAAAGCTTGAATTCGCAATGCCGACCTAAAGACTTTACTTGCTATAACGACCTAAAATCTAGATTGCTCCAAGGCATGACGGCAAAGGTCGTTCGTCAAGTGAATCATTCCAGTTCGCTATAACTTCCAAAAAATAGCACTAATACAAAGTAGGTACATGCATATCAAAGCTCAAGACGTACTGATCATGGCAAGCACTTTAGTAATGAAAAACCAAGTATAAGCATGAACTTCTTAGGGCCAAAAACCGGTGCTCAAATTTACAGTATCAATTGATGGCCAAACCCAAAAATCTCGCAAAGACAAAGTAGTATGCATTAAATTTACACATCAATTCCACTCTCAAGGCATCAGATAGCCGATTCAAGCAAACCCTAGAATCTTAAAGCGTACATCCATTTCAAAAAACAAAGAAACAAAATAAAAAGCAGACCTGATTTTTAGCAATGGATGCTCGCGATAGGTCTCGAACGATTGACAACATCAAGATGTTCTGTATTCGGAGGGGATAATCTATAATCGAATCAAATCAATTTGGGAAACCGTCAAGTTCACCATTGCTCGTATCGATAATCAACGGCGGCAACATAGTAATTATAATCGATGATGCTGAAGGGAGATAATGATTAAAGAAGATGTTATTTTTTAGGAGCTGACCACCATTAACGAGTTTTTTAGCTGAAAAGAGGATGAAAAGGAAATGACGGCCTAGAATGAGAGTACAAAAGAGGACGGTTCCAACGGGCCAAGCCTAAAATCATTGAAAGGCCTATGGCGATCTAGTGGTATTGTGAAGGCCAACGATCTGACTCGTATGGGCCAAGTTCGAGTGCAAAGCCCACAAACGACCTAAAAGCCGCTTAGCGTCCTAAGCTAAGATATACGGAGCTAACACGATCTAAGATCCAAAACGACCGAAAATTTAGCATGATCTACGATTCAAAACGATCTAAAGCTCAACACGACTTAGCATTGTATGTGGGAACCAATGACCTGATAGGAATTAAAGTTGTCTAAGTCAAAGCTTGTATCATTTTCAATAAATACAAACTTCGAGAGGAAAATGTTAATCCATAAAATATGGCTTAGAAATGAAAAACATAGTTGGGTCGTCCTCATGAAGCAATGGTAGATCGCAAACCTTTAGATCTAAAAATGGATGAAGCATTTAGACCCCTCTGTACTTTGGCTCGTTTTGAGTGCTTTAGGGAATATAGGTCGTTCCAATGCTTTAGGACGTTCATTGGTTTTCAGTCACAAAGCTCTTTAACCCGTGAAGTCTTTCAGGTCGCGATCCATTAAGCTGCAACTTTCTTTGGATCGTTCTACGCCCTAGTCCGTTGAAGATCCTTAACCCGTTTGGCTTCTTAGCTCGCTAAATCTCATGCCGCTAAAGCCTCTTAGCATGCTATACTCTTTGAATCGTCCAGCTCCTTAACTCGCCAAAGCTCCTTAGCTCACCGGGTATCCTTAGATCGCCCCTATCTAATGAAGATTGAGTCGCGACCGCAACACCTTGGGTCGTTCCGCCTGTGGATCGAGTGGGCCTTGGCTCGTGCCACCTTTGGGTTGTTTCGCCTATTGATGTTAGGTCATGTGACATTGGTTTGATGCTTAGGACGCGCTGACGACCTAAAGAATGCATACAATATTTACCGAGTTGCCACCTAGCCTGAATCTTACCTGTAAATACCCCCCTCATTCCTTCATTTAGGGGGACCAAATTTTATGACCCCGAAGGGCTGTCCAACCAGTTCTACAACAATTCTAAGTGACTTCAACATCTCCAAACATCTCCAATCATATATCAAGCATGGAATCTATCATCAAATCATGAAGATACACCAAAGGGTTTGAAGAATCCTAGATCTACTTCTCTAATCGCTATACTTGAAGAATCCCTCCAATCTCCTTGACTATTTTAGTTTAAATCAAGAGAAGGGTTTATGAGGATGAGAATCTATGTAATGAGAGAGTATCCAAACTATGTAAATTTGTATGTGATAACGAAAATTTCTCTCAAAGTGGAAGTAGATCTATCTTAGATCGAACCGCTATAAAAATCCTTGTTCTTCATTTTTTGTTTTCTGTTATGTGATTATGGCCTCATTCTAACCATTAGGTGAAGTGTTTACATAAGACCTTTGGTGTTGAAATCAAATTTTGGTTTTAATAGTTGGAGATTTTCATACTCAATATATAGATATTTTTCTTTCTATCTCCTTCGAATATTACTTTTGAATTCCTATCTTCTATAAAGAATTTATCATTTTTAAAGTTTATTTTATTGCCCTTATCGCAAAGTTGACTTACACTTAGTAAATTATGTTTAAATTCCTAACTAATAAAACATCAGAAATAGTAGAAGTTTCAGAATTGCCGACATTGCCGATGCCAACAATATATCTTTTAGAGTTATCACCAAAGTTCACTATTCCATCATCTTCATATACTTGATTATTTAGTGTTTCTGGATTTCCCGTCATATGTCTCGAATAACCACTATCTATTATCCACTTGTCCTTTTTGATTTTCACAATTTGTTCACTAAAATTTGAATTCACAAAAGCCATGTAATTCACCATTTCGAAATTTGAATTTTCAAAATTTTGAATTTCCAATTGCCATATAACACATCTTTTCCTGTATTAGACGACAATATAGTAGATATCTTTAATTTTTAAAACAATTGTATGCAAACTCTTTCAATATTGATGCAATGCATGAATTGACACTAGATTTAACAACAATTTCAAAATTTGACATTTAATATTTTCAAAAATCAGATTTTGAACTTTTTGAGAAACCTTACTCTGATACCAATTGTTTGGGAATGAAGATCTTAAGGCAAGAATAACACAAGAGGGGGTGAATAGTGTTTTCATGGAATTTAAGAAAATATAAAACTTATATGATATACTATATGAATCACATACCTCAAAGATGATCATAGACATTGAATCAAACACAAACACAAAAATAAACAAAAATAAAATGCAGAAAAAGGAAAGAACACATAGGATTTTATACAAGTTTGGATTACTCCTACGTCCAGTCCCATGCAACGCTTGATTACACAGAGTTTTATTAATATATCAATATACAAGTACAATCCCCTTGATTTCCCAGCTACAAGGTTAACACTGCTCCAAACACCCTTGATTTCACGGCTACAAGGTTAACACCGCTCATTTTCCTTGATTTCAAGGCTACAAGGAACGCACCCTTTCTCAAACAATCCCAAATTATTACAACAGCCCTATAACTCTCCAATAGCACTTCAATTCAGAGAGTAATGAATAGAGAGTGAGAAGGGAAGACGTTTTAACTAATTATAATAGAAATTGGCAGAGTAGAAGTATAGAAATCAATAAAATAAGAAATAATAATGGAGGGATGAAAAGGGGTGAAGATGGAGAAGAAAAATTGTTAAAAAATTCGAATTCAACCCCTATTTATAAGATACGAAATGTTGCAACACTTCTGGAACGTTATTAATAGTGAAAAGACACTTTGTTTCAAAATTGAAAAAAAGGACAGTTGTATGTCGACATATGCTTATATGTATGTTGACATATATACATTAAAAAAATTAATTTTGAATATTTTCAAGTGTTTAACTATATATAATATTCTGAAAATTCTTGAATTAAAACATAGTGATATAAATGAGTATTATAAAGTATAAAATCATATGAAGACATAAACATATATTATATAAACATATTTATAAAATTATTAGTTTTAAAACTATATAAATATAAAATTATAAAAGTATATAAATAGATAAACTTTAGAACTTATTTTTGAAATCAAAAGTAATATAGAAAAACTATTTAAAATCATATTTTGGATTTTGAAAAATAGAATCTGAAATTTGACAAACAGAATTTGAACCTGGAATGTTATTCAGAGTCTTACATGTAAACTAGACTCTATACTATATTTGTCTTGAACTCTTGATTTCTTGATTACTCATGGGTCATGAATCTTCTCTAAATCTTGAATCACTAGAAACCTAAAACTATACAGTCTTCAGTATTTAAGTCATGTATACAAATCCTGCACAAATGTGTGTGTGTAAATATATATATATATATATATATATATATATATATATATATATATATTCTAGATAGAGATGTTAGTGTATATTTTATAATCAACGATAGTTTAAATAAGGCTGCTGTCATCAAAACTCCGTTCTCCAACAATAAAAACACTCCTTTCTTCCCACCGTATTCTTCAACAAAACCAATAAACTTCTTCACCCCGTCTGTATAGTATGTAGATCTTTAACCAGATTCATTAATACACTTTTGTTTATACAAAATGGCATGTTGCCCTCCTATTCAAAAATTGCTATAATTTATAAATGTTGATACAATTCAAAATTTGCTACAATCTATATAATAAAATTAATATCTATATAATCACATCAAACAAATGGGCCCACCACCCTTCACACATGCCCGTATCTTTCTTTAATGTATGTTTTCATTGGCAAATTAGTTTTCATTTCTCCGTTTACCACTGTATCTCAAATGGACCTACCCCCCTTCACACATGACTGGATCACAAATGGCATGTTTCCCTCCTATTCAAAAATTGCTATAATTTATAAAATGCTGATACAATTCAAAATTTTCCACTATCTGTATAATAAAATGAATATCTATATAACTGCATCAAACAAATGGGCCCACCCCCTTCACACATGCCTGTATGTTCTTTAACTGTATGTTTTCAATGGCAAGTTAGTTTTTGTTTCTCCATCTGCCACTGGATTACATATGGGCCCACCCCCTTCACACATGCTCGTATCTTTCTCCGTTGAAACATCAAAGGAATTTTCAGGCCTTAGTTGGTTCATTTCCTCCAGGCATTTATAGTTTATAAACTACCACTTGTATTATCTCAGTACACGAATTATTTATTGAAATCAATAAATAAAATTAGTTTCAGTACATTTTTTAGGTTCGGTACAAGAAAAGTAAATAAAACTAGCCAATTCTTATGTATGATTCAGCATATGAATTAACTAGTTAACCTGAAACTTGTTTTATTTACTAGAATGAGTATGATAATTTAACAAACAAAATTCAGGTTCATATTTTACATATCCAATCCAGTATGACTAATACAAGAAAATAGATCAAATAACATGTACACTAACCATGCTGAAATATGACCAACTGCAAAAACCTTGCTTTGTTCAACGTTCAACCTTGCTTTGTAACCGCCCTTGGGTAAAAACCAGTAAATACATGTTGAAACAATAGTGAAAATAATAATGATTACAAGAAATCAAATCAAATCAAATTTTACCAGATATTGAGACGCACGATTTGCAGACGATGACAAAGAAGCCAATTTGAGTAGACAACTTTCAAATTTGTTTACTATTTTGGGAGCGATTTCAGAAAGGGAAATATGGCACGGAATATAATATTCTTCAAGAGAAATGAACTAAAGAGAGGGAGAGAGCCTAAGGGAATTAAAATTAAGGAGGGAAAGATGTGCGTTTTCGGTGAAAAGTTTTACGCTAAAAGAGGCACGATTTTGAAACGGTATGTACTCGTATTAATTAAAATTAGGTTTATAGCCTTATCTAAATATTAGCCTTAATTAAATATTTAGATACGGCTAAGAACCAAGTCAAATTTGATACGGCTATAACCTGTATCTTAGCGGATGGGGCGGGTGCCAAATTTGCTGTTATGGTGTAGTGTATGATTTATCCTAATATTTTAGTGATTAAGAAGCTGTTCAATTACCATTGTCCATGCATTAAACATTATTCTTTTATATTTTTCCGTCAGAACACTTAACTGTTTCGTTAACATCTAGGCCACCGGTCACTTTCAGTCGATTAGCAAGAACAATGAAAGAGAAGGATGAATGAGTAGAGTTTACACTATTTGGACTCGGATTAAATTTGTGGCTTGATGTATATTAGAATCTTTTTTCTCTCTTGAATATCTTACCGGGGGTGGATACTTAGCATTTCAACAAGGGTTCCCTATCATCAACTTAAGTTAGCCAACCATTCCCCTAAACTATTTATGTTTCCCTTAATATAATCCTTTGCAAAACCAAATATAGTGGTGTACTTTGCAAAATCATTCATTATTTACTAATCACTTGGTATTGTGGTTGTACATCCGTCACATATGGTCCACTTGGTCATTCATTCTGGAGAACATTCAGTGCAGTCGCTATTTCTTCACGTACTTTTTTTTCCTAATGCTAAAGGTCCTTTATGCGTTAGTTGCACATCAAAAAAGCACACTAGTGCGATTGTAGGCAATATTTTTAATATTTTTGTTGTTTTGCAATATTTTATATTAAGTTTGTAGGTAAAAAGGTAAGAAGATGAAAGAAGTGTTGAGACAAATGTGGATGTAATGACTTACACTTTATGTTTTGAAGAATCACAAAATATTATTTTAAAACGCATATTAGGTCGTATAATGATATAACTTTGAAAAATGTCAAATAGCGACGTTTTCCAACCTTTTATAATTTTATATAATGATTTTAATGATGAAAATTTGTAAGGCATATACACTTTGATAGGAGCCAATTTATGGATGAAACTACTGGCATTGGAGGAAATGATGGTTTTTCTTTGCACTGAGCAGGATAATAGCATTTTGGATTTATAGTTTAGGAGATATGACCGTTTGAAGTTTTAATAATTTATAGCCAGAATAATAGGTAATTAATTATCAGGTCAGTTAACTCATTTCAGAAACAGTTCCACGTCATTTTCTCGCTTTCCAAAACTGGATCAAATTTCCATTAATCCATTTTCTAGACAAGAACTATCACTTTCCCCACTTTTATTATCTTAACACATCGTTAATATGCAAGTAGCAAGGGTAGTAAGAGACTTACTATTCAAGCCATCTTGGGATTCCTACATATACTGCTCTACCTTATATTCACCTCATAATACATGTATTTTGGTGCTAATTGAGTCATTTGCATATCTTACCATACTGTTCATGCACGTAAATATAGTAAAATGATGATTTTTAAGATGAATGTTGATGTTAGAACATTTTCAGTCCATAACTAACTTTGATAACGTCTTTAAACCCAAATTTAAAAGGTATATATATAATTTGATTATTTTTCTAACTTCATAAAAATCTCATCATTTTATATATCATTAAACATAAAGCAGTGTAAATGCTTGTATATGAATTACATTGCTTTTATAGGATGTATGAAGGTTGTTTATGCTTTTTGTTGTGTTTTTAAGTTACTTTGGTACAACTAGAGAGTGCTCATCATCTATTGAAATTGACAACAAAAAATGCTCAAAAAATGATGCGTCAGTAGTATGTAATTCATTATATAGGAGCAATGAAGCGAGTTATTTGGGGTTTGGATGAGATTTTGTGGAGTTTTAGGGAATTCGAAATTACCGGTGGGGGAGATGAAACCAAGTCAAGACCAGGTTACTTTGGGGATCTTGATGCCATGCTTTGGCAATGTGGTGCAGAAACTTCGAGTAATGTAGAATTGGCTTTAAGCAACGTGCTATCACAAGAGAACTTGTAGAACTGGAGGAAAACTTATCCAGATTAGCAAAGTAAACAAGTGGGCAACAATATGTTAATTCTTTAACAACATGTTCTTGAAGACTTAGATCTCTGTTTCTAGTCAGTGACGTTCTACTCCTAGCTAAGAGGGACTTTGCTTCAAGAACATGATTAGGCACAAGAAGAATTCGAGATGGTGAAAAAATTAATCATCTCCAGTTAAGTCAATCTTGGCAACACCAACATGATTTAAATTAGGGGTTTCGAGGTGACAAACAGGGCATAAAAGGTTCAAAATATGAACTTTTGGATATAGTTTGTGTCTGTTCATTCCTTTGTTTGACTTTCAACTTTCTTTTTATAATGTAATGACTTTGATGATGAAGCGATGATGTAACGGTTTGACATAATGAATTCAAGACTCTAATGATGCAACACTACGACTTATAAGAGGTTGTCTAGATATTTAAATGATGATGATTCAATGGCAATAGTTGAGATGATGATCCAAAGAGTGGGTTTAATGATAAAGGCTAGTTAGTGTAACTATGATTGTGTTATGTTATGGATTTAAATGGAGTAGAACATTGACTTGACTATTTTCTACTATGACAATGCATGCAAAGGGAACGTTGATACTTGGATGTTTCAATATGCTCCAACAGAGGGAGTTACCGAAGTGCACTCACCTAGATTATGGTTGTATCAAGATCTTATGATTGTTTGTTATCGTTGACCTTACGATGGCATTTCTATTTCCTTTCCTTATGAAGTGGAATCAGTTGGGCACCGTGAAATCTATACTTTGATTGAGTCCTTTTTCGATGGTTGAGCCATTCGATTTACAAATATCAAATTCATTTGAGTGATGCAAGGGTTTTTTGATAGATTCCATATTTTCTTTGTTTGGTATGTTTCCTACAACTTTCACATGACATAGGCATTATGACTTGGATGACATTGTACAAGTTATAATCCACTCATGATGATTTCAGAAGATTAATGTATATTGAAATCACGTGACAACTCTATTGACAAAGGGACAAGTCAGTTATGATTCTCCATACAATTTTCCCTATATTCTACTGACTTTATTATTAATTTGAGATTGTTATCACTCACACCAAACAGTTTAAATTAGTAGATCAGATGACAAGCTTGTTATGACATGTTAGTTATGAAGATAGGCTAGTAAGAGGTTGCACTTTCATCTACTATCGCTTAGCATACCACTGCCACTTATTCCATTGAGCAACATTGTGGTGCATAGCCTTTTTAATAATGATTAAAAATATAGGTTATCATTTGAGTATTTATTTGATGCGACTTTGTGATATATATTGCATATGTTAGCACTCGGGATGATAGCTTTGATGATAATTATTCCAGATAATGAATATTTTATATTTAACGTACTAAACATTTTCAAGACATATATAGTATATAATGTTGGATGTTATGCAAATAATTGATAATCAAAATTATACAGTATCAAGATTGGAGAATTAATATTAAAAATCCATACTTTTTAAGAATATAATGACTCATTGTAATAACCCGGAAAATCTGGGCCAGTTTAAAATTTTTATTTTGGCAATTTTGGCGAATTTTGATTATTTAAAATGAATTATTTTAAATAATATCAGCGAGAAATTTATTTTGAATATAATTCGAACGTATATATTATATACGTCGTCGTTAGAATATAAATATTTATATATAATTATAAATAGAATTGAAAATGGCGCGGTAGTTCGATAATTCGATTTCAAACTTCAATAGAATGTACCGGGTGCAAAACAATCCGGATTTTAGTGAAACTAAAAACATTAGGATCTATTTGATAATATCTTTCCAACGAATCCGAAAAATCTAGATTTCATAGCGGGAATCAAAAGAGATGTCCAGTTGAAAATTCTGAATAGTCGCTATGGAATTCAGGCCCTTAAAAACGGACATTTTGCGAACGACCTCGGATTTCGACGAAACCAGTTTTGTTGGGTCCGCAGTGTCAAATTATTGCTAGGTTTCAAATTTCATAATTTTTCGAATCAATATGTGAGCGTGGCGAAGGAAAACGCGTTTGACCAGTTTCTGTTGAATTTAATCGACTGGAAATTGACCATTTTTCCAACGGTCTCAAAATTCGACGAAACTAGTTTTGTTAGGACCGTATCGTCAATACGAAGCTAGAAAATATTTTTCTGGAATTTTTCTAGTTAGTATGTGGCCCCGGTAATTTGAAATGTGCGTTTAAACTGAATATATAAAGATTTATATTTTAATTTCAACGAAAACAGAACGTAACAGCCGAATTGGCTTACGGTACATATCCCATTGTGCTCGGAATAGGAGTTATTAGCTATGGACGACAGTCGGTGGCTTCGATTTCGAGTTGAAACTAAAAAGTTGCTTTTAAAAAAATATATATAAAATTATATATACACCCTTGGCCCTTTCTCTCTTCCCATTCAGGTCAACGCAGGAAAAAAAAAGAAAAAAAAAAAAAAACCCTAACACCCGTCGCTCCACCGATCGCGCCTCCCATCCCCGTCGCCACTCCTCCTTCGTTCCCCCTCCACATCAGATCGAAGATCGTCCTTCCCCACAGCTCCTCTCTCCTCGTTCTACCCAACCCCGAACCCCAATCGCCCCCCCTGATCCGACGCAACCTCCCCCAAGGCTCGACGCAACCAACCGCAGCCCCCCCCCCCCACCCGAATCTGACGATCCCTTTCACCCCCCTCGACCGTCGACGGTGAACGCCCCCTCTCTCCCTTGATTTTTACAGTAAGTTCTTTTATTCATCTATTTACTTCTTTTATTTATTGTCTATGAAATCGATTTTAAAAATTTAGAAATTCAGTTGTATATGCAACCACAAGCAAGTGATATTTATTTATTTTTATAAACAAAAAGGGATTCGATTTTTAGAAACCAAAAGGATTTGATTTTTTTTGAAAACAAAAAGAAAGAATAGGATTTTTATATATTGAACTTCGAAATAAAAATAGGATTTTTATATATTGAACTTCGAAATAAAAATAGGATTTTTATATATTGAACTTCGAAATAAAAATAGGATTTTTATATATTGAACTTCGAAATAAAAATAGGATTTTTATATATTGAACTTCGAAATAAAAATAGGATTTTTATATATTGAACTTCGAAATAAAAATAGGATTTTTATATATTGAACTTCGAAATAAAAATAGGATTTTTATATATTGAACTTCGAAATAAAAATAGGATTTTTATATATTGAACTTCGAAATAAAAATAGGATTTTTATATATTGAACTTCGATAGAAAAATATGATTTTTATATATTGAATAGCGAAGTAAAAATTCGATTTTTACATAGGTAGTGAAAGCGGGCAACGAAGGTAACAAAAAGGCGAGAGCGACGAAGATTTCTATCAATGAAGAGTCAAGATGGTTGGATAGCTATAAAGTGAGAATTTCTCACCTTTCAATTTCTTTTTCTAGTTATATATATATACTAGGATGCAGACGGTGCTTAGTAGCACCCGACACAATCGTCCACAGACCATGGACTTGTTTGTTTGACTGTTTGGTGATTGATTGCGATATTGGTTTGAATGTGATTTGTGGTGTGAAAAATCGAATCGATAAATTGGTTAGGATTAGACGTGCGCCGTGATAAGGCGAAGGAGTAAGGCTAGGTTAGACTCTTACTCCAAATTTTGTGGTTTGCATAATGAAATTGATTTGATTGATGTGTGAATGGCGTGGGCCTTCACTGGACCGGGGATAAGGCTAGGTCTTGTCCCGTTTCTAGTATCGTGCCGTTATGCCGCCGAAATTTTCTAAAATATGTTAGAAAATAAAAATATCATTTTATTGTGTAAATGAATAATAGAAATTCATATGTTGGAATAAAATGTTTTATCGTTAAAAATATAATTTTTAACGTGAATATGAATATAGTGAAAGTGAATAAATAAATATTCATTTACAAACCAGACGGTTTGTTTATGTACACTTATTTGAAGGACATTGATTGGGTCGATAAATTTTACACATCGCCCAACAGCACAAATAAAATATGTGTTTGATTGTTTGAAACCCCACACGGGTGTTGGGATGAAATTTGAAGTTCACTCATCCTGATTTATTAATTATGTCGATCGGTTGATTGACAGGCTGTTTTAAGCGTTAGATATCTATATTTGATGCTTATACAGTGTAGTGCACTTTGGTTGATGGTTGATTATTTTTCCATGCTATTATATACATGTGTTGTATGAAAATCCATATAATTAACTTTATATGGTAATTGATTGGGCCTCATTCCAATTTGAAAAATAAATAATATTATAAAATAAAGGTTCATGTGTTGACAATACTCATCCATTGAGATTGGTCATGTGTTGAACGAAATATTTTAGTAATAAAATTTACATCTTTATTATTATAAAATAAAAGTTCATGTATTGACAATACTCATCCATTGAGATTGGTCATGTGTTGAACGAAATATTTTGATAATAACAACTATTTTTGAAAAAGAAATATTTGAAATAGAATATTGGAAAATAGTAATTTATGAAGCCGTGTTGATTAGATTGACGCCATTTTGACGTGAACGATATTTATATCGATTTTATTCGATTTCGAAATGAATTGAATTGAAAACGATTTCGAAATGAATTGAATTGAAAACGATTTCGAAATGAATTGAATTGAAAGCGAATTGAAATGAATTCAAATTGAATTGAAATTTGAATTGAATAGAAATGAATTTTAAAACGAATTTATAAAGAAGAATTCAATTTTGATTTGAATTGAAATGGAAGTTGAGATTGCTTTTGAAACGAATATTAAAACTATTTATATAATTCGTTTTAAATAGAAATCGACGAAATATATATTATATATATTATATATATATAATATAATGGCCTGAATAGAACGCGCCGTGCCGCGGCAGTTCGTGAATTTCGACCATTCGTTTCAAACGGACATTACGGGAGATCCGACCGTCGGATTCTCCTAAAACCGGAACCGTTGGGTTCGTATCGAAAAGAGCTTTCTAATGAATGTTAGAAATTCGAAATCTAACGGTTGGATTTGGAGATACGTCCAAATCAAATTCGAAAAAGGTCGATGTAAGTGCAGTTCGATTGCCATTGGTGGAAATCGACTGTACGGGCCTTGATAAAATTATTAAAAATCTCAATAATTTGTGTAAAATCATAAGAAATGATTTGAGAAGAATTAGGATGAAAAACTCCATATTTGAAAAGATAAAAATAGATTTTTATCGAAATGAACTAGTTTTGAACTAGAATTAAAATTCTATTTATTTTTAAATAAATAAATTGAATTAGAAAATGGTTTTAAAAATAACCAGAATATCCGATGAGTGCATTGGAATGGATTTGAATAGAAATTGTCTTCGGAATATTTCGATGGTGGAATTCTTGATTATACAGATGTTGTTATGGGAATTTGAAAGATATATCGTTATTTCCAATACGACATTTGTTAATCGTAGAATTTGATATTGAATATAAGCCGATATATTTTCTATTCAAAGCCTTGTATTGAATATCAAATGTGATTTGGGTTTGTCGTGAATGGTGTCTTCACTAACACTGTTCTTGAACCCAGTTGAGAAAAGATTAAATCTTTTTATTTAGATTTAATGAAGTGTACCAATTAAAAAATATTTAATTGAAATTGAATTGATATTGATTTTTGGGTTTATCGTGAACAGTGTTTTAAATCACACTTGTTCTTTAACCCGATAATTAATGGAATGTGATTTTGGGTTTATCGTGAACCGTGTTTTTAAATGACACTGATTCTTTAACCCAGTCGAAGATTAAAACTAAGTGGAGTTTTAATGAATCTTTAATTAGATTGAAATGATCGAAAATGGAGTATCACCAGTTTTGCTCCAGACGATAGTTAAATCTTTAATTAGATTTGAACGTGAAATGGTAATTGAATTTACCGATAACACCGTGGTGTTAGATATGAAGTACTACCAGTTTTACTTCATGGGATGAATAGGTTGGGATTGGGAAATTAAAACCAATGATTACTTCGGTAAGGTTCGCTAATTCCGACTAGTTTTGAATTGATATTCAAAAGATAGATTAAAGAATAAATTCAGGAATTTATCTTGGATAAAAATAATGGGAACCTTTCCCTATGAATGTGAAATTTAGAAACTAACTGTCGGTTAGCTAAGCAGAATGGTTTTCTGGATATTGATCTGATGTTGGTTTCGGCCTTCGGGGTTAATATTTGGGGAATTATCCTCTTGATTAATTTACGGTTAGTGACTAATGAATTGGAATGAGGCGTATGTTGTGTTTGTGTAACACTTATTTAAAATATACGCGAGTTATTCGGAAAGACCGGGTTTATCCCATTCTGAATAACTGCTACGACGATAAGTCGAAGATGAAGACGATGGTCGAAGACCGGAGGTCTTCACGTCGTTTGGGTGATAACTGATGATCTTGATTGGGCTGTACACCCAATAAGATGGAAACAGTTGGTGATCGTCCAGACGTACTTGGAGATCGATGGATGTGCGGGGTACTAGGTGCCTCTGGTTTCGTTCAGACCCAGAACGGACTTGTAAATGGACTGTGTGTCTGACAATGGATTTTAGTCTGTGTGATTGATTTCTATTAAATATATATCTGTTTGGCGGCGGAGAATTTATTCTCTTGCTTAACGCCCTTCTCTGAGACGTACGAGCTCAGGGGTTATATATTGATGGATATCAAACGCATGGAGTGAATTGCCTGTGTGGCATGCCTAAGTGGCAATTGATCGAGGCTTCTGTTGAAAAGCAAAGTCTTGTGGTGATGATCAAAGCACGACCTTTGTGGCATAGCTTTGTGTAACGTTTACTTCGCGAGTTTCACCCCGGTATGAACCAAAAACGGGAGAGGACCTCAGGGAGGGCATGCGTTTCTTTCTAGTTAGAAGTGGCGTCAGTGGTTTTACACGCCCTGACGAGTTTGACTTATGTGGTTGTTGTTGTTGCGAGGCGCCTCGAATTGATCGGTCGTTCTCGAACCGATGGAGTCATTTAGTTAGCTCATTTACGCCCCAAAGGGCGGGGAAACGTATTGTTCAGGCACTATAATCCACATCGGTGGACCGGCCCTGTCGCTCCATGGGGCAGTTGCGGCTGTACCTGAGGCTCGGGCTAGAGAGTCTCGAATCGGTAGAGGATGATCCCTGGCCTCGGTTCATTGAAGGAAATCCAATTTCCAAATACGTGACATTTGCGGTTTTATTTGTAAACCTATATATGGCGAAATAGTGGCAAGGGACGCTCATGTCGCCTATGATTGATACTTATGATTTGAAGTTGTTTTATACCCTATGCACTTACGATAGTATCAAATGATTTGTTTTAAACGTATCAAGCATTCTTTGGCTGTTATAAGGGAAAACCCTATCCCCCGGCTTGTGTTGCAATGTGTGATAGGACCTGGGTCTTATAACAGCTTCATTTTCTTTATTTAGCATTGCGCTGTTGTTTTATGCACTGGTATTCTTGGGAGGAAACCCGTTCCGTGTTATACGGCGTGGTCCCTTGATTTACCTAACTTTGAAAATAAAGATTAATAATTGTTTTAGTTCTCACACCAGTCACATGACTGACCTGGAGTTTATTGTTTTAACCTAAACTCTGGGTGCCCTTATTTTGACACGGGCAGCTAGTAGTTTTGGTTTTGCAGATTTATATTCACAGGATCCTGGTTTACAGCTGGAACGATATCCGGAAAGCTTTGTATCCGTATATCTCATTCTAGTTGTGTATTGTATTATTTTTCCGCTGCTATGTATTTAAATGTAATTTAAATCTCTGATATTTCTGTGTAATATTTATTCGTTTATACTCTGTATATTCTTGTAATCTGGTGCATTGTTGTAATATACAATGAAATGTTCTTCTGTATGCGTCCTGTTTTGTCTTGTTCTCAAACGATAGGGCGTTTCGAACGGCCTGGATCGGTTTAGCGACTGGTTCGGACAGAGCGAAATTCCTTGCCGTCACACATTAGTTCCAATATGTAATGACCCGCATTGGCAGAGGTATTATGATTTATTTATTTAATTATATCAATGGTGGTATAGAGAATTAAATGATTGTGGAATTAAATAATGAATATTTAATTAAAATAATAAATTAAAAATATATTTAATTCTGAAATAATCAAAATTGTTGAAATGGCGATATGGTGTGAACCGGATCATCTGTGATATTTAATTCAGCTTGGAATTGAATTTAAATAACAAATATATTCAATCGTCGACAGTTGAACGTATAGTTTATAATATAATTATAAACGAGCTCGAAATGGTGCTGCAGTTCGTAAACTGACGATTCAAACTTCAACTGAATGTACAGGATTCGTTTTAAGCCGGATTTCTGTGAAACAAGAAATGTGTGGAGCTGGTGGAGTATATCTTTCTAGTGGAAGAGAAAAATCGGAATTTCATTGTGTAGATTTTGATTTACGTCCAAATCAAATTTCAGAAAAGTCACTGTAGAATTCCTTTATAATTTGCAACGCTTTATTTACGTTACAAAAAATATATTTGAATATGGGGTTTGAATTCAGACAAGGTTCTTTTGAGGCGTAGTGATAATTTAATTTTTTAGAATTTTACTATAATTTTTAAGTAATTAAATAAGCAACTTTTTTTTTGACGTATTTAACACCCTGTATCGGCATTTTGGGGTTTCACAATATGAGTTAATCTACCGATATTATTATATTTTTGGGATCATGACACATTGCTTATCACAACGACATTTTTCTTTGTGTCGATAGAGACCCGTAAGATAACAAAGTTTTGAATAATGGTGCTGAAATCATCCAAACTTAAAACAAATAAATGTATAACCATCCCTTTGAGGACCCTTTTTAATTATTATATGCATACGCGTATAATGGTTTCGGCGTGGCATTTATGTTAAAGGTTAACTCCATGTTTTGCACAAATCATCCGCAAACAATTCATGCCTAAGAAAACACCACGTTTGGCATAAATCATCCGCAAAACAATTCATGCCTAAGCAAACACCACGTTGGGCACAAATCATCCGTAAACCTAAAAAAGTTCGAAGGACATCCTACGGCCTTCCTATTACTTAACGATGAAGACAAATACCCTATAAATACATGACTGAAGCCGCCTCCTCCATTTTTCGTTTGCTTCATTGTGGAACACTGTTTGACGCTAGTGTGGAGGGGTTACAAGGGGAGGTCCATGGACTGTGTGGAGGTGTTTTACGTAAGGGGAGGAGAGTGGTTGCAGTCTTCAAAGATTCGGCAGTAGCATCAAAACGTGGATGCGAAATTTCAGTCGTAGGTATGGACGGGGAAACTAAAGTGAAGTACTGAAGGGTGCGAACTGGAAGACAGAACATGAAAGCTGAAGTGTATAAGTGGTCCAGCAGTTTTGAAGTTGGCAAGATGGAGGTTAGCAGGTGGCGGTCCCCGTTTGCCCGATATACAGAAAAACCAATGGATCCAAGGAGTTTCCGGTAATGGAAGTTGGTTCAAAGCTTTAAAGGTGATTAACATACAAGTTTATCACCTTCAATATATACTGGGAAGCAAAAAGGGGCAGTGCATGAGAGGACGTACAATATATCAGAAATGGATGGTATTTATACAGTATGGTGGTGTGGTAATGTTTGTTGCGCAGATGGAGTTATGAATGTTGAAGGGGTTCAAAATGTTGACTGTTGATTTTTCCTGGAAATAGAATTTGAAATGGTTTAAGGCCGAAAGGAGAATAGGGTATGGGGCCGAACTTTTAATGGTAAGACGCCCGATTATTTTATGAATTTCGTACCAGTAGTATACACATGAAGTATTGGATATTAGTGTTCTTATATATGCTAATTATGTAAGTTAAACACCTTTTGTTTCAGAATCTTGGGAAAAGTAAGATAAAGCATCCTGCTTGTATATAATTTAGACATCGATGGATGAAAATCTCAGTCTGTCTAGTGATACAAGAGTAATTGGATTTGAGGTGCACTGTGATTTAAGTCGTATTTGTTGAGGAAGAACGTAACTACAGAAGCAGGATGGTTTTGATAAGTGGAAGAGAAATGTACTGTTCATTAGGAGAAGCAAATCCGGTAGGATGTGGATGTGGACTGGTTAACAATAAAAACGTCCGTCAAAATCAACAGACGGTTATCGTTGTTTAACGATAAACCGACAAGGTAAGTAAATCTCACTAACTCTGAACAGTTTATAATTTCTTGTTGTATTTTTAGATCTGTTAGATATTGGCTGATTGATGGTGTAACAACCCGAAAATCTGGGCCAGTTTAAAATTTTTATTTTGGTAATTTTAGCGAATTTTGAATATTTAAAATGAATTATTTTAAATAATAAAGACGGAAAATTTATATTCGACGAAGTGAAAACAAATAAATTTATTTTAATTATATAACGAGCCTGAAATGGCACGGTAGTTCGAAAATTTGATTTCTAATTTCAAATGAATATACCGAATTCGTTTTAAGTCGGAATTGAACAAAACAAGAAATATTTGAATCTTCTCAACTATATCTTTCTAACGAAGTTGAGTAACTGAGATTTCACTTAAGAAATGATAAAATATGTCCAGTTGAAAATTCAGAATAGTCGCTGTGGAATTTAAATATATTTTAATATATATAAAAGGCCCTTAAAAATAGCCATTTTGCAAATGACCTCGGATTTCGACGAAACCAGTTTTGTTGGGTCCGTGATGTTAAGTTATTGCTAGGTTTTAAATTTCATAATTTTTCGAATCAGTATGTGAGCGTGGCAAAGGAAAACGCGTTTGACCGGTTTCAGTTGATTTTAATCGACTGGAAATTGGCCATTTTTCAAAATGTCTCAGAATTCGACGAAACTAGTTTTGTTAGGACCATATCGTCAATACGAAGCTAGAAAATATTTTTCGAGAATTTTTAGAGTTAGTATGTGACCCCGGTAATTTGAAATGTACGTTTAAAATTCAATATAGCGATTTAAATGTAAATTCAACGCAAACTGATTGTAACGATCGAATCAACCTACGATACATATACCATTGTGTTCAGAATAGGGGTAATATGCTATGGACGACAGGCGGTGGGCCTCGTTTAGAGGTCGTATGTAAAAGTCAACTTTTTGCGATTAAATTAATTAAATTAATTAAAAATTAAAATATATAGCCCCCCCTTCTCGTTTTCATTCAACAGAAATGAAAAATAAAAGGAAATTAAAAAAAAAGAAAAGGGGAGAGCGACGGGGGAGGAGCCGCCGCCCCTCCCCGATGATCCGTCGCCGCCGCCAGGGGTGGCGCAGCCCCTGCGCCGCCGCTTCCTTCTCCCTCCTCTCCTTCTTCTTCTTCCTCTGAAAAGAACGTCGCCACCACCAAAAAAACGCCCAAACCGCTTCCACCTCCTCCTCTCGCCGAAACCCTAGCCTCTCCCCGTCGCCACCCACCTCCCTCCAGCGCCCCGCGAACACCCCCCCCCCCCCCCCCAGCAGCGAGGCAACCACCGACGCCCCCCTCCTCTCCGATTCCTGTAAGTTTTTTTTTTAATTTATTTTTCTATTTTAGTTGTTGTGCTATTCGATTTTAAAACTGAATTTTTATAGTTAACAAGAATTGATTTTTATTAATTTAAAAGCATTGATTTTTAGTTTAGAAAAGAATAAATGTTTATTTAGGAAAAATAGTTCTTTTTAAACTAGAAAGATGCGATTTTTATTAACTAGGTAAGATTAGTTTTTTTAAATCAAAATGATTTGATTTTGAAAAGTAAAGATTTGATTTTGAATTGTGGAAGTTAAAAATATAATTTTTATATAAGGAAGATAATCAAAATATGATTTTTATATTTTTGAAGTATTAAAAATATAATCTTTACTATATAGAAGATGTAAAAATATGATTTTTATATTTTTAAAGAATTAAAAATATAATTTTTACATGTTAGGAATATTAAAAATATCATCTTTTTATAGGTAGCAAAATAAAATGCGATTTCTATAGGGATGGAATTGAAAAGGTAAAATCTTTAAAAATAAAAAGACGATATTTTAATAATAGAAAAGGCGAAAACTTTATTTTTATAAAGGCGAAAAATTTATTTATGAAAGGGCGAAATCTTTATATAGAGAATAGCGTTATAAAAATATAATCTTTATCTATATAACATCGTCGTAAAAAATTCGATTTTTATATATTGAATAGCGAAGTAAAAAATTCGATTTTTATATATTGAATAGCGTCGTAAAAAATTCGATTTTTATATATTGAATAGCGAAGTAAAAAATTCGATTTTTATATATTGAATAGCAAAGTAAAAATTCGATTTTTAAATGTATGAAGCAAATATAAAAATATGATTTTTAAATTGAAAGTAAACAAATAAAAATGTGACTTTTATTTTAAAGACATCAAAATATAAAAATGTGTGATTTTTATATATGTAGTGACTACGGGCAACGAAGGTGATAAAAAGGCGAGAATGAAGAAGATTTCTATAAAAGAAGAATCAAGATGAGTGGATAGCTTACGGTGAGAATTTCTCACCTTTCAATTTCTTTTTCTAGTTATATATATATATACTAGGATGCAGACGGTGCTTAGTAGCACCCGACACAATTGTCCACAGACCATGGACTTGTTTGTTTGGTTGCATAGATTAGTCATATGATGTGATTTGGATTTGGTTGTTTGGTGATTTTGATTGATGTGTGAATGGCGTGGGCCTTCACTAGACCGGGGATAAGGCTAGGCCTTGTTCCGTTTCTAGTATCGTGCCGTTATGCCGCCGAAATTTTCTAAAATATGTTAGAAAAATAAAAATATCATTTTATTGAATAAATGAACTAATAGAAATTCATGTGTTAAAATAAAATGTTTTATCGTTAAAAATATAATTTTTAACGTGGAAGTGAATAAATGAATATTTATAAACAAATCGGCCGATTTGTTTATATACACTGATTTGACTGATATCGATTGGGTCGATAAATTTTACACGTCGCCCAACTGCACAAATAAATTCTGTGTTTGATTGTTTGAAACCCCACACGGGTGTTGGGATGAAATTTGAAGTTCACTCATCCCGATTGATTAAATATGTCGATCGATTGATTGACAGGCTGTTATAAGCGTAAGATATCTATATTTGATGCTTATACAGTGTAGTGCACTTTGGTTGATGGTTGATTATTTTTCAATGCTATTATATACATGTGTTGTATGGAATCCATATAATTAACATTATATGGTGATTGATTGGGCCTTATTCCAATCGGGAAAATAATAAAGATTATAAAAGAAAAATACATGTGTTGAATATAAAAATAGTCATGTGTTGACGATGTTCCTGAGTTGAAAATATTCGTGTGTTGAGTAAAATATTTTAAATAATAAAAATTACATCTTTATCATATTTACAATTAGAATCTACTTTACGGTGGAGTCTAATTGAAAATCAAACGATAGATACCTTAGTTTTATAAAATATTTTACATAACAAAAATAGTGATGTGTTGACAGTACTCATGTGTTGAGATTAGTCGTGTGTTGAAAGAAACATAGATTCATGTGTTGAATAGAATAAATATTCATTTGTTGAATAGAATAACGAATTTATTGAAATATATAAAGCCGTGTGGATTAGAGATGCGCTATTTTGACGTGAATGACATTTATATATCGATTTTATTCGTTTATAATGAATATTGAAAAGTGATTTCAAAACTTAATAATTTGAAATGAAATTCAAATTAAATTAGATTAAAAATTCAAATTGAAATTTTATTGAATCAATTGGAAATGAATTCGAATCGAATAGTAAATGAATTCGATTCGAATTTAATAGAAAGTGAATTTGAATTCGAATTGAATAAAAATGAATTCAAATTGAGTTGAATTGAAACGAATTAGAATTTGAATTGAATTGAAATCAAATCGATTTGAAATTGAATGCAGTGTTGAAATGGTATTGAAAACGAATTTAAAACGATTTATAAAATACGTTTTAAAAGGAAATCGACGAAATATATATAATATATATTATATATATATATAATGGCCTGAATAGAACGCGCCGCGCCGCGGCAGTTCGTGAATTTCGACCATTTATTTCAAACGGACATTGCGGGAGATCCGACCGTCGGATTCTCCGAAAACCGGAACCGTTGGGTTCGTATCGAAAAGAGCTTTCCATTGAATATTAGAAATTCGAAATCTAACGGTTGGATTTGGAATTATGTCCAAATCAAATTCAGAAAAGGTCGCTGTAAGTGCAGTTCGATGGCCGTTGATGGGAATCGACTGTACGGGCCTTGGTAAAATTATTAAAAATATCTATAATTTGTGTAAAATCATAATATATGAATTGGAAAGAACTGGGATGAAAAACTCCACATTTGAAATGATAAAAATAGATTTTTATCGAAATGAACTAGTTTTGAACTAGAATTAAAATCAATTTATTTTTGAAATAAATAAATTGAATTTGAAAGTGATTTTAAAAATAATCAATATTCCCAATACGTGAATTGGACGGGAGTTGAATCGAAATTATCTTCGGGATATTTCGATGTTGGATTTTGTGATTATACAGATATGGTTGTGGAAATTTGAAAGATATATTCATATCGTTATTTCCAATACAATATATGTTGGTTTCAGGATTTGATATTGAATATAAGCCGATATATTTTCTATTCAGAGCCTTGTATTTAATATCAAATGTGATTTGGGTTTACCGTGAATCGTGTTTTAGATGACATTGGTTCTTTAACCCAGTTAAAGGCAAGATGTTGATTTTTGAAAAGATGAAAACTAAGTGGAGTTTTATTGAATCTTTAATTAGATTAAAAATGTGAATTGATAATTTAAATTATCAAATATGAAAGGTGATCGAGAATGGAGTACCACCAGTTTTTCTCCAAAGCGATAGTTAAATCTTTAATTAGATTTGAACGTGAAATGGTAATTAATTTTACCGATAACACCGTGGTGTTAGGAATGGAGTATCACCAGTTTTGCTCCATGGGATATATAGGTTGGGATTGGGAAATAAAATAAATAATTACTTCGGTGTGGCTCGCTAATCCCGACTAGTTTGGAAAACCGTAATATGGTTTGAAATGATATCCAAAGGAAGATTATAGAATAAATTTAGAAGAATTTATCTTGGATAAAATTAATGGGAACATTTCCCTAAGAATGTGTTTTTGTAAATAAAAGAATATTCTGAATTGGAATGAGGCGTTTGTTGTGTTTGTAACATTCCTTTATTATATACGTGGGTTATTCAGAAAGGCCGGGTTTATACCCATTCTGAATAATCGATTCGACGAGATGTCGAAGATCAAGACGGTGGTTGAAGACCGGAAGCCTTCACATCGTTTGGGTGATTACTGATGATCTTGATTGGGTTGTACACCCAGGATGAGGGAATCAGTTGGTGATCGTCCAGGCGTACTTGGAGATGGATGGATATGCGAGGAAAGTGCCTCCGGTTTCGTTCAGACCCAGAACGAACTTGTAAATGGATTGTGTGTCTGACATTGGATTTTATTCTGTGTTGATTGATCTCTATTAAATATACATCTGTCTGGCGGCGGAGAATTTATTCTCTTGCTTAACGCCCTTCTCTGAGACGTACGAGCTCAGAGGTTGTATATCGATGGACATCAGTCGCATGGAGTGAATTGCCAATGTGGCACGCGTAAGTGGCAATTGATCAAGGCTTCTGTTGAAAAGCAAAGTCTTGTGGTTGATGATCAAAGCACGGCCTGTGTGGCGTAGCTTTGTGTGTAACGTGGATTCGCGAGCCTCACACCTCGGTATGAGTCAAAAACGGGATACGGACCCAAGGAGTGCACGACGTTTCATTCTAGCTATGGTGGTGTCAGTGACCTACTAGCCCTGACATTTATATACTTTTCACCTGTGTGGTTGTTGGATACGAGGCGCCTCGGATATAGGTCTGTAAGGACCGGGAAACGTGTGTTCAGGAATTGCCAATCCCCAAAAGTAAGAGAGGACCGGCCTTGGAGGATCCAGGGATTGCTGTGTGCGGTCCCGAGGCATTTGCTAGAGTATCTCGAACGCGGAGAGGAGCTTGCCCATTGCCTCGACTCGTGATGGAATCCAATTTCCAATACGTGTGTTTCGGTTTTATTTGTAGAACCTAGTATGGCGACATAGTGGTATGGGTCATTCATGCCGCCTATGATTGATATTTATGATTGAAATTGTTTTGACACTATACACTTATAATAGTATCAAATAATGTGTTTTAACGTATCAAGCATGCTTTGGCTGTTATAAGGTAAAAACCCTATCCTCCGGCTTGCGTTGCATTGTGTGATGGGACCTGGGTCTTATAACAGCTTCATTTTTCTTTATTTAGCATTGCGATGTTTGTTTTATGCACTGGTATTCTTGGGAGGAAACCCGTTCCGTGTTATACGGCGTGGTCCCTTGATTTACCTAACTTTAAAAATAAAGATTAATAACTGTTTTAGTTCTCACACCAGTCACATGACTGACCTGGAGTTTATTGTTTTAACCTAAACTCTGGGTGCCCCTATTTTCCACGGGCAGCTAGTAGTTTTGGTTTTGCAGATTTATATTCACAGGGTCCTGATTTACAGCTGGAACGATGCTCGGAAAGCTCTGTATCCGTGTATCACTTCTAGTTGTGTTTTGTATATTTTTCCGCTGCTAGGTAATTTATTGTAATCTCTGATATTTGTCGAATGTAATTTAATCATTTATACTCTGTATATTCTTGTATCTGATGGAATTGTTGTAATAACAATGAAATGTTCTTCCGTCTGTGTCCTTTTGTGTGTTGTTGTCAAAGTATTCGTGCTTTCCTTCACGGGGAAGTTACGGGTTCTTACAGTGGTATCAGAGCTTTGGTTTACAGAGCTCGAGAACAAGACACATTAGAACCATACGAAAGAATTCATCAGATATTGGATTAGTAATATCCAATTAGGATGACTCGTTAGAGATAGGATCAGTAGTATCCTAGAACGAGTGTGAAGAGTATATTTTTCAAACGAAAATAATTTTGTTTTGAAAATTTAAATCGCTTTATACGTATTTGATATTTATTTATTTTGAATATGGACAATCGAGTATATATAGATTTCGCGTATACGCGTCATGAACGTATAGTCGAAGTTTTAATATACTGGATAGATATAGAGTCACATTCTAGACACCCGGGGATGATTCTGATGATGGTGAATCATCATCAGTATTCCTATTCGAGTTTCGAAGGTGTGATTTCTATATATTTCCATTAGACTGGTGTGAGAACCAAAACTAATATAGATAGATACATTGTTGTGAATTGGCATCAAAAACATGATTTTCCGTATATATATCAAAAAAATTATGAATTTGAAACGTTAAATTCACTAATTGATTGATGTTTGTGTTGTTGGTTCATTTTTTTGCTAATTTTGAACCATTATGCCTAATTGAACCAAATATTGAATTGTATTGAAAATTGGTCGCATTTGCTTGCATACATGTATATCTTTTGAACAGGTCATAGCAAGGAGGCTAGAGCCGAAGAATAAAATTTGTTTGCCCGACAAATAGGTACATGTTTACTACATAATTTACTGTTTTGTTTGGGTGATGATGATTTTATGAGCCTATTGGCTAGCCGCTTGGCTTTTTCTTTTTCTTTTTGAGATTAGAAGGACCGGGGAAGCTATTTGAAATTCCCCGATGCTCCCGGTGCAGGGGAGGTTATGGCGAAATTTTTCGAAAATTTAGGGTGTTAGCCAAATTTTTGAAGATTTGAAAATGCTCAGAAGCTGAAAAGTTGGAGAATGCAAGCCAGATCGAATGTAGAGCTTATTAATCAAACCACTTTCGACTTTGTTCCTTTTTGGGGACGAAAAGTTTTAAGTGGGGGAGATTGTAACAACCCGAAAATCTGGGCCAGTTTAAAATTTTTATTTTGGTAATTTTAGCGAATTTTGAATATTTAAAATGAATTATTTTAAATAATAAAGACGGAAAATTTATATTCGACGAAGTGAAAACGAATAAATTTATTTTAATTATATAACGAACCTGAAATGGCACGGTAGTTCGAAAATTTGATTTCTAATTTCAAATGAATATACCGAATTCGTTTTAAGTCGGAATTGAACAAAACAAGAAATATTTGAATCTTCTCAACTATATCTTTCTAACGAAGTTGAGTAACTGAAATTTCACTTAAGGAATGATAAAATATGTCCAGTTGAAAATTCAGAATAGTCGCTGTGGAATTTAAATATATTTTAATATATATAAAAGGCCCTTAAAAATAGCCATTTTGCAAATGACCTCGGATTTCGACGAAACCAGTTTTGTTGGGTCCGTGACGTAAAGTTATTGCTAGGTTTTAAATTTCATAATTTTTCGAATCAGTATGTGAGCGTGGCAAAGGAAAACGCGTTTGACCGGTTTCAGTTGATTTTAATCGACTGGAAATTGGCCATTTTTCAAAAGGTCTCAGAATTCGACGAAACTAGTTTTGTTAGGACCATATCGTCAATACGAAGCTAGAAAATATTTTTCGAGAATTTTTAGAGTCAGTATGTGACCCCGGTAATTTGAAATGTACGTTTAAAATTCAATATAGCGATTTAAATGTAAATTCAACGGAAACTGGTTGTAACGATCGAATCAACCTACGATACATATACCATTGTGTTCAGAATAGGGGTAATATGCTATGGACGACAGGCGGTGGGCCTCGTTTAGAGGTCGTATGTAAAAGTCAACTTTTTGCGATTAAATTAATTAAAAATTAAAATATATAGGCCCCCCCTTCTCGTTTTCATTCAACAGAAACGGAAAAAAAAGGAAATAAAAAAAAGAAAAGGGGGGAGCGAGGGGGAGGAGCCGCCGCCCCTCCCCGATGATCCGTCGTCGCCGCCAGGGGTGGCGCAGCCCCTGCGCCGCCGCTTCCTTCTCCCTCCTCTCCTTCTTCTTCTTCCTCTGAAAAGAACGTCGCCACCACCAAAAAAACGCCCAAACCGCTTCCACCTCCTCCTCTCGCCGAAACCCTAGCCTCTCCCCGTCGCCACCCACCTCCCTCCAGCGCCCCGCGAACACACCCCCCCCTCCCCAGCAGCGAGGCAACCACCGACGCCCCCTCCTCTCCGATTCCTGTAAGTTTTTTTTTTTTTAATTTATTTTTCAATTTTAGTTATTGTTCTATTCGATTTTAAAACTGAATTTTTATAGTTAACAAGAATTGATTTTTATTAATTTAAAAGCATTGATTTTTAGTTTAGAAAAGAATAAATGTTTATTTAGGAAAAATAGTTCTTTTTAAACTAGAAAGATGCGATTTTTATTAACTAGGTAAGATTAGTTTTTTTAAATCAAAATGATTTGATTTTGAAAAGTAAAGATTTGATTTTGAATTGTGGAAGTTAAAAATATAATTTTTATATAAGGAAGACAATCAAAATATGATTTTTATATTTTTGAAGTATTAAAAATATAATCTTTACTATATAGAAGATGTAAAAATATGATTTTTATATTTTTAAAGAATTAAAAATATAATTTTTACATGTTAGGAATATTAAAAATATCATCTTTTTATAAGTAGCAAAATAAAATGCGATTTCTATAGGGATGGAATTGAAAAGGTAAAATCTTTAAAAATAAAAAAGACGATATTTTAATAATAGAAAAGGCGAAAACTTTATTTTTATAAAGGCGAAAACTTTATTTATGAAAGGGCGAAATCTTTATATAGAGAATAGCGTTATAAAAATATAATCTTTATCTATATAACATCGTCGTAAAAAATTCGATTTTTATATATTGAATAGCGAAGTAAAAAATTCGATTTTTATATATTGAATAGCATCGTAAAAAATTCGATTTTTATATATTAAATAGCGAAGTAAAAATTCGATTTTTAAATGTATGAAGCAAATATAAAAATATGATTTTTAAATTGAAAGTAAACAAATAAAAATGTGACTTTTATTTTAAAGACATCAAAATATAAAAATGTGTGATTTTTATATATGTAGTGACTACGGGCAACGAAGGTGATAAAAAGGCGAGAATGAAGAAGATTTCTATAAAAGAAGAATCAAGATGAGTGGATAGCTTTCGATGAGAATTTCTCACCTTTCAATTTCTTTTTCTAGTTATATATATATACTAGGATGCAGACGTGCTTAGTAGCACCCGACACAATCGTCCACAGACCATGGACTTGTTTGTTTGGTTGCATAGATTAGTCATATGATGTGATTTGGATTTGGTTGTTTGGTGATTTTGATTGATGTGTGAATGGCGTGGGCCTTCACTAGACCGGGGATAAGGCTAGGCCTTGTTCCGTTTCTAGTATCGTGCCGTTATGCCGCCGAAATTTTCTAAAATATGTTAGAAAAATAAAAATATCATTTTATTGAATAAATGAACTAATAGAAATTCATGTGTTAAAATAAAATGTTTTATCGTTAAAAATATAATTTTTAACGTGGAAGTGAATAAATGAATATTTATAAACAAATCGGCCGATTTGTTTATATACACTGATTTGACTGATATCGATTGGGTCGATAAATTTTACACGTCGCCCAACTGCACAAATAAATTTTGTGTTTGATTGTTTGAAACCCCACACGGGTGTTGGGATGAAATTTGAAGTTCACTCATCCTGATTGATTAAATATGTCGATCGATTGATTGACAGGCTGTTATAAGCGTAAGATATCTATATTTGATGCTTATACAGTGTAGTGCACTTTGCTTGATGGTTGATTATTTTTCAATGCTATTATATACATGTGTTGTATGGAATCCATATAATTAACATTATATGGTGATTGATTGGGCCTCATTCCAATCGGGAAAATAATAAAGATTATAAAAGAAAAATTCATGTGTTGAATATAAAAATAGTCATGTGTTGACGATGTTCCTGAGTTGAAAATATTCGTGTGTTGAGTAAAATATTTTAAATAATAAAAATTACATCTTTATCATATTTACAATTAGAATCTACTTTACGGTGGAGTCTAATTGAAAATCAAACGATAGATACCTTAGTTTTATAAAATATTTTACATAACAAAAATAGTGATGTGTTGACAGTACTCATGTGTTGAGATTAGTCGTGTGTTGAAAGAAACATAGATTCATGTGTTGAATAGAATAAATATTCATTTGTTGAATAGAATAACGATTTTATTGAAATATATAAAGCCGTGTGGATTAGAGATGCGCTATTTTGACGTGAATGACATTTATATATCGATTTTATTCGTTTATAATGAATATTGAAAAGTGATTTCAAAACTTAATTATTTGAAATGAAATTCAAATTAAATTCGATTAAAAATTCAAATTGAAATTTTATTGAATCAATTGGAAATGAATTCGAATCGAATAGTAAATGAATTCGATTCGAATTTAATAGAAAGTGAATTTGAATTCGAATTGAATAAAAATGAATTCAAATTGAGTTGAATTGAAACGAATTAGAATTTGAATTGAATTGAAATCAAATCGATTTGAAATTGAATGCAGTGTTGAAATGGTATTGAAAACGAATTTAAAACGATTTATAAAATACGTTTTAAAAGGAAATCGACGAAATATATATAATATATATATTATATATATAATGGCCTGAATAGAACGCGCCGCGCCGCGGCAGTTCGTGATTTCGACCATTTATTTCAAACGGACATTGCGGGAGATCCGACCGTCGGATTCTCCTAAAACTGGAACCGTTGGGTTCGTATCGAAAAGAGCTTTCCATTGAATATTAGAAATTTGAAATCTAACGGTTGGATTTGGAATTATGTCCAAATCAAATTCAGAAAAGGTCGCTGTAAGTGCAGTTCGATGGCCGTTGATGGGAATCGACTGTACGGGCCTTGGTAAAATTATTAAAAATATCTATAATTTGTGTAAAATCATAATATATGAATTGGAAAGAACTGGGATGAAAAACTCCACATTTGAAATGATAAAAATAGATTTTTATCGAAATGAACTAGTTTTGAACTAGAATTAAAATCAATTTATTTTTGAAATAAATAAATTGAATTTGAAAGTGATTTTAAAAATAATCAATATTCCCAATACGTGAATTGGATGGGAGTTAAATCGAAATTATCTTCGGGATATTTCGATGTTGGATTTTGTGATTACACAGATATGGTTGTGGAAATTTGAAAGATATATTCATATCGTTATTTCCAATACAATATATGTTGGTTTCAGGATTTGATATTGAATATAAGCCGATATATTTTCTATTCAGAGCCTTGTATTTAATATCAAATGTGATTTGGGTTTATCGTGAATCGTGTTTTAGATGACATTGGTTCTTTAACCCAGTTAAAGGCAAGATGTTGATTTTTGAAAAGATGAAAACTAAGTGGATTTTTATTGAATCTTTAATTAGATTAAAAATGTGAATTGATAATTTAAATTATCAAATATGAAAGGTGATCGAGAATGGAGTACCACCAGTTTTTCTCCAAAGCGATAGTTAAATCTTTAATTAGATTTGAACGTGAAATGGTAATTAATTTTACCGATAACACCGTGGTGTTAGGAATGGAGTATCACCAGTTTTGCTCCATGGGATATATAGGTTGGGATTGGGAAATAAAATAAATAATTACTTCGGTGTGGCTCGCTAATCCCGACTAGTTTGGAAAACCGTAATATGGTTTGAAATATCCAAAGGAAGATTATAGAATAAATTTAGGAGAATTTATCTGGGATAAAATTAATGGGAACATTTCCCTAAGAATGTGTTTTTGTGAATAAAAGAATATTCTGAATTGGAATGAGGCGTTTGTTGTGTTTGTGTAACATTCGTTTATTATATACGTGGGTTATTCAGAAAGGCCGGGTTTATACCCATTCTGAATAATCGATTCGACGAGATGCCGAAGATCAAGACGGTGGTTGAAGACCGGAAGTCTTCACATCGTTTGGGTGATTACTGATGATCTTGATTGGGCTGTACACCCAGGATGAGGGAATCAGTTGGTGATCGTCCAGACGTACTTGGAGATGGATGGATATGCGAGGAAAGTGCCTCCGGTTTCGTTCAGACCCAGAACGAACTTGTAAATGGATTGTGTGTCTGACATTGGATTTTATTCTGTGTTGATAGATCTATATTATATATACATCTGTTTGGCGGCGGAGAATTTATTCTCTTGCTTAACGCCCTTCTCTGAGACGTACGAGCTCAGAGGTTGTATATCGATGGACATCAGTCGCATGGAGTGAATTGCCAATGTGGCACGCGTAAGTGGCAATTGATCAAGGCTTCTGTTGAAAAGCAAAGTCTTGTGGTTGATGATCAAAGCACGGCCTGTGTGGCGTAGCTTTGTGTGTAACGTGGATTCGCGAGCCTCACACCTCGGTATGAGTCAAAAACGGGATACGGACCCCAAGGAGTGCACGACGTTTCTTTCTAGCTATGGTGGTGTCAGTGACCTACCAGCCCTGATATTTATATACTTTTCACCTGTGTGGTTGTTGGATACGAGGCGCCTCGGATATAGGTCTGTAAGGACTGGGAAACGTGTGTTCAGGAATTGCCAATCCTCAAAAGTAAGAGAGGACCGGCCTTGGAGGATCCAGGGATTGCTGTGTGCGGTCCCGAGGCATTTGCTAGAGTGTCTCGAACGCGGAGAGGAGCTTGCCCCTTGCCTCGACTCATGATGGAATCCAATTTCCAATACGTGTGTTTCGGTTTTATTTGTAGAACCTAGTATGGCGACATAGTGGTATGGGTCATTCATGCCGCCTATGATTGATATTTATGATTGAAATTGTTTTGACACTATACACTTATAATAGTATCAAATAATGTGTTTTAACGTATCAAGCATGCTTTTGCTGTTATAAGGTAAAAACCCTATCCTCCGGCTTGCGTTGCATTGTGTGATGGGACCTGGGTCTTATAACAGCTTCATTTTTCTTTATTTAGCATTGCGATGTTTGTTTTATGCACTGGTATTCTTGGGAGGAAACCCGTTCCGTGTTATACGGCGTGGTCCCTTGATTTACCTAACTTTAAAAATAAAGATTAATAAATGTTTTAGTTCTCACACCAGTCACATGACTGACCTGGAGTTTATTGTTTTAACCAAAACTCTGGGTGCCCCTATTTTCCACGGGCAGCTAGCAGTTTTGGTTTTGCAGATTTATATTCAAAGGGTCCTGATTTACAGCTGGAACGATGCTCGGAAAGCTCTGTATCCGTGTAGCACTTCTAGTTGTGTTTTGTATATTTTTCCGCTGCTATGTAATTTATTGTAATCTCTGATATTTGTCGAATGTAATTTAATCATTTATACTATGTATATTCATGTATCTGATGGAATTGTTGTAATAACAATGAAATGTTCTTCCGTCTGCGTCCTTTTGTGTGTTGTTCTCAAAGTATTCGTGCTTTCCTTCACGGGGAAGTTACGGGTTCTTACAGATGGTGTGTTGACTGTCTGATTGAACTGCTAGTCAGTTTGTTAAATTTCTATATTGATTATGTTTAACATAATGTATCATATAGAACTGAAAATTGATGTTATCTATATTGTTTAACATCTCAACAGGTTGGAGGAATCCAACTGGATTCCTCAACATTTATTTTACTGGGTTTCATATATTGTGATATATGATGTGTTATCTAATCTATTATGGATTATGTGTGTTGGAATGATGTTGATCATTTTTATTCGATATTTTAAATATCATAAAAGACCCTGGGATGTAAAAAGAATTATTTCAATGTATATTGAAAAAAGGGAGTTTATAAAATCAACAGATTTTGTAAAAGGAAATATTTCGAAAGTAAATAAAAAGGGAAATCATTTGTAAAGCGAAGAACTGTTACTAAAAGTAAATCTTTATAAATGAATAGTTTATTCGAAAAGAATAAAGGAGCTAATCGATGTTAGTTAATCGATTAGAGTTAAAGTTAAAAGGAGCTAATAAATGTTAGTCAATCGATTAGAGTTAAAGTTAAAAGGAGTTAATCGATGTTAGTTAATCGATTAGAGTCAAAGTAAAAGGAGTTAATCGATGTTAGTTAATCGATTAGAGTTAAAGTTAAAAGGAGTTAATCAAACGTAGTTTATCAAAAGGAGTTAATCAAACATAGTTTACCAAAAGAAGTTAGTCAAACGTAGTTTATCAAAAGGAGTTAATCAAACGTAGTTTATCAAAAGGAGTTAATCAAACGTAGTTTACCAAAAGAAGTTAGTCAAACGTAGTTTATCAAAAGGGGTTAATCGAATATAGAAATTAAGAAGTGAAGTTAAACAAAAATTAGAAACTGACCAAAGATTAGTAGGTTGAATAGTTTTCTGAGTATCGATCTGATGTTGGTTTCGGTTTTCGGGGTTTATACTTAGAGAATTGTTCACTTACTAGTTTACAGTTAGGGACTAATAGTTGTGAAATGGTAGTGATGCGTGAATGAGGATTGGAAATGTTTTCCAATATAAATAAATGTATATTTTCTAATCAGAGAAAATAAGGAAATATATATATTTATATGTTGGATGATTTGATCGATAATCCCATTTGGAATTTAGATCGTTGTGTGAACACCGACATGTTTTTCTTGGATAGTTAACTCACCGACTATCGAAGTTTTTACCATTTTAACGTTGTTAATATGGAGAGACTGGTTGGATTATTATCCAAAGAACCACTCTGTATTGGCATAAGCGTTGCGAATCATATATGCGAAAGGAAATTGAAGACGAAGTTATGCAAGGGCTATCCTGTTTACAGAATAGTGCCTTCGGTTCATCCTGTTCCTGGATGACTTGTATGGACGGATGTCTGAAAGAGTATTTCCAGACGATCACATATATTGATTTCTCCAACCGTACCAAGAGTGGAAGCGGAGAAGGAAGCTTCTTTTAGCTAACACATAATGTATGGTTGAGGACGTCAATCGGTGATTTGATGGATTTGACGATGTGGCATTCAAAGTGAATCTGGTATGATGATAAAGCGTAGCTTCTAGCCTCATCATCCGGTAAATGACAGAAATCGGGCAGGCAGCATGGCTATGTCGGTCGCACCAAAGTAGGGTGTATAATCACCTGATCTAGAGTTTCATTTACTTCTAATAATCTATTGTTGATGCTGTCCCATTCGGGAAACGGTTGCTGATCCCAGCCGTTGGTGATATACATTCGATACACTCAAGCGAAATGAGTGGTCTGTCATGTGTGGCCGGGTTGCAAGATGTTCTTGTTGAACCCAGTGTATTCCTCTCTAGAGGTACACTAGTGAAAGGTGGTTCCATACCTTGTCATCATTGGAAATCCATTACCCAATACGTGCTTGCGGTTTTGATTGTATACTATATATGTAGAACGTGAGATGAAAGCGTTTCTGCTAGATGATTATATATATTGTGGTTGATAGACATTATCATAATATCAAAGGTTTTGATATAAAGATAATTTGGATTCTCATAAGGGAAAAACCCGTTCCGTTATGCGGCGTGGTCTTATGAGATATCGTTTACTTGTTCATACCTGTTTAAACTGTTTTACTCACACCAGTCCCATGACTGACCCGGAGTTTATTTTGTTGTGTTCTCCCTAAATTCTTGGGTGCCTATATTTGTATGGGCAGTCAAGTAGTCGGGATTTTACAGATATACTGGAAGAGCTGGAGCAGGAGGCTTCAGGATCATATAGCGATAGTTTATTTCCGATGTGTTGTATGTGTTGTACTTTGATAATGATATGTATATTCAAGTACCAATTTTGTATTTCAAAGTTATGTTATGAAATATATTTATTCGTTCCGCTGTGAGATTCGTGTTACTCTGATATTGTATTCTTCTTCTTCTTCTTCTATTCTAAGTTTCTATCTTATCTTTCCTCACCCTCTAATTTCTTTCACTAATTACCAGGATTTTTCGATGTTTTGGTTATCGACATC
Source organism: Allium sativum (assembly GCA_030737875.1). Classification (NCBI taxonomy): domain Eukaryota; kingdom Viridiplantae; phylum Streptophyta; class Magnoliopsida; order Asparagales; family Amaryllidaceae; genus Allium; species Allium sativum. The sequence goes on along the minus strand of CM060924.1, from coordinate 255,757,351 downwards.
GAGCTTATGTCGATAACCAAAGTCGCTAAAAATCCGGGTCGTTACACAATAGTTCAAGAATTGAAGGATTCAAGATAATATAGTCTTAGGAATTATGTTATGACTCAGATTGCACATATCTAACCTCCATCCTATTTCTATGAAAATGATTTTTCAAGAAATATCCCTGTTTTCAAAATTTATTTTAAAAATGTTTTTAAATGAAATTTATCTCTTTAAATTCTCTTTATAAGAAGCATTCAAATATTCCTTTCAAAGCTTTTCGACAGAAAATTTTATATTAACTTTATGTTGAAATATTTTGACTCATTAGATTTTAATATTTAAACTTTTAGACTTTGATTTTAATACTTAACATCTTATACATTTTAAAGTAATTTTTATTTTACACTTACTTTAACACTTATATACTTTGAATTTCAAATATATATAATTTGTTTTTATAAATAAATATATTTTGGTTCTATAATTTTATTTATATTTTGATATTATATTTTAGATTTGATTTTACTTAAGATTTTATACAATAAGATTTTGACTTTTGCTTTATGTTTGTAATTTAGTACTATTATAGTTTCAGTATTTATATTTATAGTTTCATATATTTGATTATTTATATAGTTTTATTATACTTTTACTTAGATTGCTTTCAATATTTTGAACATGTTTTCTTAAGCATAACTATGCTTAAATTGTATATTTATTATGATTAAGTAGGTTTACATAGTTTCAAAATGTTATATATAACAAAATTGCATTATTTTTTAGCAAGAATATGCCGACATAAGGGTATAGCACATGTCAATGTGTAATAGCAAAATTTAAAATTCAAACCTGAAAAGAAGTGTCTTACCCTGATAAGATGCTACTTATAGTCATATTCCTTCACCACTATACATACCCATCTTCTAGAAACGTTTTTTAGTCATCTTCTCTATATTTCTTCACTCTCTTTACTCCTCTATTGAAAATCTTAATTTCTATAACTATATTTTATCGATTTGTCAACTGAATCAAGTCATTTCTCTCTAAGTGTAACAACCCGAAAATCTGGGCCAGTTTAAAATTTTTATTTTGGCAATTTTAGCGAATTTCGAATATTTAAAATGGATTATTTTAAATAATATGGACGAGAAAATTTATTTTTAATATAATTCGACGTATATATTATACGCGTCGTCGTTAGAATATAAATATTTATATATAATTATAAATAGAATTGAAAATGGCACGGTAGTTCGATAATTCGATTTCAAACTTCAATTGAGCATACCGGATGCAAAACAATCGGGATTTTTGTGAAACCAAAAATAATGGGATCTAATTGATAATATCTTTCCAACGAATCCGACAAATCAAAATTTCATAGCGGGAATCAAAAGATATGTCCAGTTGAAGATTCTGAATAGTCGCTATGGAATTCAGGCCCTTAAAAATGGACATTTTGCAAACGACCTCGGATTTCGACGAAACCAGTTTTGTTGGGTCCGTGATGTCAAATTATTGCTAGGTTTTAAATTACATAATTTTTCGAATCAATATGTGAGCGTGGCAAAGGAAAACGCGTTTGACCAGTTTCAGTTGATTTTAATCGACTGGAAAATGGCCATTTTTCTAACGGTCTCAGAATTCAACGAAATTAGTTTTGTTAGGACCGTATCGTCAATACGAAGCTAGAAAATATTTTTCTGGAATTTTTCAAGTTAGTATGTGACCCCGGTAATTTGAAACGTACGTTTAAAATTCAATACAAGGATTTAAATTTTAATTTGAATGAAAACTGATCGTAACAGCGGAATTGGGTGATGAAACATATCCCATTGTGTTCGAAATGGGGGTATTTGGCTAGAGGCGATAGTCGTTGGGATTGAATTGGAGGTGGGACACGAAATTTCTCAACAATGTAATTAATGGAATTAAATATTAATTAAAATACATATTTTATATACTGTTGCCCCTTTCTCTAAACCCAAACCTCAAAGTAGCCGCCACGAATGAATTAAACGGCGGAAACCCTCCCAAAACATTTCGATAATCGCTCTCAAACTAGAAAGAATTAGGACCTAATTTCCTTACTAAAATTGTAGCGCTATGTTCGATCTTCGGATTGGTAAAGAAATGATCGATTATTATTTGGTAAAGGGTTCGATTTTTGGGCTTAAAGCGTGCGATTTTGAACGGAAATTCAAGGGGATGGGTGGCTGCGATTTGGGCCCCACCGGCGGAGGTGAATGGCGCTTCGGCGCTCAGCGTGGTGGCAGATGATCGGAGTCTGGCGGTATGATGAAGGCGCGATGGAGGAAGTTGGAAGTCGACGGAGGGGTTTGGTGGTATCAGAGCATCACGAGGAAGAAGGCCGAAGCCTGGGATGTCGACAGTGAAGAAGAAAGGTTTATTTTAAACTAATTATTTTATTAATTATCTTTATCAAGGTAATTAGTTTAGGTAATTAATCAAAAATGAGAATTTTTATACAAAATGCCTTAGATAAAAATATATGATTTTGTTTCTATCAAATTATGATTTTTTTTTTGTTTTTATAAAATAATAAACAACATATGTTTATGTAAATAAAAATAGGATAGTAGAAAACATATACTTTGTTTTAAAGTAGAAAACATATACTTTGTCTTAAAGTAGAAAAATATACTTTGTTTTTAAAGTAGTAAATCATACATTGTTTTTGAAAAATATAAGATTTTGTTTTTGTAAATAACATTGATTTCAAAATGAAATATTTAAAATAAATAACTTTGCATAATAAAATATGGGATTTTCATATATAATAAGTAGAAAGAAAAATATGATTTTAATAAGGAAAAGATACGATTTTAATAATGTAAAAATGTGATTTTTATATATTGAACTTCGAGTTAAAAATGTGATTTTTATATATTGAACTTCGAGTTAAAAATGTGATTTTTATATATTGAACTTCGAGTTAAAAATGTGATTTTTATATATTGAACTTCGAGTTAAAAATGTGATTTTTATATATTGAACTTCGAGTTAAAAATGTGATTTTTATATATTGAACTTCGAGTTAAAAATGTGATTTTTATATATTGAACTTCGAGTTAAAAATGTGATTTTTATATATTGAACTTCGAGTTAAAAATGTGATTTTTATATATTGAACTTCGAGTTAAAAATATGATTTTTATATATTGAACATCGAAGTAAAAATAGGATTTTTATATGTTGAACATCGAAATAAAAATAGAATTTTTATATGTTGAACATCGAAGTAAAAATAGGATTTTTATATGTTGAACTTCGAAATAAAAATAGGATTTTTATATATTGAATAGCGAAGTAAAATTCGATTTTTACATATGTAGTGAAAGCGGACAACGAAAGCGACAAAAGGCGAGTTGGCGAAGATTTCCTGCATTGGAAGTGCCGTGGAGCTAGGATAGCTATCTGTGAGAACTTCTCACTCAAATTCTATTTTTCTAGTTATATATATATATACTAGGATGCAGACGGTGCTTATTAGAAGCACCCGACACCCGTCCACAGACCATGGACTTTTTGTTTAGTTGCATAGCTTAGATATATGATTTGATTTGAATTTGGTTGTTTGGTGAATTTGATTGATGTGTGAATGGCGTGGGCCTTCACTAGACCGGGGATAAGGCTAGGCCTTGTCCCGTTTCTAGTATCGTGCAGTTATGCCGCCGAAATTTTCTAAAATATGTTAGAAAAATAAACATATCAATTTTATTGAATAAATGAACTGAATAGGAATTCATATGTTAGAATAAAATGTTTTATCGTTAAAAATATAATTTTTAACGTGAAAGTGAATAAAATAAAATATTCATTTATAAACCGGAGGGTTCATTTATGTACACCTATTTGAAGGACATTGATTGGGACGATAAATTTTACACATCGCCCAACTGCACAAACAAAATATTTGTTTGATTGTTTGAAACCCCACACGGGTGTTAGGATGAAATATGCAGTTCACTCATCCTGATTGATTAAATATGTCGATCGATTGATTGACAGGCTGTTATAAGCCTTAGATATCTATATTTGATGCTTATACAGTGTAGTGCACTTTGGTTGATGGTTGATTATTTTTCAATGCTTATATGTGTGTAATGTATGAAAATCCATATAGTTAACGCTATATGGTAATTGATTGTGCCTCATTCCAATTTGAAGAATAAAGAATATATAAAATAAAAGTTCATGTGTTGACAGTACTCATTCATTGAGATTGGTCATGTGTTGAACGAAATATTTTAGTAATAAAATTTACACCTTTATCGATATAAAATAAAAGTTCATGTGTTGACAGTACTCATTCATTGAGATTGGTCATGTGTTGAACGAAATATTTAGTAATAAAATTTACACCTTTATCGATATAAAATAAAAGTTCATGTGTTGACAGTACTCATTCATTGAGATTGGTCATGTGTTGAACGAAATATTTTGATAATAACAACTATTTTGAAAAGGAAATATTTGAAATAGAATATTTGAAAATAGAAATTTATGAAGCCGCGTTGATTAAATTGACACCATTTTGACGTGAACGATATTTATATTGATTTTATTCATTTTAAAATGAATATTGAAAAGCGATTTCGAAATGAATTGAATATATAACGATTTCGAAATGAATTGAATATATAACGATTTCGAAATGAATGGAATTGAAAACGATTTGGAAAAGAATAGAATTGAAAACGATTTCGAAATGAATTGAATTGAAAACGATTTCGAAATGAATAGAATTGAAAACGATTTCGAAATGAATTGAATTGAAAACGATTTCGAAATGAATAGAATTGAAAACGATTTCGAAATGAATAGAATTGAAAACAATTTCGAAATGAATTGAATTGAAAACGATTTCGAAATGAATTGAATATATAACGATTTCGAAATGAATGGAATTGAAAACGATTTCAAAATGAATGGAATTGAAAACGATTTCGAAATGAATAGAATTGAAAACGATTTCGAAATGAATTGAATTGAAAACGATTTCGAAATGAATAGAATTGAAAACGATTTCGAAATGAATTGAATTGAAAACGATTTCGAAATGGATTGAATTGAAAACGATTTCGAAAGGAATTGAAAACGAATTCAAATTGAATTGAAAACGAATTGAAATGAATTCAAATTGAATTGAAATTTGAGTTGAATAGAAATGAATTTTAAAACGAATTTATAAAGAAGAATTCAATTTTGATTTGAATTGAAATGGAAGTTGAAATTGCTTTTGAAACGAATTTAAAACTATTTATAAAATTCGTTTTAAATAGAAATCGACGAAATATATATTATATATATTATATATAATATAATGGCCTGAATAGAACGCGCCGCGCCGCGGTAGTTCGCGAATTTCGACCATTTATATCAAACGGACATTACGGGAGATCCGACCGTCGGATTCTCCTAAAACCGGAACCGTTGGGTTCGTATCGAAAAGAGCTTTCTAACGAATATTAGAAATTTGAAATCTAACGGTTGGATTTGGAGATACGTCCAAATCAAATTCGAAAAAGGTCGCTGTAAGTGCAGTTCGATGGCCATTGTTGGAAATCGACTGTACGGGCCTTGATAAAATTATTAAAAATAGTAATAATTTGTGTAAAATCATAAGAAATGATTTGGGAAGAATTGGGATGAAAAACTCCATATTTGAAAAGATAAAAATAGATTTTTATCGAATTGAACTAGTTTTGAACTAGAATTATAATTCTATTTATTTTTAAATAAATAAATTGAATTCGAAAAGGGTTTAAAAAATAACCTAAATTTCCAATGATTACATTGGAATGGATTTGAATCGAAATTGTCTTCGGAATATTTTGATGTTGGAATTCGTGATTATACAGATGTTATTATGGAAATTTGAAAGATATATATTTATATCGTTATTTCCAATACGACATTTGTTAGTCGTAGAATTTGATATTGAATATAAGCCGATATATTTTCTATTCAGAGCCTTGTATTGAATATCGAATGTGATTTGGGTTTGTCGTGAATGGTGTCTTCACTAACACTGTTCTTGAACCCAGTTGAGAAATGATTAAATCTTTTTATTTAGATTTAATGAAGTGTACCAATTAAATAATATTTAATTGGAATTGAATTGATATTGATTTTTGGGTTTATCGTGAACAGTGTTTTAAATAACACTCGTTCTTTAACCCGATAATTAATGAATGTGATTTTGGGTTTATCGTGAACCGTGTTTTAAATGACACTGATTCTTTAACCCAGTTAACGATTAAAACTAAGTGGAGTTTTAATGAATCTTTAATTAGATTGAAATGATCGAAAATGGAGTACCACCAGTTTTGCTCCAGGCGATAGTTAAATCTTTAATTAGATTTGAACGTGAAATGGTAATTGAACTTACCAATAACACTGTGGTGTTAGATATGAAGTATTACCGGTTTTACTTCATGGGATGAATAGGTTGGGATTGGGAAATTAAAACCAATGATTACTTCGGTAAGGTTCGCTAATTCCGACTAGTTTTGAATTGATATTCAAAAGATAGATTAAAGAATAAATTCAGGAATTTATCTTGGATAAAATTAATGGGAACCTGTCCCTATGAATGTGAAATTTAGAAACTAACTGTCGGTTAGCTAAGCAGAATGGTTTTCTGGATATTGATCTGATGTTGGTTTCGGCCTTCGGGGTTAATATTTGGGGAATTATTCTCTTGATTAATTTACGGTTAGTGACTAATGAATTGGAATGAGGCGTATGTTGTGTTTGTGTAACACTTTTATAATATATACGCGAGTTATTCGGAAAGACCGGGTTTATCCCATTCTGAATAACTGATACGACGATAAGTCGAAGATGAAGACGGTGGTCGAAGACCGGAAGTCTTCACGTCGTTTGGGTGATAACTGATGATCTTGATTGGGCTGTACACCCAAGAAGATGGAAACAGTTGGTGATCGTCCAGACGTACTTGGAGATCGATGGATATGCGGGGTACTAGGTGCCTCCGGTTTCGTTCAGACCCAGAACGGACTTGTAAATGGACTGTGTGTCTGACATTGGATTTTAGTCTGTGTGATTGATCTCTATTAAATATATATCTGTTTGGCGGCGGAGAATTTATTCTCTTGCTTAACGCCCTTCTCTGAGACGTACGAGCTCAGGGGTTATATATTGATGGATATCAAACGCATGGAGTGAATTGCCTGTGTGGCATGCCTAAGTGGCAATTGATCGAGGCTTCTGTTGAAAAGCAAAGTCTTGTGGTGATGATCAAAGCACGGCCTTTGTGGCGTAGCTTTGTGTAATGTTTACTTCTGGAGTTTCACACCCGGTATGAACCAAAAACGGGAGACGGACCTCAGGGAGGGCCTGCGTTTCCTCCTAGCTAGAAGTGGCGTCAGTGGTTTTACACGCCCTGACGAGTTTGACATATGTGGTTGTTGCTGTTGCGAGGCGCCTCGGTTAGATCGGACGATCCGGGTCCGATGGAGTCATTCGTTGGCTCGCTTACGCCCCAAAGGGCGGCGAAACGCAGTGTTCAGGGTTTAAGTTTAATCCACATCGGTGGACCGGCCCTGTCGCTCCAAGGGTCGATGCGTTCTGATCCTGAGACTCAGGCTAGGCAGTCTCGAATCGGTAGAGGACTATCTTTTGCCTCGGTTCATAGAATGAAATCCAATTTCCAAATACGTGACATTTGCGGTTTTGATTGTAAACTTATATATGGCGACATAGTGGTATGGGTCATTCATGCCGCCTATGATTGATACTTATGATTTGAAGTTGTTTTATACACTATGCACTTATAATAGTATCAAACGATTTGTTTTAAACGTATTAAGCATTCGTTGGCTGTTATAAGGGAAAACCCTATCCCCCGGCTTGCGTTGCATTGTGTGATAGGACCTGGGTCTTATAACAGCTTCATTTTTCTTTATTTAGCATTGCGCTGTTTGTTTTATGCACTGGTATTCTTTGGAGGAAACCCGTTCCGTGTTATACGGCGTGGTCCCTTGATTTACCGAACATTAAAAATAAAGATTAACTGTTTTAGTTCTCACACCAGTCCCATGACTGACCTGGAGTTTATTGTTTTAACCTAAACTCTGGGTGCCCTTATTTTGACACGGGCAGCTAGTAGTTTTGGTTTTGCAGATTTATATTCACAGGATCCTGGTATACAGCTGGAATGATATCCGGAAAGCTTTGTATCCGTATATCTCCTTCTAGTTGTGTATTGTATTATTTTCCGCTGCGATGTATTTAAATGTAATTTAAATCTCTGATATTTCTGTGTAATATTTATTCATTCATACTCTGTATATTCTTGTAATCTGATGCATTGTTGTTATATACAATGAAATGTTCTTCTGTATGCGTTCTGTTTTGTCGTGTTCTCAAACGATAGGGCGTTCCGAACGGCCTGGATCGGTTTAGCGACTGGTTCGGACCGAGCGAAATTCCTTGTCGTCACAGTTGGTATCAGAGCTTTGGTTTACAAAGCTCAGAGAACAAGACACATTAGAACCATACGAAAGAATTCATCAGATATTGGGTTAGTAATATCCAATAAGAATGACTCGTTAGAGATAGGATCAGTAGTATCCTAGAACGAGTGTGTAGAGTATATTTTTCAAATGAAAACAATTTTGTTTTGAAAATTTAAAATCAATTATTCGTATTTGATTATCTATTTATATTGATGTGGACAATCCGATATATATAGATTTTGCGTATACGTCTGATCCGCGTATATTCGAAGTTTTAATATACTGGATAGATATAGGACCGCACCCTAGTAGCCCGGAGATGTTCTGATGGTGGTTCGAAACAACATCAGCATTTATTTTCGAGTGACGAAGGTGTGATACCTATATATTTCCATTAGACTGGTGTGAGAACCAAAACCTATATATATAGCTAGGACACATTGTTGTGAATTGGCATCAAAAACATGATTTTTGTATATGTATCAAATTGTGAATTTGAAACTCTAATCCACTAATTGATTGATATTTGTGTTGTTTGTTTAGTTGTTTGCTAATTTTTAACCATTAAGCCTAATTGGATCAAATATTGAATTATATTGAAAATTGGTCGCATTTGCTTGCATATATATATACTTGCATTGAACAGGTCATAGCAAGGAGGCTAGAGCAGAGAATAAAATTTGTTTGCCCGACAAATAGGTACATGTTTACTACATAATTTCCTGTTTTGTTTGGGTGATGATGATTTTATGAGCCTATTGGTTAGCCGCTTGGCTTTTTCTTTTTCTTTTTGAGATCTGAAGGACCGGGGAAGCTATTTGAAATTCCCCGATGCTCCCGGTGCAGGGGAGGTTATGGCGAAATTTTTCGAAAATTTAGGGTGTTAGCCAAATTTTTGAAATTTTAGAAAATTCTCAGAAACTGAAAAGTTGGGGAATGGAAGCCAGATCGAACGTAGAGCTGATTAATCAAACCACTTTCGACTTTGTTCCTTTTCGGGGATGAAAAGTTTTAAGTGGGGGAGATTGTAACAACCCGAAAATCTGGGCCAGTTTAAAATTTTTATTTTGGCAATTTTAGCGAATTTCGAATATTTAAAATGGATTATTTTAAATAATATGGACGAGAAAATTTATTTTTAATATAATTCGACGTATATATTATACGCGTCGTCGTTAGAATATAAATATTTATATATAATTATAAATAGAATTGAAAATGGCGCGGTAGTTCGATAATTCGATTTCAAACTTCAATTGAGCATACCGGATGCAAAACAATCCGGATTTTAGTGAAACCAAAAATAATGGGATCTAATTGAAAATATCTTTCCAACGAATCCGACAAATCAAAATTTCATAGCGGGAATCAAAAGATATGTCCAGTTGAAGATTCTGAATAGTCGCTATGGAATTTAGGCCCTTAAAAATGGACATTTTGCAAACGACCTTGGATTTCGGCGAAACCAATTTTGTTGGGTCCGTGATGTCAAATTATTGCTAGGTTTTAAATTACATAATTTTTCGAATCAATATGTGAGCGTGGCAAAGGAAAACGCGTTTGACCAGTTTCAGTTGATTTTAATCGACTGGAAAATGGCCATTTTTCTAACGGTCTCAGAATTCAACGAAATTAGTTTTGTTAGGACCGTATCGTCAATACGAAGCTAGAAAATATTTTTCTGGAATTTTTCTAGTTAGTATGTGACCCCGGTAATTTGAAACGTACGTTTAAAATTCAATACAAGGATTTAAATTTTAATTTGAATGAAAACTGATCGTAACAGCGGAATTGGGTGATGAAACATATCCCATTGTGTTCGAAATGGGGGTATTTGGCTAGAGGCGATAGTCGTTGGGATTGAGTTGGAGGTGGGACACGAAATTTCTCAACAATGTAATTAATGGAATTAAATATTAATTAAAATACATATTTTATATACTGTTGCCCCTTTCCCTAAACCCAAACCTCAAAGTAGCCGCCACGAATGAATTAAACGGCGGAAACCCTCCCAAAACATTTCGATAATCGCTCTCAAACTAGAAAGAATTAGGACCTAATTTCCTTACTAAAATTGTAGCGCTATGTTCGATCTTCGGATTGGTAAAGAAATGATCGATTATTATTTGGTAAAGGGTTCGATTTTTGGGCTTAAAGCGTGCGATTTTGAACAGAAATTCAAGGGGATGGGTGGCTGCGATTTGGGCCCCACCGGCGGAGATGAATGGCGCTTCCGCGCTCAGCGTGGTGGCAGATGATCGGAGTCTGGCGGTCTGATGAAGGCGCGATGGAGGATGTTGGAAGTCGACGGAGGGGTTTGGTGGTATCAGAGCATCACGAGGAAGAAGGCCGAAGCCTGGGATGTCGACAGTGAAGAAGAAAGGTTTATTTTAAACTAATTATTTTATTAATTATCTTTATCAAGGTAATTAGTTTAGGTAATTAATCAAAAATGAGAATTTTTATATAAAATGCCTTAGATAAAAATATATGATTTTGTTTCTATCAAATTATGATTTTTTTTTATAAAATAATAAACAACATATGTTTATGTAAATAAAAATAGGATAGTAGAAAACATATACTTTGTTTTAAAGTAGAAAACATATACTTTGTCTTAAAGTAGAAAAATATACTTTGTTTTTAAAGTAGTAAATCATACATTGTTTATGAAAAATATAAGATTTTGTTTTTGTAAATAACATTGATTTCAAAATGAAATATTTAAAATAAATAACTTTGCATAATAAAATATGGGATTTTCATATATAATAAGTAGAAAGAAAAATATGATTTTAATAAGGAAAAGATACGATTTTTAATAATGTAAAAATGTGATTTTTATATATTGAACTTCGAGTTAAAAATGTGATTTTTATATATTGAACTTCGAGTTAAAAATGTGATTTTTATATATTGAACTTCGAGTTAAAAATGTGATTTTTATATATTGAACTTCGAGTTAAAAATGTGATTTTTATATATTGAACTTCGAGTTAAAAATGTGATTTTTATATATTGAACTTCGAGTTAAAAATGTGATTTTTATATATTGAACTTCGAGTTAAAAATGTGATTTTTATATATTGAATTTCGAGTTAAAAATGTGATTTTTATATATTGAACTTCGAGTTAAAAATGTGATTTTTATATATTGAACTTCGAGTTAAAAATGTGATTTTTATATATTGAACTTCGAGTTAAAAATATGATTTTTATATGTTGAACATCGAAGTAAAAATAGGATTTTTATATGTTGAACATCGAAATAAAAATAGAATTTTTATATGTTGAACATCGAACTAAAAATAGGATTTTTATATGTTGAACTTCGAAATAAAAATAGGATTTTTATATATTGAATAGCGAAGTAAAATTCGATTTTTACATATGTAGTGAAAGCGGACAACGAAAGCGACAAAAGGCGAGTTGGCGAAGATTTCCTGCATTGGAAGTGCCGTGGAGCTAGGATAGCTATCTGTGAGAACTTCTCACTCAAATTCTATTTTTCTAGTTATATATATATATATATATATATATATACTAGGATGTAGACGGTGCTTATTAGAAGCACCCGACACCCGTCCACAGACCATGGACTTGTTTGTTTAGTTGCATAGCTTAGATATATGATTTGATTTGAATTTGGTTGTTTGGTGAATTTGATTGATGTGTGAATGGCGTGGGCCTTCACTAGACCGTGGTTAAGGCTTTGTCCCGTTTCTAGTATCGTGCCGTTATGCCGCCGAAATTTTCTAAAATATGTTAGAAAAATAAACATATCAATTTTATTGAATAAATGAACTGAATAGGAATTCATATGTTAGAATAAAATGTTTTATCGTTAAAAATATAATTTTTAACGTGAAAGTGAATAAAATAAAATATTCATTTATAAACCGGAGGGTTTATTTATGTACACCTATTTGAAGGACATTGATTGGGACGATAAATTTTACACATCGCCCAACTGCACAAACAAAATATTTGTTTGATTGTTTGAAACCCCACACGGGTGTTAGGATGAAATATGCAGTTCACTCATCCTGATTGATTAAATATGTCGATCGATTGATTGACAGGCTGTTATAAGCGTAAGATATCTATATTTGATGGTTATACAGTGTAGTGCACTTTGGTTGATGGTTGATTATTTTTCAATGCTTATATGTGTGTAATGTATGAAAATCCATATAGTTAACGCTATATGGTAATTGATTGGGCCTCATTCCAATTTGAAGAATAAAGAATATACAAAATAAAAGTTCATGTGTTGACAGCACTCATTCATTGAGATTGGTCATGTGTTGAACGAATTATTTTAGTAATAAATTAAATTTACACCTTTATCGATATAAAATAAAAGTTCATGTGTTGACAGTACTCATTCATTGAGATTGGTCATGTGTTGAACGAAATATTTTAGTAATAAAATTTACACCTTTATCGATATAAAATAAAAGTTCATGTGTTGACTGTACTCATTCATTGAGATTGGTCATGTGTTGAACGAAATATTTTGATAATAACAACTATTTTGAAAAGGAAATATTTGAAATAGAATATTTGAAAATAGAAATTTATGAAGCCGTGTTGATTAAATTGATACCATTTTGACGTGAACGATATTTATATTGATTTTATTCATTTTAAAATGAATATTGAAAAGCGATTTCGAAATGAATTGAATATATAACGATTTCGAAATGAATTGAATATATAACGATTTCGAAATGAATGGAATTGAAAACGATATCGAAATGAATAGAATTGAAAAAGATTTCGAAATGAATTGAATTGAAAACGATTTCGAAATGAATAGAATTGAAAACGATTTCGAAATGAATTGAATTGAAAACGATTTCGAAATGAATAGAATTGAAAACGATTTCGAAATGAATAGAATTGAAAACGATTTCGAAATGAATTGAATTGAAAACGATTTCGAAATGAATTGAATATATAACGATTTCGAAATGAATGGAATTGAAAACGATTTCGAAATGAATGGAATTGAAAACGATTTCGAAATGAATAGAATTGAAAACGATTTCGAAATGAATTGAATTGAAAACGATTTCGAAATGAATTGAATTGAAAACGATTTCGAAATGGATTGAATTGAAAACAATTTCGAAAGGAATTGAAAACGAATTCAAATTGAATTGAAAGCGAATTGAAATGAATTCAAATTGAATTGAAATTTGAGTTGAATAGAAATGAATTTTAAAACGAAATTATAAAGAAGAATTCAATTTTGATTTGAATTGAAATGGAAGTTGAAATTGCTTTTGAAACGAATTTAAAACTATTTATAAAATTCGTTTTAAATAGAAATCGACGAAATATATATTATATGTATTATATATAATATAATGGCCTGAATAGAACGCGCCGCGTCGCGGCAGTTCGCGAATTTCGACCATTTATTTCAAACGGACATTACGGGAGATCCGACCGTCGGATTCTCCTAAAACCGGAACCGTTGGGTTCGTATCGAAAAGTGCTTTCTAACGAATATTAGAAATTTGAAATCTAACGGTTGGATTTGGAGATACGTCCAAATCAAATTCGAAAAAGGTCGCTGTAAGTGCAGTTCGATGGCCATTGTTGGAAATCGACTGTACGGGCCTTGATAAAATTATTAAAAATAGTAATAATTTGTGTAAAATCATAAGAAAGGATTTGGGAAGAATTGGGATGAAAAACTCCATATTTGAAAAGATAAAAATAGATTTTTATCGAATTGAACTAGTTTTGAACTAGAATTATAAATCTATTTATTTTTAAATAAATAAATTGAATTCGAAAAGGGTTTAAAAAATAACCAAAATTTCCAATGATTACATTGGAATGGATTTGAATCGAAATTGTCTTCGGAATATTTCGATGTTGGAATTCGTGATTATACAGATGGTATTATGGAAATTTGAAAGATATATATTTATATCGTTATTTCCAATACGACATTTGTTAGTCGTAGAATTTGATATTGAATATAAGCCGATATATTTTCTATTCAGAGCCTTGTATTGAATATCGAATGTGATTTGGGTTTGTCGTGAATGGTGTCTTCACTAACACTGTTCTTGAACCCAGTTGAGAAATGATTAAATCTTTTTATTTAGATTTAATGAAGTGTACCAATTAAATAATATTTAATTGGAATTGAATTGATATTGATTTTCGGGTTTATCATGAATAGTGTTTTAAATAACACTCGTTCTTTAACCCGATAATTAATGAATGTGATTTTGGGTTTATCTGAACCGTGTTTTAAATGACACTGATTCTTTAACCCAGTTAACGATTAAAACTAAGTGGAGTTTTAATGAATCTTTAATTAGATTGAAATGATCGAAAATGGAGTACCACCAGTTTTGCTCCAGGCGATAGTTAAACCTTTAATTAGATTTGAACGTGAAATGGTATTTGAATTTACCAATAACACTGTGGTGTTAGATATGAAGTATTACCGGTTTTACTTCATGGGATGAATAGGTTGGGATTGGGAAATTAAAACCAATGATTACTACGGTAAGGTTCGCTAATTCCGACTAGTTTTGAATTGATATTCAAAAGATAGATTAAAGAATAAATTCAGGAATTTATCTTGGATAAAATTAATGGGAACCTGTCCCTATGAATGTGAAATTTAGAAACTAACTGTCAGTTAGCTAAGCAGAATGGTTTTCTGGATATTGATCTGATGTTGGTTTCGGCCTTCGGGGTTAATATTTGGGGAATTATTCTCTTGATTAATTTACGGTTAGTGACTAATGAATTGGAATGAGGCGTATGTTGTGTTTGTGTAACACTTTTATAATATATACGCGAGTTATTCGGAAAGACCGGGTTTATCCCATTCTGAATAACTGATACGACGATAATTCGAAGATGAAGACGGTGGTCGAAGACCGGAAGTCTTCACGTCGTTTGGGTGATAACTGATGATCTTGATTGGGTTGTACACCCAAGAAGATGGAAACAGTTGGTGATCGTCCAGACGTACTTGGAGATCGATGGATATGCGGGGTACTAGGTGCCTCCGGTTTCGTTCAGACCCAGAACGGACTTGTAAATGGACTGTGTGTCTGACATTGGATTTTAGTCTGTGTGATTGATCTCTATTAAATATATATCTGTTTGGCGGCGGAGAATTTATTCTCTTGCTTAACGCCCTTCTCTGAGACTTACGAGCTCAGGGGTTATATATTGATGGATATCAAACGCATGGAGTGAATTGCCTGTGTGGCATGCCTAAGTGGCAATTGATCGAGGCTTCTGTTGAAAAGCAAAGTCTTGTGGTGATGATCAAAGCACGGCCTTTGTGGCATAGCTTTGTGTAACGTTTACTTCGCGAGTTTCACACCCGGTATGAACCAAAAACGGGAGACAGACCTCAGGGAGGGCCTGCGTTTCCTCCTAGCTAGAAGTGGCGTCAGTGGTTTTACACGCCCTGACGAGTTTGACTTATGTGGTTGTTGCTGTTGCGAGGCGCCTCGGTTAGATCGGACGACCCGGGTCCGATGGAGTCATTCGTTGGCTCGCTTACGCCCCAAAGGGCGGCGAAACGCAGTGTTCAGGGTTTAAGTTTAATCCACATCGGTGGACCGGCCCTGTCGCTCCAAGGGTCGATGCGTTCTGATCCTGAGACTCGGGCTAGGCAGTCTCGAATCGGTAGAGGACTATCTTTTGCCTCAGTTCATAGAAGGAAATCCAATTTCCAAATACGTGACATTTGCGGTTTTGATTGTAAACTTATATATGGCGACATAGTGGTATGGGTCATTCATGCCGCCTATGATTGATACTTATGATTTGAAGTTGTTTTATACACTATGCACTTATAATAGTATCAAACGATTTGTTTTAAACGTATTAAGCATTCGTTGGCTATTATAAGGGAAAACCCTATCCCCCGGCTTGCGTTGCATTGTGTGATAGGACCTGGGTCTTATAACAGCTTCATTTTTCTTTATTTAGCATTGCGCTGTTTGTTTTATGCACTGGTATTCTTGGGAGGAAACCCGTTCCGTGTTATACGGCGTGGTCCCTTGATTTACCGAACATTAAAAATAAAGATTAACTGTTTTAGTTCTCACACCAGTCCCATGACTGACCTGGAGTTTATTGTTTTAACCTAAACTCTGGGTGCCCTTATTTTGACACGGGCAGCTAGTAGTTTTGGTTTTGCAGATTTATATTCACAGGATCCTGGTTTATAGCTGGAATGATATCCGGAAAGCTTTGTATCCGTATATCTCCTTCTAGTTGTGTATTGTATTATTTTCCGCTGCGATGTATTTAAATGTAATTTAAATCTCTGATATTTCTGTGTAATATTTATTCATTTATACTCTGTATATTCTTGTAATCTGATGCATTGTTGTTATATACAATGAAATGTTCTTCTGTATGCGTTCTGTTTTGTCGTGTTCTCAAACGATAGGGCGTTTCGAACGGCCTGGATCGGTTTAGCGACTGGTTCGGACCGAGCGAAATTCCTTGCCGTCACACTAAGTGAATCTACATCAAAAAAATTTCCATTTCTACAAATTTCAAAGTGCAAATAGAAGGCAATTGTAATCAAGATCGAAAGATCCAAGTTTGCATTCTTTGTACAAATTACACAAAAGTACTATAAGGGTACAACTAGGTTGTCACGAATCTACTTGGGTTTTATTGTGCCCATATAAAGAAATTGGTAGTGTTTTGTTTGCATGGAAATCAAGGTAGTTGAGGATCTATGGCCCATAAATCATATTAGCCTACCCAGAGGTCGGTATTCTAGAGGATGTCTCATTGTGGCCTTGAAATCGAGGAGTGTAACTATTGATATTGATAAAGACCGTGTGTATTGCGAGGCTAGATGTACGGTAACTCTGAACTAGTATAAAATTCCTGATGTGTTCTTTCCTTTGCTACTTTTATTTTTTATTGCAATTTTATTTGCTTGTTTGATTTTTGATCATTCTGTTCATCTACATGCAATCATAATAAAAAGATATCTAAAAGATTCAAAAATCTAAGAAAACATCATTCGCCACTCCTTTAGTGTTAATCTATCCTTAACATCCTTAATCCTCATCACTTCCAGTATAAATAATGTGAAACTATGCATTCTAACTCTGTGGTTCATTTTGTTACCACTGTCATGTATATTTTATTTGTGTGATGATAACTAAATCTCAATGCATTATGAGATATTAGACTTGTTACCTATTAGAGATTTTATTGCCTTATCAATCGAAAGTCATCCTAAATCGGTCGGGTTATACAACACTATATAAATATATTGAATATTGAAGTCGTAAGGTGGTCATCACAGCATAGGAGGAGAAATATGAGTAGTTAAATTAATATAAGGAGAGAAGTTGCTCTCTTCGTACTTCGGTCACCTCGAAGTATACCTCCCTAGACTAGACCTTCGGTCGTGTTTGATTATTTTTTCATTCACATTGAGTACATAGAATGCTTCCAACCGAACGGCTCGTTTATGTCCAACCATTTTGAACTTCAAGACTCCTAAAGTGTAAGAGCATCTCCAACATGAGATAGATACAAAAGAACAGTGAAATTATCATTTAATCAACCCTCCTCATGCCCAAAAAGCTTGATTTTAAGCGCGAGGAGTAGGAGAAAATTTAGATTTATCTCCTTTTTAGTGTGTATACATACCGTTGAGGATCAATGGTTTTCAACGCCCCATTTAACTTCTCGATTGACATTCTCTCATCAAAATAAATGTAAATTTTATGCCAACTTGTCAATTGCTTAGTGAGGGAAAAGAATATTGCATCTTTTCAAGATTGAAGAAATTACACTTATACTAATGCTAGTGATGAGTTCGATGCATCGTTGTTTATTTCAATCCGAGTATTGAAATATGTAGCAAGATTCATCCCTGTCCCTCAGTTATCGCTATCGCCTTCAGTGTCCGGAACACGTCTTATGCCTATTCTTGAGTCACGATGTTGATACAGTTTTTATTCTTTTTAGTAGCTACTACTTTAGAAATTGTTGTTATCCTAAAATACTAGAATATGAATATGAATTGGTGCCTTAGAAAATTTACTGTCCAAAGCCGTAGCCTCTCTTGATTTACAAATGATGAACCTTGAATGTATGGACATAAATGAAAAATATTAAAAAAACAGAGACATTCATTAATATTGAAAAACCATACTAGATTTTGAAAGAATAGGTTTGAAGGTAAATTAGCAATGGAAGTTCACTAGACTAAAGTAATAAATTATAAAAGTTGAATACAAATTGTAAATCGTGTTAAAGAGAACATAGAAAGCTCATGGATATATTAATTTTCAGTATGATAAATTATTCACGATTTTGATATTTTTTAATAAACATTACAATATATATTATCGTAAAATTTCTTCAAAAAAAGCATAAAATTCTATGTGAAACATCAAGAACATTGTTAGATTTTTGGTGTAATATCTCAATTTTGCAAAGTTGGAAACAATTGAGTTAGAAAATTATCCCTATGTGGGATGCTATGCAAAGTCGTTGAAACACGACTATTGCTGTGCTCGCGGGATACCTATATTTTTTTTTAATTAAGTCCAAAATGATTTATGATAGATAAAATAGTGTAATAAATGGAAAAGAGTTTTGCTACTATGACAAAAACATTTTTTGTCAAATTGTCAGAATAGTACATACTAGGGAGATGGAATTCAAGGTGCGTAAATGTCATAATTTAATATGTGGTCCCTCCTAAAATCATATTCCTGGTGTATTATTTAACAAAAACTTTTTTGACATAATAGCATTTTTGAATTGAAAAATATACCGTTGACAAGTGCTGCACTAATCGCTCTTGGGAAACATAGCATGAATTGCATAGCTCTTATCCCAAATTGTTTCTTTTTTCAAATGCTATGACAAAGCAATTAATGTTTCTGGAGTTAGCAGTACGTTGCAATATCATTTGTATTCAATTATTTAAATTTCGTCGATATACATCTCTTTCATTCTTTTATATAAGATGCAAATCTTTATGCTTGCATTGTGTTTGTATATGTATGTCACATACTAACATCATTTAGTATAAATAGTTAATTAATATCATTTAGTTTATATAATTAAGATACAGCAGTAACGTTAAAATTTCAATGTTAGTACTCAGTAATCACAATTCATATCAACTTAGTAATCGTTTTTTTCTTCAGAGTATCTTTTATTTGTAATTGTGGCCTTTATGCAGATTGATCATATCATTTTTGTGATAACGAGTGCTGCTAATTTGTACTTTGTAGCAATAATTAGCTCAAAGCATTTCAACTAAACATAATTAATGAATACGGCAATTAGATTGGAGCATGAAATATGAAGTACATTCTCATTTCCTGCACTAAATAGGAATTCGTGTGGCAAAACTATTTTTAAAGCGGTAACTTCCCACATTGTTCCAGCAGTGGGTGGGGGGACGCCCGTAATTTTTTTTTATTCACAAACCCTAAAGAGTTTTATGAAATCGTTCGTTTAGAGGTTAAACGGTTTACAGAAAATTGGTTTTGTGCAAAAAGAGTTTACAGAAAACCATTTTGTAATTTTTCTTCCCACTTATTGCACTTGTTATACTATAAATTCTCGAACATATAAAACATGAAAACATTAGTAAAATTATGTAGACGTTGAATGAAGATTAAAGTAAAATAAATTTATGTATATTAGATGTCTGACGAACATACATATATATATATATATGTATATAAGTTATGTATTAATTGACTTTAACAAATATAAAAATATAAGTTATATATATACATAGCCGTTGTTGAATATAAAAATATACGTTATATACATAGAGTCATTCTGGAATATAATAATATAATTTATATAAATATAGTCATTGCCAAATATTAAAATATAGTTTAAATTTATAGCTGTTGATGAATATAAAAATATAGAATATACTTATAGTCGTTGCAACTTTGGATTGAAGAAGCTATAAAAACTGATATAATGTATACACTTAGATTCACCATAAAAAATGTCTCACAATGTTTATAACAACGATGGAGTTTACGAATCAGATGTTCTGAGTGATAATTCAAATTACTTGAGACAAAATGGTCCTGAGGATACCAATTCTAATTCTAACGGAGGCGATGAAGTGTTGAGATGTACAAATTATCTTCAGATATCTTTGGATAGCATGACTAATAGAATTGAGTTAGAACTGATGATGCAAGCTGTTACTGTTTAACAAATAAAGATCCACCAATTCCTAACGGAAGGGTCATCTAGTGGTATTCGAGGTGGTAGCATGTTCGGCCGGGTAAACAGACGGAAGATACGGGATCATCAAGCAGGTATTGCAAGATTACTTAAAGATTATTTCAACACCCCTAGTACATATGGTCTTGACGACTTTCGACGTTGTTTTCGTATGGGCAAGAATATATTTATGCGCATTTTCGACGGAGTTATTGGACATGATAATTATTTTGTTTAGAAACATAGTAGTGCTGGAACTTTACGTTGTTCACCATACCAAAAAATTATATGTGCTCTACGTGTTATAGCGAATGGGATAGCTCCTAATGCATTTGATGAGGTTGTCAGAATGGGTGAGAGTAATATTACCTTAAGTCTTGAAATGTTTTGTGTAGCCATCATTGAATTGTATGGTGAGAAGTATATGTTTGCTCCAACGCAAAGAGATGTCAACAAATTGAAAACGTTAGGAGCCAAAAGAAGATTTTACCGGAATGTTAGGTAGTTTAGACTATATGCATTGAGAATGGAAAATTATCCCACAACATGGCACAGTCAGTTTATTGGACATTACTCCAAAGCGACAATGATACTTGAAGCTGTTGCTTTACATGATCTATGGTTTTGGAATGCATTTTTCGGATGCCTTGGTTCCATGAAAAATATTAACGTACTTCACCAATCACATTTGTTTAAGAACCTTACACATGGAAATGCACCTGCATGTGATTTTAATATTGCAGGACAAACGTATGACATGGGGTACTATTTAGCAGATGGCATTTATCCTTCTTGGGCACCCTCGTCAAAACTATTTCAACTCCTAAAATAGAAAAAGATAAATATTATGTTAAAAGGAAAGAGGCAGTTAGAAAAGACATAGAACATGCTTTTGGGGTTCTGCAAGTAAGGTTTGTCATTGTTAAAAACCCTATCAAATTGTTTAAGCCACAGTTTTTGAGCAATACTATGTGAGCATGTATTATACTGTATAATATGATCATTGAATAAGAAAGAGGAAAATTTCCATCTTATTGTGGTTATGATCCATATAATGCCACAACAGTAGTTGCTGATAGAAATCCAGCGACTATTGAGGTCTTTTTGAGCCGTCTACGTAAAATAAGATCTGGAGAGATACATAATAATCTGCAAAATGACCTGGTTGAACATTTATGGCATCTGAAAGGGAATGCTTAGATGTAATCTATGCATTTTTTGAACTATTTTAATGTTGTAGTACTCGAATTGCATTGAGTTGTTTAGTTAATTATATCCCATTTCTATTTTTTGTTCAAGTCAATATTCACAATTCAATAGTGGACGACACGAATTTTTAACTCCCTCAACTTTTAATAGGGGCCGACCAGGATTCAAAACATCTAAGAAATTAATTGAAAGACCACTTTAATTATTGCCAGCATGATACTAACTAATCTTGTCTGCGCTTTGTCCAATATATGTGTCAGAACTACTTTAACACTATAGACTAGTCATGTCAGCGCGTGGGACAATATTCTCTTCATATGGCAATGAATTTAAATTAATACTCTAAGGATACATTCCAACATTCCAAATAAATAAAACAAAAGATACGTACTGAAGGCAACATATAATCAAATGATATATTACTCAAACTATATAATATGGTTGTACCATAACTCGTACGCTTCGTGATCGAAAAAGTTTACCTGGTACTTGAAATGATAGAGTGAGTCGTATGTCGGCCATCCCAGTTGGAAAACATCCTCCTTTTTAACATCATCTATTACTTTATGGTAATTCACACAATCTCTAGTAAATAAGAAGAATTCACTTCTGGTGGCTAAATTGGTTCTCATTATTCTACAACCCGGAAGACTATTGTTTTTCATTGAGGGTTACCCAAAAATCTTGATCTACTTCTTCTTTCATATGTAGTATATCTGCTTCAATGTAAGCCTTTATCAAAATGAAGTAATCCGATGCAGACCAGTTTTCGTTTGCCATTTTGAAATGTTAAGTCGGAAAAAAGTTGAAATAGATTATATAGGAATAAAATATACAACTTTTCAAATGTTAATTCAAATAACCCTTCCTAGGATGAGTTGACAATACAATGACAGTCACCGTACGCACGACTAACAATAAAGAAAAATACTAAAATTGTTTTAATAGTCAAGACAATTTAGGCACACCAACCAACCAATATAAACTGTACACGCACTCTAATAAATGCAAAAATTTATTTTTATAACAATTAAACTGATAAAGCATATGACTTCCTTCAATGGAATAAGTAAAGTTGATTTGACTGAACAACTTTACTGGCCAAGCCAAGTTGTTTTACTGGTGTATTCAACATTTGATTTGATAACACAGTGCATAATAAAGGATGAATTCTTTTACTGAACCAAGTTGTGTTCTTTGTCTCAATAAATATGAAGTATTGGTTATGTGTTTCTTCATACAGGCAAACAAAATCCAAGGCTAAACAAACAACAATGGTCGATTTAAATAACAACAATGTCTCTGGCTTTAACTATGATAACATTGCTAATTTTACTAGTTTACTATCTCAAACTGAAGCCTCATCAATGATTCCACCCCCATTTCTAACTCCCCAATAAAGTCAATATCCCCACCAATTAAACCTCGCACAATATGGTACCATGTACAATCAAATTCCTCAAATAAACAACTACTTTGGTTCACAACCCATGATTCCTAATCCAAATTTACATCAAGATATGGCTTCGTCGATCCCTATACCCGACAAAGGACAAACTATGGCCAAACGGTCGTACAACAAGCGAAAGTCAAAGGAAACTCATTGTCAATGTAGTGTGGAAGCAACTGCAGGTACAGGTAAAATGTGGAGAGCACATGACTATAAAGTGCTAGTGAATGCATAGGTAAATGCATCCGTCGTTCCGGGGTGTCATTCCGACAGTAAGTTTTTCTACTTGCGGGTTAATGATCTGTACAATGGAGACCCTGAACGCGTAACAAGGAGATCATTTGAAAGCACAAAGACTGCATGCACTACGCCATAGACGGCATACCACATCGAAAATCCATGGTGTTTCTAGCTACAATATTGCCATTGCTATGTTGTTTTTTGTCTAGTGCAACGCACGCTTCAATATGTCAACATACCATAGATATATTCAAATTAAAAAATTAATAAAATTAGTAATAAGCGTAACTCTTATCTAACGGCTTATGTTATCAATCCGTATCAATGTGATTTTCCTTTGCCGCCCCACTTCTTTGCCCCAAATTTTCATTTTTCCGCTGAAACCTAATTCATTCCATCTTCCCTGCCAATTCCCCAAATCAAATTGATTTCAATCCTACCCCAAACCCCCATCGGCCCTACCCTAAATCAAATTGACTTCAATCCTCCCCCAAACCCTCATCGGTCGATTCTTCTCCTAATAGCATCGCAAATGTCCTCTTCCATAAAACCAAATCTGGCGATTTCTTCTTATTCCAAAACATCACTGTCGCAACTCGCGTATGATGCCTCGTAAGGAGAAGAAAGCCGCGACTTCAGTATGTTCGGCAACTTCAGTATGTACTGATCCATGATTCCGGTCTGGCTATTTCTTCTCCCTTCAGGTATAGATCTCGAACTTTTTTTTACGATTTGATTGGGTCAGTTCCGCAAAAAGGTAAGTGTGCGTACACAAAGGTAAATCACGCTTTAAATTTCCATATTTTAGCGAAATGACAAAACATAAAGAGTCTAAAAAAAATTCGCTTGCTGTTAGTGATGCAGTTTCTGAATACTCCAGGTGAATTGAACTTGGTTTGGCTTGTAATTTTTTGAAGAATAAGATTTTGTCCGGTTTGAAGAACAAAAAATTTGTGAATTCCGGTGTTAGAGAAGGAGTATATAATGTGGGTATCATTATGAGTGAGTTTTGTCCCAGAAGCTTTGTGAATTTTATTTGGGCATGTGCGCGGTGCCCTGGTGATGAGCTTTCTATGCTTGAACTTGGAAGGGTCATCGGAAGGTGAAGGCTTTTCGTTGTTGGAAGGGCAACAATAAGCTTTCTGTACTGTATGAGCCTAGGGAAGAGGATGGAAAATATTACTGAATTACGTTGATATACCACTCATTACCATCATTTCGATTATAAAGAGCCCTTATACGCTTTACAAAGGATGGCAAAGATTACTGAATTACGTGAATGGTTCGATGATCAGGAGTTGCATTCAATAAAGTGCCTAATTTGTTCCCTTTTGTTCTCCACTAGATCATGATTCATTTGTTTGTCTTCTTACTACAATCAAACGAACTTATAATTACCAAACAAGTT
Source organism: Allium sativum (assembly GCA_030737875.1). Classification (NCBI taxonomy): domain Eukaryota; kingdom Viridiplantae; phylum Streptophyta; class Magnoliopsida; order Asparagales; family Amaryllidaceae; genus Allium; species Allium sativum. Next base: position 255,732,306 of record CM060924.1, on the reverse strand, counting down.
CAGTTGTCGTCTGGTTCAACACTTACGAGATACGTTGCCTCATTAGTCATTGCACAATATGCAATTCACATTTACTTTTATTTTCATATATGCATAATAATTTATGGTCTGAAAGTTAGTTAAGCTACTTGGTACTAAGCTCAAGTTCTTGTTGGTCTTCTATTGATTTATTTTCTACTATTATTCTCGTGTAATTCAAGTTTCTAATGTATTCAACCGAAATAAAGCTGTTGCCTCAGTGGCTAGATTATGCTGGTTTCGATAGATGCCTACTTGTATTATTGTTGGTTTACTGGGATTAGTAGTTGATATACCACTCATCACCGTCATTACGATTATAAAGAGCCCTTATATGCTTTGCAAAGGATGGCAAAGATTACTGAATGATCTCATTCGTGGAGAAGGACCATTTTTTGAAAGTGCTTGTGTCCCAATAACAAGTCTAGCAATACTTTTTTGGCCTCTTGTTGTTGCGGGTAGCATTTTATTGGCTTTTGTCTCAAGTATATTTATTGGTTTATATGGGTCAGTAATTGTGCATCAGGTAAGCTTTCAAAAAGATTACTAGTGTAAATAGTTTTTATGAAAACAAAGATCTGTATGTGATGTAAGTTATATATTTCATGAAGGAAAATTCTCTCAAGAGGCGAGTTGCTTATGTAGTTGCTGTAGTTGCAGAGTTTTATGGATACACAAATGATTGGCTTTATCTGAGAGAAGGATTTATCCTGCCAAAGTAGTTATAATATCATTTATATCTTTACATATGTTGATGTTTCGTCGTGTATTGTTCATAAATATAATAGATATCTACTTGTAGGACCAAATACATATATAAAAAGGCAACTCATTCAATAAGGTAAAGTGGAAGGTGAGTTGAGTATTAAATCAAAGAAGAAAATAGGTAGGTCTTCTAAGATACAAGTGGTAGCAGAAGAGAAAGCAACAGAAGGCGTTAGTTACAATTGTGACACCCCACGTCCATTAATGTCACTCACTAAGGGAATGCATTAACTTTCGTGAAGCGTTATAGGTAAATAAGAACATAATATCACAAGACAGACATGTAAAATAGCAGCGGAATTAAAAACTTTATTTAAATCATAACATCATGGTCCCAAAAACTGAATTTACATCATAGGTTTGAAATAACCAGTTACATGTTTAATAATCTGTCTTGCCAAAAATATCAGAGTACAAAAGCATAAACCATATTTCCTAAGCAAATCCATAAGAGAGTTGACAATAAGCCAAAGCTGTACATCAATATCCAAAATCCAACCTGAGGTGAAAGAATCCAAATCAACTCTAAGCACTTCCACCCTGAGAACTTGGGGGGAAAATGGAAGAGAAAGAGAAGGAAACAAAAAGGGTCAGACATAAAGTCTGGCGAGTCCAGTTACTTTTAAATATAAATAAATAAAAGTATCATGGCAGGTATATAAAAACTCGAAGAACAATATAACAATAGCAAGGACAAGCATGAACTGAAGAAGATAAGTTTGGACAGAATATACTGCACTTCTTGAATACATTTCTCTGTACCACACAGATACTACAATATCAGAAATGGAATGATCCCTACCAATACCGTTCTATTACGTTTTCTTGATTATATTGTTACTTGGGTTAATAACACTCAAAACTTATTCGCGCATCGTACCCATTTACTTTCCCATGGATTCACCTAATACAACGCATGTAGCTATTTCTCAATATTGAGATAAACCCCATGGTAACCCATTCACATAGTCTCCAGCGTAATGACCGCAGTCCCACATCCTACACCGGAGTGACGTACGGATCCATGTATAATAATGTTACGTTCTGCATATATTTGTCATTACTATTCTACGTAAGCGTACGGACTGCCACCATCGATCGAATAAGATTCCATATCGGGCGGATATGCATGTATCTAGACTTCCCACGTATGTATTCAAATTGTTGCTCGATGCCTCAATCACACGTCCTCTAATGTGCATTGAGTTCCATGGCAGGGCTAAACAAAAAACACGAAACTCGGCCGGGAGCTTTTCCATACCTGTACAGGCCCGCCTTTAAGAGCCTCCAATTACAGATATTCCTAGGGTATGTTTTGCATAGTGTCTATGGCCCCACCTCGGCCCCTCCCCCAACTAGTAAAGACTACTAGAGCTAAGCGACCGCCCCTAATAACAACCAATCTAAACATCCATGTGGCGTCTCCCCTCAACCCCGTACCTCGATAGTGAAAGGTGAAATGATATCTTGGGGGTAGTTCTAGTCTTTTCGCATCCCGCTGGCTGCCGATGACGTGTATCCGACGATCTACTATCCTTGTTGGTCGTGATCTTTCCCCCCGCCTCGTCATTGAGGCTACTGCCGAATCACCCTGGTGTCACCTAGTCACAACATTCTGACTGCATAGCTACCTCTGTAGACAAGGCCCACCCACCTAGTACTTACGCGGAGACCCAACCTCTGTGAGTACATCATAAGACATCTGTCACCGCACATAAGACAACTAGGAGCACCTTACATACTTCAGGAATATGCGTGCTTCCCCTTCTAGTCCTTCGGAGCCATCATAACAATCAGATGAATGTGTGCTCCCCTCGTGCCTTATAACACCTCGATGATCTACCCCGTTGGGTTATTCACCCTCAAACGTACGGACTGGTCCAAGCACCTTACTTTAATATGTTGTTAGACCCTATGTCTAAACAATCTTTTACGCGCTTGCCTTATGTCACCGGGTTTCCATTTAACTTGGTTATTCCCATTCATATTGAATTCTTATTCAAATTACCAAGTTTCTCTCGCTTATTAATTGCAGGCGTATAAATTAACCCATTTAAGTCTTTTAATAAGCCCACAACATGTTATTCTCTAGATTGTGGCCCAAGATCTATAATCCACAACGCCTTTTTATCTTCTTGTTGATTTCATCATTATAATAACATGTTTTACTTAATATGTAATTAAGTATATCCAATTCACATGTTCACTAATTAACGTGTCGCTTACCATTTATGATTAAATATAACTTATTTTATAAGTTTTCCTCGTTCTTTCTCATTTAACCATAATTCCATTTTATATTGTCAATACAACTTATCGTTGTTTATTTGTTAACTTAGTTCTATTAACTAAGGCCCATTAACAAGTTTCTCAACCCATTAATTATAACCTATGTTATAGTTTCCTCTTGTCTCTAAGACAAGTCTAAACATGATATTCTTATCAGCTGGTTTCAGACTTCTAAAATACTTAATTTATTATTAAGTACCTCATATTTTATTACACAAGTTGTCTCATTTCCTTACAAGTTATGCTTACCCCAAACAGTGTCTGTACTTACATAACTTTATCATTTCTACCGGTTACATATACCACTAGGTGTCTTTAATTACATAACCTTATCAGGTTGAGTTTATGGGACTAAAATGTAAATATTACCCACCCCCTCAGATTTACTTAACACACTCACTGTCCAGTCAATTCTTACTTAAACCTAGCTTTAGTTCATATTCATACAATCCTTTATGGATTCAATTAGGTTAAGTAGTCCAATTTATTACCATGTCCATTTATGGTTTATAACGGGCTAGACCTCCCACATTAGGCCTACAACTTGTGGATGCTGGATATGTCGGTCGAGTCCATGCAGTCTTATTCCACAAGGTGGGCCTAACCTTGTGTCTTAACCCGACTCTTATTTGCACACTTAGACCTCTCACATTAGGTTCAACATTAGTGGCTGCTGGATATGCCGGTCGGGTCCGGGCAGACTTCCACCACTAATGTAACCAAACCTTGTGTCTAAGCGTTACTAGGGCTCCATTATTTTAGGCATAATCAATTAAATTTCCCTATTCCAAATATAGACTTTCATGCCCCCTTTCAATTCATATTTACAATTATCCTATTTCAATTATAGTTTCCATGCCCTAAATCAATATTCACATGTGTTCCAGTTTATGCCCCAAATTGACAATTACATATGTCACAATCTATGCCTTCAATTTCATAATTACATATGTTCCAATTTATATTCCCAATCAATATTTACGCATTCCAATACCAATTAAACCCAAATTCATGTTCACCTATTTTCCAATATATGCCTAACCTCATATTCATATTTTCCCATATGAAATATGCCCCCAAATCCATATTTGTATATTCCAACTTTATGCCCAAATTTAGATCCATATTTTCTAATATCAATTATGTCCCAAATTATGTCTTTTCCCATTATTCCCAATTTCGCACGTTCGCATTTTTCAGCGTTAGGCCTAGGATCGAAGGTAGCCTGGCTAAATAAAAATAAAAAGAAAAAGAGGGAGAGAAGAAATTAGAACAGGCATAATAACGAATCAATAACGGTAAAAATAGGCATAAAAAACCGAATGGAAATATTATGACAAGATCAGACTTGGTGGCGATATAAACATGTAAGAACATATCAGAGGAATAAGTCATAATAGAACTGATTAGGCACTGATTCAAGATCCAATTTTTATATACATATCAAGAATACTATTTAAATATTCAGATCTAAAAATAACATGAACTCACAGTGAATAGATCTAAAGAAATGGATCCAAATTACTGTGAAGAACATGTTGAATATGTTGTTGTAGCCATCGCTAAATTTGTTGTAGTATTCTTCGAATATGTATAGTCTTCTTTGAATTGATTTAGAAGAAGAAGAGCCATTTTAATTTCATTGCAGCAGAGCTTCTCCGTCACCATTTTTTATGTGAATAAAACCAAGGTTAAGGGTCCTTTTTATAGGAGTAGCGGAGCAACCAAGACCATCGGATTGGATCAGAAGCCATCGGAATCGTCCACGTTAGAAAACAAGTTTCCAGAGCCACTGGTGGGTCGACCCCTAGGTCGACACGCCCTGGATCGACCCAGCGTGTCTCGGGTCGACCTCATATGATTGGCCTTTCGTCGATCTGCGTGTCGGATTTCTGATTTTGCTGATTTTGAAATTTTTGAACTTGTTTTTAATATATATATATATATCCTCCTTGTATGCATGCAAACTTCAAACCTTAATAACTTCTTCATACGATGTCCGTTTTACGCCAAACCGAATGTCTACTTCAACTCGAATTTCGAGACGAACGCAATGGCGCAGTCCGTTTCACTTAATTCTAAATATTTAATTAAGTTTTCCTTAATTCATCATTAACATTGTATTTCACACTAATTATTCTTTAATTCATCATCTTTAGTGTCGTTAAAATTTCGGGGTGTTACATTCTCCCCTACTTAAAGAATTTCGTCCCCGAAATCTCTAAGTTAAGAAGAACGTATATCCTAACATCCAAAAATCATACATCCATCTAGCAATCACGTGCATACATTGTCCTTAAGGAGTTTCTAATTTATGAACATACGTAGTAGTGTGTGTATATGTCCGTAAAATAATGCGAAAGATCAGGCGGTCTACCGATTCAGTTGACCTCCTTAATGCAATGTATGTTTGTGCCATGTAGCCAACATGTATGCAAGTCATCCTAATACATGTAAGTTCTATATGTATGCAAAATCATCCATCAAAATGCAACATTAATGTAACAATAATCCCATGTTCATCCATAAAAATTTAAAATGTACACACATCAATATGCAATATGTAAGTTATTGAGCCGATCTAGTGCCTATTGTGTGTGTATATGTATCCACGAGCAATCACTACCAACAACTAGCATCCATCAAACATAAGATGTCTCAAAAATATGTTTACATTCATTAGATTTCTACCTAAAGACTCGATCGATAGGAGATTTTCAAACGATAAATACGAGCATTGATTCGAAGCTTGGGAAAAAGAAGTTAAGAACGTATTCTTGAAAAGGAAAGGATATGAAGCATGAATCTTGTCTTTAGCCTCCCAAGTAGCATTCTCACGGCCCTTTCCCTATTGCACTCTTACTAGCTTCACTTCTTTGTTGCACAATTTCTTAACCTCCGATCCAGGTATGCAAGTCGGAACTCATCCTATCATTGCTTCTTTCTTTACTTTCACTTCCTCTCGCCAGTTTGGCTCCAATATCTCAAACTCTATACCTTTTATCGCCTCTTGAATTAATAGTCATCTTAGAATGATGGGCTTCCTCAAGGACTGTCTTCAATAGGTTCCCCTTTTCGATATAATTCACCCATCAATCCTCTTCCCAAGTAGCTCCTTTACTTGCTTATAAAGTTCCCTCTTTCCTTTAGGACTCACAAGTCGCATAGGCAATGAAACTGGCTTTGCATTGTCCACAAAGTATGTGCGAAAACCAATCTCGTGCCTCGGGGTAAACCCCGATCCTCATCAAAGCATCAGGATACTCACAATTATTGGTACAGATCGCAAATCTTCAATAGATATATCAAGGAGACTAAGCATGACAGACCCATTTGGGGTCATAAGAAATCTCGAGAGTCTTCCGATGGCAAGTCAGAAGTCAAATGATCCTCCTCTCACAATCTAGAATGGCTCGATATATGTGGTTAACCAATCCATCCCTTGAATTAAACCGTATCTTACAAAATCAAGAATATATGCGTCGCAATCAAATCCGACGCCTAACATAAAGATTCTCAAACCCCAACAAATCATCGATAAATGAGCCGTACCTCCAATGGGCTTTGAGACACTAACGGGATCCAAAACCATACTAGTATCAAGTTGCAGAGACTCAACTAAAGGATCAGATATAAAAGAATGCGAAGCGCCAGAAAAAGAATCCTAATAGGATTATTAGAAATAGAATTCAATCCTACGATGGAAACTTTCCTACCCTTATGCTGTCCACCAGCTATGAGAACATTAGCTTGCCCTCTAGAAGTTCCTGCCTTCTAGCCTTGTCCTTGTCTCTTTGGGCACTCCTTAATAAGGTGTCCCACCTTACCAAAGTGGTAACAAACGCCTTTCCTCTTTCTGTAATCCTTTTTTAGATGGACCACCGTTCTGAAGTTATGGTATTTCCTCTTTTCTTCTTTCATTTACATTCCCTTCTTAAGCCACCATCATCTTTCAACTTTGGGCTGTGCTCCTTATCCCCAACTCCCTTATTCTCCTTTTTACCATCCTTGTGCAACATGCTAACAAGTCTCTTGAAAGTTGCCTCCATCGGACAGAAATCCTTACGAGGCTCGAGAGAAAATAAGCCTCAGGTGAAACTACTGCGGCTACAGATGGAGGTTGGGCACTTCTTTGCCTTTAGACATGTACCGTAGTTCTAGCATGCCTACGGAACCATGACGAAACGGGGATACACTTTCTGGAAGAAACGGTTCCCCGAACAAAAGGAAAAGTAATCAAGCGTAGAATCGAGAAGATATTTATGGCTTTGGGAAATATGCTTTTCAAAAACAAACTATTTATTTTAAAATACTTTGTTTTTGAGACCATTTTGAAAACCATTTTCAAAATATTTTATCCAATCTTATAACCATATGATCTGATACCAAATGTGACACCCCACGTCCATTAATGTCACTCACTAAGGGAATGCATTAACTTTGGTGAAGTGTTATAGGTAAATAAGAACATAATATCACAAGACAGACATGTAAAATAGCAGCGGAATTAAAAACTTTATTTAAATCCTAACATCATGGTCCCAAATACTGAGTTTGCATCATAGGTTTGAAATAACCATTTACATGTTTAATAATATATCTTGCCAAAAATATCAGAGTATAAAAGAATAAACCATTTTTCCTAAGCAAAGCCATAAGAGCGTTGACAATAAGCCAAAGCTGTACATCAGTATCCAAAATCCCAGCTGAGCTGAAAGAATCCAAATCAACTCTAAGAACTTCCACCCTGAGAACCTGGGGAGAAACAGAAGAGAGAGAAGGAAACAAAAAGGGTCAGACATAAAGTCTGGCCAGTCTAGTTACTTTAAAATATAAATAAATAAAAGTATCATGGCAGATATATAAAAACTGGAAGAATAATATAACAATAGCAAGGACAAGCGTGAACTGAACAAGATAAGTTTGGACAGAATATACTGCATTTCTTAAATACATTTCTCTGTACCACACAAATACTAGTATATCAGGAATGGAATGATCCCTACCAATACCATTCTATTACGTTTTCTTGATTATAAGGTTACTTGGGTTAATGGCACTAAAAACTTATTCGCGGATCGTACCCATTTACTTTCCCTTGGATTCACCTAATACAACGTATGTAGCTATCTCTCAATATTTAGATACACCCCATGGTAACCCATTCGCACAGTCTCCATTGTAATGAACGCATTCCCTTATCCTACGCCGGAGTGACGTACGGATCCCTATATAATGTTTTATTCCGTATGTATCTGTCATTACTATGCTACGTAAGCGTACGGACTGCCACCATCGATCGAATCAGATTCCATATCGGAATAATGCCCTCTAGTCTACGATACACCGCCCAGAGCAGATATGCGTGTATCTAGACTGTCCCACGTATGTACTAAAATTGAAGCTCGATGCCTCAATCGCACGTCCTCCAATGTGCACCTAGTTCTATGGCAGGGCTAAACAAGAAACACGGAACTCGGACGAGAGCTTTTCTATATCTGTACAGGCCCACCTATAAGAGCCTCCAAATACAGATATTCCTAGGGCCTGTTTTCCATGGTGGCTATGGCCCCAACTCGGCCCCTCTTTCAACTAGTAAAGACTACAAGAGCTAAGTGACCGCCCCTAATAACAACCAATCTAAACATCCATGTGACGTCTCCCCTCAACCCCGTACCTCGATAGTGAAAGGTGAAATGATATCTTGGGGTTAGCTCTAGTCTTTTCGCATCCCGCTGGTTGCTTGTGTCGGGTATCCGACGACCTAATATCCTTGTTGGTCATGACCTTTCCCCCTGCGTCGTCGTTGAGGCTACCACCGAATCACCCTGGTGTCACCTCGTCACAACATTCTGACTGCATAGCTACCTCTGCAGTCAAGGCCCACCGACCTAGCAGTTACGCGTAGACCCAACCTCTGCAAGTACAGCTTAAGACATCTGTCACCGCACAGAGGACTACTAGGAGCACCTTACGTACTTCAGGAAGTCGCGTGCTTCACCTTCTAGTCCTTTGGAGCCGTCATAACAATCAGATGAATGTGCGCTCCCCTCGTGCCTTTTAACACCTTGATGTTCTACACCATTGGGTTATTCACCCTCAAACGTACGGACTGGTCCAAGCACCTTACTTTAACATGTTGTTAGATCCTATGTCTAAACAATCTTTTATGCGCTTCCCTAACCTCACCGGATTTCCATTTAACTTGGTTATTCCCATTCATATTGAATTCTTATTCAAATTACCACGTTTCTCTTGCTTATTAATTTCAGTCGTATAACTTAACCCATTTAAGTTTATAAATAAGCCCACAACAGTTATTCTCTAGATTGTGGGCCAAGGTATGTAATCCACAACCTCTTTTTATCTTCTTATTGATTTAATCATTATAATAACATGTTTTACTTAATACGTAATTAACTATATCCAATTCACATGTTTTCTAATTAACATGTTACTTACCATTTATGATTAAATATAACTTGTTTTATAAGTTTTCCTCGTTCTTTATCATTTAACCATAATTCCATTTTATATTGTCAATACAACTTATTGTTGTTTATTTGTTAACTTAGTTCTATTAATTAAGGTCCATTAACAAGTTTCTCAACCCATTAATTATAACTTATGTTATAATTTCCTCTTGTCCCTAGGACAAGCCTAAACATGCTATTCTTATCAGCGGGTTTCAGACTTCTAGATTACTTAATTTATAATTAAGTACCTCTTATCTTATTACATAAGTTATCTCATTTCCTTACAAGTTATGCTTACCCTAAACGGTGACTTTACTTACATGACTTTATCATTTCTACCAGTTACATATACCACTAGGTGTCTTTAATTACATAACCTTATCGGGTTAAGTTTATGGGCCTAAAATGTAATATTACCCACCCCCTCAGATTTACTTAACCCACTCACTATCCAATCAATTCTTACTTAACCCTAACTTTAGTTCATAATCATACAATCCCTTATGGATTCGATTAGGTTAAGTAGTCCAATTTATAACCATGTCCATTTATGGTTTATAATGGGCTAGACCTCCTGCATTAGGCCTACAACTTGTGGATGCTGGATACACCGGTAGGGTCCGGGTAGTCTTATTCCACAAGTTAGGCCTAACCTCGTGTCTTAACCCGACTCGTATTTGCACACTTAGACCTCTCACATTAGGTTCAAGATTAGTGGCTGCTGGATATGCATGTCGGGTCCTGGAAGACTTCCACCACTAATGCAACCTAACCTCGTGTCTAAGCATTACTAGGGCTCCAATATTTTAGGCATAATCAATTAAATTTCCTTATTCCAAATATAGACTTTCATGCCCCTTTCAATTCATATTTACAATTATCCTATTTCAATTATAGTTTCCATGCCCTAAATACATATTCACATGTGCTCCAGTTTATGCCCCAAATTGACAATTACATATGTCACAATCTATGCCCCCAATTTCATAATTATGTATGTTCCAATTTATATTCCCAATCAATATTTACACATTCCAATACCAATTAAACCCAAATTCATGTTCACCTATTTTCCAATATATGCCTAACCTCATATTCTTATTTTCCCATATGAAATATGCCCCCAAATCCATATTCGTATATTTCCAACTTTATGTCCAAATTTAGATCCATATTTTCCAATATCAATTATGTCCCAAATTATGTCTTTCCCCATTATTCCCAATTTCGCACGTTCGCATTTTTCAGCGTTAGGCCTAGGCTCGAAGGTAGCCTGCCTATATAAAAATAAAAAGGAAAAGAGGGAGAGAAGAACATCAGAACAGGCATAATAACGAATCAATAACGGTAGAAATAAGCATAAAAAAACTGAATGGACATATTATGACAAGATCAGACTTGGTTGAAATATAAACATATAAGAACAGATCAGAGGAATAAGTCATAATACAACTGATTAGGCTCTGATTCAAGTTCCAATTTTTATATACATATCAAGATTACTATTTAAATATTCAGATCTAAAAATAACATGAACTCACGGTGAATAGATTTGAAGAAATGGATCCAAATTACTGTGAAAAACATGTTGAATATGTTTTTGTAGCCATCGCTAAATTTCTTGTAGTAATCTTCGAATATGTATAATCTTCTTTGAATTGATTTAGAAGAAGAAGTAGAGCCATTTTAATTTCATTGCAGCAGAGCTTCGCCGTCACCATTTTTTTATGTGAATAAAACTTAAGTTTATGGTCCTTTTTATAGGAGTAGCGGAGCAACCAAGACCATCGGATTGGACCAGAAGCCATCGAAATCGTCCACGTCTGAAAACAAGTTTCCAGAGCCACGGGTGGGTCGACCTCCCTTCGGGTGGGTCGACCCCTAGGTCGACATACCCTGGATCGACCCAACGGGTCTCAGATTGACCTCATATGGTCGGCCTTTCGTCGATATGCATGCATGATTTTTGATTTTGTTGATTTTTGAATTTTTGAACTTATTTTTGAAATATATATATAACCTCCTTGTATGCATACAAACTTCAAACCTTAATAACTTCTTCATACGGTGTCCGTTTTACGCAAAACCAAATGTCTACTTTGAACCGAATTTCGAGACGGACGCAATGGCGCAGTCCATTTCACTTAATTCTGAATATTTAGTTAAGTTTTCCTTAATTCATCATTAATAGTGTATTTCACACTAATTATTCTTCAATTCATCATCTTTAGTATCGTTAAAATTTCGGGGTGTTACATTCTCCCCTACTGAAAGGATTTCGTCCCCGAAATCTCTAAGTTAAGAAGAACGTATATCCTAACATCCAACAATCATACATCCAACTAGTAATGAAAGACATCCATTGTCCTTAAGGAGTTTCTAATGCTTTTATAAGCATTTGCAATAGTGTGTGTATATGTCCATAAACTAATGCGAAAGATCAGGCGGTCTACTGATTCAGTTGACCTCCTTAATGCAATGTATGTTTGTGCCATGGAGCCAACATGTATGCAAGTCATCCTAATACATGTAAGTTCTATATGTGTGCACAATCATCCATCAAAATGCAACATCAATGTAACAATAATCCCATGTTCATCCATAAAAAATTAAAATGTACACACATCAATATGCAATATGTAAGTGATTGAGCCGATCTAGGGCCTATTGTGTGTGTATATGCCTCCACGAGCAGTCACTAGCAACCACTTGCATCCATCAAACATAACATGTCTCAAACACATGTTTACATTCATTAGTTTTCTACCTAAAGACTCGATCGGTAGGAAATTTTCAAACGATAGATACGAGCATTGATTCGAAGCTTTGGAAAAAGAAGTTAAGAACATATTCTCGAAAAGGGAAGGATATGAAGCGTGAATCTTGTCTTCAGCCTCCCAAGTAGCGTACTCGCGGCCCTTTCCCCATTGCACTCTTACTAGCTTCGCTTCTTTGCTTCACAATTTCTTAACCTCCGATCCAAGTATGCAAGCCGTAACACGTCCTATCATTGCTTCTTTCTTTACTTTCACTTCCTCTCGCAAGTTTGGCTCCAATAACTCGAACACTATACCTTTTATCGCCTCCTGAATGAATAGTCATCTTAGAATATTGGGCTACCTCAAGGACTGTCTTCAATAGGTTCTCCTTTCTGATATAATTCACCTATCAATCCGCTTACCAAGTTGCTCCCCTATATGATTATAAAGTTCCCTCTTTCCTTTAGGAGTCACAAGTCGCATAGGCAATGCAACTGGCTTTGCATTGTCCACCAAGTATGTGCGAAAACCAATCTCGTGCCCCGGGATAAACCCCGAACCTCATCCAAGCATCAGGATACTCACAATTATTGGCATAGATCGCAAATCTTCAACAGATATATCAGGGAGACTAAGCATGACAGACCCTTTTGGGGTTATAGGAAATCTCGGTGTCTTCCCATGGCAAGTCAAAAGTCAAACGATCCTCCTCTCACAATCTAGAATGGCTCCATATATTTGGTTAACCAATCCATCCCTAGAATCAAACCGTATCTTATTAAATCAAGAACATATGCCTCACAATCAAATCCGACGCCTAACACAAATATTCTCAAACTCCGACAAATCGTCGATAAATGAGCCGTACCTCCAATGGGGTTTGAGACACTAACGGGATCCAAAACCATACTAGTATCTAGGTGCAGAGACTCAGCTAAAGGATCAGATGTAAAAGAATGCGAAGTGCCAGAAAAAGAATCCTAATAGGATGATCAGAAATAGAATTCAGTCCTTCAATGGAAACTTTCCTACCTTTATCATGTCCACCAGCTATGAGAACATTAGCTTGCCTTCTAGAAGTTCCTGCCTTCTTGCCTTGTCCTTGTCTATTTAGGCACTCCATAATAAGGTGTCCCACCTTACCAAAGTGGTAACAAACGCCTTTCCTCTTTCTGTAAACCTTTTGCAGATGACCCACCGTTCCAAAGTTACGGTATTTCCTCTTTTCTTCTTTCATCTATATTCCCTTCTTAAGCCACCATCTTCTTTCATCTTTGGGCTGTGCTGCTTAGCCCCAACTCCCTTATTCTCCTTTTTACTATCCTTGTGCAACATGCTAAAAAGCCTCTTGAAAGTTTCCCCCATCGCACGGAAATCCTTACGAGGATCAAGAGAAAATAAGTTGTAGGTGAAACTACTGCGGCTACAGATGTAGGTTGGCCAATCCTTTGCCCTTAGACATGTAACGTAGTTTTAGCATGCCTACGAAACCATGATGAAATGGGGATACCCTTTCAGGAAGAAATGGTTCCCCGAACAAAAGGAAAAGGAATGAAGCAGATAATCGAGAAGATGTTTATGGCTTTGGGAAATATGCCTTACAAAGAAAAACTTCTTATTTTAAATTACTTTGTTTTTGAGACCTTTTGGAAAACCATTTTCAAAATATTTTATCCGATCTTATAACCATATGATCTGATACCAAATGTGACACCCCATGTCCATTAATGTCACTCACTAAGGGAATGCATTAACTTTCGTGAAGTGTTATAGTAAATAAGAACATAATATCACAAGACAGACATGTAAAATAGCAGCAGAATTAAAAACTTTATTTAAATCATAACATCATGGTCCCAAATACTGAGTTTACATCAGAGGTTTGAAATAACCAGTTACATGTTTAATAGTCTGTCTTGCCAAAAATATCAGAGTACAAAAGCATAAACCATATTTCCCAAGCTAAGCCATGAGAGAGTTGACAATAAGACAAAGATGTACATCAATATCCAAAATCCCAACTGAGCTGAAAGAATCCAAATCAATTCTAAGCACTTCCACCCTGAGAACCTGGGGGGAAACGGAAGAGAGAGAAGGAAACAAAAAGGGTCAGACATAAAGTCTGGCAAGTCCAGTTACTTTTAAATACAAATAAATAAAAGTATCATGGTAGGTATATAAAAACTGGAAGAACAATATAAAATAGCAAGGACAAGCGTGAACTGAACAAGATAAGTTTGGATAGAATATACTGCACTTCTTAAATACATTTCTCTGTACCGCACAGATACTAGTGTATCAGGAATGGAATGATCCCTACCAATACCGTTCTATTACGTTTTCTTGATTATAAGGTTACTTGGGTTAATAGCACTCAAAAATTATTCGCGCATCGTACCCATTTACTTTCCCATGGATTGACCTAATACAACGTAAGTAGCTATCTCTAAATATTGAGATACACCCCACGGTAACCCATTTGCACAGTCTCCACCGTAATGAACGCAGTCCCCCATCCAACGCCGGAGTGATGTAAGGATCCCTGTATAATAATGTTACGTTCCGCATATATCTATCATTACTATGCTACGTAAGCGCACGGACTGCCACCATCGATCGAATCAGATTCCATATTGAAATAATGCCCTCTAGTCTATGATACACCACCCAGAGCAGATATGCATGTATTTAGACTGTCCCACGTATGTAATGAAATTGTAGCTCGATGCCTCAATCGCACGTCCTCTAATGTGCACCTAGTTCCATGGCAGGGCTAAACAAGAAACACAAAACTCGGCCGGGAGCTTTTCCATACCTGTACAGACCCGCCTTTAAGAGCCTCCAAACATAGATATTCCTAGGGTTTGTTTTCCATGATGGTTATGGCCCCACCTCGGCCCCTCCCTCAACTAGTAAAGACTACAAGAGCTAAGTGACCGCCCCTAATAACAACCAATCTAAACATCCATGTGACGTATCCCCTCAACCCCGTACCTCGATAGTGAAAGGTGAAATGATATCTTGGGGTTAGCTCTAGTCTTTTCGCATCCCGCTGGCTGGCTATGACGGGTATCTGACGATCAACTATCCTTGTTGGTCGTGACCTTTCCCCCCGCCTCGTCGTTGAGGCTACCGCCGAATCACCCGGGTGTCACCTCGTCACAGCATTCTGACTGCATAGCTACCTCTGCAGTCAAGGCCCACCCACCTAGTAGTTAGCGCAGACCCAACCTCTGCGAGTACAGCCTAAGCTATCCGTCATCGCATAGAGGACTACTAGAGCACCTTACGTACTTCAGGAAGTCACGTGCTTCCCCTTACAGTCCTTTGGAGCCGTCATAACAATCAGATAAATGTGTGCTCCCCTCGTGCCTTATAACACCTCGATGATCTACCCTGTTGGGTTATTCACCCTCAAACGTACGGACTGGTCCAAGCACCTTACTTTAATATATTGTTAGACCCTATGTCTAAACATTCTTTTACGCGCTTGCCTTACCTCACCGGGTTTCCATTTAGCTTGGTTATTCCCATTCAAATTGAATTCTTATTCAAATTACCAAGTTTCTCTTGCTTATTAATTTAAGTCGTACAGCTTAACCCATTTAAGTTTATTAATAAGCCCACAACATGTTATTCTCTAGATTGTGGCCCAAGGTCTGTAATCCACAACCCCTTTTTATCTTCTTGTTGATTTCATCATTATAATAACATGTTTTACTTAATATGTAATTAAGTACATCCAATTCATATGTTTTCTAATTAACATGTCACTTACCATTTATGATTAAATATAACTTATTTTATAAGTTTTCCTTGTTCTTTCTCATTTAAACATAATTCCATTTTATATTGTCAATACAACTTATTGTTGTTTATTTGTTAACTTAGTTCTATTAACTAAGGCCCATTAACAAGTTTCTCAACCCATTAATTATAACCTATTGTAATGTCCCGTATTTTTGCGGTAAAATAATTAATTAATTTTAATTATTTAAATAGAGATTCAGAGATTGAAATGGTTGTTTAAATTAAATAACTTTGAATATTTAATTAATATAATAATTAAATATTATATTTAATTCTGAAATAATCAGAATTAGCTGAAATGGCAATATGGTGTTTGGGCAATTCAAAATATATAATTTAGTTTAAAATTTAATTACGATAACGAATATATTTAATTAACGATGGTTGAACGTATAAATTATATTATAATTATAATCGAGCTTGAAATAGCGCGGCAGTTCGTAATTTGGTGATTCGAAGTTTAATTGAATATACGGAATCCGTTTTAAATCGGATTTCTGTGAAACAAGTAATGTTTGAATCTATTGAATGATATTTTTCCAATGGAAGAGAAAAATCGAGATTTCGTCGTGTAGATTTTGAGTTATGTCCAAATCAAATTTTAGAAAAGTCGCTATGGAATTCCTTTATAATTTATATCGGTTTATTTATATTATAAAAGGAATTTAATATAAATTGAATATCGATATAACTGAGAACTTTGAAATATCGAGCTATAAATTTAGATAGGAGTATTTTAGAGCTGCATGATATCGTATGTGAATATATATACAATATTATATATTTATTTATATTTAATTTAATTATTTTTAAATATATTAATATTTAAATGGATTTATTTAGAGCTTTAAGAATAGCCATTTTTGCAAACGACCTCAGTTTTCGACGAAACTAATTTTGTTGGATCCGCAAGGTTAAATTATTATTAGATGTCAGGTTTCATAATTTTTGGAGATCATATGTGGCCGTGGGCGATTTTAATGTGAAAAATAGTAAATAATTTGACTTTAAAAATATGCTGTGTTAGCAAACGGAGTCAAAATTCGATGAAACCAGTTTTGTTGGGTCCGTAGTGTCGAACTGTAGCTGCATGCCAATTTTCATGATTTTTTGATGTCATGTGTGATCATAGGGATTGTTAAAGACAAGTAAAAACAACGTTCGAATATAAAGTAATAAAATAATAAATATAAAAATATTATAATTTACCTATAAATATTCCTTAAATTTTTCTAAACCTAATTCACTTTTGTTATGGTCAAAGGAAATGCGTCTCTCCCTTTTTCTTATCTCAGGAAAAAAATCGCAACTTTAGAAAATCAAAATAAATTACAAAAAAATTCCTAAAATTGGTAAAACAAAGTGCTTTGAATTTCTGGATATTAAGCTTCACTTCGACAGTTCAAGGTGATGGTGCGATGCTTTTTACTAGACCCTGTTTTCGTCGCAGTAAGGCTAAGGTTCGATATTGCTTGGATTTGGGGCATCAGTTGGAGAAGGAGGGTTTGTAATCGGGTTTCTGGTAGGATTTAGCTTCGGTGATGATCTTCTGATAGGGTTCGGTGACGTTCTTGTTTGTGGATGTGTACTATGTTGGCCATTCCAAGCTGATGACGCGATTTAGTTTGGTGACATCGAGCAGAGTTGAAGGATATGGGTGCGAAGAGAATTCATGGAGGAGGAGATCGGTGGTCTTAAATTCTAAAACGGGAGAGCAGGTGAGGTGTTAATGGCAGTAGAAGAAGCGGCTATGGTGTAGTTTACACCGAGGAAGCAGCGTGTTTTATCACTGGAGAAGAAGATAGGTGCGGATCTGGTATTTTAAAAGAGTAATGGGTCGGGAAAGTAAAATTAAGCCCAAATCTAAATAACTGAGTTTTATTTTTAAATTTAAATAGTGTATTAACTTATAAAGTGTATAATTTCTCCATACGTAATCAGAATGTGACGAAACAAGATCCGTTGGGATCGCATGGACGTGGGCTACAGCGTGGAACTGACTGGGAGTGAAATGCAGCTCGTTTCAATTTATAGCGAAATAAATTGTCCGTTTGAATCAAGCGACAGTTATCGTTATTTAACGATGAACGTCCAATGTGAGTAAAACTCACTAATCCTGAAAAGTT
Source organism: Allium sativum (assembly GCA_030737875.1). Classification (NCBI taxonomy): domain Eukaryota; kingdom Viridiplantae; phylum Streptophyta; class Magnoliopsida; order Asparagales; family Amaryllidaceae; genus Allium; species Allium sativum. The sequence continues at coordinate 255,714,063 of CM060924.1, read as the reverse complement.
ATATTTTTATAACGTATTTTTAGAATTGATTAATGATGATGCATTGCAGTGTGTTGACTGTTTGGTTGAACTGATAATTGATTGGTTGAAATTATAGATCTAGTGATATATATATATATATATCGTTAATCAAATATGGATTTTGTTGATCAGAATATTTCATGTTGAAATGAAAGTGATGTTAATTATATTGCTTAACATATGTGGATGAAGGAAAACAGGTTGGAGGGATCCAACTGGATTCCTCAATATTATTACTGTTTGTTTTCATATATTGTGGTATATGATGTGATATATAATCTGTGATTGATTATGATGACACTAATCTTTTTGTTGGGTATTTTAAATATCATAAGTGATACTGGAATGTATAAAGGGAATTTTCAAAGTGTACATTGAAAATAAAATATTTATAAAATCAAAGGATTTTATAAAAGGGAAATATTTATAAAATCAAAGGATTTTATAAAGAGGAATATTTATTTGGAAAATAAATAGAAGTGTAAGAGGAATATTTATTTAGAAAATAAGTAAGATATTATAAGAGGAATATTTATATAGAAAATAAATAAGATATTATAAGGGATATTAATTTGGAAAATAAATAGGATTAAAAAGGGAAATATTTGTAAAACAAATATAAAAGAAAATAATGGTAAAACAAAGACAAAAGGAAATATTTATAAAACAAATAGAATTATAAAAAAAGGGATTTGCCAGATGTAAAAGAATTATTAGAAGATTGGTACAAAGAAATTTGTTTATAGAAATCTGTTTTTAAACAGATAAATAAAAAGATTAATTTATAAATGATATTTATAAATTAAATTAAATATTTATCATTTGATAAATGGGATATATAAAACTGAATTTATATAGAGAAGTAAAAATCGGTTTCAATACCGATATTTGAAATAGAATGTGAACTCAACATTTATATAGGGAATTTAAATGAGATTTAAGGGTTAGAATTAGAAAGGAGATTTCGTATGAATAATTCTATAAATAGAAGTATGTATAGAATTGGTAATGGGATATTATTATAAATTGCGAAATCAAACTATTTTGTTTGTATAAAGGGGATATTATTCACATTTAATGTGAATAAGGGATTTAAATAAATATTTTTTAGATAAGAATATTTATAAAGGAAGTTGGGTTTTGAAATAAGATTTAAAATGGAATTACTGGAATTAGAAACTGATCGGAAACTAGTTGAGTTGAATGGCTTTCTGGGTATCGAACTGATGTTGGTTTCGGCCTTCGGGGTTTGTACTTGAAAAGCTGTTCTCTAACTAGTTACAGTTAGAGACTGATACATGTGAGAAGATAGTTATGCGTGAATCAGAAATGGAAACGTTTTACAAAGTTAATAACGTATATTTTCTAAATTTAGAAAATAAGGATTTACGAATATATGAAATGGGAAATAAGGAAATGAATAAATTAATGATAAATAAATTTAAAAGGGATAAAATGAGGATTGTTGATTGATCGATAAAATTTCCATTTGGAAATAAGATCATTGTTTGTACACATGTTTTCCTTTGATAGTTAAATCACCGACTATCTAATTTTTGACCATTTCTCAATACGGAGAGACAGTTGGATTATTATCCGAGAACCACTCCGTATGGGCATTAGCGTTGCGAATCAAATTTGATGAAGATAATTGAAGACGGAGTTTGTTTAAGGGTTGTTCTGTTTATAGGATAGTGCCTTCGGTTTGTCCAGTCCCAGGACAACTTGAATGGACGAATGTCTGACACAGTATATCTGGTAGATCGCGTAAGTTAATCATTTCAAACGTATTTATGTTGGTGGTGGAGGAATTCGTTTCTCTTAGCTTTATACCCGTGGTATTTTTGAGGAAATCAATTTGTGATTTGTCGGGTATGACGATGTGGTGTTCAAAGTAAATAAAGGGGTGATCTGTTAAAAAAAACATTACGACCTCAAGCCTCATCAACTGGGAAATGACAGAAATCGAGTAGGCAGCATGGCTAAGTGGTTCGCAACCAATTAGGGTGTATTGTCACCACCTAGAGAATATTCATATTTGTTACTTCTTTCAATTATGTATCTCCCGGGAATGTTTATGTTGGTATACCAACCGTAAGGTGACAATATATTCGGAACATTCAAGCGAAATGAATGGTCGGTCATGTGTGGCCGAGTTGCAAGATGTTCTTGTTGAACTCCAGTGTATCGCTTCTAGAGTACACTGATCGGAAGGTGGATCCATACCTTGTCATAGTTGGAAATCCATTACCCAATAAGAGCCCGCGGTTTTGATTATATATTATATATGTAGAACGTGAGATGAAAGCGTTTCTGCTAGATTGCTAAGTACTTGTATTTAGACATTAATGTAATATCAGAAAAGACTTGATATAAAGAATAATTTGCTTTATCGTAAGGTAAAAACCGTCCGTGTTTATGTGTGGATCGATCTTACGATTATCCTTTATTTTAAAGAGATTTTAAAAGTTAAACAAATGATTTTAGTTTACTCACACCAGTCCCATGACTGCCACGGAGTTTATTTTGTTTTGTTTTCCCTAAACTCTTGGGTGCTCAATTCTGTACGGGCAGTCAAGTTGTCGGGATTTTACAGATACTTGAAGAGCTAGAGTAGAAGGCTTCAAGATTATATAGCTATTGTTATTTCCGATGTGTTGTAAGTGTTATACTCTAATAATGGTATTGTATGCAGATACCGTTTTATTTCAAAGTTATGTTATGAAATATATTTATTCTTTCCGCTATGAGATTCGTGTTTACTCTGATGTTGTATGTTCTTCCTCTTCTTCTATTCTAAGTTTCTATCTTATCTATTCTCACCCTCTATATTCTTTCTATTAGTTTTCTGATTTCCAGTGCAATTTGGGTTGGACTTGAGTTATTTGGTAAACTCAAATGGTACCGGAATTTCGGGACACTACAGTTGGTATCAGAGCTTAAGGTTAAGTGATTACCTTGGCTCTGTGGCGTGACTCAGTAGAGTTGGGTTTAGTAATGCCCTAGGTTGAGTTTGAGTGAATATATACGAGTGAACGTATTTGTAGATTTTATAAAAATGGTTTTATATTGTGGAGATTTATTGGATGAGTCGTTTATGAGTTCTGATCGATAAGTTTAATCCACTGTATCGGTAGGGGACTCTAAACACTCAAGTACGATGAACCGACACGGTATGTTTTGAAAAGAGGGTAAATGAAATAGCTTACCCCAAATTATATATTGATATAAAAGATCGATATTTAAATGATTATAATATATTGGATATATTGGTTGTTATTATAATCATGTAGGATTATAAAAAAGTGAAATGGTTATATAAATAACCAATCAGAGTTTGTATAAGTGTAATATATAAAATTTGATGAATTAAATCTGAAATTAAAATCAGAATTGAAATTAGAACCCTGAAAAGGTTGATAAGTGTTTGTAAATGGATTTGGATTAAATATATGAGAATTTTAAAATCCTGGGAGATTTTAAATTTGTTTTACAGGCATTGTGAATGATATTTTGAAATGCATTTCAAAATGGAAATGTTTAGAAATGGCTTTGAAAGTGATAAAGTATTGAACTCACTCCGATTGCTGGAAAATAAATCCCGATGATGAAGTCGACCATCATCGGTGTTCATTTTCGAATTGTAAGTGACGGATTACTACCCAAGATACTATTTTGAATTTGTTTTGAGAAAACAAGTTGTTTTGAATTTCAAAAAAAAGAAGAAGAAGAGATATTTGATTTTTGAAAAGCTAAGTGATTTAAAATTCATAGGGAAAGATTGTTTGAGTTAAAACCAAACTGAATTGAAAATTGGGAAAGCCAATTGGAATTAAAATAAAGTCAGTTAAGTGGTAACTGAAATTAAATTAGAATGATATCGAGACAAATTGGATTTGTGAGATTCGAATTTGAAGTGTAATTTGATAATCAAGTTAAGAGTTTTGGAATCGAGAATGAAACTCGAGTTTGAAATGATATTTGGCTTGGATATAAGCGAATGGTTGTGTTGGAGATAAAAGTGATTGGAGTTTAATTGGGATGACATTGGTATATGCTGAATTAGCAGCATATGTAAATGATATAATGATATGCCCGACAAAAAGGTACAAGTTCATATTTCTATTGGATATGAGATTAATGAGCCGAATTGGCAAGCCGCTTGGCTGTTTGATTTTCTTTTGGGTTGAAGAAGGCCTAGAGAGGCGAGTTGGAGTTTGAGCAATTGACCAATACAAAGGAGGTGCTGGCGAAACTTTTCGAAAAATTAAGGTGTTAGAAAACTTTCAGGATTTTTGAAAATTGTCGTTAGTAGGAATGAATAAATATTTAATTGAAATTAAACTGGTTCAGTTGAAAATGAAATTAAGAAGTGAACACATAAGTTCTAGCCAGCAATAAGGTTTATTTTCTACCCTAGCAATTTCGAGGACGAAATTATTTTAAGGGGGGAAGAATGCAATGTCCGGTATTTTTGCGGTATAATAATTAACTTATTTTAATTACTTAAATAGAGATTCAGAGATTGAAGTGGTCGTTTAAATTAAATAACTTTGAATATTTAATTAATATAATAAATAAATAATATATTTAATTTTGAAATAATCAGAATTAGCTGAAATGGTAATATGTTGTGAATTGGGCAATTCAAAATATATAATTCAGTTTAAAATTTAATTATGATAACGAATATATTTAATTAACGATGGTTGAACGTATAAATTATATTATAATTATAATCAAGCTTGAAATGGCTCGGCAGTTTGTAATTTGGCGATTCGAACTTTAATTGAATATACAGAATCCGTTTTAAATCGGATTTCTATGAAACAAGAAACGATTGAATCTGTTAAACGATATTTTTCCAATGGAAGAGAAAAATCAAGATTTCGTCATGTAGATTTTGAGTTATGTCCAAATCAAATTTTAGAAAAGTCACTGTGGAATTCCTTTATAATTTATATCGATTTATTTATATTATAAAGGGAATTTAATATAAATCGAATATCGATATAACTGGGAACTTTGAAATATCGAGCTGTAATTCCAGATAGGAATATTTTAAAGCTGTATGATATCATATGTGAATATATATACAATAATATTTATTTATTTGTATTTAATTTAATTATTTTTAAATATATTAATATTTAATGGATTTATTTAAAGCTTTAAAAATAGCCATTTTTGCAAACGACCTCAGTTTTCGACGAAACTAATTTTGTTGGATCCGCAATGTTAAATTATTGTTAGATGTCAAGTTTCGTGATTTTTGGAGTCAGTATATGGCCGTGGGCGATTTTAAAGTGAAAAATAGTCAATAAATTGAATTTAAAAATATGCTGTGTGAGAAAACGGATTCGAAATTTGAAGAAACCAGTTTTGTTGGGTCCAAAGTGTCGAACTGTAGCTGCATGCCAATTTTCATGATTTTTTGATGTCATGTGTGATCATAGGGATTTTTTAAGACAAATACAAAAAGTGTTCGAATATAAAGTAATAGAATAGTAATAAAAATATTATAATTTACCTATAAATACTCCTTAAATTTTTCTAAACCTAATTCACTTTTGTTTTGGTCAAAGGAAATGCGTCGCTCCCTTTTTCTTATCTCAGGAAAAAAATCGCAACTTTAGAAAATCAAAAGAAATTACAAAAAAATTCCTAAAATTGGTAAAACAAAGTGCTTTGAATTTCTGGGATAGTAAGCTTCACTTCGACAGTTCAAGGTGATGGTGCGATGCTTTTTACTGGACCCAGTTTTTGTCGCAGTAAGGCTAGGGTTCGATATTGCTTGGATTTGGGGCATCGGTCGGAGAAGGAGGGTTTGTAATCGGGTTTCTGGTAGGATTTAGCTTCGGTGATGATCTTCTGATAGGGTTCGGTGACGTTCTTGTTCGTGGATGTGTACTGTGTTGGCCATTCCAAGCTGATGACGCGATTTAGTTTGGTGACATCGAGTAGAGATGAAGGATATGGGTGCGAAGAGAATTCATGGAGGAGGAGATCGGTGGTCTTAAATTCTAAAACGGGAGAGCAGGTGAGGTGTTAATGGCTGTAGAAGAAGCGACTATGGTGTGGTTTACACGGAGGAAGCAACGTGTTTTATCACTGGAGAAGAAGACAGGTGCGGGTCTGGTATTTTAAAAGATTAATAGGCCGGGAAAGTAAAGTTAACCCCAAATCTAAATAATTGAGTTTTATTTTTAAATTTAAATAGTGTATTAACTTGTAAAGTGTATAACTTCTCCGTACGTAATCAGAATGTGACAAAACAAGATCCGTTGGGATCGTATGAACGTGGGCTACACCGTGGAACTGACTGGGAGTGAAGTGCAGCTCGTTACAATTTATAGCAAAAAAAAATTGTCTGTCTGAATCAAGCGACAGTTATCGTTATTTAACGATGATCGTCCAATGTGAGTAAAACTCACTAATCCTGAAGAGTTATATTTTTATAACGTATTTTTAGAATTGGTAAATGATGATGCATTGCTGTGTGTTGACTGTTTGGTTGAACTGATAGTTGATTGGTCGAAATTATAGACCTAGTGATATATATATATATATATCGTTAATCAAATATGGATTCTGTTGATCAGAATATTTCATGTTGAAATGAAAGTGATGTTAATTATATTGTTTAACATCTTTGGATGCAAGAAAACGGTTGGAGGGATCCAACTGGATTCCTCAATATTATTACTGTTTGTTTTCATATATTGTGGTATATGATGTGATATATAATCTGTGATTGATTATGATGACACTGATCTTGTTATTGGGTATTTTAAATATTATAAGTGATACTGGAATGTATAAAGGGAATTTTCAAAGTGTACATTGAAAATAAAATATTTATAAAATCAAAGGATTTTATAAATAGGAATATTTATTTGGAAAATAAATAGAAGTATAAGAGGAATATTTATTTAGAAAATAAATAAGATATTATAACAGCAATATTTATTTAGAAAATAAATAAGATATTATAAGGGATATTCATTTGGAAAATAAATAGGATTAAAAAGGGAAATATTTGTAAAACAAATATAAAAGGAAATAATGGTAAGATAAAGATAAAAGGAAATATTTGTAAACAAATAGAATTATAAAAAAAGGAATTTGCGAGATGTAAAAGAATTATTAGAAGATTGGTATAAAGAAATTTGTTTATAGAAATCTGTTTTTAAACAGATAAAAAGAAGATTAATTTATAAATGATATTTATAAATTAAATTAAATATTTATCATTTGATAAATGGGATACATAAATCTGAATTTATATAGAGAAGTAAAAATCGGTTTCATTATCGATATTTGAAATAGAATGTGAACTCAACATTTATATAGGGAATTTAAATGAGATTTAAGGGTTAGAATTAGAAAGGAGATTTCGTATGAATAATTCTATAAATAGAAGTATGTATAGAATTGGAAATGGAATATTATTTTAAATTGCGAAATCAAACTGTTTGATTTGTATAAAGGGGATATTATTCACAATTAATGTGAATAAGGGATTTAAATAAATATTTTTCAGATAAGAATATTTATAAAGGAAGTTGGGTTTTGAAATAAGATTTAAAATGGAATTACTGGAATTAGATACTGACTGGAAATTAGTTGAGTTGAATGGCTTTCTGGGTATCGATCTGATGTTGGTTTCGGCCTTCGAGGTTTGTACTTGAAAAGTTGTTCTCTTACTAGTTACAGTTAGAGACTGATACATGTGAGAAGATAGTTATGCGTGAATCAAAAATGGAAACGTTTTCCAAAGTTAATAATGTATATTTTCTAAATTTAGAAAATAAGGATTTACGAATATATGGAATGGGAAATAAGGAAATGAATAAATTAATGATAAATTAATTTAAAAGGGACAAAATGTGGATTGTTGATTGATCGATAAAATTTCCATTTGGAAATAAGATCGTTGTTTATACACATATTTTCCTTTGATAGTTAAATCACTAACTTTCAAAGTTTTTGACCATTTCCGTTGTCAATACGGAGAGACCAGCTGGATTATTATCCTAGAACCACTCTGTATGGGCATTAGCGTTGCGAATCAAATATGATGAAGATAGTTGAAGACGGAGTTTATGCAAGGGCTGTTCTATTTACAGGATAGTGCCTTCGGTTTGTCCAGTCCCAGGACAACTTGAATGGACGAATGTCTGACAGAGTATATCTGGTTGATCGCGTAAGTTGATCGTTTCAAATGTATTTACGTTGGTGGCGGAGGAATTCATTTCTCTTAGCTTTATACCCATGGTATTTTTGAGGAAATCAATTTGTGATTTGTCGGGTATAACGATGTGGTATTCAAAGTAAATAAAGGGGTGATCTGTTAAAAGATACGTTACGACCTCAAGCCTCATCAACTGGGAAATGACAGAAATCGGGCAGGCAGCATGGCTAAGTGGTTCGCAACCAATTAGGGTATATTGACACCATCTAGATAATATTCATATTTGTTACTTCTTTCAATTCTGTATCTCCCGGGAATGGTTATGTTGGTATACCAACCGTAAGGTGACAATATATTCGGAACATTCAAGCGAAATGAATGGCCGGTCATGTGTGGCCGAGTTGCAAGATGTTCTTGTTGAATTCCAGTGTATCGCTTCTAGAGTACACTGATCGGAAGGTGGATCCATACCTTATCATAGATGGAAATCCATTACCCAATAAGAGCCCGCGGTTTTGATTGTATGTTATATATGTAGAACGTGAGATGAAAGCGTTTATGCTAGATTGCTAAGTACTTGTATTTAGACATTATTGTAATATCATAAGAGACTTGATATAAAGAATAATTTTGTTTATCGTCAGGTAAAAACCATCCGTGTTTATGTGTGGATCGGTCTTACAATTATCCTTTCTTTTAAAGAGATTTTAAAAGTTAAACAAATGATTTGAGTTTACTCACACCAGTCCCATGACTGAGCCGGAGTTTATTTTGTATTGTTTTCCCTAAACTCTTGGGTGCTCAATTTTGAATGGGAAGTCAAGTAGTCGGGATTTTACATATACTTGAAGAGCTGGAGTAGGAGGCTTCAGAATTATATAGCTATTGTTATTTCCGCTGTGTTGTAAGTGTTATACTCTAATAATGGTATTGTATGTAGATATTGTTTTATTTCAAAGTTATGTTATGAAATATATTTATTCTCTTGGCTGTGAGATTCGTGTTTACTCTGATGTTGTATGTTCTTCCTCTTCTTTTATTCTAAATTTCTATCTTATCTATTCTCACTCTCTGTTTTCTTTCTATTAGTTTTCTGGTTTCCAGTGCAATTTGGGTTGGACTTGTGTTATTTGGTCAACTCAAATGGTACCGGATTTTCAGGACACTACACCTATGTTATAATTTCGTCTTGTCCCTAGGACATGTCTAAACATGCTATTCTTACCAGCGGGTTTCAGACATCTAGATTACTTAATTTATAATTAAGTACCTCTTATCTTATTACACAAGTTGTCTCATTTCCTTAAAAGTTATGCTTACCCTAAACGGTGTCTTTACTTACATAACTTTATCATTTCTACCAGTTACCTATACCACTAGGTGTCTTTAATTACATAACCTTATCGGGCTAAGTTTATGGGCCTAAAATGTAAATATTACCCACCCCCTCAGATTCACTTAACCCTCTCACTGTCCAGTCAATTCTTACTTAACCCTAACTTTACTTCATATTCATACAAACCCTTATGGATTCGATTAGGTGAAGTAGTCCGATTTATTACCATGTCCATTTATGGTTTATAACGGGCTAGAACTCCCGCATTAGGCCGACAACTTGTGGATGCTGGATATGTCTGTCGGGTCTGGGCAGTCTTATTCCACAAGTTGGGCCTAACCTCGTGTCTTAACCCGACTCGTATTTGCACACTTAGACCTCTCACATTAGGTTCAACGTTAGTGGCTGCTGGATATGCCACTCGGGTCCGGGTAGACTTCCACCACTAATGCAACCTAACCTCGTGTCTAAGCGTTACCAGGGCTCCATTATTTTAGGCATAATCAATTAAATTTCCCTATTCCAAATATAGACTTTCATGCCCCCTTTCAATTCATATTTACAGCTATCCTATTTCAATTATAGTTTCCATGCCCTAAATCAATATTGACATATGTTCCAGTTTATGCCCCAAATTGACAATTACATATGCCACAATCTATGCCCCCAATCTCATAATTACATATGTTCCAATTTATATTCCCAATCAATATTTACACATTCCAATACCAGTTAAACCCAAATTCATGTTCACCTATTTTCCAATATATTCCTAACCTCATATTCATTTTTTCCCATATGAAATATGCCCCCAAATCCATATTCGTATATTTCCAACTTTATGCCCAAATTTAGACCCATATTTTCCAATACCAATTATGTCCCAAATTATGCCTTTCCCAATTTCGCACGTTCGCATTTTTCAGCGTTAGGCCTAGGCACGAAGGTAGACTGGCTATATAAAAATAAAAAGGAAAAGTGAGAGAGAAGAAAATCAGAACCAGCATAATAACGAATCAATAACGGTAGAAATAGGCATAAAAAAACCGAGTGGACATATTATGACAAGATCAGACTTGGTGGCGATATAAACATACAGTACAACAAAACAGTCCTTTAACAATGGGCAAAAACCGTTGTAATATGCATTTCACAACGGGCGTATGCCCATCTTAATATGTGTCGTCGTAATAGCTTCTAACTATTTGACAACGGGCAATGACTATTGTAAAGGACCGTTGTAATAACTTGTTCTGTCACGTGCAATGACTATATGACAATGGTTATAAACCCGTTGTAATATCTAATAGATTACAAGGGGCTTTTGCCCATTGTAATATAGTATATTACAATGGTCGATAACCATTGTAATATACTGTATTACAACGGTCAAAAGCCCCTTGTAATTTATTAGGTATTACGACGACAAAAAGCCACTTGTTGTAACGTCCCGCCAAATTGACTGTAACGTCCCATCTTTTTTTACTGCTTCAAACTGGTGATTAAACCAACTTAAAACGTCAAAATCGACGGATCGTTATCTAGCTTACAGAGTTTAAAACATGATCAACACAGAAAAATACACAATAAATAAACAAATAGTATTGAACAGCAAATTAAAACTTTTATATATATAATCAGAATTTTGATACAACTTGTCTATATAGCGGCATAAAAATAAATAGTTTGAATACAAAAAAATATTTACTGTTTAAGACTTCAGAGTGCGTCGTCTTTGGAATCCCCAGCTCCATCAGTCTTCGAATCCTAAGCTGTAATCTTTAAAAACTGAAATTCTCGCATCTGACCCGGGCATTCCATGCAAAAACATAAAACACTCGAGTCAGGATTAATCGTAGTTCAACTAAATTAATTTCAATATAAACTGAAATATAATAGTTAATTCTAACATCAAATGTATAATATGCAGAATGTCAAGGATAAACATCCGTTCAGAATCAAGTATAATATTTGTGCTTATCAATTTTTATTTTAGGGAAAAATGGTCATGAAAACCTGCATATACACACGTGTACAGTTACACGTGTGCATTGCCCCAGCATTCCATGACCGCAAATAATCAAGTACGGTGAGGTTCATAGAGTGCACTCATTATGCAGCAAAATCGGACCGCAACAGAAATAGCATCCATATAGGAAACCAAGAGACTATGATAAGGAAGTGCATGGTAGTAGCGCAGTAGCAAAAGTATAACAAGTCTAATATGGTGATTAAGCCAAAAAAAAATCATAACGGCACTGCAGTACAAGAAAATGCATAATACAGGCCTAAAGGTACCACTGTTTTCAGTCAGAAAACATGGGCGATGACATTAAGATCGAACACCTTTGCAGTGAAATCCATGTATTAAGTTGTTTATCACATATATATACGCATGAATTCCCACCTAACATAAACAAGCGAGTAGCAGATTGTAAAGGCGGATCATAAAATTATCTACAGTTTTTCCTTATTCCCAAAATACTTATAACAGCATACAATTTTTCATGCCTACAAACACAAGGTCTCGAACTTGGGTGTAACTACGTGGCTACTTATATCAATGCAGGTTAGTATAATAATATGAGTGGCAAGTACTATATTTATTCACTCAATCTACCAACTACAATTGACTCAGGCGCAAGAAAATGAGGTTCCCAGTGGCTCATTGTAACAGGGGTGCATGGTAACAACAAGGCTAAACATATTTCAACATACATTCAAGTACCAGTTTTAATGCAAGGCATATATTGTTTAACAACAAACCCAATTATATGTAGTTTAAAGAAAAATACATGATAGTAGGTTGAGTAAGCCGTAATGGCAGACCAGGTGGTTCAACAAGAAATAAAGGTAGGATATAAACATATTGCACATATATACTAGGTTCTAAAATAGTAAAATGACTGTACTGAATTTCTTTGCATAGCATGGTTATATAACTTAGGTGATTGAAAGTGATTCAAGCCATAGGGTTTCAGTTCAAGAAATCTGATCATGATGTATAGGTTACAAATTCTTTTGTTTTTTTAACTAGTTATTTTAATAATCCCAAAGTGCATGCACTATGAAAAAGGGGAGAAACCACAACAGGACAATACTAAGTTATGACAGCAACACCATGGACATAGCATGATTAAGTTTAGCAATAAAAATACAGTACCATGAACCCAAAATGACAATAGCATAATACACAAAGGGTAAAGTTCAGCACATGTTGAGAATGCACAGAACTGGTCATATGGCAAAATTATAGCTCATGTTCAAAGCAACTAAATGATTGTGATAGTGGATGCACAGACCGTAGGTTCAAGTGTCATCAGATGGATAATTTTGAACAAATCCACTATATGAAACTGAAATACGCTGCACACTATACATATAGACATACACATAACTACGTACATACATATATTGTATGTAGCAGGCCAGTTTTTACAGTGGACATGTAAGAAAACATCATGACGCAGTCATAGGCTTTAACACACCGAAAATATCAAAATAACTATAGAGCATGGTATAAAATCACAAGAGCATGCAGAAGTTTTCCAGTCAATAACCACACTCAGCACTTGATTCCAACAACAAACATCGAATAATAGGGGATTTTAAAAACCTGAGCAAGGCCAAGATACCAAGCTAAATCAATTACTGTTCTTTTTTTCTCTTTTAAAACCTTACTTGTTCCCTTTTTGAAATCAAAATGCCGTCAACACTTTCAACCCAGAGAAAACATATCTACTAAAAAAACTTTAATCCCTTATATAAGGGACGTGAGAACTTGATTAAGAATAACATATGAAGATTTGTTTTAGAAGAATGGGTTTTTCTATTCAACAGGAAACAAAATGGACATGCGGTTCAATCTTAATCTCAGGGTACAGCTAGAATTTGTGATTCTCAATTCTCCTTGTGATATGTTATCAGAAATTGAAAATGAACCCTATAGCAGCTATATACATGTAGGGAACTTCAGTGATTTCATTTTAGTGAACAAATGGTATCGACAATTTCATTTCAATGTAAAAAAATGGTTTCAGCCATTCCATTAATAAATGAAAAGAAATGATTTCAGCAAATCCCATTTTATAAATTAAACAAGGCAACTACAACGGTTTTGCAAGGATAAATGTGCCCAATTTGAAACTCTCATAGTTCAAGTACACAACATCGATCCCATACATGTATACACCTGCATATGTATGTATATACACGTATGTATGGACTGAAGTGTGCAAGGAGTAGTTTAACTAGTCAATGACAAAGCGATCATAACAGAGTACGCACTACTGCAATCATGTTATTTATGAATAAGGTCACACTAAATGAATATAAATTAATACACATGTAGGTCCAAGTTTAAACCAAACCAGGATGGGGTTCGAAAAATTCAGGGTAGATGACATATTTATAAATGGGTATCATATATCTTTAATTCTGCATGTACTGTTTCTACCTAAAGGTGCTACAGGTATCCAAATTTCAACCCATAATATATGGAAATTTTATACAAGGGTTTGTGCATCTTAGCAAAGGGTGAAAAATCTTTTCGAATCACGAGTATACAACCTTAACAGTATGAAATCAACGAGGGAAGCACAAAAAAAAATCAACACAATGGCCCAGGCAAAATGTTCTCGTGTATATATACCAAACTATATATATATATACACACACTGCTACATGGCCCCCTAGATATACAGTAAATTTTAACCCATGCCAAAAGTGAAACTGAGTATCAATTTCATTTCCTTAATTGTGAATATCATGGCATGGACATTTACAGGTACTAACAATCTAGTAAACACATCAAACAAATATATATTTGTTCCCTTATACAATGGATAAATCAGAGGACACCATCTAAACACATGCAGATGTTTATATATCATAATAATAAAAATGGGTATAGTTTACTCAAAAATACACTGTCATCTTTTCCAGGTGATATTCAATCCCTTCCATCATTTAATGACAGGTTTAAAATCATGGAACGAGTAATCTAGCATAGGTGTATCCACAGTTTTGGTCACAATCGGATCATAGTACAATCAATGGATCAATCTGAGAAAATATACATTTCACTCAGTATGGTGTCTTTCCATCCATATATTCATGCATTAAAATACACACAGGAAGACTAAATAAAATCGGGATGGCAGGTAACAGTAAGTGGAGGCCAGCAAAGCTCCAAGAAAAATGCAACAACAATTAAGGTAGTAATAGTCATATTTGTGTGCTTATTATCCGAATGCAAGCATCAATTATAACATATGATAAGCGTACTACCTGACAAGCAACAACCCCTAACCTATATGCAAACTAATCACATCAAACAATCAACCACAAAATGACCAACAAAAACACCCAAGAATCAACAATTATAACCAGTTCAAAATTGATGTTAACTACTTGAAAAACAACTAATCGTGAGTGAGTTAACACTCACCTTTACACACGACGCATGTGACGGAAACTTGCAAAGAACGTTGGCGCTTATTCTAGTGCCGGAGACGAGCGTGAGTCCACAAGCGGTGGCGACATAGGCTGACTAGGCTAATTGAAGGGGAGACAGGTTACCAGAGTCGACTGAGCTACAGGTGGCGGTCCAGAGGTAGCGATTTTGGATGAGCAGCGCCATTCGGCGACACTCAGCGAAGAAAAGGAGATGAACTGATTTTTTGTGGGGAGAGAGCGATTTTTCTTTCAGCCATTAAAGTGAAAAAAGAATTGATTTAGGTGACAGTGATTTAGGGAAGAAAGCACTAGATTTCATTTTTTTTCCCCTTGAAAGAATTGAATTTCTATTTTAGGGTTTAGGCAAAATAATAAGGGGGTACACCGGATTTCAGGGTGAACAGAGTGCACGGGTTTTTAGGCATCAGGTAAGGGACGTGAAGTAGATGGTAAGGGATGGATCTGAGAATGGGTGAATTTTGTAAGCCTAAAATGAAAATTTGGGGTTTGGAGCCAAAACATTGAACGTTGGAGCCAAAAAATATCGTTTAGGAGCCAAATAAAAATCTGTTTACATACTTAGATTATTTTAAAGAATGAACAAAATTATATGTAAGTATTGAGATTTGAAGCATAATATTTATATTTTTCAAATGCGTCAAAAGTCTAGTAAAGTGAACAGTTAAAACTTGTATGTTTTGGTTAATCCGTTAAACGTGCTTCTACGTTTTAGAAAATTTCAAATATTTTTGAAATATGAAATATAAACATTAATTTTAATTATTAATTATCAAACACAAAATAAAAAACTATAACTTGCAGTATAATATTATTTAGTCAAAGAAACATGTGTAGTATCAGTCCATTTGTTCGTGGTAAAGATACAAGTGTAGTATCAGTTCAAAATTACGTATATTTCTCACGGTTGACAAAAGCAGTCTTATCTAAGACAAAATCAACCAATGAATCAGAGAAACAAACAGGTTTGGGAACACTATAAAAAAACCATGGTTTTATAGATTAAAGCTTTTTTATTTTTTGTTGTATCTTTCATTTAAACAAACTCTAGTTTAAATTATTATGGATTAATTTGTGTTGTGTATATATAGATTAAAGTGTCTTTTAATAGTAATATTATTAATCATAAATTGTTAAAAAAATTAAAAAAATTAACTATTAATATTTATTGTTGATTATAAATTATTATATATTTGATATTTACTCGATTTTACTTACTAATAACTAAAAAGTAAAGTGAAGCCTGTTGGAAAACAAATTATTACAAGTTATAAATGATTAATATAATATTATTAATGATTAATTATTAAATATTAGTAAGTAATATATTATTATTCATGATTAGTAATTATTAATGTAATATTATAGTTAAAAACGTTGTCATGGAAATCCTATTACAATATTTTTTCTTAAATATCGTTAAAGATCAAGATTTTTTTCAACACTTTGGTGATTTAATGCAGATTCAATATTGTAAAATTGTATTTTTCATGTAGTTTGTAGTAATATTATTAATCATAAATTGTTAATGTTTATTGTTAATTATAAATTATTGATATTGATTACTAGATATATATTACTTACGAATAACTGGAAAGTAAAATTAAGTTTGTTGGAATACTGAATATATATAATAATTATTAATTAGAGATAATTTAATAATAATCATTAATTATTTTACTTTATAAATTATTAATATAATATTATTACTGATTGATTATTAAATATTAATAAATAATAATATTACTAATGATTAGTAATTAATAATATAATATTATACTTAATAATAAGTAATATATGATTAATAATTGATTATTATATAATCAAATTAATTTTATGGAAGTGTTGTAATTATTAATTATTGACAGTCAAAAAATGGCGTCTATTACAACGAACTTTTTGTGACCGTTGTAAAATAGATATCTATTACAACGGACATATTGTGACCGTTGTGAAATAGATATCTATTACAACGGGCCTAGAAATGACCGTTGTAATAACACTTATTACAACGGGCATTATATGCCCGTTGTAAAAAGGGTGTTGTTCAGGCATCTATTACAACGGTCCAGACGATTACCGTTGTAATAGCAGTCTATTACAACGGGCAGCAAACGCCCGTTGTAAAATGGATGTTGTAATAGATCTGTTTTGTTGTAGTGATATAAGAACAGATCAGAGGAATAAGTCATAATAGAACTGATTAAGCACCTATTCAAGATTCAATTTTTATATACATATCAAGATTACTATTTAAATATTCAGATCTAAAAATAACATGAACTTACAGCGAATAGATCTGAAGAAATGGATCCAAATTACTGTGAAGAACATGTTGAATATGTTGTTGTAGCCATCGCTAAATTTGTTGTAGTAATTTTCGAATATGTATAATCTTCTTTGAATTGATTTAGAAGAAGAAGAAGAGCCATTTTAATTTCATTGCAACAGAGCTTCGCCGTCACCATTTTTTTTATGTGAATAAAACCTAGGTTTAGGGTCCTTCTTATAGGAGTAGCGGAGCAACCAAGACCATCGGATTGGACCAGAAGCCATCGGAATCGTCCACGTTAGAAAACAAGTTTCCATAGCTACGGGTGGGTCGACCCCCCTTCGTGTGGGTCGACCCCTGCGTTGACACACCTTGGATCGGCCCAGCGGGTCTCTGGTCGACCTCAAATGGTCGACCTTTCGTCCATCTACGCGCCGGATTTCTAATTTTGCTGATTTTTGAATTTTTGAATATGTTTTTGAAATATATATATCCTCCCTGTATGCATCCAAACTTCAAACCTTAATAACTTCTTCATACGGTGTCCATTTTACGCAAACCAAATGTCTACTTTGACCCTCATTTCGAGACGGGCGCAACTGCGCAATCCATTTCACTTAATTCTAAATATTTAATTAAGTTTTCCTTAATTCATCGTTAACAGTGTATTTCACACTAATTATTCTTTAATTCATCATCTTTAGTGTCGTTAAAATTTCGGGGTGTTACAACAATTGTCCATATCTTTAAGTTACGCTTCTAGTAGTGCACTACCATGTCATATTGATAGTCAAATAGAATCCAGTTAGAAATTGTGAGGTTTATAGTTATGATTGCTTATAGTTGGGATTTCTGGAGCGTTCTCTCTAGTATGTTTGGTGTTCGTATTACCAAGTAACATAATTTATAATGCTTTGGTTTCGAGAAATGCTGAATAAATAGATCTATTAATTAAGTTAATAGTTTCTTATATGTTACATTTTATGCAGTTGTTTCTGATGCCTACAATAGCGCCTTTCATAAAGGAGCATAAATTACTAAGTATTGGACTTCTAGCAAGTTGTCAGTGAACTAGAGAAGTCGCGCATGCTTTGCAAGCGAATCATCAAAAGAAAAAAATAAAGGTACTAGTTTATATAATCATATTCCTGTAATTTTTTTCTTGCTTATGGTTGTATGTGTGAGTCTGTATATGAGTGAATCGAGTGACAATGTAGTGCGGAATGTATGTAAATATGAATGATCATGTAATATACGAGTGAATGTACAATAGTGGAGTCCAAAAATTTGTACCATTTGAAATATTGAAATAAAATATTTATTTAAATAAAATACTGTGTTATAATAATATTTATTATAATATTATGAAATCTTTGATTAATAGCATTTGAGGTGTAATTACTTTTAGCAGTTGTAAAACAAATTTTAATAACTGCTAGAAATAGTTGTAAAAAAGGTTGACTTTATTACGATTGTCAACTCTACTAGACATATTACAACTGTTTTTGGCAGTTGTGAAAGGGTATTTTTTTTTGTTCTAGTGGTATCTATGGCAACACATGTACTGATGTTAGCATAAGGTCGCAAAGGTGTTGCCTTTGACTCTAAGGCAACGCGGCAAAAGGCAACCCCAAGAAAGTGTTGCTACAGGTCATTTTTTGCCTATAGGAACACTTTTTGGCACCTACTGCATCACTTCTATGGGGTTGCCGTAGGCCATCTATGGCGTAGTGATGGTATAATCTGAATACTATGTGTACTATAATGTCCCGGTTTTTAGCTAATCTTTGTTAATGATAAATATGGATTTAATGAGGGAATTAAATCAAAAAATGTGTTTATTAAAAAAACTAAAGCAATTTTAAACATATGTGATATTATATTTGTTAAAATTCCGCTATGAGATTTTGATGTGATGTTCTTCTTATTCTTCTATTCTATTAATTCTATCTTTCCTATCTCATCCTCTAATTTCTTTCTATTAACAGTCATGAGTACAATATTTGGTTTTGTTTGACGAGTAATACAGGATTTCGTATTAATGTTGAAAATTCAAGTACCGAATTTTCCCGGCCGTTATATGTATCAAGCACAAGGGGATAAAAGCACTAAAGGGAATACGCTGAGAAGTGATCAATCTTTCAGAGATTTAAAAGAAGATTACGATACGATCTATCGTGAGTCTTGTAATAGTGAATTCACTGCTCATGAAGCATTGAAAATTCTTTCATTGGAACCACATTGGGCCAGCATATGCGAAACAGATGATGTAGAACTTGGAGACACCGAAGGATCTAACTTTAGAAATGTAGCTTCAGGACTTTCGATGGATTCGTCCCCGGTATATTCATTTGAATCTCCTATGGCTACAGACAGAGATGGGAACAACAACAGTCCGGTGACTTCTAATTTTGGAATGCTGTATAGTGGAGTTAAAACAAGGTAAAAGAGAATAAAATCAAGAAAGAGATCATTATTGAGAATTAAGGAAGCAACCGATTTGGCGTGTCTAGTGATAGATTAACTTCGTTGTTGAGTGATATATCACTTGCATCGGCCTCCAAAAAAGAAGACTGTGACAGGAAGAATGAGAAGCAGCTGAAGATCATGGAGATGCAAATTCAGCAAGATGCTGATTAAGTTAAAGCTTTCAAAAAATGAACTGATTATAAAAATAGACGTGAAAGACGTTTGACGGAAGAAAAAGAGGAGTAACTAGCAAGAGATGTATCTCAATTGACTAGAGAGACCCTTGACTATGCTTTAGCCAAAACACGTAGTATTTTGGGGGCTCAAAAGATACGATAACATAAAGACGAAGGTAGTTTTGAGATGTAGACGAATTCTATGTTGCTATTTCAAGCTTGTTGTTTCCTAATTTTAATTTTCTATGTCGGCTGTAACGTTTTGTGGGTTATAAAAAAATTAACTAGTTTTAACAAATTTATATATTTAATTTTGATGCGTATATTAAATTCAAACTTAATTTAAACGTTTTCAAATGTGTGTGCGATTTCAAAACTATATCTCAAAAAGGTAAATAAAAATGTATTGTAATTGTTTGATACAAAAACAAATTTAAAACTATAAACAAACCAAGTTTAAAACTTAATAAAAGATAATTTTAAATTCATAAAATGGTCCAGTTCTTTGCTATACAAACTAATTTAAATGTATTAAAAATTAAACTTTAAAATAACTAAGCTTAATTTGCTTTGGAAAGAAAAAGAAAAAAATGAGAAACAAGTTATACGGATTTCATAAAACCGTATAACTCAAAAGGGTTTTATAAAAACCGTATATGCGTAAAACATTTTCATAAAACCGTATAGCTACCGCCACTCTTATTCACAAACGGCGAGAATTCCTGTTTGCTTTGTTTCTCGCGCCCAACGTCAATTTGTTGCAGCGCTAATTATCAAATACAGACGTTAATATGCATTTACAACAACATCCTATATAAACTCTCCATCGCCGCCTTAAACGCTCTACTTTTCCCCAAAACCACAGGACACAAAAATGTCTTCTCGATCAATATCTTCCTTTGTACGCTGCTTAATTTCCAGGGTTTCTTTTATTTACGAATCTCGATTTTACTCGACTGCTCCTCTCATCTCAAGGAGTTTGATCCTTCGAAATTTAATCAGCAAACCATGCGGCGCAATTTCTATCAAATCCGCTTCTTCAACAAGTTTAGCCGGTGAGAATGATAAGATCAAGGGTGCCGACGAGGATCTCTTGCGCGTTACGGAATCGGAGATCAAGCGCGCTGAAAAAGAATTGGTAATAATACTCATTAACCCGATCGCTCTTTTTATTGAATGGTGTTGTAATAACGTTTATCTTTTATCTGAAGTTTTGAATTCAACTTCTGATTATGTAAATCAGAACTCTACCCGTTTGTTTTTTTGGCAATTCAAAACAAATCATTCAGAATCGAAACTATACCTCTAGCATGAGCGATAAAGTTACTTGATGGGTCTACCATTAGTAATTTATCCTAGTTTCAATGATACATGAACCCAATCAAAACTGACTGATGATGTCATACTTTACCGTTATAATAGTTACTTTAAATCATCAATATGTATTTTATTCTGGCATTTTAGCAGGAAAAAGTGTTGCCAAAAGATTTTCCATTTGAGATTATTGACAATCGTAAAGAATGCTTGAAGGATGTTTTAGATTTTGAAAATGAATCAGTTACACTTAAGAGAGAATATGGCGGTGAGCAGATCCAAGCTACTGCTACTACCTCCCGAGGTTTGGATACTCAGGGTTTGGAAACTTGGATCTCCTCGATATATCTAGATGTTACCATAGAAAAGAAAGTGGGTCCTACTTTAAAATTCATCTGCAGGGTCACACCAGATGATTTCGAAATTAGAGACATGTCATTGGGAAGTTCAAAAAACTCCAATGAAATACGTTTTGAAGATCTTGCTTTCATGTAAGATTTCTTTATATTTGGTGAGATTGCTTGAAGCTTATCCTTCATGTGTCCAACTTTGCATTTGGTTATAACTTTCTTTTATTTAATTAAATCTATTAAAACCTCTGGTTTGAGGAGGCATTTGGATTTATGATCATAATTAAATTATGAAATTATTATTATTCCATTTTTTCCTCTCTAACAGGCCATTTGAAATAAACATTTTCCATCTTAAACATTTAGTCTTGACGTCAATTTTTGTAATATCTTGTATCGAAATTTTGTATTGAGAGGTATGTCCAACTTATTAAATGAATTTATATATCAATTTATCTTTCTGCGAAGTTTCAAAAATAAAAACCAATTGAAAATGTGAAATAAAAAATTTATTTGTAATTCTAATTGAAAATTGGAGTTTATCGATGAAAAGCTCTAATTTGAAAAATTATTATTTAGTTTGCTTCACGCTTTTATGTCGATGGCATGAAGGATTTTTATTGTACAAACATGATGACGTTATATTTTGAGGCTTCCACAAAGCTAAACTTGTTTTCGCAGAATATAGAAATTGTATTCTTCCAGTCTAAATTGCTCTTCATTTTGACAGTCACAAAAACAAAGCCAATAATTGCAAATCATTCAAAAGGCTGCGAGGTTTTTCAAAAAATATATATTAGGTATACAAAGTGCTTCTGGTTTGGCCCATTGATCGTAAGTTTTGAACATTCTGAGATGGAAGTTAATTACTTAAAACGCTAGAAAAATACCAAACGGTTCTATTGCAACGTGGGTAATCAAAATCAACATGTTTAAACAAGCATAATCGAGCTTACTATTTTTATCTAGATCCTCCCATCTGAAGTTTTCCATATTTAACAGTATTTAGTATGTTCATAATAGACATAACAAACCTCAACTATCACATTGGAAAATGGTATATAAATATCATGTGTTGTCTATTCCTTCGATGACAATGATAATAGCAAATCATCCAATAAATCATGGATACTCTTAAGCTTACTATAGATATTGTGAAATTTTGCAATTTACCATTGCTGAGGTCTACTAAATACATAAAGGTCAGCTAAATGCCATTGCTGAGGTCTACTAAATAAGAATTAGAAATAAGGTTTTTTTTCTTCCCTTTTTTCTTCTTTTAAATTCATAAAGGTCTACTAAGTACATTATGTGTGATTCATATTTTCCCACTAGTCTATCAGTAAATTGGTGAAATTTATGTGCCACTGCGTTCCATTGTATAAACAACATGTAGATTCTCTTTTTCTTTTTTCTGTTTCTTTTGCAAAGTGAAAACTTATTATTTTACCGTATAATGAAAGTTTATTCTCAATTTTCAATTATTTCTATGCAAAGAACGCTACAGTAAAAGGCTTTAGGAAATCTTTATCCGTGCATTTAGCTAATTCACTTCGTCTTAATAAGTAGTACGTGTGGATGAGTATTTTGCTCATTTTGGTTCTTTTTCCATAATCTTAAAACCTTCTCAGTGATTTGGACAAGTTGGACAAGAGGTTGCACAAGTCTTTTGACGAGTATTTGGCTGCAAGGGGTTTCAAAAAATCCCTCTTCTATCACTTGCGTGATCATATGAGCGGAAAAGGCAAGGATTATCCTGCTTGGCTAAAAAGCCTCAAGGATTTTATTGAGAATTGATCGTCCATCAACAGTTTTGGTTATTCGGTTGGATTTTACTATATGGTGTGACCCGTGTTACGCACACGGGTAGTTGTGAAATAAGAAATATACATTTTTTCTCCGATGTTAACTTCTTTTTGTACTTCCATCCGCTCACTACACATACAGTCGTATCAGTCTCTTCGTCGTAACATCATTTTTGTTTTGTGCTGTGGAAAAAAGGTTGATATAGCTTGAATGGTGGATGTAACAACCCGTATTTCGATAACATGATTAAGACGAGAATCAAGGCAGAATTTAATTTTAAATTCTGAATCAAGTAAAACGGGCTATTCCATTGCGTTCGTCTCGGAAAAATACGCGAAATAGAGTCCGAGTTTTCGAGAATCGGAGTCCGTATGACCAAGTTATGGTCTGACGAAGTTTTCAGAAAATTCAAGTTCAAAAACGAGTTCTAATTTCAAAAAGTTAGGGCTAGAAGGCTAGGCGGGAAAAATTCCCGCCAGGAACCCCAAGTTGACAGCCCTGTCGACTTTGGAGTCGACATGCTTGACCCAAGTCGACAGCCCTGTCGACTTGGGGGTCGACTTATGGTGGCCGGGCAGTTTTGCCTGGTGCACCTATTTTCTATCTTGGCTAGGTTTTTGGGCCTGGTTCGAAATCTGATGGTTCAGGTTGATCCTAGGGTTAATCTAAGGGTCCTAACTAATCCTAATCTCTATAAATAAGCCCCTAACCCTCTCCTAAATCCTCATTATTCACTCATGCAACTAAACTATGGCAAAATTGCTCCTCTCATGGCCTCCACTCAAAACCCTAGCCTCCATCCTCTTGCTCAAAGTTTCTATCTTCATTTCTATGAGAGGTTTAATGATCATGTAAGTGTTAGAGAGTCTCTATGTTAGTATGAGAGCTTCTCAAGTTGATTTCAAAGCTAAAGCTTTGATCTTTGTTCATAAAGATGGGGTTTTTATTGGTTTGGAGCTTTCATATTGGGTTTTTGGGTGATGGCATGCATAGGCTTCATCACAATCTTTGTTTTGCATTTCGATTTGTGCCTTCATAGCAACGTAAGCCCTTTCCCTACTCTTAGATATTAACTATGAAGTTGAATGTTCATGTTGCAAGTTTGGGGTTGATCATTGATGAAGTCATTATCTTGATCTTATGAGCTAAAAGCTACAACCTTTATGTTGAAATGTTGCATTATGCAACATGAGAACCTTCATAATCTTTATGTCAACTTGCATATGAAGTCATAACCCTTATATGATGATATATGCGAGTTTCTAGTCATCATTCCATGTCTTTTGTCACCATGATTCGTTTATGTGCCAAGTTTGGGTTTATGCATGTTTTTGAGGCTTAAGAATGTAACATGCAAGCTAATGAACACATTTGTGCCTCATTTACCACCATGATTAACTTGTGGCTTAATATCCATTTTTGTCATGCCTTTGCCAAGTCTCTTCTTTTAATCCATTACGTTGTTGCGAACGTATATGCGAGTTTAAAAGCGTTGGGTTATGTTATGGGTAATTACTAATGACATGAAAATACAACTTGAAAACATGACTTGAAATATAACATGGAAGTTGACATGTAAGTAAGCTTGAAAACATAAGCTTGGGAATTTACCTATTAAGTTAGGTCTACCCATTGGGAACTTACCTATTAAGTTAGGTCTACCCAATTGCTTGAAAACTTGAATATGAACATGACACTAGATTAAACATGAAAGTGGCCAACTCGAGGTTGGGTTGAGTTTGCAACGTAAAACTACCCGGAACCGACCGGCCTAACTAGTAGTTGCAAACAATAGGACCCAATGTGAGAAGTTGGTCATGTTGTGCTCGAACCCGAGGTTAGACCAAGTTATGGTGTAAAGCTACCCGTAACCGACCGGCTTAACTAGTAACCACAACAAAGTCTAATGTGAGAGTTTGGGGTGCATTAAGTAATTAATGCCACATGATGGGTTTAAGTTAATTTTATTAATGACTCTTAACCAAATATGACATGGAAAAATGGGTTTAGTAATTTGATTAGGCTAATGATACTTAACAAAACATGACAAGGTTGGGTAGGTTAAGTGACTTGATTTGCCTAATGACACTTAACCATTTTTATACGACTAGTGGACGGGGTTAAGTTAACCAACACTTAATCAATCCAACACGATAATCTGGTAAGGTTAACTAAGTTTTCTTAATGACACTTAACCAAAAGATACAGTTAATGGATGGGGTTAAGATTAGACTCAACTAGCCTAAACATGATAATCGGATGGGGTTAAGTTAGCCTGGACTTAATTAATCCCACTTGGTAGTTTAATGGGGTTAAGTTAAACACTTAACTAATGTAACACGATGATTCGATGTGGTTAAGTGACATATACTTAACCAATCGAACTCGTTAATTTGATGTGGTTAAGTTAACCAATACTTAACCAATATAACGTGAAAACATGGTAAGGCTAAGTCACGAATCGCTTGAATACACTTGACCGATTTGACTAAGTAAATTGATAGGGTCAAGCTAATATATACTTAACCAATCTAGAATGATGATTGGACGAGGTTAAGTCGCGAATTGCTTAATATACTTAACCAACTTGACACATGGTTTGTAGGGTTAAGTCTTGGACTTGGATACTTAGCCAATTTTGACATGATTTGTAGATGGGTTAAGTCACGAACTTAAGTGACACTTAATCCATTATGTAAACCCTAGTTCTAAGGGTTAGGTGGATAACCGTAGTTAACAAGGATAACGGGAATAAGGCTAAGTGGAAAACCTTAGTTGAAGAATAACTAAGTAATGATTCTTAGCCAAGGAAATTTAGACCAGTTCATAGATAGATGAGTAATCTGATGCGGTAGGTCATCATTCAAGTATACGAGTAGGAGCAAGTATCTGATTTAGATAAAGGCTCCAGCGAACTGGGTAACGAAGCAGCGGCTTCGGGGAACGTGAGGGTATTCTTGGTATCCCTCTATGAGCTGCCAGGTGATTATACTAGGCTCATGAGAGGTTAAGGTTTGCATTAGAAGAACCAATAGTATGCCTTGGTTGCTATACGAGCGACCTAAAGACGGGGATGGATAGGGCATAGTCGACGATAAACGGTCGTACCCTAGATAGCGTTTCGTCAGGCTACCTACCATCTTTGGTCAAGCGTGTACGTACGGAAAGGCAGAGAACACCCAATAGACCATAATTGCTATCTAATTATGGGTGCGGTAAAGCTTGGATGTAGGTTGGCCAGTGTTGTGTTCTCATACAGGATTTATCCAGTCTTGTCTTTCGCTAGTTGAGGGAGTGGTCTCGTGGGACCATAGCCACGTATAGAAAAAAATAGACCTTAGCATCTGCATCGGCAGATAAATCTAAAGCTCCCGACCGAGTCCTGTACTTCTTGATTTGCCCTGTGACAGGACTCGGATGGCACGATGTGATACATGTGCATACAGTCATGGAAAAACGATTCACGATATATGCATGGGAAGAAGGGCGCGGTTGGCGGTTAGCGTAATCCCTAGTGGCCCTAGGTGGTTGAACCCAAACTGAGATACGAAAACGTGCAATAGGTAAGCATAATCCCTAGTAGCCCTAGGTAGCATAAGTCCTAGTTGTACAAACGATAATTCATGTTGGAAGACCCTAGCTAGGTTTAGGGTAACAGTCCAAACCGATCTTAAGGATCATGGAACTATGTTAAAGTAATATAGAATCTCATGGGAAAGCCCGTATGGTCTACGGCAAGGGACTGAACATTTACATGGAATAAAACATACAAGTTGAGTAACCTATATATGCGATATATTAGGTTGACATGGACCATTACACGAGTTTTGAGTGAGGGTCATTCTTGGTTAACACATGACACGGTGGGGATAATAGTACGGTAGGTGCAGAGCTAAAATACAGGATAGATATCATGGGACGTTATACGTGATAGATATCTTGGGGATATTATACTTGATAGAAACCTGACGATGTGATACCTTGTTTTATCTTGACATCGTAATTTATCATGACACCTTAGTTTATCTGAGTTCAGTAGTTCATCCTGTTATTTTGATTTAGCTTATCTATTTTGTTATCATGCTTATGTTCATCTCAGTTTCTCATGTCAGTTACTTTTACTAGTTTTTATGCTGATAGTAGATAGGGCTTACTCAGTCTTTTTGACTGACCCGTTTTGTTTCGCCTCTTTTCTTCCGTTCCCCCCCAGGTTACAGGGACGAAATACTGTTGTTTAGTTCAGACTTCTTCTGCTTGAAGGTCATCATGGATGGCTTGGACTTATCTTGGCTATGGCTACTTTACTGTTTTACTTGGGGAATAATTTTGGAAAAAGTCTTTATGCTTCTTTACTATTTGCAAGACAGGTTTTGATGTACTCTGATATAAAAGGCTATAGACCTTAATTATTAATGTTTATGAAAGTTCGATTTTACTTCCGCTGTTTTATATGTTCTGTCTTGTGATATTTCTGTGCATGTTTACCAATAATGCCCCTCTAAAGCTAATGCATTCCTTTGCGAGTGACACTAGCGGAGGCGGGGTGTTACATTTGGTATCAGAGCAGAAGGTTACCAGACTGGGCAAAAGTTTTTAAAGACCTTCTGAAAACTATTTGAAAATCGTTTACAAAGAAGCATTTTTCAAGAAAATTTTCTTTTAAAAGAAAAAGGCTATTCCCCAAAGGCCATTAGCACTATCCTTGTTTCCTTAATTGAATCCCTTTTCCTTTCTTTTCTCCATCTGTAGTAACAGTGGATTTAACTACGACTAGTCTTTTCTATCTACGAAAGTGCTTTCCATACGATGGAGGTGGTTCTCGAGAGACCAGTGGCCGCGTTATAAGAAAGGATAGTGAGAAAGAGGGTAAAGGATACGAGCTTAAGGAGGAGCAACTTGTTGGTATGGCTTAGTCCTCAAAGGAGGGAGAAAGATGAACAATGAAACCCATGACGAGAGAGTACCTTTGGCATGGTAAAACGGGGCGGATAGTTAAGTATTATGGGACAAGGACAAGATCATCGGGAGGGCAATAGTATGCTCTCATTTCTAGGGTACCTCGGAAGGAGGGTAACGATCTTGTTAAAGGTTTAGCTTTTCTTCCCTATCATCCCGTTAGGACTTCGTTTTTCGTATCATTTAAGTCTGCTTCGATAGTTGGGTCTCTGCACCTTAAGTACTAGCATAATAGAAAATCCCATTTTTGTCTCAAAGTTCTATTGGGGAATCAGTCCATTTATACATGACTTGTTTGGATTTGAGAATTTCTATGCCAAGAGTTGAGTTTGGAAATAATGCTTATGTTTATAAGCTATGGATGGATTCTAGGGATGAAGTGGTTATCCAGTAGGGGATACCACTCTCGGTTTTGATAGGAGGGTAGTTAGACCTTTTGATTAGCCTTGGTAATACCCTCGAAGTATCGTGTAACCTTTTTGAGGTTCTGTCATGACTAGTTACTTAGAATCCCTTGATGCCCTTATTGGAAATTTGAAGCCCGATCGAGTGGTGTTCGCTGATAAGACGGGTGGTTTACTTCATTTATGCATGGGTTATAGAGGTCACCCTAGTAAGTGCGCTTGGTTGACATCTGTTTACTTTCAAGAGAAAGTTCTTCTACATGGAATACCTTATAGTATATAAACGAGATCCAAGATTCACTAGTGAATTTTGGAGAGCTTGCATGAGATCATGAGT
The DNA here is from genome assembly GCA_030737875.1 of Allium sativum. Classification (NCBI taxonomy): domain Eukaryota; kingdom Viridiplantae; phylum Streptophyta; class Magnoliopsida; order Asparagales; family Amaryllidaceae; genus Allium; species Allium sativum. Next base: position 255,684,953 of record CM060924.1, on the reverse strand, counting down.
ACGCAGTCATGTTTGCGCCAAGTATTCTAGAAAAAAAGGACAGGTGCAAAGTGGAACGAGAGGCGACGAAGAAATGAGTTCTAGCTCATGTTATGGAAACAGGAAATAAGAAGCTACGAAGTCGCGAAGTTAAAAGACGGTCAAGGCACAATGGAATTAAGCTCACGGAAATACGACTTTGATGGTCAAAGACTAGATACGCGCATGATATCTCTTTTTGGGAGGATATCCTTGATCCCTGTTTTCTGTAGAGCTTACTTGTAGGCTATCTTTTGTGGACTTCCTCTCGGTCCTATTTTCTGTTACAAACCCCGTAAGGAGTTTTGTCTTGTTTATCTTCTCGACCCTGTTTCAGGGAACCCTAGGTAGAACCCTATGGATGTAAACATGTATTTGAAACATGTTATGATTGATATGGTTGCAAGTGGTTGCTCATGGATGCGCGAATACACATTAGATACTAGCTCGACTCGGTCACATTTCATATTGCATATGCACGAGTATTTATACTTGTTTATGGATGAAATCGAATGTGTTATCATGTGGTTATTGCATATGAATGAATGATTATGCACGCATATAGTATCTATATGACTAGGACTATTTGCATACATGTTGGATTCAGGCACTATACATATTTTGCATTAGAAAGATTATTCAGGCCTGATCATTAGCATTAGCTAAGGAACATGTACACACATGTCTTGCATATATTCATACAGCATTAGAAATCATCTAAGGACAATGGTTGCTTGTGGATGATGTTTTGAGTAGATGAATGATGGATGGTAGGATATGTTCTTCCTAACTTGGAGATTTCGGGGACGAAATCCTAAAAGGTGGGGAGAATGTAACAACTCGTATTTCGATAACATGATTAAGACGAGAATCAAGGCAGAATTTAACTTTAAATTATGAATCAAGTAAAACGGGCTATGCCATTACGTTCGTCTCGGAAAAATACGCGAAATAGAGTCCGAGTTTTCGAGAATCGGAGTCCGTATGACCAAGTTATGGTCTGACGAAGTTTTCAGAAAATTCAAGTTCAAAAATGAGTTCTAATTTCAAAAAGTTAGGGCTGGAAGGCTAGGCGGGAAAAATTCCCGCCAGGAACCCCAAGTCAACAGCCCTGTCGACTTGGGAGTCGACATGCTTGACCCAAGTCGACAGCCCTGTCGACTTTGGGGTCGACTTATGGTGGCCGAGCAGTTTTGCCTGATGCACCTATTTTCTATCTTGGCTAGGTTTTTGGGCCTGGTTCGAAATCTGATGGTTCAGGTTGATCCTAGGGTTAATCTAAGGGTCCTAACTAATCCTAATCTCTATAAATAAGCCCCTAACCCTCTCCTAAATCCTCATTATTCACTCATGCAACTAAACTATGGCAAAATTGCTCCTCTCATGGCCTCCACTCAAAATCCTAGCCTCCATCCTCTTGCTCAAAGTTTCTATCTTCATTTCTATAAGAGGTTTAATGATCATGTGAGGGTTAGAGAGTCTCTATGTTAGTATGAGAGCTTCTCAAGTTGATTTCAAAGCTAAAGCTTTTATCTTTGTTCATAAAGATGGGGTTTTTATTGGTTTGGAGCTTTCATATTAGGTTTTTGGGTGATGGTATGCATAGGCTTCATCACAATCTTTGTTTTGCATTTCGATTTGTGCCTTCATAGCAATGTAAGCCCTTTCCCTACTCTTAGATATTAACTATGAAGTTAAATGTTCATGTTGCAAGTTTGGGGTTGATCATTGAGAATGATACATGCTATCATGTCATGCAAGTTTATGAAGTCATTATCTTGATCTTATGAGCTAAAAGCTACAACCTTTATGTTGAAATGTTGCATTATGCAACATGAGAACGTTCATAATCTTTATGTCAACTTGCATATGAAGTCATAACCCTTATATGATGATATATGCGAGTTTCTAGTCATCATTCCATGTCTTTTGTCACCATGATTCGTTTATGTGCCAAGTTTGGGTTTATGCATGTTTTTGAGGCTTAAGAATGTAACATGCAAGCTAATGAACACATTTGTGCCTCATTTACCACCATGATTAACTTGTGGCTTAATATCCATTTTTGTCATGCCTTTGCCAAGTCTCTTCTTTTAATCCATTACGTTGTTGCGAACGTATATGCGAGTTTAAAAGCGTTGGGTTATGTTATGGGTAATTTCTAATGACATGAAAATACAACTTGAAAACATGACTTGAAATATAACATGGAAGTTGACATGTAAGTATGCTTGAAAACATAAGCTTGGGAATTTACCTATTAAGTTAGGTCTACCCATTGGGAACTTACCTATTAAGTTAGGTCTACCCAATTGCTTGAAAACTTGAATATGAACATAACACTAGATTAAACATGAAAGTGGCCAACTCGAGGTTGGGTTGAGTTTGCAATGTAAAACTACCCGGAACCGACCGGCCTAACTAGTAGTTGCAAACAATAGGACCCAATGTGAGAAGTTGGTCATGTTGTGCTTGAACCCGAGGTTAGACCAAGTTGTGGTGTAAAGCTACCCGGAACCGACCGGCTTAACTAGTAACCACAACAAAGTCTAATGTGAGAGGTTGGGATGCATTAAGTAATTAATGCCACATGATAGGGTTAAGTTAATTTGATTAATGACTCTTAACCAAATATGACATGGATAAATGGGTTAAGTAATTTGATTAGGCTAATGATACTTAACAAAACATGACAAGGTTGGGTAGGTTAAGGGAATTGATTTGCCTAATGACACTTAACCATTTTTATACGACTAGTGGACGGGGTTAAGTTAACCAACACTTAATTAATCCAACACGATAATCTGGTAAGGTTAAGTAAGTTTTCTTAATGACACTTAACCGAAAGATACAGTTAATGGATGGGGTTAAGATTAGACTCAACTAGTCTAAACATGATAATCGGATGGGGTTAAGTTAGCCTGGACTTAATTAATCCCACTTGGTAGTTTAATGGGGTTAAGTTAAACACTTAACTAATCTAACACGATGATTCGATGTGGTTAAGTGACATATACTTAACCAATCGAACTCGTTAATTTGATGTGGTTAAGTTAACCAATACTTAACCAATATAACGTGAAAACATGATAAGGCTAAGTCACGAATCGCTTGAATACACTTGACCGATTTGACTAAGTATATTGATAGGGTCAAGCTAATATATACTTAACCAATCTAGAATGATGATTGGACGAGGTTAAGTCGCGAATTGCTTAATATACTTAACCAACTTGACACATGGTTTGTAGGGTTAAGTCTTGGACTTGGATACTTAGCCAATTTTGACATGATTTGTAGACGGTTTAAGTCATGAACTTAAGTGACACTTAATCCATTATGTAAACCCTAGTTCTGAGGATTAGGTGGATAACCGTAGTTAACAAGGATAACGGGAATAAGGCTAAGTGGTAAACCTTAGTTGAAGAATAACTAAGTAATGATTCTTAGCCAAGGAAATTTAGACCAGTTCATAGATAGATGAGTAACCTGATACGGTAGGTCATCATTTAAGTATACGAGTAGGAGCAAGTATCTGATTTAGATAAAGGCTCCAGCGAACTGGGTAACGAAGCAGCGGCTTCGGGGAACGTGAGGGTATTCTTGGTATCCCTCTATGAGCTGCCAGGTGATTATACTAGGCTCATGAGAGGTTAAGGTCTGCGTTAGAAGAACCAAGAGTATGCCTTGGTTGCTATACGAGCAACCTAAATACGGGGATGGATAGGGCATAGTCGACGATACACGGTCGTACCCTAGATAGCATTTCGTCAGGCTACCTACCATCTTTGGTCAAGCGTGTACGTACGGAAAGGCAGAGAACACCCAGTAGACCATAATTGCTGTCTAATTATAGGTGCGGTAAGGATTGGATGTGGGTTGGCCAGTGTTGTGTTCTCATACAGGATTTATCCTGTCTTGTCTTTCGCTTGTTGAGGGAGTGGTCTCGTGGGACCATAGCCACGTATAGAAAAAAAACAGACCTTAGCATCTGCATCGGCACATAAATCTAAAGCTCCCGACCGAGTCTTGTACTTCTTGATTTGCCCTGTGATAGGACTCGGATGGCACGATGTGATACATGTGCATACAATCATGGAAAAACGATTCACGATATATGCGTGGGAAGAAGGGCGCAGTTGGCGGTTAGCGTAATCCCTAGTGGCCCTAGGTGGTTGAACCCAAACCGAGATACAAAAAGTGCAATAGGTAAGCATAATCCCTAGTAGCCCTAGGTAGCATAAGTCCTAGTTGTACAAACAAAAATTCATGTTGGAAGACCCTAGCTAGGTTTAGGGTAACAGTCCAAACCGATCTTAAGGATCATGGAACTATGTTAAAGTAATATAGAATCTCATGGGAAAGCCCGTATGGCCTACGGCAAGGGACTGAACATTTACACGGAATAAAACATACAAGTTGAGTAACCTATATATGCGTTATATTAGGTTGACATGGACCATTACACGAGTTTTGAGTGAGGGTCATTCTTGGTTAACAAATGACACGGTGGGGATACTAGTACGGTAGGTGCAGAGCTAAAATACAGGATAGATATCATGGGACGTTATACGTGATAGATATCTTGGGGATATTATACTTGATAGAAACCTGACGATGTGATACCTTGTTTTATCTTGACATCGTAATTTATCATGACACCTTAGTTTATCTGAGTTCAGTAGTTCATCCTGTTATTTTGATTTAGCTTATCTATCTTGTTATCATGCTTATGTTCATCTCAGTTTCTCATGTCAGTTAACTTTACTAGTTTTTATGCTGATAGTAGATAGGGCTTACTAAGTCTTTTTGACTGACCCGTTTTGTTTCGCCTCTTTTCTTCCGTTTCCCCCCAGGCTACAGGGAGGAAATATTGTTGTTTAGTTCAGACTTCTTCTGCTTGAAGGTCATCATGGATGGCTTGGACTTATCTTGGCTATGGCTACTTTACTGTTTTACTTGGGGAATAATTTTGGAAAAAGTCTTTATGCTTCTTTACTATTTGCAAGACGGGTTTTGATGTACTCTGATATAAAAGGCTATAGACCTTAATTATTAATGTTTATGAAAGTTCGATTTTACTTCCGCTGTTTTATATGTTCTGTCTTGTGATATTTCTGTGCATGTTTACCAATAATGCCCCTCTAAAGCTAGTGCATTCCTTTGCGAGTGACACTAGCGGAGGCCGGGTGTTACAGTGGATGAATCAAAAAACCTGAAGTATTGCGTATTTGACACCGCAGAGGTTAATAACATCTAAAAGCATGTTAGATGATGCACGTAAAGTCAAAGCTACCTGTCATTGTTGAATCATTTAATATAATTATCATGACAAATTGAGACAATTTTACGTTTTGAGTCCAAACTCACCACATATAATTGAAAGAAAGTAAGCTTATTCCATTGATATAAACTAATGGCTACTAAGTAGCAGGTATAATCGTATAAGACGGTTCACTCAGATCATCACATAAAAGCCTGTAGATGAACATATTTAGATAGACGCAAACTCATTGCTTGTTTGTCATCTACCATTGTTGTTCCTCTTAACATATACTTCACCCATTTGGATCTCCTTATAAAGTTGAGAGCTCAACGTAAACAATGATTATTTTACTGTGAGAAAGCCATCCAAGTGTTTTCCTTCCTTGGACGTATATCATTTGTAGATGCCGATGTTAACTACCAAAAAGCTCATTCAAACTTTTTGTCAAAAAGTACGAGTTCACCAACTTGGGTTCAAGAGCATCCTCTGGTCGGTCTTGAGAAGAGCACCATCTGGTTGGTCGTTCCATCAAGCACACAGAAGCTCAGGTCGTGCACCGCCTCTACAACGTGGTCGTTCATTGCAGATTTGGTCGAGCATCATGTTCATTTAAGCCTGATCGGTTCGGATTGGCATCAGCGGAGGGTCGATCTCATCAGCTTCGGATCGTTCTTTCTCACATCAGAGCGTTTGGTCGGTTTAGGCACCTCAACATATCTGATCGGTCCCGCTTTCCAAAAGCCTGCTCCGTCTTAATATTGGAAGATTCCTGGTCGATCCTCCCATTGCAGAAGCCTCCTGGTCGTCCCTTTAGTCTTTGGTCGGTCCATACTCCATATAAAAAAGGAGTGTAAAACCGACCAGCCTAAAACGGAGTGTAAAACCGACCAGCATAAAGGAGGGTAAAACCGACCAGCCTAAAAAGGAGTGTAAAACCGATCAGCATAAAGGAGTGTAAAACCGACCAGCCTAAGAAGGAGTGTAAAACCGACCAGCATAAAGAAGGAGTGTAAAACCGACCAGCCTAAGGAGTGTAAAACCAACCAGCATAAAGAAGGAGTGTAAAACCGACCAGCCTAAGAAGGAGTGTAAAACCGACCAGCATAAAAAAGGAGTGTAAAACCGACCAGCATAAAGAACGAGTGTACCGACCAGATAAAAACGAGTGTACCGACCAGCATAAAGAGCGAGTGTACCGACCAGATAAAAACGAGTGTACGGACCAGATAAAAACGAGTGTATGGACCAGATAAAAACGAGTGTACTGGCCAACATGTAAAAAAGGAGTGGCAGTTTTGTAAATACGATAATTCCAACCAATCGCCAACCTAGCGCCAACTTTACACTCTAAATTACAAGTGTGCCACTACCCTTCAATTCCAACTATAAATACCCCCCATAATTCACATGAAAGGGGGGTGGGGGGGAGGGGACTACCCCGAAGGGCTGCAAAAATCATTGCTCCAAGCTATCTTCAAGCTTAATCCATGGCTTCCATAGCATCATCCTTCATTCATCATTAAATTCCTACAAAATTCTACCTCAAAGGAGATGAGCATTCATTCTTTCAAGGAGCATTTATTCTTTAGAGGAGCATTCATTCTTTCAAGGAGCATTCATTCTCAAAAGGAGCATTCATTCTTTCAATCATAAAGTAAGCAAAAAGAGGGATATGAATGTAATGAGAGATTCTATGCATGTTGTAGAAAGAGATATCATAATGAAAATGCTTGGAAAGTGGATGTAGATTCATCTCGAATCGAACCACTATAAAAATTCTCTTGTCTTTACTTTGTATTTTTAATTTTGTGAATCGCGGCCTCATATACAAATTCTAAAGGTTTTCTAACGCCCCGCCTTTGAAAAGGTGACGTGCTTTCCAAGCATCTCGCCTCTGATTTGGTAACGTGTTTAGAAACACCTCTTTGGTTGTTATACTAACTTTTGGTGTAAACAACCGACTTGCAACGGAGCCAGCATTTACATTAATCACAGTTAAGCACTGTTACCTGTGTTTAGTACGCAAAAAAAATAAAAATGAGAGAATAAGGAATAAACAATCTTGCACATTACAATCTTAGCCTGTGGTAACCCTCACTGGTTAACACGTTACATGATAGTTAAAAAAAATTCAACAATCGTAATTTTTTCTTAAATCTGCAGGGACGTACCTTAACAGAAATATTTTGTATATGGAGTGAAAACTAGTATCATGTAATTCATCCAAGGCTTCATATGTATTAGATAAGCATGACAGCATGTATTATGCCATGAAGAAACGCAAGTGCACATTCGGTGGTCAAAGCCTGTAGAAATGGCGTAGCTCCCAGGAGAAAAGATTGTCATAGCCATAATATTGTAATCAATAGTTCAATACATATGTTATCCCTTCTGCTCATCGTCTAGAAATACGATATTGTTATGATTTAAAATGGTATCCAAAAAGTTGTATAACTTAAAGTCTGTTAGCCCAAGATCATTATTCAGTTCGCAATGCTAAACATAATCTTAGAGTAAAAAAAAAGAGTTATATAGGTACAGAAACAAACATAGTATCACAATTGTGGCGTAATATACTTTACATGATATAATAGTATTGTATTAACGAAGGGGCTGAAAATACATGAATGGTCATCTGTAAACTAAGGGTCCGTTTGATTTTAAACGGGAAGGGTTATTTGAAAGGGGAATTTGAAAGGGGTATCTGAAGGGGAATTATTACGAATGGGGAATGCGTTTTTTTACGAAAGAGGCAAAATTATTATTTTTGTATTTATTATTTTTATTGTTTTGTTTTTGTTTTTGTGTGTATATTATCGAACAAAATACTAGAATGCAAAATACAAATTACAGAATAAAAATTACTGAATTGAAATTGCAGAATCCAAAAACATTAAACGCATTACAACACCATTTTTAAAAAAAAAAAACATCACTACAATACAACCATAAAAGAAAACATCACAACACAATCACAAAAGAAAACATCACTGTCCACTCCTCAGCTTTCTAACAAAATGAATAACACGACTCCTAAGCTGTGCGGGTCTGTCAAGTAGAGAATAAAAAAGGTTGTGGTCCAATCTGTCATGTTCTGACAGAATAACCGCTACCTCCAACTCCTGATAGTCATCACCCTCATGGCGTACTGACATGCATAACTCTATAAGCTCGTCTCAGTCCATGTGCGAAGGAGCTGAATGAGAAGGGCCAGCACCGGACCTGACCTGCCTATGAGTCGGACGACTCGAGATCTCCGCATTATCGCCACGAATGATATCGCCAAAGAGCTGAGCCTCTTACAGATGAACTGGTGGAGCATCCAGAATTACGTACTGACATCTGTCGGTACGAATGCAGCCTGCAAACATGTAGTACAACTCCCTGAATCGCGCCGGGGACCCCCTCTTGAACTTGGGCGACGCTATTGGCACCGGCGCCCACCAATCATCTGTTCCTGCGACGGTATCCAACTGCTTGTCCCATGCCCCTCCGCCAAACTGTAGCAGTCAGATCCACGGAGCCCAATCTGGTTTCATGTTGTCAAACTTATTTTACCAGCATTGTAGTTCAAGTCGGTGCGCTCATTGAATGCCTATGCGATAAGCTGGTACCATCCTCCAACATTATTTGCACGTAAACTGAGATGTTGCATGCACACATCGATAAAAGCTTTCGTCGTATCATTGTTCCATTCGGCAATGGAACGAGTAGACGAAGGCTGACTTGCGGCCATTCTGGAAAAACAAAAAAAAGCAAAAATTACGAATAAAATTTATATGGGAGTAAAATAGCTAAAAAATACAAATATAAAAGCAAAACCTGAAAAGATCGGCGAGTAGAAGGTGATTGGAGCTTTTATTTTCGGGTTGAGGCTGTTTTTGGTGATAGAAGGGGAACGAAGGCCAAATATATAGATGGAGGAGAAGGAATCAGCCATTCTGGAAATTTCGTCGTGTCAGACGTGTGTCCGACGCGAAAGGCACATTTTCAACCGTTCGTCTCGAAGGGGAAAAAGTGTGGGTCTCACTATGAACGCGTCTGACGCGTCCGACGCAGACGCGAACTTTAACTGCCCAGTTCATAAATCAAACGCTATCTAAGAGTAGACTGTATTATTTATCAATCCACAGCAGAAAGTTGTTACTACTACTAATGAAAATATATATCCTAGCAATGGTTTTACATAACTATAGTCATTTTTTGTAGTTTTGCTAGTGTATAAATACCCTTTACTCTAGTGTCCATAAGAAGTATATAGGGGCATCTCAAAGTGAAAAATGTTTTGCCTCTACCTCGTACTGGACGAATAATACTTGTGGTTGGGAGTATCAAGTATGAACAAACAAAGCATGTTTTATTCTTTTTTTGCCTCATACTTGTGCTACACCTGCATATTTTTTCTCTCCTATTGGACTATTAAGAATGACTTGTATTAACCGTTGGTGATAATAATGTCTAAAAGCATGACAGTTTCCAAAATACTTAGCGTATTTGTTTTCCTCACTGCCAACTGTAAAAAAGAGAAGATTGAAAATTGATAATGCAAATGTAAAAAAGAGAAGATTGAAAATTGATAATGCAAATGTAAAAAAGAGATGCAAATGTAAAAAAGAGAAGATTGAAAATTTATAATGCAAATGTACAGATGAAATAAGACGTAGGGGGCTAATGTGCAAAGTGTACGCAAAGAAGTTACCTTGGTCCAAATCCTCTCATCACAACACAGATCCAACCATGACTGAAGTGCATTCTTCTATTTTATTTGATGGAATTCATCCAATACCCAAATTGGAAGTCAACATTTCCATAGCTTTCTCCCCCATCCATGAAATAAACAAAATATAAAAGGTATATTAAATCCTTAATAAGCAATAGGTCATTTAGTCTCAAAATATGCAAATTGCATTGACCATATCATTTTAATGTGAAAATTTTGTATAGTTTAAATATTAAGCAGTTGTCTATAGCAGCGATGGAGGTTAGCTTGAGTCATTTGCTTATCTTCCGTCTTGTCTGTATCATCATTATACATATGGAATTAGCGATCACATGAAATTATACTGTATGTATGTTGGATTACAGAAGAAACAAAACAAAACACGGAATGATGAACTTAATGTGTTTTATAATAATGCTTATTCATTGAGAGTTCTTTCAAGAAAGGGCAACAATTATATACTTCTACCTGTGGCTAAACATTCTCTTGAGTACTACATCCTATTTGTTCTCTCGTATTAAAGGAAAAATGAAATAATAAGCAATAGCTGAAGTTAGAGATATAATTTTTTAATGTCTTGCTCAACATAACTAATAAGAAATTATAATGCTAGTATGAAGCTGTCCACTTAATGTTGAACGTTCTCTTATTTCTGAAAACTCAGTAAAAACATTAAGATTAATGTATATCTTTGTCAACAAAATTATAAGGCAATTTTTAGAAATAAGTAATTAGCAAAAGAGAATAAAAGGTAGCTAATTAACACCATCTCAAACCCAATCAAGCACAACAAAATCGAATGAAAAAGAAATGAATATGTATCATATATATATATATATAGAAACTTGGTACTTATTATATATATAAAAGATTTTACATCCTCAGTATTATAAATCACAACAAGTGACAGACTACTCACTCTGTAAAACTCACTCGTACGGAGACTCTGTACCAACAAAAGATATAAAATCAACAGACAACATATATACCTAATACAAGACCATAACCAAAAGACCACTACAAGACCATAATGAAATACGACTTTTCCTGATTATGCTCTCCTCACTGCTATCCAGAAGACACACCTTGGCCAGAACAAGGCAACAACTCCAACTTCTTGAACTTCTTCTCTTTCTTCTTCTTCTTCTACTCCTTTAATTTAGTCGTCAATGCATTCCAAGCATGATTATCAATGGCTCATGTGCCTGCAGTAGCCTGATATTCAAAAGTCTCTTCATCAGACCTATTCTTGCGTGCTTGTTTAGTTCTTGTTGTATTACGAGTTAAAAGCTTATTTTCGATGTTCATTTCATCTGGTAAGGACATATCCCTTATATATATATATATATATATATATATATATATATATATATAGGCTTTGAACATTGCATGCTTAGTGTTTCCTTCTCCATTTTGGTAATAGCTCGGTAACCCGTTAATCTATAATCACAGATATTGATCTTTCGTAGGCCAGAATCTCCAACTATAAATTATAGATTTAGTTAGTTGTCTTATCAATAAAAGTTGTTCACCCATAATGTTAGATTATCATTTGAAAATAATCAGGAAGACGGATAACTGATGCATTACTTATTCCTACATCCCCAACCGGTAGCAGTGTATCACTCTCCACCAATTCAGCCACCATACCCTCGCTTTAGTTGCCTTGTCTCAGGAAATTTAAAACATAAAAAAAAAGCCTAGAACATATTACTGGCTATAGCTCTCAATAATGGAAAGAAGCAAGAAACCAAAAGGAAAATGCTAAAGTTTCTCATGCTAATTTGAAGCAGCATAATATAGTAACGACCTCTGTATAGCAGCCACTAATAATGGAGCATTTCTTTATGAACGTTCCTAATAACAATAAGAATTAGCAAATTGTCTGGCATGTCTCCATTCGAGAAATAATTCCATTAGCATTGAACTACTATCTGTGATGGTTTAAATTTACAGGTGCAAAACTAAGAATATAATAATGTAACATCTTTATTGACTTTAAAATTCCTTTACTAAGTTTGTTCCCAGGTCCAACTTTAAATGTTTGAGTACTAGCATACTTGTTGCACTGGTTGCACGGTCATTTCTTTAACCCTTTCATGATCGTTTTTCATACAGATGTAACTGTTTAGAAAAAAAATCGTAAATAATATCGACAAAAACTATAACTTTTTGACCGATGTTCTATGAAAAGATCATAGAAAGTAAATCACCTTAGCGGATCCAAAAATGAGAGAAAGACTTAAGATTAATTCTCTTCTATCATGAATCAATCAAATATCTCCAACCTACCATTTTGAAAATAATTGTTTAAGTCGTCTCCGTCCGAGGAAATCAATCGATTTGTCACCCTTGGAAAATTGTTGGTTGGTTTAATTTGATAATTTTCCCCCTTCGATTTCAAGGTTCATAAAGAAGAAATGGTTGAGAACATGATGCAGTGGTGGAATGGATCCTAGCAACCAATTTGGGAATATGGTTGACATGAAAACGAAAGTAATGCCCTCATTTTGTATGTAATTCTAGTGTAATTAAAAGTATATTTTGCGAAATAGCCAAAAAAGGCATCACTTTGACTTGGTCGACCAAGGTTTTGCTTTATATATAAGATAATAACGTACAATATAAAACCACTAAGCATACGCTGTATCTTAGGAAGTGTATACTTAAAATGTTTATTGCTAATATATAGTTAACTTTATATAAAACAAATTCTTCTAAGATGCATATATTATACTTAAAATATTGATTTGAGCATATCTATTTTTATTTAGAATTGCTCAAAATGATGTTTTTAATATTTGTGAAGATACAAATTATATATTTTATAGAACATTTCACACATTTCTCATGCATAATGTGCACGTGTATTCGTGCTTACTCGAATGAACGTATACCAAATATCAAAGTCAATGGCAATTAACTCAGCTGTTAAAATAGACAAAATATGATTGTCATAAGAGCTTACCGACTTAAGAATATGAAATTTTAATTATTTGTACGTCTTGCATTTGGTGGCTGTGGCACCGTTTCTACGAAGTGATTTCCCAGTTGTGACAATTTCAATAAACGATCGGCTCTTTCAATTGCTGTAAGCTATGAAACATGACGCCATCCAATTAGCTTTAAATTGTTCAAATGTTTAAAGGATTGCAATTAAAGATCGGGGAAGAGATTTCACCATTATTACATGTGTGTGCACATGTATGGGTGCATGAAAACCTTCAATCGGTAATGAGGTACCTAACAGAACTTTATTGCCCCATCAACTGAAAATTTAAACAGTATAGCTTCATTAAAACACAAATCAACTTTATAATTCTAAATCATAACCTTAGAGGACATGCATTAGTTATAACTATTAAAAAAAATTAAGTTTAACTTTTATAAACTATTTAGAAGATATTTTTTTCTCAAAATAACAACAAATATATTGTTTATGTACTTATGCAGTCAATTTTTTTGGGCCAAAATGCATTCCTATTGGATAAATAGTCATTTTTAGGAAGCTTCTTGATGGATCACTCATATTTTAAGTAGAATAATCACCCCAACATTGAGTAACTTTTCTCTAAGATGCATTCGATTGCTTGACATATTCAGCACATATAATATCAACTATTTGTCAGCTTATTTGCTAAAATATGTTACAAAATAGGCAATCATAAAATAAAAAAATAACATGATTGTTACAAAGAGAACTATCATGTATAGAATGCATATGATATAATGGCTAGCACAGAGAAGACAATCAAGAAGAGAAAGAAATAATTTTTTTGTAAACATTGTCATATGGTATGCTCAATTGTAGGCAAACTGTATAAGATTGATTTTGTTTGTTTGTGTGTGTGTGTCCCCTCCCCCCTCCCTTTTAAAAAAAAATAAGGAACCATAACCTTAGCTACAAAGAATATTATTCTCGCTAAGAGAGAAAAACAATCCTAATACACTATGGATTGTTTATAAATGTTGGAAGAAACCATATATATGAACAACCCAAAGGTAAATGGATATATGTTACAGGGAAATAGTGTGAAGAACAAAATTAAAGAAAAATTTATGCATAAGGAGAAGACACTAAACCAAAACAGGGGATTTTCAACAAGTATAGGTGTTACAAATAATTTCTGTAACACTTCTAAGTGTTACCAACGGTCTGTTAGGAATTGTCCAGCTATATTTATAACACTTATAAGTGTTACAAACAGAGTAATTGCTAACACTTACAACTGTCGGAACCAGAAGATATGGCAACACTTATAAGGGTTACAAACATATTCATTGCTAACACTTATGAATGTTAGAACCAAAAGATACGGTAACACTTGTAAATGTTACAAACATATTCATTGCTAACACTTAACCCTTAGAGTTACAAACATATTCAATGCTAACACTTCCCTCTTCCGACCACCACCTCAATCTGCTGCAAACCGCGGAACGACAAATTTTCTAAAATTTACACTATCGATCGGTCGTTTATGGCCGACGAACGTGAAGCTGGCTCAGTCGTTTGCAACCGAATGAAATTGTGTGGTGGCCGGAAAAGGAAAGTGCGGTGTGAATAGCAACACACAATAAATAACTCAGTCCAATCAAAGCATGCAAATTTAATGAAGTATTGAAAAATACACATTGATTTTTTAATCTATCATTAAAATCATATTTTAAGTACAGTATCAACTATTGATTACTTTATAATTATGAATAGTTACTCGTACAACACTACCAAAATGTTTAATTCAATTATTCAAAGTATTATTCAAGCAGTTTTGTAAAAGTTTGTTAATTTAAACAGCAGTTGATGAATTAGACATGCGCCAACATAGTCAAAATCATTCACATGAAGCCAAAATGCAAAAATTTAAAGAGGATGAATAATAACAGCCAAAATGAATCACTGAAGCCAAATGTAGAAATTAAAGTAGGTCAAACCTTGGAAATCGTTCACCTAAAGCCAAAATCCAAGAGCTAAAATCGTGATTTCTTGAACTCAACATCGAGTAGCCTGTTACCGGTCCATACGAATCTGAAGTCAAAAGTTGGGGAGCTGATTCGACTTTGAAGCCGAAGTTCCCAAATTTGCGTAACTCAAGTGGTGGTGTCTGAAGCCGCCAAGTGGATCAAAAATGGAAAAGAGAATATTGAGAAATATGGTTAGAAATCGATCGTCATTCGCTTTTTTCTTTTCCAGAATAAGCGGCCAAGCAAGTAAAAAGCGTTTAGAAAGGAAACCAGAGAGAGATTAGAGTTGAGGGCTGAAAGCAATAGTTTGTTACCTTTTTGCGCTTAGCCATCATCTTAATTTCAGTTTGACCAACACATATAAGTATTGGCAATAAAAAAATTATAATTATGTATTTTTGGTGATACATATTTAATATAGCAACACATATTGTTGTTGCTTGTCTACAACACAAATAAGTGTTTGCAATTGAAATATATATATATATATATATATAACTAAATGACCATTATGGTGTAGTGAGAGGCCAAAAATTTAGGCACACAAACACCCTTTAGTATAAAATTAAAAATGATAGTGGGCCCTTGAATTCCTTGATTTACACTAAAAATTGTCCTTGTGCCTAAATTTTTAAACTCTTGTCCTTATGCTTAAATTTTTCCTTATTTTTGTCCTTGTGTCTAAAAATCCTTATATGTTAACTCAAATTCAATTATTTTATGTAGTAATTATTAATGCTATTTCAATAAATAAAATAACTTATACAACAGAATTAGCTGAACATGGTTTTTCGTTTGATCAATCGTAATGTTAAGATTATAAAATGCCCAATAATTTACAACGTGGAATAGTACACAAGTGTAGTTTAATTTGTAGGTTAGTGCAAAAGAATATATGTATGCATATGTTATGCCTACATATAGTAACTGATTGGTGATATAGCAGAAAAAATCCAATGGAAAAAACATGGGCGGGGGTAGTATTGCCTCCAGTAAGACCCACGTGCTACGTCATTTTTTAAAATACCTTTATAAAACATGATATTTTAATCGAATATTGTGCTTCTTTTACAAAAAAAACCACTACTCCTTATGTAAATGAATCAACCTGTCATGCATAGAAATTTAATCCGAGTTCAACGGTTGGCCTCACCACTGGTGAAAAAAATGAATGCTTTCATCTATGCGATCAATTAGAAACTTTCATCAATGCCCAAGAAACAATACAAAATATAAAAACTAAATTAACTTTACATTAAGAAGTTATCGAAAATAATGAAATCATGGATATAAGTGAAGTGACCGGGATAGTGTGAGATATTTAATCATACACACACACACACACATACACACACACACACGATCAAGAGCACCCCAAATAGTGTTGTATCCATATAGCTCCCCTAATTTCCAACGCACAATTCCCTTTCTCTCTCCTTCCATTAACTCTCTCTCCTAATCACACATTATTTTAACATAAATGAGTGGCTCTCGTTGGGATGCAATAGGGATGCCACACAATCCCCTCTTCCGTGGCACCCCTATTGCACCCCAACCAGAGCCATTCATTTATGTTAAAATAATGTGTGAGTGGGAGAGAGAGTTAGTGGGAGGGGGGGGTCTAACAACCCGAGTTCCGACAGAACATTTTTTTTCAAAATTCCAATCCATTGAAACTCGTGTTGTTGTGCTATGGTATCCTGTAGAAAAGACAGAGACATTGAATATGTCAGAGCTCAGGAAATATCTCACAGCGGAATGGATAAAATATAATATAAATCAAAGTATAGCCTTACCTTATTAATAATACTGCCTGACCAGTATCCAAAGCTATAATGTCTCATGTCTCTGCCACAAATCTAACATGCAAGTATGTTATGAGGAGGGGGTCAGAACACAAGTTCTGGTGACTGGATTTAAACTGTACACTTTGGAAAATCCTACATATATCGTTCAATCATATCTTCCTATTTATTAGGTTACTTGGGTTAACGACACTTAAGGCATACACACACGTCGCACCCATTTACTTCCCAAGGGATTAACCTAATATAGTATATATGTCGCTACCCTCAATATTGAGGTACACCCCATTGTACCCCACTGGCACGGTTTCCAGCATAACAACATCGGAATATACGCAGTCCCTCATCCTACGTCGTATTGACGTATGGATAACAATACCACGTTCCAAATATATCTATCATTACAATGCTATGTAATCGTGCTGATTGCCACCTTTGTTCGAATCAGACTCCATACCGAAGTAATGCCCTCAAGCCTACGACACATCACTCATAGCCGACATGCATGTATCCAGAATGTCCACCATATGTATCTTTAGTTGTAGCTCGATGCCTCAATCGCACGTCCTCTAATGTGCATCGAGTTCCGGGGCAGGGCGATACAATCAACATGGAACTCGGTCGGGAGCTTTTCCATATCTGTACAGGCCCGTCTTTAAAGAACCTCTATATACATATATACCTAGGGTCTGTTTTCGTGGTGTCTATGGCCCCACCTCGGCCCCTCCCTCAACTAATAAAGACTACCAGAGCTAAGCGACTACTCCTACGCAAACAATCTAAACATCCATGTGGTGTCTCCCCTCAACCCCTTACCCCGATAGTGAAGGGTGAAATGGTATCTTGGGTTTAGCTCGAGTCTTTCCGCGTCCCACTGGCTGCCGATGATGGGTATCCGACGGTCTACTATCCTTGTTGGTCGTGACCCTCTACCTCCTCGTGAGGCAACCACTGAACTATCCTGGTGTCACCTCATCACAGCATTTTGACTGCATAGCTACATCTGCAGTCAAGACCCACTCACCTAGTGGTTAATCGAAGACCCAACCTCTGCGATCACAGCCTAAGACATCTGTCACCGCACAGAGGACTACTAGGAGCACCTTACGTACCTCAGGATGCTGCGTGCTTCCCCTTCCAGTCCTTTGGAGCCGTCAGAACAATCAGATGAGTGTGCGCTCCCCTTGTGCCTTATAACACCTCGATGATCTGCCCCGTTGGGTTATTTCCCCTCAACCGTATGGACTGGTCTAAGCGCCTTACTTTAGCGTGTGGTTAGACCCTATGTCTAAACATTCTTTTACGCGCTTGTCTCACCTCACCAGGTTTCCAATTTACTTGGTTATTCCAATTCATATTGAATTCTTATTCAAATTACCAAGTTTCTCTTGCTTTTTAATTTCAGTCATACAACTTAATCCATTTAGTTTATTAATAAGCCCACAACATGTTATTCTCTAGATTGTGGCATAAGGTCTGTAATACACAATCTCTTTTATATTTTTTTGTTGATTTCATCATTACAATAGTATGTTTTACCTAATTTGTAATTAAGTATATCCAGTTCACATGTTTTCTAATTAACATGTCACTTATCATTTATGATTAAATATAACTTATTTCATTTCATAAGTTTTCCTCCTTCTTTCTCATTTAATCATAACTCCATTCTATATCGTCAATACAACTTATCGTTGTTTACTTATTAACTTAGTTTTATTAACCAAGGTCCATTAATAAGTTTCTCTAACTGTTTATTATAACCTATGTTATAATTTTCTCTTGTCCCTAGGACACGCCTAAACATTCTTATCAATGGGTTTCAGACTTCGAAACTTACAGATTACTTAATTTATAATTAAGTACAATATATTTTCCCCTTTTCGTTAACTAGTTTCAGGTTTTCCTCTTTACTGATTACTTAATTTGAAATTAAGTGTCTGTTAACTCAGTTCACCCGTTATCCCATTCCCTTACTAGTTTATTATAACATAAGTTATAATGTTCACTTGTCCCTAGGACAAGTCTACCTATTATACAACATTTTCATTAATGTTATTTGTTTATAATAGGTTATTATCATTCCCCTTTTGAGCCATTTACTGTTGTAAACCACTATCCTTCTTTCACTGTAATATATATTCCTTATTATATTAAGGAAAACACTTCATGCACCTTATCATTTTGATAGAAGGAATCAATGATTTATTTTCATAACGTATTCCCATCTAATTCCATGGTAGCAAGTAATTTCTTTACTTTCTTTATTTTCTACGGCTTACTTGCAACAAAGTTTTGAAAAATAGGACATTTAGGGAAATACATCACTTTTCCTTCTTATCACATAACTCAGTGCATTACATCCCTTCCTTTCTTATTCTCTGAGTTAGAGATTTAATTAACATTATTGCCTTTTATTCATATCTTGTTATATACATACATATATACATACATACATATATATATATATATGTATATAAGCACTAGACCTCTCACATTAAGCCTACACTTGTGGATGCTGGATTTGCCGAGCGGGTCCGGGCAGACTTCTACCACAAGTTGACTTAACTTCGTGTCTTAGCATCATTGCATATTTAATTTTCGCACTTAGGCCTCTCACATTAGGTTCAACATTAGTGGCTGCCGGATATGCCGGTCAGGTCCGGGCAGACTTCGACCACTAGTGCAACCCAACCTCGTGCCATAAGTGCAGTTACAATTTCTAATTGTAATCTTAGGCATATTCATTCTTTTACAATTTTACCTATTTAATTATAGGTGCTTATACCCCTTTCCCAAGTCGTATTTCTCATGTGCTATATGCCCAAAATAAGTCTATAATCACAGTTTGATTTATGCCCCAAACTATATTCATGTAATCAATTCTAATATGAAACCATTTAACCATATAATTGTGCCAATCCATACAAGTAAGGGTTCCTGTGACAAATTAACATGTAGTATAAACAACAGTAGTTTCTAACCATTCTTAACAAGGTGTTTTTCAACATGTAATCATTCCAATAATTTAATAGATTCAATATATGAGTTTCCTGATCTATTCATATTAATGCCTCAACTTGTTATAACAGCAATTTATAATTAAACCGGCAATTTCACAATTTGTTAAAAGGGGAATGCTAAACGATAGTCATAACATTATCTAAAGGCTATAGTTTAAACCTACTCATCTTTCAAGCTTTTCCACAAATTTTGGATCTGATCCGTTCTATCATCCACGTTTTTCCTTTCCCCTTTAATTTGATTTGAAACCTAATAACGTGGATCAACTATTTCCATTAAAAGTGAAGGGAAAGAAAATAGGAAGAATATGAATAGATTGGATCTGGAATGTTACCTTGCTTTTCACATAATTTTGAATGCCTTTTAATAAAAACATAAATCTCTTCCCTCCAGATCTTAATTTAAGATTTTCTAATTTATAAATCTAAATTTATGAATATGTTTGAGGGGGGGGGGAGAGAGAGAGCAATGGCAGTGTTCCAGCGTAGCCGCCGAATTATGATGTTTAGGGTTAGGTCTAGGGTTTTATTTATAGTTGTAGTGGAGGAACCAGGACCCTTAGATCTAAATCTAGAACTACAAAACTGTCCACGTAAGAAAAAAAAGGTTCCAGATTCGAGGGTTGGTCGACCCCTAGGTCGACCCCCCTTTTGGTGGGTCGACCCCTAGGTCGACCCCCATCAGTCTAATCTCCCTGCAAATTTTCCCGCTCGTAAATTTTGATTTTTGATCTGATTTTCGAATTTTTTGGATATATTTGTTTCATATATATATATATACACATATAATCTCCTTATATGTATACAAACTTATAGTGTTCATAACTTCTTCATACGGTGTCCGTTTTACGCAAACCAGGTATTGATTTTGACCAGAAGACGGACGTAGTGGCGTAGTCCATTTTACTTAATTCGAAATATTTAATTAAGTTATTCTTATTTTATTATCTTACACTAAAAATACGGGGTGTCACATTCTCCCACCCTTAGGAAATTTCGTCCCCAAAATTTGATAAGGGTAAAATAAATTAACCTCTCACATACATCCATCATGCGTGCATCCAATTTTTACAAACATTGTGTACTTGTGCAAAGTGAAGTACAACATAATAATGCATGTACGCCTAAGCGGTACCTCCTATGTGTATGCAAGTTTTCAAAAATCCTTTTGAAATATGATGCTCAGATCCTAAATATACTGGCATCTCTATATGAATGCAATATTTTGAAAAATCAAAATGCTTTTTCATCCAAATTTTCCCACACTCCTAGTGAGTAAGAGCGTAGTTCATCCAACTGTTGCATCAATAATCCTAGCGAACAACATTTTTTTTTTCGAATTTCAGAAAAATCTAATTTTCTAAATTCGATTTCTTATGTTACAAAAAGGTGGAAAACGGAAAACTCTGCATCCTCCATTTTTCTTTTCCAACCTTTTTCTAACCATACTTGGGTTTTTATGTAACTATTTATAAAGATTTCCTATTTTCCTATCCAAGCACAGTCCACATAGTTTGTTACTGATTTTCTTTTTCATCTTATCTTGGAAATTTTTCATTCTTACCCATTTTTTCTCTTAACTTTCCATTTTTGTTGCTTTACTAAATTTTCTGTTTCCTTTTCAGTTGTACCTTTTCTCTTTTCTTAGCTTATTTAATTATCTGATCATAATTTAAATTTAAATAAGCTTCTAGGCTTCAACTAAAACAGGAGAACAGACACCCTACACAACTACTACTAAGGGTCAAGAATCTTGGGACTATGTCCCCCCTCAGACAGAAAAGTTCAGACCATGGGATCCATACCAAGTTTAGGTGTTACCCTAACTGTCCAACCAAATAATGGAACGATCCCAAAAATTATGCGGTAACGGGCTTGTCCTCTAACATGAAAGTTAGCAACAAGATTTAAACACTTACTTGCCCTTTTTCTATCTAGTAGTCACCACTAACTCTAGTTGTGTACCAACAATTTTAAGCAACACCCAAGGCTTTCCAGTGCTTACGCATTCTACGGGAATTCACTATTATTCCAAGATAATTCTCGCTATTTACTTTATAGTCTCAAAACTTTTCCCGTCTTCCCTAGGCACTAATGATTACCTACTCCAAACTTTTAAAACACGGTTTGGCCTTTTTATTTAAACTTACCTCCAAAAAGTGTCAAAACCTCATTTTTCTCATGAAAACTTTCTTTAGCAAAACCATTAAACATGTCATCTAAAAATGTAAATCATCATTTTTTTCTCAAATCACAAAAACTGGTGTAGATACGGAAAACTATTTTCTCAACCGAGTTTATGACTTGTTCTCACCTATAAGGTCGGTTTAAGTCTCTTACTACAAGGTGCCGACATCCATTCTTTTCTTATTTTCTATGACTTATTTTGTCAACCCACAAAATTATCTTAAAATAGTTTATATAAAAGGGTTGTCATAAGAATATAGATTTCAACTCTTTCTTTATTAAAAATTCTTGTATTAAATGTAACAAGAAAACTAGCGAGCTATACATGCTCTATGATATGCACCTTTTAAGGAGAAAAATTTACTTTAGATAAAGTTTTCGTAAGAAATCACTATTTGCAAAATATACCCCATTTTACTTCAAAACCCAACATGTATACTTTGCATATTTAAAACTATAACTTTTAAGATTACAACTTGAAAACATCATAAACCATTTTCCCAAAACTTTTATAATATCAAGTTCTCAAAAGTTAACGATGGGGTTAGACTCAAAGCGGGTTTCCAATTTTCTAGGCTTTCCTAGACACTCCCTAAGGTCAATTCTCTCACCTATACATATCCCTAATCCATTTTGGTTTTCTCTTTTTAACCTTTTCCAATTTATAAGGTTTTCAAGCCCACTAACCCAAGATAATAGTCATATGGGATTCACTTTCCTTTCATACAAAATACATTGTACACTTTCCACCCAAATTACCTAAGGGTCTCAAATTTCCTTATTCATTCCTTTAGTGTACTTAACAAGCATCCCATTTCTTACCATGTTATACTCTTTCTATTTAGTGGGTTCCTCTATTGATCTAGGTATATATATAATATATTCGTATATATTATTTTTTTAAAATATACAAATACGTTAACTCACTATTAATATAGGAATCCTAAACCTAAGCTCTGATACCAGATGTAACAACCCGAGTTCCGACAGATCGATTTTTTTTAAAAATTCCAATCCATCGAAACTCGTGTTGTTGTGCTCTGGTATCCTGTAGAAAAGAAATAGACATAA
This sequence comes from Allium sativum, assembly GCA_030737875.1. Taxonomy (NCBI): domain Eukaryota; kingdom Viridiplantae; phylum Streptophyta; class Magnoliopsida; order Asparagales; family Amaryllidaceae; genus Allium; species Allium sativum. The sequence goes on along the minus strand of CM060924.1, from coordinate 255,661,898 downwards.
AATATGTCAGAGCTCAGAAAATATCTCATTGTGGAATGGATAAAATATAATATAAATCAAAGTATAGCCTTACCGTATTGATATTGCCTAACTAGTATCCAAAGCTATAATGTCTCATATCTCTGCCACAAATCTAACCTACGGGTATGTTCTGAGGGGGGGTCAGAACACAAGTTCTGGGGACTATATTTAAATTATACACTTTGGATAATCCTACATATACTGTTAATCATGTTTTCTTATTTATTTGGTTACTTGGGTTAACAGCACTCAAGGCTTATACACACGTCGCACCCATTTACTTCCCAGTGGATTAACCTAATACAGTATGTATTTCGTTACCCCCAATATTGAGGTACACCCCATGGTACCCTACTCGCACGGTCTCCAGTTAACACCATCGAAATATATGCAGTCCCTCATCCTACGTCATAGTGACATACGGATAACAATACTACGTTCCGCATATATCTACCATTACAATGCTACGTAATCGTGTTGACTACCACCTTTATTCGAATCAGACTCCATACCGGAGTAATGCCCTCAAGTCTACGGCACACCACCCAGAGCCAACATGCATGTATCCAGACAGTCCACCATACTTATCTTTAGTTGTAGCTCGATGCCTCAATTGAACGCCCTCTAATGTGCACCGAGTTCCGTGGTAGGGCGATACAAGAAACACAAAACTCGTTCGGGAGCTTTTCCATATCTGTACAGGCCCGTCTTTAAAGAGCCTCCATATACAGATATACCTAGGGTCTGTTTTTGTGGTGGCTATGGCCCCACCTCGGCCCCTCCCTCAACTAATAAAGACTACCAGAGCTAAGCGACTGCACCTACGCAAATAATCTAAACATCCATGTGGCATCTCCCCTCAACCCCTTACCCCGATAGTGAAGGGTGAAATGGTATCTTGGGTTTAGCTCGAGTCTTTCCGCATCCCACTTGTTGCTGATGACGAGTATCCGACGGTCTACTATCCTTGTTGGTCGTGACATTTTGCCTCTTCATGAGGCAACCACCGAACTACCCTGGTGTCACCTCGTCACAGCATTCTGACTGCAAAGCTACATCTGCAGTCAAGGCCCACCCACCTAGTAGTTACGCAGGCCCAACCTCTGCGAGCATAGCCTAAGAGATCTGTCACCGCACAGAGGACTACTAGGAGCACCTTATGTACTTCAGGAAGCCGCGTGCTTCCCCTTCCAGTCCTTTAGAGCTGTCAGAACAATCAGATGAGTGTGCACTCCCCTCGTGCCTTATAACACCTCGATGATCTACCCCATTGGGTTATTCACCCTCAACCGAACGAACTGGTCTAAGTGCCTTACTTTAGCATGTTTTTAGACCCTGTGTCTAAACATTCTTTTATGCGCTTGTCTCACCTCACCAGGTTTCCAGTTTACTTGGTTATTCCAATTCATATTGAATTCTTTTTCAAATTACCAAGTTTCTCTTGCTTATTAATTTCAGTCATACAACAAAATCCATTTAAGTTTATTAATAAGCTCACAACATGTTATTCTCTAGATTGTGGCCCAAGGTCTGTAATCCACAATCTCTTTCATATTTTCTTATTGATTTCATCATTACAATAACATGTTTTACTTAATATGTAAATAAGTATATCCAGTTCACATGTTTTCTAATTAACATGCCACTTATCAAAAATATAACTTATTTCATTTCATAAGTTTTCCTCCTTCTTTCTCATTTAATCATAATTCATTTCTATATCGTCAATACAACTTATCGTTGTTTACTTATTAACATAGTTCTATTAATTAAGGTCCATTAATGTGATGACCCTAAACTTCCACGGAAATGAAAGTAAGAGATTATCATTTGGAATACAACATAAATATAATATAACAAGTCACAGAAACAACATAGTAAAGGAAATCCATATAGTAACGACATCATAGCAGCGGAAATATAATGTCATCAACAATAGAAAATCCACGGTCACAGAATTCTAAGTTATTACATCAAGTTTGCAGAAAAATGACATAAATCCCAATTCCAAAATAAATGACATGAAATGGAAATAAGTCTAATGTCTGAAATGAAAAAGGAAATGCGATAAAAGCAAATGATAGAAAGTATTCGAACCTCCAAGTCATCACCTCTACGTCAGAAACTGGTCCAAGGAAAACGATAAGCAGCTCCAAAGAAAAGACTCCAGGCAAAAGAATACCTGTTACTTGGCTGTCCGTGTAGAAGGGAGGGCACCCAAGTTTGCAAAAAGGTGAAACAAACTATGGGTCAGTCGTGGGACTGGTGTGAGAATTCTTAACAACTTTAACAACTAATAAGATGGCAGACCCAAAGACCACGCCGCTAACGCGGAACGGGTTTTATCCAATGGGTTGCCATGCATAATTTCAAGTGTCCTGACAATAGAAAATACAACGTAAAGTAACGCAATGCTTTTGGGAAAAATGGAATCACCATAAGACCTAGGTCCTATCACACAATGCAAACACAAACCAGAGGATAGGGTTTTACCTTATGGTGATTAAACATGCTAAGTACGACAACTACGCATCTAATCTTATTACTAGTATATATAAAAACATTTCAAAGTAAATGTATTAATCCTAGGAAGCATAGATACCATAATACTATGCCTCTGTACTAGTAATACAATCAAGTCCGAAGGTGTCGTATTGAAAATATGGTATTCCAACATGAGTCAAGCCTAGGGCGGAGCTCCTTACCGATTCGAGACACTCTAGCTAATGTCTCAGGATTACCCGCAGATAACCCTTGGATCCTGCAGGGCCGGTCCTCACATACAGCTTTGAGGATTGGAAATTCCTGAACACACGTTTCCCGGTCCTATAGGACCTAATACCGAGGCGCCTCATTCCATCATCCACATAACTAAACGTCTGGGCTCCATACCATGACATCACTTCTAGCTAGAAAGAAACGTGCTGCTCTCCCTGCGTCCCCTTCGCCCGTTTTAGACTCAACCGGTGTGTGAGGCTCGCGAAGTCACGTTACACAAAGCTACGCCTAAACAGGCCATGCTTTGATCGTCTCCACAAGATTCTGCTTTTCAACAAGAAACCTTGATCATTGCATCTCAGTGTGCCACACTGTCACTCCATACCGTACCATTGATCGTCTATCAATATATAAACGGGTGTTAAGTAGAGAATAAATTCCCACCACCAAACATTTATATATTAACAGAAAATCAACGACATGATATTTAACGGGGTACGATGTCAGACACACCATCCATTTAAACATACGTTTAGGCAATGACCATGACCCTTGAATTGGGAGCAAGTCAATTCAGGATCTTGTTCATTGTCCATTCTTGGGAAGATTTACGGTCTTCATACGTCACCTTCATACTTCGAATTTTCAACGTAGTTTGATTTTTTGGGATGAGAGTATCTCGGACTTCCCAAATAACCTCGCATATATATATATATATATAATTTGAGAAAACACAATTCCTGTCGTTATTTTATCTTATAACGGCTAATTCTTGTCTTAATTATTCAAAATGATTAAACCTCTTATTCTTAAGTGCATTCTCCATATCTTATCCTTTCATTCATCTTTACATGAAAATGTAAGTTAAAATTCATCGTTGAACCATTCTTTTAATTCCTTAATTTACATAAAATTGTGGTTTTTCATGCGGTGAAAGCTTACTACTTTACTTATATTAAAAATAATGTAAATCATACCTAGGGTGACATTTCCTTAATATTTACATTGATTAAAAATGTAAATTCCTACGGTGGATTCTCTTTTTATTTACGTTATAAAATAATGTAAAATCCTACGGTTAATTCTCTTCTTATTTACATTATGAAGTAATGTAAAATCCTATGGTTAATTCTCTTTTTATTTACATTATGAAGTAATGTAAAATCCTACGATTAATTCTCTTCTTATTTTGTTTACATTATGAAGTAATGTAAAATCCTACAGTTAATTCTCTTTTTATTTTATTTACATTAAATAAAATGTAAACTTTCATTCTTGAAACATTTTACTTAATTTATATTAAATAAAATATAACTTGGCCTACTTTATTTACATGGGTGAAAATGTAAATTTTACCTACGGATGAAAATTCCTTTTATTTACATTAACAAAAAAAAATTGTAAAATTTCCTATGGTGAATACTCTATGAATTTACATAAATAAAAATGTGAATTTTTTAATGCAATGAAATATCTTTTAATAAAAATGCATACTTTTCCTTCGGTGAAAATTCTAAGCATTTACATTAATAAAAATGGAAATTTCGACATATAGTGAAATTCTATACATTTACATTAAGAAAAATGTAAATTTTATCCTACGGTGTAATAAATTTTTAATTTACATAAAAAATAATGCAAAATATTCATGCGGTGAAATTCCTCTTTTTATGTGCATTAAAAATAATGTACATTTACCCTACGGTGTAAATCTTTCTTTATAATTACATTATAAAATAATGTAAAAGGTACACACAGTGAAATTCCCTTTATATTAACATTAAAAATGATGCTCATTTACATACAGTGGATTTTCTCTTTTTATATACATTAAAAATAATGTTGAATCATCTACGGTGAAATTCTTTTACTTTAACATTAAAAATAATGTTAATGTCATACGGTGGATTTTCTTTTTCTTTTTACCATTAAAATAAATTTCAATTTAACATACGGTGCATTTTCTTAATATTAACATTAAACAAAAAATGTCAATTTAACATACGGTGCATTTCTTAATATTGACATTAAACAAAAATGTCAATTTAACATACGGTGCATTTCTTAATATTGACATTAAACAAAAATGTCAATTTAACATACGGTGCATTTCTTAATATTAACATTAAACAAAATGTCAATTTAACATACGGTGCATTTCTTAATATTAAAATTAAAAATAAATGTTAATGTCATACGGTGAAATTCTAATCATTTACATAAAAAAATGTATACTTTTTAATTACAATGTAAGCACTACTTCAAATTCACATTGTGAAAATATAATTTTTAATATACCATATCATTTCACTTTATAATTTACATATAAAAATGTGAATCTTCCTACTTTAATTCGCAATCAAAATAATGTAAATTGCATAACGATGTAGATTTCACGACGATGAGAATTTCCTACTTTAATCCACGTTAAAATAATGTGAATTGCATAACGACGTATATGGTGATAGATTTACATATGATTCATATCCTTAAGGCATACTTCAACAAATTTAAACGAGGAAAAATCTAATTTTTCCTACCAATCTATGTTTATAATTAACGGATCTACGAATAAAAATAATGGACCTGCAATCATAGCATCACAACAATTTTGAATCCATCCCATGGTAACATTTCATCGCAATTTCAATTGTGTTGACTTTCAATTCCACATATCGCCAATATAATAATGATTAAATTAATTAAATTTAAATAAAAATAAATTCTCACCTTGTTTGGATAAGAATTAAAATAAATCCAAATAATTTTCAGAATGCTCCAATCAATCACAGCAGATCCCACTCGTCGTCACGGTCCTAACGGATCTGAAATTTTCAGATTCGGGGTTCATACGCATTAGTTATCAACGTTTTTAATATACTGATTTTTAACAACTACTGCAGCAACGCTTAAAAGCGTGGGGAAATCTGAAATAGTTCATACCTTAAAACCCACTTTTGTTCAAAAATTCAAATCCGATTTTCTGGAGTTGTATTTGACGAAAAGACGAGCCGTTTGTTGGAGAAGAACCGGCTCGGAGAGGGCTTTGATCATCCAGAGGGGGGTGGCGTTCGGCGGCGGCGTGTGGGGCCCAGGGGGGTGCGACGGCGGCGGCTTCTCGGCCTTGGTGGCGGCGCTACGGTGCACGGGGAGGGGCGAGACTTGTCGGAGATCGAAGAGCTCGGGAAGAGATTCGAAATGAGTACTCACACGCAAAATTTCGTTGAAAAATGGAAGATAAATCGAAACTCAAAGTTTGGAGCTTCTATGGATTCGGCGGCTACAACATACGGAGGAAGAAGATGAAGGAGGCCCGACCTTTATATAATATTATAATATTAGGGTAAATTAATTATTATTTAATTAGCCCGCTTAAGCCCGTTTTGGTCCGAACTCCAAACGGAGCCCAACGACTGTCGAACTTAATGTTTTGACGTCTTCTGAACGCAATGGCGCTATCCCCGAAGTCCAATTCTGAAGTTACAGGCATGTTTCTTCTATTTTTTAAAATAAATCTTTTATTCTTAATTCAAACGTACATCTAATTTTACCGAGGTCACATACGAAGTCAGAAAAATCAGAAAAAATTATTTTTGGTTATGTTTTGACGATACGGTCCTAACAAAACCAATTTCGTCGAATTCTGAGCTCGTTTGAAAAATGATCAATTTCTGGTCAACCTAATTCAACTAACTCTGACCAAACACGTTTATATTTACTGAGCTCACATACTAACCGTAAAAATTATGGAAAATTTAACTTAACCATATTTCGACATTACGAATCCAATGAAAGTGGTTTCATCAGAAACGGAGGCCGTTTGTAAAATGGCTATTTCCAATCACTATATATTTAATAGTAAAATTTTTTTTGAAGTGAAAATTTTCCGAAACTCAAGAATATAAGTGCTTATACTCTTTGTCATGTGTAAACATCATTCTGGACTCAATGGAAGTGGTTTCGAATCCAAATTCCTTCATACGCAAAAAGTAGCATTTTTGACCTTTATATTATATATATATTTATTTCATAATGACCTTTCTAAATTTTAATTTTGACATAACTTATAACTTTTAAAGTCAAATTTCAATTTTTCAGATTCGTTAGAAAGGTATTCTTAAACAAATTTAAATATTTTGGTTTTAGTAAAATTCGTTTTATTTTGAGTCCTGTACATTCAGTCAAAGTTTGAAATCAAATTTTCAAACTGCAGCGCTATTTCTAACTCCTTATATAATAAAAATAAATTTTACTCGTTATTATTTAAAATAAACTATTTTAAATATCAAAACCCATTAAAATAACCTAAAATAAATTTTTAAATTTACCCCAAAATTCAGGGTTTTTACAATCTTCCCCACTCAAGAACTTTTCGTCCCCGAAAAGGAAAAAGAAAAAGAAGAAAGAGGATAGGAGAGAGAGAAATCCAAGCAACGGCTCATAAAATCAAAACTGAAAAGGAATAGAAAGAAACATGGAAATGTAGCTTATTCAAGGCGTACCTTCAGAAACATCAGGCTTTCCTCCTCCTTCAGTAGAAGCTGGCATTGAAGAAGTTGGTCCTTGCGCTCCTCCGTACACATGGGAAACTTTGGCATTCCCTAATAGTGGACAATTTGCCCTGATATGACCCTTCTTATGGCAGTTATAGCATCTTTTGGTGTCCTCCCTTCTGGCCTTCTTTGCATTTCTGTGGTCCTTGCTATAGTGCCCAAACTCCTGACTGTCGTAGCATTGAATCTCAGTCTTCTTGTCCATCTCCTCATAGTGGTAGGCAAACTCAATCAGTTTATCGAAGGGAAGATGAATGCGTGCAGTAACTCTATCCACGTATTTCCTTGCGAGCCCACTTACGAACCTCTTATTCTTTTGAAGGTCATCCTGGATCAGCTCTGGGGCATAACAAGAAAGGACTTCAAATCTCTTTGCATATTCTGAGATAGTCTTGTCGCCCTGTTTCAAGTTGACGAACTCATCTTAAAGCTTTTCCAACTCTCGCCTTGCAATATACTTTTGAGAGAACAGCTCTTTAAATTGAGTCCAGGACATGTTTTCCTCGTCGCCTCCAATGTTGACCAATTCCCACCAATCCCGTGCTTCGTCTTGGAGATACCATGAAGCAGTAAACCTTTTCCCTTGATCCTCCAGCTCTAGTACTCTAAATATCCTTTCGCAGTTCCTCAGCCAAGCTTGAGCCTGTGTCACAGTCTCAGTTCCCTTGAAAGGCACTCCTCCTAAATTCTTAAAATCCTTTGCTACCCTCACCAAGTCAAAGGGTGGCGGCGGTAGTGGTAGAATTATGGGCTCCTCGGCTTCCATAACATTCTGCCCGTTTCTCCAATTCTAGCAGCTCTAGCGGCATGATTACTCATTTTTAGTTGGTTCTGTACGATCAGGGAAAGAGTCAGAACAACTCTAATGGTGATGATTTTAAGAAATGATAAGATAGAAGGATAGATAAAAGATGATGATAAAGTGACCGACTATGATGTATTCTTGTGAAATGTTCGCTGTAGAATAATGTGATTCTACGTAAACGAATTATCATAAATATGTTATATTCCGCTTTGTAAACCAAAGCTCTGATACCAACTGTGATGACCCCAAACTTCCACGGAAATGAAAGTAAGAGATTATCATTTGGAATACAACATAAATATAATATAACAAGTCACAGAAACAACATAGTAAAGGAAATCCATATAGTAACGACATCATAGCAGCGGAAATATAATGTCATCAACAATAGAAAATCCACAGTCACAAAATTCTAAGTTATTACATCAAGTTTGCAAAAAAATGACATAAATCCCAATTCCAAAATAAATGACATGAAATGGAAATAAGTCTAATGTCTGAAATGAAAAAGGAAATGCGATAAAAGCAAATGATAGAAAGTCTTCGAAGCTGCAAGTCATCACCTCTACGTCAAAAACTGGTCCAAGGAAAATGATAAGCAGCTCCAAAGAAAAGACTCCAGGCAAAAGAATACCTGTTACTTGGCTGCCCGTGTAGAAGGCAGGACACCCAAGTTTGCAAAAAGGTGAAACAAACTATGAGTCAGTCGTGGGACTGGTGTGAGAATTCTTAACTACTTTAACAACTAATAAGATGGCAAACCCAAAGACCACGCCGCTAACGCGGAACGGGTTTTATCCAATGGGTTGCCATGCATAATTTCAAGTGTCCTGACAATAGTAAATACAACGTAAAGTAACGTAATGCTTTTGGGAAAAATGGAATCACCAGAAGACCCAGGTCCTATCACAAAATGCAAACACAAACCAGAGGATAGGGTTTTATCTTATGGTGATTAAACATGCTAAGTACGACAACTACGCATCTAATCTTATTACTAGTATATATAAAAACATTTCAAAGTAAATGTATTAATCCTAGGAAGCATAGATACCATAATACTATGCCTCCGTACTAGTAATACAATCAAGTCCGAAGGTGTCGTATTGGAAATTTGGGATTCCATCATGAGTCAAGGCTAGGGCGGAGCTCCTTACCGATTCAAGACACTCTAGCTAATGCCTCAGGATTACCCGTAGATAACCCTTGGATCCTGCAGGGCCGGTCCTCACATACAGCTTTGAGGATTGGCAATTCCTGAACACACATTTCCCGGTCCTATAGGACCTAATACCGAGGCGCCTCATTCCATCATCCACATAAGTAAACGTCTGGGCACCATACCATGACACCACTTCTAGCTAGAAAGAAACGTGCTGCTCTCCCTGCGTTCCCTTCGCCCGTTTTAGATGCAACCGGTGTGTGAGGCTCGCGAAGTCACGTTACACAAAGCTACGCCTAAACAGGCCATGCTTTGATCGTCTCCACAAGATTCTGCTTTTCAACAAGAAACCTTGATCATTGCATCTTAGTGTGCCACACTGTCACTCCATACCGTACCATTGATCGTCCGTCAATATATAAACGGGTGTTAAGTAGAGAATAAATTCCCACCACCAAACATTTATATATTAACAGAAAATCAGCGACATGATATTTAACGGGGTACGATGTCAGACACACCATCCATTTAAACTTATGCTCTGGGTCTGAGCGAAAGTCAAATCCGTGAAATCAACACATACGTTTGGCCAATGACCATGACCCTTGAATTGGGAGCAAGTCAATTCAGGATCTTGTTCGTTGTCCATTCGAGGGAAGATTTAAGGTCTTCATACCTCGCCTTCATACTTCGAATTTTTAACGTCGTTTGATTTTTTGGGATGAGAGTATCTCGGACTTCCCAAATAACCTCGCATATATATAGATAGTTTGAGAAAACACATTTCCTGTCGTTATTTTATCTTATAACGGCTAATTCTTGTCTTAATTATTCAAAATGATTAAACCTCTTATTCTTAAGTGCATTCTCCATATCTTATCCTTTCATTCATCTTTACATGAAAATGTAAATTAAAATTCATCGTTGAACCATTCTTTTAATTCGTTAATTTACATAAAATTGTTGTTTTTCATGCGGTAAAAGCTTACTACTTTATTTATATTAAAAATAATGTAAATCATACCTAGGGTGACATTTCCTTATAAATTCCTACGGTGAATTCTCTTTTTATTTACGTTATAAAATAATGTAAAATCCTATGGTTAATTCTCTTCTTATTTACATTATGAAGTAATGTAAAATCCAACGGTTAATTCTCTTTTTATTTAGATTATGAAATAATGTAAAATCCTACGGTTAATTTTCTTCTTATTTTATTTACATTATGAAGTAATGTAAAATCCTACAGTTAATTCTCTTTTTATTTTATTTACATTAAATAAAATGTAAACTTTCATTCTTGGCACATTTTATTGAATTTACATTAAATAAAATATAACTTTGCCTACTTTATTTACATGGGTGAAAATGTAGATTTTACCTACGAATGAAAATTCCTTTTATTTACATTGACAAAAAAAGAAAATGTAAAATTTCCTATGGCGAATACTCTATGAATTTACATAAATAAAAATGTGAATTTTTAATGCAGTGAAATTTCTTTTAATAAAAATGCATACTTTTCCTACGGTGAAAATTCTAAGCATTTACATTAATAAAAATGGAAATTTCGACATATAGTGAAATTCTATACATTTACATTAAGAAAAATGTAAATTTTATCCTACGGTGTAATTAATTTTTAATTTACATCAAAAATAATGCAAAATATTCATGCGGTGAAATTCCTCTTTTTATGTGCATTAAAAATAATGTACATTTATCCTACGGTGTAAATCTTTCTTTATAATTACATTATAAAATAATGTAAAAGGTACATACAGTGAAATTCCCTTTATATTAACATTAAAAATGATGCTCATTTACATACGGTGGATTTTCTCTTTTTATATACATTAAAAATAATGTTGAATCATCTACGGTGAAATTCTTTTACTTTAACATTAAAAATAATGTTAATGTCATACGGTGGATTTTCTTTTTCTTTTTACCATTAAAATAAATGTCAATTTAACATACGGTGCATTTTCTTAATATTAACATTAAACAAAATGTCAATTTAACATACGGTGCATTTCTTAATATTAACATTAAACAAAAAATGTCAATTTAACATACGGTGCATTTCTTAATATTAACATTAAACAAAAATGTCAATTTAACATACGGTGCATTTCTTAATATTAACATTAAACAAAATGTCAATTTAACATACGGTGCATTTCTTAATATTAACATTAAAAATAAATGTTAATGTCATACGGTGAAATTCTAATCATTTACATAAAAAAATGTATACTTTTTAATTACAATGTAAACACTACTTCTAATTCACATTGTGAAAATATAATTTTTAATATACCATATCGTTTCACTTTATAATTTACATATAAAAATGTAAATCTTCCTACTTTAATTTGCATTCAAAATAATGTAAATTGCATAACGATGTAGATTTCATGACGATGAGAATTTCCTACTTTAATCCACGTTAAAATAATGTGAATTGCATAACGACGTATATGATGATAGATATACATATGATTCATATCCTTAAGGCATACTTCAACAAATTTAAACGAGGAAAAATCTAATTTTTCCTACCGATCTATGTTTATAATTAACGGATCTACGAATAAAAATAATGGACCTACAATCATAGCATCACAACAATTTTGAATCCATCCCATGATAACATTTCATCGCAATTTCAATTGTGTTGACTTTCAATTCCACATATCGCCATAATAATAATAATGATTAAATTAATTAAATTTAAATAAAAATAAATTCTCACCTTGTTTGGATAAGAATTAAAATAAATCCAAATAACTTTCAAAATGCTCCAATCAATCACAGCAGATGCCACTCGTCGTCACGGTCCTAACGGATCTTAAATTTTCAGATTCGGGGTTCATACGCATTAGTTATCAACGTTTTAAATATACAGATTTTTAAAAACTGCTGCAGCAACGCTTGAAAGCATGGGGAAATCTGAAATAGTTCATACCTTAAAACCCACTTTTGTTCAAAAATTCAAATCCGATTTTCTGGAGTTGTAGTTGACGAAACGACAAGCCGTTTGTTGGAGAAGAACCGGCTCGGAGAGGGCTTTGATCGGCCAGAGGGGGGTGGCGTTCGGCGGCGGCGTGTGGGGCCTAGGGCGGTGCGACGGCGGCGGCTTCTCGGCCTTGGTGGCGGCACTACGTTGCACGGGGAGGGGGGAGACTTGTCGGAGATTGAAGAGCTCGGGAAGAGCTTCAAAATGAGTACTCACACGCTAAATTTCATTGAAAAATGGAAGAGAAATCGAAGCTTATAGTTTGGAGCTTCTATGGGTTCGGCGGCTACAACATACGGAGGAAGTAGATGAAGGAGGCCTGACCTTTATATAATATTATAATATTAGGGTAAATTAATTATTATTTAATTAGCCCGCTTAAGCCCGTTTTGGTCCGAACTCCAAACGGAGCCCAACGACTGTCGAACTTAATGTTTTGACGTCTTCTGAACGCAATGGCGCTACCCCCGAAGTCCAATTCTGAAGTTACAGGCATGTTTCTTTTATTCTTTAAAATAAATCTTTTATTTTTAATTCAAATGTACATCTAATTTTACGGGGGTCACATACGAAGTCAGAAAAATCCGGAAAAATTATTTTTGGTTATGTTTTGACGATACAGTCCTAACAAAACCAATTTCGTCGAATTCTGAGCTCGTTTGAAAAATGGTCAATTTCTGGTCAACCCAATTAAACTAACTCTGACCAAACACGTTTATATTTACTGCGCTCACATACTAACCTTAAAAATTATGGAAAATTTAACTTAACCATATTTCGACATTCTGAATCCAACGAAAGTGGTTTCATCAAAAATGGAGGCTGTTTGTAAAATGCCTATTTCCAATCGCTATATATTTAATATTAAAAATTATTTTTGAAGTGAAAATTTTCCGAAACTCAAGAATATAAGTGCTTGAACTCTTTTTCATGTGTAAACATCATTCTGGACTCAATGGAAGTGGTTTCGAGTCCAAATTCCTTCATATGCAAAAAGTAGCATTTTTGACCTTTATATTTTGTATATATTTATTTCATAACGACCTTTCTAAATTTTAATTTTGACATAACTTATAACTTTTAAAGTCAAATTTCAATTTTTCAGATTCGTTAGAAAGGTATTCTTAAATAGATTTAAATATTTTTGGTTTCAGTAAAATTCGTTTTATTTTGAGTCATGTACAATCAGTCAAAGTTTGAAATCAAATTTTCAAACTGCAGCGCTATTTCTAACTCCTTATTTAATAAAAATAAATTTTACTCGTTATTATTTAAAATAAACTATTTTAAATATCAAAACCCATTAAAATAACCTAAAATAAATTTTTAAATTTACCCCAAAATTCAGGGTTGTTACAATTAATAAGTTTCTCTAACCGTTTATTATAACCTATGTTATAATTTCCTCTTGTCCCTAGGACAAGCCTAAACATTCTTATCAATGGGTTTCAGACTTCCAAACTTACAGGTTACTTAATTTATAATTAAGTACAATATATTTTCCCCTTTTTCCTAACTGGTTTCAGGTTTTCCTCTTTACTGATTACCTAATTTGAAATTAAGTGTCCCTTAACTCAATTCACTAGTTATCCCATTCCCTTACTAGTTTATTATAACCTAAGTTATAATGTTCACTTGCCCTAGGACAAGTCTTCCTATTATACAACATTTTCATTAATGTTATTTAATATATTATTATCATTCCCCTTTTGAGCCATTTACTGTTGTAAACCATTATCCTTCATTCACTGTAATATATATTCCGTTTATATTAAGGAAAACACTTCAAGCACCTTATCAGTTTGATAAAAGGAATCAATGATTTTTTTTCATAGCGTATTCCCATCTAAATCCATGGTAGCAAGTAATTTCTTTGCTTTCTTTATTTACTGTGGCTTATTTGCAACAACGTTTTCAAAAATAGGTCATTTAGGGAAATACATCACTTTTCCTTCTTATCACACTAACTCGGTTCATTACATCCCTTCCTTTCTTATTCTCTGAGTTAGAGATTTAATTAACATTGTTGTCTTTTATTCATATCTTGTTATATACATACATACATATATATATACATATATATATATATAAGCACTAGATCTCTCACATTAAGCCTACACTTGTGGATGTTGGATTTGTCGGGTGGGTCTGGGCAGACTTCTACCACAAGTTGACTTAATCTCATGTCTTAGCATCATTACATATTTTTAATTTTCGCACTTAGGCCTCTCACATTAGGTTCAACATTAGTGGCTGCTGGATATGCCGGTCGGGTCTGGGCAGACTTCCGCCACTAATGCAACCCAACCTCGTGCCATAAGTGCAGTTACAATTTCTAGTTGTAATCTTAGGCATATTCATTCTTTTACAATTTTACCTATTTAATTATAGGTGTTTATACCGCTTTCCCAAGTCGTATTTCTCATGTGCTGTATGCCCAAAATAAGTCTATAATCATAGTTTGATTTATGCCCCAAACTATATTCATGTAATCAATTCTAACATGAAACCATTTAATCATATAATTGTGCCAATCTATACAGGTAAGGGTTCATGTGAAAAATTAACATGTAATATGAACAACAGTAGTTTCTAACCATTCTTAACCAGTTGTTTTTCAACATGTAGTCATTCCAATAATTTAATAGATTCAACATATGAATTTCCTGATCTATTCATATTAATGCCTCAACTTGTTATAACAGCAATTTATAATTAAACTGGCAATTTCACAATTTGTTAAAAGGGGAATGCTAAATGATAGTCATAACATTATCTGAAGGCTATAGTTTAAACCCACTCACCTTTCAAGATTTTCCCCAAATTTTGGATCTGATCCGTTCTATCATCCATGGTTTTCCTTTCCCCTTTAATTTGATTTGAAACCTAATAACATGGATCGAATATTTTCATTAAAAGAGAAGGGAAAGAAAATAGGAAGAATATTAATAGATTGGATCTGGAATGTTACCTTGCTTTTCACGTAATTCTGAATGCCTTTTAATAAAAACATAAATCTCTTTTCTCCAGATCTTAATTTAAGATTTTCTAATTTATAAATCTAAATTTCTGAATATGTTTGAGGGGAGAGAGAGAGCAATGGCAGTGTTCCAGCGTAGCCGCCGAATTATGATGTTTAGGGTTAGGTCTAGGGTTTTATTTATAGGTGTAGCGGAGGAACCAGGAACCTTAGATCTAAATCCAAAACACTAAGACCGTCCACGTCAGAAAAGATGGTTCCAGATTCGAGGGTGGGTGGACCCCTAGGTCGAACCCCCTGTTGGTGGGTCGATCCCCAACGGTCTAATCTCCCTCCAGATTTTTCCACCTGTAAATTTTGATTCTTGATCTGATTTTCGAATTTTCTGGATATATTTATTTCATATATATATATATACATATAAGCTCCTTATATGTATACAAACTTCTAACGTTCATAACTTCTTCATACATTGTCCATTTTACGCAAACCAGGTGTTGATTTTGACCAGAATTTCGAGACGATCACAATGGCGTCATCCATTTTACTTAATTCTAAATATTTAATTAAGTTACTCTTATTTTATTATCTTACACTAAAAATGCGGGGTGTTATAAGGGAAGAGCGAGAATTGTGCGGCGGAAATTAGGAAGGCTAAAAGGATACTACACTATTTGGAGTGCTCTTGTTCCTCTTTCTCTCTCTCTCTCTATATATATATGTATATGTACATGTATATATTCTTAGTTTGAAGCAAAAATGTGGAATAAATATTTAACCTAAAAACTCCTAATAGCCTAGAAAGTATGGGTTAGTTTGAATGAAGAATACATTAATGAAAATGCTACGGATTGAATATTTAACGATTCCTAAAGAAAAATAATAAAAAGCGGAATTCCTTTAATTATATATTGAACAATTGACTAAATTGTGGATGTAGAATGAAGGCCTTGAATGGTAATAAGCATGATTTAAGTCTTGATCAATACAATAATAAACTATCAATATCACTAAATTCGAGATTCCTTACCAACACTGACCCAAAAGTTTAGTATAACCAAATTTATCACTAAATCAGTAATATTCATGAGTGTAAACTAAATATTAATAACAGAAAAGTTGCTGAAACCCGCCTCTACTCAAAAGTAAAGAACACTTTACATTTAAATGCATATGATTCTTCCATTTTACCAACATATAACGTTGCTCATGTTTTTGTAATTCCAAACGATTATTTAAGATAAATGAAATAGCAATAAGAATTAACAACTACTATCTCAACCAATCCATGCAATAGCTATTTTGAACAAAGATATTACTTGCTGAAATATTATAGAACATACAAATGAAAGCATAATAGTTTTCTAAGGGAATCATTAAAACATTATTTTAAAATTTGTATGATAAAAGTATTATGTTTATATTTTAGCATTGAATGTGTTCATAGTAGGGCTTTGTTCATAATAGGGCTCCTAAAGTATTGTATCAAGTATAGAATAATGGCTTGCAAGTAAAATTCCTAAGAATCACATCTTGTATTTGTGCATGTCCTTTAATATCTTATGACATCACCAAAATGCCTACACCAGTTTTACCAATAATGCAACATAGTAAAGGTGGTATGCCAACAAATTACCATTGGGAAGTAAGGCTAACATGACATTCATGTTGTTACATTCTTAACACCTTCCTATTCAATAAATCAAGTCCACTAGGTTGTTATTAATCCACCAAAGAGCTAGAGCCTAAATGATTGATCAATAGTCTAATGAAGTAAATGGGTCGGGAAGTATCATCACATAGGTGGTAGGTCTTCGCTATGTTTACACGAGTCAGTCAGATTTATTAAGGATGGGTTGGTCCTATTTTTAGAAGCATTGGGTTGGTCTAGTCCTTAGGACATCGGTTCGGTCATATTTCAAGAAGAGGTGGGTCGGCCCTATTTGTTATGTAGCGAGTCGGTCTAGTTTCAAGAGCAGCTGATCGGTCCCATTTCCATAGCATCGGGCCAACCTCAACTCAGGACAACGGGTCGGTCATGCTTCAGGAAGCATTGGGTCAGCCATGACTTTAAAACAACGGGTCAGCTAGATTGGAGAACAAGGCGCATAGAGTTTGGATCGGCCGAACTAATCTGAGTAGTATCTCCCCCACTTAAAACTTTTCGTCCCCGAAAAGGAACAAAGTCGAAAGTGGTTTGATAAATCTATAATCACAAAATACAACAACCAAATTGTTTTTAATATTCAGAGTATAGAATAAATAGTGCACATCCATGGGAAGAAAATAGCAACAGAATAGAGAATTAAATGGTAATGCGAAGTATGGTAAATGTACCTTGCACCGGAGTCAAACAGAGATATCCACTCGGCATCTAGGATAAGCTTTCTGAATGCTCTCCTCAGTTTCCCAAGTACAATCTCGCGGATCTCCACTCCATTGCACTTTGACTAAGTGAACCTTCTTGTTCCTCAGTTCTTTGGTTTCTTTGCCGATAATCTTTAGCGGCTCTCGCCTCACAGCTAATTCTGGAGTAATTTCAATGTCCTGCTGAGCTGCTTCTTCCACGATCAAATCTGGATCATGAACGTGCTTTCGAAGTTGAGATATATGAAATACATCATGCACTCCAGGCAACCAGTCAGGCAGATTAACTTTATATGCGAGAGTCCCAATCCGTTCCAGAATAGGAAACAGACCAATAAATTTGGGCGCTAACTTTCCTGTTTTACCGAACCGGATAACTCCTCTCATCGGCGATACTTTCAAATATACATAGTCGCCAACTTCAAAGGATATATCTCTTCTTCTCCTATCAGCATAGCTCTTTTGTCGGCTTTGAGCGGCGAGTAATCGCTTCTTAATAAAATCAACTTTGTCGGCAGCTTCTCGAATCATATCAGGACCCAACACAAGTCTATTTCCAGGCTCGACCCAACAAGCAGGAGATCGGCACGGTCTACCATACAATGCTTCGAATGGCGACATTGTCAGACTCGCCTGATAGCTGTTGTTATAAGAGAATTCAGCCAAATGCAGATGGTCTTCCCATGACCCACCGAAATCTATAATACAAGCCCGCAGTAGATCTTCTAAAATGCGATTCACCCTCTCAGTCTGACCGTCTGTCTGAGGATGATAAGCGGTGCTCAAGTTTAACTTCGTTCCCAGCTCGACTTGAAATGCTTCCCAGAATTTACTAGTGAAAATTGTATCTCTATCACTTACTATACTGAGCGGCACTCCATGCAGTCTAACTATTTCCCTGAAGTAAATCTGCGCCAGACTCTGAGCGGTTCTATTTGATTTGACAAGTATGAAATGGGCGGTCTTCGTGAAACGATCTACGATCACCCAAATACCGTCATTTCCTTTTCTGGTTCTGGGCAAACCATCAATGAAATCCATAGAAATATGCTCCCACTTCCAGCCAGGAACTTCTAGTGGTTGCAACAATCCAGCCAATTTCTGTTGGTCACTTTTGACTAGCTGGAAAGTAGGGCATCGACTTACATATATCGAGATGTCTCTTTTTAATGACTTCCACCAGAATGTGCGTTTGATATCGTTATACATTTTATTCACACCTGGGTGGATACTGAGCTTAGATTGGTGACATTCATCAAGCACCTCTCTTCTGAGTTCAGGAATATCTGGAACGCAAATTCGCCCTTCTAACCTCTGAATCCCTTCGCTGTCTAATTGGAAATCCGAAGCATTGCCTTCACGAATTCGCTGACTTATTCCCTTGATAAATGGGTCATCTTCTTGGAGAGCCGATATCTTATCAATCAACGAAGTCGCAATGATGAAACTGGCGATCATTTCATTCTTTCGTCTTAACGCATCAGCCACGACATTGGCTTTCCCTGGAGTATATATAATTTCAAAGTCATATGCTGCAAGGAACTCTAGCCAACGTTGCTGCCTTAAATTCAAGTCCTTCTGAGTGAACAGGTACTTTAATGACTGATGATCTGTAAATAGTTCAAATCTCTCGCCCAGAAGATAGTGTCTCTAGATTTTCAAAGAGAATATGATAGCCAATAACTCAAGATCATGAGTTACATAGTTTTTCTCGTGTGGCTTCAGTTGACGGCTAGCATAAGCAATTACTTGACCTCTTTGCATTAACACAGCGCCAAGGCCTTCTCTAGAAGCATCGGTCCAGACTTTTAGATCTTGGTTGCCATCGATTATGGTTAACACTGGAGCAGTGGTCAATCTCAACTTTAGCTCTTCGAAAGCCTCCTCGCTCTCTTGAGTCCATTTGAATTTAGAATGCTTCTTTGTAAGCTTTGTTAAATGACCAGATATCTTCGAAAAGTCTTTAACGAACTTCCGGTAATAGCTAGCCAATCCAAGAAAACTGCGGACTTCAGTGGGAGTACTGGGCTGTTTCCAATTTTGAATAGCTGTGATTTTGCTTGGATCCACAGCGATTCCATCTTTCGATACGACATGGCCCAGAAATTTCACTTCATCTTGCCAGAATATACATTTGGAAAACTTGGCTTTCAATACATTCCTTCTGAGGATTTCTAGAACCTGTTCCAGATGCTTTTCATGTTCGGCCTTTGATTTAGAGAAGATTAGACTATCATCAATAAAAACCAGAACAAATTTATTCAAAACCCCTCTGAACACTCTGTTCATCAGATCGACGAAGTAAGCTGGAGCGTTACATAAGCCGAACGGCATTACTAACCACTCGTAGAATAAGTCGGGGCCTCTGAACGCTGTCATTGGAACACACTCTTCGGCAATTCGAAGTTGATGGAATCCTGTAGCTAGGTCCATTCGTGAAAATACTTGTACTCCATTTAATCGATCCAACAAATCATCAATCCGCGGCAATGGATATTTGTTCTTTATTGTCTGTTTGTTCAGATCACGATAATCCACACATAACCGTAGAGTACCGTCAGATTTTGGGACAAATACCACGGCTGCACCCCAGTCAGAGAAACTAGGCCTGATCAGACCTTTCCATACTAGCTGTCGTGTTTGATTGTCTAATTCCTCCTTCTCTTTCAAGTACATTCTTCGAATAGCGTGAACTACCGGCCTTGCATTTGGAATTAAAGCAATTTTGAAATCTATTTCTCTCTGCGGAGGTAAGCGAACGACTTTCTCAAACACATCCGCATAATCCTTGACGACAGGAATATCTTTAATGAGGTCAGGAATATTCTCAGTGATTTCAGGGATATTTTCTATTTGGGCTGGAGAAACATCGAGAGCTGACCAGAAATCTTTTCTAATTGAAGTCGGGCCTTCACATGGTATGGTTATATAATTCCCCGATTGGGCCTTTGCTTTAACCACTCTCTCGGCGCATTTAACTTCAGCTTCATATTTGGTTAGCCAATCCAATCCCAGAATAAGATCGAATTCATTAAAATTCATGATGATAGAGACAATGGGGAATTCATAGCAGGAAAAAGAGACGGGCACTGCACAAATCCAACTGAGATTGATGGAACCTCCAACTGGATTCTGAACAGTCATGGGCTCTTTGAGCTTTTTCAAATTCAAATCCAACTTCTTGACTGCACTCTTTGCAATAAAGCTTCCCGACGCGCCTGTGTCAAACAGTACTTTAACTGGAATGTTTTTGACATTAAGCATGCCTTCTAAAACATCAGATCTTTCCTGAACAGACGAGGATGCAGGTACTTCTACCACTTCATTTACTTGTACTGCCTCAGATTTCTTTGAGAGTTGACACTCCCGTGCAATATGACCTGATTGACTACACTTATGGCATTTCGTTTCGCCATGTGTGTTCTTTTGCCTCTTCGTAGGTTTGGATCCGCTTTTTCCTTTCTTCTTTAAGGATCTGCAATTTCCTTGCATATGCCCTTGCTTATGGCAGTTGTTGCATATGGCGGTCGTTACCGGTTGTTTTCCTGATCTGGCCCTTTTCTGATTGGTTCTAGGCTCCTTACTGACCTCAGACATCATACTGGCTTCAGGAATATCAGTTTCCGAATCTTCTTTGTCACTACAACAAACTTCTTCTTCGTCGCGCAACATTCCTTTCTTATGAAGATCTTCATATTGATAAGCCATATAAATCATTTCTGAAAAAGGAAGCTTCACATGCCCCAGTACTTTATTCCGGTATTTCCTTTGAAGCCCATGAATAAATCTCATATTTTTCCTCTTCGGATTTTGAATTAGATGAGGAGCAAAGTGAGAAAGTTCATTGAATTTCTTATGATATTCTGGGATGGTCATATCACCTTGTATTAGATAAGAAAATTCATCACATAGTCGCTCGGTTGCTTCGGGAGGGTTAAATCTTTCTAAGAAAATCACTTTGAATCTGTCCCAGGTGATATCACCTTCTGGATTATCCTTAACAACAGAATCCCACCAGAACAAAGCTTCATCTTCGAGTGCCCAAGAGGCCAGTAATCTTTTCTGGTCATCCCTCAGCTTTAATGCTTCGAAGATTTTCTCAGCCGAACAAATCCAAGCTTGTGTTCTCATAATAGATTCTTCGCCCGAGAACGACTTTCCACCCAGATTTCTATACTTCATGAATAGAGCTTCTATATCCGGGTCAGTATTACTTCTTTTGTTTCTGGCACTCATTTTCTAGCACTTCTGCAAATGGCAGATCAAGTGTCAGGTCACAGAAAAGGTATTTTAAAATATAGAAACACATACTTGAATGTAAATGTGTCTATCGAGGTGTAATTTCATTTTGCTTTACTCATACTAGGATATTACTGATCCTATCTGTATTGAGTTACCCGTCCTAGAACACTACTGGTTCTATTTCTGACGAGTTCGTTCACATGTTATATTCCAGAACTAAGCTTAACCAAAGCTCTGATACCACGTTAAGACGACCCGATTTCCCGTTCTCACGGAAACAAGGCTATCTTTGGAATATAACACAGAAACATATAATAGCAGAACAGAATTAAATAAATACACCATAATGAACAACAAAATATACTGGATAAAAGTAATCATCAGAGTTACACAGTATACAGGATCTTACTTAGTACAAATACAATTCAGCTATACATAAATGTCTACAGCGGAAATAAACAAAGTATGTACAATAGGAGCTGAACAGCATAAAAAGAAATAAATGACAGAATCCATCTTCAGCTCCAGCTATCCAGAAAGAACCAGCTAAACCTGAAAACAAGGCTGCCCGTGTAGAAAAAGTGGCACCGGAGTTTGAAAGTGAAACAAACTACGAGTCAGTCATGGGACTGGTATGAGAAATCTACTCAACACATATATAATTTGGCTAATCTCAGGACCACGCCACTTTCGTGGAACGGGTTTACTCCATCGGATTGCCAGTGCTTTAAAACAAATCTTTCTTTTAAACATCGCTATGCTTTTTATAAAAATGAAGCCATTATAAGACTCAGTTCCCATCACACAATGCAACGCAAGCCGGAGGATAGAGTTTTACCTTATAATGACCAAAATATGATTTATACGAATAAAACAAGGCATTTGATATTATTGCTAGTGTTAATATGTTTGAAAACAATTTCAAATCATAACTATCAATCATAGACGGCATGGGTACCATATATCATGTCGCCATATATATATATACAATCAAAACTGCACGATGTCGTATTTGGAAATTGGATTTCCGTCATGAACCAAGGCAAAAGATAGTCCTTACCGAATTCGAGACAATCTAGCCCATGTCTCAGGATCAGAGCTCGAGTGACCCTAGGAGCGACAGGGCCGGTCCACCGATGTGGATTTAAATTCCTGAACAATACGTTTCCCCGCCCTTTGGGGCGTAAACGAGCCAACGAATGACTCCATCGGACCCGGATCGTCCGATCAAACCGAGGCGCCTCGCAACAGCAACAACCACATAGGTGAAAAGTATATAAATGTCAGGGCTGGTAGGTCACTGACACCACCCTAGCTAGAAGGAAAAGCATGTCCTCCTTGAGGTCCTTCCTCCCGTTTCTGGTTCATACCGGGGTGTGAGGCTCGCGATTTCACGTTATACACAAAGCTACGCCACACAGGCGGTGCTTTGATCATCACCACAACACTTTGCTTTTCAACAGAAGTCCTGATCACTGCATCTTAGCATGCCACACAGGCAATTCATGCCATGCGACTGACGTCCATCGATATACAACCTCTGAGCTCGTGCGTCTCAGAGAAGGGCGTTAAGCAAAAGAATAAATTCTCCACCGCCAAACAGATGTATATTTAACAGAAATCAATCTACACAGAATAAACTCCAATGTCAGACACACAGTCCATTTACAAGTCCGTTCTGGGTCTGAACGAAACTGGAGGCACTAAATACCTCGCAAACCCTTCGATCAACACGTACGTCTGAACGATCTCCACTCATTATCCATATTTCGGGATGTCTCCCAATCAGGACCTCGGTTACCATCCAAACGAGGTGAAGATCTCCGGTCTTCGACCATCGTCTTCATCTTCGACTTTCAATCGTCGGTCAATTATTCGAAATGAGAATTAACTCGGCCTTTTCAAATAATTCACGTATATTTAGAATTTCAAATCGATTTATTTCGATGGTTAAATTATTAGACAACACCAATTGTGTTCTTTAATGTAATTTTCACACCAAACACATTCAACCATCAAAAGCCACATAATTCAAGCAAATTCAGTTTATTTCCATTCCATATCGCTTACGATATTTTATAACTATTTATCGCTATTTTTATTTATTTTAAAATAGCCATTATATTCAAAACGACGCTTCGGGCCATAAGGCGGCCGTGGCGCTGTTTTTCTTCAGATTTGATTTACACATATCTGAAAATCTAACCGTTGGATCTTCACAAAATTTACATCATTAGAAAGGTCTTTTCAAAACGAATCCAACGGTTCCAGTTTCGGGAAAATCCGACGGTCGGATCTCCCGGTACAATCGTTTGAAATTTCGATTTCAAAATACGAACTGCAGCGTCGTTATTCGATTAAATAAAATTATATTTATATTTATATATAAATATAATCGTTTCTGGCGTTGTTTTTCTTCAGATTTGAATTAAACATTCCAGACAATCCAACCGTTGGTTTTTTACAAAGTTGGTGCCGTTGGGAAGATATTTCCAAGGCGAACCCGACGGTTGAGGTTTCGGGAAAACCCAATGGTCGGATTTCCCGCACTAGTCGTTTGAAATCACGGTTTCAAAATACGAACTGCACGGCTTCGTTTCGTTTTAATTTTATTTATATTTATATATTTATATAAATATAGTTCATTCAACAATTTCAATATCGTTTTAACTTCAAATATTTTTCTAACGCCTTAAATTTTGGAAAAATTTCGCCATAACCTCCCCTGCACCGGGAGCATCGGGAAATTGCAAATAGCGTTCCCGGTCCTTCTAATCTCAAAAAGAAAAAGAAAAAGCCAAGCGGCTAGCCAACAGGCTCAAAATCATCACCCAAACAAATCAGTAAATGTGTACCTATTTGTCGGGCACAAAATTTTATTCCTCTTCTCTAGCCCCTTTGCTATAACCTGTTCAATGAATATGCATATACATATATATACAGTTCTTATCATTTATCAATTTCTATTCGACTTCATATTTGATTTCTATTTGGTTTAAGAACTCCATTCATTCTAATGTTACATAAATAGGTGCAAATCATTTCATTAGCTAATTAATGAATATTTCAACTCACATATGTTTGTTTTGAACAAGTGGCTATTTTTAACAATTCACATTTCAACGATTTATGCATACAATAAAAATGTGATTTTTATTGTAAAACAATTCATTTCAAAACACTATTTTTCTATATAGTTCATATAGTCGATAAAAGGTGACCTTTATTATCGAACAATTTATTTCAAAATATGAATACCATTCAACACATGAATTTCTAAACAACGAATGAATATCAATTCAACACATGAATGTTTTCTATAGTTTTTATATCTAGATAAAAATGTGATTTTTATTATCGAACAATATATTTCAAAATATGAATACCATTCAACACATGAATTTCTAAACAACGAATGAATATCAATTCAACACATGAATGTTTTCTATAGTTTTTATATCTAGATAAAAATGTGATTTTTATTATCGAACAATTTATTTCAAAATATGAATACCATTCAACACATGAATTTCTAAACAACGAATGAATATCAATTCAACACATGAATGTTTTCTATACTTTTTATATCTAGATAAAAATGTGATTTTTATTATCGAACAATTTATTTCAAAATATGAATTCCATTCAACACATGAATTTCTAAACAACGAATGAATATCAATTCAACACATGAATGTTTTCTATAGTTTAAGCATATGAAAATAATTCAAACACAAGAATATTATTCAAAATTTCGGCAGCATAACGGCAGGGTAGTTACACTGGCACCGTCCCTAGTACGGCTCCTCGCTCTACCTTAAAACCTCGCGGTTTTTGACAATGGGGATCATGCATCTAGTTCGCACGCAGGCGGCATGTATATATTTATTTCATTTCCACAAACTAATCCTATGTGGTTTCAACCAAATATTTTTCAACCACAAACGGGTATTTTTCAACCGCAATCAACCAATATCAATCACAAACAATCCCAAACAATCATTCGCTATCAATCAATTTTCGCAACAATTTCAACCAATAAATATCGTCCATGGTTTGTGGACGAGGGGCGTATATATATATATATATATATATATATATATATATATATATATATATATATATATATATATTTATATATATATAGCTATTCACTTTTATTTCAACATATATAATATTTTTAAATCAGAAATCCCACCAATAGCTATCCAACTGCACGATACTTCCTTTATAGAAATCTTCGCCTTTTGTCGCTTTCGCCCGTATTCTCTACACATGTAAAAATCGAATTTTTACGATGCTATTCAATATATAAAGATATGATTTTTACTTCGACTTTCAATACCTTTTAAAAATCAAAATCAGTTTTTACTCTTTTTATAAAATCAGGTTTACTTTTTTTTTAAAAAAAAATCAGTTTTTAACTTTTAAAAACCAAATCAGTTTTTACTTATCTAAAATAAAAATCAGTTTTTAATTTTTAAAAACCAAATCAGTTTTCAATTCTTTTATAAAATTCAGTTTTATACCTTTTAAAAATCAATTCAGTTTTTATCTTTTTAATTAAAATCAGTTTTTAAAATTCAGTTTTTAAACCTTTTAAAAATTTCAGTTTTTTTAATCTTTTAAACATTTCAGTTTTGAAAAACATAAAAATCAGTTTTTCTTTTATCTAAAAATCAGCTTTTAATTTCTTATCTAAAAATCGGTTTTTAAAATTCCTTTTTAAAAATTCAGTTTTTACATTCTTAACAAAAGAAAGGAACAGTTTTTACATTCTTAAAAAAAATTCAGTTATTAAATCTTTATAATAATCAGTTTACAGAATAAATAAAAAAGAAAATAAATAAACAAATAAAAATAGAAAATGCTCACCGATGTAGCTGCGAAGGGGGGGTTTTCTGGTGGCGGTCGGCGGTTCAGCGTCGCGAACGAGGGGGGCTTCAGCGGAGCTCGAGCGATCTGGGGGGCGTTCGAGGGTTTCGAGGTGGAGGCGGGGTCGTCCTCTTCGTCGACGGCGATGTCTGGAGGGAGGAGGTCGTGCGGTGGGGGGGCGGCGATAGGTTCGTCGGCGGCTCGTATTTGATTAGGTTTTTTTTTCTTTCTTTTGAAATCGAAATGAACGGCAGGGGGGGCCAATGAAGATAAAAGGGGGGGAAGAAATTAAAATATATATTTTTTTATTAATTTATTATTTAATCTTGGTAAAAAGGGTTGACTTTTACATACGACCTCGAAACGAGGCCCACCGCCTGTCGTCCATAGCGTTTTACCCCCATTCCGAACACAATGGGATATGTATCGTAAGCTGATTTGATCGTTACAATCAGTTTCCGTTTGAATTTTCATTTAAATCACTATATTGAATTTTAAACGCACATTTCAAATTACCGGGGCCACATACTAACTAGAAAAATTCTCGAAAAATATTTTCTAGCTTTGTATTGACGATACGGTCCTAACAAAACCAGTTTCGTCGAATTCTGAGACCGTTTGAAAAATGGCCAATTTCCATTCGATTAAAATCAACAGAAACTGGTCAAACGCGTTTTCCTTTGCCACGCTCACATATTGATTCGAAAAATTATGAAATTTGAAACCTAGCAATAACCTGACACTGCAGATCTAACAAAAGGGGTTTCGTCGAAATCCGAGGTCATTTGCAAAATGTCCATTTTCGAGGGCCTGAATTCCATAGCGACTATTCAGAATTTTCAACTGGACATACCTTTTGATTCCCGCTATCAAATTTCGATTGGTCGGATTCGTTAGAAAGATAATACCAATTAGATCCTAATGTTTTTGGTTTCACTAAAATCCGGATTGTTTTGCACCCGGTATATTCAATCGAAGTTTAAAATCGAATTATCGAACTACCGCGCCATTTTCAATTCTATATATAATTATAATTAATTATATTCGTTTTCAAATGTCGATTCAAACTCAGTTTTCATTGCCATTATCTAAAATATTTATTTAAAATATTTAAAATTCATTATTTTAGCCAATTTAAAAATTTTAAATTGGTTCAGATTTTTTGGGTCGTTACAAGGTCAGAACTAATTTGGGTAGGTTGAGACTGATCTGGGTCGGTCAGATACTTGAAAACTGGCAATTAGCTGGCAACAGCTGGCGACAACTGGCAGTGGCATTTTCGTAAATACCTTTTAGGCCGACCCAAAACCTAAAGGCCATATTTCAGCCATTCCTCACACCTATAAATAGGGGATGAGATCCACTTTAATGGGGATCGAAGGCTAAGATCCCGAAGGGCTGCCGAACTGTTTCTTCAACAACTTCATGCAATTCTAACACCTCTAGGCATCTCCAAACGAAGATCTAGATCCAAATCATCTATGGAATTCATTCAAATCACTCATGTGCCTAATCATTGAAGAGAATTATCCTTCGTCCTTGCACTTTGTGAGATCGAGCTATTCCTAAAGTCGATTTGAGTGAGTCTATTGTAAAAGGGAGAAGATGTGTATAAATTTGGGATCAATGTATTTTGTAATCGCCATGATCATAATGACAACTTTCCCCATAGTTGACGTAGGCTTCTTTTAGAGCCGAACCACTTTAAATAGTAGTGTGCACTTTACTTTTCCCTATATTTTTCACTCTTAATCTTGTATTCATACTATAAAGTGTTGATTACATTTTTGGGGTGTTGATACTGAATTTGATATCAACATTTTCGGCGCCCACCATGGGGCTCGAACCCACGACCATAAGGTTAAGAGCCTTGTTGGGGGTTTGCTAGAGTGTTGTGCTAAAGCTTGTTTGCTACGATAGGATCTCAAAGCCTAAAATGTGGGCCCGTTGTAGAATTTGCTTCGAAGTTCAAAGAGTTGTCTGAAATCGTGGCTGCTTCAAAGAAAAACAACAAAGCTGCTAGAGCTACCACGAGTAATGGAAATGCTGATAATGATGTAGTTGCACCACAGACCTTGAACCGTGAAGCTGGTGAGTCCTCGAGACTAGCTGTAACTCGAGAGGAATTGAACATGGTAGTAACTGGCTTGAAGGAAAGAATGGATGCCATTACCAAAATGCTAATGGAGAAGCTTGATGCTTTGCTTAATGCTCAAGCCAATCCGCTCCCTCCGAAGGTCGTGGTTAATGATAACGAAAAAGAGAACTCTTCTGCCTCGGACCCTAGTCATTCCCACTTTGAAGTGGAAGACAAGGAGGAGGCCGGTGTTGAGGACTTTCACTGCAACAAAAACATCATATTACAACTTTAATTTTACAACAGTCACAAAGTGCTAGTTGTAATAAAAGTCTTTTACAAACGTCATTTCTTAAAAGTTGTAATAAACATTTTTTTAAAAACTCTTTTGTTTTGCCAGTTGTAATAGTTTCTTATTACAACATTACTTTTCTGCCCATTGTAATAGACACCTATTAGTATATTTTTCATTTATCCATGGTAATAATAAATTAATAATTAAATTACTTAATGATACTCAATAATAAATTATAATCACAATTAAATAATAAAAATAATAATTAATTTGAAATATGAAATAATTAATATTAACAAACAATAAATATGTACAATAATAATAATTATTAATTAATGATATTAACTATTTTCAATAAATAATTAATATTCAATAAATAATTTTCAAAGATTAATAATTAATATAATAAATTATTTTTATCATTAAATAAATGATAATTAATTCTTAAAAATAAATAATTACAAATTAATCATTAATATTAATAATTAAGTAGTAATAATCAAGAAGTAGTATCTACTATTTAGTAATTTATTTTTGATCATTAGTAATTAATTTTTTTATTAGAAAGTTATATAAAATTATATTGAATGGTTCTTTTTTTAACTTATAGTATTTAATATTTTATTAAAAAGTAATTCACAAGAAATCCATATTATATTTAATATAAATTTTCCTAATCAACTCTAACTTATAATATTTAATTTATTTATAAATTCTGGTAAAATTTTATTATGTTCAATTAAAAAGTGGTTATCATGTAAAAGCATTCTTTCCTAGGAAAAAAAAACGCTTGATGTCA
Source organism: Allium sativum (assembly GCA_030737875.1). Classification (NCBI taxonomy): domain Eukaryota; kingdom Viridiplantae; phylum Streptophyta; class Magnoliopsida; order Asparagales; family Amaryllidaceae; genus Allium; species Allium sativum. The sequence goes on along the minus strand of CM060924.1, from coordinate 255,631,982 downwards.
TGCTAATGCGGTAGGATGAAACTTAGGCGGGAAGCATGAAATTTTGGCTCTAAATATCTCGCATCGTGTATTTCTATTTTCTACTCCTTGTGTGGGCCAACGTCCCTGTATTCATCACTAAATCAAAACCGATCCCTAATTCTTCCTTCCTCAACAAACTTGTGTCTTAACAAATTCCAATTGCTATGGTCAAATATAGATGGATCCACTTCTTTTGGATTCGATGACAATAAAGCTAATAACCCATCTGACAACTGAGATGACGGATTTCAGCCTCCAGCACCTCCTAACCCTAATTTAGCAAGATTTTCCTCCCAGTCGACGACTGGCGATGACAGATTTCAGCCAGTAACCCATCGTAGAGGACGAGATAGCTAGAAGGTAAAGGAAGCACTTGGATCCTTCCTCCGACCCATTGATGATGCAGGCCCCTCTCCTAAACTCCGTGATGGCGGATTCATCTCCGAAAGTAATAAGGGAAAATGCGAATTGCAATAACCTGAAGTCGATAAACCAAAACCGTATGTTTTTTTATTCTCCAAAAATGCAAGTGGCCTGCCACCGGATGGACTCCTCCAATTTCAGCAAGTTCTGCGCAGCATTGCCCTCCTCTTGCTCTGCCTGGTATTGCTGAACCAGCTTTAGGGATGAATGCATCGAACGCCAATTCTAATACCGAAGTTAGCAAGCAATTGGATATTTTTTTTTAAATTATTATTTGGTTTTACTATAGTTGGTAAATTGATGTTTCAGTATTGTATTATATGGATTATCGTATGTAGGAGCAGCTCATTAGAGCCAAATATGCAGGTTTCGTATCCTATATATTGCAGAATAAGAATATCATATTACTATGTGTGGTTTCATCCATATTGTAAAACACTTTCTTTTTATTGATTGTTTCTAAAATAAAGTCCCTAAAATGAATCAAAAAATTAATCATTATTATTTTCCTATGTGGAAACTTGGGAAGTGAAACGTTTTATTACTTGATTAGCGATGTTCAGTTTGCAAGGTTAGAAGACATGGAGAATTAATCAAATAACGAAAGAAGTATTAATCTGATATTTTTTTACTTATGAGGCAATTTCGATTTTATGTTTCTGTGAAGGAAACAAAACGATCATTTTCATAGTGTGGCTTCTATTTGTATCAACATTTCAGAAAAGCAACGTCGCTTTTATTTCAAGGAATACATCTGATAATAGTGTGGTTTTAAGGAGTGAATTGGCAGTTAGCTATAAAAGCTCTGAAGCATTCATGGATATTGTCGAGGAGGAAAGTAGCGATGACGGATTCATGGCTGATTTTCATAATCAGTGAGTTTCCCCTATGTTATGAAAAAATGGCCGATTACTGTTTTTAATGAATGAACTAGACAAATACATGTAAACTCCAAATGAAGTATATACACCAACCCCACAATACCTTCTTTAGTTTATTCAAATGAGCACACCATCTTGAAGATCTCAATGCTTTGACCAAATGAGGTATCATTTGCTGATGTGAACAATAGTTAATGCTAATAAATATTTGCTAAATATCATTGATTTATTTCCTGAATTGCATAGGTAGCATTTTATTTGAAAATCAGTTTTCTAACATGTACTTCAACATGAAAAAGGAGACTAGGATGAAAATGGTTTGGAAATGTCATGTAGTGATTGATTTGGAAAATGGTTTTAACCTGTAAACTTAAAAATGGTTCTTTTTCCCATCTTTTTGGAAATGTCAAAACTATCTTCTTCCTTGTCATCATTCCTTTATCACAATGGCTAGGATTTCTACCACCTTGTTATATCTTGCGCTATTTGACGTATATATCGAAAATGGATTGGCACTGTTGTCCTATTGATTAGAGCACTTCGATTTGAATGCAAGAGATCGCATGTTTGAAACTTGGATGGCATAATTGAATGTATATTGACGACATGTAGTCTGTTGCATATGGTCTAGACTTGTAAATAAATACAAATTTCAATACACACACATACATACATATATGTTGAAGATGCAAAACACAAGACTTAAATTCAAACACCATTTTAGCTTTGTCCAGTCGACTCAAGAAATATGAAAACACAAATTAAGTTATCACGGTACAAATGCCTACCATTTTACAAGTTGAATTTTTGGGAAGGACGATGAAAAAGCATATAATCTATTATAACTGGAACAAACTATGGATTTTGTTTGTGCATTAGGCTTATGCTTGTCAATTGTGTAGTGATAGGATTTTTCTACTAATGTGGGAATTTTATACGTTTACTTGAACATCTGTGGCTTTTCTATTAATGTGGGACTTCTCTAAGATATTTACTTGACCATCTGTGGTTAGATATATCAGAATTAAAACCACATGCTTTGCTTGAAAATCAGTGTTGAGGTTTAATGAGTTTAATGTAAGCTGCATTTTAAAGAATTAGTGGTTAAGATTAGATAGGCCAAGCTGTATTCCAAAAGATACATCAGTTCACATTAGCCTGGGGGTCTTAACTTATTTCATTTTGCAGTTAATGTGAATTAATCATATTACATGTAGGTTTGTGACCACAGGAGCAGTGACATTCACAGAGCAAGTGGTGAAAAACTCATGAGAGTCGGTTAAAATACTGTCAGACATGGATGGATTGTACTTGTTATTTATAGTAGGAAGACACAGACATGGGCTGGCTGCTTACTCAAGAATGAAAACCATTGCAAGACCAGCAGCATTGCGAGCAGATCTCAATTTCATTATGTTTGTATTACTCCTAGTGATGTATATTTATGAAAGATGACTTCAAGTCATTTGGATTTTGGAGTCTTGGATAATGGACTTTGCAATTGCTTTATGTACTTGAGATACTTGTATGATTTATAAAAAATGATTAGAGTTTGAAAATTCTAATATATTGTTTTGATTCATGTTTTAAATTTGTTTGATATTTTCAGTTTTGTAGACAATATGTTCTAAAATGATTTCTTTAATTAGCAATATGGATATAATTTGTTCATATATTACAAATGTGAAATAATGCTTTTAATAAAATATATTACAACAATTATAAACAGTTGTAATAAAGTTTATTACAACAGTGGAAAACAATTGTAATAAAGTTTATTACAACGGTGGAAAACAGTTGCAAAATATACATTTCACAATGGTGCTGGAACGGTGCAGAATAGTTGTAAAAGATTTTAGCCTATTACAACTTCTTAATAGACGACGGTTTCCCTACCATTGACGACTTTTACAACTTTTTTCCACCGTTGTAATATGGTCAGTTTGTTGTAGTGTTTAAAGTCAAAGCATGACAACATGTTGAGAAACGTACAACTCGAAGCGCCACTAGTCCCACCAATGGAGCATCTCCTAAGGGAGGTCCAGGGCATCAGAACTTGAACGGTGATCATTCCGGCAAAAGGACTGATGCCTGCTCCGTGGAAGGAACTGGTGATGTGGAGCACATCCCGGACACGATCCAAGAATAATGAAAGAAAATATGGCGCGTCAAGATGATGAGAGGGAATGGGAGTTTTCGCCAAGCAGAAATCTGTTCATAGAAAGAATTTGTCAAGCGATGTTCCCTAAGAAATTCACACACCCCTGCAATAGCACCCTATAGTGGGACTGGAGATCCAAACATCTTCTTGTTTAAGTATGATCAACACATGAAAAAATCTAGGGCCACTGACGAGATAAAGTGGTTGTATTTCCCTGTGTGCCTGGAAGGGGTGGCTTCACCATGGTTCACTAGACTACCGCCTAAATGTGTCGATCAATTTGCTTATTTGGCGAGAAGGTTCCATGACCAATTCCAACTATAAACTATCAAAGTAAGGGATGTGATGTCGTTAAGCGGAATGGAGCAAATGCTTGGAGAAACAATCAAGGCTTTTCTTACAAGGTTCCACGCCGCGGCAACCGAAGTTATAGATCCAGAACCTTGGTCCTTATTGGCAGCGTTGAAGGGTGCTATTGATAAGAAATCAGAATTTGGGAGATGGCTCAAGAAGAAGAAACCCAAAACTCTGAAGAAATTCTATAAAAAGGCTGAAGAATACATGATTGTCGAGGATGACACTCCTATTGTTCGAAATGCTATAGAGAGTAGTGCTACCTGTGAAGGGAAAGGTAGTGAGGCCCAAGATGATCCAAAAAATAACTCTGGGCAGAAAGGGGGGAACGAGGAGAAGGATAACAAATCTTGTAAGAAGATGCGGTTCTTTAAGTATTCATAGTTGACTCCCCTAAATGTAATCCCAGAGAAGATTGACTCCGCTATGAAGGATTCGGGCATTTTTCCTAAATTAAAGCCATAGAAAATTATAGAGCAGCAAGCTAATTCTGGTAAATTCCGTCGCTTTCACAATCAACCGGGGCACAATATCAATGAATGCAGTCATTTGAAGAGTACGATTGAGGTGCTCATCAGAAAGAACAAGCTTCAGCAATATGTGAGAAATCCTCAACGAGCTCAAGCTGCCCAGGGGCATAGTAACGCTACTAATCAACTAGGACAAAAAGGGAAGGCCCAGGCTCCTGCTGATTTGAGACCAATAATCAATACAATTTGTCGCCCAGCCGGAAGAAGCTGGGGGGTTATGAAAAAATATGCTAACGAGTTAAAGGATGCTCCATAAGGAGAGAGATGCCTGATCTTGAGCAACACGCTACCAATGAAGATGCCTAAAACTTCAGCTGAAGATGTGGTGTTCAAGTATAGAGACTCTGACGGGTTGCTTAAAGCATTTGTTGATCCCATGGTGGCCACAGTCGGTCTTGGTCCTGCAATTGTGAGAAGAGTCCTTGTTGATACGAGAGCCTTCATTAATGTGTTATTCATAAACGTCTTCCAAAAAATGAATCTATCCATGAAAAATGTGCGAGCATGTCCAAATAAGATTCATGGATTCACCAGACAACCTACATACCCCATCGGTGTAATTGAATTGCTCGTTGAATTGGCAGATAGAGAACATAAAGTATTTACGATGTAGACTTTCGTCTTGGTGGACGAACTCTCCGCTTACAATGCATTCCTAGGGAGACCAACTTTGACAGGCTTTAAAATTGCACTAGCTCCATGGTGCTTGACCATGAAGATTCCAATTGAAAATGGAGTTGGTGTAATTAAGGTAAATTAGGCTATCGCAAGGGGTTGTTACATGACAGAACTGCGTGAGGCTAGGAAGAAGGAAACGGGAAAGAGTGCGGAGGCTCTGCATTCGTGACCTCCCCTTATAGCAATTACAGCGGTGTCCCTGCACTGGCGAACACAGTGGAGCGCGAAAAGAAATGGACCCTTGAAAATCCAGTGTAGGTGACAAAAGAGTTGCTCTGGTTGAAATCACGATTCCTATTGCTGTTAATCCAAAAGATCCAAACTGTGTGCTGAATATAAGAACTCAGTTGAGGCCAGAATTGAAGAGTCAGTTGATTGTCTTTTTAAAGGCTAACTTGGATGTCTTCGCGTGGAGCCATTCTGACATGTGTGGCATATCTCCGGATGTTGCAGTTCATAAGCTCAATATTGATACACGTGTTCCACCAATCAAGCAGAAAAGGAGGACCCAAGGACCAAAAAAATCAAGAGCTCTAAAGGAAGAAGTCGACAGATTAATGGAAAACAACTTCATCAGGGAGTCTACCTATCCAAATTGGGTCTCTAACCCCGTGCTTGTGAAGAAGGCAAATTGAAAATGACGAGTTTGCATAGACTACTCAGATCTTAACAAAGCCCGTCCAAAAGATAGATTTCCTCTCCCCAGAATAAATCAGTTGGTGGATACTACAGTTGGGCATGAGTTGTTGTCTTTTATGGATGCATATTCAGGCTACAATCAAATCATGATGTACGAACCAAATCAAAAAGAAACAAACTTTATCACTAAGCTCGGCCTATATTGCTAGAAAGTGATGCCATAAATGCGGGGGCGACTTACCACCGCTTGAGAACGCCATGTTTAAAACACAAAGCGGCAGGACAATGGAGGTTTATGCCGATGACATAATGGTAAAGTCAAAGAGGGATACCGATCATTTGGAAAATCTAGCCCAGATGCTATGCAGTTAAAGGCCCGCTAAATCCCCGCAAAATCCCCGTTATAGCCCATAGCGCTCTCCAACCGCTACGCTATTTCAATTTAACATTGATGAACAATACCTCTGCTTTAAGCCCCATTATTTTCTGTTGCGCCTGCTAAATCAGCACTATTTAGCACCCGCTTGAGCAATATTAATATATATACGATGATTTGGCCAGTTATCTTTTAAAAAAAAATCAAAAAAATTAATGTAAAGAACTAATTTTAAGTCATATATGACTTGTATAAGATAGAAATCTATATTAATCCTCGAATCTAGTGTGCATAACCTTGGTATTCCTTGACTATGTTATAGAATATTAATTAATATTCATTTCTTCTACATAAGTGATGCAAGAATGATAATTAGTTAATTTTAATTATATAGTTTAACATCCAATTAACATTTTTTCACATCCGCTATATCCTTGCTATTTCCCCGCTTTATCCCGGCTACAACTTTTTATACCTCTACCGCTATATAAACGCTAAGTGCTTTAACTGCACAGCCCAGATAATTGATATTCTACGCTTGTACAGTATGAAGTTGAACCCTCTAAATTTCTCTTTCGGAGTCGCTTCAGGAAAATTCCTGGGATTCATGGTCAACGCCAGAGGCACAGAGGCCAACCCAGCTCAGATATCAGGCTTGAGGGGAATGCGTGCTTCAAAGACCAAGAGGAAGCTCCAATGCTTAAATGGGAAAATTGCAGCTTTGTACAACTTCATACCAAGAGCAATAGACAGGTGTCTTCCTTTCTTCGATGCTCTTTGGAAAGGGAAGAAAGATATTCAGTGGACTTCAGAATGCCAGAAAGCTTTCGAGGAATTAATCCAGCACATGGCAACACCTCCGATGCGATGCTTTCCAAGCCCAATGACGGAGAAGATTTGTTCTTATAATTGGCAGTGTCCGCTCATGCTCTGAGTACAGCCTTGGTGAAAGAGGATCGAGAGTTTAGAGGACTATCTATTACATCAATAAAAGGTTAACTGGAGCAGAGTTGAATTACCCGAAGCTGGAGAAACTTTCCTATTGCTTGCTTATTGCCTCAAAGAAGCTTCGGCCTTATTTCCAAGCTCATCCTATTAAGGCCCTCACCGACTAGCCTTTGAAGCAAGTCTTGTTCCGCCGAGAAACTTTCGGAAGGTTGCTGAAATGGAATATCAAGCTCAGTCAGTATGATGTTACATACCATCCCCAGAGAGAGATCAATGGATAGGCACTTGCCGTTTTTATCGCAAAATTCACTGGTCGAGGAGAGAAGAAAGAGGAACCTGTTGTCGACGCCAACATTCAATGGAAACTATTGTTGATGGAGCATCAAACGACTATTGTTCAGGGGCAGGAGTAATCCTGGAAACCCCTGAAGGAAGATCTATCTGATATGCGCTACTCCATCAACAAATAATGAGGCCGAATATGAAGCCCTCATTGCAAGAATAAGGCTGGGAAGAGAATTGAAGCTAAAGACTTTGCAAATTTTAATGATTCGCAGCTAGTGGTGTGTCAAGTCCGAAAAGAGTTCCAGGCCAAAGCAAGCAACTTGCCAACTTATCTACCCAAGGTTTGGGAACTGCTGGAAAGCTTTGAATATTACACCATATCTTACATCCCTAGAAAAGAGTACAACAAGGTCGATTCACTAGCGAAGTATGCAAGCACAAGAGATGCACAACTTATGGGATTAGTTCCGGTGGAAGTCTTTTCCACTCCCAGCACGGAGCGGACTAATGGAGATTGGGTCAAGGAGGCAACCGATGAGCCAGGCTCATGGATGACACCAATAAAAGAATATCTCTTGACCGGTGCACTCCCGGAAGAAGCTAAGAAGCGAAGGAAGATCCTACAGAAGGCTCCTATGTACCTCATTCAGGATGGACGACTCTACTGGCAAGGATACTCGATGCCTCTGCTTCGATGTGTTACAATGGAGGAATCAAAAGCAATCATGATGGAATTACATGAGGGCGAATGCGGAGGCTATACTGGTGGTCAGACATTGGCAAGGAAAATTCTGCGATATGGTTATTTCTGGCCAGATGTAAATCAAGACTCCACGGCATATACCAGAAGATGCGATAGATGTTAAAATTTTGCGAAGATTCCAAGAGCACCGTCCACAGTGATAACTCAAATGGTCAGTCCATGGCCAATTGCCGTCTAGGCATTGATCTTATAGGAGCACTTCCCACAGCAAAGTCTAGCTTCAAGTATGCCATTGTCGCCGTAGATTACTTCACCAAATGGGCTGAAGCGGAGCCGTTAGCAACCATAACCTTAAAGAAAGTTATCAGCTTTGTTTTGAAAAACATCATTTGTAGGTTTGAAGTGCCATAGAAGATAATCACGGACAATGGAACCCAATTTGAAAGTGAAGAATTCCAGCGCTTCTGTGCCAAGTATGAAATCCAGAAAAGCTTCGCAGCAATTGCCCACCCAAAGGAAAACAGGTAAGTAGAAGCAGTTAACAAAGTCATAAAATCAGCCATCAAGAAGCAGATAGAGAAATCCAAAGGTGGTTGGGTAGATGAGCTCCCACTTACACTTTGGGCTTACCGCACAACTCATAAAACTACAATTGGGTATACTCCGTTTTCCCTGGCTTTTGGTTCTAAAGCTGTGATCCTTGTAGAGTTAGTGGTTCCTACTCACAGAAGGATTCATTTCAACCAGGAGGAAAACAAGAAGTTACATGTAACAACCCGCATTTTACGTATCGGAAGATCATAAAATATTTTTATTTTATCGCCTGAGGGTTGGATCATTCTCATCTTTTAATATGTTGTTTATGGGGATGTTAGGACATGTCCATAATTTTGCGAATTTTGTTTGTGATCATTTTTCCCATGTCAGTCTTGTATAAGTCATAACTTTTGACCAGATTGAATTAGGGGGTGAGACCTGTGCCATTGGAAAGGAATTGATGTTTTCCTTTCTGTAGAGTGGTTACATTAATGATTTGGTTCAGCGGTATGGGAGAAATCGCTGTTTTAAGGTTTTTCAGTTGGCTGTCCTGGTTTTGGTGAGCCAAAATGGGCTGAATTGGGATGGCCCATTTGTGGGCCGGTGGAAACTATAAATAGGGGATGAGAGGTATGGGAAATAGTTTACTTCCTCATTCTCTCATGTGGTGGCCTTGTGCTCCTCCTTCCTCTAATACCTTTCCACCATTAAAAATCAAAATCCAAGGAGGGAAATCATAGATCTACACCATTGGAGGCTAGATCTACATCAATTGAAGTGGGGATTCATCGGACCAAGATGTTCGGATTCAACTGCTTGCTATCCAGAATCTTATTACATTGATTTTAGCTTGTTTTTGAGAATCAGTGAGTGATTTACATCTCTTACATGGATTCAATGAAGTGTATGGGTGGTTGATTATGTTTTTCATCAAATCCAAGTCATTTTCTTTAGATCTACACCTTGGTAAGTCCATTTTCACATGAATCAGCCTATGCTCTATTTTAGAAAGTCTAAATCAATGATTTCTATGCTATTTCATAGGATTATGCAAGTTAAATCTATGATTTTGTTCATACGTTCATTTATCATGACTTTGGAGTGATTTGCATAATTTTGGTGAAAATTGTCATATTCATGTCGTTAGTGATTATATGACATGCTTATGATGGTATTGGATGAATTAGATGAGTATATTTCATCGATTGTGTCGATTGGAGGAGTTTTGGTTAAAATTGGAGTTGCATTGGTGAAATGCAGGTTTCTAGTCATTCATAGGGGGTCAGTCGCGCAAATATGACCGGGTCGGTCTCACCATGTTGTATGTCTTGGGAAACAAGACAAGGTTGGGGTCGATTGTACATGAAAAGACCAGGGGTCGGTCGAGCGAGCCAAGGGAAGTGAGGGTCGATCAAGCGAGCCTAGGATGATTTAACGATTGGGTCGGTCGAACCTAATCTAGTCGGTCGCGCTCTATCGAGTCGGTCACTCTTTACCTGGTCGGTCCTGTGTTCCAGAATAGTTGGATTTGGAGTGGGTCGGTCAAGCCAATGAGGGAGGGTCGGTCGGGCTCTCCATAAGATCAGGGTCAGTCGCAAGTTGTAAGGCTGTTTGATCCACATGAAGGAGGGAGTGGGTCGGTCAGATACCCAGAAGTGGGTCGGGTCGATCACTGGTCACTGGTCGGTTGGTTACTGACTCAATGGGGTAGGTCGGTCGGTCACTCTGTAGTGGACGGTTTTAACTGCTTTTTCAAACGCTGTGGTGAATGGCTCATGTGCTATGGTTTTTTTTCTCTAGCAAATTGATGCGATGCTATGGATTGTTTCAGACCTTATGATTGATGTTTTCTTCGGTTCGAGAGTGGTGATAACTTCGAGGTGAATTCAATGCGGAATATCAAAGTGAAGTGATGTGTACATTGCCAGTCGTAGCCCAACGGGTGAAGCTAACTTAAAGGTGGTCTAGGTTAGGTGATAATGGTGGGATAGTCGCCATTGATGACGACTAGAGATACTAGAGGCCGAGAGATTATCGTTTTAGTAGGCTCTAGCGGGCTCAAAGCAGGGGTTACACGATTTCGTCGTATGGTCGAGTACCCTGGGTTTCTTCGTATGGCCTAGAAACATTTCATTATATGGTGTTTAGGGTTTCAGCTAGAACCGGGGTTTATCATTGACCCTTGATGGACGACAAATTGTTTGGCTGGTCATACGATTAACAATGGTTTCAAAGCAAGGTTGGCGGTAGTAGCCAGAGTCGGTCATGAACGTTTGGATGCTTCATTACCTTGGTTATATGAGTTGATTTTGCCATATATGAATGGGTGCTCTAATTTCTATTGTTGAATTGTTGTTCCTTTGGATTTATGGATTGTAAAAGCTATCATTGTCAGTTGTGGGGAAGGCAGGTGTAAGTTTTTCTCTGGAGCTGGGTAGATCAGTTCTTTCATTTACCCATTCTCATATACTTTGTTGATGAAGTTTGTTAGCTGTTTTATCGCTCACTAAGACTGTTATCTGACTTAAGGTTTTATGTGTCCCTCTTATTACCTTGGGTTGTTCATCCGATTGTTGGATAGGCGGACTAGGTGGCTAGTGATAGGTGATAGCTTAGTGATGATGGTGTTGCGGATCGGAGGCGAGCAGGAGGCTGATATACTACCTTTACTACTATCTAGTATTTGTTTTCGTTGTTTGCTATTTCTCTGAGTGCTATAGTTAGGCAAAATTATGCAAACACTATTGTCGTTATCCACGCGTATGAGAATTACTTTCTAGTTGTGATGAAAATTTAGTGTTTCTCTGCTTCACTGTTGCTACCTGTTGTATATGTTCTATAATATTTTATCCTTGTGCTGTGAGTTTACGACATGTTCCGCTTATGTATCATACCTTGATGATCATCCATAACTGCTTGGCACGTCTTTAAGTGCATTATTTCTCTTGTTTAGTGCATGGGTTATGGGCGGTCATTACATTTGGTATCAGAGCTCTGGTTAACGATTTTAGCCAAAGTTCAAAGATGTAATCACGTGTGAGAGATCTACTTATAGATTTATATTATGTGTATGATATATGATAATATATAGTATAGTAGCGTTTGTACTTCTTTAGCAGCTTATCTTGTAAGTGGCTAATCATTCTAACTTGCAGATTTAGAATGAGTCGACGTTATACAAGACATACTGTTAGGGAAGAAGCTGTTCCTGGAGGGGGTAATGGCGGGGCACCTGATAATCCGGCAATGTTTGAAGCTATGATGGAAGCATGCCTTTGAAGGAACCCCACTCCAGTGGCAGCTATGGTTGATGTTGGAGTCCAAGTGCCTAGAGGTGTAGAATTTGCAAAGTAGTGCAAAGATTTTACAGCATTGGGAGGGAAATAGTTCAAGGGCACCGAACCAGTTGAAGAGGTTCAAAGGTAGTAGGATACTTTTGTTCGAATTTTCAAGGACTTAGGCATTGATGATGCAACAAAGAGGAAGCTTGAATCAAGGCAGTTAGAGGGCAGAGCAATGGACTGATGGAACTTTGTCACACTTGAGACTCTAAAAGAAGAGATCTCATGGGAGCAACTCCAAGCTAAATTTAAAGCAAAGTTTGTAACACCCCACGTCCGTTAATGTCACTCGCAAAGGGAATACATTAACTTTCATGGAGTATTATTAGTGTATAGAACAGAAAATAACAAGACAGATACATATATAGGTATTTGAAAATTCAAAACAACATTTATTGCAGCGGAGAAATAGTTTGGTTACAACAAAACCCAACAACAAAACCAAATACACTTAATATCCATCTTGACAAATTGTTTTCTGAGTACATAAAGTAAAAGGCATAACCCCAACATAAATAGCCATGAAAAGAGAGAAGCTAAACTTTACTTTCAGCAATCCAAGTACTTCTAAAAAGATCCAAATCAAGCTCCACTAGTGCTAGTCCCATCCTGAGAAACTGGGAGGGGGGGGGGAAGGAAGAAAAGAGGCGAAAACAAAAAGGGGTCAGATATAAAGTCTAGCGAGTTCAATAATTCTAACAACATAATTGTTAAAGTAATAGGAGAAGCTATAATTGGAAAATAAGGTATGACTGTGAAACAAATGACAGAGCCAACAGGAGGAATAAGATAACGTTAAGTTGCTCTTCCAAATACTTTAGGATAATTACTAAGTTATACTGCACCAATACTAGTCACCCTAAAAGTTGAGCTGCCTACTGAACATAACAGATATGATAATGGTAGTTTCGTGTACCCCTATCTGCTGTCATGGGTGCCGCCTGCCCCTATCTCCACTAGTTGTACCCACTACCCCATGCGATCGGCTCCCTAACTCGTAGATACCCGTGCTGGTCCCACAGCGGGGTGTATCACTCCCCAAAATGGCAACCTGATACAACTTAAGGATGCACGACTTATACCTACACGATGCAACAACGTCTTACCTACCAGCCCGGACCCACGCACGCACATGACCCCATTGGACTTGCGTTGCCACCGCTAACCCGTTTTGACCTCTTATAATCAAATCCAGCAAGCGTGTCCCGTCCTCGACTTAAATCGAGCTCACTTAGATACTAAATGGGTTACTGGTTTGAAAAGTGTCCCCATGCTTGACACAAGCCTTCCAACTATGCTTGGTCCCCACTAGAATTTTCCCACTTAACCCTACATTGTTTATGTCTTCTTACATGTTTATCTTGGTTAAGTGTTTCTACTCGTATTTCACATGCCACCCATGTCACCCACTTAACCCCATGTCCCACTACATGTTAATCTTGGTTAATTGTTGCTTAATTCATTAAGACCATAACCTTGCAAGACCTCTCACATTAGACTGGCGTTTGTGGTTGCTCGATTTACCGGGCGGGTCCAGGTAGTCTTATACCACAAACAAGTCTAACCTCGTGTCTTTGCAATAATTACGCATTTAATTCATGCATTTGACCTCTCACATTAGACTGGTGTTTGTGGTTGCTGGATTTGCCGGGCGGGTCCGGGCAGTTTCATACCACAAACGAGTCTAACCTCGTGTCTCAGGCGTTGATTATTACACATAATTAATTCACCCCAAATATGGATTAATATCCTTATTCAAATTTGTCATTAATTTCTAATTTAATTAATGTCCATAATTGCCACTTAAATTATGTCCGTAATTTCAATGCACATTAATTATGCCAATTATTGTATCAATTTAATTATATTCCTTTAAGGCAATTTATACCAATTTCAATATGTAAATATTTAATATTTACCCAATCCCCACGTTGTTCGTACGTGTAATTTATGGAATATATTAGGCTCGCCAAATAGCCTAATTTATAAAAACATCACAATTTGCGCAATACATAAAAATAGATCTAACTTGCAAATAAAGATAGGCTAATATATAAACTTGCATGATTAGCAAAAATTTGCATAGCCAATAACTTGCATAGAAATGAACATATAAAATAACAGATTGGCATGTATTAAATTATGTACAAGATGTGATATGCATATATCTAGACACAAAAAGGTGAACTTGCATATGCAATAGACACATAAACTACAAACTTGCATAAACTATGTATTGCCACGGATCTAAATATAGATCTAAACATGTAGGTGTGAACTTGTATGTATGGATTGGGTTTTCACCAAAACTTGCATATGAATCTCATACAAACTTACATATGGCAGTACTAACATCACATAACTTGCATATATGTATACTTGATTCGCATATAAACTAACATATGATTCACATACCAATTTACATATGATTCACAAATGAACTTGCATATGACTAACATCCCACTTGCATATAATTCTAATATCATAACATAAATCAAGTTAAACATATGTGATTAGGCATAAGGAATAGGTCTACTAGCATAAATTAACAAAATTGTTATATGTTCATAACACAAACGATAACAAATTAGCTATGTCACATGAATCAACAAAGATGTCCTCACAATCCAAATTATAACTCATCATAATTAATTTAAGAATTATTTTGCTAGAGAAATTGAACTCATAATGAACGGATTAGAGAAGAGAATGATTTGTTCGTCGTGTATTTGAATCTTGATTTGCAATTCCTAAGCCTTAAGAAGATGGCGAGTTATTCCAGCAGTATGGTGGCTAAGAGACTAATTTTAGATTAGGTTTTAGAATGGAGTTTGTGTGTTTGTATAGAAGTGTAGATTAATTAGAGCCATCAGATCATCATAGGATCCATCTAGTCCTTTGGATCGAAGAAAATATGTCACCAGACCAACCAGAAATTGCCACATAAGCCCTAAACCACAAAATTTCGTCACAGACCATTCAGGGCCAACGGGACCGATTCCAAACCTCCTGAGTCGACCCTGAGGTCGACCCAGTGGGTCTCAGGTCGACCCATAAAATTGGTCGATTTGGCGTTTTGCCTTCCCGCTTCCGCTTTTTTGAAAAAAATTTCCTTAAATTTTAGGTTGAATTTTACTTTATTAATTCATATACATATACATATATTTCCCTTATATGTATATAAATTTCCAAGGTCCATAACTTTCTCATACATTATCCATTTAACGCAATCTTTAGGTCCATCTTGACCAGAATTTTGAGACGAATGCAACAATATAGTTTGTTTTACTTAATTCTTCTTATAAAAATTAAGTGTTCTTAAATTTGTTAATTTTAATATTTTAAAATTACGGGGTGTTACATTCTCCCCTCCTTAAAGGATTTCGTCCCCGAAATCTTCAAGCCAAAAAGAATGTATATCCTACCATCCAATCATCCATCTACTCATACATCATCCACAAGCATCCATTGTCCTTAAAAGATTTCTAATGCCATATGAACATATGCAAAAAGTGTGTGTATATATTCCTTATCTAATGCAAAATCAGGTGGTCTACTGATTCAGTTGACCTCCTTAATGCGAATCATGATGGTGCCATGTGTCCATTATGTATGTAAAAGAATCATGATGACACATATCATTTCTATATGAGTGCTCAACCATTCATCAAGATGCAATATCCATATGATAACACATCAAATATTCGAATACAAGTATATATTCTAATGCAGGATGCAATATGAAAGTGACTGAGCCGATCTTAGTGCCTAAAGTGTGTGTGAATGCATCCACGATCAATCACTAGCAACCACTTGCATCCACCAAACACAACATGTCTCAAACACATGTTTACAACCCTAGGATTCTTCCTAACTAAAGATCGAAGATGTAAACGAGAGGACATACTAAACGATCGAACAAGTATAAACAAAGTGGTAGAAAAAGGGGAAGCTAAAAACATACCCTAAAAAAGAAAAGGGTATTGCGTACGCATGTTGACTTTCGTTTCCCAAGTTGCGTCTCCTTGATCATCTCCCCATTGCACTTTGACCAACTTGACCTCTTTGTTGCGTAGCTTTTTGACTTCTGATCCAAGGATGCATGTAGGAGCTCGTCTAACCATGGCATCTCCCTCAACTTCCACTTCTTTGAGCATACTCGACTCTACCACCTCCGCCGTATCATGTAAACACTTACGCAAATGTGAAACGTGAAACACGTCATGAACGCCACTGAGCTTCTCTGGCAACTTTACTCTATACGCCATCTGTCCAATCCTCTCTGTAACTGGAAAGGGTCCTATGAACCTCGGTGCCAACTTCCCTACTGATCCAAAATGGACTACGTTCCTCAATGGTGACACCTTAATAAAAACCATGTCCCTAACATCGAACTTGAGATCGGTTCGTCTTTTATCAGCGTATGACTTCTGCCGGTCCTGTGCCGTCTTCATTCGCCTTCAAATCAAGTCTATCTTCTCCGAAGTCTCCCTAATCATATCGGGTCCAAGCAAAACCTTATCCGTATATTCCCACCAACAAGTAGGTGATCGCCACGGTCGTCTATAAAGAGCCTCAAATGGTGCCATGCCAATGCGAGCCCGAAAGCTGTTATTATATGAGAACTCTACCAATGGAAGATGTTCCTCCCTTGTCCCTCTAAAGTCTAAGATGCATAGCCTCAAAAGGTCTTCTGAAACCCGATTCACTCTCTCGGTCTGACCGTCAGTCTGAGGGTGATAAGCAGTACTTAAGCACAATTGCGTTCCAACAGCCTCTTGTAAGCTTTTCCAAAACTCGCTAGTCAAAATGGGATCTCTATCGCTCACAATGCTAGAGGGTATGCCATGTAGACGAACTATCTCTCGAAGGTAAACAGATGCTAACCTTGCGGTGGTCCTTCTACTTTTAACGGGAATAAAATGGGCACTCTTGGTAAGTTTGTCTACTACTACCCAAATCCCCGTATTACCCTTTCTTGATCTTGGCAACCCGTCTTCAAAATCCATGGAAACACTTTCCCATTTCCACAGCGGAATCTATAAAGGGTGGAGCAAACCTTCAGGCTTCTTTTGCTCTGCCTTGGCTTGCTGGCACACTAAGCATTTAGCAACGAACTCGGCCACGTCCTTCTTCATTCCTCCCCAAAAGAAAACTCGCTTCATATCCCTATACATCTTGTCACCACCGGGATGTATGGTCATCTTAGAGCGATGTGAGTTTTCAAGAATCGTCTTCCTCAAGCTCTCGTCTTGTGGTACACAAAGTCTTCCATCTCTACGCAAATAACCTCTCTCATCTATAGCATATCTATTAAGATGGTTCGAAGACTCCCGTTCTATAAGCTTGCCTACTATCTCAACCAAATGTGGGTCATCTCGCTGTGCATCTCCAACCCAACCCAAAAGTGTAGGTTGCACCTATAGTGATGCCAACAATCCGGGTACATAATCGATAGAGGGTCTGAAGTTAAAGGTAGATATATACTCCAAACTCTGCCGCTCTACAAACAAGGGACTGAGAGTCAACCTCTTTCTACTTAAGGCGTCAGCTACAACGTTACCCTTGCCAGGGGTATATGCGATCTCAAAATCGTAGGATGCTAAAAACACCACCCACCTCTGTTGGCTCAAGTTTAGATATTTCTGAGAGAACAAGTACTTTAGTGACTTATGGTCTGTATACAGCTCAAACTTCTCGCCAAGCAAATAATGACGCCAAGACTTAAGCGCAAAAACAATGGCAGCCAATTCTAAGTCGTGGGTAAGGTAATTTCTCACATGTACCTTCAACTGCCTTCCACCATAGCATATCACCCTTCCCTCTTACATTAACACTGCGCCAAGCCCTGTCCCGCGAGCATCAGTATACACCGTGAATGGCTTACTCCCGTCTGGAAAAACTAAAACTGGAGCTGTTGTCAAAGCCCTCTTCAAACGTTGGAAAGCATCGTCACAGTCCACATCCCAAACGAAAGTCAAGTTCTTTTTCGTTAACTGAGTAAGCGGGGCTGATATCTTCGCAAAGTCCTTAATGAACTTCCTATAATAACCCGCCAGCCCTAGAAAGTTTCTTACTTCCGTTGCGTTTCTTAGGAACCTTCCAATCTTGGATTGACACTACCTTTGTAGGATCCACGGCTATCCCTTCCTTAGAGACCACGTGTCTTGAGAACCTTAATTCTTTTCTCCAAAAATGAAATTTGGAGAATTTAGCTTTGAGTTGATGTGCTCATAGGGTCTCTAAGATTTCCCTAAGATGTAGGGCATGCTCTTCCTCGCTTCTAGAGAAAACCAAGACATCATCCATAAAGACTACCACAAACTTGTTTAGAAACTCCCTAAACACTCAACTCATTAAGTCAACGAAATATGCGGGTGCATTCGTCAAACCAAAAGGCATGACGAGCCACTCGAAGAAAATGTCAGGAGTTCTAAATGCAGTCTTATCTATGCTACCTTCAGTCACCCTTAGCTGATGAAATCCTATAGCCAAATCCAATTATGAGAAAACAGAAGCACCAACCAAATGATCGAATAAATCGTCTATCCTCGGCAAAGGGTGTCTGTTCTTCTTTGTGAGATTATTCAGCTCTCTATAGTCCACACATAATCTAAGTGAACCATCGGCCTTTGTAGCAAAAACCACTGGAGCACCCCATTCTGAAATGCTTCTTCTTATGAACCCCTTCTCAAGCAACTCTTTCACCTGCTTACTGAGTTCCCTTCTCTCTCTCGGAGCCATGTGGCGTACAGGCAACGCAACCGCCTTTGCATTATCCACTAGGTATATACGAAAGTCTATCTCACGCCTCGGGGGTAAACCCCGAACTTCATCAAAGACATCACCATACTCACGGGCCACACGAACAGATTCCAAATCATCGCTGGATGCGTCAAGAGATTCTAGGTATGTAAGCATCACTGGGCCCCTAGGATCATAAGAAATATCATGGGTCTTTCCACATCGTGTCAACAATCTAACTACCCTTCTTTCACAGTCTAGGATGGCACCGTATCTGCCTAACCAATCCATACCTAGAATTAAGCCGTAGCCCATGAAGCCAAGAACGAAGCCATTACATTCAAGCCTAACGCCCAAGATAGACACTCTCAAATCCCGACAGATCATTGAAAGATGAGCCGAACCACCAATAGGATTTGAGACTACAATGGGATCCGTAACTAGACTAGTATTTAAGTGCAGTGTTTTAACTAATGAAGCAGACACGAACGAGTGTGAAGCGCCAGAATCAAACAAAGTACGAACAGGATGATCAAACTGAAAAACCAAACTTTCAACATAAATGTTTCTACCTCTCTCCTGTCCTGGTGCCACAAGAGTGTGAACCTGCCCTCTTGCCTGCACTGGTGCCATGAGAGCCTGAACCTGCCCTCCCGAAGTAGACCCTGTCCTCTGCCCTTGCCCTTATCTCCTCGGGCAGTCCTTAATCATATGTCCTGCCTCACCACAATGGAAACAGCCAATCTTCTTCTCCTTCCTACAGTCCTTGCTCATATGGCCTGGTGTCCCACAATTAAAGCACCTCTTCTTTCCCTTGCCATTGTTATCCTTTCTTGTGTTGCTACTGTGATTTCTTTGGATCCCCTTTCTTATCCTGTGCCTTATTAGCATTAGTGCCTTTCTCCTCTTCATGCATAAGCGCCATGTCAACCAATTTCTCCAAGGTAGCCCCTATAGGAATGTGGGTCATAGCTAGCCCATGTAGTGGCTCATTCAAACCTTTAACAAATCTCAGGGCCTTCTTCTCAGGTGTGTTCACTACGTCTAAGCCAAATCTTGCCAACTGATTGAATTTGTTGACGTACTCCTTCACAGATAAATTTCCTTGCTTCAATGCTAAGAACCTTTCCATGTATAAATTCTCCTCTTCTCATGAAAGAAATTTCATCTCGAACCTACGCCTGAAATCCATCCATGTCTCCACAGGACGTTCTCCATTTGTGACCTCCTACCAAAACAAGGCTTCATCCTTCATCAGCCAAGCAGCTAAGTGGACCTTCCTCCCATCTTCAATCTCGAAGATACCAAACAATTCTTCCGTCTCCTTGAGCCAGTTTCGGGATTCAACAAATGTCTCTGATCCATGAAAAGGTTTTCCACCCACTGCCCGAAAGTCCTGGCATACTTTAGAAAAAGCATCAACGCGGGGAGGAGGAGGAGGTGGAGCGGGTGCAGCTGGGGGAGGAGGAGCGTCTGCTGGGCCCTAGCCTCCAGATACCTTCTGAACCGTAATAATATCGGTACGCCCTCGGGTAAATCAGGTATCCCAAACATGCTGAAAAGTGAAAAGTAAGACATTCAAAACGGAGAATCAAAAGAAAGATATATGGCTATTGGGGATTATGTTTTCACAATAAACTTTCCTCTTGAAAATACTTTCTCGAAAACATGTTTTTGAAAATATTCCTTTATAAAAATGCTTTTGAAAATGATTTTCAAAATCTTTTATCTATTTTGGTAACCTTCAGCTCTAATACCACGTGTAACACCCCACGTCCATTAATGTCACTCGCAAAGGGAATGCATTAATTTCCATGGAGTATTATTAGTGTATAGAACGGAAAATAACAAGATAGATACATATATAGAAATTTGAAAATTCAAAACAACATTTACTACAGCGAAGAAATAGTTTGGTTACAACAAAACCAAATACACTTAATATCCATCTTGACAAATTGTTTTCTGAGTACATAAAGTAAAAAGCATAAACCCAACATAAATAGCCATGAAAAGAGAGAATTTGAACTTTACTTTCAGCAATCCAAGTACTTCCAAAAAGAACCAATTCAAGCTCCACTAGTGCTAGTACCACCCTGAGAACCTGAGGGGGGGAGGAAGAAAAGAGGCGAAAACAAAGGGGTCAGACATAAAGTCTGGCGAGTTCAATAATTCTAACAACATAATTGTTAAAGTAATAGGAGAAGCTATAATTGGAAGATAAGGTACGACTGTGAAACAAATGATAGAGCCAACATGAGGAATAAGAAAACGTTAAGTTGCGCTTCCAAATACTTTGGGATAATTACTAAGTTATACTGCACCAATACTAGTCACCCTAAAAGTTGATCCCGCCTACTGAACATAACAGATATGATAATGGTAGTTTCGTGTACTCCTAGCTGGAGTCATAGGTGCCGCCTGCCCCTATCTCCACTATTTGTACCCACTACCCCCATGCGATCAGCTCCCTAACTCGTAGATACCCGTGCTGGTCCCACAGTGGGATGTATCACTCCCCAAAGTGGCAACTCGATACAACTTAAGGATGCATGGCTTATACCTACACGATGCAACAACGTCTTACCTACCAGCTCGGACCCACGCACGCACGTGACCCCATTGGACTTGCGTTGCCACCGGTAACCCACTTTGACCTCTTACAATCAAATCCAGTGAGCGTGTCCCATCCTCGACTTAGATCGAGCTCACTTAGATACTAAATGAGTTACTAGTTTGAAAAGGGTCCCCATGCTTGACACAATCCTTCCACCTATGCTTAGTTCCCACTATAATTATTCCACTTAACCCCACCTTGTTCATGTCTTCTTACATGTTTATCTTGGTTAAGTGGTTCTACTCGTATTTCCTATGTCACCCATGTCACCCACTAAACCCCATGTCCCACTACATGTTAATCTTGGTTAAGTGTTGCTTAATTCATTAAGACCGTAACCTTTTAAGACCTCTCACATTAGACTGGCGTTTGTGGTTGCTGGATTTGTCGGGCGGGTCCGGGCAGTCTTATACCACAAACGAGTCTAACCTCGTGTCTTTGCAATAATTACGCATTTAATTCATGCCTTTGACCTCTCACATTAGACTGTTGTTTGTGGTTGCTGGATTTGTCGGGAGGGTCCGGGCAGTCTTATACCACAAACAAGTCTAACCTCATGTCTCAGGCGTTAATTATTACACACAATTAATTCACCCCAAATATGGATTAATATCCCTATTCAAATTTGTCATTAATATCTAATTTAATTAATGTCCGTAATTGCCACTTAAATTATGTCCATAATTTCAATGCACATTAATTATGCCGATTAATGTCTCAATTTAATTATATTCCTTTAAGGCAATTTATACCAATTTCAATATGTAAATATTTAATATTTACCCAATCCCCACGTTGTTCGTACGTGTAATTTATGGAATATATTAGGCTCGTCAAATAGCCTAATTTATAAAAACATCACAATTTGCACAATACATAAATATAGATCTAACTTGCAAATAAAGATAGGCTAATATACATAAACTTGCATGATTAGAATAAATTTGCATAGCCAATAACTGGCATAGAAATGAATATATAAAACAACAGACTGGCATGTATTAAATTATGCACAAGATGTGATTTGCATAGATCTATACACAAAAAGCTGAACTTGCATAGGCAATAGGCACATAAACTATAAACTAGCATAAACTATGTATTGCCACGGACCTAAATACAGATCTAAACATGTAGGTGTGAACTTGTATGTATGGATTGGGTTTTCACCTAAACTTGCATATGAATCTCATACAAACTTACATACGAAAGTACTAACGTTACATAACTTGCATATATGTATACTTGATTCACATATAAACTAACATATGATTCACATATATGATTCACATACCAATTTACATATGATTCACAAATGAACTTGCATATGACTAACATTCCACTTGCATATAATTCTAATATCATAACATAAATCAAGTTAAACATATGCGATTTGGCATAAGGAATAGGTCTACTAGCATAAATTAACAAAATTGTTATATGTTCGTAACACAAACAATAACAAATTAGCTATGTCACATGAATCAACATACTTGTCCTCACAATTCAAATTATAACTTATCATAATTAATTTAAGAATTAATTTGCTAGAGAAATTGAACTCACAATGAACGGATTAGAGAAGAGAATGATTTGTTCGTCATGTATTTGAATCTTGATTTGCAATTCCTAAGCCTTAAAAAGATGGTGAGTTATTCCAACAGCATGGCGGCTAAGAGACTAATTTTAGTTTAGGTTTTAGAATGGAGTTTGTGTGTTTATATAGAAGTGTAGATTAATTAAAGCCATCAGATCATCATAGGATCCATCAAGGCCTTTGGATCTAAGAAAATATGTCACCAGACCAACCGGAAATCGCCACATAAGCCCTAAACCACAAAATTTCATCACAGACCATTCAAGGCCGACGAAACCAATTCCAAACCTCCTGAGTCGACGTTGGGGTTGACCTAGCGGATCTCGGGTCGACCCATAAAATAGGTCGGTTTGGCGTTTTGCCTTCCCGCTTCTGTTTTTTTGAATTTTTTTCCTTAAATTTTAGGTTGAATTTTATTTTATTAATCCATATACATATACATATATTTCCCTTATATGTATACAAATTTCCAAGGTCCATAACTTTCTCATACATTATCTGTTTAACGCAAACTTTAGGTCCATCTTGATCAGAATTTTGAGACGAATGCAACGGTATAGTCTGTTTTACTTAATTCTTCTTCTAAAAATTAAGTGTTCTTAAATTTGTTAATTTTAATATTCTAAAATTATGGGGTGTTACAAAGTTTATCTCCACCGTGTAAAAGTCAATTTTGTTTAAGTGATTCATGGAGCTTAAACAGAATGGTCGCCCAATTCTTGACTATATTTCTGACTTCGAGGACTTGTCGAAGTATGCTCGTTCATATGTGGATACTCCTTATCAAAAGAATCAGAAGTTTGTCTTGGGTTGTATTAATATCTTGGGAATCAGCTTGTGGATCATCTCGTTGAGAGCTTTGAGAAGGTCGTCGAAAAGGATTTGAGGCATGAATGTCTGCTTCCTAAGAAGATGTCTGTTGTTGCAGCTAAGGAAGAACATAAGCCACAACAGGGTGGTAATAATAAGAAGAGGAAGTAGCAACAACAGAATGGAAAGGATATCCAGAAGAAGCAGAAAGGCGAGGTGGTTTGCTCTAACTAATGGCACAAGGGTCAATATTCCAAGGATTGTAAAAATCCCAAAGTCGAAAAGAGGTGCTTTAAGTGTGGAAAGCCTGGGCATGAGAAGAAGGATTGTCCAGAATCATATTAAGGGAAACAAGTGGTTAAGGCTTATGCTTTGGGGGTAGTGTCCTCATCTTCAAAAGCTCCTACTGTTGAGGAGAAGGGAAAGGGTGTCATGATGCAAGGTACTCTTTCTATTCAAGGTGTTTCTATTGGAGTTTTGTTTGATACTGGGGCATCACATTCATTCATTTGCAATGAGCTTATTTGTCGCTTGGATTTGGAACCTGAGATTTGTGGTAGGCCTTTCATAGTGACTAATCCAATTGGGTGTTCATCAAATCTTTGCATGATTTGCCATAGTCTAGTGTTGTCGAGTCATAGTTGCTCTGTTGTCTGTAATTGCTTTGTTCTTAACTTCGCTGGGTTTGGGATCATCTTGGACATGGATTGGCTCAAGAGGTATGCAGCAAGAGTGAATTGCGAGAAGCTAGAGGTGAGAGTCGGGGATGTGGAAGAAGAAAGGTTTTGATAAAGTGTAATCGTGAAGAGGGTGTCTTCGTTAGCTATCTATATTCGCTTGTGATTCCATAAGAAGACTTGTCATCTGTGCTAATTGCTAATGAGTATGAGGATGTCTTTGACGAGGTCAAAGGGTTGCCACCACATCATGGGATCGAGTTTAGGATCGATTTGGTTGAGGGTCATAGACCAATCGTTATGCCTCTTAGGAGGATGGTGCCTCAGGAACAACGAGAGTTGGAGGTGCAAGTTCGAGACCTTCTAAGGAAGGGATACATTCGGAGAATGTGTTTCTGAATGGGGTGCACCAGTCGTGTTTGCAACCAAGGAAGATGGCTCGTTAAGATTTTGTGTGGACTACCGTGAGCTGAACAAGGTAACAAAGAAAAACAAGTATCCGTAGCCAAGGATTGATGACTTGTTGGACACGAAGCCAAAGTGTATTCTCAGATGGATTTGGCAACGGGATTTCATTAGTTGAGTGGGGAAAAGGATAGTGTGCCAAAGACTGCTTTTAGGACGCCAACCGGTTTTTTCGAATGGTTAATGGTGCCATTTTGGTTGACTAATGTGCCAGCGTACTTTGTGGATCATATGAATAGAGTGTTCAGAGATCAGTTGAACAAGTTCGTGCTTGTGTTCGTGGATGATATTCTGGTTTATTCTCGAAACAAGGAAGAACACAAAATGCACTTGAGGGTTGTGTTAGAGGTTTTGGGAAAGCATAAGCTGAGAGCTAATCTTTCGAAGTGTCACTTCTGGAAGAGTGAAGTGAGGTTCTCAGGTCATGTTTTTTCTGGAAATGGGATAGCGGTTGACCTCGCTAAAGTGGCAGCAATCCAAGACTGGTATAAACCTAAGAATATAATGGATGTTCAGGGTTTCCTTGGGTTGGCTGGTTATTACTGATAGTTTATCAAGGATTTCTCCAAGATAGCTGCACCATTGACAGGATTGACGTAGAAGAACCAAGTGTTCACATGGGATGCAAAGTGTGAACAAGCATTCAGAATCCTGAAGGAGAGATTGATGAGTGCACTATATTGACCATTCCAAGTGGGAATGAAGAGAGGGTGTTGTACACCGATGCATGTGGTACTTGACTTGGAGCTGTGCTAATGCAAAAGGGTTAAGGTTGTGGCTTACGCGAGTCGACAGCTAAAGCCGCTTGAGAAAAATTATCCAACTCATGATTTTGAATTAGCGGCAATTTTGTTTACTTTGAAGATGTGGAGACATTACCTGTTGGGAGTTCGGTTTGAGTTGTTTATGGACTACAAGGCATTGAAGTATCTTTTCTCCCAAAAAGATTTGAATCTTCACTAGCAACGATGGTTGGAGTTTCTGGCGTGTTATGACTTTGGTATAGCCTATACTCCTGGCAAAAGAAACGCAGTTGCAGATGCATTGAGTAAAAGACACATGAGTTTGGTAGCAATGTTTTTAGAATGGGAGATCCTCGAGTATTTGGCAAGGTTCGATTTCAGACCAAGGGGCGAGTTGGAACCTGAAATGTTGGCAAGCTTATCGATAAGACCTACACTTATCGAAAGAATTGGCAAAAGCCAAATACGAGATACTATGCTTGTCAAGTTTATCCAGGGATTGGAACTAGAGAATAAAGAGTTCGAAGTCGATCGAGAAGGTTGGCTTCGAAAGCAAGGGCGATTAGTTGTTCCTGATATCGACGGATTAAGAGATGAGGTTCTAAGAGAATGTCATCACTCAAAGTTGACAATTCATCCTGGTGGTAATAAGATGTATCAGCACATGAAGCGAATCTACTACTAGGAGGGGATGAAGCAAGATATTGGAAAGTTCATTTCCAAGTGTATGAACTATCAGTTGGTAAAAGATGAACAGAAGAAGCCGAGTGGTTTGCTTCAGCTATTGTAAGTTCCTGCATGGAAGTGGGAGCAAGTATCGACGGATTTTATTGATGGACTACCTAGAACCAGGGCAGAAAATGATGGGATTTGGTTCTTTGTGGATTGCTTGGCCAAAAGTGCACGATTCATTCTTGTCAAGTCGACTAGGACGACATCGAAATTGGATGAACTTTATGCGAAATGGATAGTTCGATTCCATGGTGTCCCAAAGTGTGTAGTGAGTGTTAACCGGTCTTTTGGTCCGGTTCCCAAAAGTACATAGGACATGCTCAGCTCAGCTCATTGCAGGGAGGCAAGGTCAGGAAGACAGTCAGGAGTAAAGGAAATAGGCTAGAGAAGGACCTCACCACCTGGAGGCTAAGTTTACCGAACCTCGAACTACCCCAGTATGCGCGCCCAAGGCAATCACACCCCCCGCGGTGGTCATCGCACCCCTCAGGGCGCGAGTTTCGTACCCCTCAGGGCGCGAATCTCGCACCCCTAGAGGGCGCGAAATTCGCGCCCAGCAGGGTGTGAATTTCGCGCCCCTCAGGGGTGCGAAAGAGGGGTGTGAAATTCGCACCCTGCATGGGGCGCGAAGTTCGCGCTCAGCTGGGTGCAAAATTCGCACCCAGCACCCCGCAAGGGTGCAAAATTCATGCCTGGGGTGCGAATTTCGCACCCCTGAAGGCCAAAAACTCGCACCCCCCAGGGGGTGCGAATTTCGCACCCTCGAGGTGCAAAATTCGACCCCCAGGGGGCGAGGTGTGAATTTCTGGGATGCATGCCCAGGGGGCGCGAATTTCTGGGTGTGGGGGACCATTTCTACCTACTCCCACCTAGTCCTACCTACTCCTACCTACTCTCACCTACTGCTTGCCCTATAAATACCCCATAGCCTCACACTTCTAAGTGGTTGGATTTTGAGACCTTGAGAGCTCCATTAATGGCATCTGCTTTTTGAAGAAGAAGAAGGGCAACTTTGTCTTTTTTCTTCATTTTCCAATATATGTCAATTATGACATCATTCACGATAATGATGACATCATCTAGCCTGCAAGCCAATGTAATGAGATGTCATGTTAAAGTCTCACACTTGTAACTTCTAGTGACAAACAAAATTCCAATAAAGCTTCAAAGTGGCCGTAGGCCTAATCCGCGGCCGAACCACTATAATTTTCCCGTGTTCTCTACTTTTTCATGCTCTTGTCTATGTGACCTAATTAACCATTCCAAGTAATTGGAATCTTTTGTGTTTACGACATTTTTTGACGTCAACATTTGGTGCTTTCGCTGAGAACTAGAACTCGAGATTTGCGTCTTTCTTCCACATTATCATCGCGACTTCGACAAGCTTGAGGTTCCTCGCTCGACCTGCTGTCGGGTACTCTTACGATGGTAAAGAAGTTAAAGAATGCATTAGTCGGCTCCTCAGCCACAGCCGAGGCCGGTACATCTCAACAACCTCAACCGGCGGACATCCCGGCCACTAATGAAGTCATCCTTCCTGTTGTGGACCCCGAAGTGCACATTACGCAAGCTCAATTTCTCGCGCTTAGCCAAAGATATGAGAACACCGCGGTCGAGCTCAACCAAGCCTTGAGGAATAACATCGACCTTATGCGGCAACTTCAAGAAAGTCAACGTGTCGTCACTCGACTTCAACTAACTCGGAACACCGCTCGACCCCGACCAACCATATCGGAAACTTTCTCTTCGGAATCAAGGGGCCCGCATCAAAGGAGGAGGTTTAGCCTCATCAACAACGTCGCCACTCGCCCCCACGCCCCCAACAACGGCAACGGGCATGCCAACGGAAATGGAAATGGCAACGGCGACCGAACTACAGTCACATATAGCAAGGGGGCATAGTACCGAGACCACTCTAGCTTGGTTATCAATGACGGACCAGATCCTATAAACCAACCTCTTCCTCGACACCACCCGGTAATCGCTAATCAGGGTGATGGGCCCGCTACCCCAACGGCCCGCGCTCCTCTGGTATAGGATCTGCATCACCCCGCTCCATTTCACCATCCATACCAAGACCCAATCATAGATGTCGAGGACATGGAGGAAGACGATCCGAACATCCATCATAGAAGACGTCCTCACAACAGGACTCCGGAACCTCGTCAAAACCCATGGGTCCCGATGGCGGACCCCCATCCGACCTTCCTTCCCGCCATGGTCCGAAGAATCATGAGGGAACTACGAGGGAATGTGCACGATTCATGGGAAGCGCACATTAGGCGTAACCCCTTCACAAGAAGGGTAAACGAAGCTGAATGGCCACGACGCTTCATCATGCCACAAATGCCGCTCTACGTTGGCACCACCAACCCTTGTGTATTCCTCAATCGATATAAATGGCAAATTGACTCTAGTCGGGGCAACGATCCAGTCAAATGCAAGTGTTTCCCATTCTTCTTATCAGGAACCCTCTGTTTTGGTTCTCTCGTCTCCCACTGGATTCCATCGACAACTTCAGCCAGCTAGCAACACAGCTGGTCAAGCAATTCAGGATGCACATACCGACTCCGAAGAACGCCCTCACCCTCTCCGATCTATACTAAGAGCCTGCTGAGTCGCTTAAAAGCTACCTATCTAGGTTCAATATACCCCTTGCCGAGGTCGACGATCCAGACCCTCACACCGTTCTCTTCCAGTTAGCCAAGGGTGTTCTTCCTACTTCCGAGTTCGGGGAATGGATCGATCGAAAACAACCAAAGAGCCTTGACGCTTTTTATGAAAAGGCGGATCAGTACTTATGCCTAGAAGAGGCAAGACATAATCGACTCTCTGCCGCCAGTCGGACTAACAGCACCCAAGCAGACGCCACGAATAACAACCTCAGAAGGAAGCAAGCAGGAGAGCCCTTCGATCAGAACAAGGGGGCAGGTCTCAACAGGCAGAGGCCAAACAATGGTAGACAAGGCGGTCGAAACAACAACCAGACCCCGATCGAGCCGAGAAAGCCTGGCCCTTAACAAGCCTTTGAGACATACACCCCGCTAAACGAGGATATAGAAACGATCTACTTGGAGACATGCAATACCCTGCCATACAAGAAGACGCGCACTAGGGAATCTACCGACCTTGAGAAAAATTCTGGGAAGTACTGCCGGTACCATGACGTATACGGACACAATACCAATGAATGTCGCCAGCTTAGAGATGCAATTGAGAAGCTTATCCGCGAGAAGCGACTTGAGCAGTACGTCCAGGAGCCTTTCCTTCCCAAGTCAAACTCGAATCCTCAAGCGCCAGCGCATCAAGCCCCATCAAGGAAGCTCCAGGTCCTTCTAACACAAGGCGTGGGGTCATAATCAACACTATATGTGGCGGCCCTTATCCCACACATGACAGCTTCCAGAAAATGGAAGAGTATGTAAGCTCCATAAAACATGCTACTTTCGAAGCCTGCTCGCCCCCAACGAATCCATCCAAGCCAAGCTTCAAAAGACCATGCGAGATGACATCGTCTTCCACGAAAGAGACTCCACCGGGGTGGACATCCCGACCACCGATCCATTGGTCATTACCGCTTAGATCGGCGCCGCTTCTGTTCGTAAGGTACTAATCGACTCGGGGAGCTCGGTCAACATCATTTTCAAAGCTACTTACGACCAGATGAGATTGGAAACAAAGGACTTGAAGCCATGTCATGCTTCCATCCATGGTTTCAATGGGGCCTCTAGTTCCCCAGTAGGGATGATCGACTTACCCGTGCAGCTAGGCGAGGGGGGTCGGAGCCAGACCTGAATCCTCGCTTTCGTGGTTATAGACATCAATTCCTCCTACAATGCTTTCCTTGGACGCCCTTTCTTAACAGAATTCCGGGTCTGCATGTCACCATGGTCCCTCTTGATGAAATTTTCTACGGGAAACGCGATCGAGATGGTCAGAGGCGATCAAGTAAGCGCTAGAGAATGTTACGCTAAAGAGTGGAAGAATGCGTGCAATAAGGACAAGGGTAAACAGTGCCCGCGCCTTCTTGCGCCAAGACCGTTTTTGCATAGCAATCAACAGCGTCTGGGCCCTGGCTCAGGCACCACTACCGTCTTTCCGATGACCTCGACCCATGAAAGGACAAAGAACCCGAGTATGAGAGGGCTACACCAGTTGAACCTACAACGGATGTCCCAATCAGCCCCGATGAACCTTCAAGGCTGCTAAAGGTAGGATCGCACCTTCATCCTGCAATCAAAGAGGATCTCGTAGATTTCTTAAAGGCGAATCTAGACGTATTTGCATGGACTCATTCAGACATGAAAGGCATCGACCCTGCAATCGCGTGCCATTGTCTAAGTATAGATTCTAGAGCAGCTCCCGTCAAACAAAAAAGCCGTTTCTTGGGACCTAAGAGGTCCAAGGCACTCGAGGAGGAAGTAGACCGCCTACTCAACAACCATTTCATCCGCGAGGCCGATTACCCAGGTGGGTCTCCAACCCGGTTCTGGTCAAGAAGGCCAATGGTAAATGGCGAACATGTGTCGACTTCTCCGACTTAAACAAGGCATATCCCAAAGACAGCTTCCCTCTTCCGAAGATCGACCGACTTGTTGATTCAACCGCCGGATACCAAATATTATCCTTTATGGACACCTATTCAGGCTACAATCAAATTCCAATGAGCCTCCGCGACCAAGATCACACCTCCTTTATAACGGACCTTGGGCTCTACTGCTGCCGAGTCATGCCATTTGGCCTCAAGAACGCCGACGCTACTTATCAACGGATGGTTAACCGACTCTTCAAAAGCCAAATTGGAAAGTCCATGGAGGTGTACGTGGACGACATGTTAGTAAAATCTAAAGTATTAAGCGGCCATGTCCACGACCTCTCCGAAATGTTTGATATCCTCCGTCGGTACGACATGAAACTCAATCCCTTGAAATGCTCCTTCGGAGTCGCTTCAGGGAAATTCTTGGGTTTCATCGTCAACTCCTGGGGAATCGAAGTTAACCCAAAAAAGATCCAAGCCATTCGGGACATCCGAGTCGCCAAGAACATCAAGGATGTATAAAGTTTAAACGGAAAGGTCGCCGCTTTAAGTCGGTTCATATCGAAGGCCACCGACAAGTGCATCCCTTTCTTCGATTCACTTCGGAGAGGGAAACGTAATTTCGAGTGGACCCCGGAATGCATTTCTACATTCAAACAACTCCTGAACCACTTAGAGCGACCACCTATCCTATCTAAGCCTATTGACCACGAGGACTTATACATGTATTTGGCTATTTCTACGCAGGAAATCAGCTCGGCATTAATACGCCTTGAAGACTGCATTCAACGGCCTGTCTACTACATAAGGAAGCGACTGATAGGGGAAGAGAAGAACTACCCGAAATTGGAAAAGATGGCATTCTGCTTGCTCATTTCCTCCCGAAAACTCCGATCATATTTTCAGTCACATCCTATAAAGGTTTTCACCAATCAGCCCCTACGACCGGGCCTTCAACGAGCCGAAGCGTCTGGACGACTATTGAAATGGAGTATGGAACTAAGTCTGTTCGAAATAACATTCGTTCCTCATCGAGCCATCCTCGGCCAAGCTCTTGCTGACTTCGTATCATAATTCACTGCCCTCGATGAAACTCCTGCATAAAACACGGAATCCCTCAGCGCCTCGTGGAAACTATTCGTGGATGGATCCTCCAACAGCAAATGCTCCGGGGCCATAGTCATGTTAATCACCCCCGAGGAGCGCCCAATCTGCTACGCGCTAAAACTGAATTTCCCCACTACCAATAACGACGCGGAGTACGAGGCCTTGATCGGCGGACTTAGAATTGCAATCGAGCTTAAGCTCAAAACAATCCAAATCTTTTCCCATTCACAGCTCATCGTGTGACAAGTAAAAGGGGAATATCAAGCTAAGGGGGAACGACTCGCCTTATACTTAACTAAGGTTCAGGAACTACTCACGTACCTCGACCACTTCATCATCACTCACATCCCCCGAGAGCAGAATGAAAGGGCAGATTCATTGGCCAAGCTAGCAAGCTCCGAGGATCCGCAACTTTTGGGGTTCACCCCCGTCGAAGTCCTCAATTCCCCTAGCATCAAACCAATTCAAGCTAATGCGATCATAAACACAGGACCCGAGCCAGGGTCTTGGATGACACCCATCAAGGATTACCTACAACAGGGAGCCCTTACGGGGAGGTACAAGGAAAGACGAGCGCTTATCCGCCAGTCATCCCGCTATCTTCTTACGGATGGAGTGCTCTATCGCAGGGGTTTCTCCATTCCATTGCTTGGATGCATAGCCCATCATGACACCCTCAAAGTCTTAACGGATGTGCATGAAGGAGAGTGCGGCGACCACAACGGAGGGCAAACCCTGGCCAGAAAAATACTTAGACATGGTTATTACTGGCCCACACTCGATCAAGATGCCGCAGACTATGCTCGCATGGTCGACAAGTGCCAGTGCTTCTCAAGGATCCCGAGAGCCCCGCCTGCGGAACTCATGCAAATGGTTAGCCCATGGCCCTTCTCCATGTGGGGGATCGATATCATCAGAACTCTTCCAATGGCCAGAGGCGGGACGCGATACGCCGTCGTTGCGGTTGATTATTTTACCAAATGGGCGGAGGCCGAAGCCCTCGCCACAATTACCACAAAGAAGATGATCAAATTTGTCATACGCAACATCATTACTCGATATGGGGTCCCTTAAGCCATCATCTCCGATAACGGCACTCATTTCGAGAGCAACGAGTTCAAAGCCTTCTGCCAGTGGTATAACATCGAAAAAAGATTCTCAACAGTGGCTCATCCTCAGGCCAACGGTCAGGTCGAAGCGGTCAATAAAATCCTCAAGTCCGTCATCTAGAAGCGCATGGAAAAGGCTGGGGGCATGTGGGCAGACGAACTACCTCTCGCCCTATGGACATATCGAACGACCCACAAGACTGCAACCGGACACACTCCCTTTGCCTTGGCCTACGGATCAGAAGTTGTCATTCCTATTGAGCTCGAGCTTCCATCCCATTGAGTCACTTATTTCGATCCAAGGACCAACCAAGATCTACTTTTGGGATCGCTTGACTTGCTGGAAGGGAAAAGGAACGAAGTTGATCTCCGAGCTGCTGCCCAACGTCAACGAGTCGCCCGATACTTCAACTCAAGGGTCCGTCACAGGGACCTCAACATCGGCGACCTATTCTTGAAACGGGTCTTCCCTCCACCAACGGGCCTCTCCGCTCGCTGGGACGGTCCATACTCTATACAGCGAAAGCTCAGCAATGGATCCTTCAAACTCGCAACCGTGGACGGAGAGGAACTCCTAAGGGAGTGGAACAGTGAACATCTTCGCCGCTACTTTACATAACTTAATGCGCATTGTATACGCTTTCTAACAATGTTTTGTTTTCTGGCAATTCAATGCATTGTGACAGCTATTACTGCCCAAGTTATTAGTGGAAATGATGTTCAACTCCCCATCTCTTTCTGACTATGTTTACTCCGTGCATGAAGCATTTGATTAATCTTGACAGCTATCTTGCGTTCAAACAACCGGTTGTCGTGTCGGCCTCCGAGCGTGGAGTCGGTACCACCATCCAAGTCTTGAGCCAGCCTCGAGACCCATGACATAGTGGCTACACCCGGCACCCCGAGCACGGGAGCCGGCAACATCACTCGAGTTGCCGGCCTGTGGCGCGACCGAGTATAAACAACCACAAACTCGAATCCCGGCCCCATGCCGAGACCGAGGATAAATCGTTCCGTGCCCAAATCCCACGTGACTTGGGGCCACCCACCAGCCGGACGGGAGTGATGTACATCCCTCCCCCAGCTACGGGTACCGGTGGAATCTTGGCGCATCACCAAGACCAACCCTTAAACCGTTTCTTCCCCGAAGCTCTCAAGGCCGAGGGGTAGCCCATGGCCATGATCGGATCCTACGAGCTGATGATTCGGGCTTCAACTCTCTGGCGAATAAATGGCGCCTGCGGCTCGCCTCCACTCGATGAATGACGGGAGAGCCACCCCCGACGGACCACATAACGCGACGTCAGACGGACTGCATAACGTTATGTCAAACGCCTCCGCTACACTTGGAGTTAACCCCGGGCAACCCAAGTACAGCAGGTGCTCAGCCTGGCTTCACAAACTACGGGTTTCCTGAGCTGAGGGAAACTTACTAGAAGCCTGCGCTTTTTCACGCCCCTCTGGAATAATGACCTAGAGCGTGGCACCCAAACACACCCCTCTGGAATAATGACCCAGAGTGCAGTACACAATCGCTTTTTTGTTAGGTGCAACGATAAGTACGCTTATGCAAGTATGGGATGCCCGAAAACATAAGAAGAACATCCGAACACTCAACAAAAACTGTGATCTTTACTAATTCATGTTTCAGTTACCACACATACACTAGAGCATACTACGTGTCTAAATAACTTCCTTTCTGATGACAGGGTGTACATGAGAACCACACCGTGTCTTGAAAAACCAAAAGCGGGGGCCGAACCCGTGTAAACTATCGACCTACACTACCAAAATGAAACGGTAATTCCTACTAAGCTTGGTAACACTAATTGTGTTTATTCCTCTTGTGATTGTGCTTGCTCTTCTTTGTAGATTCAGCGCTAGATGGTTCATCCTTCCCACCGGGTCTTTTCTTTCCTGACCCGCTCCTGCTGCCTCGGCCCTTGGAGGAAGTGGTCGATTCCTGAGAAACCGGGAGGCGTCTCTCGCCTACACCTTCACCACTAGAAACTTCATTGCTGTCAATGACGGGGCATGTGGTGTAGGCTTGGGGGCATCCCCGGCAGCAAGGCCGACCACAACATCGCCTTTCTTCGGGATTACCTTGCCCTCCCGTTCAGCTTTCTCCTTGGCCTCTTTAGCGGCCCACCGTGCCGCGAAATTCTGGGACTTGTGTGGGGTAACGACATCGGCCTTGGTCGTCTCAAGGGACTCGGTGGTCCTCCGCTGGGCTTCCTCTTTCTCTCCCTTCTTCAAGGCCTCTTCGTCAGCCCTCTTCTTCTCGGCCTCCTCATCAGCCTTCCTCTTGGTGACTGTGTCGGCAGCCCGCACTTCACTATCCTACCGAGTCTTCATTAGGACCTCCTTACGAGAAGCCTCGTCATTCTCTCGCTGCCTCTCCACTTCTTCACTCTTAACCAACATCTTGGATTCCTGAACCTTCACCAATGCAGCCATCGAAGCCACATCGGCCTCCACCGGATTTATGGCTTGAAAGCTCTGTCCATCAACCGTCTCACCCTCATCCATCAGACCCTCATAAAGGATGGCGGTTATCTGTATGTATGAAAATGTGTCAAGCAGATCCCCTCCACCTCCAGGCTGTACTTCCATAGGCTCTAGCCTGGTTTCGGTCACCTGCGGGACCACGAGGGCAGGGCCTGATGTCATGGTCGGTTCCGGAAGGGCTGCATAGTAAAAATACAACCGTTTAGTCCACGAATTCGGTAATCACATCATCCTCGGGGATGCATTGTAAAGCTAATTTACCTCCGGTGAGGGGTGGCATGGGAAGAGTAGAGGGGGCACTTGATGCCATAGGCAGTATAAATCCAGTCTCTCCTAGCCCAGGGTTATCAGGGTCATACTCAGTTGAGATCTGAGTCAAGGCGGCAGGGTCACTCGCTACAACTGGTTCGAGGGCTATGGATCTATAGGTGCTCGCCTAGACAAACGCCTCCGTAACCCTAACGCTCTCAGCCATTGTTGCTTTCCCCTTCTCAGCGGTGGGCCTATTCAGCCTCTCTTGCTCGGCATCCTCAAGCAACAATCTCTCGCTCTCCTCCAGCCTCTCATGCTCCTCAACGGTTAAGAGGTTGATCTTAAGCTGTTACTCGTCCAGTGATCCGACACCCACTTGGCGTAGGTAGGCTTCATACGGGACTAGCCTCTTCCAAGTTTGAGCTAGTTCACGGGGGTAATCCTCAACCCACGAGAGTCCATGGATCCTCAGAACTTTAAAAAACATGTTTCGGATGTCCTCCTCCACGGCCGATTGCACTCGGGCCTCGGTATCCGCAAGCTTCTCATTCAGTTGCTCCATCTCTCTCAGATTAGCCGCTCTCTGCCCTTTCGTCGTGCCCAGCAAATCCCGGTTACTGGCTTTCACGGCCTCCTTGGCCTTCTTCATTTCCCCATGCTGCCTCTTCAGGCTATCATTCTCGGCCTTCAAAGCATTATTGTCACTTTGGAGCTAGACGAGCCTCATGTTCTCCTTTTCCCGTTCAAGGTAAACCTTATCCGTCTCGGCCTCGTCCTTCTTGAGGGCCATGATCTCAGTGGTCAGGTCAGCTACTGTATCTTTGAAGCATGCAAAGGCATGCTCCGACTCCCTATTCAGTGCAGTGTGCGTCTGCTTCATTTCCGCAGCAACAAAGCAATGACAAATTAGGATCGGGAAACATGAAGGACAAAGGCTAGTCAACCGTTACACAACAGATGGACTTACCTGTCTCTTTTTCTAAGTTACCGACGATGGTCTTCTCACAATCAATGATCGACTTTCGATTCATCAACTCCAGGTTCTTCCCCCTGATCAGCTCCGAAAGATAAAATGAGTACCTGGTGAGTTCGTTGGCCTGATGATACGCAGCCTTCACATGCTTCCGCACTTCTCCGGATTCCCTAGACGGGGCGGGGCAAAAATTGGGTAGAAATGTCAACTCGTCGAAGTAATGACGAGGGAAGTGGTGCTTCAAGAATGCTTTCTATTCCTCCATCAGAAGTGCCAAAACTTGAGCCTCTTTCAAGTCTCCTATCTCTATCACAGCAGCCTCGATCGACCTTAGCCGAGTAAGCGATGGCCCCTTAACCGGAGGAACATGAGCTTCAGGAATTGTACGCGAGGGGGTTGTTAAGGGCACATGCTTCGATCCCCCTAATTCCAGATTGGAATCACCCATAGATACTCGGATTAGAGGAGGGGAGGAGGAGACGAAGGCAATTGGGGTCTATCATGCCGACGGCTTCCGCCGTCACGGCCCTAGGAAGGTGGGACCTCACCATACAAATTAGCCCCCCTCCTGAAGGAACTAAGAAAAGCACTCTGGGTTCGTCGCCGATCCCCGGATCCGTGGCTCAATCCTCCTTATCCTCTAGCCATGTCACCTGGCAAGAAAAAGAGATAAAAACAGTCAAATCGCACACTCACAAGAGTCACTAGATCATGCGGTGATTATGAGTGTATGCCTTAAGTGTTCTCTCAACAAACCAGATTGTGCTCCACTCGAAGGAGCTAACTACCTCGTGGCAAGAGCTAGGTCATCCATGCCGGCTGGAATTGGCCACAAGGATACATCCAGGTCAAGTTTATTCAGGCCATCAAACTGGAGCTTGTCTTCAAGTGGGGCCGCGGCTTCGGGAGTGACCACTAGGGACAATGGCCTGGTCGATACCTCTTTCCCCCTGCCGGGGGCGGGACGGGGACATTCACCAAGCCCCGGTCCCCGGGTGCAGCCTCCGGAACACGAGCCCCATCAACAACGACATCTCCCTGGAACTTCACAACTTTCTTCGGCTTGGACCCCACAGCAGTCATCTTCCTTTTCTAACCAGAAATCACAGGGTTTTCCGCTACAATCATCTTTGGCACACCACTGGCCACTGCCGGCCTAATTATAGCCGATCATCCGCGAGCAACCCGGCGTTGCGGAGACGCTCTTGACTTGTTACGGTATCCACATTGCGAAACTCTTCCGAAATCGCTCACAAAGCATTGAGACGTTGCTGGAACTCTTCACCAGTAGGTGCCTCCGGGCTCCCTTCCATGATCAGAAGTGATAAGACATGGGCTCCAAAGACTTTATAACAGGTAACGGAGTTCAAAAAGCACTTACTCCCTTCAATCCACCTCCTTGCAAATTCAGGAGGGCAACGCCCAAAGAACCAGTCTTGCTTGAACACCGATGGCCGGGGTCATGACCCAACAAGGAATTTATTGGTGGCCGATGCTTCCAAAGACCATTGGGAAGGCATTCTGTTGGACGTTCTCCTCAGACTAAAGAAGTACCGAATGTCCTCCCCGGTAGGCTCTATGTGCAGATATTCGTGATATAATACGTAAGTGCCTAAGAGCATAGAGTAAGCATTTGAATGTAGCTGCGAAGGCGCAAGACGGAAGTAGAAAAGCATGTCCCTAATAAACCCGTTGGCTGGGGGCACACAGCCCGCGAAGCACGCCTGTCTGTTCCAGGCGGTCAAGCATTCTGGCGATGTGTGAGCCCTTCCACCTTCTCCCGGTGCATGAGCATCAACTACTGGGATATTAAACCGTTGTGCCATCTTTCTAACCACCGTAGCATCCAGGCGCGATGGTACTGAGTCAATCGGGTTTTCCAATACAACTGCGTCAGGCAGCATGTCAGGTGCCACCGGAGCCACCAGCTCCGCTTGCGCCGCTAGAGCACCCTCGCTCATGATATTCACATTCTCTATCTCTTCGCGTTTGACCGGAGAGTATAGCCTCTTAGTCTGTTCCTCTTGGTCAGATACTTCGTGTCAACTGGCCGATTGAGAGGGAGTGGATCCTCCAGTGGTCTCAAGCTCACTACCACTCGAGTTACCGTTGTCGGTAGAATCTTATGTGTGTGGTGACGGGGGAGAAGCCTCGACCTCCAAGGTCTTCCCAGTCCTTGATCTTATTTGCATCGCTGGCTATACTTTAATACACTAATATTAGACATCGCAAGAGAATAACCTGTACCCCTCGTGTTGGTGCAAAACTGGCCAGTGCGTACGGTGTCATGCAAAATCAAGATATGCAGAGAAAATATGGACAAGACAATAGTTCGATCACAGTTCAAGTATATGCGCTATCCTATATGCAATATCCAACTCCCTGTCCGCATAGTTAACTGCATGTGCGCTAAACATAATCGTACGAGTACATAAACTACATGAAAACTAAGGGCGGGGAGTCAGGAGACCGAAACTCGATGAAGAGAAAGAAACGCCCCACCAGGGGGAAACGTAGGGCAGACACGCCCAAAAAGACCAAATCGCCACAGAGTCCATGAACTCGACCTTCCATCGGGATTTGTTAAGCTCGAACCCATCAAGGGTTCGAAAGATCAAACCCCATCAGAATTCGAAAATTCGAACCCCATCAGGGTTCGAAAATTCGAACCCCACAAGGGTTCGAAAATTCGAAGCCCCCTAGGTTCGAAATTTCAAACCTTTAGGGGTTCGAAAATTCGAACCTGGTGTTCGGATATCAAACTCCAGGGTCCAGATGTTCGAGCCCTCCGGGGTACAAAGTTTCGAAACCCTTCGGGTTCGAGAACTCGCGCCTGTGGTCCGGTTGGCCCCTCGACCCTTCAAACTCCCTTCTTTCTCGCACCTCGACTCCACGCCTTACCTAAGTTCAAAAAATTAATAGGCCTCGGAGCTCGTAGTTAATGGTGGTCGAAGTTGAGAAAATTCTGGAAGTGAGAAAATGAAGGGAGGGGGGCTATTTATAAGCAAAGAGGAAAGTCACTTCGCTTCCTCGAAATTTCGAGTCCCGGGCTTCGAAATTTCGAATGTATGGGTCATGAAGATTTAAAACCGCCGCGGCTTCGAAATTTCGAGGCTCCAGGCTTGAAATTTCGAGCCCTGGGTAAAAAAAAATCCCCTCACTCAAAGCGTCGCCCTACGCGCTCACGTAGACGTATTCCGTGCACCCGCCGACCATCGCAAACGCGCGTAGGCACAGCATCGCGAGTAATCAACGACGTAAGCACGTTGTCGCATCAACACCGGCTTGCACGCAAGTCGGTAATGAGCGAACCTTTCAACTAACGTCTTTTATTCTTTAGCAGGATAAGTCGACAAGCCAACTACTATCTCGACCAATGCAAAGCACATCATGTCAACGCAAGACGTACTTTGGGGGGCAAATGTTAATCGGTCTTTTGGTCTGGTTCCCAAAATTACATAGGACATGCTCAGCTCAGCTCATCGCAGAGAGGCAAGGTTAGAAAGACAGCCAGGAGTAAAGGAAACAGGCTGGAGAAGGACCTCACCACCTGGAGGCCAGGTACCCCGAACCTCGAACTACCCCAGTACGCGCGCCCAAGGCATTCACACCCCCGCAGTGGTCATCGCACCCCTCAGGGCGCGAATCCCGCACCCCTAGTGGGCGCGAAATTCGCGCCCAGCAGGGTGTGAATTTCGCACCCCTCAGGGGTGCGAAATTCGCACCCTGCATGGGGCACGAAGTTCGCGCCCCGTTGGGTGCGAAATTCGCACCCAGCTGGGTGCGAAACCCAGCATCCCGTAGGGTGCGAAATTCGTGCCTGGGTTGCAAATTTCGCACCCCTGAAGGCCAAAAACTCGCACCCCACCAAAGGGCGCGAATTTCGCACCCGCGAGGTGCAAAATTCGACCCCCAGGGGGCGGGGGGCGAATTTTTGGGATGCATGCCTAGGGGTTGCGAATTTTTGGGTGTGGGAAACCATTTCTACCTAATCCCACCTACTCCTACCTACTCCTACCTTCTCCCGCCTACTCCTTGCCATATAAATACCCCATGGCCTCACACTTCTAAGGGGTTGGATTTTAGGACCTTGAGAGCTCCATTAATGGCATCTTCTTTTTGAAGAAGAAGAAGTGCAACTTTGTCTTTTTCCTATATTTTCCAATATATGTTAATTATGACATCATACATGATAATGATGACATCATCTAGCCTACAAGCCAATATAATGAGATGTCATGTAAAGGTCTCACACTTGTAACTTCGGGTGATAAATAAAATTCCAACAAAGCTTCAAAGTGGACGTAGGCCTAATCCGCGGCTGAACCACTATAATTTTCCCGTGTTCTCCACTTTTTCATGCTCTTGTCTATGCAACCTAATTAACCATTCCAAGTAATTAGAATCTTTGGTGTTTACGACATTTTTTGCAGTCAATAGTGAGTGCCCGAGATCCATTATTTGCAAGTGGATTTTGGAAAAGTCTACAGGAAGCTTTAGGAATGGAGTAGTGTTTAAGTACGGCTTATCATCCCCAAATAGATGGTCGAACCGAGAGGGTTAACCGAGTTTTGGAAGATCTCCTGAGAGCTTGTGTGTTGGTTTTTGGGGGATCATGGGAAGACCATCTACATCTAGTTGAGTTTGCATGTAATAATTGCTATCAGTCTAGCATTGGGATGGCACCATATGTGGCGTTGTATGGAAGGCCATGCATTTTTCCAGCTTGTTGGTTAGAAACTAGAGATAAGTTGGTACTTGGGCCTGAAATGATTAGAGAAACCTCGGATTGTATCGAGATCATTCGGCAACGATAAAGGCAGCTCAAGATTGTCAGAAGAGTTTTGCCGATAAGCGTCGAAAGATTTGAAATCCGACGTAGGCGATACGGTTTTCATGAAGATTTTTCCATTGAAGCATGTGGTTTGATTTGTAAATAAAGAAAGTTAGCCCTAAGGTTCGTTGGGCCATTTCCGAAAGTCGAGCGAATTGGAAAGCTCGCATACAGATTGGAGTTACACGAGAAGATGTCGAGTGTGCATAATGTGTTCCATGTGTCATTTCTACGGAAGCTTGTGCATAATTCGAATGTGGTGATATCTTCAGAGCAGTATAAAGACCTAGAAGTAGAAACAGCAGTTGCGAAACCTCGTAAGTCGCTTCGTGTTGTGGGAAATGACACGAAATAGCTTAATAGCAAAGCTGTTCAGATGGTCAAGGTACAGCGGTGTGAAGATGGTGACGATTTTACGTGGGAGAAGGAAGAGAGCATGAAGGCGACTCATGCAGAACTCTTCGTCAACAGGACCCTTTAATATCGTATTATCGTTATATCATTTTATCTTGTTGTTGGTTGGTAGGATTCCACGTGCTAGGATAAGGTTATGGATGCATGGCTTGATAGTTGCTAGTTTGGATGATAGAATTGGCTTCTCATAGATGATAGGCATGCAGAAT
Source organism: Allium sativum (assembly GCA_030737875.1). Classification (NCBI taxonomy): domain Eukaryota; kingdom Viridiplantae; phylum Streptophyta; class Magnoliopsida; order Asparagales; family Amaryllidaceae; genus Allium; species Allium sativum. The sequence goes on along the minus strand of CM060924.1, from coordinate 255,589,777 downwards.
TGTTGTGATTGCTTGGAATTTTGAGGGAGAAATTCTTGAAGGGGAGAACGTAGCCGCCCGCATTTTACTTATCGAAAGATCGTAAAATATATTTTTTATTCCTTGAGGGATGGATCATTCTCAACTTTGACTATGTGGGTTATGGGGATGGGAGACATGTCTATAATTTTTACCGATTTTGTTTGTGGCCATTTTTCCCCTATCAGTCTTGTACAAGGTATAACTTTTGATTTAGGTAGAATTAGAGGGTGAGACTTGTGCCATTGGAAAGGAATTGATGTTTTCCTTTCCGTAGAGTGGTTACATTAAAGATTTGGTTGAGCGGTTTGGGAGAAATCGTTGATTTAAGGTTTTTCAGTTGACTGTCTAGGTTTGGTAAGCCAAAATGGGTTAAATTGGGATGGCCCATTAGTGGGCTGGTGGAAACTACAAATAGGGGATGAGAGGTATGGGAATTATTTACATTCTCATTCTCCCATTTGGTGGCCTTGTACTCCTCCTTCCTATAAAACCTTTCCACAATTAAAAATCAAAATCCAAAGAGGGAAACCATAGATATACACCATAAGAGGCTACGTCAATTGAAGTGGGGATTCATTGGATCAAAAGTTCGGGTTCAATTGTTTGCCATCCGAAATCTTATTGCATTGATTTTAGCTTGTTTTGGAGCATCAGTGAGTGATTTATATATATCACATGGATTCAATGAAGTGTATGAGTGGTCGATTATGTTTTTCATCAAATCCAAGTCATTTTCTTTAGATCTACACCTTGATAAGCCCATTTTCATATGAATCACCCTATGATCTATTTTAGTAAGTCTAAATCGGTAATTTCTATGCTATTTCATAGGATTATGCAAGTTAGATCTATAATTTTGTTCATACGTTCATTTATCACGATTTTGGAGTCTTTTGCATAATTTTGGTGAAAATTGTCATATTCATGTCATTAGTGATTCTATGGAATTCTTATGATGGTATTGGAAGAATTAGATAAGTAATTTCATCGATTGTGTCGATTGGAGGAGTTTTGGTCGAAATTGGAGTTACATTGGTGAAGTGCAGTTTTCTGGTCGTTCATAGGGGGTCGGTCGCGCAAATATGACCGGGTCGATCTCACCATGGTGTATGTCTTGGGAAACAAGATAGGGCTGGGGTCGGTCGTACGTGAAGAGACCAAGGTCGGTCGAGCGAGTCAAGGGATGTGAGGGTCGGCAGAGAAAGCCTGGGGATGATTTAATGATTGGGTCGGTCGAACCTAATCTGGTCTATCGCGCTCTACCGGGTCGGTCGCTCTTTAACTGTTCGGCCATGTGTTGCAGAATAGTTGGATTTGGAGTGGGCCTTCAAGCCAATGGGGGAGTGTCGGTCTTGCTCTACATAATATCAGGGTTGGACGCGAGTTGTAAGGCTTTTCAGTCCACATGGAGGAGGGAGTAGTTCTGTCGGGTACCCAGGATTGGGTCAGGTCGGTCACTGGTCACTAGTCGGTCGGTTACTGACTCAATAGGGTGGGTCGGTCAGTCTGTATGAAGTGGAGGGTTTTAACAGCGCTTTCAAACGTTGCGTTGAATGGCCCATATGTTGTGGTTTGTTTTCTCTCGCAAATTGATGTGATGCTATGGATTGTTTCGGACATTATGATTGATGTCTTCTTTGGTTTGAGAGTGGTGATAACTTCGAGGTGAATTCAATGGGTAATATCAAAGAGAGGTGATGTGTACATTGCCAGTTATTGCGCAACGGGTGAAACTAACTCAAAGGTGATCTGGGTTAGATGATAATAGTGTGATAGTCTCTGTTGATGATGACTAGAGATACTGGAGGCCAAGATATTATCGTTGTCGTAGGTTCTAGCGGGCTCAAAGCAGGGGTTACATGATTTCGTTGTATGGTCGAGTACCCTAGGTTTTGTCATATGGACTAGACACATTTCGTTGTATGGTGTGTGGGGTTTTATCTAGAACCGGGGTTTATTATTGACCCTTGACAGATGGTAAATTGTTTGGCCGGCATACGATTAACGATGGTTTCAAAGCAAGGTTGGCGGTGGTAGCCAGAGTCAGTTATGGACGTTTGGATGCTTGGTTACCTTGGTAGTATGGGTTGCTTTTGCCCTATATGAATGGATGCTCTAATTACCATGGCTGAATTGTGGTTCCTTTGTATTTATGGATTGTAAAGACTATCACTGTCAAGTGTAGGGAAGGCAGGTGTAAGTTCTTCTCTGGAGCTGGGTAAACTTGTTCGTTTATTTTCCCATTCTCATATACGTTGTTGATGAAGTTTGTTAGTTTTTTTATTGCTCATTAAGACTGATGTCTGACTTAAGGTTTTATGTTTCCCTCTTATTACCTTGGGTTGTTCATCCGATTGTTGGATAGGCAGACTAGGTGGCAGGTGACAGGTGATAGCTTAGTGAGGATGTTGTTGCTGATCAGAGGCGGGCAGGATGGTGACATACTACCTTTACTACTATCTAGTATTTATTTCCGTTGTTTGTTATTTCTCTGAGTGCTATAGTGGGGCAAAATTGTACAAACACTATTTTTGTTATCTATGTGTATGGGAATTACTTTCTAGTTGTGGTGAAAGTTTAGTGTTTCTCTACTTCACTATTGCTTCTTATTGTATATGTTCTATTATATTTTATCTTTGCGCTGTGAGTTTACAATAGGTTCCACTAATGTATCATACCTTGATGATCGTCCAAAGCTGCTTGGCATGTCTTCCAGCGCATTATTTCTTTTGTTTAGTGCAAGGGTTATGGGTGGTCGTCACATTACAACTTGAAGTCGATCAGCTTGAAGAAAAGATAAATGAAGCAGAACTCAGGGTTGCTGCATATCAATGAAGGGTGGCCAGACATTTTAATTCAAAAGTCAGATATAGGACTTTCGAGATCGGAGACCTTGTGCTGAAGAAAGTAATGACTAGAGCTAGGTCTTCGGGCCAAATTGGGAAGGACCTTATGTTATAAGCTAGAAACTTCGAAATGGCACCTTTAATTTATCCACCATAGATGGAATCCAGATTCCTAGGGCTTGGAATAGTGAGCATCTTCGCCGCTACTTTCTATAAAACATTGTTCAAATCTATTGTAAAAAGTCGTAAACATTTGCAAGCAATACATTTGAGCTATGTATATATGAAAAGTCATGAATAAGAAAGTCTATTTGCTGGCACGAAAGATACATTTGCAAACTCTTACTAAAATTGATTTTTTTTTTTTAATGCAGGCAATATAAGAGCAACAACTTGTTCACAAAACAACCAGACCAGGAAGCTTCCTAAGCATATCCCATTGGGGATAGCTCAAGTGTTGAGTGCCAAAAGCATCATACAAAACAAACACGATGATGTAATGCACCACCTTGCAAATCCAAAAGGAACAAGCTATCCAGTGTCAAATGGTGAAAAAAACGTAGCAAATGGGCACTAAGTCGAAAAGCTGCACCTTTCATGAAGGAAAACACTTCTTAAAGAAGGAAGTTTAAAAACGCCAAATCCCTAGCTATGGTCGCCTATCAATGTAAGCATCCAACAGAAGGATTGGCATCAAACTCGAAAAACGATGCAAATGTGGAAGCAGCCCAACCGGGGCCACAAACAAGAGATTTCAATTTCCACCATAGAGGCACCTTCTTAAATGCAAGGTTCATGACCTCAGTTTTATAAATCGTGATAATTATCGATAAAAGAACTGGCATCTGCCTCATGGGGCAACGCAATAGCTAGCTGGAAAGCCAAACATCATGTCTGAAGGACCGACAAACCTAGGCTGGAAGTACAATCTTAGGCCGGAAGGATCGACAACCCAAGATGAAAGGACCAGCACCATGTCGGAAGGACCGACAAACCTAGGCTGGAAGTACCAGTCCTAGGCCGGAAGGATCGAAAACCCAAGCTGGAAGGACTAGCACCATGTTGGAAGGACCGACAAACCTAGGTTGGAAGTACCAGTCCTAGGCCGAAAGGACTGGCAACACAAGCTGGAAGGACCAGCATTAATAGAAATACCAGCTGAAAGGGGGTATCCAATATAATCTTTCCGAATCTGAGTCAATCAGAACGGACAAGATAGAAATTGGATTGAACTCAAACCCAAGGCCTCTCCGGGGGCATCTAGTTGATCGTCAATGTCAGTAATACCTGATCCAATTGCGACAAACACCGGGCTTCAAAGACCCCTTCAGGGGCACTAAAACCAAGACCTCCCCCGGGACATGTATTCAAATATGATCTCCGAAGGGCCTGGAATGCCAGGTTAGCGAGAAACCTGATTGAATACATTAAAAATGTAAGACCTCTCAAGCAGGGGCACAGAAGTGAAAATTCCCATTCATTAAAAGGTATGAACCTGAGCGACTAAACCAGAAATCCCTAAATTATGAGAAAACCAAGAAATCCCAGATGTGATGGCAAAAGTAATATACTTAGTCATTACAACAGGAAATTTTGATGTCTTAGCCATAACCAGGAGATTCTAAGAAAAGTCAATCACGCCAATTTATAAAGTCTACGGCGAACCTTGGTATGGGGGCATTACCACCGCATAAAGATAAATCAATAATCCTCACTTAAGCATACCATAAGCTCGTCACAACTTTACATCAAACAAAAGGCTTAGCACTTACAAGGTCAGCTTCAATCAAAAAAGTTGAATTCTTTGAAATGTCTAAGGCAACCTTGAGTACTTCAACATTGTTGTAAACACAAAAAATGGTTATTCACGGAAAAGAAGTCTTGAGTTCCATTCCAGTCAAATTCAAAAGAAGAATTCAATAAAGTTAATCAAGTAGACCGAGCCAGTAATGATCTGTGGATACAATTGAAAAAATCGTTATTTACAAAATATACCACAAGGTCATTATAACACCAGGAATTTGCAGAAACAAGTGACTTATGAAATAGAAAGCTAAAGAAAACAGGTGTGGAAGGTAAAAAGCTTAAGTACAACTAGCAGAACATAGAACATTGTTTCGTCACATTAATAAATGACACTAGTTAGACATAAAATAAAAGTACAAAAGTTTCAGACACAAGTGTATGTAAAGTAATAAGAGAGGATAGGCACTCGCATATACAACTGGTCTGAATACAGAGAATAAAAGGAAATAGAAGAAACTAAAAAGTCAGCTGCAATCGGTACTTCTTATCCTTCCTACCCTTGGAGCCACTTGAACTTAATGATAGTCCTGTTGAGTAAAGGGGAGGAGTAAGGACCAGAAGGCTTGCATCCTTGGTTATGGGCCCATTTGGACTTTCCTAAGAGGATAAAGTAATAAATCCTTTTTTCTCAGTAGGGCACTTTCCTTTTCTACGCTTCGAGGACGAGGCAGGTTTTTTTTTTTTTTTTGCTCCGTTGGGTCTTCAGCATCCTTCCCGAGGGTTTCAACCGTGTAGTCGGAATCATCGTCACTCGGAATATATTCGGCATCATCATCCAACTCGGCAATTGGACCAATCTTAGTATCCTATGACCCTGGAGTCTTAGCATCCAGAAGAGACGTATCACCCCGAGGGGGAGTAGTGACTGGGGTGAGAGGAATTGACTCCAAGGTGAACGTATCCTCAGTCATCATAACTGTAAAACAGCCAGAAGGAGGATTCAGTGAGATTAAATCTAAGGAAAATGAACAATTAGTATCAAATGCAGTCGTTCCAGGTGAAGGGCACAGGCATTTTAAGTATAGCATAGTTTGAACAATTTCAAATTTACCTATATCTATATGGCTTGCTTGAATATCCTTGTTCTCATCGACTTCAAATCTATCTGCATCATTGTCATCGTCGTCCTCATCGTCCTCGCCATGCTCCGCGGTAATACTTTCATCGGCATTATGCTCCTCGACAACCGTGTCTTTTCCTTTGAGAGCAGAGGGAGGGTTAATTGGAGTTTGTGAGCCAGAGGCTTCAGCATTGGTAGAAAGAGTAAGGGCATCGACATTTGTTGCATCCCGGGCTTGTTCCTCTAAAGATCCGGCCCTGCCACTTAGAATGTTTTGTGCCTTCACTAATCGAACTTTCCCCACAGCTAAAGCCGCGCGAGACTCCTTATCTAAGAGATCTTCAATAGGATCGTCTTCACTGCCCTCGCCCTCGTTAATCTCGAGTATTCGCTCCCAAGCCATAGCCAGAGTGAGTTCAAACTTATCTTCCAGATAGTGCAGACTTCCTCGACTCATGACACTATAGACGTAGAAATTGAACAAGGAAGTGTCTGCATCCAATTTGACTTTTCAAGATCAACTGCAGCCTTAAGTCATTCTTCTTTGAGAGTTTCTGTGTTGTGGAAAGAGTTTTACTTTGAGAACAAATCTTTTCCTGAAGAATAGTGTGCTCCTGCTGATGGGCAGCAGAAGCGTTCCTTTCAATAATCAGCAGAGATTCGGTAGATTCTCGGGCAGTCTGAGCCGCTTGTGCTTCCACTTTTGTAGCAACAAGTTCATCTTTAAGTTTCTTATTCTCACTCTCTAAGCTCAATAGTTCTGCATCCCTTTGAGTGTAAGATGCAAAAGTCTTCTCCTGAGAGGTAAGGACTTTAATCAGCTCGGCCTTATCATTCTCAAGTGTAGTAATGCGATCAAGGGTAATTCCGTTAACTCTTTGGAGTACATGCGCAAAAGCATACCATTTTCCCAGTTGCTTCTCAGCTTGACCCCTAATCTTATCTACCCTAACTTCGAGCTGACTCTTGGCCGTGTCAAATTGTGTAAGCATACAACCGTTCATGGTATCGAAATCCTCAAGAAGATCCCGCTTATCAGAAGGATATATGTCTAAATTAAGTGACGTCCCTCTTAAATTCCAGCCCGAGAAAAGGTCAGCAAGGCCAAAATTGGTTGGTACTAGAATAAAGCAAGGTCTGTTAATAATCATCTGGAGGTCAGCGGAAGTTGGGGTGACAGATGGAGAAGCCAAGGACACTTGTTCGTGAGTAATTTGAATATCGGCCACTAGAAGTTTGTCTAACCTAGAATGTTTATGAGAGTCATCTCTGCCTTGGTGATCTTTGTGTTTCTTCCACTTTCGACTTTCTTCTGCCTTCTTCTCCTTCATTGCCAACATTTCAAAATGTACATTCCTTCACCGTCTCTAATCATCGGTCTCAGGAAGTTCTAGAGTTGGCTGGGATTGGTGGGTGGGTTGTGGATGTTGTGGACGATCGGATCGCTGGGAATATCACTACACCGAAATAGCGAATTTGGCATACCAGGATGCGGAGATTTGATAAGGCTTAAAGCTGTATCAGATTTAATACAGCTCAAAACCGTATTGAATTTCATTTGTTACACCTTAATCAATCCGCACCTCACCCAATCCTTCAAATCTAACTGTAGATAGCTAAGCCTTTGGTTTAGTTAATTTGGTACATGTTTCAGCCGTATCAAACCTACGTCTTATTTTTGTTCCCACCTCCCCCCTGTTTTTTCATTTCTCACCAAAATTGGTTTCACTTTTTATCTTCAATGTTTTCTTCGTAGCTCCAAATCGCGTCTTCGTTGTTGCTGAAATTTGACTCTTAATTAGTATGCGCTCAATTAGCGGCTGCGATTGGTAGAGGCTCGAAATCAAGACTTCGTAAGTACTCTAAATTCTTTTATTAAAACAATTTGGATTATTTGATTTTTATATTGATTCATTACTTTGTCGTCACCGTTGATGTTGACTGTAAGCATATTTAACATGAAGGTGTCTTAGTTGTAAGATTCCTTATAGTTTCTGTTAACTAATTTCGATTTGTTACTTTGTTATGATCACTAATCTAGCAGGATTTTCTGATGTTACAACCCCTTGAAATGCAATTGTTTGTTGATAATAATGATTTTATTATTATCAACCATATTTGTTACTATATCTGGTTGATTTAACTATGCTTATGTATAAGCTGAATCTCAAAATTCTACCTTCTGTTTCATGTTAGTTATTGCAGCTGTATACAGCTGGAACAATTTTTCATTTCATCGTTTTTAATCTGTTGCTTGTAACATATATTTATGATCGAACTATTATTTAGTTAGAAAAAAACATGGTTGTAGAGGTGTTTAACTTGATGCACAACATAATCCAGTTAATATCTTTAAAGTACTAAAATATATGACTTGTTGGGCGGACAACTTTTTGGTATTTGTTGCTATCGATCTGCTCAGATATCAGAATGTAATTTAATTTAGGTTATAACATATGGTACGACTTAACTAGCAAGTCCACACTACACTTTACAAGTAGTAAGAGACTTCTGGCATGAAGAATTCCAATTGGAAAGCAATGAAAGTAACAACATTTGTTGCCTATGAAATTTCCCTACATTTTCCAGAGGATTTGAACGTAGGAGTTGGTCTTTTGGCAATTTGACAACCGAATTTATTTGTCGTTTTATGGACTAGCATCAACAACTCCATTGAAAACCGACGTTAGGATTCATCCATAGATTTTAGTTGATAAATCAAATATCTGATGGTCTAAATCATTTAGTTTTTTAGCACATTTTCCATATACTTAAATGCATGGATTGATCTAAACCTCAAAAATTTTCACATTGAAGCACAAAATCAATGGGAAGACCCTTGCTTTGGTTTTCAACTAAAGCCTATTTTATCTATGCTAAAGATTCATCGTAAATGTGAAGACAATTCAATGAACAATTCTCATCCTTATTAGCTTTTAAATTGCAAAGCGCACAGTTTGTGCATGTATACATGTTGGATATCCTTTATAAAAAGGTGCATATGTATAAGTACAGAAAAAGAAAATTCAAATTATAGTAGATTTTCAAAACCAATCTCATTAGCAATGAATAAAATCTGTTATTTTTTATCTGTACAATATCCGAGGGACCGCGCTGTTTATCTGCATAATACTTTTCAAGTTAAATGCAGGATCCTAGTATTAGGTTCTATATTATTTTTTATTTTATGTTTATGGGGTGTAAAGGTAGTATTGAGAAGGCATTGAGAAGGTAATGGAAGTGTCTTAGAAGAGCTGATGTATTCATTTTTTTTTTCTCTTTTCATCTTAATGATTTGCAGTGGTCATTCTAATGTATTTGTGAATCCATTTAACCATATGATATATCTAATCTCATAGAAGGATTTATATATTGACATTTTGGCGAAGATGAATCACATATAATTGGAAATACAATACCATCATAATGTTACATTTGCAACTTTCAACTGACATTGGTTTCTCTTCATTTTGCCTAATGGTCACTGGAAGTATCATGATTTTGAGTAACCGTGTTAATTTAGTAAGGTTTATACAAGGGAACCCCCGTTAGCATGACATTGCATTTGTTATCAGATATCCTTGTGATATACTTTTCATTCTTCCCAACTTAATGTTTTGTTTTATGGTATTTTCCATTGTATTCGAGAACTTGTTCAACTGTAAATTATGCGTTTAACAAAATATATTTTCCATCCTTCACATGCTTATATCTTGCAGGAGCATCAGTTCGACAAAGATGGTAGTTGAAAACCCATGTCAGTGTTGATCATGAACTTGCGGCAATAATGAATAAGGATATAAGAGGAGTAGAAAGATAATATGCACATGAATTTATCCTTACTCTTGCTGCATGTAACACTGTCATCCCAATAAACAGTAACAGTCAGAAGAAATAGAAATGATTGACTATCAAGGTGAAACTCCAGATGAGCAAGCTTTGGTGACAGCTGCATCAGCATGGATATACTCCAATGGAGCGCACATCTAGTCACATTGTTATTAATTCAACGGAGAAAGGCTTAGGTAGGTCTTAGCTTCATATTCATCAGTTTTTGCATGGTTATGAGTACAAGCCTATTGAATCCATCTAAACAGTCATTTCCTCTCACCTGGCCCTAAATACCATATGGTACTATCCAAAATGGTAGGAGTTACTGATAAAGGAATAAAATGCACAATATCTTATCACATTATTGGCTGCCACATGAATTTCGTCACATTGATTTACAGTGAAAGCTTTTGTTAAATGTTGACTAAACAACTATCCCCTCTATTTCAACATCAGTATACTGTATTAATTGATTAATTAGCTCTCAGATCACTGTTATATAATTTCATTTTGTATATCCAATTTTAGAACGCTAACTTTATAGGAAATGCGTTTCCCAATTCTATTTTTATCAAGGCTCCATTCATCCTAAAGGCTTTGTTGTTTTAATTTCGGAGGATAATTATGAACAAGAAATTATAATTAAACATTTGATTTCTTTCCTTTTTTTCCATGGCTCAAGTTCATGATATGTAGTGATCGTTTCTTTCATTGCTATGTCTGTTTTTTTTTTTCTTTCTTATTTCCATTCTCTTAGTTGGATTTACATTAGGCTGCTTCACTTTCAAACAAGGTTAGATGTGCTTGCTCTCCATGAGTTTGATAGTGCACATAAAAGAATGTTAGCAGTGGTCAGATTCCCAAATATGTGATCAGACTTTATAGAGGAAGTGGATAGGACTAGACTACTTTAATTTGGTACACGATGTTGATCGGAGAGTTGATCCACTTCTGAATATTGTCAAAGTAAGTTGATCAATGCATCACATATATAAAATTTTGGTTGTGCATCCCGTAAAATTTTCAGCTGAATTAGCTTAATTTGCTATATTTTTATATTTTATTAGTGTATATTCTCACCTGACTAGCCTCGAAATATCAAGCTTGATTTTTCAAATCTATTTAGAAAGTTAATATGCATATAGTAGTATAGTACCTTGATCTTGATCAGTCCATCTGCTTGGAATTCCTAATCAAGAATGTAGTCATGGTTTCCTACTGAAGCAACCATTCTGGCCACCAACGTTACCTTTGGTATGGAGTCACGAATCTTGGCATGAAAAAATTTGACAACATAAAAGAAAATAAATAAATAAGTGGATTAACTCAATAGATTTATTATTATACAAAATATGATACCAGCATATGAATATGGAATGTTTACAACTCCAAGACTATAATAATTTATCTCCTCTGTTCTAGATTTAACTCAATAATGTGTAGTATACTTATATCATTCTGTCAAGGCTTAATGCACTCTAGATTTAACTGTTGATGAAAATTTGATATCAAATATCTAAATCATTATCTATGAGATGTATTTACATTTGATATTCCAAAAAATTATAATATCGGTCTCTCTGCATTAGTGCCATGATAATAGGATAAAATATTATGAGTATTTTTTGTCCTGTTTAATGGTACTGTATCGGTAATCGGTATCATCATTTTCTGAAACCGGAGTAGCTGTGTGCTTGTTCGTAATTTTAATGATCTAATTTACATCTAAATCTACTAAGGCAGTTACGCCTTCAACAGGATGCATGTAAAAATTTGGTGATTTCTGCAACACGAAGCGTTGGACCTTCACTAGCCTGCATGTGTCATTGTGTTTACTTTTAATATTTGCTTATATGGTTGTCCCGTAATATGAACAAGAATTTTTTGTTTTTGTTTTTGTTTTGCCTAATTAGTGTAGTTTTTAACCAAAGGATTAAGATAATTTGACTATTACTAACATTATGCATAAACCCCCTATTCTGTACCAATAACACATATTCATTATTGCTCGCTGTAGTATGAAAAGAATTATACCACACTAGTACAGATCAACGAATGAAAGATAATTATACCAGTGAATTGTTAAAAAGAAAATCGATTTGGTTATAGAGAATCATTTGCACTTGTTTATATCGGTCATGTTTTATTCTCAATAGCCCATCATGCTTCATCACCAGCTCCAGTTCAATCAGGAGGTGGATCTCTCCTTGAAGGAACTGGTTCCACCATCGCTCAAGGTATTTAATATCATTTAAGAATTCTTTGGTTTTTCCCTAGTTCAATTTCATTATGCTTTGCTTTCTAGCTTCTCTGGTTTTTGTATGATTACATTAAGTTTCGGTTTACTTTCAAGTGCGAAATTCTCACACAAATGGTATCTGTATGTTAATATTTATTTATATATTATATATTATATTTCAGTAAAATTATACTATTCTATCAAAATAATTATATTTTGGTGTCATTTCTATTGCAGAATCATGTGTCCTTGATGTGAATTCACTTGGTTAGTTGGATTTAAATGGTCCAAGCAATTCTTATCTCTCAAATACCGGTATATCTTATGAATTTGAATGTTTCCTTTTTTTCTGAAATTAAATCATTACGTCAAACTATATGACTTTAGGTATTATTTTTGGGACCGGAGCGAATGTAGCTAACGTGAATTGGCATGATCAGCTATTTGAATGTTTCCTTTAATTAAAAAAGTAGGCATAAATAACATGTAAAAAAGCACTCAATGCCTGCATGCACTTGTTTCAGACGTTGCACTTGATGACTTGCAGTTACTTTCGTTCAGGCTATTTGAATGTTTCCTTTTACTTAGCATTTTAACTATCGCCGTGCATATATACATGGATTTGTATGTTTATGTTTAGTCCACATATGGTTGTATTGAGTAGCCATTTTTTCATTTTCTAGAACATGTACACATATATCATTTGTATGTTACTTCTATGATATGTATATACACATATATGTGTTCTTCTAATGTTACTACATGCACATGATATTCCAAGGACTTTTAATAAGCAAAACCTCGTTTATCGACAAAACTGTTTTCGGTCACATTATCGATTTTTTATTGAACTACTTATCTCTGTAAACAAAAACTCAACAAGATATTTTTTTCTCTTTAATTATTATTTATAAAGAGAATTACTCAAGGTTATAAAACCATTAAATCCAAGGTTTAAATATTTAAATAACCTCAATATTTAAATATTTGTTGCCCGAAGTTTCAGGTTGTTACATTCATTCCCCCTTGAAAGGAATTTCGTCCCCGAAATTCTATGCAATACTTAATCAAAAGAAAACCAAATATTCCATGAAAGAAACTCTATATATCCAGGAAATTTTCTTGCAATTATACTTTCAAGATAATTTCATAAATTGAAATCGTACCTGGATATTTTATGATTCGATCCTTTTAACATTCTGTCACTCCTGCAAGCTGTTACTGGATCAAGCACGCCGTAGCTTCTTTTTATGCTCAAATTCAGGATCATGTTCTTTCCAATCCACATCGATACTCGGTCTCCTCTTCTTGTGTAGTACCCATCGAAATGTACCAAAGATTCATCGTACTACGGCTCATCTGACTCATCATCATCAAGTAATGTTGTATTCTCCATATTGCGGTACCCATCGAAATGTACCAGATAGTAATATTTTCAAAATAGACATCTCAAATAATATCTTTATATTCATCAAAGTCAACTCATCAATTATGTTATACTCTCCTTATTGCAGTACCCATCAAAATGTACCCGAGAGTAATATTTTCAAAATAAACTGTATTCAATATTTTTAATTAAATGGAATCTTTTGTCAAATCTTGGATCATATTCGTTAAAGTGGATCCACGCCACCACCTCAATTTTGGCTATTCTATTACAACCGGCATCCCCTCACTGAGTAGGGATGTACTCTAATCGGCTCTATACCAACATAGAGTAATAGTTGCACTACCCAAGATCTATTGTCTTATGTCGGCATCCCCTCACTAAGTAGGCATGTACTCGGCTCTATACCAACATAGAGTAATAGTGCACTATCCAAGATCTATTGTCTTATACCGCAAATCGAAGTTATCCATCATTGATGAAATAATCAATAAAATCTTTCATAAGTTTAAACAAAGTATTCTCTCTAAACACTTTTATACTTTGTAATCATTACTCCCACATGGATACATATTTTCTTTTGGGAAATCCACACTCTCAACTTCGAAAATCATCTTAAATATAAACCCCCTTCTTCTTCTTCTTTTTTTTTTGTCAAACATATAGTTCAGTTTGTAAAAATGTTTTTGAGATAGTAAACTTTTAAAATTTTAAATGTGTATGGTGTGAGTACTCTAGCTTCCTAATAAGATATGTTAAATCCCATCAAGCAACCAAAAATTATCACCAAATTGCTGAAAGATCTTTTAGCAACTAAGCTAACATCATCAGGGCAAAAGAACTTTTAACATCTTATTACGTAAAAGAAATTATCACCTCGGTTTTGCATGAATGCATTCAATTTACTCCTCTTGGTCTACTTCAATTTTATTTGCCCAAGCTCATTTAATTGCTTCCTTGACAAGTTGCTATTCCACCTTCGGTTTAAGCCACTCTATTGCATCCAAGTCATGCTATTACATATCTCCCTTTATAAGCCGCTTCATTCCTTCACTACTTTATAATTAATCATATGCACTTACAAATTCGTTATACCTCTTTGTGTGGTGCTTGAAAATGAATAAACATATTATTAGTATAAACATTAAACAAAAGTTAAACACACAAAATAAATATTACTCATAACCTGGTCATAGGAATGGTGCCTTACCCTATCCAGTTATATTTATCAAATTAAGGTAACTTCATTTCAAAAAATTTAGGATAATTTTCTAATCTTATGTGAAATTTTATTTAGGCACCTAATCTAAGCTCTGATACCACTTGTAACGCCCCGGAATTTCCGACCAGTCAAAGTTGCCGAAAATCCCGTGTGTTCCAAAAACCAACAATGGCAGTTACTATTTTATTTGACAAATATACATCATCACTAAATGCTATGAATAAAATTTTAATAAATACCACTTATCTAATTAATCATTTGTGCTTAAATATGAATTAAACACAATTATCGTAAATCTACATTTGTGCAACTCTAATGAGATGGACATCGATATTCATTCCTGCACACTTGACAAACACGATAGAATGGCTTAAATAATAAACATGAAAAATGCACCTACATAAGAAGAAGTATCAAATAACAAAAAAAATTATTATTAAGGCAGCTGCATCACTACCCCTTGTGACTGCCTACGTACCTTTATCTAGTTTGGTAAGCAATTAGATACAGGATCAAGCCAACGTAGTTCTTCATTACACACAAAACATTTAAAATCATTATTTACTTTCAAAATACTCTTTATATCATGTAGATAATCTCAAAAGTAATCTTAAATTACTTTTCAAATAATTTCAAATTAAACTTTGAATTAACCGTTCCGTACGTCGGATCAGTTAGGGATATCCAGAGAGAGCAGGAAACTATATTTTCCAAACTCAAGCCTAGACACTATCCTCTCTGTCACCCTAGAACGTTCTAGTCTTTTATTTTGAAAAACATCTATATATCTCTTATAGAACTTCCTTTCTAAAGATAAACATCTTTTATTTTTAAATACTAATCATCTTCATTATGCACAAACTTCCTCATAAACAAATCTCAAACCACCTTGATATTTCTCAAATATATATTTGGAAAAATCTCCAAAGATTGTACTGAAATAGTTAAGTTCAACACCATTCATTATATCGTTAAAACAAAACCCAGTTTATACCTCGTTTAAAACACTAATCATGCCTCGTTTAATCACATACTATTCATGCCTCCATTGAACAGTATTCATACCTCGTTTCCCATTATTCATACCTCGTTGAAACACTAATCATATCTCGTTCAAACATTTTCCATACCTCCTTTAAACACTCTTCATACTTTGTTTACACTCGTTTACCATGATTTTATACTCAAAACATCTATAATAGCATTTTAGTCATGCTATGAAAAGTTCTACTCGTTTTAAAATACTTCACAGTCAATTCAGCAAAAGACAGCGCTTCTGAGAATGCTGTGACAAGTTCTGCGCGGTTCATAATGATTTTAGACTAAAACTGCTTACTATCGCGTTTCTGCGATGCTATGAAAAGTTCTGTGTAGCTTATTATGCCTCAAAGAAAAGATAGCATTTTAAAACGCTACAAAAAGCTCCGAAATTCGGTTTTTAAGCCTGTTTTTGGGAAAAATGTTTGATGTTGTTTCCCTATGATAAAAATAGATTTTGACTCCAAATTTTCTGCAGTAAGAAGCTCTCTTTGTCTACTTAATTATCATCAAAAGAAAACCTCAAAATCGTTTACCAATTTAATATATAAAATCGAACATCATTAGGCATTTTTAACATGTCTATTTCGGGCTGATTTTTACCTCATTTTGCATTTAGTTTTTGGGTATGTAAACAGTCGAATTAGAAGAAAAGTGCATAGATGAAAATTGTAACCCTTTGAATTAGCTTTCAAAATTGATGGAGAAGTCGTGATTCCATTAAAAATTACAAAAGTTATTCCCAAATATACCGAACGTCATTTTCAGGGTTTTAAATCCAATCATTCATTCATAAATTTCTCAACTTTTCTTCAAAATATGAAATGAATACATAAACTTAAATAATTTTTCTTGCCTTGTACTTGTTCCTCGATCTTGTATTTATCCTCTAGGCTTCTCTAAAACATCTCTTATTTTTCTTATCTTGGTTTATGTTTGTGAATCCATAAAAAAGAATGAACATTTCCACCCTTTATATAGTAGTTTTCAAGGCTAGTTTGGTAATTTAGTTTTGGACGCTTGTCCTTCATCATTCATGCAAACAATAAGATGAGGACTCATGCCTACTTGGGTGTCCTAAGATGTTTCTACACATAGACACCTAAGAGGGTTATGCGTCCTCATCTATTTTTTTTCTTATCTTTTTCTGTTAGCTTACATGATAAGCTTCTTATTCTAAATTTATTTTCCCTTACATGAATACATATATTCATGTTTAACAACCATGCTTTAGGATGTATACACATGTATACTTATGTGTCTTTAGATTTTTCTACACATGGATGCCTAATATGGTTATGTGTCATTACATTATTTACTTACAAGACATGTGTTCATTCTTTTGGTGACACGTGTCCCTATCATGTTAAGCCATTTTTTATTTTCTAGAACACATACACATATATCATTTGTATGTTACTTCTATGATACGTATACACACATATATGTGTTCTTCTAACGTTACTACATGCACATGATGTTCCAACAACTTTTAATAAGCAAAACCTCGTTTATCGATAAAACTGTTTTCGGTCACATTATCGATTTTTTTTTAACTACTTATCCCTGTAAACAAAAACTCAACAACATATTTTCTTCTCTTTAATTATTATTTATAAAGGGATTTAATCAAGGTTATAAAACCATTAAATCCAAGTTTTAAACATTTAAATAACCTCGATATTTAAATATTTATTGCCCGAAGTTTCAGGTTGTTACATAGGTCTATTGCGACGAACCCAGTTTGGACCAGTCATAGCCGACCCACTTTGGGTCAGCTGTGACCGACCCAAGTTTGAGTCAGTTGCGACATACCCAATTTGGGTCAGTCATGGCCGACCCAATTTGGGTCAGTTGTGACCGACCCAATTTGGGTCAGTCATGGCCGACCCTGTTTGGGTCACGTACAACTGGTTCTTTTGTACTTGATATTTTTGAATCATTTCTCCATATTATTCCCTTATCTTGTAATTTAGACACTTGCTTTAGGCCAAAGTACTCTATTATCGATAGCCCGTACTGATAATAAGTTAGATAATGGTTTAGAAAACTTGCATGCAACCTTTTACACTGAAATTGCATGTTTGTGCTGGAATGCCCTATCGATTATTTTTATTCAGTTATACCCGGGCATTTCAATATAAGCACATAGTAAGGGTTGGAACTGAGCAATCATTTGACGGTTATTTTCAAATCCCAATCACTACCTTTATTAGTTGCACACAATATTTTTTGCTTTTAGGAAACATGTACCTATAGTTCATTTTCCACTCATTTATTTGTGTAGAAATTGAAATTAGGTTGCAATCGCATCAACATCTTAAGGAAGCATCCGGATCTGCCCAAGCTATGACCTTTGCTAAAGTTATAAATGTGGCTGCAAGTAATGCTCCGGCACTAGATGTTAATCTAGAATTCCCCGTGCCTAGGCCTCTTTCTGTAGTACCTAGTGATAGAAAACCAACCAAACTAGGTGATCGTGCATACAAAGCTTATGCGCTCATTTTAGGATATTAGAAACTGATGCCAAACATCCAGAGAAGAATGAATTTGTGGACTCTTCGCCTCTTGGATATGTTGTTGTTAATCAATATATGTTGATGATCGGAGTCATCCCTCCATTCAATCCATTCGTAGAAATGATCTTGAAGCGTTTAACCATTGCCCCTATGCAATTACACCCTAATGGCTATTCCATTTTAACTGGCCTTTTCATACTTTACATGAGGACTAACCAACGCGCCCCTACCCGTCGAGAGATCTTCCCATCATACACTTTCAAAATGAGGCAAGATAAGCCATCGGTTATTTTCGTCGAATGGAAATATCCCAAGGTTATCACTGATCTGTTGGAAAGCGCCAAGGGATTTATAGATAGTTATTGCTTCATACGATGTCCCGAAAAGTTTTATGGAAGGTGGATGGAAGAAGGTGAGAATATACTATGTAATATTTCTTTTCCTGTTTAATTTCCAAGTGTTAAATATTTTTGTTTTTTTACAGAACTCCCCTCTTCTAATCCAGACGATACTGCTGGTCAAAAGTTGTTTGATTCTTTTCAAACTATCGATGAAGGAGAAAGGAGTAGGAGATTTTTGATCACATAACAGTTTCTCCATCAATATCAACTACTTGACCTTTCCCGTAATCCAAATTAGACCTGACCTCTAAGAATCTCTATATTTAAGTTACAAATAAATGTGAGTGCATAATAAATTTTTTATTATTATTATAGTTTGACTTGTTATACGGTTTTTGTTAATCTTAGTTAATTTTTCCTGAATGGTAAAATTGGTGTAAAAAAAGGAATTTTTTTATGGTCAAAAATTCATTCATCTAAGCTATTCGGCAAGAAAAAAAAACTGTGGATCTGTTGAATTACAAATATTTAGTTTCACTGATAAGATACAAAGACTTACTTTACATTTAAATTACATAAAAAAGATTTTTTATCACAAAGAGGACTACGAGAAATTTTAGGAAAACGTCAATGGCTGTTGGATAATTTTCAAAAAAAAATCGAGTATGTTATAAGAAATTGATTAACCAGTTGGGTGTTCGGGAGTCAATTAGTTATTAAATTTTGCATTTTGATCAACTTCATTTGGCTAAATTCATGAAATACTGAATAGAATTTAGGAAGAAAAGTTATGACTGTACCAGCTACAAGGAAGGATCTCATGATAGTGAATATGGGTCCTCACCACCCATCAATGCATGGTGTTCTTCGACTAATTGTTACTCTCGATGGTGAAGATGTTATTGATTGTGAACCTATATTGGGTTATTTAATTAGAGGGATGGAAAAAATAGCAGAAAATCGAACAATTATTCAATATTTTCCTTATATAATACGATGGGATTATTTAACCACTACGTTCACAGAAGCAATAACAGTAAATGCACCAAAACGATTAGAAAGCGCACAATTACCTAAAAGAGCCAGTTACATTAGAGTAATTATGCTAGAATTGAGTCGTATAGCTTCTCATTTATTATGGCTTGGACCTTTTATGGTAGATATCGGTGCACAGACTCCCTTTTTCTATATTTTCAGAGAAAGGGAATTGTTATATGATCTATTTGAAGTCGCTACAAGTATGCGAATGATGCATAATTATTACCGTGTTGGGGGAGTTGCTACCGATTTACCTTATGGTTGGATAGACAAATGTTTGGATTTTTGCGATTATTCTTTAACATGAATTGTTGAATATCAAAAACTTATTACGCGTAATCCTATTTTTTTGGAAAGCGTTGAAAGAATGGATATTATTGGTAGAGAAAAGGCAATAAATTGGGGTTTATCAGGACCAATGTTACGGGCTTCTGGAATCCAATGGGATCTTCGTAAAGTTGATAGTTATGAGTGTTACAATAAATTTGATTTGGTAGTCCAATGGAAAAAAGAAGGAGATTAACTAGCTCGTTATTTAGTACGAACCAGTGAAATGGAGGAATCTATAAAAAAATTCAACAGGCTCTAGAAACAATTCCTGTAAGACCTTATGAAAATTTAGAAGTTCGATGTTTTGATAGTTCCGGGTTCGAGTCCCAGGCAACCCTTACAGAAAATTTAAAAAGAAAGCTTTCTTTTAAAATTTTCATCCATTTCATTTTAAAGTTTTAGGCTGCATTCTAATTTAGTCAAACAAATATATATCAGTTGAGATTGGTCAGTTGGGATTGGTTGACATTGGCATATGTTATGTTATACTGTTAAATAACAAGCCTTCTATTATCTATTTTAGTTAAGGAAGCAGCCATTACTATATGTGATAATAGCCTAGATTAAATAACAAGAAAAACTGATGCTAAATGAAATGTTCAACATTTTTCATTTTTCACCTTCTAAAATTGAATATTATCTTCCCATGAACATGCAACGTATTCTCAGTTACTATGATTATGAACCCTTTTTAATACTTGCAACTATATTGGAAGAGTTTTAGAATTTGGATTCAACGTATGCTCCATCTAGAGAAATTAACCCAAAAAAGAATTTAGATTGGAAAATAATAACGCACATAAAATCTTGAAATTCTAAATGCACGCACATGCTCATGCATACTGGAAAACGTGTATACGCAATTGTTCTTGTAATTTTTATCATTGTTGTTTGTAGTGGAACTAAATCTTTTATGGTAAAATCTCAAATAATATCTTTTCATTATCAATAACCCCTATGCATAAACTGTATCAATATTCTGTTGACATCAAAGCATACAAATGTAGCTTCAACAGAAACCGAAGTTCGAACAAATAACTATAGAATAAAAACTCAATTGAACAACTTGATCCAATAGCATTAGTTAAGCATATCAAGCCAAACAACGACTTTTAGAAAGGGATTTATCTGCATCTACATGATAACCAACAATTAAATATAAATATATGTGTGAAAATTAAGTGAAGACAAAGGAAACCGTAAAACCAAAACAAAAGTTAAAATTGTTTAACCCGAAAATCTATGAACTCCGATACTCAACAAAATATCACGTTCCCTCATCCCTTGAGTAAATCGTCGTCGATGTAAACTGGAAGTTGACCGGGCTATGAATCAAAAATTGAAAATTTTATGACAGAATATTTTAGGTTTATCTGGAAACTGTAGAAGGAGAAGAAGAGAGATTAACGTTTCTAGAGTATTCAGGACATCAAAAAGGGAAGGAGATATCTAAAGTCGGAGATTGAGTGAATAGTTAGGGCTTCGAAAAGTAAATGGATGTTACAAGCCCGAAGCCCGAGTCCGCTCGAATTTTCTTGAAGATGGATAAATCTATTATACCAGATACCAATAGCTATAAGATGAGAGATTGATCCCGAAAAGAAGAAAAGAATAAGTTCGGAAAAACGATTATCGAAAACGGGATTTAGGAAGGAGAAGAGTAGTTGTGCATGACACGTAACTCAAAACTATGATGTTGGTTTCTCCTTTCCAATTTAAGCAATAGATTACCAATCAAGCTTCTATAAAACTCTTCTGTGACTTTCTCATATTATGCAACAAGGAGACCAGAAATGAAAGTAGTGTCATATATCTGTGTTATATATCTGCACTGTTTATTATAGCATGCTTTAGAGATGTTTCTTACATGATGTGTTTGTTATTTGTCACACCTCTTCTAAGTCTAATGCACCATAGTGTTCTTGTTGATGAATGTTCCTTCGAATTTGAATAAGTGAAATTAATTTGTGGGGACACTTATAAATTGACACAAAATATTTGGTAACTGTCACTCTCGTGCAAATAAAGAATTTTGACCATTTAAGTTATTGAATTTAAAATTAGTTATTGAATTTAATATGATTTTATAATAATTTATGATAATAATGAATGGTTCAATATGATTTTTAATAAGAAATTATCATGAAGTTGGGTGTCAGCGATATATAAGTTACATTTGATTTGTAAACAATGTGCAGATTCCAGGTTAAATAAATCTTGGCAACATACATGTATATATCATTGGCTGTTGTCTTTAATACATTCATTGTCTATTCAAAATGAAACGTTTAGGAATTTGGAATGGGGATTAGATGCATTTATTAATTTATATTGAAATGTGAATAGGTGTTGCAATTTCAATGCCTGTAACAACCCGGAATTTCAACAATAAATAGATATTTAATTAGAAGTTCTAGTTTTGATTTTTGTTGAAATTTTGGGTGTAGAAAAGTATGGAGTGTTACAATGCCTTTCCCTCTTTGTTGTTGCCTAACTACTGTTGTTTTATGGACGTTTAAACTTTTTTTTTTTTGAAAAGGGCGAAATAAATGCATGCACTTGCCTTTTCATACCGTGCATTGGGAAACACAAATGCATTTTTCACAAATTTGCATGCATTCATTCAACTCCTTCACATTATAAATGTTGCTTTCTCTTTACATTTCATCATCCCTGATTTTCATGTATATTCATAAACTTTCCACTACTATTCTTATAACCGTTCATATTCCATGCATCCATTCATTACGAAATCCATTTCCATTTATGTGTATCCATCCTACCACTTTTTGATCCTTAATTTATGAAATCCATGGGCACATTTATGCTTGTGTAACTTCCAATTTATAAAACAAAATGCATGCATAAATTCATTTATGCACATTAATTGTTCCCACTTATGTTTCCAAGTCATGCATCCTTTCTATTTCTTTCATTTAAATAAAAGTAAATTTTTGCATGAAAAAAAGTAAAAATTGAGAAAATCTAGTTTGAATTTTGCATGCATTTCACCCAAATTAAGCAATCATATTTCATAAAAGAATATGCTACCGGTACGCAGCAGGGACCCTTGAATGTTTGTATGCATAAATAAAAATAAATAGAAAACAAAAGGTTTAAAGATATAAGTATGAACTGCAACTTGTCAATATTGAAAATACAATGACTTTTAGTTTATTTAGTAGGTACGACTAATTAAATATTCACACGCATTATTGGACCACACATCCAACATATATTTTAAAATATATTCATATGTTATATCTACGGTGAAGGAAAATAGTAAAGGCGGTCAATATTCATAAAGGAATGATATTTGAGGTCATACTAAAATAATGAAACATAAAATGCTAACATAAATACCACTTTTGTTTTCCCACCTTCCCAAAACTGCCTATGCCTACCTTCCTTTTCATGATTATCGTATAGGATAGAGAAAGAAAAAAAGAACTGAAACGTTGGAATGAAATTATATTTTTCCAAGATTGGAAGAAATGTTAACACATAATCATATCAAATTCGAACTATTGAAATAGCAAATTGCGGGATCCATGAATGGTGCCGCAATAATTCCTATTCACATTGCCATATTTATTTCACCTTCTATCTATCTTCCATTCTAGTTATATTTTTTGTGGCCCGTTCCTTTTTCATTCCTCTCAATCGAAATATATCGAGATCCCTAAAATAATTTCTTTCCCAAAAAAAGGGCCGAAGTCTTCAATCGTGCCATTCACCAGCTCCGTCATTGCCTGAAGCCTCCACAGCCATCGCCAGTGCCAACTCCAGTCGCGTCGCATGAGCCTTCGTCCTCTCTCCTAGATCTACGATTGCATCACCAGCAGCTAAAGCCACCTCGAGCTCTGTCGCTCACACCACCGTCGCTTCCAATTGGAGCTTGCAGTCATGTGTCACTTTTCTGCTGCCTATATGTGAGTTCATCTTAATACTGCTTAATTCAAGTATTCGACTTCATGATTTATGTACACTTTTTAGCTATGTTCTTGGTTGTTTCGTTCTCATGCTGAACAAAATAATTGACATGTTGTTTTCTTAAACGGATAAGAATCTATGATACACTTGTATTTGCTCACTGCCTTGATAATTGTTGCTAGAATGAGTGAATGACTATGATATTTATGACACTTTTTTGAATTGAATTTTTGTGATGCGCAGTCTTACCAATGATACTAGGGTCAATAGCTTCTGGTATCTATCTGAAAGAAAAGGGTTGTTCCAAGTTGTGGGTTACCATTTTTCCCCGATTAGTGTATACGTCTTGCTGACCTTTTTCTATTCCCTTTACCTAGCTGTTCATGGGTATCAACCTCTTATTTAGTATGTAACCGATACTTTGTACTTTACATGCATCCCATCTTTAAGTTGAAATGAATTCATATGTCAGTCGCCTTGAAATGATTATATTTGCTAATAGCCCTACTGCGTTTTGCATCTTCACATCATTTTCATGTTGCTGCCAGTTTTCAATTTGCACTGCATGTGTCCAGTGTGTTGGGTTTGATAAAAAGAAAATTTTATGCTGTAGGTATATTAATATGTTTATGAACTTTAAGGAGGCTTCACCATGTAATTGATAATTGACCCACTGCTTGGATCTGTTTGATGCATGTAAATAAAACCCTAAATGTTTGATTTGCATTATCAACACTTAGATAAGATAGTGACAAGTGGAATAAAATTTGTGTTTTAGTTGACTATGGAAATCAGTTAACTGCAAAGAAATGCATATGACATACATATATATGTATGTATGTATATATGTGTATATATATATATATATATCTGTGTGTATAGCTATAGTGAATTATAAACCTGTTCATTTTGTGTGTTAAGGATTGGTTATTAACGTACCGTGTATACTGTGAAAGTATCATTTGTCTACAAGAAAAATAGTGGATATGGCAATTATGATTTCAATTCATGCTTGGAATTTTAATTATTGTTGATTTACTCGAATACAACCTAGCCTGAGTTTTTATTTGCTCTGGTCAGGGTCAGACCCTAATATTACAAATTAGATTAACGTTGACGACGATAAGAATTCGTGAAGATTCATGAAGATGCTCCATTGCTATATAAGTTCAATTTATCTATGTACGAAAATTGTATACATTACTTAGACTTCCGATGTATATAAAAATATTATAGCTCAGATTTTTTTAAAAATGCTTCCACTGTGAGATATTGTAATTTATTTATTCTGTTATTTTTGTATCTGATTCTATTTTAAACCCATAAACAAAATAACAATCAGTCGTTTTGAGTGGCTTAAGTTGTTTTAATTATCGGCTTGAAGCGGTCGAAAAGGCAGGTCGTTACAGTTGGTATCAGAGCTTTGGGTTATACAAAGATTAGCTTATGGTGTTTTATAAGAATCCATCACTAGAAATCACTATCGAGAGAGTGTAATTTGAAATGTAAATTATTACGAAACCAATATTTTGAAAGAGTTGCGGAGTGAGAGTGTGGAGTTATTCTGAAATTAATAAATTTTAAAACTGATAAATTATTTTGAAATATAAATTATTTTTAAATATAAGGTATTCCGAAATTTAAATGATTTCTAAACACCACTCTTCGAATCCGTTCATTTGATAGCTTTCTTCATTATTTTGTTTTAGATCTAAAAATTGATTCCATTTGAAACCCATCTTTGAATTGTCACGGTTGGTCGAGAACATGAGTACAAGTTAAATAAATAAATTAAATTGGTTATTCACTTAGTAGATTAATAAGTGAAATTGTTAAACCATTCAAAGAGGAATAATATATTTGGTCAAATTTATTTGAGTTTAAATGCAAACTAATGAGGACTCCAAATTTTAATAGGAAAGTTTGATAAGTCGTTGCTTTAATTGAAATGGCAAAAACTGAAGCACAGAAGGCGACACGTCGAGGACGAAGAGAAACTTCCCATAGAGAGGCAAACGAGGCATTTGAGGAAATTGAAAGGGGAATTAAGGAGGGACAAGAGCCTGGTACATATGATAAAGTTATATGTTATCGATGTCATGAGAAGGGGCATTATGTTTCCATGTGTCGAGGGAAGAGAAAGAGAAGGGATGTGGAAGATCGTTCTGCTCGCTTCAAGGTAGTTTGTTTAAAGTGATGAAAGGAAGGGCATTTCCTTAACCGTTGCCCTGAGGTAAAAAGGGAGAAACAAGCATTCGATTTACCAGTTGACTGATTTACAGTTTGTTATCATTGTCGCCAAATTGGGCACATAGCTTGAAATTGTACTGAGAGGCAGCGTGGAAGGAAAGTTGTGTTCCGTCCAGCTAGAGCGAAAAGTGTAAAGAAAGTAAATGATGATGGGGGCACTGCATACTTTTGTTAGAATTGTAGACATTGGGGACATATTGATGCACTAATTCCCCAAAAGTGCGACCTGAGCCCAATATAGTGCGTAGCGAGGAGGAATTTCGACGAAGATGCGGACTTCTGGACAAGAAGCAGATAATCCTCATTGATTCTGAATCCTCATCGTTAGATCTATTTTATAATGCTAATTTTTTTCTCTAAATCTCCTATGTACATATTTATAATAATATCAAGGCTTTGTATGGTTAGTACTTAAAGTTGGAAGAATTTTGAACTTTGTGAAATGAATGTTTTAAAGTTCGAGTGTTGAATTTAAGAAGCGTGAATTAGGATTATAACGATTAACTATTAAACAAAGACAAATAAATTCTTATATTATATAAGTATGGAATGTATTTGATAAGAAATATTTTTAATAGAATGGTATCTTAGAAGAAATTTATTTTATGCAAACTTGATCTAAAGAATTGATTTAAGTGATGAATTTGATATTTAGAAATTCAAAAGTTGGAAAAAAATAACCAATAGTATGGAATGAATAAAGAATTCAAACATCAAATGAAAATTGAAAATGAGAAATTGAATGAGTAATTTGATTTGTGATCTAAATTGAACACTTGAATCAAACTGATTTTTTTTAAAATTGAATCTTGAGTTAAATTTTAGTTTGACTTTGATAACATAATTGATGTTAGCTAAAATTTGAAAGGTTAGGAAAATTGGATCGGATTGAAATAATTTTTGAAATTTGTATTATTTATTATATGTTTTACCATTGTTTTATTTGAACTAAAGTATTAAATTTATCAATCTTATTTAATTATTCTATACCAATTCTATTTTAATTATGAGAAATTTTGCGAACTATTTTGTATCAAAATACATTTAATTTATTCAAACCTATCTAATTTATTTAAACAATTTTTGACCAAAACCTATTTATTTTATTTAAACCCAATTTATTTTAATCTTATTATTTTACTCAAACTATTATGTATTTGACTATTTTGAAAAAGAAATATATATTTCTGATTCGAGCAATTTAAATCTAAAATAATTGAATGTATAGATTAGATTGAATAATGAAAATTGTGATATGTAACCCAAATCGAATGTGAAGTTTAATAATGAATTGATTGTGAATATGAACCAGATTTGGAATGGTATTGAATATTCAATTTGATTGTAAAATCATAATTGAATTGATCTTGAAATGGAATTTTGAGAACCTTTGATTTTGTATATTTGATATGAGGTTTTCAAACCATATATACGAAAGATTATGTAAGAACTATGATTAATTCAAAAGATATTGATTTGCAAGGTAATCTATTTTAAAATGAAACCTTATATGATGGAATTTATATAAGAATGATATATTTGAAAACTTGATGTTGAAAATGGAAATCTTATGTAAATTGATATTTATGCAAGTGCGATATATATGAAACGTGAAATGAAGTACTATGTATATAGTATGTATGTTTTCGAAATGAAGATATGGGAAGTACCTTCCGTTGAAAATAGCAATTCCTAATGAGAGGGGTTGCGTTGGCGCTCGTTGAGAATGTCCACTGAAATTTGAAAATCGTAGCTACATTGGTGCTCTGTTGATTGGAGTATTCCTTGATATGGGAATCCCACTCGTTGGGATCACGTTGATTATGACTACTCATCTGTTCTAGTGTAATTCAAGGGGCATGATGCCTAGAGTTACAAGCGATTCCACTAGGATAGTGGCGCAACTGCCGCTTAACTGCAATCTAGACGCCATAGCGAAATTCGATGGGGTGCGATGCCTACAGCTACTAGCGGTTCCATTGGGATAATGGCGTAACCGCCGCGTAGCTACGATCTAAGGCAACAACCATGGCAAAATTTTAGGGGTGTGATACTTATGGTTACGAACGGTTCTACTGGGATAGTAGCGTAACTGCCTAGTAACCGCGATCCATAGGGGAACGTATTTTCTTATATCTACTTTAAATGTTTTTACTAGGAGATGAAACAAGTATAATTTGTACTTAGAGATTTTAGTTATGCGTCTGGCCAGCGTATGCCTAACGTTTGTAAGAGCGACAATAAACTTGTTAAACTTTGAGTTATCAAGTATTTTCAAACGTTAAATAACAAATCAATAACCTGTAGTTAAATTTATATACCTTCAACATAATAAACTAAGAAAGAAAAGTTTTAAATATCTTAAGAAATATAGCAGCTTTGAATTTTTAATAAAAACTTATTTTTGATTTCAAAAGCTATTTCCAAAAACGGGGATCATATTTTCAAAATTTAAGTTTGTTATAAGTAATTTAAGTTGTGACTATAAGAAAACTTGAACTTTAATAAAGAGTGTTTGAAATAAAGATTTTGAATTTAATAAATAGATTTATAACAAAAGAATTTAATTAATAATGCAAAGACAAATTTTCGAATTTAAAACCCTATGATGTATTTTTTTCCAAACTTTATACAACATGTATAAGTAAGAATATTTTTGTTATATACATAAGCATATGTTTTAACAAACTCTCGTGTTCGAGGACGAAAAGCTATAAGTGGGGGAGATTGTAACATCCCGTATTTTTTGATCATTTGAAATTTAAAATATGATTAGATATGTTTATGATTATTGCTGGAATTTAATAATTTAATGATTTGACTGGAATTTAAAATTGTAATATTTAAAACAATAATTTTTTTTGGCAAAGATGACGGGGTTGAGTGGACCCTACCACTTTTACTGATATGCTAAGACGATTACAAGGCAACGTCGAAAGAAAAGAACAAAAAGAAGATAGTGCAAACAAGCATATCGACTACTAAGCTAAGAAGAAGAACACATATTTACAACAAAATGCTAGCTAACTAAGTAGCTTCAAATATTCCTGGATCATAAGCAAATTTTAGGAATTTCAATCCATTTCTGATTTCTCTTCAAAATTGAAGCTTCCACTGAATGAAGGTCAGAGAGTTTGCATGGTTAAAGATACATGAGTTTTGCTGCTTTCATATACTGTGCATCAATTTCTTTAACAGGTAAGTAGTTAGTTTTAACTTAAGTCTCTTAACTCTAGCTCTCTTCTTGAAGAATTTCCATTAACCAACATTTACATAAGGGAAAATGTTGAGACCAATTTGCAAAAGCATATCGGAAAATAGCTGCAGTACAACTCCACACTCAAAAAATAGATGCCGCATGTTCTCAGTTCCTGCACCGCAGAGAACACACTAAGTTTGTATTTCCATCTCGAACCCAGTTAGCCTCGCCCTTGTCAAGATGGCTTGATTGATCACCTTCCATAAATGCATGTTCTCTTTAGCGCTATTGTCCCTCTTCCAAATCAATTTTTGCCAACTGCAAAAAAGATGATAAGTAGCATCTGATAAAACATAGTACATGGATTTAATATTGAAATTCTAACCTTTCGAATTCCATGATGTTGTTAGCTGAGAGACTGGTTGGCCATTGATCGTTTCAGTACGATTCCAGAGCTGTTGGACCGTACAAATAGTTGTGATAGGCGTACAAAGCTTGTCATGCACAAGTAAATCGCCAACAAAGCTGTCACCATGGACACCCGAGCCTTGTTTTTCAAGATATGTCATGTTGTCATTTAAAATAAATCCGTAACTATCCATGGATCCTCCTAAAATCTGATGTGATCATAAGACGCAAACCCATATTTGAAGTGAGGGAGAATTTTATGTTCCAACTTGTTTATACATTTCTAGGTCCAACTAAATCCTTGAAGTGTTCTTAAAGACCAGATATTTTATTCTTTAAGGAGATGTTTCAAGGACCAACTAACCCGAAGACTTAATTTCTTGTTGAGAATGTCATCAATATGCTTGGCTATAGTAGCCGTATTCCAGATTTTAGTGTTAACTATACCATGTCCTCGTTTGCTAATATTTTTAGTAATTTTATCATATGAAATTGGTGCAAGATACTTAGATGAATATTACCCTTCCAAAGGAATTTCAAACAAGCAGAATTAATCATATTGTGCAACTTGTTAGAAAGTAGATAAGTACGAGAGCAGCAAACTTGCATTGAAATAATAACAGACTTAATAAAAGTTAGTCTTCCAGCTTGTCTAAGGAAGCTGGTAGACCAACAATTAAATTTATTAGTAATTCTATCGAATAGTGGGAGGCATTGTAGCATTGTAATTCTTGAATGTATTGCCTACATGCTTGACTAAACCCAACTAGCATAATATTTGTTTTTTCATTGTTAATTTTCAAACCAGTAAGAGTGTAGAATTTGTGAAGTGTTGACATAATATTGGATAAAGTTTTATCATTCGGCTTGCAAAAAACAATCAAATCGTCAACAAACATAAGAGAAGTAATGCAAGGGTCTGAACATTTAGGATGAAGGTCAAAAAGTTCAGTAGTAACCAAATTGTCAAGCATTTTAGTTAACATTTCCATAACAGTGATAAAAATATAGGAATAAATTGGGTCACCTTTCCGAATACCTTGTTTGCTCTCAAAAAATTCAATTGGAGAGGCATTCACATTGATAGAGAAGTGGGCCGTACTAATACATGAGTAAACATAAGCAGTAAATCGTGCAGGGAAATTCATGTAGCTAAGTATTCTACTTATAGAAGACCATTGCAAGGTGTCGAAGGATTTCCTGATATCTTGTTTAATCATAACTCTAGGAGATATATTCTATGTATTGTAACCTTTGATAAGTTCATGAACTACAAATAAGTTGTCGAGGATATTTCTATTAGGCAAAAATGCAGAATAATTATGAGAAATGAGCAAAGGAAGTACATTTTTTAATTTACTAGCTATAATTTTGGAAATGCATTTGTAAATGGTGTTACAACAAGAAATGGGTCTAAATGCATCACAGAGTTGGCATTTTTCAGTTCAAGGATAAGTGTGATAACGGTGTTGTTAAAGGAATGAAACAAATGTCCCTTAAAAAAAACAGTTTGATAGCATCACACACAAAAAATCTAACTATATTCCAAAAAGATGTATAGAAAACGACATTATAACCATCATGACCACTACAAGAGTGTTTATTTAAAGAGAACATAGCAAGTTTAATCTCTTCTTCAGTAATAATGTTACACATGTATTATTTCATGTCAGGGCTAAGCTAAGGTAAAATCATAGGGTTGATAATCTCAATTTGAGGAACAAAGTTATCACTATTACCAAAAAGATCGGAGTAAAAACTAACAAAATCATTTTGAATTGAAATTTGAGTAGAGTGTACCTGCCTTGCAAATCAGTGATAGAGTGAATCGATTCTCTAACTTGTTTGGCTTTTACGATGCATGGAACTAAGGAGAATTACTATCACCATCTTCAAAACATTTTATTCTAGTTTTTTTTCTTTCTCATCATGGATTCCATAATCAATTCTTCCTTATGTTGACAAGCGATATCTTGTTCGGTAGGGGGTAGAGAGGCATTGAGAGGATCCCATAACATGTTGGTCTAAATTTGAACAAGCTAACTCTCAAGTGCATGGGGCCTCAAGCTACCATTCACAAAGTTCGTGATAGACTAGTCTTTGAGAACATTCTTAAGAGCCTTGTGTTTTTTGTAAAGTTTAAACATCAGGTTGCCAAAACAGGGGACTTCCCAAGCTTTTTTAACAATATCATTAAAGTCATGTTGTTTGGTCCAAACATCAGAAAATTTAAATGCAGGCCTCCTCTCAATAATTTGTTGATTCAAGTTTATTACTTGTGGCGAATGATCTGAAAGTATGGGCATGGCAAGCTCATTAACTAAACAAGGCCACACATTAAGCACAGCAGTATTACAAAATTAGTGATCAATTTTAGAAAATGTGTGAATGCCATTCCTATTACAATTATTCCATGTGAATTCAGGACCATTAAATTAATTTCAATAAGATTAGAATTCATAATTGCCAAATTAATGAATCTTATTTCAGAAAGAGATACCGAGGAACTACCTATTCTATCATCTAATTTCAGAGGGGGAACTAAAATCCCTACAAACTAACCATGGTCCTAGTGGTGGTTTCAATGATGGCATGACTTTTAAAAAAAATCTCTCTAGCTACAGAAGAGCTATGGGCATAAACAAAAGGTAGTGTAATGTAGTGTAGATGAGAGAATGTGGAGAAAAAATTGACTTGAAGAACAGATTTTGGCAAGCTGATGAATAGTAGGGTCATTAGTAACTAAAATTCTTCCATAATCAGTTTCAAACCATTCTATTCTCGAAGCCTCAAAACCTAGGTCAAAAAATGGCGGCTGCCTTTTTTCCTCCACTTTTCACCGCCCGTCCAAACCTTACATCCAGCTTCAAAAAACCTTTTTGCTCCTCCGTCTCAAGCCAATCCTCCACCACCAACCCCTCCTCCACCAGATCCACCGCCAGCCCCAAAGCCAACTCCGGTGTTCCTTGCTACTACCTTCCCTTTCCCTCCTCAGAATCCTAACCCACCCACTTCCGATCCACCAACATTATCTCAAAACTCAGCGATGATCCCTCCGCCAGTAAAATGGTCCAACCTCTTTGCAGTAAAACCTTGGAACGCAGGTACTTTCTCTCCGCCTTCAACGACTCTGAAGTTCGACGGGAATAGGATGGTGCCTACCGCAGACATTATCTCTGCTGAAGAAGAAATATGGAGTAACTATATTGTAGGCTTCTTCCTAGATAAGCCACTATGCTTTACTGTTGTCACAAATTACCTGATTAATAAATGGAGACCGAAAGGTGCTATCAAGGTCAAATCTAATGGTAAAGTATTTTTCTTCCTACTCTCAGACGAAGAAGATAGGAAAAGGATTGTTGAGGCAGACCCTTTGATGATATGCAACAAGCTTTTCATAATAAAACCATGGAGTGCTACGTTTAACTTAACTGGTAACCAAATCCGCAATGTCCCAGTTTGGATCAAAATCTCTGATGTTCCTCTCTACACTTGGTTGTTGCCGGGAATCTGCTGGCTAGCGTTTAGAGTTGGAAAATGTCTGTGTCTTGACTACTCTACTGAGAAACTCGAACGTCTAGAGTACGCCAAATGTTTGATTGAGATCACACCTGATAGTGAAAGGCCTTCTGAGTTTCTTGTGCTGCTCCCTGACGGATCTGAACACTCTGTAAAGATTGAATATATCTGGAAACCCGAGGCTTGTTCGCTGTGTAAGGTATTTGGGCACACCCTTAAGAACTGCCAAATCAATAGTGAGAATACTGATGCTAACACATTGGAGAATGGATGGAAAGATGGTAAAAGTAAGGCTCAAAGCGGTGTATTACCCAAAAAATATTCAGGTCCTAGTAGAGTTTCTGGGTTTGCGGATAAAAACTCTAAGCTGGCTTGGTCTCAAGCTAATAAGAGGAACAACGGTAAAGCAACTCATGCTGAACCCTCTAATGTAGCTAAGGATGCTAAGTTTCAAGACGTAGGCAAAAATAAGGTTAGTGAAAACAACATAAATGTCTCCAACATGTTTGGTGTGCTCGACGAAATGAATGAAAATTTAAGGAACAAAGAAGATGTGAATATCGCTGATCTTAGTGAAGTAGAGTGTGAAAACACGGAAGATGGAGTAGGCTTACATGGTAATGTTGAAAGTGGAACTTCAAAAAAAGTGAATTTGGCATCTAACGAATGCAATGCTGCTGTTAATGTAGAAGGGAATGGTGTTGCACAAGTAAATCCAATGCAAGAGCTATTAAATGAAGTGTTGCACCATCAGCGTAATAAGGCATCGTTTGCCACTGTTAATGAGTCGCCTGTACCAAATTCTTTTCTGTCAAATGAAGTGAATAACCTGGCAGGCAATACTGATTTAAATGCAGGACGAGGAATCTTGGAAGGAGTTGAGGTGGTCACTAAGCCTAGTGATGAAGACATGTCAGTGCACTATGCCATGGCTAATGCAGTTTCTAAATTAGTGAATGGCCGAGATAACCTTTCTGATGCTGACGAGCTTGACAGTTTCCTTTAGGAAAACTTCGATGTGGTGCAATCCAATCAAGTTAAGGTAAGGCCAAAGATTGTGTATGGTGAAACTGCCGAACAAACTATGGGTCGACTGAAAACAGAGCTCCCATCATGACTAGTTTCTGGTGCGAAATACATTGAAAAAAGTGAAATCTGTGAGACTCTTCTTAGGAGTCTTTCACCCAACCAAAATAGCATGAATGTTGTAGCAAAAGCTGATGGGAATCAAAATGCAGCCAAGACCACTTTGTATAGTGGTAAGAAGTATTCTCCAATCCCATTCAAACCAGGCTTCTTAAATGTGCAAAGCCCAAAATGTGATAGTGTCAAAGCGATCAAAAGAAACCCTTACGCTCATCTGATTCCCCCTCCGGCATACAGGGCCCCGCCGGTGATGTCGGACAATTCCACAACTCAGGTTGCTTCTTCATCTCCTGTTGGTACTGTTAATCCCTATGTAACTCGTAGCAGGCAACGAGAATTAATGCGAGAGCAGTTTGAGAAAGGCTAGGGCTTAATGCGGCTCGATGTTGTGCACGTGTGTTGCATAGGATAACCCCCAAGGTCCTCACTTGGTTATGCACTATGTATTATTTTCCGACAGTGTTTGTCGATGTTAAGCGTTGTTTTATTAACTTGTATTCCCTGTGTGGGAACTATCTCATACCAGTTCATATGTGCTTCATATCCCTGGTTATGACGTTCTTTTTTTTTTACTTTTTAATAAAAAAGTGTTACGGAACACTATAAAAATCGGTCTGCCTTGCAAAAAAAAAAATTCTGCCATAACTAGCATCCTCTGAATTATGTAACATCTGCCAATCAGATTTGACATATCTGACAGCTCTGATAGAAAGTTCTTCATTCAATTTTGTTTCCAGCAAAGCTAAAACTGATAAGTTGTATCTCTTTATTAAGATCTTGCATCTGCCAAGCTTTATATCCAAGTGAGCCCCTATTATATTCCACATACAGAGACCATGTATCATTATTAAACTCGAGATGTTTTTCTGAACTTCTTGTCGTAGATCTAGTCTTGACCTTGTCATCTTGTATACTTACCATAGGAGATTCAAAGTTAGTTTGTTTGCTGCACTTATGGGTTTCAAAGTTGCTCTCATCAGTAGCAAAATGTTGCGATTCAGTTACTTCTTTGAATTCCGTGGTGGAGGAGTTTCACTGTAAATGTTCACAATTTTTTCACCAACAATGTTTCTCATGGCTGCACTCTCTTTGTTGGGTGATTTATCAATGCCTTGTAATTCTTAACTACTTGACTTTTCTTCGAAGCTTTCCTTGTGTGTGCAAATGTTGGTGATGGTCAATTGAGGCATAATTTTTAGAATGCCACGCTCGAAATTAGTGTGTATTTGTGATTACATTTTCTTTGGCTGTCACCTCTTTAACCTTTTCTTGTTTGTCTTCAATTGCCAAAGCTGTTGATTTTGAATTTGGCTTCGTTTGACAATCATTAAGGTCAATCACTTTATCAGTAACAGAGGTTACTACATCATTTCGCATATTGATGCTGTGACAATTCTTTATGAGCAAAGGGTCTTCAAGGATTGTCTGTTGTGGTGGAGAAAGAAATGACCCAAACTTCCCCAATCTCCGAAGAGAAGGAAAAGGCTGGATTGAATTGAGAACACGACAAATCAGAACACGAACAATAGAACATTTCATTGCTTCTGCGGCAATTTACATCAGAGTACAAGAATATAACAGAGTATGAATAAATATTACACATTGAAAAATATCAGAGACTAAAATACATTACATAGCAGCGGAAAATAATACATAACACAAATGAAAGGAATACATGGATACAGAGCTTTCCGAGTATAGTTCCAGTTGTAAAACAGGATCCTGTAAATGAGAAATCTGCAAAACCAAAACTACTAGCTGCCCGTGTGGAAAATAGGAGCACCCAGAGTTTAGGTTAAAAAAAATCCAAGTCAGTCATGTGACTGCTGTGAGAACTAAAATAGTTATTTAAAACTTTACTTAAAAATAAGGTAAATCAAGGGACCACGCCGTATAACACGGAACGGGTTTACCCCTAAGAATACCAGTGCCTAATACAAACAACGCAATGCTAAATAAAGAAAAATGAAGCTATTATAAGACTCAGGTCCCATCACACAATGCAACACAAGCCGGAGGATAGAGTTTACCTTATAATAACCAAATATGCTTGGTACGTTTTAAAAACAAATCATTTTGATACTATTATAAGTGCATAGTGTATAAAACCACTTCAAATATAAATGTATCAATCATAGACGGCATGAGCGCCCCATCCCACTATGTCGCCATATATAGGTATACAATCAAAACTGAAAAATGTCGTATTTGGAAATTGGATTTCCATCATGGTAGTTACTGATTCGAAAGATTGATCACGTAGTGCAATTCCCAACGGCTGACGTCGCAGGCATGCAAAAACGCCGTAATGCACATCCGCACTATCCAGGAAACAACTTACCGCGGCTTACGTCCAAGCATTGAAAAACACCGCAAACTCTATCCATCGGGGAATCGGGGGGTGTGCCCTATCCCTGCTGGTGTGGGGCGACCACACCTAGCATCACCTCGGTCGACCGAATCCATGACAACCCGTAGGATGTCTATCCTCATCTCTAAATCATACTGATCTAACCATCAGTTTACCACCATACCGGTGTGTGAGGCTTGCGAATTAACGCTACACAAAGCTATGCTATATTAAAGTTGTGCTTTGATCATCATCCACCAAACTTTGCTTTTCAACAAAAGTTCGGATCACTGCATCTCAGCATGCCACACTATCAATCCATGTCGTACCAATTGATTTCTGCCGATATATAACCTCTAAGCTCGTACATCTCAGAGAAGGGTGTTAAGCAAGAGAATAAATTCTCCACCACCAAACGGACATATATTTAGCAAAGATCAACCGATACAGCATAAAGGATACAATGTCAAACACACCATCCATATACAAGTCCGTTCTGGGTCTGAATGAAACCGGAGGCAACTTATTCCTCGCCCGTATGTCCAATACAGGAGAGAGGCCCTCGCATATCTGTACTGTAGCCCCTTCAAGGTAGCTACTCAAATCATGGGCACCAGTAGCAACCCATCCATTCGATGTGAAGAACGTCGGTCTTGCACCATCTTCAATCTCTTCGACACAGTCGTCGTATCAATTATTCAGAATGGGTTAAACCCGGCCATTCCGAATAATTCGCGTATCTTATAATCCAGTGTTATAACAACACATCATATGCCACATTCCAATTCAGAATATTCTTTTACTCAAATATTCTTCTCACAATTTAACCCAAACTAAGGTTTTCCAAACTCGTCGGGATTAGCGAACCACACCGAAGTAATCATTTATTTTATTTCCCAATCCCAACCTATTCATCCCATGGAGCAAAACTAGTAGTACTCCATATCTAACACCACTGTGTTATCGGTAAAATTAATTACCATTTCTCGTTCAAATATATTTAAAGATTTAACTATCACTTGGAGTAAAACTGGTGGTACTCCATTCTCGATCATTTCATGAATTAGATAATTTTAATTATCCCATTCACATTCCAATCTAATTAAAGATTCATTAAAACTCCAATTCAGTTTTAATCTCAAAAATCATTTCTTAATTATTTTTCAAATTTAAGAAATTAATCTTATCTTTAACTAGGTTAAAGAACTAATGTCATTTAAAACACAGTTCACGATAAACCCAAAAATCCCATTCCATGAATTATGGAATCTTCACGGAAAACAGATCAATATATATATAATCGATATAAACTTCCGTTTCCAACCGATAATATAAATGGAATAATGACAAAGCCTTTTAAATTCCATATATAGTAACGGTCTTCCTCCACAGAAGTTCACTTCGATTATTACCAAATCGAATTCCATTCCATTCCAATATATTAAATTGGAAAACTTTACTTCGGAAATTTTTCATTAAATCTTAATAAAAAGATTTATAAATTCCAAATCACATTTCTCTGTTAATCGGGTTAAAGAATGAATCTCGTTAAAACACAGTTCACGATAAACCCAATTCACATTCCATTTCAATTCCAATTAAATGTTAATTAATTGGTAATTCTTCCTTAAATCTTAACTAAAAGATTTATTCTTTTTCATACCAGGTTTAAGAATAGTGTTAATGAAGACACCATTCACGACAAACCCAAAATCCAATTCGATATCAAAATACAAGGCTCTGAATAGAAATTATATCGGCTTATATTCAATATCAAATTCTGAAACCAACACATATCATATGGGGAATAACGATATAGATCTATCTTCCAAATTCCTCCACAATATCTGTGTAGTCATGGAATCCAGTATCGAAGTATTCCGAAGATGATTTCGATTCAAATCCTTTCCAATTCATACATTAGAAAATTCTGGTTATTTCAAAACCATTTCAAATCCAATTTATTTATTTAAAAATCGTTGGATTTTCTATTCTAGTTATTAACTAGTTCATTTCGATAAAAATATGTTTTTGTCTTTTCAACTATGGAATTTTCCATCCAAAATCTTTCCAAAACCCTAATTATGAATTTACATAATTTTTCCATATTTTTAGTTATTTTAATATCGCTCGTACAGTCGGTTTTCAACATCGACCACCGAACTACATCCATAGTGACCTTTTCTGAAATTGATTTGGACATTATTTGAAATCCAACCATTAAAATTTAAATCTCTTATATTCATTAGAAAGCTCTTTTCGATACGAACCCAACGGTTCCAGTTTTAGGAGAATCCGACGGTCGGATCTCCCGTAATATCGATTCGAAGTTAATGGTCGAAATTCGCGAACGGTCGCAACGCGGCGCATTCTATTTAGGACATTATATATATATATATATATATATATATATATATATATACAATATTATATATATTTCATCGATTTCCATTCAAAACATATTTTATAAATTCGTTTATAAATTAATTTCAAAATGATTTCTACTTCATTTCAATTTTAAATCAAAACGGAATATTCCTTTTTAAATTCGTTTTAAATTCATTTTTAAAACGATTTCATTTCCATTTTCAAATTCAAATCAAATTAGAATATTCTATATAATTTCGTTTCAATTTCATTTCAAATCTATTTCCATTTCATTTTCAAATTCAAATCAAAATTCAATATTTTATATCATTTCAATATTAAAATGATAATATTTTCAAAATATCAGATTTTGAAATCACTTTTAGATATTTATTATAAAATGAATAAAATTGACCGAATTCCCATTCATGTTAAAATGGCGTTTAACTACTTAACACGGCTTCATATTTCAATATTTACTGAATATTATTTTAAAATATTCGTCAACTCTGAACTGGACTCAGACTCAATCAAATACCATATAATTTCAGTTATATGGATTTCATACATCGCATGTATACAACGATAGGGATAAACGATCATCAAAAATTCATACAATATCCAGAGTGCATTTTACAACTGTATAAGCATTAAAATAAATAAATAACGCTTATACAGTCTGTCAACCCATCGATTGACATACCGCTAATTATCGGGATCAGTGTATGTCAAATATTATCCCAATACCCGTGTGGGATTTTCAAACAACAAATACTGTTTATTATTTGTGCAATTGGGCGATGTGTAAAATTTATCGTCCCAATCCATATCAGTTGAATCAGTGCACATAAACAAATCGTCTGATTTGTAAATGAATATTTCTTCTATTCATATACATGTTAAAAACTATATTTTTAACTATAAAATATATTTATTTCAAAACATGAATATTATTTACAGTTCATTTCACATCACAAACAAATTTCACAACACAATCATACAAACAAGTCGTCCATGGTCTATGGACGATGGGGAGCAGTTCATATTTGCAGTTATAAAATAAATAACAGATCAAGAAATTATAGTGAGGATTTATCACCGTCGGTTTTTATTTCTGAATTTCTGTTTGGATTCAAAATTTCTTGAAATTCCAACTTCCTCCAAATTGGACGCGGTTAGTCTTGTTGTCAAGCTCTCGTCCCCCCGATCCCAACGGATCCTGTTTCACGCGATTCCGACACCGTATGGAAAAGATACTACGATATTTGCATTAATGACATTTTTATAAGATAATTAATAAAATAATTTATTAAATTAAACACCTTCTTCTTCAATTGATTTCAGCCGCCGTCGATTATCACCCCTTTAAAATTAGGGTTCATACCTGCGTGAAAAACAAGAGGTCGGACGTCGATCCACAACTTCCACCACGTGCGCCTCGGAGAGAGCTCCCCAGTGCCACCTTCCTCATTTAACTCGGTGGAGTTTCTGGCCCGGAATTCGAGGGTGAGCGACGGTAATTTGGACCCTCGATTCGATCAGTACACGTAACAATACTCGATCAAACCGGGATGAAACTGAAGAGAGGATGAAGCACTTGAATTTTCGCTTTAGAAGGTTGACAAAATATGGTGTGGATGGAACAAAATCTGGATGGGAAGATTAGAGAACTTCCGTCGACGATATATGTTGGAGGCGGGCTTGGAAATTTGACCATGCTGAAAACTAAATTAGGGTTTGACTTTTGCCTTTATAGAAAATTATAATATTATTTTAATCAATTTTAATGTCAAAATCGCAAACGAACTTCTAATCAAACCCAACGACTATCGCCCGTGGCCAAATACCCCCATTTCGAACACAATGGGATATGTTTCATAAGCCAGTTCGGCTGTTTCAATCAGTTTTCGTCAAATTAAAATATAAAACATTCAAATTTTGATTTGAACGTACATTTTAATTTGCCGGGGCCACATACTAATTCTAAAAATTCCAGAAAAATAAATCTGGCTATGTTGGGACAATACGGTCCCAACAAAACTAATTTCGTCTAATTTGGAGACCGTTTGAAAAATGGCCATTTTCTTGTCGATCCAATTTGACAGAAACTGTCAAAACACGTTTTCTTTTGCCACGTTCACATACTAATTTCAAAAATTATGAAAATTGGAATCCAACAATAATTTGACATTTCGGATCCAATAAAAGTGGTTTCATTGAAAACGGAGGTCGTTTGCAAAAGGGCGATTTTTAAGGCCTTTATATATATATATATAAATTCCGCAACGACTTTTCTGAATTTTAAACTGGACATATCTCTCAACTTATAAAACGAAATCTCAGTTTCTTACATCCGTTAGAAAGATATATTTAAAAAGATTCGAATATTTCTTGTATCGCTGAAATCCGAATTATTTTGAATCTAGTACATTCGTTTGAAATTAGAAATCGAATTTTCAAACTACCGCACCATTTCAGGCTCGTTTTATAATTAAAATAAATTTATTTGTTTTGTCGAAAATAAATTTTTCGTTGTTATTATTTAAAATAATTCATTTTAAATATTCAAAATCCGTTAAAATTGCCAAAATAAAATTTGCAAATTGGTTCTGATTTTCTAGGTTGTTACAATCTCCCCCACTTAAAATTTTTTCGTCCTCAAAAAGGAACGGAGTTGAAAGTTGTTTAACTAACCAACTCAACTTTCATTCTGGCATTCATTCTTGAACTATTCAGTTTCTAAGAATTTCTAATTTTTCAAAAATTTGGCTATCACCCTAAATTTTCGAAAAATTTCGCTATAACCTCCTTTGGACGGGGAGCATTGGGAAAATCCCCAAACTGCCACACAGGCCCTCTCATCTCAAAAAAAAAAAAAAAGCCAATCGGCTCATAAAATCATCTAAACCCAATAAATTAGTAAACATGTACCTATTTGTCGGGCATAAAATTTTATTCCTCTGCTTAGCTTCCCTGCTATGACCTGTTCAATGTATAAACATGTATATGCATGCAATTTCCATCAAATTTCAAAACAGTTTAATATTTGGTGCTAAATTCGACTTAGTTCAACATTTTTCTTACATTAGTTATATTATACAATACCGATACATTTTTAAAACAAAAAGCATACGTACGTTCATACAAGCATCATACATATACATACATATATCCAAAATTCTAGTTCATTACATTAAAACCCAACTTTCTAGGAAGTCGTGCCTCCTTGCACAATTTCCAAAGTTGATAGCTCCTTCCCTTTGGATTTCTTATCACCCTTCTTTAACGGGCAATCTCGGGCTAGATGCCCTACTTCTTTGCATCGAAAGCATTTCTTTTCCTTTCCTAGATTTTTGGGGTTTTTCTTTACGTTTGGGCATTTATGCATAAGATGGCCCGTCTCTTTGCATTTGAAACAGAATATGTCTGGTCTTATCTGTTTCTCTTTCTTCTTCATTTTCTCAGGATACACAATTGCATAAAGGCCTTCTTTTCTGCATTTGCGAAAATAAACAACCCTGTTTGTTCCTAAGTTCAACTCTCTTTCTGCTTTCTGGTGAGCTCTCCTTGCTTGTTTTGGAGTCATCCAGAATTCAGTATGAGATAAGCCATAGTCATCCATATCCTATATAATACTTTTAGGATTTTATCAAGAGAGTTTGCATTATTTTTCACTTAACAAATATCTTGATTTATACTTTATTTATCATTCCAGTATTTATTAGTTGAATCAATAATCAAACATTACAACCAGCAATCAATTTGTTGATTAAATTTTCAAATGTATACTTTTATATATATATATATATTCAAAAATCATATTTTTAGTGTCAAACTCCAAACAATAAATTGCAAATAAGGTTTTGGTTCTCACACCAGTCGATTGGAAAT
This sequence comes from Allium sativum, assembly GCA_030737875.1. Lineage (NCBI taxonomy): Eukaryota > Viridiplantae > Streptophyta > Magnoliopsida > Asparagales > Amaryllidaceae > Allium > Allium sativum. The sequence continues at coordinate 255,547,036 of CM060924.1, read as the reverse complement.
ATATAGATATCCCACTTTCGAAACATGAACACAGATGCTGACGATGACGCGTCAATCATCAGAATCATCTCCGAGCGACTAGAGTGTGATTCTATATCTACCCAGTATACTTGAGACTTCGAATATACGCTGGTAAGGCATATATTCAAACTCTTCTTACACTTGATAGTCCAATTTAAAAATAAAATTAAATACTCAAATACGCATAATTGGGTTTAAATTTTCAAAACAAAATTTGTTTTCATTTTTATTTTAAAAATAACACTCTGTGAACTCATTCCAGGATACTACTGGTCCCATCTCTAACGAGTCATTCTAATTGGATATTACTAATCCAATCTCTGACGAATTCTTTCGTTCGGTTCTAATGTGTCTTGTTCTCGAGCTCTGTAAACCAAAGCTCTGATATCAAATGAAACGACCCGAACTTCCCCAATCTCCGAAGAGAAGCAAAAGGCCGAATTGAATTGAGAACACGACAAATCAGAACACGAACAATAGAACATTTCATTGCTTCTACAGCAATTTACATCAGAGTATAAGAATATAACAGAGTATGAATAAATATTACACATTGAAAAATATCAGAGATTAAAATACATTACATAGCAGCGGAAAATAATACATAACACAACTGAAAGGAAAATATGGAAACAGAGCTTTCCGAGTATAGTTCCAGCTGTAAACTAGGATCTTGTAAATGAGAAATATGCAAAACCAAAACTACTAGCTGCCCGTATGAAAAATAGGGGCACCTAGAGTTTTGGTTAAAACAATAAACTCTAGGTTAGTCATGTGACTGGTGTGAGAACTAAAACAGTTATTTAAAACTTCACTTAAAAATGAGGTAAATCAAGGGACCATGCCGTATAACACGGAACGGGTTTACCCCCAAGAATACCAGTGCCTAACACAAACAACGCAATGCTAAATAAAGAAAAATGAAGCTATTACAAGACTCAGGTCCCATCACACAATGCAACACAAGCCGGAGGATAGATTTTTACCTTATAATAGCCAAATATGCTTGGTACGTTTTAAAAACAAATCATTTTGATATTATTATAAGTGCATGGTGCATAAAATCACTTCAAATATAAATGTATCAATCATAGACAGCATGAGCTCCCCATCCCACTATGTCGCCATATATAGGTATACAATCAAAACCGAAAAATGTCGTATTTGGAAATTGGATTTCCATCATGGTGGTTACTGATTCGAAAGATCGATCACGTAGTGCAATTCCCAACGGCTTACGTCGTAGGCATGCAAAAATGCCGTAATGCACATCTGTGCTATCTAGGAAACAAGTTACCGTGGCTTACGTCCAGGCATTGGAAAACACCGCTAACTCTATCCATCTGGGAATCGGGGGGTGTGCCCTATCCCTGCTGGTGTGGGGCGACCACACCCAGCATCACCTCGGTCGACCGAATCCATGACAACCCGTAGGATGTCTATCCTCATCTCTAAATCATACTGAACTAACCATCAGTTTACCACCATACCAGTGTGTGAGGCTCGCGAATTAACGCTACACAAAGATGTGTTATATTAAAGCTGTGCTTTGTTCATCATCCACCAAACTTTGCTTTTCAACAAAAGTTTGGATCACTGCATCTCAGCATGCCACACTATCAATCCTTGCCGTACCACTTGATTTCTGCCGATATATAACCTCTAAGCTCATACATCTCAGAGAAGGGTGTTAAGCAAGAGAATAAATTCTCCGCCACCAAACAGATATATATTTGGCAGAGATCAACCCATACAACATAAAGGATACAATGTCAGACACACCATCCACATACAAGTCCGTTCTCGGTCTCAATGAAACCGAAGGCACCTTATTCCTCGCCCGTATGTCCAATACAGGAGAGAGGCCCTCGCATATCTGTACGATCAACAAGTTTGTCCGGACGGTCACCACTGTAGCCCTTTCAAGGTAGCTACTCCAATCATGGGCATCAGTAGCAACCCATCCATTCGATGTGAAGATCGTAGGTCTTGCACCGTCTTCAATCTCTTCGACATAGTCATCGTATCAATTATTCAGAATGGGTTAAACCTGGCCTTTTCGAATAATTCGCGTATCTTATAATCCAGTGTTATAACAACACATCATACGCCACATTCCAAATCAGAATATTTTTTAATTCAAACATTCTTCTCACAATTTAAACCAAATTAAGGTTTTCCAAACTCGTCGGGATTAGCGAACCACACCGAAGTAATCGTTTATTTTATTTCCCAATCCCAACCTATTCATCCCATGGAGCAAAACTGGTAGTACTCCATATCTAACACCACTGTGTTATCGGTAAAATTAATTACCATTTCTCGTTCAAATCTATTTAAAGATTTAACTATCGCCTGGAGTAAAACTGGTGGTACTCCATTCTCGATCATTTCATGAATTAGATAATTTTAATTATACCATTCACATTCCAATCTAATTAAAGATTCATTAAAACTCCAATTCAGTTTTAATCTCAAAAATCATCATTTCTTAATGATTTTTAAAATTATGAAATTAATCTTATCTTTAACTGGGTTAAAGAACTAATGTCATTTAAAACACAGTTCACGATAAAACCAAAAATCACATTCCCTGAATTATGGAATCTTCACGGAAAATAGATCAATATATATATAATCGATATAAACTTCCGTTTCCAACCAATAATATAAATGGAATAACGACAAAGCCTTTTAAATTCCATATATAGTAACGGTCTTCCTCTACAGAAGTTCACTTCGATTATTACCAAATCGAATTCCATTCCATTCTAATATATTAAATTGGAAAACTTTACTTTGGAAAATTTTCATTAAATCTTAATAAAAAGATTTATAAATTCCAAATCACATTTCTCTGTTAATCGGGTTAAAGAACGAATGTCGTTAAAACACAGTTCACGGTAAACCCAATTCACATTCCATTTCAACTCCAATTAAATGTTAATTAATAGGTAATTCTTCCTTAAATCTTAATTAAAAGATTTATTCTTTTTCATACCAGGTTTAAGAATAGTGTTAATGAAGACACCATTCACGACAAACCCAAAATCCAATTCGATATCAAATACGAGGCTCTGAATAGAAATTATATCGGCTTATATTCAACGTCAAATTCTGAAACCAACACATATCGTATGGGAATAACGATATAGATATATCTTCTAAATTCCTCCACAATATCCGTATAGTCACGGAATCCAATATTGAAATATTCCGAAGATGATTTCAATTCAAATCCTTTCCAATTCATGCATTGGAAAATTCTGGTTATTTTAAAAGCATTTCAAATCCAATTTATTTATTTAAAAATCGTTGGATTTTCTATTCAGTTATTAACTAGTTCATTTAAAAAAAAATATTTTTATCTTTTCAAATATGGAATTTTCCATCCAAAATCTTTCCAAAACCCTTATTATGAATTTACATAATTTTTCCATATTTTTAATAATTTTAATATCGCTCGTATAGTCGGTTTTCAACATCGACCACCGAATTACATCCATAGCGACCTTTTCAGAAATTGATTTGGACATAATTTGAAACCCGACTGTTTAAATTTAAATCTCTTATATTCATTAGAAAGCTCTTTTTGATACGAACCCAACGGTTCCAGTTTTAGGAGAATCCAACGGTCGGATCTCAGGTAACATCGATTTGAAGTTAATAGTCAAAATTCGCGAACGGTCGCTACGCGGCGTGTTCTATTCAAGCCATTATATATATATATATTTCATCGATTTCCATTCAAAACATATTTTATAAATTCATTTCAAAACGATTTCTACTTCATTTCAATTTCAAATCAAAACTGAATATTCGTTTCAAATTCGTTTTTAAAATGATTTCAATTCCATTTTCAAATTCAAATCAAATTTGAATATTCTATATAATTTCGTTTTAATCTCATTTCAAATCGATTTCCATTTCATTTTCAAATTCTAATCAAATTTGAATATTCTATATCATTTCAATATTAAAATGATAATATTTTCAAAATATCAGATTTTGAAATCACATTTCGATATTCATTATAAAATGAATAAAATCGACCAAATTCCCGTTCGTGTTAAAATGGCGTTTAACTACTTAACACAGCTTCATATTTCAATATTTACTGAATATTATTTTAAATATTCGTTAACTCTGAACTGGACTCAGACTCAATCAAATACCATAAAATTTCAGTTATATGGATTTCATACATCACATGTATACAACGATAAGGATAAACGATCATCAAAAATTCATACAACATCCAAAGTGCATTTTACAACTGTATAAGCATTAAAATAAATAAATAACGCTTATACAGTCTGTCAACCCATCGATTGACATACCACTAATTATCGGGATCAGTGTATGTCAAATATTATTCCAATACCCGTGTGGGGTTTTCAAACAACAAATACTGTTTATTATTTGTGCAGTTGGGCGATGTATAAAATTTATCGTCCCAATCCATATTAGTCAAATCAGCGTACATAAACAAATCGTCTGATTTGTAAATGAATATTTCTTTTATTCATATACACGTTAAAAATTATATTTTTAATTATAGAATATATTGATTTCAACACATGAATATTATTTACAGTTCATTTCACATCACAAACAAATTTCACAACACAATCAAACAAACAAGTCGTCCATCGTTTGTGGAAGATGGGGAGCAGTTCATATTTGCAGTTATAAAATAAATAACAGATCAAGAAATTATAGTGAGGAGTTCTCACCGTCGGTTTTTATTTCTGAATTTCTGTTCGGATTCGAAATTGCTTGAAATTCCAACTTCCTCCAAATTGGACGCGGTCAGTCTTGTTCTCTCGTCCCCATGATCCCAACGGATCCTGTTTCGCGCGATTCTGACACCGTATGGAAATGATACAACGATATTTGCGTTAATGACATTTTTATAAGATAATTAATAAAATAATTTATTAAATTAAACACCTTCTTCTTCAACTAATTTCAGCCGACGTCGATTATCACCCTTCAAAACTAGGGTTCAGACCTGCGTGAAAAACAAGAGGTCGGACTTCGATCCGCTGCTTCCACCACGTGCGCCTCGGAGAGGGCTCCCCAGCGCCACTTTCCTTGTTCAACTCGGTGGAGTTTTTGGCCCGGAATTCGAGGGCGATCGACGGTAATTTGGACCCTCGATTCGATCAGTACACGTAACAATACTTGATCAAACCGGGATGAATCTGAAGAGGGGATGAAGCAGTTGAATTTTCGCTTTAGAAGGTTGACAAAATATGGTGTGGATGGAACGAAATCGGGATGGGAAGATTAGAGAACTTCTGTCGACGATGTCTGTTGGAGGCGGGCTTGGAAATTTGACCATGCCGAAAACTAAATTAGGGTTTGACTTTTGCCTTTATAGAAAATTATAATATTATTTTAATCAATTTTAATATCAAAATCGCAAAGAAACTTCAAATCAAGCCCAACGACTGTCGCCCCTTGCCAAATACCCTCATTCCGAACACAGTGGGATATGTTTCGTAAGCCAGTTCGGTTGTTTCAATCATTTTTTGTCAAATTAAAATATAAAACATTCAAATATGGATTTGAACGTACATTTTAATTTGCTGGGACCACATACTGATTCTAAAAATTCCAGAAAAATAAATCTGGCTATGTTGGGACAATACGGTCCCAACAAAATTGATTTCGTCTAATTTTAACAGATTCGAATATTTCTTGTTTCGTTGAAATCCGATTTATTTTTTATCCTTTACATTCGTTTGAAATTAGAAATCGAATTTTCAAACTACCGCCCCATTTCAAGCTCGTTTTATAATTGAAATAAACTTATTCGTTTTAACTTTGTCGAAAATAAATTTTCCGTCTTTATTATTTAAAAAAATTCATTTTAAATATTCAAAATCCGTTAAAATTGCCAAAATAAAATTTTCAAATTGGTTCTGATTTTCTGGGTTGTTACATGAAGACTTCTTTGCATGTTGTATTTGGGTGCCCATGTGTGCATGCTTCCCATACAAAGGGGACTTCAAGCTATTGTCTGCATTTCTCACTTTTGCTTTGTCAGTTTCTTTTACTGTGGAAGATTCTCCTATTTCTAGAAGAATGCTGAATCTGTTCATAGTAATTAGAGGAACATTACTGATAACTAGGTTAGCCAATTTGCTAACATGTTGCTTTTGAGTGTTTTTATCTTTCATTTCACCGTCTTTCACCATAAAGTTAGCCAGGTTGATTTCTTTCCTTTTGTAGAAAGTTCTTTGTGGAGTAAAAGGTTTAATTTTGTAAGGAGCTTTTTGAGATTTGAAAGTAACTTTACTTTTATTCCTTTCTATCTTATGCCATGTCGAATCTTTCTAGATCTAATCATTGTCCCATATTGATTATCTTTCCTGTAGCTTGGGTGCTAAAATTAGGATTTGGAGATCTCTTTTCCCTTATTCAAACCAGAGTCAGTTGCTTGTTATGTTGCCTTGCTCATTTGTTCATTTTGATTATTTCCTTGAGTTTTTTCCCTGGACTTATTAGCCTCACAGTCTTCATATTTTTGACCAAAGACACAGCATTTGGTGCAAAGATGTAGTTTCCATAAATTTGTTACTTTGACTCTCTGAATCCCCCCATCAGGCAGAGTAACTAAGAAGTCATCTACATATGCATGCACTTTGTCAGGTTTAATTTCGATCAAGCATTTAGCATAATTCAATATATCCATCCTCTCGATTGATTCATATAAACAAATCAATTTGCTTAGCCTGCAGTCTAGCCAATTAATGCCATAGTGTGGCCATATGTAAATAGAAATATTAGTGAATTGTACCCATACCGAAACAGATTTTATCATGCCATGGAGATTGCTAACATTGAGGTCATACGGTTTTATAATGAAAAGCTTACTTTGAATAATAACTGGCTCCCCCATAAGGGCTCTCTCCTTGTCTTTCTCACAAGTAAAATGAAAAGTGAAAAGAACTCCATCCGATTTTATTTTTAGATCTCCTTTCGGCTTCCATAGAAATCTACATTTCATATCCACATCAATGGAAGATAGCGGTTTGTCAAGGAAGAAACCAACTAAGGTGTCTTTCCAAAAAGATGTGCCCGCATCAACAATAGCAACAGTATGTTGCATGGATTCTCCAATAAAGGTTGGTTGCAAATCAACGGGTTTGTACTTCCATACGTTGTGTAGCAACGCTGAATCAAGGAAGTCCAAACACGTTGATGATTCAATTGCGGGATGATTTGCGTCGTGATCATAGATTCGCTTATAGGAATTACATACGATGAACTCATGAGATTGCTTGAGAGTTGCGGATTGACAGAGGGAGGGACCAACGGAGAGGAGCTGGTGGGTAGCGTTGGGTCTGGGGGTGCCGGAGAGGGATCGATTTCAGGAGGAAGGGTTGGCAGAGGGTCGATTTGATGGCTTGTAGGAGGAACCAATTTTTGAGGTGAAAGGGAAAGGTCTGCCATTAAATCGACCTTTGATCCAAATGGATGCATATTATTAATTTATTTTGAATGAATGAAATAAACGAATTTATTTTGTATGTGAACAATAATATGTAACACCGAACAATTAAACTGGACACTTGTCAAATATGAATGTAACTATTTAACTGATTCCAAATTATGAAAATTAAAGTTATGTTAGTTTATAAAATTAAATTTAAATATTATATTCGAAGTAATGAATATATTGATGTTCCGAATCTATCGAAATATTAAATTTTCCGAAAATGTCAATTTTGTGTCAAATTTGGTTAAATTAGAATTTTGTAAAAATCTAAAAGTTGTCAAAATTTGAATTCGTCTTTTTTTTATGAATCTATACTTATTTCTGAGAATTCGCCATTTTCTAATTTGTTAAAATTTAATTTTGTTTATCCAAAATTCATGTTTTTAAGTGTAAAAAAATGATATTTGTTTTATATATACTTGTCTGAAATTAATCTATATCTTCCTTGATGTTATCCCTTTGAGTTTGAATAGGTGAAATTAATTTGTGGGGACACTTATAAATTGATACTAAATATTTGGTAATTGTCATTCTCGTGCAAATAAAGAATTTTGACCATTTAAGTTATTGAATTTAAAATTAGTTATTGAATTTAATATGATTTTAAAATAATTTATGATAATAATGAATGGTTCAATATGATTTTTAATAAGAAATTATCATGAAGCTGGGTGTCAACAATATATAACTTACATTTGATTTGTAAACAATGTGTAGATTCTAGGTGAAATAAATTCTAGCAACATACGTGTATATATCTTTTGCTGTTGTCTTTAATACATCCCTTGTCTACTCAAATTGAAATGTTTAGGAATTTGGAATGGGGATTAGATGCATTTATTAATTTATTTTGAAATGTAAATAATTGTAGCAGTTTCAATGCCTGTAACAACCCAGAATTTTGACAATAAATTGTTATTTAGTTAGAAGCTCAAGTTTTGTTTTTTGTCAAAAATTTGGGTGTAGAAAAGTGTGGGATGTTACAATTCCCTTCCTTCTTTGTTGTTTCCTAGTTATTGTTGTTTTGCGTATGTTTAAACTTTTCTTTTGTAAAAAAAAGGGCAAAATAAATGCATGCACTTGCCTTTTCATACCGTGCACTAGGAAAGACAAATGCATTTTTCATAAATTTGCATGTATTCATTCATCTCCTTTACATTATAAATGTTGCTTTATCTTTATGTTTCATCATTCCCAATTTTCATGTATATTCATAAACTTTCCACTTTATTTCCCTCCATTACCATTCTTATAACCATTCATTTCATATTCCATGTGTCCATTCACTACAAAATCCATTTCCATTTATGTTTGTCCATCCTACCACTTTTTGATCCTTAATTTATGAAACGCATAGGCACATTTATGCTTGCGTAACTTCCCATTTATAAAACAAAATGCATGCATAAATTCATTTATACACATTAATTGTTCCCACTTATGTTTCCAAGTCATGCATCCATTCTATTTCTTTCATTTAAATAAAAGTAAATGTTTTCATAAAAAAAGTAAGAATTGAGAAAATCCCGTTTGAATTTTGCATGGGTTTCACCCCAAATTAAGCCATCATATTTCATAAAAGAATATGCTACTAGTATGCAGTAGGGACCCTTGAATGTTTGTATGAATAAATAAAAAAATAGAAAACAAAAGGTTTAAAGATATAAGTATGAACTGCGACCTGTCATCTTTAAAAATACAATGACTTTTAATTTATTTAGTAGATACGGCTAATTAAAGATTCATATGCATTATTGGACCACACACCCGACATATATTTTAAAATATATTCATATATTATATCCATGGTAAAGGCAAACAGTAAGGGAAGTCAATGTTCATAAAGGAATGAAATCTGATGTCAAACTAGTTAAAATAATGAAACATAAAATGCTAACATAAATACCCCTTTTGTTTTCCTACCTTTCCAAAACAGCCTGTGCCTACCTTCCTTTTCATGATTATCGCATAAAAGAGAGGAAAAGAAAGAACCGAAACATTGCAATGAAATTATATTTTTCCAAGATTGGAAGAAACGTTAACACATAATCATATCAAATTCGAACAATTGAAATAGCAAACTGCGGGATCCGTGAATGGTGCCGCAATAATTCCTATTCACATTGCCATATTTATTTCAGCTACTATCTATCTTCCATTCTATTTATATTTTCTGTGACCCGTTCCCTTTTCATTCCTCTTAGCCGAAATATACCGAGATACCTCAATCAAAAATAATTTATTTCCCAAAAAAAGGGTCGAAGTCTTCGTCATGCCATTCGCCAGCTCCGTCATCGCCTGAAGCCTCCGCAGCCATCGCCAGCGCTGTCTCAAGTGGCATCGCATGAACCTTCAGCCTCTCTCCTTGATCTGCAATTGCATCGCCAGCAACTCAAGCCACCACGAGCTCTGTTATTTTCACCTCTGTCTCCTCTAATCGAAGCTTGTGGTCATCGTGTCGCTTTTTTGCTGCCTATAGATGAGTTCATCTCACTGTTTCTTAATTCAAGTATTCAACTCAATGATTTGTGTGCACTTTTTAGCTATGTTCTTGGTTGTTTCATTTTCATGTTGAACAAAATACTTGACATGTTGTTTTCTTAAATGGATAAAAATCTATGATACATTTGATATTTGCTCACTGCCTTGCTATTTGTTGCTAGAATAAATGAGTGAATATGATATTTCTGAGACCTTTTTGGATTGAATATTTGTGCAATGCTTCACCAATGACACTGGGGTCAATAGCATCTGGTATCTATCTGAAAAAAGTGGGCTGTTCCAAGTCATGGGTTACCATTTTTCCCTTATTAGTGCATACATCTTGCTGACCTTTTTCTATTCCCTTTGCCTAGCAGCTCATGAGTATCTACCTCTTATTTAGTATGTAACCGATACTTGGTGCTTTACATGCATACCATCTTTAAGTTGAAATGAATTCATATGTCGGTTGCCTTGAAATGAAATGTTTATATTTTCCCATAGCCCTACTGAGGTTTGCATCTTCACATCATTTTCATGTTGCTGCCAGTTTTCAATTTTCATTGCATGTGTCCAGTGTGTTGGGTTTGATAAAAAGAAAATTTTATGCTGCAAGTATATTAATAAGTTTATAAACATTAAGGAGGCTTCACCTTGTAACTGATGATTGTCCCACTGTTTGGATCTGTTTGATGCATGTAAATAAAACCCAACATGTTTGATTTGCATTATCAACACTCAGATAAGGTAGTGATGAGTGGAATAAAATTTGTGTTTTAGTTGAGTATTGAAATCAATTAAATGCAAAGAAACGGAAGAAATGGATATATATACACACACACACACGAATAAAACTATAATGAATTATAAACCTGTTTATTTTTTGTGTAAAGGATTGGTTATTAATGTGTCGTGCATACTGTGAAAGTATCATTTTCCTGCAAGAAAGATAGTGGTAAATTGATATTCAAATATGGCAATTTGGATTTTAATGCATGCTTGAAATTTTAATTATAGCTAATTTACTTGATTACAACCTAACCTGAGTTTTTGTTTGCTCTGGTCGAGGTCAGACCCCAGTATTACAGCTTAGATTGACGCTGACAACAATAAGAATTCATGAACATTCTTGAAGATGCTCCGTTGCTGTATAAGTTCACTTTATCTATTTACGAAAATTGTACACATTACTTAGACTTTCGCTATATATAAAAATATTGTAACTCTGATATTTTTGTAAAGTGCTTCCACTGTGAGATATTGTAGTTTATTTATTCTGTGATTTCTGTGTCTGATTCTGTTTTAAACACAGTCGTTTCGAGTGGTTAAAGTTCGCTTAATTACCGTCTTGAAGCGGTCAAAAGGCAGGTCGTTACACATGTATCAATTCCTTAGCAAGTGCAAAAATGTGTATGGATCAAGATAGCTAGATATGCATTCCCCTAGCAGTGCATCCTGTGTCCGCATATATTCGCATAAAACTACAAAATGAGCTCAAGAAATTACAAAGCTACTGTAAGCTTAAGAAGCATAACATCTAAAGATTTGAACCATGATCCTAGCCAACACAGCAACCTGCCTTCACATGCAAACAGAACTTGATGTTCGTGGAGGCGGTGATGGTGCAGTGTTCTCCATATCTCTTGTTTTTGTTGCCACAGTGTTCATTGTTTTGTTTAACTTCTGATTCTACTACAACAAAGTGCTTACCTCGGAACTGAAAATGTCACTTATAATATAACTATTGCAATCGAAAACCATAATTTTTCATATATGAAGTTGAAATAAACTGATTGTATTTTACAACTACTTGTTGTTATTGCAATGCAGTTTGTTTACAATTAATTTTGCCAATTGCAATAATATCTTTCACGACTATTTTTGTCATTTCCAATTAGAACTTTTGAAAATGTTTTGTAATATCAATAGTTATGAAATCCAAATTTAATATATTCAAATATATAATATTTTCCAATTGAAGTACGTAATATCCATCGATTCAAGCATTTCGTAAAATATTCTCAAAAATTCAGATAGAATTATAATATTTATAAATTCAAGTGCAAAAATAATAGTTAGATAAGTTAAAATCAAGATACATTGATCACAAACTCACCAACGCAAGCATTAGGCAAAACATAATTACTCTTGCACTTCCAAACTTAATGACACAAACTCTACATCCCTCTCACCAAGCATTTGTAATACATCAATTCTTTAGCCTACTCACCATATTTTAAGCAAACTAGTCAAGAAAAAAAATGCCAGGCTGTTGTTTAATGTATTTCTGCATCTATTTTTTTAGATGCCTAAGCATAAATTTTTTATTTAACAGCAAAGAATTGCACCTAAAAAATATCTTCTTAAAACAAAACAAAAGGCTACACTTCTTAAAACAAAAACAAAAAATTGCACTTCTTAAAGCCCAAAAAAAGTGAAATTCAGAAAAAACTATAATCCATAGATTGCAATTTAAAAAGAAAAAACTAGAATTCATAGATTGCAATTAAAAAAGAAAAACTGCACTTTTTGATTTAAAAAAATTACACTTTACTTTTAAAAAAATGTACTTTAAAAGAAAAAAAATACTCTAATGTTAATTTAAATTGAATTTTAATTTTAATTTCAAAGGATAATGTTTTATGTAGATTTTATTAATTTCGATTAAAATTCAATTTGTCATTAACAGTTAACATGTAAAATTCACTTTGAAGTTTTAGGTTAAAACTTAAAATTCAATTTGGATTTCAACTTAAAACTATTAAACTGTGACACCACATAAATTGAAATTATTGTCATTAACAGCAGAGTAACATATAAATTTTGCTTAAATTAAAAAATTAAAAAATAATTCAAACCAAATTAAATTTAAATCAGTTTATCTGAACCCGAGATCCAGATCAGCAGCAATAACTCGAAATTGAAAATGGCCGGAGGGTTCAAGCTTCGGATCTAAGAAGGCAGTGGACCTGACAATGATTATGGACTTGTACTTCATTCAAGAATGCTTTTCTGGCGCTTTGCCCCCTCGAGCGCTTTTTGGCACCTCGACAAGGTAAAATGCCCTAGGTCGGCGCCTAGGGCGTTTTGGCGTCTAGGCGAGCACTTCAATGATTATGGTTTTAAACTATCATCAAACAAGGCTGTTGATCCATTATGTACAACCCTTATATACTCATCGAAGCAACTGTCCCTTGATAAAAAAACCATTTGAGGTATCCATTGGAGTAGAAACAACTAAAGAGAAGAGTGAAGAATAATATATGTAGAATTAGCTGATTAAATTCGATGACTTATTAACGCCGACGGTAAATCTCAATCAAGATGAGCAGAGGCAGCGACATCGACTATGACAGACACATCATTTTCTTTACCTAAAGGTCGATTGTCTCAGGAAGAGTATGCATTCCTATGGGTAAAGGAATCTAGAATCACTTCGGTTGGTGGTGAGTTATAACTTCAGTTGGAGCAGCTGCAATGATATTGGACGTTTATGAAGAAGGTGGGTGTTAACCGGCCTTTTGGTCCAGTTACCAAAAGTACTCAAGACACGCTCAATTCAACTAATCGCGTGAAACCAAGGCCAAGGGCGAAACGCAGGAAACCCAGGAGAAAGACCAAGGGGGGTCGCGCCAAGAAACCTCGCCACATCCACCTTCAAAATACCCTTCGCACCTACCAAGGTGCGAAATTTCGCACCTATCAGGTATGAAATTTCGTACCCCAGAGGTACGAAATCTCGTACCTTGGAGGTGCAAAATTTCGTACCTCAAGGTACGAAATTTCGTACCTCGAAGGTGCAAAATTTCGCACCTCACAGGTGCGAAATTTCGCACCTTCCCAGGTACGAATTTTCTGGAGCCGAAACAAGGAGGCGCGAATTTCCTGTAGATGGTCCCCATTTCTACCTACTCCTGCCTAGCCCCTACCTAACCACTTCCTATAAATACCCCACTACCTTACACTTCAAGGGGGAGAGATTCTTGGATCTTGAGACCTCTATAGAGCTTCATTAATGGCATCTCCTCTTTGAGGAAGAAGAAGGGCAAACTTGTCCATTTTACTATTTCTCGCAATTATGACTATTTTGCATAATAGTCCACATATATAATGAGAGGATCTCAACCTTGTAATCTTTCAAGTGATTAATAAAATCTCTACAACTCTTCAAAGTGGACGTAGGCCTTCACCAGAGGCCGAACCACTATAAATCTCTTGTGTCATTTACTACTTATATTTAATTTATGTTACATAATATGTCTTGTCTGTGCGACTATATATTTTATTCGTAGTAATACGGAATCTTTGGTGTTGCGACACTTTTGGTCGTCAACATTTGGTGCTTCCACTGAGAGAACTCGGACATTGCGTCTTTCTTTCGCCTTACCATCTCGACTTCGACGAGCCTAAGGTTCCTTGCTCAACCTGCCGTCGGGCCCGCGTACGATGGTAAAAAAGTCAAAGAACGCAGTAATCGGCTTGTCAGCTGCCGCCGAGGCCGGTCCATCCAATCCACCTCCACCGGCAAACATCTCAGCAACCAATGAGATTGAACCTCCTATTGTGGACCCCGAAGCGCCCGCAACACAAGCGCAACTTCGGATGCTTAACGAGAAGTATGAGAACACCGCCGTCGAGTTGAATCAAGCGCTAAGGAATAACATCGACCTTATGCGCCAACTTAATGAAAATCAGCGCGTTGTCGCTCGACTACAGCTAACTCGGAACAATGCTCGACCTCGACCACCAACATCGGAAACTTCCTCTTCGGACTCAAGGGGCCCATACCAACGAAGGAGATTTAGCCTCATCCACAACGTCGTCGTCCGAACAAATGCCCTCGACGATGGCAACGGCAATCGGTATGCCAACGGCAACGGTAACGGTGACCGTACCACTGTCACAGATAGCGGGGGCACCTAATCTCGGGACCACTCTCGCTTGATTATCAACAACAGACCCGCTCCTACTAACCAACCTCTCCCTCGACAAGACCCAATGGACAACGGACCAACCAATATGGCGGCCCAAGCCTATCCTGAACCAGATCCACGCACCCCCGCTCCGCGCCAACGGGCACGCATGGACCCCATTATAGACATCGAGGACTCGGAGGGCAATAGCCCGGACATCCACCATAGAAGACGTCCTCAAACCCAGACTCCTGAACCTGGCCAAAACCAATGGGTACCAATGGCAGACCCTCATCCAACCTTCCTTCCCGACATGGTCCGAAGGATAATGAGGGATATGCGAAGGAATGTGCACGAACCATGGGAAGCGCACATTAGGCGCAACCCTTTCACTCGAAGAGTGAACGAAGCCGAATAGCCTCGACGTTTCAGCATGCCACAAATGCCGCTCTACGATGGCACCACCGATCCTTGCACTTTCTTTAACCGTTACGAGTGGAAAATGGACTCGAGCAGGGGCGACGATCCCGTCAAATGCAAGTGCTTTCCAGTTTTCCTTTCAAGGACCTCCCTATTGTGGTTCTCTCGCCTCCTGCTCAACTCCATCAACAACTTCGGCCAGTAAGCAACGCAGCTGGTCAAGCAGTTCAGAATGCACATCCCGACTCCAAAGAACGCCCTCGCCCTTTCCAACCTATACCAAGGGCCTACAGAACCACTCAAAAGCTACCTTTCTAGGTTCAACGAAGCTCTTACCGAGGTCGAAGACCCGGATCCGCGCACCGTACTCTTCCAAGTAGCTAAAGGTGTCCTTCCTACTTCCGAATTTGGTGCATGGATCGACCGAAAAAAGCCAAAAAGCCTCGATGACTTTTATGAGAAAGTGGGGCAGTACTTACGTCAAGAAGAAGCTAGACGAAACCGTATCTCTAACGCCAGCCGCCCCAATAACCCTCGAGTCGGGGCCGACATGGCAGGTAACCGCCCCAGAGGGTGAGAAGCCGGAGGACCCTCCATTCCGAACATAGGGACAACACCCCTCAGGAAAAGGCCAAACACCGCGAGGCAAGGTGGCCGAGGCACTAACCAGGCAGAGGCGGAGTCAAGACAGCCCGGTACCTACCAATCTCATAGGACATATACCCCGCTAAATGAGGATCCTGAAACAATCTATCTAGATACATGTAACACTCTACCATACAAGAAGCCCCGAATCAGGGAATCCACGGAATCCGAGAAGAATTCGAGAAAATACTGCCGATACCATGACATGTATGGTCACAACACGAACGAATGCCGCCAACTAAGAGATGCGATAGAGAAGCTCAGTCGGGAAAATGGCTCGAGCAGTACGTCCAAGATCCCTTTCCCCCGGAAACTACCCCGAGGCCTCCACCACTAGCTTCTCAAGCGGCCGCCAAGGAGGCCTCCGGACCATCCAACCCTAGGCGGGGCATCGTGATCAACACCATTTGCGGCGGGCCGGGTCCCACGTATGACAGCTTCCGAAAGATGGAGGAATATGCGGGTTCCATCAAGCATGCGACCCACGAGGCTTGCTCAGATCCCGACGACTCTATCCCCGCTAAGCTCCGAAAGACTATGCGGGATGACATCACCTTCAATGGGAGAGAGTCCACGGGGATCGAGATCCCAAGTACCGATCCTCTAGTAATCACCGCCCAAAATGGCGCTACAACCATCCAAAAAATATTGATTGACTCGGGAAGCTCGGTAAACATTATCTTCAAAGCTGCTTATGACCAAATGAAGTTGGAAGCAAGGGACCTCAAACCATGCCGCTCCACGATCCATGGCTTCAACGGGGCATCCAGCTGCCCAATCGGAGTCATAGATCTACCTGTCGAGCTCGGCACAGGGGATCGAAGCCGGGTCCGCCTCCTCACCTTCGTAGTTATCGATGTCGCTTCATCATACAATGCCTTCCTTGGGCGTCCCTTCCTTACAGAGTTCCGTGTATGCCTATCACCATGGTCCTTCCTTATGAAATTCCCTACGGAGAACGGAATCGGAACGGTCAGGGGAGATCAGGTCAATGCTAGAGAATGTTATGCAATAGAATGGAAGAATGCGCGCAACAAGGGCAAGGGTAAAGCAGTACCCACCCCTTTTTGCGCCAAGACCGCCTTCGCATTGCAACCAGCGGCGTCTGGTCCATGGCTCAGGCGCCACTCCTGTCTTTCCAATGACCTCGACCCAAGGAAAGACGAAGAACCAGAATGGGAGAGACCCACTCCCGTCGAGCCAACCGTAGATGTGCCCGTCAGCCTCGCTAATCCATCGCAAGTATTAAAGATAGGGTCAGACCTCCACCCAGCAGTTAGGGACGACCTTGTAGACTTCCTAAGGGCTAATCTAGATGTATTCGCCTGGACCCACTCCGACAAGAAATGCATAGATCCGACAATCGCCTGCCATTCTTTGAATATAGACCTCATGATAACTCCAGTCAAACAAAAGCGCCGCTTCCTGGGACCGGACAGATCCAAGGCACTAGAAGAAGAGGTAGATCGCCTCCTAAACAACTTCATCCGCGAGGCCGACTACCCCGAGTGGGTATCCAATGACATCCTAGTCAAGAAGGACAACGGCAAATGGCGAACATGTGTCGACTTCTCAGATCTGAACAAGGCATGTCCAAAGACAGCTTCCCACTCCCAAAGATTGACCAACTTGTCGATTCAACCGCCGGATACCAATTGCTGTCCTTCGTGGATGCTTATTCCGGCTATAACCAGATCCCGAAGGATCCCCGCAACCAGGACGACACTTCCTTCATAACCGACCGCTGGCTTTACTGCTATCGCGTCATGCCTTTCGGCCTCAAGAATGCAGGCGCCACCTATCAGCGGATGGTTAATCGCCTCTTCAAGAATCAAATCGGGAAATCCATGGAGGTGTACGTGGACGATATGCTGGTCAAATCAAAAACATCTGACAACCACGTCCACGATCTCTCCGAAATGTTCGATGTCCTCCGCCACTACGACATGAAACTTAACCCTCTGAAACGCTCCTTTGGCGTCGCCTTGGAAAAGTTCATAGGTTTCATCGTCAACGCTCGGGGCATCGAGGCCAATCCCGAGAAAATCCAAGCCATACGGGACATCTAAGTCCCCAAAGCATCAAAGACATTCAAAGTCTAATCGGAAAGGTCGCCGCTCTAAGTCGGTTCATCTCAAAGGCCACCGATAAGTGCCTTCCTTTTTTCGATTTACTTCAAAAAGGGAAGCGCAACTTCGAGTGGACCTCTGAATGTGTTGCCGCATTCAAGGAACTCCTCAACCACTTAGAGCGACCACCCATCCAATCTAAACCCATAGACCACGGGGACTTATACGTTTACTTGGCTGTTTCTTCGCAGGCAATCAGCTCAACACTCATACGGATCGAAGATCGCACTCAACGGCATGTCTACTACATCAGCAAGCGATTGACGGGGGAAAAAAAAGAACTACCCAAAACTCAAGAAACTGCCATTCCGCCCGCTCATTTCCTCCCAGAAACTCCGGCCATATTTCCAGGCCCATCCTATCAAAGTCTTCACCGATCAACCACTACGACCAGTCCTACAAAAGCCCGAGGCATCCGGTCGACTGCTAAAGTGGAGCATGGAACTCAGTCAGTTCGAGATTACCTTCATCCCTCGCCGAGCCATACTCAGATAGGCCCTCGCCGACTTCATAGTAGAGTTTACCGCCCTAGAAGAAGCTTCTGCGGAAGGCGTCGCAACTCCCGACAACACGTGGAAGATATTCGTGGATGTGTCCTCTAACGACAAGTGCTCGAGAGCCGGCATTGTGCTCATCACTCCCGAGGGACGCTCAATACACTACGCGCTAAGGCTAAATCTCCCCGCTACCAATAACGATGCGGAGTATGAAGCGCTGATATCCGGGCTAAGGATCGCCATTGAACTCAAGTTGAATATCATTCAGATCTTCTCCGATTCGCAGCTTATCGTGCGTCAAGTGAAAGAGGAATACCAAACCAAGGGGGAACGACTGGCCCTATACTTAGCTCAAGTCCAGGAATTGCTCGCTCGCTTTGGCCACTTCACTATTACTCACATCCCGCGAGAACAAAATGAAAAGGCCGACTCTCTGGCTCGATTAGCAAGCTCCGAAGTCCCGCAACTGTTGGGCTTCGCCCCCGTCGAGGTACTCAATTCCCCTAGCACTAAGCCGACAGCAACTGACACGACCATGAGCACCGGTCCCGAACCAGAATCGTGGATGACACCAATCAGAAACTACCTGCAGCAGGGGATCCTCCCACAAAGCAGCAAAGAAAAGCGAGCACTCAACCGCCAGTTGACCCGCTACCTCTTAATGGGCGGGATCCTCTATCGATGGGGTTTCTCCGTCCCTTTACTTAGGTGCGTGATTCAAGAGGAAGCCGCCAAGATCCTAGTCAGCATACACCAAGGGGAATGCGGCGACCACACCGGCGGTCAAACTTTGGCCAGGAAGATACTCAGGCATGGCTATTACTGGCCCACACTCGAACAAGACGTTGTTGACTACGCCTGTAGGTGCGACCAATGCCAACGCTTCTCGAAGATCCCGAGAGCCCCGCCAACAGAATTAACACAAATGACCAGTCCATGGCCGTTCGCCATGTGGGGAATTGACATCATTGGGACTCTTCCCATGGCCAGAGGTGGGGCACGGTATGCCGTAGTCGTCGTCGATTACTTCACCAAATGGGCCGAGGCCGAAGCCCTCGCTACCATCACCAGCAAGAAAATAATCAACTTTGTGGTACGCAACATCATCACCTGATACGGGGTCCCTCAGGCCATCATCTCAGACAACGGCACCCAATTCGAAAGCGCAGAGTTCAAGTCTTTCTGCCAGCGCCACGGCATAGAAAAAAGGTTTTCGGCCGTAGCGCACCCCCGGGCCAACGGACAAGTTGAGGCGGTCAACAAAGTCATCAAGAAGCGCCTCGAAAAGGCCGGGGGCATATGGGCTGATGAACTTCCGTTAGCCCTGCGGGCCTATCGAACCACTCACAAGACAGCGACCAGGCACACTCTCTTCGCCCTCTCCTACGGGTCTGAAGCTATCATCCCCATCGAACTCGAGCTTCAATCCCACCGAGTCACTTACTTCGACCCGAAGACAAACCAAGACTTACTTATGGGATCGCTCGACTTGTTGGAAGAAAGAAGGAACGAGGCCGACATAAGAGCCGCAGCCCAACGACAGCGGGTCGCCCGGTACTTCAACTCTCGAGTCCGCCACAAGGACCTTAACATCGGAGACCTCGTCCTAAAGCGGGTATTCCTACCTCCAACAGGCCTCGCTCCTCGTTGGGATGGCCCGTACTCTATTATACAAAGACTCGGTGACGGAACTTTCAAGCTAGCGACCGTGGATGAAGTTGAACTACCAAGGGCTTAGAACAGTGAACATCTCCACCACTACTATACATAATTTAGAACATGGTTGTACATGCTTTCCAGCGATGTATTGTTTTCTAGCAATTCAAGACATTGTAAAGGCTATTCATGCCAAACGTTGTTAATGAAAATGATGTTCAGCTTCCTACTCCCTTATTCTGTGTTTACTCCTCGCGTGACATGTTTGATTAATCCCAACAGCTCGTCTTAGTGTAATACCACCGACCACTGTGCCGACCTCTAGTATGGGGGGCGGCGCCGCTGTTGAGTCCACGAGCCAGCCTCGCAAACCACCCACATTGGCACCAGCCGACACCCCGAGCACGGGAGCTGGCTACGCCACTCGAGTCGCCAGCCCGCGGCGTGACCGAGTATAAACAACCTCTAACTCGAACCTGGGCACCATGCCAAGGCCGAGGATAAATCGTTCAAGCACCCAACAGCCAGACGGAGCGACATTAACTCCTCCCGAACAACGGGTGTGGTCGAGCACTTGGCGCAGCACCAAGGCCGACCTTAAATCGTCACATCCCCGAAGCTCTACAGGCTTAGTGGTAGCCTACGGCCAGGATCGGACCATGCCAGCTGATGATCTGGGCTTCTCTTTCCCGGCGAACGATGACGCCGGCGGGCTCGCCCTAACCCGATGAACGATGGGAGAGCAGACACTGGACGGACCGCATAACGCAACGTCATACTCCTTCGCTACTCTTGAGGTTAACCCCAGGCAACCCGAGAAACAACACAGGCGCTCTGGTCAGGCTTCACAAACTACGGGCCTCCTTAGCTGAGGGAGATCTACTAGAAGCCTGCGCATTACCTTGCCCCTCTGTTACCATGATACAGAGTGCGGCACACCATCACACCCCCTCTGGGACAATCACCCCAGGGTGCGGAACACACAATCACTTTTCTATTAGGTGTAACGATAAGTACGTCTATGCGAGTACGGGACGCCCGAAAACATAGAAAGAACATCCGAACATTTAACAACAAAACGTGATCTTTACTAATTCATATTTCATTACAACTCACCCACACTAAAACCCATTTACTTTACTAATATCTTTCTTTTTTAATGGCAGGGTGTACATGCACGTCGTGCCTTGAAAAACCAAAAGTGAGGGCCGAACTCGCGGAAACTAGCGGCCTACACTACCAAAATAATCGCTGAACTAAGACGTAAGCGACTAACCCTAACCATGCTTCTTCTTCTTGTCTTTGTCTTTCTCTTTTGCAGATCCAGCACCCGACGATCCATCCTTGGAACCGGGCCTCTTCTTTCCAGAGCTGCGTCTCCCACTGTGACTCTTTGTGGAGACGGACGACCCATGAGAGGTTGAAAGCCGCCCCTCGCCCGTCCTCCTCTGAGCAACGGTCGCCGCCGCCCTCTTTTCGACGTCATCCCGAGTCTTGGCTATGACCTCCTGCCTCGCAGCCTCATCCTGCTTCCATTTCTCCTCTTCTTCCTCGCTCTTGACCCCCATCTTAGCCTTTTGTGCTGCCACCAGGGCAGCCATCGAAGGCACATCGGCCGCCACCGGGTCTCGGACACTCCGCCGTCGACCTCACTTTCCTCATCAACCAGGCTCTCGTACAGACTAGGAGTCGCTCCAACCCCTGAGAGGGTGTCAAGATGGTCTCCGCTTCCTCTAAGCCTTGCCCCTTCAAGTTCTGGCTCGGACTCCGACACGGCAGGAATCACGAGGGCCGGGTCCAATGCCGTGATTGGTCCAAGGGAAACTGCATAAGGAAAACACAACCTTTTAGTCCACAAAGTTGGTAACCGCATCATCCTCCGGGACGCATTGCAAGGAGAATTTACCTCCGGTTTAGGACGGTGCAAGAAGAGAAGGGGCACATGACGCAGTAGGCAATACGGCTTTGACTTCTCTCGGCCCCAGGCCATGCTCAGTGACATCCTGAGTCAAACCCGCCGGGTCTCTCATAATAACCAATCCGGGAGCCGGGGGCCGATTGGAGCTACCCTCCGCAAAGTTCTCAACCATTGCAACACCATCGGTCATGACTGCCTTTCCTTTTTCGGCGGCGAGCTTCTCTTGCCTCTCTCTCTCTCTGCATCCTCGAGCAACAATCTTCTACCCTCCTCCAACTTCACACGTTCCACCTCGACCAGGAGGTCGGTCATAAGCCGTAGATCATCCAAGGTCTCAACTCCTACCCCGCGCAAAGAAGCCTCATACGGGACCAGTCTTTCCCAGGTTCGCGCCAACACACGAGAGTAGTCTGGCATCTATGAAATCCCGCGAAACTTTAGGACTTTAACAAACATGTCCTTGATGTATTCTTCCACTGACAATTGCGCCTGATACTCGGCAGCTCCTAGCTCATCTCTCAAGCGGTCCATCTCACTCTGATGATCGATCGTCAATACGTCGGCAGCACTTAGCACATCCCGATTTCTAGCTTCCGCATCCTCCTTCGCCTTTCTTGCCGCCTCAAGCTGCCTCGCTAAACGAGCATTCTCCGCCCTTAAAGTCTGATTACTCTCCTGGAGATGCTGAACCTGTGCGTAATCCCGCCTCAAACCGGCGCAAACCTCGTCCGCTTCGGCTTTCTTGTTTTTCAAAGCGGTATTCTCAGTGGTCAAGTCGGTTATAGTCTCCTTCAGAACGGAGCTAGAATGATCAGTCACCCTCCTAAGCTCCTCATGCTGACGCTTCATCTCATCTGTAAACAACGTGTCTCACAAGTTGGTAACACCAAGGAAAAAGAGGCACGCGAACCTTAAGGTCAAATTCAAAAACCTACCTCTTTCCATGGTTAAACGGGCAATAGAAGTCTCCCCGGCATCTATAATTGTTTGCTGGTCGGCGAGCTCCTGATTCTTTTGCCTAATCAAGTTAGACAGATGATGAGCATACCGGGTGAAGGCATCGACCTGACGATACGCGGCCTGCACATGCTGCCATATCTCGCCGGTTTCCTTGTCAAGAGCAGGACGAATGTCAGGAACAAACCACGCCTCATCGAGGTATAGCCCCGAGAAGTGAAGCCTCACGAAGGCCTCCCTCTCCTCGATAGGCAGACCCCGGACTCCGTCAAATCATGCGCCTCCGCAATAGGCACCCTGTCTGACCTCGGCGGGGCGATCGGTGGCTCCTCACCCCTCGAAGTTCGAACTGGAGCCAGTGAAGCCGCGACAGGTGGAGTGGTTGACGGCGAATGACCTGATCCCCCCTGGTTGAATCTCGACTCTCTCCTGGACTCTTGGGTCGAAAAGGGAGGGGGAGGAGCCGTATTAGATTGAGGCCTGTCCTGATGATGACCCCTGCTACCATGACCCTACGGGGGAGGAACATTGCCATACAGACTAGCCCCCTGCTTAAAGGAACCAATAAAAGTGTTGTCATGCTGGCGACGGCCACCACGGCCTCGTCCTCCATTCCCTCTGGCCATGTCACTTGTCAAATAAGAAAAACCGAGTCAGTCAAACAACACACATCAACACCCCTCTATGCGCCATGACGTGTATGAGTGCATGTCTTAAGTGCTCTCTCAACAGACCGAATTGCTCGCCAGTCATGGGAGTTAGTCCCTCCGCTGCAAGAGCTAGGTCCTCCACAGTAACTACGCTCGGCCGCAGGGACCAGTCAACAGGAACCAAGTTCAATCCAGCAAACTGATCCACCCTTTCCAAGGATGCGATAGCTTCTGGAGAGGCTGCAGGAGAGTGAGGACTACCCAATGCTTTTTCCTCCGTCCCTCCCATCGGGGGCGGAGCAAAAGCTTTAGAAAGTTCCTATTCCCGAGCAACCGCATCTGCACTAACGTCCCTTCCACCACCGGCACCCTCGTGAAACTTGACGACTTTCTTCGGCCCAAGACCGCCAGAAGCCATCTTCCTCTTCAGAGCAGGAGCGGCAGGACTCACCGTCCCTCCCTCCGACACACCGCTGGCCACCGCGGACCTGATTACGGTCCGGTTGGCCGGAAGCAGCACCCAACGATGAAGGCAGTCCTAGTCAACTGTGGTATCCGTCCTCCGAGAACCCTCCGGAATGGCCTGCAACGCCTCAATGCGTTGTCGGTATTCGTCACCAATGGACGCCCTGGGGGTTCCTGCCACAATCGTAGACAATAAGTCACATAGTTCGGTAAATCGTCAGGAAAAGGAACGTAGGCCAAGGTTACTCACTCCCTTCTATCCATCTCCTCGCAAATCCAGAAGGGCACCGGACAAAGAATAAATCCCGCTTAATCACCGACGGTCTGGGACATGACCCGACAAAAAACTTAGTGGTGGAAGACGCTTCAAAGAACCAATGTGAAGACGAAGTGCTGGTCGACCGCCTAAAATGAATAAGGTACCGAATGTCCTCTCCAGTAGGATCCTGATGCAGGAACTCTCGGAAAAGAAAACAAGTACCCAAGAGCGAAGAATAAGAGTTCGAGTGTAGTTGCGAGGGAGCAAGGCGAAAGTAGAATAGCATTTCCCGTATGAAATCGTTGGCCGGGGGCACGCACCCCGCTATACAAGTATGCCGATTCCAAGCAGTGAAGCCTTCGGGCGGCATATGAGACCTCTCGTCCAAGGCAGGGGCACGAGCCTCCCCCGTCGGGATACCAAAACGCAACGACATCTTGTTGACGGCCGAGACATCCCTACGGGATGGAACCGAATCTGGAGGATTATCCAAAATAACTGCGTCAGGCAGCATATCGGGAGCCACCAGGGCTATCGGTCTGGCGCCTTCTATAATATCTACATTTTTCATTTCGGAATGCACTGTCGGAGAATGAGTTCGCTCAACGTATCCCCCGTGCTCAGACACCTCAGGATAACTCCCAACCTGCGAAGGAAGCGATCCCTCGGCAGTTTCAGATCCACTGCTCTTGGAGCTGGAACTGTCCGCAGAATCAGAGCTGTAAGACGACGAGGGGGAAGTCTCGACTTCCGAAAGATTCTCAGATTGCAACCCTGTCCGCATGATTTGCTATACTTTAAGATATCAGTGTTAGGTGACATAACAAAATAAGCCGTACCCCTCGTGTCGGTGAAACCTAACAAGTGTGTGCAGCATGGTGTAACAGATGAAAATGCTCACAGAAACGTTAAGACTCATAACAGCACAGTCACAGTTCAGATACATTCTCTACCCTATGTGCAAGTTTCAAGCTCCCGCTCGCCCAATTAGTGACGCTTAGTATGCTTAGACAGAGTATAAGTCCGAAGGCAGGAAGTCAGGAAGTTAAAGCTCAATGCAACTAAGGACGATATCTGCACAAGGCGATACCCCCAGACTCGCCCAAGGGCTCGAAGAACCAAGCGCACAAAAGTCAGAAGCCTGAGCCAGGTCACCTCAAAATCCAATCCTAGGGGTTCGAAAATACCGAACCACGGAGGCTCGAAAATTCGAACCATGATGGTTCGAAATCTCGAGCCCCGACGGTTCGACATCTCGAACCCCGAGGAGTCAGGCTTTTGGACCCCAGGGGCCGAAATTTCGAACCATTAAGGTTCGAAAACTCGATCCCCAAGGACCCAGCATCCAGGCCGACAAGGCTCGAAACCCCGAGCCCCCTACGTTCGAAGCCCCGAACTCCACGGGCTCGAAAACTTCGAAACCTGTTGGGCTCGGCGGGCTCGAGACCCAAGGCTTGAAATCTCGAAACTCGCTCCGTAAACTTGAAGCCTCAAACCTTCTTCAGCAGTCGCACCTCGACCTCCCTCCTTCCTTCCCCCGTCGGCCGAGTTCATTACCTAAAAAGTATTCTTCTTTAGTCCAAGGGGTCAGGTTCGAATTTTTCAGAGTAACAACGCGAGATAGGAGAGAATGAATGAAGGGGGGCTATTTATAATAAAAATGAAGTGTCCCTTCGTATTCCGCCTACAGGCTCGAAAATACGAGCCTCCGGGCTCGAAATTTCGAACCATCACGGATCGAAATCACGAGCCTCGCGACCCGATACTTCAAGCCACTGGAATTCAGAATCCGAGCCACTCGGGCTCGAAATTTCGAGCCCACCACGGTTCGAAATTTCGAACCTTCAAAAAAAAAATTTGAAATGAATGAATGATGATTACGACGACGACAACATGTTTCCTCCCAACCGTCGCACTCGTGAACGCCAACTTCTCGCAACGTGTCAATCGCCAAAAAACGCGCGACTCCGACACCACGCGAACACAAGGTAACACAAGCACGACATCAAACCTACAGCGGCTCACCCAAACGGGTAAGTCCGCTAGCTAACGTATTTTTCCCATAACTTGCAGGACCAATCCGCAACTCAGTTATCTTCTCAACCTTCATTCCGAAGCACATCCTGTCGAGACAAGACGACTTCGGGGGGCAAATGTTAACCGGCCTTTTGGTCCGGTTACCAAAAGTACTCAAGACACGCTCAATTCAACTAATCGCGTGAAGCCAAGGACAAGGGCGAAACGCAGTAAACCCAGGAGAAAGATCAAGGGGGTTCGCGCCATGAAACCTCGCCACATCCACCTTCAAAATACCCTTCGCACCTGCCAAGGTATACCTCGAAGGTACGAAATTTCGCACCTATCAGGTACGAAATTTTATACCCCAGAGGTACAAAATCTCCTACCTTGGAGGCGCGAAATTTCATACCTCAAGGTACGAAATTTCGTACCTCGAAGGTGCGAAATTTCGCACCTCACAGGTGCGAAATTTCGCACCTTCCCAGGTACGAATTTTCTGGAGCCGAAACAAGGAGGCGCGAATTTCCGGTAGATGGTCTCCATTTCTACCTACTCCTGCCTAACCCCTACCTAACCACTTCCTATAAATACCCCACTACCTTACTCTTCAAGGGGGAGAGATTCTTGGACCTTGAGACCTCTATAGAGCTTCATTAATGGCATCTCCTCTTTGAGGAAGAAGAAGGGAAAACTTGTCCATTTTACTATTTCTTGCAATTATGACTATTTTGCATAATAGTCCACATATGTAATGAGAGGATCTCAACCTTGTAATCTTTCAAGTGATTAATAAAATCTCTACAACTCTTCAAAGTGGACGTAGGCCTTCACAAAAGGCCGAACCACTATAAATCTCTTGTGTCATTTACCGCTTATATTTAATTTATGTTACATAATATGTCTTGTCTGTGCGACCATATTATTTATTCCTAGTAATACGGAATCTTTGGTGCTGCGACACTTTTGGTCGTCAACAGTGGGCCTCAACACTTTAAGCGTAATCATGTTGGTCATATTTTTTATCGCACAGGCTAAAAGTGCCAAAGACGTTGAGATATGGATATGATTACCTCATAATAGGGATTGAAAGAGACTAATATGAACACCTTACAAATAAGCCAAAGATAATAAAAACATATTTAACCTATTTATGAGCCGTTAAGTAACTATTTGATTTCTTCAATAAACCGTTGTGTACTTTGGATGGTGATTACATACTTTAGTTGCTAAAAACACTGATAAGGGTATAATATCACTTTCATTCCTTATATATGCAGAAATAGCTAAAGAATAATGATTCAGAACTTTTTGTATTTTCTGTTAAATCATCCAACTATCAAACTAATACTTTCAAATTTTGGACAACCAAAAAACATTTCTGCTTCAGGTCAAACAACGAAATATCCAGATTACTTGATGCTCAACTGAGAAATTAGTAGCGTAGGCTAACCGTTAAATGGGAAGACTCGACTAAATGGCTATTAAGAATTAAATTTTACATGAGTCCAACTTTTCTGTGCCCAAACAGTGAGGGATGAAGGTTATATTAGTTCAAATAATTATTGAGTGCATAAATTTTATTGTGACACTATATAATTGAAGTGGTCGAAGATAGCTTGAAAACGTTGTAAAGGGCTTGTGATTTGGAACTTGGAAGCCCAAATTATGGCATGGTGAAGACGGCTAATAAAAGCTAGGAGCCAGGAGCTGGGATTAAATCTTTAGTCCTATGCAAGTCATGTAGTTGAGAGCTGAGCCGTATATCTGGCACCTGGGACATACATCTTGTTCTCTGTGAGCCTGGTCCTCGATGCTAAACTAGACATCCAGAAACCTGGTTCATACATCTTCTTCTAAAGTCTAGAGAATCCCGAGACCTGAACCATACGTCTGGTTCCTAGCGAAGACATCTAGTTACCTGGACATAAAATTCAGAGACCTGACCCGAATGTCAGGTAACTTGGGCTAGACTTCTGGGACATGAAAAATGCTTGTTTTACTGGGACCTTTACTGAAGGTATATGGCGAAATGTAAATTTACCTTGATAAAAATTGTGTAAATTTACCATGACAAAAATCCTTACCTAAGCTATTTTCAGATTTGAAGGCAATAGAGCTTGCTTGATTAAGGGTTCCTCTTAATAGAAAACTTACTGTTCATAACCTAGTTTTTATTCTTCAATTCTATTCTCCACAAGCTTAATTCTATATTGATTATGGGTGATCATTGTATCAATCTCTTCTACGCTTCTCATCATGGTAATAATATTCCCTCTCCAAAATTTTCGTGCACTAACAAGCTATTAGTGGAACCACTATAAATTCAGTATGTCATTTATTTTCATTTCTCTTTGTTGGTATTGATTGCTTGTGATTGGGATTGTATTGTTTGGATTGGTTGATTGATGTTTTCGTGATTTGAGATATTGTGATTTAACTGTTTTTTCAAACCTATCAACAATCTCGTTTTCCACTGGGTTGGTGAGTTTGTGTTGGATTGATGTTAGATTTGAATTTCACAACAACATTTAGTATTAAAGCAATTGGTGTTGATATGTGTTTGTGAAAACACCAGAATCAGATAATAACTCGGGAAGTCCGTCAATGGTTAGTCAAAATAGTGTAGTGCCTTATGTATGTTGTTTGTATGCTGCCACGGGAACTCAACTGGTTACAGACAAGTGGATGGAGATAATGACTTCAGAAATAGAAATGGAAGATGGAAGCAGTTCTTAGCAGGAATCGGGTGCACTAGGTACTGATCGATGCTCATTTGTTGCCAACTGTTATCTCGATGCTGAGAGAGAGGATACAAGTGGGTTTACACTACTCTTCAACTTGCTATGGGGGGGAACATAATCTCCGAATTTAGTGGTGAGACAACCGCTAAATAAATATGGGATAAGTTGGCGGAGTCTATTACTTAAACTAGAAAGCAGGATTCTATCATTGCTTACGTTCCTCCTTATGCCTCTCCATTTCAAAATACTCGAGTCTGTGCGTATTCTGCCTTTTCTATACCACACAACCAACTGCCCCACATCATCAAATTTCCACGTCCAAAAAACCGTTCAACAAATTTCATTCTCAACCTTTTGTACCACTACTTTTTCCCCCAAATTTTCAACCTCCGTCTACTCAAATTCACATACACCTATAAAACCGATCTTCACTTAACTATCAATTCCGACAGTCATCTGCCAATCTTCATCGTTAACCATCTGATTTCACTGGTCAATTCCTTCTGGTGGACTTTCGGTATAACACAACAGTTTTTTTTAAGAAAATCCACTCTAACCCTAAATTTGAAGAATTTTGCTATGGTCTGAGTTCAATTTTTGATGATTAACTACTGACAAAGCACAAATTCCATTAATTTGCTTCCATCTACTACTGAAATGGCAACAGAGGTACGTATTTATTTTCGACTTTGCAATATTATTGTGCTATTCTTGAAAATGCTTTCAATTTTTAAATTTTATGCCTAATATTCCAAACAATTAAAATTTTATATCAAGAAGTAACTATGCACAAACAAGTACGAATTGTTTGTTTTGGTCTTTTTGCAACTCACCGAATTTGGACTTCAATTTAGGTTTTTTTTATTCTTAGGTATTTATGCGTGAAATAACTACGATAGAGATTGCCGATCGCCCTATTCCAATGTTCAGAACTTTTTCAACTATATCTTCAGTTAACCAACGCCTTTTTCTGATGTAATCCATTAAATTCTGAATTATAAATTATTTTTTGATTTTTTATCACTAGGTGATTCGGTCTTGAATGTAACTATAATGAAGTGTGACCTAATAAGATTTAAACCTTCTACCATTGGTTTATCCTGTAACAAATTGAACTTTTCAACTTCCGTGTACTACTTTATGCGATGTATGTCGCTCTTCCATCCACTTAATAATGACATTAGAAAATTCAAAAAAGATATATTCAGCCTGATACCAATGGTGATCCTTAGATGTCATATTTATTCCCACCGTTATATTGTACATGTTGATATCCATTATTGTTCAATAACTTTTAATATACATATGTTGAATGACTCATCTGTGGTCATCATTTCTTTTAGTTGCATAGACGACATTTATGCAAATGGCAGTTGCTTAGTATTGGGCTATGATATTAAATATATAGTTTTGTGCTAAGGGCACCGCACTTTGTGCTTCTGCCAACCAAAGCCACCGTCAAACTATTTTTCTTTTTTGTTTTTGTTTTTTTACCTACGTCGGCGTCAACCGTCGGCCGATCATCGTTCGTGCGGTGAGCTATGGTAGCCCGAAGCACAAATTTCGGGCCCTTAGAACTGCTCAATATATATTAGTACTTTCCTTAGTTTGATACAAATTCAAATGCTTCGTTACTTGAAATTTTAATCTATGTATTGAGATGACAATGATGAATAACTACGCTTTCTGATAAGTTTTGGTAACTTTTTATCTACATATTTAAACCCACTGTAATATGGTCCTAAATTTTGATATAATGAATTTGTCATTGTTTTTGAGTTTAGCATTCTGGCTTTTTGATTTGAATCTCAACCAATGTTTAAAACATATTTTCAAAAAAATTTGATTTACACACCTCTTTTTCACTGACTTATCAAATTTCATGACTGTTCACTACCCTCCCTGATTTTCCAGCCACAATTGGTGCCTCTTATTTTGACGCCTCTACTATGTCTATCATGATTGCTCTTCGCCCTTTTTGGTTTTCTTGCCATTTTGATTCTAAAGGAATTTGCAGGTGATGATCTTTGTCACTGTTTGTATTTGTTTTTGATTTTATGTGAATCGGTTGGTTATTGTATTTTGTGGTTTTGGAAATGGGATGTAGTAGAAACAATTCTTTTACCTTGATCCAAAATTGTATGATATTCAAATTATATTGTAGCATGGCTTGCCTCTCCTAAATGATAACATTAATTTTGTATTGGGTATTAAGTAGAGATGCCTTTTTTTATGTGGAAACTGTATTGATTTTTATTTGAAAATAACGTTTTCCAAAGGATCTAAAATACTGTATGGGCAATAAGTATAGTTTTCAAAGGTGAATGTTCAATCAAAAAACTACCTACATAATTTCTTCACAAAAAATAAGCCAGTTCTATATAGATCAAATATGCGTCTTTGCTACTATTAATCTTCCATTTACTATCAGAATATGTGACAGACTGATTATTACCTAAATTACCAAGTGCAAACACACTTTATTTGTTCGAAAACATAAATGAAATGATGTGATTTGTTTGTTTGTCTTTTAGATAGTTCATAATCTTCGGTTTATTATCGATTTGGACGCACGGTCATCAAAATTAGAGGAGGAATCAGGGCATGCGTTAGAGAAAGGAAAGACAATTTGTGATTCAAGAAATTCATTTCTTGGTTTAAAGCTCTTAGCTATGTATCTAAATGGATCAGTTGTCTGATACGTGGTATATATGCTCTTTTACTAAATTCACATTATCCCATGCTGATACAGGTGTAAAGGCAAGCAATCCAGTTCAACGTCTGGATACCATTTCCGAAGCTTTGCAAAGTTACATGTAGATATCGTCACTATTATACTGCTAGCTTACATTTATATTGCTGTAAAGAGGTGGGAAGAAATTGTACTATCACTCCAATTTTCTAACAAATATGATTTACTATGAAGCAAAAGTCCAAAGGAGACTGTCGTTACATTAATTGTGTTTGTATACGTTTACCTTGCCCACAAGCAGCATGTCTTTAAAGAGGTCCACAAAAGGAAAAGAGCGTCCTCATTGTTAATCATGAATGTGTCATGGCCAATTTAATGAGGTCACATATCAAACGAAAAAACAAACCAAGTGGTAATTATGATGTTAGTATAAAACAATCAAATGTAAACTACATGACATAAAAGCACCAACACTAATGGAAAAACTCTCACTGCATGTTTCAGATGTTGCTGATTCTTATTTATCATTTGATGTCAGTATAGCTTTCGGTTTTTATCAATTTTTTTGCGTGCTCAAAATATGGATTTGCAAAAATGGTAATCATGAAAGCTTAAGCTATACAAGAAATGAAGAAACATGAAAATCATTTAAGGCCCGTGCGTGTTTGGGGGTTGGTTTGTTTAGTGCTAACCTACCTCTGTGTACTAATATTCTAATGCATTAAATATTATGGTTATTTTAATGTGTTTATTGTTGTTAGGAAAAGATTATGTTTGAAGCCATATTCTTCTTTCTCACCACAGCTTGATGCATACTCATATACAAGTTATTCAACTCGGTAAACGAATTTATAATGTACAATAAATGCAGGACATGCATATCAGTCTTGGAATTGAACTACCAACCAACGTCAGACACCCTACCATAGCTTCCTATGCACTCGCTAACCATTCGGTACTGCTACTTACCCTTGACTGTTCCAGGTTCCACTAACGAAACATGAAGAACCAGCATTTTCTACATTCCACATTTCCGACAATCTCCAACCATGCATTACATGTCACAAGAGTAAGATATGTGAAAAACAATGGCCTATATGCGAAGCACGGGCCTCATTCTAGTTATATATAAAGAAGTTTCTCATAAATCATTTGATCTTGTTGCGAACATTTTTCACCTTCAAGACGAAAGAGGGTATTTCGCTTAAGGCAGACTTGAATATCTTTGATGCTCTGCTAATGAAGATGAAGGCGGTAGATTTGAAAATTGATGAAGAACAAAAGGTGATGATATTGTGTGTTCATTGTCGGACCGTTATACTATGTTCTCCAATACTATAATCTATAGCTGGGATAGTTTGTCTCTTGATGATGTCAAAACGGGTCATTTTAGTGAGGAGCAGAGAGACCAAATGAAGGAGTTGATTAAGGGTAGTAGTGGAGCTAGTAGTAGTCACCTATTATTGTGGAGAAGGAGAAGAATGTGAAGATGGAAAGCAATTGGCATTCTAAATTAAGCTAGCTCGGTGAGAGAGAAAAATAGAGGGAGAAAAATGATAAGTGCCTTATTTGCAAGAAACCCGGGCATTGGAGGAATGAATGTCCAGATAAAGATAAGAAGAATGAAGTAGCATTCTCACTGTGGCAGTAGAGAGTGGTGTTGGTGAGGTTGATGAGAATGTATTAACACCTGTAGCATCAAGTGCTTTGGGTAGCGAATAGGTTCTCGGTTCGAGTGCATCAAATCATATAACGCTAAACAGGATTTGTTTTTCCTCTTATGAAACAGGGAGATACAATTGTTATGGGAAATGGTGCTATATGTAGATCAATTGGCATTGGCTTCGATCAAATGGGAAAGTTTGATGGAGTAGTTCGAACACTCACTAATGTACTATTACTACTAAAATCAACACCGAAACAGGCTATTGGTGTAGTGGTATCGAACCGGGACATGTATAAGAAAACAATCTGAAAGCAAGGAAAGTTACTATCAGCAAGGAATAAAGCTTGGTTCTAATGATAAAGGGAGAATACCGCTAGGGTAGCCCGACACGCAAGATAGTCAGCGGAAGCCCATGTCCGATAGGAATATACAACCGTAGTCCAAGAAAAGAGAAATGGGCATCAGTATTAATTTTCTTAATACCGATACATAAAGAAACATAAGTGTCAAAGGAAAGATAGCCTGCCGGAAGCTAGTTTCTAAAACCAAAAGAAAGAGCAGATGATCACCAAAAGGCAGCCCCAAGAAATAACTAATTGTGCATAGGAAGTACCTATCTAGAAGTCCCGGAACCCACTTTGGTGGATTACCAAAGGCAAGTCAAAGCTTCCAAGAGAAAAAAGCCATCTACAGTAATTCACTTACTGTCGATGCTGAAAGGCGTGACAAATCCAAAAACAACACACTTGAAGTAGGAAGGCGAACATCATGAAGAATTAATAACAATTCCGAGAGCTCACGATCGAAAGCTCAAGACCGAGAGCTCACGACCGCAAGCTCATGTCTGGGAGCCAAAAGCCTTTCACCCAGCTATCCGTACCGACAGGCTTGGTGTAGATAAAAAGGAGATAGAGGTAACATCAAAAAGGAGCTTCTAGGCCCGAAACCATCCCTCCGAGAGTGGGGGCCGCACACTAAAGGCCATATTGCATTCACTAACAAAGCCAAAGAGCAGCCGACAGCTAAAGTAATTGGAACCGAAAGGAAAAGCAGCCGATAGAGGCTTCTGCTGGCCCAGTGGCAAAAGGGGTCCCAATTTGCATATAAATAAGACCCTAGAGGCCTCATTTTGGAGGTCGAATTCTAATTTCTCACTCTTGTATCCGGAGTTCATGGGTCTTTCCCCAAA
The DNA here is from genome assembly GCA_030737875.1 of Allium sativum. Classification (NCBI taxonomy): domain Eukaryota; kingdom Viridiplantae; phylum Streptophyta; class Magnoliopsida; order Asparagales; family Amaryllidaceae; genus Allium; species Allium sativum. Next base: position 255,512,208 of record CM060924.1, on the reverse strand, counting down.
CTCTGGATGCGCATATTTTTATCGTGGGCAACCTAATAGTTTTGGTTTGTAGATATTTTATAGAGTAGGTGCTGGATTGAAGCTAGAGCCATGTCCAGAGTATTTTATTTCTTCAGCTGAACTATGTATTTGCTGCCGTGCATATATTTATTATTCTACTATGATATATACTATACTTTGATGTAAAAGTCACTGCAATAAAAATGAAGATATTTTGTTTAGTTATTATGCGTTGTAACCCCAAATGATACGTCTTACTAAGAAGTTTAAGTCGGTTTAATTATCGTTGTGAATCAGGAAAAAGGCAGGTCATCATAGGATGTGTATGAAAACTACATATATGTTTCTCACTATTTTTGTTCCTGGTCCTCATGACCCAATACAAAGCATCGACGTTTATGTACAACCATTAACAGAAGAGTTTGACCCACTATAGTTGAAGAGATTGAAACATATGATATTTCAAAAAAATGAATTTTCATATGTCTATTATTTTATTACGGACTATTAGTGATTTTCCAATACATGCGATGCTTTTAGGTTGGAGTACGTTGATCAGCTAGCTTGTCCTCATTGCATAGAAGAAACAAGAGAATTTTCCTCATGGTATGGGAGAAAGATTTCTTGGTTTGATTATCATCGTTGTTTTGTACATCTCAATCATAATTTTCGAAGAGAGATAAACACTTCAAAGCTAACAGAGAAGAGAATATGCAAGCACCAAAGATTTAGTAAAGTGAAGAAATATATGAAATTGTAAAGGAGTATCCTCAGATACATGAAATCGGAATACAAACTAAAAAAATTGATAAATCTTACATTCATAATTGGTGCAAAAAAAGTACATGTTGGGAGTTACTTTATTGGAAAGATATCTTACTTTAACATAATATCGCCATAATGCACAATAAAAAAATGTTTTTGATAACATGTTGAATAAAAATTTTAATGATAAGGGAAAAACAAATGACAACCTAAATTCAAGTCATGACATAAGACACTTCTCAAAACGTTCTGAACTTCATATTAAGCCCAATGGCAACAAAAACCCAAAGCATACTATGGATTGGACAACAAGCAAATAAAACTCTTGCTAAAATGGGTTGAGGGACTAAAATGCCCTGATGGGATTTCTTTTGATCCCCGTATGTGTGTTGACTTTAAAAACAATAAACTGAGTGGGACGAAAAGTTATGATTGTCATATCATGATGGAATATTTATTACCCGTGTTGTTCAAAGAATTATTGCTTGTAAAGTGTTTGATTGTTATAACGAAGTCAAGTTTATTTTATAAACAGCTTTATTTGACAACTTGAAAAATTGTTGGTCTACATATACTTGAAGTAGAAACTTCAATATTGCTTTGCAAATTAGAGAAAATATTTCCTCTAAGTTTCTTTAATGTTATGAAGAATTTATCGGCTCGTCTTCTATCCAATGCAATTATTCGAGGTCCTGCGCAATATGGATGAATGTATCCTTTTGAGAGGTAACAGAAAATATCAATAAAATTTGTGTAAGTTTAAAATTCTGACTTACGTGTATACATATAAACTGAATTAATTTTGTAATAGGTAATTGAATCATCAGGAAAAAAAGTAAGACAAAAATCATGAGTTGAAGGCTCAATTTGCAAATCATATCTTGAAGAAGAAATTTCATTCTTTTCTTTATTACTTTAGTGACCATATGAACTTATCATTTGTAAGTGATTCTCGCAATTATGAAGCCATGGAACAAGATTTTTGTCCGACAATGTTATCTATTTTTATACGACATGGGAGATCTGCTAGAAAATGTGTTGAAATATGGTTGACGATAGAGATCACCATGTAGCACACACATATATTATTCTAAATTGTATTGAAGTTGCATCGTTTGTTAGATATTAAAATTTTCATATTTATTTCAGTTACATGTACATTAGGGGTTAGGTAACAATAAGCTTATGTATGTTTGCAGTACTTATGACTCATACAGTCCATCAGGCGATCTTAGGGAAGATTAAGCTAAATGATTTTTGGAATGCGTTTATGATCTAATAAATTGCGTCCATGATGAGGGTATGCAACATCTTGCGCTCGGACAAAAAAAATCAAGATTTATCCAATATTCTTGGTCAATGGATTTAATTTCAACAGCAAACACCCTGATATTGGAAGATTCACATATAACAGTGGTGTATTTGTCAACGATAGTAGTGATCCAAAACATAATATAAAAGACTTTTGCAGTGTCTTAACATAGGTTTTAGAGTTGACATATTATGTACAAACCGCTAAAAAGGTTTTTTTGTTTAAGAGCAACTAGTTCAGCAATGTTTCTGGCACTGGACTCAATATGCACAAAAATTATAAGCTTATAGAAATAAAGAGCACATCACGTTACTATAAGTATGACCCTTTCGTATTAGCCAAGCGAGAACTATAGGTTTATTTTTCTCCGTATCCATCCTTAAAAAGGGATAAAGCAGATTGGTCTGTTTTAATTAAAATGAAGGCAAGGTTTACATTTGAAGAAATTACTATTCCAGAAGATGCAATGTATCAAACGGATATAGAGAAAAATGATGAAATAATAATAATTAATGTTATTTATTTGGGATCTGTTAATATCAAAATTGGTATCAACACACTAAAAATGCAATTAACACTTTAAAGTATGAACAGTTACAAAGTTAAGAATGAGAATGGCGGGGAGAAATAAAGTGCACATGGTTTTATAGTGGTCCAGCTTCAAAAGAAGCCTACGTCCACTATGGAGGAAGCTCTTATTATCGTCATGGCAATTACAAAGTACATGGCTCTCAAATTCACATACATTCTCTCTCCTTTCTCTCTCTTTGTATGATCTAAACTTTGCTTGAATTTGTAAAGGAATCGGTGAGATCTCATGCTTTGTGATGGTGGACGTATAGATCTTTGATCACTTTTCCAATTGAACGATCTTCACGGATTCCATGGTGATTTGGCATTAGATCTAGGCTTTAGAGAAGATTAGCGGGGATTAAAATAGCTTAGATTGAACTCGAGGCAGAATTAATGGTGTTCGGAGAAGATAAGATCCAGTTGATGTTGGAGGAAGATTGAGTGAGCTTAGAAAGCCATTAATGGAGCTTGGGAAGCTTGAGAATGGTGGAAAACTGAAATGAAAGCCCTTCGGGGTGGTTTTGATCGATCCCCTAAATCGTTGTGAATGGGGATATTTATAGGTGGAACCGGTATGGAGTGGTGGAGTTGTAAATATAAGTGCGTTGACCATGTGAGGCAGGTGGTATACAACACTTTACAGCTGGCGCTAGGCTGGCACAAGCCAGTCACTTCGTAAGTACGATCTCAAATGGGTGCGACTTGGAATTTTGCACGAGCGACCTCTTGAAATTATGTGCAAGAGACTTCAGTTATATGTGACTGACTCCTTCTTTTTGCGGAAATACCATTATGTATCCCAAGGATCGACCGCGTTCTCCACTACTAAACATATTTTCGGGTTTGTCTTATGTGAAAGTGGGAATAATTATTACAAAATTGCAATCGGTTTATTTGCACTGTTCAAAATGGGATTGGAAATTACAAACGTGCCATTACTTTTCTATATAGTTATTCAGCTCGCCCCTAGCATTTCAAGACGCTCGACCGACCTCGACCAGAGAAGGGCACGAATGAGCCGTCAAAGGCAATGTGTGAGTGAGCTGATGATGTTATGCGCGAGTGAGCTGATGATGCTCGACCTCTACTCAACTGGTGCTCGACCTCTCCGTCATTATCTGCTCGAACACCATTCAAGTGATGAGCGACCTGCGCATACAGGTGAATGATATACGACCCCTCTACATGATAACTGCTCGAACACTGATGTTCAACCACTGGGATGATGGCACTACTGTGCACGAACAAACTGTATAGAGCTGGTGACTGACCACCCCATTATTATGTGAGCAACCTGTACATATGTTGCTTTTTATTCCATAACATTACGTGAATTTCCTGCTGATTCCACGTCTGGGGTTAATGTATTGTTCAGCTACTTGTACATGTGAAACATATATATGAATGGTATACAACGTGACCATTATACACTGATTCATGATCTGAAATGCTAGCCTGCCAATGCTCATGCTTTCACGTGTTAGTCACAACTTATCCGCGTTGGATAAACTTACTGTAATCCACATATATGTTGTAGGTCCACAAGCTTGCACTGACCTGGTGACATATGATCATGAATAACACATGACCAATCACGTAATGCTTGACCAAGAGCTAATCGATCACTTCTCAGATGATGGCGCTCGACCCGACATCAAGATGTGTACGAATGAGTTATGGTTTATGACCGAGCTCTAGTGCGTGATCGAGCTCTAGTACGGGACCGAGCTCTTACATTGCTCTGACAATCTCGTGCTTGATCAAGTTAGTGTTTGTATTCTTTGAGATGTGCCGGAACCATCTTTTTCTGAACTGCGTTAGAAACGAGGTTAACATTTGCCCCTCGAAGCTTGTATTTTTCACGTGCGAAAAATGCGGGTCTCGAGCTAAACATTGTTAATATATTTTTGCTCATTTGATCCAATATGGAATCTGCATTTGCCATTTATCGATGCTGCACTAGCATGCAGATGCTTCAATTTTGAATTCCAAAATTTATCATTGACAATGTCGCGCTAGTGTGTGAATGCCACATGTGAATGCCGAAGTTCCAATTTGAGCTTGAGTGCGTACGATAGGTGAGATTTGCTGTTGATTGGTCATACTTAAATTTCATGCCTAACATTCTTCACATCTGGGATGACAGAATGCTACACAAATCAATGGATGCCTTTGAAGAGGTCTTTTATTTATTTAAAAAATGTACTCAACCATTTTACTCGCTAACCAGGTAACCCAGGTCCTTCCGAGATTTGATCGAATATATGCCCCCGGAAATGTCTTGGGTCACATGCCTCCAGAGAGGTCTTGGGTTTGGTTCAATCCAATCTTTATCTTGCCCGTCCTGATTAACTCAGAATCGGAAAGATTACATTGTATACCCCCTTTAGACTAGGATTTCTACACGCGCTGGTCTTTCCAGCTTAGGATTGGTACTTCTAGCCTAGTTTTGTCGGTCCTTCCAAAATTGAATCTGCTGTTTTCTTATCCTCCCGCCAGATAAATCAGGCATCGTCAAAGTCAGACCAGACACCCGCGTTCAGCGTGCCTAATTTCAGCATTCCTTCAACCTGTCAACCCACACCTAGAAGGAAAGAAACTAGATGTCGCCGACCGGCTAGGATTTCTGATGAGCCCAAAGTTAGCTTTCCTCCGACCTGTTAAGACAGGCCTAAAAGGGAAGAAACTAGACATCGCCTGCCGGCTAGGATTCCTGATGTGTTGGTCCTTCTTGATCGGTGTTGCATTGTTCCACAAGGCAGATGCCAGTTCTTTTATCAAGAGTTATTATGATTCATAGAACTGAAGTCCTGAACCTTAGATGGTGCCTCTACGGCCGAACTTACAACCTTTTATTTATTGGTTTGGTTGGGCTGCTTCCATCTTTGCATTATTTTGGAGTTTGAAACCAATCCTTTTGCAAGACACTTATTTCGATAGGTGACCATGGTTAGGGATTTGGTGTATAAACTTGCTTCTTTAAGAGTTGTTTTTCTTGATGAAAGGTGCAGCTTTTCGACTTAATGCCCATTTGCTGTGTTTTTTCACCGTTTGACTCTGGATATCTCGTTCCTTTTTTACTTGCAAGGTGGTACACTACATCTTCATGTTTATGCAGTGTGATGCTCCTAGCACTTAACACCTGAGTTGTCCTATCGGGGTATGCTGGTAAGGGTCACCAGACTTTATCAGACCGCGAGTCAATAAGTTCCCTTTGGATAGCCTGAAATGTTAAATCGATTTTAGTGACTTCCGATCCATTGGAACAATCGAAATAAAGCAAACGCAGACGTCTCATTATATGGAAATTGACATAGTAATTGCTCAATTAACAATCCCCCTTTTACCATGGAGTTTAATATTTGTAAAAGAAAGCATAACAATTTTTCATAAGAACAAAGTAGTGCTTTTATGCAGAATGTTGACACAAATGGTCATTATTCCGGATTCTTGATATTGAAACTCCATCAAATATCAACAACTGGTAGATGCCATCCATAAGCTTTTGATTGATGGCGTATGACCCTCGCCGGTTAGACTCAAATATTCCAATACCGGCTTTTACTGTGCTTTGGTATGGAAGTGCCTGGAGATCATTGGATGAACATAAGATTCTAATTTCATTGGGATCGTTGCCTTTGTCAGAATGTACTCTTGAGAAATTGCGTAGCTTTGCCTCTCCTCCCAGCTTTTATTGGCCGAGTAAGAAGTACTTGCTATGGCGCTGAACACCGACTTCGCACTATTCCCTGTGGGAGCTTTGCCATTTAGGCCTGGTCGATTGGCGGGTATGCTTTGACCCTGAAGAGTTGGAAGATAATTTGTTCCAGGAAATTTCCTGATATATTGTTGTAGCTTGCTCTTCCTAACCAACATTTCGATCGAGCTTTTTAGTTGTCTGCTATCATTAGTATCGTGGCCAGGCTGATTGTGGTAGCGGCAGAAACTTCCAGACATTGTTGCTTTGTTTGAGATTTTAATATTGGTGGTGGCTCCGGAAAGAACCTTGGGCCTTTAGTAGCAAAGAAGATGTTCTCCAGGGTATCGTTTGGTGGAGTCAACTCTTCAGACTTGGAAAAGTGAAATCTCTTGTTCCCTTTTTCCTCTTTGTCTTCATATGACCTTCTTCGCCCTCCGAAATCCTTCTTTTTGCTTTTCGGAAAGGTAGGGAAGAAAGGTCGCTTAGACTTGTTTTCCTCATCATCATGACGACCACACTCCTCCTTGTAAAGATCCGAAGCAATGAGGTATGTGCTCCTTTGTACATCAAGTTGTACCACACAGTTTGTGAGGCTGGCTTGAGCGACTTTGAGAGCCTGTATCTGATCTAGTAATATCTCATTTGAGGCGTCTATTTTTCGGTACGAATTGGTCATAGCAGCAACAAACTCTTTTCGAGTTACATAATCTCTCAGAGTCTTATTCATGGTTAGATTGTTGGCTTGGGAAGCACGGAAGCATCCATAATATCATTGCTAGATATCCCTACAAGCTTAATGTTATATTCCAGGATAGGCTCCTTGTCTTTACGTTTTTCGTTGGGGCAGTCATCGGTCATTTTATTTGACATTTGTTCGGGCAGGCGATGACAGTTAATAAACCGAGGCTTTGTACTTCTAGACTGAAGAGATGCCCCTTCATTAGGACTTGCAACCTTCTGGAAAACATGTTGGTTATCGTGTCTTTTCCTTGACGGGGCTTGTTTGAACAGTTCGATATTTTCTTTGGAATCTTTAATGTTGGTTTCATTTCCATTTTTCGACCAATCATCAACTTCCTTCACGTCGTGATAATCATTGTGATCTAACACCGATGAGTGCACATTCTCATTTAGGTCGATCTCAACTTTATGAGGTGCCGGTTTGGCTCGAGCAACAAGGTGAGTTTCTGTCTTATCCATCAAAGCTTTATTTTTCTTATTGAAATCGGTGACAACATCTTTCAAATTGCCATAAATTACTCTAGCTTCCACAATTTCAGCGACAGTCAGGTTATTGTTTTGTGTAATAGCGGAGACGTCTTTCATAGCTTTACTGCATTTTTGCGAATCAAATTTTAAAGATACGAGATTCGTTTGAGCGGCCAGAAGCATTTCAAGCTTATCCATTAAGGCTTTGTTTGAAATCGCCATATGTTGACTCAAGTCACCCACAACCGTATCCAATTGATCTCAATTTATGCCAACCCCAGTTCCGAAGGATCAATCAATATTCGGAAGATTAGCTTGTGGAGTGGTGATGGCTTCATGATCGACACTCCCCGAACTTCTAGCGGACTTATTGACGCACTTCTTCGCTAGAGGCATAACTTCGTGCTACTCTTATGATTTTGGTAGAGATCTTTTGAACGGCCTGAGTTTTAGATCATGAAGATCTATCGTAGAATGATAGGCTTCAATTGACAATTTAGCAACCCCCACCAAGGCTCTTAACCTTGTGGTCGTGGGTTCGAGCCCCATAGTGGGCGCCAAAAATGCTAATATCAAAATCGGTATCAACACCCCAAAAATGCAATTAACACTTTAAAGTATGAACAATTACAAAGTAAAGAATGAGAATGGCAGGGAGAAATAAAACGGACTCGGTTTTAGAGTGGTCCGGCGTCAAAAGAAGCCTACGTCCACTATGGGGGAAGCTCTTATTATCATCATGGCAATTACAAAGTACATGGCTCTCAAATTCACATACATTCTTTCTTCTTTCTCTCTCTTTGTATGATCTAAGCTTCGCTTGAATTTGCAAAGGAATCTGTGAGATCTCTTGCTTTGTGATGGTGGATGTATATATCATTGATCACTTTGGCAATTGAATGATCTTCATGGATTCCATGGTGATTTGACATTAGATCTAGGCTTTGGAGAAGATTAGCGGAGATTAAAGTATCTTAGATTGAACTCGAGGGAGAATTAATGGCGTTCGGAGAGATGAGATCCACTTGATGTTGAAGGAAGATGGAGTGAGCTTAGAAAGCCATTATGGATCATGGGAAGCTTGAGAATGGTGGAAAACAGAAATGATAACCCTTCGGTGTGGCTTAAATCGGTCCCATAAATGGTTGTGAATGGGTGTATTTATAGGTGAAATTGGTATGGAGTGGTGGAGTTGTAAATATGAGTGCGCGGACCATGTGAGGCAGGTGGTGTACAACACTTTACAGCTGGCGCTAAGCTGGCACAAGTCAGGCACTTCGTATGTACGATCTCAAATGGGTGCGACCTGGAATTCTGCACGAGCGACCTCTTGAAATTATGTGCAAGCAACTTCAGTTATATGTGACCGGCTCCTTCTTTTTGCTGAAATACTATTATGTATCCCAAGGATCAACCACGTGCTCCGCTACTAAACATATATGCGGGTTTGTCTTATGTGAAAGTGGTAATAATTATTACAAGAATTCCATCGGTTTCTTTGCACTGTTAAAAATGGGATTGGAAATTACAAACGTGCCATTGATTTTCTATATAATTATTCAGCTAGCTCATGGAATTTCAAGACGCTCGACCGACCTCGACCAGAGACGGGCACGAGTGAGCCTTCAAAGGCAATGTGTGAGCGAGCTGTTGATGCTATGTGCGAGCGAGCTGATGATGCTCGACCTGTACTCGAGTGGTGCTTGAACTCTCTGCCATTCTATGCTCGAGCGCCATTCAAGTGATGAGCGACATGTGCATACAGGTGGACTGATGATCGATCCCCCTACATGCTTACTGCTCGAACACTGCTGTTCGACCACTGGGATGATGGCACTGTTGTGCACGAATGAACTGTGTAGAGCTGGGGACCGACCACCCCATTATTATGTGAGCAACTTGAACATGCGTTTCCATTTTTTTCCACTACATTACGTTAATTTCCTATTGATGCCATGTCTAGGGATAATGCATCGTTCACGTTACTTGTATGTGTGAAACATATATACGGATGGTTTACAACATGCCCATTATACACTGATTCATGATCTGAAATGCTAGCCTGCCAGTGCTCATGCTTTCACGTGTAAATCACAACCTATCCGCATTGAATAAACTTATTGTAATCCACATATATGTTGTAGGTCCACCAGCTTGCACTGACCTCATGACGTATGATGTTTTCGACTCATGAATAACACACGACCAATCACGTAATGCCCGACCAAGAGCTAATCGACCACTTCTCATATGATGGCGCTCGACCCGACTCCAAGATGTGTACGAATGAGTTATGGTGCGCGACCGAGCTCTAGTGCGCGGCCGAGCTCTAGTGTGCGGCCGAGCTCTAGTACAGGACCGAGCTCTTACATTGCTCTGACAATCTCGCACTTGATCAAGTTAGTGCTCGTACGGTTTGAGATGTGTCGGAACCATCGTTTTCTGAACCGTGTTAGAAACGGGGTTAACATTTGCCCCTCGAAGCTTGTATTTTTCACTTGCGAGAAATGCAGGTTTCGAACTGAACATTGTTAATATATTTTTGCTCGTTTGATCCAATATGGAACCTGCATTTTCCATTTGTAGATGCTGCACAAGCATGCAGATGCTTCAATTTTGAATTCCAAAATTTATTGTTGATAATGTCGCGCTAGTGTGTGAATTCCACATGTGAAAGCTCTAATTTCAGTTTGAGCTTGAGTGCGTGGTACAGGTGAGATTTGCAGTTGATTGGTCATACTCAATTTTCGTTGAAACGGTCAAGGCCAATTTACGCTAAAACACTTGTTTCACGAACTCATTTAGCCTTTGGATTTATTGAAGCAAAGCACACTCTTTAAAGCGAACAACTGTTGCATCTTTTTTCATTGCCACAACATATTCTGCAAAAACATTGCACATTTTGGTCCAATATTTTGTTACCGACAAACAGATGAGAAGTTGTTGTTCTAGAGAGGAAATCCCTTTGGCTAGCACTGAAGCTTTTATTCGAGTTTCTAAATCTAGAGCGATTGCAGCTTCACGGTCGGAAACATATTAGTCCTTTTCTGTTCCCCGTTACCTTGATAACTATTCAAAGAAATGCCAATCCATGCCAGCTAGAAGAGTTTTTAACCAAGCGCACATCCATCTGGAAATTTCTAAATTTGGCACAAAATTATTGGGAAAGAAGAATTTTCTAATAGTCCGCCTTGTGAGTTTGTTGTAGTAGCATTTATGTTTCTCGATATTCATTAGACCCAGAAATATGAGCCCATACTTTGCACACGGTTTATGAACTAGCTGACTATGCACACTGGAATCATTTCGACCCTTTTGCCTTATTTTGATGAACAGTGGCACAATATTGACCCAGTTTTATTGGAGAGTTTTCCTTAGCATAGGTACCTTTTTAAGGAAACTGTAATGAAGAGGTTTTTCGCACACTTGGTGGCGAATTCATTGTTCATTGCTCAAGACAACAATGGGATATTCTAGTAAAAGGAAATAAATCATGAGAAACATTCATAGATTTAAATGTGTCATCAATGTGATGCTGCTTTTTTCAAGAGTTTATGACTTGGTAGATGCAGTTCACACCAGTAATACACTTAATTTGCTTATGGATAACACTCGAGATTCGTCAGTCTCGGTTTTGGACTATGAATTCTAAGTGTTATCTTTCAAATTGTAATTGTATTAGATTCAGTATTTATGAAAGGATTACACCTGATAATTTATCTAATGGAATTCTGAGTTTAGCCTACCTCATACAATTATTAGTGATGCCCCAGTCAGCTTGTTTCACGCTCTTCCACGAATCCTCATGGATGGCCATGACCGTACGATTTTTGGGAGACTGAATAGCTTGCGTGCATCACTTAATAAGTTGTACAGGGCCAGCATTTTATATGATTCTTATGTAGTATCAATCCTGAGGACCTTAAGCCCTGGTATTAGTTCTTGAAATTTGAATGTTATATAGTAATGAATTGCTTCTTGTGTCATTCCTGCACTTGCTCATATTGGCCTCCTCCATATTCTGGGATGATCGTTTGGATATTGCAGCCTTGTGGAATTGTTATCTCTCTCAATAGTGTTCAATGTCGTGGATTATCCAGGGCTATATAAAACTTTAAATCTCGACTTCACAGTGGCTTGACCTAGTGCATTAGTATTGCTTAATTTTCTCCTTATAACTCACGTTGACACCGTTGATGGATATTAACTTCATTTCCTAGGTAAGCGTTATTGCTCTATAGGATTCAGACTATGCCATATTCGTGCAATCGCCTTTTAAGCATCGCTTATACTCGGGTTTAAAGCAGAATACTATCGGGTCTTTTGAGTTATCTGCAATTTGAGCTTTGCAGTTAAGGAAGCGTTCGTGTTGAGGCACTCTAGATTTTCTTAACAAAGGAAATCATTCTCACAAGAGATTGCTTTTGATTCGACTTAACTGACGTACCTACCTTTTCCTCTTTAAGAAGCTCGGAACCAGTTGATGTTTAATTAATCCTTCAAGATTCATCTTTATTGAGGTTTATTGACATATCAAGTCATACTGATTTTGTCAAGAATTCTTAAATACCCCTATATTTTCTGAAGGCAAAGTCTTTTTACCGAGCTTCCAAGGATAGATCTCCCGTTGTTTGTACAATTTAGCTTATGTACTTCTAAGTATATTCAACTTTTGGTCGAGTGCGAATTGTGTTTTTGTTTATCGTGACGTCACGATGAACCTGTGGTATGTTTTCCAACATTGTCCAATCTTAATGTGGTCATGTTACTCTATTACCACGAGTCATCACGAATTACGTAAGATAAATGTGATCAACCTTGCCGAATTTCCTTGATTCAGTTTGTCGCACCAGAAGCTTCTAACTTGTTGGCAAAATCTTCTTTGCTTTTACAGGCTTATTTAGAGCTTCTGAGCATGCCGATATATTTAGGAACCTGGCTTTAGCTGTTGATTATATGTTTAGACAGTTGAAGGGTGTTGATGAATAAAATAGGACCAAGATACTTCTTATCACAGAAGGATTCCTTCCTGAATCTAGGCTACTTGTGCTAACTTGATCCTTTCCCTCTAGAGAAATATCTTCTTCTTCCCGCTCTATGCCTAAAGCATCGGATGCCCCGGTCTCTGACAGAGATGTTCCATTGGAAAATTCCACCGAGGAGTTCTCATTGAAAAAATGCTTGGATCCTTCTATACCAACGGCTGTAATTTTCCTTTCGTACGTGGAAGAAGGTCTTGCTGGTTGATAAAATTAAATATGGTCGATAAGCTCAACGGGCTGCTGAGAATAGATTAGTTGTGGAGCAATAAGTCAATACTAGTTTGCGGGAAAGGACTGCTTCTCATGACTTAGGAGTTTTCTCTTTGAAAGCTAGAATAATGGAGCTTGAGCAAGAAACAGATCGGATTCTCTTAGACAAAAAGAATACTGATCAAGCTATGCTCAAGCTTAAGCCGATGCTGATGCTACTTTATTTAGATTTTATAAACTCAGTGTCATGAGACGAGGAAGTTTATCATTTTTTACAAAATAGCTTCCTTATCACTTTGGCTGAGGCTTGGAACTCAATTATTATCAGTCTGGAAGGTTATGATAAGGACGCGAGTCAACCAACCGCTCCTTCCCTAGTTAAGCCTGGAAAACTTTTGATAGATCCATTGGTTCTTTCAGATGAGGGAAGAGGAGATGAAGCTTTTCTGATTGCTCTTTTATGCCTCATGCAGCTTTTTGCTTAATTTCTTTTGACGGGATATTGTGCGATTGTTGACCTTCGCTTCTGGACTATGTACACAACTCATTCGACAATAAAAATGCTTCTATTTTGTTGTAATTTAGCTTGTGCATTTCCATGTGTTCAATTCTTTGTTGGATACACATCTTTTAGTTTTCGCAGTGTCATGATGAGCTTGTGGTATGTTTTCCAAGCATTGAAATTTTCTCAATGCGTTGGTGCTTCCCCCATACCATGGGTCATCACGAATTACTAAAACCGGGTCGGTCGACCTTGATGAGTTTTCCACCTAAGGCATTGGAAGCTTCTGTATATATACATATGTATTTAATGAGGACTTTTGGCTTTTGTCATTATATTTAAAGCCTCTAAGCTTGCTTATTTGCTCGGAATCTCAGCATGGTTGGTTGATCTTGCGCTTCTTTTTCTGAAAATCTTTCACCTTATATGCCTCTGCCTAAGAGGTTCATATTGATTTTGGTCCAATGTTCGTCTACTATCTTGCTAGTCAATTTAGGCTTCGGAGGCTTTCGTCAATTGATTAACCAGATTAATCCAAGCATTTGTAGATTCACAAGGGACACCCATGCTTGGGGAAGACTTCGCTGTATTTGGGATGATCGGACGCCTCGCGAATTAATTGGACGCCTTACATTAAAGCACAACACTTGTCGCATCTGAGATGACCTGATTTTATGCAAATAACTGGGCGCCTTTGAAGAGATCGTTTAGCCAACATTCTTCACATCTGGGATGGCCAGATGCTATGCAAATTATTGGACACCTCTGAAGAGGTCTTTTATTTATTTAAAAAATGTACTCGACCATTTTACTCGCTAACCTGGTAACCTAGGTACTTCGGAGATTTGATCGAATATGTTCCCCCGGAAAGGTCTTGGGTTACATGCCCCCGGAGAGATCTTGGGTTTGAGTTCAGTCCAGTCTTTATCTTGTCCATCCTGATTAACTCAGAATCGGAAAGATTACATTGTATGCCCCTTTAAGGCTAGGATTTCTATACATGCTGGTCCTTCTAGCTTAGGACTGGTACTTCTAGCCTAGTTTTGTCTGTCCTTCTAAAATTGAACCTGATGTTTGCTTATCCTCCAGCCGGATAAATCTGACTTCGTCAAAGTCAGACCGGACACCCCTATTCAGCGAGCCTCAGTTCAGCATTCCTTCAACCTGTCAAGCCAGGCCTAGAAGGAAAGAAACTAGATATCGTCGACCGACTAGGATTTCTGATGAGCCCAAAGTCAGCTTTCCTCCGACCTGTTGAGCCAAGAAGCGATGGAACTACCCTGGACAACCTTGTTCAGTGAGCCTTCGTTTAGCATTCCTTCAACACGTTAAGCCAGGCCTGGAAGGAAAGAAACAAAACATCTTCTACCGGTCAGGATTTCTGATGTGTTGGTCCTTCCAGCTCGGTGTTGCATTGTTCCACGAGGCATACGCCTGTTCTTTTATCGAGGGTTATCACGATTCATAGAAATGAAGTCCTGAACCTTAGACGGTGCCTCTACAGCTGAACTTGCAACCTTATATTTATTGGTTTGGTTGGGTTGCTTCCACCTTTGCATCATTTTTCAAGTTTGATACCAATCCTTCTGCAAGACGCTTATTCCGATAGTGACCACGGTTTGGGATTTGGCATATAAACTTGCTTTTTTAAGTGTTGTTTTTCTTGATGAAAGGTGCAGCTTTTCGACTTAACGTCCATATCTGCGCTTTTTCACCGTCTGACTTTGGATAGCTCGTTCCTTTTTTATTTGCAAGGTCATACACTAATCTTCATGTTTACGCAGTGTGATGCTCCCGGCACTTAACACCTGAACTATCCTATTGGGATATGTTGGTAAGGGTAACCATATTTTATCAGACCGCGAGTCAGTAAGTGCCCTTTTGATAGCCTGCAATGTTAAATCGATTTTAGTGACTTTCATCCATTGGAACAATCGAAGTAAAGCAAATGCAGACTTCTCATTATATGGAAATTGACATAGTAATTGCTCAATTACAATCTCCATTTTACCATAGGAGGCTAAGATTTGTAAAAGAAAACATAAGAAATTTTCATAAGAACCGAGCAGTGCTTTTATGAAGAATGTTGACACAAATGGTCGTTATTCCATATTCCTGATATTGAAACTCCATCAAAGGTCGACAATTTGTAGATGCCATCCATAAGCTCTTGATTGACGGCGTATGACCCTTGCCAGTTAGAATCAAATATTCCAATACCGGCCTTTATTGTGCTTTGATATGGAAGTGCCTGGAGATCATTGGATGAACATGAGCTTCTAATTCCATTGGGATCATTGCCTCTGTCAGACTGTACTCTTGAGAAATTGCATAGCTTTGCCTCTTCTCCCAGCTTTTATTGGCCGTGTAAGAAGTACTTGCTATGGCACTGAACACCGGCTTCGCACTATTCCCTATTGGAGCTTTGCCATTTGGGCCTGGTCGATTGACGGGTATGCTTTGACCTTGAAGGGTTGGAAGAGAATTTGTTTCAGGAAATTTCTTGATATATTGTTGTAGCTTGCTCTACCTAAACAAAATTTTGATCGAGCTTTTTAGATGTCTGCAATCAATAGTATCATGGCCAAGCTGATTGTGGTAGTTGCAGAAACTTCCAAACGTTGCTGCTTTGTTTGAGATTTTAATATTGGTGGCTCCGAAAAGAACCTTGCGCCTTTAGTACCAAAGAAGATGTTCTTCGGGGTATCGTTTAGAGAAGTTAACTCTTCAGACTTGAAAAGTGAAATCTCTTGTTCTCTTTTTCCTCTTTGTCTCCATATGCCGTTCTTCGCCCTCCGACATCCTTCTTGTTGCTTTTAGGAAAGGTGGGGAAGAAAGGTCGCTTGAACTTATTTTCCTCATCATCATGATGACCACACTCCTCCATGTGAAGATCCGAAGCAGTGAGGTACGTGCTCCTTTGTATATCAAGTTGTACCACACAGTTTGTGAGACTGGCTCGAGCGACTTTGAGAGCCTGTATCTGATCTAGTAATATCTCATTCGATGCATCTATTTTTCGGTACAAATTGGCCATAGCAGCAACAAACTCTTTTCGAGTTACATAATCTCTCAGAGTTTCATTCGTGGTTAGATTATTGGCTAGGGAAGCAACGGAAGCATCCACAATAGCATTGCTAGAGATCCCTACAAGCTTAATGTTATTTTCCGAGATAGGCTCCTTGTCTTTACGTTGTTCTATGGGGCAGACATCGGTCCTTTCCTTTGACATTTGTTCGGGTAGGCGAGGCAGTTAACAAACAGAGGCCTTGTACTTCCAGTCTGAAGAGATGCTCCTTCATTAGGACTTGCAACCTTCTGGGAAACATGTTGGTTATCGTGTCTTTTCCATGACGGGGCGTGTTTGAACACCTCGAGATTTGCTTTGGAATCTTCAATGTTTGGTTCATTTCCACTATTCGACCAATCATCAACATCCTTTACATCGTGATCATGATTGTGATCTAACACCGATGAGTGCACGTTTCTATTTAGGTCGGTCTCAACTTTATGAGGTGCCTGATTGGCTCGAGCAACAAGAAGAGTTTCCTTCTTATCCATCAATGCTTTATTTTGCTTACTGAAATCAGTGACAACATCTTTCAACTTGCCATAGGTTACTCTAGCTTCCATAGTTTCAACGACAGTCGGGTTATCGGTTTGTGGAATGGCAGAGACATCTTTTACAGCTTTATCGCATTTTTTGTGAATCAACTTTTAAAGATACGAGATTCGTTTGAGCGGCCAAAAGCATATCAAGCTTATCCATTAAGGATTTGTTTCAAATCGCCAGTTGTTGGCTCAAGTCGCCAACCGTATCCAACTGATCTCTAGTTATGCCAACCCCAATTCTGAAGGATCGATCAATATTTGGAAGATTAGCTTATGGAGTGGTGATGGCTTCATGATCGACACTCCCCGAACTTCCAGCGGACTTATTGTCGTACTTCTTCGCTAGAGGCATAACCTCGTGCAACTCTTCTGATTTTGATAGAGATCTTTTGAAAGGCCTGATTTTAGATCATGAAGATCTATCTTAGAATGATAGGCTTCAACTTGACACTTTAGCAATCCCCCACCAAGGCTCTTAACCTTGTGGTCGTGGGTTCGAGCCCCACCATGGGCGCCAAAAATGTAAATATCAAAATTGGTATCAACACCCCAAAAATGCAATTAACACTTTAAAGTATGAACAATTACAAAGTTAAGAATGAGAATGGCGGGGAGAAATAAAGTGCATACGGTTCTAGATTGGTCCGGCATCAGAAGAAGCCTACGTCTACAATGGAGGAATCTCTTATTATCATCATGGAAATTACAAAGTACATGGCTCTCAAATTCATATGCATTCTCTCTCCTTTCTCATTCTATGTATGATTTAAGCTTTGCTTGAATTTGCAAAGGAATCGGTGAGATCTTTTGCTTTGTGATGGTGGATGTATAGATCTTTGATCACTTTGACAATTGAATGATCTTCATGGATTCCATGGTGATTTGGCATTAGATCTAGGCTGCAGAGAAGATTAGCGGAGATTAAAATAGCTAGATTGAACTCGAGGGAGAATTAATGGTGTTCAGAGAAGATGAGATCCGCTTAATGTTGGAGGAAGAAGGAGTGATCTTAGAAAGCCATTAATGGAGCTTGGGAAGCTTAGAAATGGTGGAAAACCGAAATGATAGCCCTTCGGGGTGGCTTAGATCGGTCCCCTAAATGGCTGTGAATGGGGATATTTATAGGTGGTATTGGTATGGAGTGGCGGAGTTGTAAATATGAGTGTGCGGACCATGCAAGGTAGGTGGTATACACCACTTTACAGCTAGCGCTACGCTGGCATAAGGCAGGCACTTCTTATGTACGACCTCAAATGGGTGCGACCTCGAATTCAGCAAGAGCGACCTCTTGAAATTATGTGCGAGCGGCTTCAGTTGTATGTGACCGGCTCCTTCTTTTTGCGGAAATACCATTATGTATCCCAAGGATCGACCACGTGCTCAACTACTAAACATATATACATATATGCGGGTTTGTCTTATGTGAAAGTGGGAATAATTATTACAAAAAATGCCATCAGTTTCTTTGCACTGTTCAAAATGGGATCGGAAAGCACAAATGTGCCATTAATTTTCCATATAATTATTCAGCTTGCTGCCGACATTTCAAGACGCTCGACCGACCTCGACCAGAGATGGGCACGAGTGAGCCTTCGAAGGAAATGTGTGAGCGAGATAATGATGCTATGTGTGAGCGAGCTGATGATGCTTGACCTGTACGCAAGTGGTGCTCGACCTCTCTATCATTCTCTGCTCGAGCACCATTCAAGTGATGAGCGACCTGTGCATACAGGTGGACTGATGAACGACCCCCCTACACGCGTATTGCTCGAATAATGTTGTTCGACCACTGGGATGATGGCGCTGCTATGCACGAACTAACTATATAGAGCTGGTGACCGACCACCCCATTATTATGTAAGCAACTTGTATATATATTGCTTTTTATTCCACAACATTTCGCGAATTTCCTGCTGATGCCACGTCTTGGGTTAATGCATCGTTCGAAACGTATATACGGATGATATACAACGTGCCCATTATACACTGATTCATGATCTGAAATGCTAGCCTATGACACCCCAAGTCCGTTAATGTCACTCGTAAAGAGAATGCATTAAGTTTCGTGAAGCGTTATAGGTAAACAGACATAGAATATTACAAAATAGATATAAAAGATAGCAGCGGAATTTCAAATTTTATTAAACATAATTCATAACATTGTGGTCCAAAATATTACAAGTCTGAAACTACATAAAATCCATTACAATAATAATAAACTTCTGTCGTGTACCATCAGAGTACAGAAATACATTAAAAAGCATAATTCCCCAAAAAGAGACAAAGCCATAATAGAGATAAGAACTTGAGCAATACTTCAAAAGCAGCCCCTAGGAAAATGAT
This sequence comes from Allium sativum, assembly GCA_030737875.1. Classification (NCBI taxonomy): domain Eukaryota; kingdom Viridiplantae; phylum Streptophyta; class Magnoliopsida; order Asparagales; family Amaryllidaceae; genus Allium; species Allium sativum. Next base: position 255,492,940 of record CM060924.1, on the reverse strand, counting down.
AACTAAGTCCTGATTAAGCCTGAGAATTCCCATGCCACGAACCTTGGGGGGGAACGGAAGAAAGAAGAGGAAACAAAAAGGGTCAGACAAAAAATCTGGCGAGTCTAGTTACTTTTTGCAAGTAGATAAGTAAAAGTATCATGACAAGCATATAAGGTGGATAAGAAAGATAACATCATAAAAGGTAAGTATGACAAGGTAAACATGATAGAGTGTATACACTTCCTTAATGATTACTCTATTTATTCTTTGCACGAATCCTAGTATATCCAGAATGAGATGATCCTAACAACTATCAAATGGTAGACATCGGCATACGTTCATATATACCCTGACTACTACCATAATCGATCGGCTCCCTACTCCGTAGACACCATGTGCCGGCCCCACAATAGGACGTATCACTTCCTAAAGTGGCAACCCTTTGTTGATGTGCACAACCATATCTACTGGTGTTACGGTCATCTTAGCCCCCTCTGCCCATCCCATGCAGGCACATGTCCCCGGTCTGTTTGCGTCGCCCACACCGTCCTCCTCGTTTGGATCTCTTACAATCAGTCCAGTAAGCGTGCCCCAACTCCGACCTAGTTTGGAGTACTTGTTTGATACCTATTACAGGTTACTGACTGAAATGGGTCCCACAAAAGATGCAAGCTCTCCCCTTTGTCTCGCATCCCCACTACTAGGATTTCCCACCAGTTATGCTTACCTAACAAGGTGTCTTTAATACATAACCCTATCATTTCAACAAGTTATGCTTAACCTAAGGTGTCTTTAATTACATAACTTTAACATTTCCATAGGTTATGCTTTCATAACAAGGTGTCTTTAATACATAGCCCTAACAGGTTAAGTTTGTGGGCCTATATATAAATATTACCCATCCCCTCAGATTTACTTAACCCACCCACTGTTCATCCAAATTTACTTAACCCCAATTTTCTGTGTATGTTCATACAATCCCTATGGATTTAATTAGGTTAAGCATTCATCTTCATAGCCATATTCAGTTATGGTTATAATGTACTAGATCTCCCACATTAAGCCTACAACTGATGGACGCCGGATATGTGGGTCGTGTACGGGTAGATTTTATTCCACAAGTCCGGCTTAACCTCGTGTCTTAGCACGTCCCGTATTTGTGCACTTAGACCCCTCACATTAGATTCAACACTTGCGGTTGCTGAATATGCCGGTCGCGTCTGGGCAGACTTCCACCACAAGTGCAATCTAACCTCGTGTCATAAGTGTAGTTACAGTTTCTAATTACTGTAACCTTGGGCATTTCAATTGTTTAACCAATGTTTACCTATGTCTTTATAGGTGTCCATGCCCCTTTTTCCCCATTATGTTCATATTGAATTATATGCCCAAAATTCTTATTCATAAACATTATTCAAGTTATGCCAATTTTATCGTTTTTTTCCCCTCGTTCCCAAACTAATGCATTCACATATATTTAGAGGCATGCCTAGGTTAGAAAGTAGCCTGGCTATAAACAATAAAAGGGAAAGGTGATGGGAAGATGACAAAATGATTACTCTAATAAAGTCGACATAAACATATAATGGCACAAGGACATATAAGAACAGATGTGGTGAACATAATATAATAAAACTGGTTCTAGCATAGTAAGGATGCATAATAGGCATGATAAGATCTAAATAATAATTTACATGTCCAACTTGTTTAGATCTAATATGAAAGGCATAAGATGAACTAAATAGTAAGTTAGATCTAAATCAAAAGTAGATCTAACATGATAAATATTAAGATCCAAGTCATAGTGTGTCAGAATATCATAGATTCACAAGTTAATTACAGATCTGAAATGATTCAAGAATACATAGGCATAGATCCAGATTACAGTCATATCATGTTTTACTTTTAATTATCTAAATCTAAAAGTAACCAAGAACTCATAGTGTTTGGATCTAGAAAAAAATAGAAGAATAATAATGAATGTTGAATCTTAGATCTACACGTGAATCTCTAAGCTTGATTGCAGAAAAATGATTTGATTCAGTCCATGAACAGACAGCATTTGGCCTCCATTGATTTCTATGTAAGAAAATAGGAGAAATGAGCCTTTATTTATAGCCGCCAGCCCTAGAAATCGACCGCCACCTGAGCCCTAGTGGGGCGGCCACCCCCTTAGGGGGTCGACCCATAGGTCGACAACCCCCTTGAGGGGTCGAACCCGGGGTCGACTCCCCTGGGGCGGGAGTTTTGCCGCTCCAAAAAATTTGGTTTTTAAATTATTTTCTGATTTTTTTTATTTAATTATATATATATAATTCTTCTACGCGTATACAAACTTCAAACCCTCATAAGTTCTTTATACGGTGTCTGTTTTGCACAAACAAAATGTCTATCCGGACAAGAATTTTGAGATGGACGCAATGGCGCAGTCCGTTAATTCCAAATATTAAATTAATTATTATTTAATTTATCCTCTTTTAATGTTGTTTAAAATATGGGGTGTTACATTCTCCCCTACTCAAAGGATTTCGTCCCCGAAATCTCCAAGTTAAGAAGAATGTATCCTACCATCCACATCAATCTACTCATCGACCAATCACAGGCATCCATCGTCCTTAAAGATTTCTAATGCTTATATGAACATATGTAAAGTTGTGTGTATATGTCCCAATACAAATGCGAAAATCAAGCGATCTACTAATTCAGTTGATCTCCTTAATGCAGTGTATGCTAGTGCCATGAATCCAACATGTATGCAAAACGTCCTATTATAACATGTAAGTTCTATATGTGTGTACAATCATTCGTCCATGTGCAACCTCTATATGATGATACATCCATTTCCACCCATTAAAAGAAGAAATTTGCACACACATCCATATGCAGTATGAGAGTGATTGAGCCGATCTAGTGCCTAATGTGTGTGTATATGCATCCACGAGCAACCACTAGTAAATACTTGCGTCCACTTGCATCCGTCAAACATAACATGTTTCAAACACATGTTTACAATCATGGGACTCCTACCTAAAGGTCGAAGATTTGATCGATAGGACATACTTAAATGATAGAAACAAGCGCAGATAAAAGCTTTGGAAAAGGAGTTAAGAACATACCTTAGAAAAGAAAAGGGTACGAAGAACAAATTCTATATTCGGTCTCCCAAGTCGCATCCTCTGGGTTATCTCCCCATTAAACCTTCATCAACTTGATCTCCTTATTGCGTAGCTTCTTAACTTCTGATCTAAGAATACGGTTATGAACTCGTCTAACTGTCGCCCCCCGTTCCACTTCCACTTCTTCCAATATACTTGGCTCAATAACCTATGCGGTAACATGTAAGAGCTTCCGCAAATAGGAAACATAGGAAACATCGTGAACGTCGGATAGTCTCTCAGGTAGCTTTACTCTATAGGCCATTTGAGCAATCCTTTCTGTAATGGGAAATAGCCCTATGAATCTTGGTGCCAACTTCCCTATAGATCCGAACCGAACCACATTTCTTAATGGAGATACCTTTATAAAAACCAGGCCTCCTACTTCAAACATGGTGTCAATCCTTCTCTTGTCCGCATAGGACTTCTTCCTATCTTGAGCAATCTTTATTCTCCATCTAATAAGATCAATTTTCTTGGACGTTTCTCTAAACATATCTGGTCTAAGTAGTAGTCTTTCTATAGATTCCCACCAACAAGATGGTGATCTACAGGGTCGTCCGTATAAAACTTCAAATGGTGCCATACCAATGTGAGCTTGGTAACTGTTGCTATAGGCGAACTCCACTAAAGGAAGATGCTCTTCCCAAGTACTTCCGAAGTCTAGAATACACTGTCTCAAAAGATCTTCTAGAACTCTGTTCACCCTCCCCGTTTGTCCATCGGTCTGTGGATTATAAGCGATGCTCAAACATAACTGTGTTCCTAATGCTTCTTGCAAGCTTCTCCAAAATTGTGAAGATGGGGTAACGATCACTTATGATGCTGGAGGGAATTCCATGAAGACGGACTATCTCACGAACGTAAACTGCTACAAACCATGCTGTCGTCCTCTAACTCTTAACCGAAATAAAATGAGCACTCTTTGTAGGTCTATCCACTACAACCCTAATACTAGTGTTGCCTTTCTTCGATCTAGGAAAACCATCTATGAAGTCCATAGAGACGCTCTCCCATTTCCACTTCGGAACTTCCAAAGGACGAAGCAAGCCACCGTGCTTCTTTTGCTCAGCTTTAACTTGCTGGAAAATCAGACATTGAGAAGCAAACTCCGCCACATCTCTCTTCATCCCAGCTCAAAAGAAAACCTTCTTCATATCCCTATACATATTATCGCCACCTGGATGAATAGTCATCTTAGAGTGATGAGCTTCTTCTAGGACAGTTTTTTATCAGGATCCCAACTCGAGGAACGCAGAGCCTTCCATCTTGTCGCAACCACCCTTTTTCGTCTATGGAATATCTACTAAGATGACTAGAAGTCTCCCCTTTACTGAGCTTATCTAGGATGTCTAAAATCTGTGGATCCTCTTGCTGCGAAGCTCCTTTTTGATCTATAAGAGTAGGTCACAGTTCCAGTGATGCAAATAAACTAGGTAACATCTCGGTGGAGGGTCTAAAGTCAAAAGCTGATATAAAGTACAAAGGACTTAAGACCATCCTCTGTCTACTCTGTGCGTCAGCCACTACATTACCCTTGCCAGGGGTATAAGCGATCTTGAAGTCATAAGATGCTAAGAACTCCATCCACCTTTACTGCCTCAGATTAAGATTATTTTGTTAGAACAAGTACTTGAGAGATTTATGATTAGTATACAATTCAAACTTCTCTCCAAGCAAATAATGGCGCCACATCTTAAGCGCGAATACTATGAAAGCTAGCTCTAAGTCGTAGGTAGGGTAGTTCTTTTCATGAACCCTCAGCTGTCTTCCTTCATAACATACTGCCCTTCCCTCTTGCATCATAACCGCACCAAGCCGTGTACCACATGCGTCAGTGTATACTGTAAACACTTTGTTCCCATCGAGCAAGGTCAAAACGGGGCCTATTGTCAGAGCCCTCTTCCGTCATTGGAAAGCTACATCACAATTTATATCCCACGAGAACGTCAGATTCTTCTTCGTCAGCCTGCTGAGTGGAGCTGATATCTTTGCGAAGTCCTTAATGAACTTCCTATAATAGCCTGCCAACCCCAAAAAGCTTCTCACCTCCATTGCATTCTTTGGGATTTGCCAATCTTGAACTGACCTTCGCGGGATCTACTTTTATCCCTTCTTTAGAAACCACGTGCCCTTAGAATCTCAATTCTTTTCTACAAAAATGGCATTTGGAGAACTTTGCCTTAAGCTGATGAGCATGTAGAGTTTTCAAAACTTCCCTTATATGTGAGGCATGCTATTCTTCACTCTTCGAGAAGATCAAAATATCATTAACAAAGACGATGACGAATTTATTTAGAAACTCCCGAAACACCCTATTCATCAGATCAACAAATAGGCGGCTGCATTCGTCATCCCAAACGACATTATAAGCCATTCAAAGAAACTATCTGGAGTCCTAAAAGCGGTCTTATCTATACTATCTTCGGCCACCCTCAACTGATGAAACCCCATGGCCAAGTCTAACAGGGAAAACACTGATGCCCCAACAAGCTGGTCAAACAAATCATCTATCCTTGGGAGTGGGTGCCTGTTCTTCTTAGTGAATTTGTTCAACTCTTTATAGTCTACACATAAGCGAAGCGAACCATCTGCCTTAGTTGTGAATACCACTGGAGCACCCCATTCAGGTATGCTTCGCCTAATATACCCTTTTTAAGTAGCTCCCTTACTTGTTTGTTAAGCACCCTCCTTTCTATCGGAGCCATGTGTCGCACCGACAATGCAACTGGCTTTGCATTATCCACCAAATATACATGGAAATCTATCTCGTGCCGTAGGGGTAAACCCTGAACCTCATCAAAGACATCAAAATATTCACGGACTACTGGTACCGATCGCAAATCATCAATAGATGCATCAAGAGACTCTATAAAACTAAGCATGACAGAACCTTGTGGGTCACAAGAAATCTCGAGGGTCCTCCCATGACAGGTCAGAAGCCTAACAACCCTCCTCTCACAATCTAGAATGGCACCATACATGGCTGGCCAATCCATTCCTTGAATAACCCATAGCCCATAAACCCAACCACATACGCGTTGCATTCAAATTCGATGCCTAATATGATACTCTCAAACCCCGACAAATCATAGATAAAATGAGCCGAACCACCAATGGTGTTTGAGACAACAACGGGATCTACTACCATACTAGTATTTAAGTCCAGAGATTCAACTACAGAACTAGATATAAACGAATGTGAAATGCCAGAATCAAAAGGAGTTCTAATAGGGTGACTGGAAAGAGAAATCAAACCTTTCATGGAAACTTTCCTACCACTATCTGGAGCACTGTTCGCGAGAGCATTCACTTGCCCTCCAGAAGTTCCTGCCCTTGGTCCTTGCCCCTGATTCTTCGGGCACTCCCTATCAAAGTGTCTGACTTCCCCACAATTAAAGCAAGTTTTCTTCCTTCTTTTACAGTCATTGACCAAGTGACCCTCACATCCACAGCTGTGACACTTCCTCTTATCCTTAGCCTTGTCATTCCTTCTACCTCTGTTTTTTCGTTGTTGTTGTTGTCCTTTCTTGGGCCATACCTTCTTGTTTTGCGTTGTTTCCTTAACTTTAACTTCCTTCTTCCCTTTGTCTTCCTCATGCATCAAGGCCATATCAACTAACCTTTCTAACATTGCTCCCATTGGAGTATGGGATATAGCTAACCCATGAAGGGGTTCATTTAGTCCTTTAACAAATCGCAAAGCCTTCGTATGCGAAGTGTCTACCAGCTCTAATCCAAATCTTGCCAGTTGGTTGAATTTGTTAACATATTCTTTAACCGTCATGCTCCCCTGCTTGCGCGCCAAGAACCTTTCCATTTGCATGCTTTTTTCAGCTTGAGAAATAAACTTTATTTCAAACCTCATCCTAAAATCATCCTATGTCTCCATCGGACATCAAGCTTGGGTTACTTCCCACCAGAACAAAGCTTCGTCTTTCAGTAGTCAGGCAGCTAACTGAATCTTCCTTCGATCTTCCACTTCAAAGATTACAAACAAGTCCTCGGTCTCCTTGAGCCAATTCTTTACCTATACGAATGTTTCGGTTCCACGGAATGGCTTCCCTCCCATGGCACGGAAATATTTGTAGATCTTACCGAAATTATCTACTCTAGGATGAGGAGGAGGAACGACGGGTGCAGTTGGGGGAGGAACGTCAGCTTGACCTTCGGTAGGCGTCATGGCCTCTAGATACCTACAGAACCAGCCTGGCATTGTAACGCCCTCAGGAATATTAGGTTCCCCAGACATGCTGAAAAGAAAAGAAAAGAGATTTATACAAAGGACCGAATGATATTACATATGGCTTTGGGGGAATATGTTTTTAAAAACAGACTTTTCTTTTTAAAAAAATGCTTTCTTAAAATCTTTTGGAAAATAATTCTCAAAAACTTTTATCTAATCTGGTAACCTTCGGCTCTGATACCAAGTGTGACACCTCACGTCCGTTAATGTCACTCACAAAGAGAATGCATTAAGTTTCGTGAAGCGTTATAGGTAAATAGATACAGAATATTATAAGACATATATAAAAGATAGCAGCGGAATTTCAAATTTTATTTAAAACATAATTCATAACATCGTGGTCCAAAATATCACAGTCTGAAACTACATAAACCCATTACAATAATAATAAACTTCTGTCTTGTACCATCAGAGTACAGAAAGAGACAAAGCCATAGTAGAGATAAGAACTTGAGCAATACTTCAAAAGCAGCTCCTAGCAAGATGATGACCATGTCCTGACTAAGCTTGAGAATTCTCACCTGCGTACCTAGGGGGAAAATGGAAGAAAGAAGAGGAAACAAAAAGGGTCAGACATAAAATCTGGCGAGTCCGGTTACTTTTAGCAAGTAGACAAGTAAAAGTATCATGACATGCATATAAGGTGGATAAGAAAGATAACATCATAAAAGGTATGTATGACGAGGTAAACATGATAGAGTGTATACACTTCCCTAATGATTACTATGTTTATCCCCAGCACGAATTCTGGTATATCCAGAATGAGATGATCCCAACAACTATCAAATGGTAGACTTAGGCATACATCCAGATGTACCCTAACTACTACCATAATCGATCAGCTCCCTACTCCGTAGATGCCCTTGCCAGTCCCACGGTAGGAGGTATCACTTCTTCAAGTGGCAACCCTTCGTTGATGTGCACAACCATATCTACAGGTGTCACGATCGTCTTAGCCCCCTCTGCCGGCCCATGCATGCATATGTGCCTGGTCGGTTTACGCCGCCCACACCATCCTCCTCGTTTGGATCTCTTAAAATCAGTCCAGTAAGTGTGCCCCAACTCCGACCTAGTTTGGAGTACTTGTTTGATACCTACTGTATACGGGTTACTGACTAAAACGGGTCCCACACAAGATGCAAGCTCTCCCCTTTGTCTCGCACCCCCACTTCTCGGATTTCCCACCGGTTATGCTTACCTAACAAGGTGTCTTTAATACTTAACCCTATCATTTCTACAAGTTATGCTTACCCTAAGGTGTCTTTAATTGCATAACTTTAACATTTCCACAGGTTATGCTTACCTAACAAGGTGTCTTTAATACATAACCCTAACAGGTTAAGTTCGTGGGCCTATATATAAATATTACCCACCCCCTCAGATTTACTTAACCCACCCACTGTTCATCCAAATTTACTTAACCCCAATTTTCAGTTTTTGTTCATACAACCCCTATGGATTCAATTAGGTTAAGTATTCATCTTCATAGCCATATTCAGTTATGGTTATAATGTACTAGACCTCCCACATTATGGCTAAAACTGGTGGACGCTGGATATGCCGGTCCGGTCCGGGCAGACTTCTTCCATAAGTCGAGCTTAACCTCGTGTCTTAGCACGTCTCGTATTTGTGCACTTAGACCCCTCACATTAGATTCAATACTTGTAGTTGTTGGATATGTTCGTTGGGTCCGGGCAGACTTCCACCACAAGTGCAATCTAACCTCGTGTCATAAGTGCAGTTCCAGTTTCTAATTACTGTAATCCTGGGCATTTCAATTGTTTAACCAATTTTTACCTATGTGTTTATAGGTTTTCATGCCCCTTTTTCCCCCATTATGTTCATATCGAATTATATGCCCAAAATTTATGTTCATAAATATTATTCAAGTTATGCCAACTTTAACGTTTTTCTCTCGTTCCCAAACTAACGCATTCGCATATATTTAGCGGCATGCCTAGGCTAGAAAGTAACCTGGCTATAAACAATAAAAGGGAAAGATAATGGGAAGATGACAGAATGATTACTCTAATAAAATCGACATAAACATATAATGGCATAAGGACATCTAAGAACAGATCTGGTGAACATAAGATAATAAAACTGGTTCTAGCATAGTAGGGATGTCATATTAGGCATGATAAGATCTAAGTAATAATTTATATGTCCAACTAGTTCAGATCTAATATGATAGGCAGAAGGTGATCTAAATAGTAAGTTAGATCAAAAATCAAAAGTAGAACTGACATGATAACGGTTAAGATCCAAGTCGTAGTGTGTCAGAATATCATAGATTCAAAGTTTAATACAGATCTGAAATAATTCAAGAATTCACAGGCAGAGATCCAGATTACAGTCATATCATGTTGTAATTTTAATTATCTAAATATAAAAGTAACTTAAAACTCACAGTGTTCAGATCTAGAAAAAAATAAAAGAATTATAGTGAAGGTTGAATCTCAGATCTACACTTGAATCTCTAAGCTTGATTGCAGAAAAAGGATTTGATTCAGTCCAGGCACCAGCAACATTTGGCCTCCATTGATTTTAGTGTAAGAAAACAGGAGAAATGAGCCTTTATTTATAGCTTCCAGCCCTAGAAATCGACTACCACCTCAGCCCTGGGGGGTCGACCCCCCCTTAGGGGGTTGACCCATGGGTTGACACCCCCTTGAGGTGTCGACCCCGGGGTCAACACCCGCCCAAGGGGTCGACTCCCTTGGGGTAGGAAATTTGCCGCTTCAGAAAATTTGATTTTTAAATTATTTTCTGTTTTTTGATTTCTGATTTAATTATATATATATAATTCTTCAACGCGTATACAAACTTCAAACCCTCATAACTTCTTCATACGATATCCGTTTTACGCAAACCAAATGTCTATCTTGACCAGAATTTCATGACGGACGCAATGACGCAGTCCGTTTTCCTTAATTTTGAATGTTAAATTAATTATTATTTAATTTATCCTCTTTTAATGTTGTTTAAAATACGGGGTGTTACATAGCCTGCTACTGCTCATGCTTTCACGTGTAAATCACAACCTATCCGCGTTGGATAAACTTGCTGTAATCCGCATATATGTTGTAGGTCCACTAGCTTGCACTGACCTGGTGACGTATGTTGTGTTTCGACTCATGAATAACACACAACCGGTCACATAATGCTCGACCAAGAGCTACTCGACCACTTCTCAGATGATGGCGCTCGACCCAACACAAAGATGTGTACGAACGAGTTATGGTGCGCGAACGAGCTCTTACATTTCTCTGACAATCTTGCTCTTGATCAAGTTAGTGTTTGTACGCTTTGAGATGTGTCGGAACCATCATTTTCCGAACCATGTTAGAAACGGGGTTAACAGGGTCTTTAAATGATTAATCAAATGTCTTAATAGAAGTATTTGATAGTACAAAAGAAAACAATTTATTGAATGATATTGAATCAGAAAATGAAGAAAAATGGTAATATTTATATCATTTGTTGTATACATATATTCCGTATTTTAACTGTGTTGTGAGTTATGTTGTACAATGATGTGTTTTCTAATAACAAACCGATATGATATACTAAGTTTATGAATTGATGCAGCGAACCTGTATAATGTATGTTCTGAGTTTATGGATTGATATCTTGTATACTATTTGTTTTATTCGATAATGGATATGCTAATGATATGTATTATCATTATACGAAATGATATGTTTATGATAGACATTCCTCCTAGCTGGCAGCCCGCCTACTCTTCTTCTATATGTGTGAGCGACACAACACCAGATTTACGTCCGGTCGTAGAGCCCGTACCCAAGAGTGCAAGGTAAGTATCTAATTTAGTAAATGTTTATTATTTAAATTTATTAAATGCTTACATCGTATTTTCTGTAAGTAAAGCTGCATGGTGGATTTTAACTGTAAGTAGCTATACCTATTTATTTATTTTAAAAAAGAAAGAAATATATAATCTAACAAGTAGCTATACCTAAGATCATGTGTTCGTCTCACCTAGATTTTACCATATATTAATAACTCAATATTATAAGATCATACACGATCCGATCTTCAGATAATACCATGATATCATGAAAGGCTAGAATCGTACCTTCCTTAATTATGAAATGTCTTACCAAATGCACTGTTTTGCCAAATGCATACAATATACATGCTTTCCTAATGACATGCTAACTCATCAAACAATAAAGCAAACTATGATAACGTTATTTGATTTCTAAATGAAAATACGAAATTATAACTTTAGACAAATTTAACTATATTAATAACTAGCGATCAATATTGATGTCTACATTTTAATTCATTTGTGTGTGCAAGGGTTGTTGTTAGTTGAATTGAGCATGTGATCATTACTATTTTGTTGTGCAAGCGGGTTCCATTTGCTTAGCGAACTTGAACACCAACTCTTTCAAAGTTTTATGATCTAAATCTATTGTGCGAGGATTGTTGTTATTTGAATTGAACATTTGCTCTTATCTGACCCAGTTTTCTTGGTTTTATGCATGCTATCATTTTCCTTAATTTTCCTTATTTGTAATTTTGTATCATCATCTTATACAGACTGATTCATATTTACTACCTGCATGTTGTTTTAACTCAGTGGTCTACTAATGCTATTTATTTCCATACCACTATCATCTGATGATGTTACATTGCCTGCATCACTCCCAGATCGTTTACTTATGTTCCCTACGAAGTAGACCATATTTAACACGTGAATATAATCAAATTCACTAATGTTCCCATGGAGTCCTACAATCTGCAGGCGCAGGCGGAATGACAGCCTATTGACGGATGTCGGAAACTTCCGTTGTAATACATTGTTGTTCTAGCAGTCCTCGTTCTAATTTAGATATTAAATTACACCATTTAAAAGTTGTTTTATTTAGAAGAATAATCCCAAAACAGTCCTTCCTAGAGCCCTTTAAAGACAAACAAAATTTTGAAGGAGGCACATCCTTCTAATTTCAACCAATACTGAGAAAAGAATCGAAAATTCGTCAACAAAAAACACTACGGTGCATTAAACCGCAAAAAGGTGCGACACAAATAATACACAAATTATGTAATCAACATATCTGAAACCTAAAATTGAACAATATGCAAGACATTACAGTGCGGATATACGACACTACTTTTGGTTCTGGTCTCCTTGAACATAATGCAAAAGAGTCATTGATGTCTTTCAACGATGCTTGACCGGCAATTAATGTCACATACCAGAATGCAACCGACCAAAAAGTTTGTGGACTGATCACTTCTCAATAAACTCCTTGAGGCCCGGCCAATCAAAATACTACTTGCCATCGAGCCGATAATGCAAGCAATCGTAAAGGGATTTTGTGAAACCCCTTGCAGCCAAGTACTCATCAAAGGCCTTGTGCAACCTCTTGTCCGTACCACTGAGAAGGTTTTAAAATTAGACAAAAAAGCCAACATGAGAAAGATTTACTAAATGCACCGATAAAGATTTACTAAAGCCTTTTATTGCAACGTCCATTGCATGTATATAATTGAAATAGAGAATAAACTTTCATTATATGCTAAAATAATAGGTTTGCATTTTGCAAAAGAAACAAAAAGATAAAATAAAATGAAATCTACATGCTGTTTTATACACGATATGCCTTTAAGCTAGAAGTAAAAGAGCATATTCTGGTCATAAGAAGAAGGGGAAAAAAACTTCCTGAAAATCAATATGTACAGAATTTTCACTTCTTTTGGTTTCCTTTCATCCAATACTTTTCTCATCCAAATTCCAAACTGTTTATTTTTTAAGTCATCATTACCCTGGGAATGTGAAATGTGGAAAAATCAAGATTTCCAACATGTTTAAAAAAAAGGTTTCAAACTGATAGAAGGGTTTATTCTAAATGACAAAGGAAAATAATTGGTAGTCTAGATTTAGTATAATTAGTGCCACGATGAAGATGAACATCAAACAAGATGGATAAGCTTCAAGCAATATCAGCAAATATAAAGAAATCTTACGACAAGTCGGGACTTCGATAGCAGTAATTAGCAGATTTGTCAGAACTTTTCAATGAAATGCTTTCAATTTCGAAAGCACTTGATGTGAGATTGCAGCGGAATTTTAAAGTAGGGCCCACTTTCCTGTCTATGGTAACATATAGAAATATCTTGGATATATAATCCCTGAACGCGTCAGCTCTGATCTGCTCACCGTCATATTCTCTCTTAAGTATAACTGATCCAAAGTCATAATTATCAGTAATCTCAAATTGGAAATCTTTTGGCCATACTTCATTGCGCTAAAATGCCAGAACAAAAAATACTCGTTAATGAACAACTATTATTATAGAGAAGCACAACATCATCAGTCAGTTTTTGATTATGTTCATGTATCATTGAAACTAGGATACATTATTGGTCATCTAATTATAGACCCATCAAGTAACTTTATTACTCATGGTAGAGGACAACAACAATATATATTATTCATTTAGGCAACTGTAAAAAGAAACTCCTGTTATGAAGCAACAAAATAACCATATCGCTTTGTTGCATAGAATTATAGTGCGATAAAGGGAACAAAAAAAATTCTACTTCGGTATATGCTAAGAATGTAAAATTGTAGCATGTAACTGCTCGCCCGGACGAAGGAAACAGAAGAAACATACAAAGAGATAACTCATCTACAAAACACTTCAACTTTTGCTTCTACAAATGACAGTCTAACCGTATAACATATATCTACTTCAGTATATGCTAAGAATGTAACATTGTTGCATGAGACTATCCGTCAAGATGAAGGGGGAGATACATAAAAACATGCTGATACAGAAAAATCATCCACGCATAACACTTTAAATTTTTTTTTCTTTTACAAACAACAAACTAACAAGATATATTAATCAAGCAACTTTATCACTCATGCAAGAGGATATAGGCCAAGTTTGCAAATTCTGAATAATTTGTTTTGAAAGGCCAAAAAACAAGTATGTAAAGTTCTGATTTATAAATCAGAATTTGAATTCAGAGAGTTAAATAAAAGATAAACGTTATTACAATATCATTCAACGAAAAGAGCAAAAGAGTTAATGAGTATTATTACCAAATTTTTCTACCAAATTTTTCTTAGCGATCACCGATTCCAAAACAAGCAGGAGATTCTCGTCGGCACCTTGATCTTCTCATTCTCACTCGCTGAACTTTTTGAAGAAGCGGATTTAAAAGAAATTGCGCAACATGGTTTGCTGATTGGATTTCTAAGGATCAAAGTGACACTACTAGAAAACATCCATATAGAGACTGAAAATTAAAAACTGAAATTACTCAGTCTTTAATCAGAGACTGAATAAAAACTGAAAAATATAGTTTTTAAAATTTCATTTTAAAGACTGAGATTCAGTCTTAGATCAGTTTGTAATTATTGAGACTGCTTAGAGACCAAACATCAATCTTTATTTCATAATTTAAAAAGATTTTAAATAATTAAGCATTCATTTGTTATTATCTTGTGCAAATGGATTGATTAATATTGGTAACTAATGTGAATGCCGTCAAAACTTATTACAGTTTACAAAACCTATTTATCGATTACTTAATGTAACAACCCATTTTTTAAAGACAGTTCAAGTCGATAATAAGCCACACATATCCAACTCTAACTATTGCAAAATGACAAATGATTAATTGAGTTTAATACAAGAACATAAAATAAGAAAAGAATAAAGTAAACAATACACAGAATTCCATAGCGAGACGATATGATATAAAAATAACATAAACAGTTCGTACAGTTGTTAAATAATATACACTTGATTTAAGTTTCCCTTATATCAGAGTTGTACATTTAACATAACATGTTAATAATCCAACGAAAATTTAAAAGTAATATATATGATCTTCAAACTCCATTTTTGTCTTCAAGTAACTAATGTCTTCATAACTAAAACAACTTAGGCTAACCCGAGTGTAATACAAAATCAAACTCGAGTCAGGACTACATATTCTTATTTGTGCAAATTCAATCGGGAATAAGGATGTAGTAATTACAAGGTCGTTACTTGATAGTACTTAATAGCTTAGTTATCTCCAATTAACCGTCCTTCCAAGGAGATTTTCGGATTAAATTCGTAGTTTTATTTCGGATTCTTGAAATAATATATTCGTCTTCATATTAAAACAACGCAATATCATTCATCATAACAATTAATAAATCGGCGCATAAAATCAAGGTACATGTCAATATACGATACAAAAATATATATGGGTCCAACCGTCAATAACATTCAAGTTTAATATCAAATAAAAATGTAGTCAATGAAATCTCAAATTCAATATATTTAATCTATTCCAATTCAATATTAAATTTCAATAAATTCAACTCAAATTAAATTTATAATTTCGACTAAAATAACAAATATTTTATTCTAATTATTCTGAATTCAAGCGATAATTTTCGATTGAAATTTAGTTTCATTATTAAATATGACAACAACCAATCAATAAGCATCCAATCAATTTAATGTCAATATACGGTATCAATTAACGATGGTGTCAAAAGTCAAAGTAAATTTTAAGTTACTTAATGATAATTCAATAAACTAATCAGCATAAATGTATAACTTGAATTCAATTGATTTAATTCACATAAAAATATAAATGTGAGTTATAACACTTAGTTTTAGCTTTCCTTCTCAAATCAGATATGGATCCTCCACTTCTTCCATAATTTTTCCACTTTGATATTCCATGTTGTTTTATTAATATATATTTTTTGAATTTTATATATATATATATATATATATATATATATATATTTAATATATATTTAATATATATATACATATATATATTTAATATATATATATATTCGATGGTTTTGGAAGGAATAGAGTAACTTGTGAATATATGGATGTGAAGAAAAATAATTGAAAGAAAGAAAAAAAATATTTAAAAGAAAAAAAATATTTGAAAGAAAGAAAAAGATTTAAGGAAAAAAATTTGAAGGAAAAAAGAAATTGAAAGACAGTGAAAGGAACATTCGAAAAAGATATGAACAAAAGGGAATAAAAAAAAGGGAAGTAGTTACAAGGATGAGAAGAAAAAAAATATGAACACAAGCTTCAAGAAATGAATAATATACATAAAGTGAACGGAAGAGAGAGGAAAATTACTATATACAAATTTATATTCAGTTCTTTTTCTTTATTCTTATTGTATTAAGCATAAACATATGTTTCTCCTTTTAAAACCGTTAATTACATTTATTTTTAGTTGTTTTTAAACTAAGGATTTTAATTAATTAATTTAGTAGCAATTAATCTGAACATTAAATTCTAAAACCAATTTCAAATATTGTCAAAATAATAAAACAGTTGTATTCTAATTATACTAACTCAAACATATTTTAAAAGTACTGAATACAAACATTAGTTATGAATTTCTAATTTATCAAACATTTCATCATTACTACAACTAACATAACTAAAATACATATTTATATTATTATAATTTACTGTGACAAACGCTACATTTTTTTCTTCCTAATTCAGCCTATTCATTAATAAGATTCGAGATATGTTTTTATTTCTAAAAAGTTTCTCTCTAGTTGATTACACAGAAAATAAGGTAACAATTAAGAGACTAGTGAGGAACACATGTAAATAAATTAAGTGTCGGTTAGGTAATTGAAAAGGTGGAACAATCAAGTATTTATTTCTTATTCAACAATCAAAAGGGAATGGTTAACTCTTTCCCAGAATTCCAACAAGCAATTCACAGGTAAGAGGGAAAGAGGCTCGAGAGACTACGTGTAAATACACACTATTTGATTTTGCGCGTTTTACAGTAAAAATCGAATATACGGAGCAGCAGATGTACAAATTTTACGAAATGAATTATGACGTCTACATCAGAAAATGTTCTAATATTTTCTCCTGAAAATAAATATTTGAATTTCAAAAAAAAAAAAAATTGAGCGAATTTATAGATTTAAACTACAATTGCGCAAATGGATAAAACTTGCATGTTTTATTATGAATTTTTTCTTCTTATTTCCATTTAATTAGACATATTCCAAATATTGGATTTCATAATTAAATTTGATTATTAATTTTTACGTTATATTCATCGTTAACTACGTTACTTAAAATTGTGCATTATTATAAATAGTCAATGTTTTCTTTCTATAATTATAACTGTATTCATACCGAAAACGTTTACTATATCATTCTTATTTATTATTTTATTTCTGTTTCAAAATTTTAAAACAAACCATGAATGATTATTGTTATTATAAATATTCATTATGAGAATCGATATTTTAAATTTTATATAAGTTACATTTTATCAAATCATAATTTTTTTTATTTGAAAGTTAACTTTGAGATTATTCATTAATAGGATTTTAAATTTCTTATTTATAATCATTTTCTTCAAAATTTAAATTTAATTTAACATTTAAGTGGTCGAAATTTTAGGATCGTTATCTGTAATTGCCTTTCCACGCAAACTTCTCCTATGCTTAACATACTGTAACCGTCCGTTCCAACCCACTATCTTCCTCAATTTTGTTTCCTTCACCGTTAACAATGGCGACTTAAGTTAAATTTTCACATCCACCAACGACATCGCTTAAATGCTCACACTTCAATCTTCCCTTTTTATTACATCTTCCGCCTTCAGATCGACACTCTCTCACCGCGAACCTCGCGTCCTATGGCGATCTACTTGGAGGCAAAAGTTCATCATTTAACCATTCCAGTTCTAATCAGGTACTTTCCCAACTTTTAATGGGGCTGACATTGTCAAATTATAGTTAATTGAAACAACCCTTTGAGATTTGAATATGTGTGCAATAGACGTATTTAATTGTACAATAAATAACCGTATGTAGAACAACGAACGTATTTGTGTGAGTGGAAAGCGTGTTTACTGATTCATAATTTGGTTTCCCTTTCATACAGAAATTTGCTTCCATTTAATGCTTTATTTTGTTTCAAATTCATTCATTTCAATTTATTGTTTCTTTATTTCTTCGTAGACAACGCATGTCAAGCCTACTAAATTCTAGGATTTATTATTTTCACATTATAGTTAGGAAAATCTTCCCTAAATAAATAGAATATCTGATTCATTGAATTTTATATTTAAAAATCAGAAAAATCAACCCACGGCTATTCACTATAGTTCCCTTTTGTGGTTGGCTTAATGTATTTCAAAATTTCTCTTAATTTAATTCTTTAAGCAGTTATGGTAATTAACCAATGAAAACTCAGAATAGGGAAGATGTCACCAACAGCTGTCGGAAAGCTTACCGTGAATTCCTATTTAGACGTTCACCCCATCAGTCTGCTTCTTATGTCGAAGCAAGAAGCAATGATTTTCATTTTGGAAAAGCCGATTTCTTCAATCCTAAGGTACTATTATACCCACAGTTTCTGTGTGGTTTATTTCTTCTTCTATGTTCAATTCTCAGTATAGCTTATATGAGTTCTGGTTTTTCCATGAATATTTGTATCTTGCTTGCTACTCTTTTTATTATGCTAGTACGTATATTTTTCTAATTCAAGAAAATTTGTACAAACAGTATGATTTCTACTGTTGCGTTTGAGAGTTCAGACTAATTCTTTGTTTAAATAAATGTAAAAGCTATGAAAAAAATGTTCTTCTCTTTAAGGCAAAATTTGTTTTTAAATTGGCAGCTGGAAACTGTGTAGAACTTGCCCATGTCACATGCTTTAGCTAATCCATGTTCTTCTCTTTAATCCATGTGTATGCAAGTATTTGTGCAGTTGCTGCTAAAATCTTATTCCCTTTTGAAGAAAAGATCATTTGAGGGAAGTCATAAAACCAAAAGTGGATGCTTAGTTAATTTGAATTGGCCTAAGATAAGTGAACGAGGTAAATCTGAAATTTATATCGTTTGGATAAAATCATGTTAAATTTACGACTGTATGTTAGCTCATGATTAATTCAGGCGTGCGTACAAAATTTAGTTTTCTAGAATGTTGCTGAATCCAAACATACTAAAACTGTATATCTAAATTGCAAATAAACGTGCATTGCATAATATACTTAAATAGATTAGTTTGAGTTTAGTTGTGAGTTGATAGATGCATTTTTAATAGCACCTGTGTCTATTTTATGTACCAGGTCATAGATATACGTCGTTATAAGTATATCCGATGCAGATATCGTCTTTGCATTCCAATGCATTCAGGACCACACAACAAAACATGACATCTTTTGATCTAATACAAGAACTGCCATTTGTGCAACAATATTCACATATGCAACAGCTTTAAGGATCCTCTATGCATTATCAGTCACCTCGGAATTTTGAAGAACATCTACATCATGAGAGTATGGATTGATTTCTTTTCGACTTCACTTGTTAGCTTTTTTATCTTGTTGATACAATATATGTACATATGCTAGTGCACTTGTTATCCTTTCTTTCGAAGTAATGGCCTTTTTTTTCTTTTAGAAGTAGCATGTGTAATGAACATATGAAATTATCTTTTTGTTAATGTAATCTGTTTGGCCTTGTTATCTTAACTTTCTTCTTGAAATGTTGTATGTACACACATCTTCTTGAATGCATTTGTTATTGTAAATCGAGTGCTTTATCATTTGTGTGTTAGATAATATGCAATTTATATTTAATACTGGATATATTTTGGTATGTATGAAATTGAGAGGCTAACGTATTAAATTTGTTATAATGAATCATATTTTACTAATTTGGATATTATAAATGTTTCAATTATGTTGATTTAAGACTGATAAAAGACAGAATTTCTGTCTTTAAAATTCAGTTTCAAATATATTTAAGACTGCAATATCAGTCTTTAGATTTTGAGACTGAAATGTCAGTCTTAATACTTTTTTGCGACTAGAAATTCAAAGACTGAAATTTCAGTTTTTGATCAGTCTTTAAATATAATTTAAAGACTGAATTACTTGTTTAAAGACTGTAATTTTCAGTCTTTAATCTAATGTTTTTTTGTAGTGTGAACGGCACAATAGTGTTACTGGTATATACTTCTTACTGCTATATACTTCTTACTTTTTGTGCTTAAAGATAATCATGAAGTCCTGCTGATCATGAAAACTTGCCAAGTTAAAACAGGACCCAAAAAAATTATTTGTTGAAATAGCTCTCGAGTTTTAGCATTACATAATATAATATTTGAACAGAATAATGGTTTGTAGATTGTTGATGTGTATTGTGATTTTAAATCTCCACTCTTCTTTTTTTCCCATTGCAGGATTCCAAACACTTTTAGTTACTTAAGTTAGGTGATATGTAAAATGAAAAAGGTATATGGACATTTTTCTTGAAAATTTTAATATTAAATACCAAAAATTTCCATCGTAATGAACAAATAAAAATTTCCAATATTTGTGATAAGTTGAAATTGAGGACAAAAGCTGGAATAAATTTTATTTTTTAGTCTAATTGGAAATTTTCCCATTAATGATAGGCTTTCATGTAATTTAGTTGATAATCGTGGTGATTATGAAAGCTTGAACTATGTTAGTGTTCTGAAACTAGTGGAAAATTGACACTTGAACTTTGGAGTGCGCTAAAAGTTTACCAACTTCAGACTGAGAATAACAAGTTCATTTTATAATGTTATTCTAAGTAAACTTGAAAACTTATAATGCTTACCCTGATCTGTCCTGAAATTCTCTATTTGGAGAAATTATAGAGAGTTCGGTAAAACTTAAATACTAATATTTTCATCTTGTCCAAAAATATTTTTTCTAGAAAATCCCTTTTGGTGTGGCTTTCCCCTTTTTTAGTCCAAAGTTTCTTTCAAAATTCTAAGGTTTGTTCATCATCAAACTTAAATTCGATCCCTTCTTGTTTTCGCAGGTCTAAACCCGTGATCCATTTCAGATTCATATACATCTTGATAGTCCTTCTTACATTATCTCTTGTATTACTAATCGTGTTTTAGTACCTTCACAAAACTTGTCCAATAAACCCTTTTTCTAAAAAGAACATGTAACATCCCGTATTTTTCGATTATTTGAATTTTAGAATGAAATAAGATTTATTTATGATTATTGTTGGAATTTAGTAATTTAATGATCTGACTAAAATTTAAAATTGTAATATTTAAAACATTAATTTATTCTGAATGGAATGAAAATAATGAATTTGATTTTTGTAAATGAACAATAATAAATACCATTTGAACAGTGAGATGTAACAACTATCTAATTTGAATTTAATTGTTAATTGACTCAATTTGCGAATTTAAGTAAACTTAAAAAAAAAGAAATTAAATTAATGAATATTTTAATTTAACAAATTTATTAAAACATAAAATTTCATGAAAATCAAAATAACATTTATTTTTTGTTTTTAAGTGTTTATCACATAATTTTGTTTTAAGTTTTACTAAACCAACACAAAACATTCAAATACTGATCGATGGAGATATTATGATTTTCGGCATTTAAGTTTTGATCCGGTTTAACATTTTATATCGTTTGATTGTAGAACGGAACTAAATTTCAATTGTAAAAGTGAGTAAGTTTGGAGTGAAAAACATAATAATGTCCTTTGTTTTGAGTCGGTTTAACATTTTCAGGTTTAGTGGTACAAGAGAGTAGCCAAGTAATTTTCCTTTGTTTGTCCTAAAAACTAATTAAATTAAATTTTAAGTGCGTCTTGGAAACTAAAGTAATCAGCCCTTTATTCCATAGTCGGTAACAAATAAACAAAGGAAGGAGATAAATAAACTGGATAAATTAAGGAAAGAGGTAATAAACAAACATGTTTCCATCGAAAAATTACGACGGGTACACTGAATAATAATGAATTCTCATTTTGGACAGATAATCCCATGAACGTTATTGGGCAAGAAAGTAATTCGCCTTCCACGCGTTTTCAAGAGAAATTATTTTTGGCAAGAAAAAGATTTGTTTCCAGATTTTAATGAAGCACTCGCAGAAGAATTGAATCAAGCGATTTGTTTCCGGAATTCTGCATCATATTTTAGCCCTATATATAATTATCATTATCATCAGGATGCACGGGCAAAACCCTAGCCGTCTCATTTATTACGTAGCACCACCATGGGAAATGCTCAGTCCACATTGCGAGAGGAATTTTATAAGAGTGATGATGAGAAGGTCGCGGCTGATGTAATGCAAGGAGGGGTGGCGGCTGATCTAATGCAGAAGGACCAAGGAGGAGGGGTCGCGGCTGATCCAATGCTGGAGGACCAAGGAGGAGGGCTCATGGCTGAACTAATGCAACAGTGGCTCACGGCGCCGACCGAGAAGAAGATACTTCTGTACCACACAAGCCTGAGGATCGTCCTGGGAACACTCCAAGAGTGCAAGGCTGTTAGATCGATTTTAAACCGTCATCGTGTGATGATAGATGAGAGAAATCTGAGAATGGATACTAGCTTCTTGACCGAGGTGATGGGAATTCTAAAGGTGAAGAAACTGAATTTGCCGCGCGTATTCATAGGAGGGAGGTACATAGGTGGTTTCGGGGAAGTGCAAGCTTTGGACGAGAGTGGCGAATTGAAGAAGCTTATTGGAAGTGTACTACCGAGTTTGAAGGAAAAGGGCGTTTGTGGAACTTGCGGCGGAATGCGCTTTATTTTGTGTAGGATTTGTGATGGAATTCGCAAGATTTATTTGGAGAAGAGATCCATATTTGGACATTGTGGTGCTTGTAATGAAAATGGGCTTGTTAGATGCATGGATTGTTGTTGACAGAAGGTACCTCAGATTTGGCATGTTGATTCACCATGAAGGATTTGTCAAGGCAATTGATCATGCTTTTGGGATTCTAGTTTCATTGTATGTTTGTGATGAATGGTATACTCTAGATAAATTGAAGATCTTGTGAATTTTATAACAGATGAAAATGAATTTAAACAGTTAACTATGTAGTTTTGTTGTATGATCACATGATATATATGATCAATGAAATAATTTTAGCAGGTCATCGGTTTCTTAGTTCAAATTGTACTTTTGTTGCTCAACTTTTTTAAATGATTGATAATATTCTTATTTCAACATAGGACGGATTATATTCTTAATTATTTTAACGCTTGATAATTGGTTGGTATATGAATTCAATAAGCTTCTTCAATTCGCCACTCTCGTCCACAGCTTGCCCTTCCTCTAAACCACCTATGTACCTCCCTCTTAGGAATACCCACGGCAAAGTTTCTTCACCTTCAGAATTCCCATCAGCTCGGTCAAAAAGCTAGTATCCATGCTCAGATCTCTCTCATCTATCATCACACGATGACGGTTTAAAATCGATCTAACAGCCTTGCACTCTTGGAATGTTCCCAGGACGATCCTCTGGCTTGTGTGGTACAGAACTATCTTCTTCTCGGTCGGCGCCGTAAGCCACTACTGCATTAATTCAGCCATAAGCCCTCCTCCTTGGTCCTCCAACATTAGATCAGTCGCGACCCCTCCTCCTTGGTCCCACTGCATTAGATCAGGCGCGACCCCTCCTTACATTACATCAGCCGCGACCTTCTCATCATCATTCTCATAAAATTCCCCTCGCAATGTGGACTGAGCATTTCCCATGGTGGTGCTACGTAACAAATGAGACGGCTAGGGTTTTGCCCGTGCATCCTGATGATAATAATAATTATATATAGGGCTAAAATATGATGTAGAATTCCGAAAACAAATCGCTTGATTCAATTCTTCTGCGAGTGCTTCATTAAAATCTGGGAACAAATCTTTTTCTTGCCAAAAATAATTTCTCTTGAAAACGCGTGGAATGCGAATTACTTTCTTGCCTAATAACGTTCATGGGATTATCTGCCAAAATGGGAATTCATTATTATCCAGTGTACACGTCAGTGTACACGTTGTCATTTTTCGACGGAAACATGTTTGTTCATTATCTCCTTGCTTAATTTATCCAGTTTATTTATCTCCTTCCTTTGTTTATTTGTTACCGACTATGGAATAAAGGGCTGATTACTTTAGTTTCCAAGACGCACTTAAAATTTAATTTAATTAGTTTTTAGGACAAACAAAGGAAAATTACTTGGCTACTCTTTTGTACCACTAAACCAGAAAATGTTAAACCGACTCAAAACAAAGGACATTATTATGTTTTTCACTCCAAACTTACTCACTTTTACAATTGAAATTTAGTTTCGTTCTACAATCAAACGATATAAAATGTTAAGCCGGATCAAAATTTAAATGCCGAAAAACGTAATATCTTCATCGATCAATATTTGAATGATTTGTGTTGGTTTAGTAAAACTTAAAACAAAATTATGTGATAAACACTTAAAAACAAAAAAAAATGTTATTTTGATTTTCATAAAATTTTATGTTTTAATAAATTTGTTAAATTAAAATATTCATTAATTTAATTTCTTTAATTTTTTTTTAAGTTTACTTAAATTCGCAAATTGAGTCAATTAACAATTAAATTCAAATTAGATAGTTGTTACATCTCACTATTCAAATGGTATTTATTATTGTTCATTTACAAAAATAAAATTCATTATTTTCATTCCATTCAGAATAAATTAATGTTTTAAATATTACAATTTTAAATTTTAGTTAGATCATTAAATTACTAAATTCCAACAATAATCATAAATAAATCTTTTTTCATTCTAAAATTCAAATAATCGAAAAATACAGAATGTTACATGTTCTTTTTAGAAAAAGGGTTTATTGGACAAGTTTTGTGAAGGTACTAAAACACGATTAGTAATACAAGAGATAATGTAAGAAGGACTATCAAGATGTATATGAATCTGAAATGGATCACGGGTTTAGACCTGCGAAAACAAGAAGGGATCGAATTTAAGTTGATGATGAACAAACCTTAGAATTTTGAAAGAAACTTTGAACTAAAAAAAGGGAAAGCCACGCCAAAAGGGATTTTCTAGAAAAAAATATTTTTGGACAAGATGAAAATATTAGTATTTAAGTTTACCGAACTCTCTAGAATTTCTCCAAATAGAGAATTTCAGGACAGATCAGGGTAAGCATTATAAGTTTTCAAGTTTACTTGGAATAACATTATAAATTGAACTTGTTATTCTCAGTCTGAAGTTGGTAAACTTTTAGCGCACTCCAAAGTTCAAGTGTCAATTTTCCACTAGTTTCAGAACACTCATAGTTCAAGCTTTCATAATCACCAAGATTATCAACTAAATTACATAAAAACCTATCATTAATGGGAAAATTTCGAATTAGACAAAAAATAAAATTTATTCCAGCTTTTGTCCTCAATTTCAACTTATCACAAATATGGAAAAAAATTATTTGTTCATTAGGATGGAAATTTTTGGTATTTAATATTAAAATTTCCAAGAAAAATGTCCATATACCTTTTTCATTTTACATATCACCTAACTTAAGTAACTAAAAGTGTTTGGAATCCTGCAATGGGAAAAAAAGAAGAGTGAAGATTTAAAATCACAATACACATCAACAATCTACAAACCATTATTCCGTTCAAATATTATATTATGTAATACAAAAACTCGAGAGCTATTTCAACAAATAATTTTTTTGGTTCCTGTTTTAACTTGGCAAGTTTTCATGATCAGCAGGACTTCATGATTATCTTTAAGCACAAAAAGTAAGAAGTATATACCACTAACACTATTGTGCCATTCACTTGTATTAAACAAGCAACTTTATCACTCATGCCAGAGGATATAGGCCAAGTTTGCAAATTCTGAATAATTTGTTTTGAAAGACCAAAAAAACAAGTATGTAAAGTTCTGATTTATAAATGAGAATTTGAATTCAGAGCGTTAAATAAAAGATAAACGTTATTACAATATCATTCAACAAAAAGAGCAAAAGGGTTAATGAGTAGTATTACCAAATTTTTTTTAGCGATCACCGATTTGAAAACAAGCAGGAGATTCTCGTCGGCACACTTGATCTTATCATCTTTACTTGCTAAACTTGTTGAATTGCTGAATAAATTTCGAAGGATCAAAGTCCTTGAGATGAGAGGAGTAGTCGAATAAAATTGATATCTGGAAATAAAAGAAACCCTGGGAATTGAGCAGCGTGCCAAGGAGGATATTAAGCGAGAAGCCATCGTTGTGTTCTGTGGTTTGGTTTTAGGGAACACAGTTTAGGGTCAAGGCGGCGATGGAGAGTTTATATAGGGCTGTTGAAAGTATGGGTTGGGCCATCAAACCAAATAAATGCATAAACCTATAGGCACAAAATTACCCAACAATTTGAGCCTGCGTTCGTTTGCTTGGCACCAAGCACGTCTAATAATTTGAACCTGTCTTTATCGAAGTTAGAACCCAAGCTACTACATGTTATCATTTTCCAAATTCAGTTCACATAATCTCATGCATTTATATATATATATATATATCCTTCTTTCATGAGAACTGGAACAGCCGCCATGAACGCTGTTCGCCTTCCATGTGGTTTTGAAACGACAACAGCTTCTTATATAAAGCATTGCTCATGCTTGAGGCCTATAGCCAGTACGTACACTATCTCTGCACATCAAAAACAAAAATCAGAATTTTCAATATTTTCACCTCCGTTGTGATTGAACTGAAACTGCAAAAGGTTCTGAAAGTCTTTCTCAGATTTGGCTATTTCTCAGACCAGCTAATATCACATGATGTGATATTAGAATGTTTCAAACTGTTTTGAAAGTTGTAAAAAAAAAATTTCCAGTTTGGCCTAAGGCAATATGATGACTAGTTTGTGTTTGTTTGATTTTTATTTATGAGAAATACGATTGAAATATCTTTTGATTTGATAGTTTTCCTGTGGCTTTTATCGTTTCAAAATGTTCGCAACATTAGCCTTGCTGATAAGGATTTGTGTCGAGGTAACAACAATGCGAGCTCGAAATCTGGAATGACATGCTAAGGGTTTACCATGTGCATACGCTAAGATAAACCACTTCTGTGGTGCCCGTGGACCAAGCTATGTGCATTAGGGACGTTTTACGGCTCCGGACGGTTTCTCCTTGAAAAAAAAAAATTGTTTTAGCAATACATTTTTCTGATATATCAATTTAAAAGAAAATTTCTAGGAATAGTTTTTTTACGTATTTAAGTTGGTTTTTGTTTGGAGAACTCATGAACTTCTCAGTTTTGTTAGCTAGTGCTGAATTTACTTCCATTTTTCTTTGTGTGCATTCTTTTTGTATGATTATTAAGATACAAAATTTTGTATGATTATATATAACGCATACTTTCAAAATTTTGTATGGTTATTCGGTTATATCCTTTTTTCCTGATATTTTCATTTATGTCCATACATTAAAGGTCGACAGTTTGGTAAATCAAGAGAAGCAACGATTTTGGACCGCTATTTATCTAAGGGACCGGTTCATATTCGTTCTGGGTAGTGATTTCTAAGGTAACAGCAACTAAAAAGAGAAAAAACCACATCGGCGTTGCGACTTAAGAGCGGGCACAAAACGTGACTTCAGAAGGTGACAACGGCAACCCGACGGGCAATGATGAACCCTGTCCAGATGAGCAATGACTACAAGTTTCAAAACTTAGATTGCGACGACCAACAGAGCATCAAATTCGTCACTAGCATTAACATGCTTATCCATATACATAATTTATGTGTCATCACAAGCTTGCTACCTGGTTTACTCATTTGATAATATACGATATAATAAATTGAAAATTTTAATTTCTCGAGTTAGACAATAGTTTCGTATGAGCGATAAACAATCTAAAATTAATAATAAAGTCAATAGAACATAGAGTATATGATATGGAGAATCATAACTGACTTGTCCCTATATCCAAAGAGTTAGCACATCACATCAATATACGTTAATCTTCTAACATCATCATGAGTGAAATGCGATATAAATAAAATGTCAGCTTGGGAATCCAAGTCATAATGCCTCGTCATGTGAGGGTTGTTGGGTGACAAACCAAACATAGCAGATATGACATATAGCAAAAAATCCTCGCATCGGTCAAACTCATTTGATATTAATAACTCAAATGGCTCAACCATCAACAAGGCACTCGATCAAAATGTAGATTTCACGATGCTTAACCTATAAGATCTAAATTAACCCTAGAAGGGGAGTAGGGTGAATAGGGTTTATTGCAATGTTTCAAAATATAAAAATTATCATAGCACAAATCACAGCATAATAAATAAATGAAACAAAATAAACGATACAGAATTTACCCAGCTTCGGCAAACCCTGCATACTGCTGCATTCCCCGAAGTTTCTATTAGGTATTAAATCTTAGAAATATGCTATTGGAAACTGCAATAAAACATTTCATTTTTCGTTTTGCGGTTTCTAATCATAACGGGATCTTATTAATTGGGTCATAAATAGAACGTTTTATTTTCAATTATGCAGTTTCTAATCTTGATGTGACCCGATTAATTAGGAGATTAATAGACTGTTCATATTTAGAACGTTAGGTCTGTGATTAATCTTAAGCGCTAAATTGGTGTATGATGGACGTACCAGATTTAGAGTAAAATGTTATATAAAGGATTGGGTCCTTTCTCTCCCTAAGAAAAAGTCAAGAATTGTATTCTTCTTCATCTAGAAACACATAAAGAAAATGGGTAAGAGAGAGAAATCGAATTATGCAAAGAAGAGTAAGCATTAGAAGCCAAAGAAAGAAGATGACAGCCATTGCATCTTCCGCTGCTAATCAAGGTACGTCATCTTAAACAATAGATCATATTAAGTTTCTCTTTTTTCTTTGTGAAATATGCGGTATTGGTGATCCTGGAGCTATTCAATTGAATTGTACATCATTAATCATGAAAGATTAAATAATAAAGAAAATTCTGACATGTGATATCAGAGCGAACCAGTAACTGAATATATCCGATGATTGCAATTGATCCGTTCTATGCTTTACTCATGATGCTTAATCGAGTATGTGTAAAAAGTCATTTATGCACATGAGATTTGTGATTTTATTAATCACCGAAGTAGTCAAAATCAGAATAATCATTTATTGCATAAGTGACATAATGATTATAGATAAAAAATTGCCAGTTATAATTAAACCAATCAAAAAAAAAACTAGCGCCACTAATGATAGAATCTGATAACTTACCCAAAGGAAAGTCTTGTTCCATAACTAGCTGACATGATGAGGTTTAATAGATATTTTGATTAAATAAATATTGATCATCCAAAGATGTCAGTTCTATTTAATTGAATATATATATTACTTTATGTTTTGGTATTTAATTATGTTACGTAGAAGGTAGTATCTACCCAAAGAAGTGCTATATTATACTCTTATCACTACTACAAATAAGGTATGTTGCATCGTCATAGTTGCATCAGTTGTTTATATGACTGATGCTAATAGGTATAGTTGCATCAGTTCTTAGTTAGCTTTCGAAGCAATTGGTGTAGGAGAAGCAATAAAGGAGATAGAAATGCAATTAGCTTCAGTTGGCCACAACCTTAGAAGCAAATAAGCAGAAGCAAATGTTGTTGGTTGCATCACCAATATTAACAACTGATGCAAGTATATTTATTTGCATCGATTAGTTATTCTTCAAAGCAAATAAATTGAAGCACCTGCACCCTAAAATAGGAAATAACCACTATTGACTATTTGTTGTTTTTGATAGGCCTAGACACGAATAGATAGAAGCAGATAAGTTGCTTTCAACTAAAACTAGTACCCAAATAATCGCAACCCGAACCAAACCTCATTTCCCTTTTTCACTTTCGCGGTTCCTTTTCAGTCGATCGCGCCATTACCTAGAAAAAAAACGAAAAAAAAACTATCTGCTCGATATACAAAAGGCGGACGAAGGGTTATTCCATTTTTGATTTCGATTTCGATTTGCTGAACAAAGTTATCTGCTTCTAATAACCTGAACCAGGTATTCTCTTTGCCGATTTCCACTAGCTCGGTTTCAATTTTGATTTTGCGTTCAATTTTTCTAATTTGTATATCGATTTCAGTTATGAACTTGTGAAACTTGTGAAATTTTTGTTCGGTTATGAATACCGAATAGATAAAATTAGAGTTGTCATGCTGATTTTGATGTTTTTATACGCTGTTCATCTTATGCTCTAGTTGTATGTGGTCATGTAATTGGATGAGTTAACGATTGTCTTCAAAGACTGAAATAATGGTAGTTATTATATAAAACTATAGTAAAATAATAACCTAATTAAGGGAAGGGAAATTTGTTAACGGCAGATTCCTCCAGATGTAGTTTTATGGATCGCAGGTTCAAACATTGATATATCAAAACTGCTGCTGCTGCTCTTAGAAAAACTTGAACAAAAACAAGAAGGTAGATGGTTTATTATACAAAGGCAGCTTGTTTTTACACGTAGATGGTTTATTCTCTAGTGGAACAAGCACTTCAAAAATAATCATTGTTTCATAATCGATGTTCAAAAAATGTTTTTGTGCGGTGCAAATGAATTTATATACGTCAATATACAAGAACCGAGGATAAAACTTTGTTGCAGTTGCACCAGACTGCCACAATATGGCACGAGATAAACATCAAATTTGCGGTGAGCAGACTAGGCAGATCATGCACAATCCTTCACTTGAATTGTCAATTTCCATTGGTATCATCACCTTGTTTGCTTTCTTTCTCCCGCAGCGTATACAATATCTGCTATTAATTCATCTATTATTTATCATGTACGGTTATGTGCAAATGATTTATTTAATTGGATACATCTGTAGTTGAAGTGTACAAGTTGGGCTTCATCCAGAACTTCATCCAGAGCTGGTAGAAGCCTATATGCTAAGAGTTGCCACTTCCATTAGAGAAGGTTCTTGCGCTAGAGTTTCCCAATTTGTCAAAAAGGAACTTAAATAGCCTTTTGAATATGGCTCTTGGTACCTTTTTGTGACATATATCCGTTAGCATTTAAACAAGATGCTTTATTGATTAATCGGTAAAGGCGTTAGCATTTAAATGAGAGTTTGCAGTCAGTTTACGTGGGAACGGGCACACGCTTAGTTCATAGGTGAAAGCTCTCCAGTTCAAGTCTTGCTACCATCCATATTCACTTCACCATCCTTTCTCTATGCATAATGTTTACTAGCACATTTATTTATTAAGTTGTTGATTGTCGTAGGGGCGATGTGTGTGTTTCTTTCTTCAAGGACGCAAGTTCAACTCTCACCCATGCACTATCCACTACTTTTTATGCTTCTTGCTATCTTCCATGTACCTTCACTCAATTATAATAACAGAAAATTTTGGATTTTAAATAGATAAATTTTTAATTTTTACATGTATATAATGCATATTACTGGAAAAATATATATAATTTATACTTGTCAAAACGATTTATTAATGCGGTAATTTCAGGAAAACTATTTTATTTTAAAAATAGATAATATTATAATAATAAGTGCGGATTTTAAATAAAAGATGTGAAAATAAGAACTGGGCGTACAAGGAAGGAAGAAAATAAATAGTGCAAAGGCCGAAGGATTTTTAGTGTACTTTATTTCTTTAACTGAAGCATAAAACGAGAGATTGCTAATATATACATTTCTATGACACCAATGATACAAATGCATAGTTGATATTTTTAATTTAAGTTTGTACAGATTTTAATATAACTGAAGAATTCCTAACATATGCCGATGGAGCTCTATATCCAATACTTACAGTCAATTTAGATAGTTTGACGCAATGTACAACGTTTTGGGTTACATGTTTTGGTGATCACAGTAAATCATAACAACCATATATATTTTAATAATTATATTTCACGGCGGAACAGATCGGTGTGGATTGACTTCATTTTTTTCTTTCGAACACGAAATTTCAATTCATTTTAACTTTTAAGAAAAAAAAGAAAATACCACCTATATAAATTAATCTAAATCAGCTCTTCATAATACAAGTTGTAGAAATAACTTTTATACTAAAGATATGTTATAATCCTGAGACAATGATATATATGCAACCATAATTTATTTATTTTATAAAAAAAAAAAATCTTTTTTTCTCTACAAACAAATAAAAACTTCGGAGGTATCTAAAGGCAATATAAAGCGTAAGGGTGAAGATAACAAATTCGAAAATGTGAAAATCAAAGGGGCAAAGAATCAAATTAGGTAGAACAAAAGACTAGAAATAACGACGAAGAGAGATTTTCAACTGGTAATTTTATGCTTCTTCATTTTTATGATGCCTTTCCATGTAAAGATGAAGTAGTTACAAAGGTACACATCATAATTTGTCAAGCGGCAATATATTGTATTAGCAGGAGCAACTATTACTAATTGCTGCATTTATCTAATAGACAAATTTAAAAGAAATTGCTATTATGTCTAGTAGTGCAACACACTTTTAAATTTGAAAGGTTCCTTGCATTTGCATTAGTCCTTGAACCTTGTAGGTAGAGTAATGTGATGTTTAGACCTACTATTGGTCGTCAATATGTGTGCATGTCCGATAATTTGGTTCATTTATCCAGCTTTATAAAGCCTTTTAAAATTTAATATTTGTTTAATAACCAATTCACCTTTCGTTGGTTTGGATGCTCCTGCTAAGTCTTTTTCAGCAGCCATATTATATCACAGGATCCTTCTCGACATTTTTTAACACTGTAGATTGTGTATCCTTAATTTGCATGTAAATTTGTAAAGCCTACCGTAAAATCTAAATAAATTAGCATGAAGCCAAAAAAATTCAATGCTAATCTAGCATTCTCTGGTTACGTGATAGTACGTTTGAAACTTGTCTTTCCCTGTAATCCTCTCCTTGACAACCGCATTTCAATTAACCTCGTACTAAAAGTTTTGATTCTCTAAAAAATTTAAATTCTCTTTAATGACTATTTTTCATAATTTTCAAAACTGTCAGCTGAGTTTTTCTGGTGTTTTTAAATTTTGTTGAATTTGTGTTACTATTTTTAAAGGTTTTTTTGCTCTTGTTCTCCGCCATATTATTATTCTGGTTGCATTTAATGAAATGAACGCAGGAATTCAGGGCTTAGATTATCTACAGAATTGCTTAATAGGGATCGATTAAATCCTTCAATTATATTGCAGATCAATTGGTTCCTTGGAAGGTGAGTTTGAGATAGCCATATAAGAGGAGTTGGAACCGATGAGGCGGTTAGGTACACAACAAGGCGTTTGGAAATGTATGCAAGGAATTAACTGTATCTGAAATTTTAACCGGGAAGAAGGGATTTGATGTGGGTAGTGCAAGTACATACTGCTTCAGCTTTTGAAATTTTGCTTCGTTTGAATGGGTTCATCTATTCAAACTTCAAAGCTTGTTCTTTCAAATATGCTAAGGATGTTCTTGCGCACGTTCTAGGATATAGTACAGGTACCATCTACCGTTAATTAGTTTATAAAATCTTTTGTATACGTATAAACCAGCTGGAGCTAGTAGGACAAGAAAAGAAGCTTCTAATCAAATATTTTGTATCTTTTTAAATTAGGCATAAATTAGAAATTAGTTATTACCTTTTTATGTAGCCAACACCATTTAGACACTTTGCAATATGAGAATCCTATGCTAGTGTAATGCCTTCTATTAAATACAACTGCTATATTGAAATGAAGGAAGAAATAGTTATGCTCTCTTCTTCTTCTCATGCAATTCTTCACTCCTTTCTTTTCTGAAACTTATTTGTTGCTGTACTGCCTTGTGCTTGTGCATTTCTTCACCCCTGACCTTAATGTGCAATTAATGTGTGATTTCATTGGAGAAACTTACGTGACTGAAGCGTTGGAGTTGAATGGATCAGAACTGGATGGATACTATTTATCGGTGGATGAGGCAAGACCAAGCTTGAGAGTGGAGATGGTGGGTTCAGTGGAGGCAGAGGGGACAGTGGAGTTCGAGGTGGAAGATCAGGATGGAGAAGGGGTGGCCGTGATGGTGGCAGAGGATGAAGAGGAGGTGGCAGAGGTCGTGGCGGCACTTCCTTTGGGCAAAGTGCTGTAACTGATGTCTGCTAGCATGGGAAAGTCATCTACCTACCTATTTTAGCTGATATTGTATTACTGTTGTGTCACATAATAAATTAGTGTCCATTTCAGTTAAGTACTACAAATTGGTGCCTAACCGTAGATCATAATCTAGATTGATTTTTTGCACCGACTGTTAATTCTACATTTATTGAGCTTTCTTATGTTTTCCCATTTTGTACTTTCATGTGGTGCTATCATTTTCATTATAGTTCTTTTCCTCTTATGTGATTGCACAACAGTTGGTTAGTTACTTGGCGGCCACGTCGGATAGTTTATGGCCTAAGTTTTCATGTGTTTATATTTTGTGAGAGGTTGATTTATTACATAGGATATACTGCATTGAATTTGTACATTTTACTGTGCTTTTCTAGATTTGGATAAAGGATGCTGAGGCAGAGATTTCCTTATGGAGCACGTCTCTGCTTCTACATTTGTGGATAATTTGCTAGGATTTTGGTTCGATTGTTTTACTGAAAACTATGTTAAATTAGGTGATGTATAGGTGTGTTCCATTGTCGAGGTTAAATTAGGTGGAACTTTACATTGCATATAACTGTATCTGACTCAAATTGTGGACTATTTTCGCTAGTTTTACTGCATGTGACATGTATCTTTGTGGACTTACCAGTTCTTGGGAATTTTCCAAGGCACCTTTGTTTGAATCCCACATTATACTATTAATCACGTACCATTTTAATAATTTGCTGTGTTTGGAAATGAAATGATAAAGTGTTTATAAATCAAATCATTAGATTAGACCATTAATGTGTAGTTAACCAAGTCTTTTTTTCCGCTTTCTTTTATTAGTGTATGCATTTAAGATTTACAACCAGTATGATTATCCCTAGTTATTGGGCTTTTAACTTATGTTCCTTTTATAAACGACAATACTGCATCCTTCATGACAGAGATGTATTCTTACATTAGCCTTAGGCATGCTTGCATTTGTTGGAAAAAGACACCAAATTGCCAAGTTTGTCGTTCCTCCCGAGCTTTTGATATCCTCGAATGTAATTTTCAGTTATGACAATATATTAAAAAATCCTATAGGATAACTGTACTAACATCTAATGTATATTCTTTCAGACAGACCCTTATTTAAAAATTGGAGACGGGCAACAAGTATATGTTAAACATGAAGCACGCTCGAATTTTTTTCTGCTGACGTAGACTACCAAACATCCAAACCGGTACCAGCAGTAACTAGGAGTTTTGTTCTTGAAAGTATTCAATACCTCATTCATATTACAGTTTAGTTCTATCCGAAGTGATTAATGCAAAGGTTGTGTATACATATATTTTATTTTAACCTGATTCCACTTTTTTTACAGAAAAATGCAAAGGTTGTGTCAATAGATTTGTATGACGATGCCCCTAAGAAGAATGAGAAACCCCTCCAGAAGGCTGCTGCTAACCAGGTTGTTAGTGTTGCTATTGAAGGTGGTGGTAGGGAGTTCCGACTATATGAATTGGTACATAACTCTAGTATAATTGTAATACTGTCTTTTTTTGGAATCTAAGCATACAATCGTTGGACTATAATATCGATCCTCTTTTAGACTTTAATCCTCAATGTTCATTTTTTGCTTTCTTGTGATTTAATTTCTTATCAAAATCTATTGAACAGAGCCAAAAATTTTGAAATTTTTATAGCAGTTATAAAGGCAAATGGCATACTTCTAATACGATTGATATTTGACCATACACATTGGAGTTGCTTAGGTTATTTGGAATAAGCTTAAACAAAGATGTTTCTGCGAGAAACATAAACATGTTGATATGTTGATTAGAAACATCACACCTGAATCACATATAATCATACCTGAATTATTTTGTTTGCTTGATGATTTCGTTGAACACGTCAAGTTCCCATGTTAACTTCGTTGTGTAAGTAATTAAGCACTTTTGTGGCCCTTTTTAATTTTTATTATCTTCATCCTCATGGCCCAGTTTATCTGGTTGTCCGGTTCTTGAGCATATTGGCTGGCCCTTCGCATGTAATCGAACACCAGCAGCTTTTTTATTTCTGTGAGACATAAGCCCAAATAGATGTACTGGTACTCTTTGAACATGCTTCGATAAAAAACAAACTAGTCCACATTCCAAGTCTTAAAATTTAGGTTGCTGGATTCATAAAATGCGTACGTATTTGTCCATTTATGGTCCTTTTAGTGCCAAGCAATTATTTCTGTACTGTTCATAAAATTCATAAAATTTGGGTTGTTGGAAAAATATTTGTGGAAAATATTATTTGTGGTCCTTTTAGTGTCTCGT
This sequence comes from Allium sativum, assembly GCA_030737875.1. Classification (NCBI taxonomy): domain Eukaryota; kingdom Viridiplantae; phylum Streptophyta; class Magnoliopsida; order Asparagales; family Amaryllidaceae; genus Allium; species Allium sativum. The sequence goes on along the minus strand of CM060924.1, from coordinate 255,456,329 downwards.
TAGTTGAATCTCAACTCGATCACTACAAATAAATTCTACATTATAATGGCCATATGATTTGAGCAATATTCTAACTCAACATTTTGGTTGTTACCTATGTTTTTGTACATATTTTTCAGGTCTCCTCATTCTTCTGCCTTTTATCTACAGGAAAAAAAACCACATTGGGTGATGATAATATAATTCATCTCTTAATCAAATGGAAACTAATGTTCATGGGGATATGCCGGTATTGACGAGTGGAGCTGGACATGATGCCATGGCAATGTCTCATGTAACTAAGGTTAAATTCCTGTACTCATAATCTATACTCTAATTCTACTTAAAGTTTTACTTCTTGGTTGTTTGTTCTTATTCAACATTAAGTAAGCATATAAGAGACCCAAAAGCTTGCTGCTTAAAACAGCAAGCATGAGCTTGCTGTTTTACAGCAAGCTCAGGCTTGTGCTGTTTGAAACGGTAAGCCCAGACTGGCTTGCTGTTTCAAATAGCACAAGCCTTGCCTTTCTGTTAGAAACAGCAAGCTCAGGCTTGTGCTGTTTGAAACAGCAAGCCCTGACTGGCTTGTGACTGGCTTGCCACAAGCCAGTCAGGGTTTGCTGTTTCTAACAGCAAGGCAAGGCTTGTTGTTTAACAACAAGCTCAGGCTTGTGCTGTTTGAAACAGCAAGCCAGTCCGGGCTTACTGTTTCAAACAACACAAGCCCGAGCTTGTTGTTTGAAATAGCAAGCAAGCCCTGCCTATAGTTAATTTGATTGACGAAAATGAAAGAACTGGTTTTAGTGATTATGGAGGACGTAGGCGAGGCTGTGGTTATTCAGGTATTTGCTATTGAATTCTGGTCGTGGAAATATAATCTTGGAAATACAAAAGGTATATTTTAATTTATTTCATTCGCCTAGCTATTATATGTTATTTACGACGTTTTAAAACGGTACTACTCTTATAAATTGCAGGACTTCACACAACGTTGTTCTTATGACCGACAAGAGATAGAAGAAGTTCGGGATTGGTTAGCGACTATATCATGCATAATTGGATGTAGTTATGTTAATCTTTTGTTATGCACGTTGACTTTAGTTTTATGATTAGAGTATGTAATTATTTTTTTGGTTGTACACATGAACTATGTTGATTGATAATACAATTATATTTGTTTCATTAGATTGGTGGTATTAATGCATTTGTAGAATTTTAATATCTATTTATTATTGCTTTAGGTTTAAAATTTTGAATAGTGGAATTTTATTTTTTTACTTCACTTAATTTTCATTAGTTGTAATGGCATGGGCAGCTGATGCAATACGCTAATGGTCATAGCACATGTCATTTTTGCATCTGTTCATTAGCATCAGTTGTTTTAAAACTTTGATGCAATAGACCAAGGCTTCGAAAGCAAATGTAGACATTTGCATCTGTTTTATAACATCAGTTGTATTAAACAACTGATGCAAGTGATCGTCATTTGCTTCAGTTCTTTAACTGATGCAATAGAAATTTGTCTGTTGCATCATCTTCACTTGTATCAGTTCAACAACTGATGCAACAGGGGTCTAACAACCGATGCAAATGACATGTTTTGTAGTAGTGTATGTACATATCTGAATCACGTTAGTTATGAGCTTATAGTTGTTCCAATTTTTATTTGCAGTAGTTCCCATGAATACACAAGCTTCATCTATTACATTGTTCACTGGTGTTAATTTTTCGGAATGGAGGGAACAAGTCAAATTTCATTTAGGCGTTTTGGATCTTGACTTGGCACTCCTTGAGGATAAACCTGTTGCTCTTACAGCAGCTAGTACTGAGACAGAAAAATCACACCATAAAGTATTGGAACGCCACAACAGATTGAGCCTTATGTTTATCAAAATGACTGTTGCTAACAACATCAAATCAACAATTCCGCAAACAGAAAGTGTAAAGGAATATATGCACTTTGTGAAAGAGCGTTTTCATTGAGCCGATAAGTCACTCGTTGGTACTCTTATGGAAGAACTTATGACCATAAAGTTTGATAGGTCACGGACTATGCAAGAGCACATTATATAGATAACTAATCTTGCAGCAAGGTTAAACTCCCTTGGGCTCACAGTAGAGGATTCTTTTCTTGTCCTGTTTATTCTGAACTTGCTACCTTATGAATATGGACCTTTTCAAATTAACTATAACACTATAAAGGATAAGTGGAATGTTAACGAATTGGCCAGTAGTCTTGTTGAGGAAGAAGGACGTTTGAAAAGTCAAGATAATGACCCAGTAAGTTTAATGAGTAATAAAGCTGGTAAAGAAAAGAATGGAAAATCAAGTCATTTCAAGAAGAAAAAGGCACCTGCTAAGAATGGACAGGGTAAGAAAAAGAAGGAAATAAAGGACGTTCGATGTCATTTCTGTAAAAAGAAAGGACATTATCTAAATGACTGTTCGAAAAGGATAGCTTGGTTCGAAAAGAAAGGTAATCATCTATCTTTCGTATGTTTTGAATCGTATTTAGTTGAAGTTCCTATTAATACATGGTGGCTTGATACTGGCGCTACAACACATGTTTCCAACAATGTGTAGGGATTTCTTATGTACCTTCATTATCTAGAAACCTTATGTGACGACTGCACACAACCCCTACTCTAAACAAGAGGAATGATGCGCTGAAAGGAAAGGAAATAAGGTATTAAGCGCATACATATTTTCAAAACAATAACTTATAGAATAGCATTTATAAAATAAGTTATCGAGTTATAAAATCTCATAAAATTTCTAACTTCTGAAATTACAGAAAATTTCGGCAGCATCTCCTCTGTACGGAGAGGTGAGGAAAATCACAATATATATATAAATCCTAATATACATCCCATCACTCGATGAGGTATCCCAAAATTGTAGAAAATAATATATATATGATGATACAACCATACAGCACAAAATACGTACCTCTTTTTGCGTTATTTGCAAGTTTATTTATCTTAGCACTTTATTATTTAGCGCAAGAGAGCTCCAAAGCGTAACACCAGTTCTTGCACCTACTAATATACTCAAATATACATGAGATTCAAACATATATACAATAAATATCAAATGTATACAACTTGCACCACATACACTACACCAGAAATGCCAATTTGGCAGTGCTCATGGCCGTATCAAAATCGTTTTGATACGGTTTTAAAACGTATCAAAAAATGGCGTCTTTGTTTCTTTGATACGGTTTTAAGCCATATCAAAATCATAAATTGATACGACTTAAACCGTATCAAATTGGTAATTTGATACGGTTTTAAGCCGTATCAATTTATGAATTTGATACGGCATAAAACCGTATCAAAATACCAATTTGATACGGTTTTAAGTCGTATCAATTTATGATTTTGATATGGCTTAAAACCGTATCAATTGATGTATTTGATACGGCTTAAAGCCGTATCAAATTTCTAAATTGATACGGCTTTATGCCGTATCTAATTTTAAAAAAAATTGAAAAAAAATACAGCAAGAGCTCCGGAATTAAAACAATTTGAATATAACAAATATCATAGAATTTACATCAGAACAAAATCTCACATAACCGATCAAGACCAAATTGAATGAAACATGGTACAAATCAAGGACCATTGTCGAAGTGAAAAATTTGAAACAGAAATTGAAATGAGTATTTGGTCGATATTATTCAACAATATATTAAGCATATACAATAATAATTTAGCTATGACAAAAAAGAGCCAGTGGCCTTTGATTATTTTACTGATCAATTACAACCAGTCTTCTCTTTTCTAAAGATATAAGCACACAAACACTCTTTGAACGTATAATTACACCTGACTGTTCAACACCGTAGATTTCCCTTTGCCATCTTCATCTTCATCGTCGTCATCGTTGTCACTATCATGCACCATATTCTTCCCTCCCCTGCCAATATAAGTAAATTTACATTAAATACATATTTAGTTACAAAGGAAAAAACTTGAGAAGAATCATAAGGATAATAGTGGCATATGCATGTTCAAAAACTTACATTGATATTTATATTGACATGTCCACCAACAAAGAAAAAATAAACTAGCAAATACAAACCAACGCAGAAAGAGATTTATGCATCAACTGACCAGGCTCTAGCCAAGAATGTCGTCCATTGCAAAAGCACTAGACAAAAGTACGAATTCTTCAATGTTCCAAAGCAATAACCTGCGAGAACAAAAGGATTTAGTACTCATGTTCATCAGTGAATCAAAGTAGACAAGGAAAATAGCAAAGATATTAACTGCATAGCCCATAGTGTATGTATTTTAACTGCATAATTTATCTAAAGAAAGGTACATTGGTAATACATACACGCAAAATGAAAATGTATGTATTTTAACTGCATAATTTGTTATCTAAAATGAAAGCATAATTTGTTATCTAAAACGAAAGCATATGTTATCTATTCAGTCATACAAATAGAATTTCAACTGCATAGCCCAAAACAAAAGCAATTTGACAACATGCTTTTCTTGTTATCGATAAAGAACTGAAATCAGAAGGAAGAAAGAATTGATTACCTCGCTAATCGGAGGGAGGCAGATACTTGAACTGGTTCGACTGCATAGTCCACATAAGAGCACCAACTCTAAAATGATCTGAATGGAGAATAATCGAAAGGTGAGGCAGCTCCTCTTTGCTGAGTCGTAGGTTTCAAAGGCTCCTTCTTTGGAAGCTTGACTTCAGATCGTAGCCCTGATTCGACGAATGAAAGCAGATTACTAGCAGTTTTCAATTCTTCAATTTCCTCCATTTTAGCGCATTTTCGTAGCTCCCCATCTTGTATATACGCTAAGTGTGTCGCCCATGTCTCCAGTCCATCGAATATATGTGTCGTGTAGACTATTGCCGCTCCCCTCTGTATATATTTGCAATGTATTCGAGATGATAATGGTGAAGAAATGAAAATATAATTAAAGAGGTCAAGAATAAAGAAAATGGATTTTTCTCAGGTTAGTTTATAAGCAAGTTGGTTTGCACTTTCTGCCTTGAGAAAAATAGTGATTTGATGCACCTAAGGGACAAATGTTCAAAAAGAAAAAGAAAAGGAAAAACTAGAGATATTTGAATTTATATGAAAGTGGTTCTTACCTGCTCACATTCCTCCTTAAAGAACTCTAAGAGGTTCATTCTGGTTACAATATCCAAGTCAATGGTTACTTCATCAAGCAACAATGCTTGTCTCAGCAAACATACATTTCAGTGGTGTCCAGATATGTCGATGTTGAAACCCATAATTAAATCAGCAGTCCTAGGATGATCTTTCTTATATAAGAAAAAGATACAAGCAGGTTCAAAAGTAGGGAAAATGCCTTAAGTAACGATGCCCACACTTGAATGTATGTTGATTTTTTAATGGCTTGATATTAGGGCTGTCAATGGGTCGTGTCGGGTCGGGTTCGGGTCGGGTCAAGTCGGGTTCGGGTTTATTTATAAATGGGTTGGGTCAACCCTTTTATTAAACGGGTCATATTTTCCCAACCCTAACCCGACCCGTTTATAAACGGGTTGACCCGACCCGACCCGTTTATAAACGGGTTGACCCGACCCGACCCGCATAACCCGTTTAACTAAATGGGTCATGTCGAGTCGGGTTTACCCGTTTGACACATTGATAGATATTGCCTACTAATATAAGCAACAAAAGAGCCAAATCACCAACATGCACACTGTTATATAATCACCAACATGCAACAAGTTGCAAAGTCACCAACAGACAACACATATATGAAGCATGAAATTACCATATCCAAGAACCAGTTTCTATACATAAGTCTATACTACATAAATTAAAGACTACCAGTATGGAAGAGATACATTTGTTATAAGTAAAATATAACTAATAACATACAAGAATAAATTAGTAAAATATAACAGCTTACATATACAAGCATACTGATTACTGCATACATAAAAGATTAACACTAAAAGTATACATAAAAGACTAACAGTATGGAAGAGATACAACATATAATCGGGTTTGGCGGGTCAAAATCGGGTTAGCGGGTCAACCCTAAACCCACCCGTTTATAAACGGGTTAAATTCGGGTTTACCCGAAAATGACCCGCTAACTAAACGGGTCGGGTTAACCTGCTAATTCTCGTGCGGGTTTCGGGTCGGGTCACGGGTCGTGTTGGAAACTGACAGTCCTACTTGATATGCACACCTTGTATGGATGGAGAAGTCACATACATATCTGTATGCGAAGTCGTTGCCCATCTGAAACTTTATGCATTCACCACTAAAGATCGATATCAAGCATATCTATTAATTTCTATCTTATCGGATCAACTCCTTCAACTGTAATATATTTCAAAAATACAGTAATTCTGATGATAGTTTTCAAAATTCAAATAATGCATGCTTCATATCTACTTGTAACATAGGTAACTGCAATGGAGCTGATGATAGTAACATATGTTACACAAATAAACAGAGTTAAAAAATTAACTCTATAGTGCATTGTCTAGTTAAAAAATTAACAAATTATGGTTGTTCATGGAGAGACCACCAACACATAATACCAATGATTGATGATTACATATATTACAAAGTATTTTTGTCAAACACATACTAAACTCTCATTATAAGCCCTTCCTTAATTCCTCCATTGCTAGCATCATATTTTATACGTAAATTAATTTACGCAACTCAAACTATATGTGAATCAAGATTGATCATACTTATGGCAACTTAGTGACTGACAACTTTATACTTATGAGCTTATTGCCATTTACGAATTATACGGCAAGTAAAATCAATTGGTTATGGCAACAAATTATCAAGGTCAGCTTGACCATTTATTAGAACTTAATTGTGATGATGTAGGAATTAATTTATGTTATCGATGAATTTTTATTATGTGCATACATCAAGGTGCTCAGCGACTGATACATTTAATTTTTGCAAATGGGCTCAAGCGCAGGGAAAATTAACTAAACATATCATATAAGCTACAAAGTGTCTTCTTTTGAAAAATATTTGACAAACTTCAAACTACGGAAAATATGGTGTCTAATATTAGCTAGGATTAGCAATACAATTAATGAACATACCAAAGTTAAGTGCCCACATGTTAGTATTCTCTTATACAAATTTTTTGTTGGACGCTAACAAATACCATAGAATTAAGGATAGTTCAACATAGCTGGCCTCACAACATCCTTTCTTTAGTTATAATTAAAAACCATGCAACAAATATAACCATAATATTTATGGACTCGTATCTTGTTCACAAACAAAATTAAAAATACTCAGCTGCATGTTTTTCATTATAGTTATCAAATTGTGTGCATCAAGTAACTAAAAAATTAAGTTTCTAACGTTAATAACATCAAATTAAAGAAAAGACACAAATTTAGTGAAAGCATCTTACATGTTGAAGCAAACACTATTAGTTTAAAGTTCAAACCTATGTGATGAAGTTATGGCTCTGAACAATGAACCATGCATGGTACAACTTCAGATAGTTGTGAAGGATTATATGTATGTGACATCAATGCGGTATCTATTTTCCAAATGATACATGGGATTATGGAAGTTGGTAATCTCTTCCTCTATTACTATATACCTCTAAATCTACACACAATGTGAGTGGCAACATGAAGCTTTTATTCCTCCTCCTTGCATATTCGAAAGAAAAAAAAATTCACAGCTCTATCTATGAGCCAGAGGCGAAGACAATATTGACTCGGCCAAGGAACGTAATCTATTTGGATAGAAATACTACACCTCTAAAACCAAATCTATGTACGACCAGTTAAAAATAATGGTGCATGTTTGCATGCAGTATACAATGCAATACAAGGCCAATCAGTTAAAAATAATACCAGTTAAAAATAATTGAGACCGAACTCAGTTCGGAACTGAGTTTCCGAACTCAGTTCGGAACTGAGTTTGCGAACTCAGTTTTGAAAGTTCTGGGTTTCCGAACTGAGTTTGATATGTCATAAGCAACATACACCTTCATATGACCTCTTTCAAAATTCACAACTAAATGCAATCACAATTTCAAGTTACCTATCCAACAACTTTGTTCTTACTATTAACTTAAAATTAGTTAACTCAAAATTACTTTTATGTAGATACATAAAAAGTTGTTCTAAAACTGGCTCTAAATCTCTTTGTTGATTACGCAAAGTATGTGCATGTGAGATTGATGGATTTTTCTCTCAGAGGTTTTACCGAAAGTGCATGATTTACTGAGTATATAGTAGGGAAATGAATAGTTGGGGCACCTTGCATAGATCTCCGAGATTTTCGGTAGAGATGCCATTCTGGAAAGTCGCTTTTACATAATCTTTGCATTAATCAAATAGACTGTACAATTTAGTTTCCACCAGATTGGCTTCAGCAATTATAAAGCCTGAGCACAACTGTAATTTTAACAGAGCACAGCAAATGGTTATCTCATTTGAATCAAAACTTATGTTGAATGACCTAAAAATGTATTGGAAACATACACAAATGCCATACTGAGACCAACACGACTCGAAGGAAAAGAAGAGAAAACTATGATTGGATATTCATACCTTAGAGACAAATAGTTGCTCAAATAACTCACATGGCTAAATTTCCTCAAATGCAGTGAAAATGCCATCGCTGCAAAATTGAAAAACTAGTCTCACGTTAACAAAATTCAAGTATTAACAACTGCATCAAGGTTATTATATTCATAATATTACATACACTGCTAAATCCTCGTCATAGAGAGGGACTTGTTTAATTGCAGGCAACGGCTTAGCAGACTCCCATAGCTCTCGTCATAAGTTTCCTATCATGGTAACAGTTGGAACACTTTGAACAGCTCAATAGTATAAAATGTGAGAAAAGCCAGTTCTCAAAATTAAGCAACCAGAGTGCATGAAGTCCAAAGCCACTCTAATTTTAGATTCTCCATCATTACCGCTGGATTTAAAAAATCAGTGGATGGATTTAGTGAAAATAGTTGATAGTATCTCTCATAATAAACCATATAGACAACGAAGATGCCTCAACTAGCAAGACTGGAGCGCAACCAAGAGGGACATATATACATAAATAAACACACATGTAGCAAACTATATGCATAATCATTTAAACCAAAATTTATCTCCAATATAAGAAGATGCTATTCAATGAAAAGGCAAAAAGGACAGTGTAGACAAAAGTAGGAAAAAAAGCTTAAAATCTTTGAGTGTATGTAGCAAGATCTATTTATTTATAGGTTTACGAAATATATAAGCTATTTAGATCCCACAAGTTTTGCGTCAATTTAACTCACCTTCCAATTACATTCTTGCGCTTAATCGGCCTCTTCTGGATGATCATTCTTGATTATGTGAACTAATACCATGGTTGTCTGCCTCCATATCTATCCAGTTAGGTGAGGAGTGCCACCTAATAAAATCTTCTAAAACACATCCAGGATTTGCAGCCTGCGATATCACATGTACAGGGTAACAACCAAGGTAGATTTTTATGAAGTTCTCAGGATACATAAGAAAGTTGGTATATCAAAAGCAAATAGCATGTGAATTGAAGACAATATCGATAAATGAGTAACATGAAAATATATAGCATGTGACCCGAAGCTGATCCAAGATTGATAATTACCCCCAGTCTTCTTTGTTTTTCGCATCGTTTGAATCTGTAAAACAGTAATTAAATTAGCGTGAAATTCATCAAAATTGTTTATCTTGCACTAGTTGCTAAACTTTCTCTATTTTATTGAATGAAACATAATTTTTACCGCGATTCTAGTGCAGTCGATAACAGCAACAAAGTTTATACTTATGATACGCCTCCATGTATCGATGCCATCAGATACATCTTCATCAAAGCGTTTTACTGTAGTACCAACTCATGCACTGTTTACACAAATGTCTAAACCTCCATATATGTCTACATGCTTCTCAAATGCAGCAGATACATCACCTATACAAAATTTATCCGAAGTTATTTCTTGTCATACGGTACCGTGAAATCTTATAATTGATACAATATTAAGTTACATACCAGTATTATTATTATTATTATTATTATTATTATTATTATTATTATTAGCAAACATTTTTTATATTTGAACCACCAACAAGCAAGACATTATAAAACTACAGAATCAGAAGAAAAAAAAGGAAAATGCTAATACTAGCGATTTCTTAGTTTATTCCTTTTGTTATTTTTATTGCACCGTGCACTTGATTTCTACTTTTCATTTCAACATACTTCAAAATAACCTAACAAGATCACCTATGCTCAATTTCTAACATGTGGACTTGTTTATTAAGTCTATAACCGATGACATAGTAATTTAGAGCTATGCTACTGCTTTTTAACCTTTTACGGTTGAGTATTCTCAACTCACAATTGTTGATTTGATGAGTATGGTAGGTATAGGTTGTACAAATACAAACACTTATTGAGATATGATGATGTGCATATTACGTAATGTCTAATAGCACACACTTAAAATTAATGGTAGAGGAAATAAAGGTTGAACTTATCATCTTGTGAGGACATTGGACTTGTCATTCAGAAAGTCCTATTGGCATGGATAACGAACATGCCATATGCCCTAAGGATTAAATGTTTAAATATAACGCTAAACAATATGCACTATTTAGCTCTTCGTTAATTTGTCGTTGTAGATGGATAATGATTGCATCATGTATTTTAAATCAAGTTAAGGATATGTTAGCAGTGTAAAATTGGAAAAATATTAAAATTGCGTAATGGAAAAACCAATCCATGGCAAAGATGATTAACTTTTTGTGATCTTCTCACCTACTAAGAAACTAAGCAGTATCACTTATCATTGTACCGAACAAGGCAATCAACTATATGCTAAAACCAATCACTTGCCTGAATGTATATGAAGGCCCAATTAAGAAGCGAAAGCAAGAGCTGCCATGAAAGAAGAACAGGAAGATTCCAAATCAAAAAGCAACTGCCTACTATGTTGCTCTGTCAACTCATCCGCTGCACCCATCTTGCTCAACCTACCAAGCCACTCCCTCACTTTGACTTTCCCTTCAAAATCAGGAGGCAGGATGTTGCCACCAAGTTTCACCATGGAGGCACTTAGGTCAGAAAGCAATGGATGAACCTGATCCACAGCCACCATGTTAAGCCTTAAACTATCCATTGCCGTAATGAAATGTTGCACGCACTCCGCTACAGCAGACGCTGATGCGGAATTGGATGATGAAGTGGCAGCGCGGTGCTCCACCGTGGCTGGTACGCCAGATACGAGAAGGCCACTGAGAGCGGTAGGGCAGTCGATCTTGTAAGCAGCGGCGAAGCGTTCAATAGAGGGCACAGAATCGCTGAGGGTAGAGGATAGGGTTTTGAACTGTGCGATTAGCTTGAGGCATTCGGTTTCGTAGGTCGATGAGGAGACAAGATCCCTAACATAGGATTTTTCCAGCTTTTCTGCTTTTTTGATTATGGCGTAAAGTTCCGCAAAGCCGTCGTACATCACTTGCTCTTTCTTGTTGCTGTATAATTCTGTTGTTCTGTCATGAAGTCCTTATATAGTGGTCAGGGGATGTTTTCTGGGCAGATGTGACTGTCCGTACAGGCATGGGCGCGTCAGCTGAGTCCGAAAGGAAGCGGGTGCACCTGTTCGCTGTGTAAGCCCCTAGAGCCGAAAGGAAGCGGGCGCATCCGCTCCGTTCAAAACATATCCGTTAAGTGCAACAAGGCCGAGCGGGCCCACGGAAATCAGGAGACCCCAAGAGCCCCAAGGCCCAAGGCCCTATCTATGACATTTAATATTTAATATGAAAGCCCAAAGCCTCCATAGCCCATTCATTCAAGTCCTTATGTGCTCATTTCTTTTGAAATAGCTTATTGGCCTTTGGTATATAAGGAGAGATATTCACAAATCACACACAATGTGGGACTTATATTTCTCCTATACTACACAACCTCTTCTTCCCCAATCTTCTCATTTATTTCCAACAATCCCCCACATGAATGAGAGATTAATTTATGTTCTTAAATTTTTGCGAAACATTTAGCGTATCGGTGAAAGTAGCGCAGTGGCCTTGAACTTTTCCTAGTGTTTTATCGTTATAACCTACTGGCGAATCAGTGGACTAGACTGTCTTTGAACTGTAAGCCTTTTGTGTAAGTTTATAAAGATAACACACAAAGTGTTTCTAAACCCCTTGGTTCTTTGTTTGTGTTCGTTTTTTCCATGAACACCTGCTTGGTCTCATGAGTGTTTAAAGAATTCGACCTTACAATTCTTTTTGAAGCGGCGCCTTCACACTCACGTAGGTGAATCTATAAAGAGTATCCCGTAATACTCCATTTGGGTCTTTTATAACACCACAGTATAGACATCATTAAAAACTAAGCTTATCCTATTCTCCGACGGGTTGTGCACTGACTTATCATAGGAATGGTTTGTATATTAATAGTGCCATTAAGTTTATCTTTAAACTTAGTTGTCCCTTTGAACCTAGATCTTGGGATCTCCAGTCAACTAGGTGGGGTTTCCGTTTAGAAAAACTTTTAGATTATAGGTCTTAAACCCATTCCCATCGATAAGGTTTGAACTTTCTCTCTAGGCAAGCCTTTAGTTAGTGGATCCGCAATGTTATCTTTTGACCTTACATAGTCTATAGTGATAACTCCATTCGAGAGAAGTTGTCTTATGGTTTTATGCCTACGACGAATATGTCTAGATTTACCATTATACAATGTACTATTCGCCCTTCCTATAGCAGATTGACTATCACAATGTATACATATTGGAGGTACTGGTTTTTCCCAATTTGGAATGTCCTCTAAAAACCCCTTAAGCTAATCTGCTTCTTCCGCGGCTTTATCCAGAGCAATGAACTCAGATTCCATTGTTGACCTTGCTTTGCAAGTCTGTTTGGATGATTTCCACGAAATTGCTCCATTTCCTAATGTAAACACATATCCACTTGTGGATTTTGTGTCATTTGAGCCCGTTATCCAGTTGGCGTCACTATATCCTTCTATTACTGAAGGATACTTATCATATTGCAACACATAGTTTTGTGTATACTTTAGATATCCTAGAACTCTAATTAATGCTTTCCAATGATTTTTACCAGGTTTGCTGGTATATCTACTTAGCTTGCTTACAGTGTACGCAATATCAGGCCTAGTGCAATTCATGACATACATAATACTTCCCAGTATACGAGAGTATTCAAGCTGATATATACCATCACCAGTGTTCTTTACCCAATTTTGGTTCATATCTACTGGTGATTTTGCAGTAGTTATATTATACTACTTGAATTTTTCAAGAATTCTAGCAATGTAATGTGACTGAGATAACGCATATCCCTGTGGTGTCTTTGTAATTTTTACACCCAAAATTACATCGGCCACTCCTAGGTCCTTCATATCAAATCTAGAGGATAACATGTCCTTCGTAGATTTATTATGACCTTATTATTTCCTAGGATCAGTAAATCATCAACGTAGAGACAAACAATGACATATCCCGCATCTATACATTTTATATAGACGCATTTATCTGATTCATTTATTTTGAATCCATTTGATAACATTGTTTCATCAAATTTCTCATGCCATTGTTTTGGTGCTTGTTTAAGGCCATAAAGAGATTTTACTAATTTGCACACCTTATTTTCATTTCCTGGGCTTAGACACCCTTCTGGTTGCTGCATATATATTTCTTCTTCCAGTTCACCGTTCAAAAACGCGGTTTTCACATCCATTTGGTGTATTTCCAAATTCAATATAGATGCGATTGCAATAAGCATCCTAATCGATGTTATTCTGGTAACTGGAGAATATGTATCAAAGTAATCCAGATCTTGCTTCTGTCTGAATCCTTTGGACCTGATTTCTATGCATATATGATAGACTGGTCCGTTTTATCTTGGGAGACAATTGCTCGATAACCTTCAGCGCCCTTGAGGGAGCAATATTGTTTCAAAATTGTTGTTCTGTCATGAAGCCCTTATATAGTGGCTAGGGGATGTTTTCTGGGCAGATGTGACTGTCTATACAGGCATGGGCGCGTCGGCTGAGTCCGAAAGGAAGCGGGTGCACCTGTTCGCTGTGTAAGCCCTAGAGCCGAAAGGAAACGGGCGCATCCGCTCCGTTCAAAACATATCCGTTAAGTGCAACAAGGCCGAGCGGGCCCACGGAAATCAGGAGACCCCAAGAGTCCCAAGTCCCAAGGCCCTATCTATGACATTTAATATTTAATATGAAAGCCCAAAGCCTCTATAGCCCATTCATTCAAGTCCTTATGTGCTCATTTCTTTTGAAATAGCTTATTGGCCTTTGGTATATAAGGAGAGATATTCACAAATCACACATAATGTTGGACTTATATTTCTCCTATACTACACAACCTCTTCTTCCCCAATCTTCTCATTTATTTCCAACAATTTTATCTCTGATGTTGTCGCCATGGATTGAAATTTCTAGAGTCTGAAAAATGTTACATACCAGTATTAGTAACCTCACACTTGATGAACATTGCAGAAGGATGATCTATGTCAGGATGGAACCTTTTGTTCTCCTTTTCGAACAAGGAAACAGTTTCAGTTCCCCTCTCTTCCGAGAAATCAACAACAGTTACAAATAGATCATTTTTGGCAAGAGCCAGGCCGATAGCTTTGCCTGAAACGGAAGTTAATATCAAGTAAGTATATGTATTGCAGTATGTTTTAAATTATGCATATTTTTGTTACATATTTTACTTACAACAACTACACATACAATGAACTGCATTACTATGTTATTAACAGTTACCTATTCCATTATAACCTCCAGTGACTAGGGCTGACATAACAGGAGTTAGTTCCATTTTCCTTACTAAGTTTTAATTAAATATTATTAGAGAGGATTAATTCGTGATCTGGAAATCCAGTAAGAATAGAATGATATATTGGAGAGGCATGCATGTTATATTGTATTTATAGCTACTGTTATATAATATTTAATTATTTAACATTGTCTACATTGGTGTGCAGGATGCACAAGTATACAATATACAACAATTAAAGTTTTTCAAATAAATATCTTTGTCTGCACAAGTATACAATATACAACAATTAAAGTTTTCAAACAAATATCTTTGTGCAGTATCGTATAGTGAATAAATTAAGATGTGCATTGCTTACTACCGGAGTTCTTATTCAAAGATGTGATCCCCGATAAGAATAATGGAAGTATGCTTTCAAAACTTGTCAAGAAATGTACACAATTTTGTCAGTATTTGCGGTCAAGATCTGAGTAAATATATATAAAAATTGTTTTATGTTAAGGCTGTGATGCACTACACATATCGATAGTGATGAAATGGTTAAGATCTGGACATGATTTTAACCATAAATATTATTCTTATACATTATTACCTTAAAATGCAGTCTACATTAATTGACAAACTACGATTCTTAATGCCGCATTATTGAGGTAGAAATAATATTATTTCTCCATATGAGGTTACCTTAAAATGTATCTGCCGATGTTCGTACTGCAGAACTACAGGCTTTGGTTCGAACACTCTTTCAGGAGTCCAACGTGGATGGGTAAGTCAGAATTAAAAGCATAGCAATGTCTACATATTCGTATTCACACTTGTTATAAATATAGAAATCTGATGGGTTTTTCATTGATGAATTTATACAATTCAGGGAGTTTACAAAGGTTGAGATGAAGCCGAAAATTTTGATGATATACTGAACGACATCATGAGAATGATGGCTGCAAAGATGTTCTCGAACAAAGAACAAGTAAGTTCAGAGATGAACGAGGAAGAAGCGTTCCGTGATTGGGTGGACGACGTGTTTCAATACTAGGGGGCCGTACAAACATAGCAGATTACTTGCCTTTCTTAGGATGGTTGAACCTAAACGGATGGAAGAAGAAGGTGGCATCAATAGCCGAGTACAGAAATGAGTTCTTCCAGAAACTGCTAGATGATATAAGGGTTACTCGGTATTTTGATAACGGATCTTGCTAAGAAATACTGCTAAGGAATACTCTGTATTTTGATAACAGATGAACTTTTCTATTTAACTATGATACAAGGGTTCTCAGATTCCTCCTCAAAAAGAAAGCCTTCATACATAAATACCCTAGCTTAAGCAAGAACCTTTAAGGGTCACTAGAAATAAAAAACATACAAAAGAATCTTTTACACAAACATTTTACATATAGGATTAACCAATGAAAAAATATATTAAGAACCTAACCTTGGATACCGTTGAATCACTTAAAACTCAGGAAGCTGCACGCTATACATAGATCACACAACACCAAAGATAAAGACGGACAGGTCCTACTTTTATCGTTAATTACCATGAAGCATCTTATTTCACACCATTATCTTCTCTGCTCTACAAGGATTGGTTTGTCTGCATTGCACGATAGTAAAATCAGTCAAATTTGTGCATAACATCAAATTGAATTAAAGTGTCATGTCCATAACTAGTTAGAAAAATATTATCAAGGGTACAACAAAGGAGTTGAACTAAATTCAGTTTAAGTTTTAGCCCTAGTCTTTGAACTAAAGGTTCAAATTTTGGGCACAAATCATGGAATTCCCATAAAGTTATACTATATTGACATGAAAAACTATGACAGGCATTTCATGTATTTCAAATCGCTTCTGCAGATTGCAGCAACGTTAATGGCTGGAAACAACAATATTATATTTCCATATTTAATACCAATACTAGTACTAATACCATGCATGAATTAAGAACAGAAGTCTTCGAATGAAAGTCCAAACATGTGCCTGAATCGTCCATGTGCCTGAATCCCTAATTATGAAATTAGGGTTCTCTTCCCGCGTTTCTTCTTGGATGTGCTGTTTTCCAAATTCGCGTTTCTTCTTCTCGGGTTGTTGCCTGTTGGTGAATCGCTGATTCGTGATTCCTAGAGGCATTTTTTTTAATTGGGGGGGGGAAGGGGGGTTGCGCAACTGATTAGAATGGAGACAGATAATTAGAAAAGAAGAGGCTTGGATCGGTGAGAAACGAAATTCAGTGGGGAAAAGAATATGAGCTGATTAGATACGGGTTAAACACGTATCCAAAGGAAACAATCCAAAGCTTTAATGATCAACGGTCAGATTTTCGAGATTGGGATGACGTGGATCGGTTAAGCTGTAGCAAATGAAATTTGATACGGCTATGAGCTGTATCAAAATTGATACGGCTTAAAGCCGTATCAAATCTCAGAATCCTGGTGTGTCAAATTTGCTATTATGGTGTAGTGATATATTAAGCATCTCAACTACAAAATCAACACATTAGCGACAGGCCAGCGAACAAATCGAGGTTTATCACCACTCAAATGACGGAATTTTCCCATGACAGGAAAAAGTTGTTGCATTTGTTTCAAGCTTTCCGAATTGCCCGGATTCGCCGAATTCGGATAATCCATTCAAAAGTTACGACCATTTTAGTTAAAGCGAACGCTTCATCCCAAATTAATAAAATGCAGGCCTGAATTGTTCAATCTAGTTTTCGACCATTTAAACATTAAAATTTTAACAAGCATATTGAAGAAAATTTTAGTTCAGATCCTGAGCTTTCCGAAATTGTAGAAGCACATCAAAATCCGACAATCTGTTAGAAAGTTATGGTCAAAACAACATTGATATACACTTCAGGTTTCCATTTTCTGCACATAGAACTACGACTAATTCTTGGATTTCAACCTAATAACATAAAAATTTGTGAAACGACCCAAACCTCCCCATAAGGGAAAGCCCGGATTGAGTTGAGAACACTACAAATCAGAACACGAACAGAAAAACATTTCATTGCTATTACAACAATAATATCAGAGTACAAGAATATGACAGAGTATGAATAAATAATATACATCAGAAAAATATCAAAGATTAAAATACTTTACATAGCAGTAGAAAAATAATACATAACACAACTGGAAGAAATACAGGATACAGAGCTTTCCGAATATAGCTCCGGCTATTAACCAGGATCCTGTAGAATAGAAATCTGCAAAACCAAAACTACTAGCTGCCCGTGTGGAAAATAGGGGCACCCAGAGTTTAGGTTAAAACAATATACTCAAGGTCAGTCATGTGACTGGTGTGAGAATTAAAACAGTTATTTAAAACCTTACTTTAAATTAAAGTAAATCAAGGGACCACGCCGTATAACACGGAACAGGTTTACCCCCATGAATACCAGTACATAAAACAATTTATAAACAATGCAATGCTTTTTGAAAAATGAAGCTATTATAAGACTCAAGTCCCATCACACAATGCAATGCAAACTGGAGGATAGAGTTTTCCCTTATAATAGCCAAATATGCTTGATACGTTTAAAACAAATCATTTGGTATTACTATAAGTGTATAGTGTCAAAAACAACATTAATATAAATGTATCAATCATAGACGACATGAGCGTCCCATGCCACTATGCCGCCAAACTAGTTCTGCAATTCAAACCGAAATGTCACATATTGGAAGTTGGATTTCATCCATGAACCAAGGCAAGGGATAATTCTTACCGAATTCGAGACAATCTAGCCTACCATGTCTCAGGCTACAGCCGCAACTGCACCTAGGAACGCCAGGACCGGTCCTCCCTAACGTTTAAGGATTGGTTATTCCTGAACAATGTGTTTCCTCGCCCTATGGGGCGTAATGGTCAGTATGTCGACCATATCATCCATCAGCCCCGTAGTGACCGATATATCCGAGACACCTCGCTTTCCATCATCCACATAAGAAAAAATGTCTGGGCTCCATACCATGGCACCACTCCTAGCTAGAAAGAAATGCACGTTCTCCCTTGGGTCCTTCAACCGGTTTCTGGTTCACACCGGGGTGTGAGGCTCGCGTATTAACGCTATACACAAAGCTATGTTATATTAAAGTCGTGCTTTGATCATCAACCACAAGACTCTACTTTTCAATAGAAGTCTTGATCATTTGCATCTCAGCATGCCACACGGGAAATTCACACCATGCGACTGATGTCTATCGATATATAACCTCTGAGCTCGTACGTCTCAGAGAAGGGCGTTAAGCAAGATAATAAATTCTCCGCCGCCAAACAGATATATATTTAATAGAGATCGATCAACACAGAATAAAATCCAATGTCAGACACACATCCATTTACAAGTTCGTTCTGGGTCTGAGCGAAACCGGAGGCACCTTATTCCTCGTCCCATATGTCCAATACATGAGAGAGGTCCTCGTATATCTGGTCGATCTCCAAATACGTCTGAACGATCACCACTTATTGCCTTGTCCTAGGTGTACAGGCCAATCAAGACATCAGTAATCATCCAAACGATGCGAAGAACTCCGGTCTTCAACCACCGTCTTCATCGTCAACTTATCGTCGAATCAATTATTCAGAATGGGTATAGACCCGACCTATCCGAATAACCCGCGTATATTATAATCAAGTGATATAAACACACAACATACGCCTCATTCCAATCCAAAATATTCTTTTACTCAAATATTCATTTCAAAAATTTAAACCAAATTAAGGATTTTCAAACTAGTCGGGATTAGCGAACCTTACCGAAGAAATCATTTATTTTATTTCCCAATCCCAACCTATTCATCCCATGGAGCAAAACTGGTAGCACTCCATATCTAACACCACGGTGTTATCGGTAAAATTAATTACCATTTCACGTTCAAATCTAATTAAAGATTTAACTATCGCTTGGAGCAAAACTGGTGATACTCCATTCTCGATCATTTCCCAAATTTGATGATTTAATTTATCACCTTCACATTTCAATCTAATTAAAGATTCATTAAAACTCCACTTAGTTTTAATCTTCCAACAATCAATATTAATGATTATTTAACTTTGGAAACACAAAGATGCCACATCGACAATCTACACCGTACCACTGATCTCTACCAATACATAACCTCAAACCGTACCACTGATCTCTACCAATATATAACCTCTAAGCTCATACGTCTCAGAGAAGGGCGTTAATTAAGAGAATAAATTCTCCGCTGCCAAACAGATATATATTTAGCAGAGATCAACAATACAGTTCGAAATACAATGAAAGACATGTAGTCCTATCTTTAACTGGGTTAAAGAACTAATGTCATTTAAAACACAGTTCACGATAAACCCAAAATCCCATTTCATTAACCATGAAATCTTCACGGAAAACAGATCAATATATAATCGATATCAATTTCCGTATCCGATTAATAATATAAATGGAATAACGGCCAAGCCTTTTAAATTCCATATATAGTAACAGTCTTCCTCCACAGAAGCTCACTTCAATTATTATCAAATCGAATTCCATCCAATTCCAATTTAAATATTAATTAAATTGGAAACTTTACTTTGGAAAATCCCATTAATCTTAATAAAAAGTTTTATAATTTCCAAATCGTACTTCTCTGTCAATTTGGGTTAAAGAATGAATGTTGTTTAAAACACAGTTTACGATAAACCCAAAATCCAATTTCAATTCAATTCCAATTAAATATTAATTAATTGGTAAACTTCTCTAAATCTTAATTAAAAGACCTATTCTTTTCTCAACTGGGTTTAAGAACATTGTTATTTAAGATACCATTCACGACAAACACAAAATCCACTTCGATATTAAATACAAGGCTCTAAATAGAAATTATATCGGCTTATATTCAATATCAAATTCTGAAATCAACAAATATCGTATTGGGAATAACGATATATATATCTTCCAAATTCCTCCACAATATTCGTGTAATCAAGGAATCCAATATCGAAATATTCCGAAGATTATTTCCATGCAAATCCATTCTAATTAATACATTGGAAAATTCTGGTTATTTTAAAACCATTTCAATCCAATTTATTTATTTAAAAATATTGGATTATTATTTCTACTTAATAACTAGATCATTTCGCTAAAAATATATCTTTA
This sequence comes from Allium sativum, assembly GCA_030737875.1. Classification (NCBI taxonomy): domain Eukaryota; kingdom Viridiplantae; phylum Streptophyta; class Magnoliopsida; order Asparagales; family Amaryllidaceae; genus Allium; species Allium sativum. Next base: position 255,435,416 of record CM060924.1, on the reverse strand, counting down.
TCTTTACAAACGTGGAATTTTTCATTCAAATTCTTTCCAAATCATTTATTATGATTTTACACAAATTATGGATTTTTTCAATAATTTTTATATCGCCATTTCAGTCGGTTTCCAACAACGGCCACCGAACAACATCCATAGCGACCTTTTCCAAATTTGATTTGGACATAATTCCAAATCCAACCATTAGATTTCAAATCTCTTATATTCGTTGGAAAGCTCTTTTCGATACGAACCCAACGGTTCCGGTTTTAGAGAATCCGACGGTCGGATCTCCCGTAATATCAATTCGAAGTCAATGGTCAAAATTCGCGAATGGTCGCGACGCGGCGTGTTCTATTCAAGCCATTATATATATATATATATGTATATGTATGTGTGTGTATATATATATATATCCGTTCAAAACGTATTTTATAAATTCGTTTTAAAACGATTCCCACTTCCATTTCAATTTTAAATCAAAATTTAATATTCCATATCATTATATGTAAATGATAATATTTTCAAATTATTTGATTTTGAAATCATTTCCTTTTTGATATTCATTATAAAAATGAATAAAATCGATATAAATATCGTTCGCGTCAAAATAGCGCATAATTATCAATACGACTTCACACATTTCAATATTTTCGTGTCCATCCAAAATCGGGCATCAAATCCACATTTTAATCCTTTACTGAATATTATTTTAAAATATTCGTTATTTTAAAATTCTAGTTATTTTAAAATATTCTTTATTCCTGAATTGGAATCAGCCACAGTCAATTACCATATAATGTTATTTATAAGGATTTCATACATTACATGTGTACAACAACAATGATAAACATTCATCCATCATCCAGAGTGCACTACTCAACTGTATAAACATCAAATATAAATAATTAACGCTTACCACAGTCTGTCAACCAGTCGATAGACATACAACTAAACAATTAGGATTAGTGTACGTCAAATATCATCCCAACACCCGTGTGGGGTTTCAATCAACAAACACAGATTTTTATTTGTGCAGTTGGGCGATGTGCAAAATTTATCGTCCCAATCAATATCAGTTAAATGGGTGTACATAAACAAATCATTCGATTTGTAAATTAATATTTATTTTCATTTCAGGAGAATTTTATGCCGTTTAAATATACGTTAAAAATTATATTTTCAACGATTAAAAATATATTTCAACACTTGAATATTTTTACTAGTTCATTCATTCAATAAAAACGATATTTTTATTGTATACATTATATTTCAGAAAATTTCGGCATTAGAACGGAGCGATATTAGAACCGGAGTAATGTCTAGCACTACCCCTCTCCTGATACTGGCTTATGCCATACACACATATCAATCCAATCAACAAATACCACAATCAATCAATTCACCACAATACAGTTAAATTTACCACATTTCAATCCAAACAAAAATCCATGGTTCGTACAATAAATAGTGTCGGGGGCTGCTAAGCCCCGTCTGCATCCTAATATATATTTAACTGCAAAGTAATTTGAGTGATAAGGTGTTCCCACTTTGGGATCCACTCCGCCATTCTTTAATTGAAGATTGTTTTTAACAAAATTAAATAGACGTTTAATTTTATCAAAAATTCCAGCTGTCTCCGTTTTGGTCAGTTCTCAAATGTAGTGCTTGACGATACGAGTGCAAAGCAACTCGTTTCACTGAATTTTGATATCATATGCCAATGTTGTACAATTTTAAACATTGGATAATTTATTTATTATTCAAACATAATTAAGGTTAATTAACCTTTGATTAAAATTAATTAATCCTTCCTCTACTTCGACAGTACCAGGAACACATGCGAGAACCCCTTTGCTGACCTCCCTTAATCACCTGCGCGCGCCACCGTAGGGGGCCGGACCCCAATCAAATCCCACCACATCGACACCCTCAATGCCACCGCCTACCACCGCGAACGACTCGAAGTTCGGTGGCCCCTCCTGTCCTAGAAATCGGTTCGAACTCATGGGCTTTAGGGAACGATTTTTCACTAATCACGATATGAAAATCGATCAAATCTGGATGGAATTAAAGTTCATCAAACGCTCTTGGATTTTCGTTTTGATTCCATGATTTATTTCGAAATGATTAAGGAGATATTAATGGAAGAAATTTGAGTGATTTTGGCCGTTCATGAAAGAGACGGTGGCTAGGGTTCTGAGGAAGGGGGGTGGTTTTATAGAAAATTATTTTACATTTTATTATTAATTAAATTCCAAAAAGTGTGATTTTGCATTCGAACTCCAAATCAAACCCAACGACTGTCGCCCCTAGCTAAACACCCCCATTCCGGACCCAATGGGATATGTTTCATAAGCCAATTCGATTGTTTTGATTAGTTTTCATCAAAATTAAAATATAAATCAATATATATCGAACTCAAACGTTCATTTTAATCTACCGGGGTCACATACTGACTCCAAAAATTCCAACAAAATAAATCTTGCTATGTTTTGATGATACGGTCCTAACAAAACTAATTTCATCGAATTTGAAGATCGTTTGAAAAATGGCCCTTTTACAGTCGATTAAATTCAAACTAAAAGTACCCAACACGTTTAAATTCACCACGCTCACATATTAATTCCAAAAATTATGAAAATTGGTATCTAACAATAATTTGATATTCCGGATCCAACAAAAGTGGTTTTGTCAAAAACGGAGGTCATTTGCAAAATGTCTATTTTTAAGGGCCATAATAATATCTTTCTAACGGATGTGAAAAATATATATTTCATTTTGTAAATTGAAAGTTATGGCCAGTTTAAAATTTAAAATAGTCGCTATGGAATTTATATATAATTATATATATTTCAAACAGATTCAAATATTTCTTGTTTTGTCCAATTCTGATTTAAAATGAATTCTATACATTCAATTGAAATTTAAAATCGAATTTTCAAACTACCGCGCCATTTCAAATTCTATTTATAATTAAAATAAATCTATTCGTTCTAACTTCGATAAAAATAAATTTTTAGTCGTTATTATTAAAAATAATTCATTTTAAATATTCAAAATCCATTAAAATAGCTAAAATAAAAAATTTAAATTGGTTCTGAAAATCCAGGTTGTTACAATCTCCCCCACTTAAAATCTTTTCGTCCTCGAAAAGGAATGGAGCTGAAAGTTGTTTAACCAACCAACTTAACTTTCATTCTGGCTTTCATTCTTCAACTTTTCAATTTCTAAGAATTTTCTAATTCTTCAAAAATTTGGCTAACACCCTAAATTTTTGAAAAATTTCCCAATAACCTCCTTTGTACGGGGAAACCTTTAAAACCACAACTTGCCACACAGGGCCCTCATCAATCCAAAAGAAAAAGAAAAAGCCAACCGGCTCATAAAATCATCCAAACCCAAGAAATATAGTAAACATGTACCTATTTGTCTAGCATACAATTTTATTCCTCTTCTTAGCTTTCTTGCTATGGCCTGTTCATTATATACACACGTACATATATGCAATTTCAATCAATTTTCAATTCAATGCCATATTTGATTTAATTTGGCTAAATTTACCATACATTTACATGTTGGTTTAAATGAATAATCACACAACACAATCAGCAATCAATTAGTTGATTAACGTTTCAAACACATAACTTTAATACATAGTCAAAAATCATATTTTTGATGCCAATTCGCAATAATAAACCCTATCTAGTTTTGGTTCTCACACTAGTCAATTGGAAATATATAGATATCCCGCTTTTGAAACTCGAACATAAATAATGATGGTACCATAGTCATCATCAGAATTATCTTCGGGCGACTAGAGTGTGATTCTATATCTATCCAGTATATTTGAGACTTCGTATATATGTTCATTACGCGCATATGCAAAATCTTCATATACTTGATTGTCCAAATTCAATATAAAATAAAATACTCAAATACGTATAATTAGATTTTAATTTTCAAAATTAAAATCGTTTTCATTTTAAAAATAACACTCTTCCAACTCATTCTAGAATACTACTGATCCCATCTCTAACGAGTCATTCTCATTGGATATTACTAATCCAATCCCTGATGAATTCTATCGTTTGGTTCTAATGTGCCTTGTTCTCGAGCTCTGTAAACCAAAGCTCTGCTACCAACTGAAACGACCCAGACCTCCCCGTAAGGGAATGCCCGGATTGAGTTGAGAACACGACAAATCAGAACACAAACAGAAGAACATTTCATTGCTATTACAACAATTACATCAGAGTACAAGTATATAACAGAGTATGAATAAATAATATACATCAGAAAAATATCAGAGATTAAAATTCTTTACATAGCAGCGGAAAATTAATACATAACACAACTGGAAGAAATACCCGGATACAGAGCTTTTCGAATACAGCTCTAGCTGTTAACCAGGATCCTGTAGAAGAGAAATCTGCAAAACCAAAACTACTAGCTGCCCGTGTGGAAAATAAGGGCACCCAGAATTTAGGTTAAAACAATAAACTCCAGGTCAGTCATGTGACTGGTGTGAGAACTAAAACAGTTATTTAAAACCTTACTTTAAAATAAAGTAAATCAAGGGACCACGCCGTATAACACGGATCGGGTTTACCGCCATAAGTACCAGTACATAAAACAATTTATAGACAATGCAATGCTTTTTGAAAAATGAAGCTATTATAAGACTCAGGTCCCATCACACAATGCAACGCAAGCCGGAGGATAGAGTTTTCCCTTATAATAGCCAAATATGCTTGATACGTTTAAAACAAATCATTTGGTATTACTATAAGTGTATATTGTCAAAAACAACTTGAAATATGAATGTATCAATCATAGACGACATGAGCGTCCCATGCCACTATGCCGCCATACTAGTTCTGCAATTCAAACCGAAATGTCACGTATTGGAAGTTGGATTTCCATCATGAACCAAGGCAAGGGATCATCCTTACCGAATTCGAGACAATCTAGCCTACCATGTCTCAGGCTACAGCCGCAACTGCACCTAGGAATGCCAGGACCGGTCCTCCCTAACGTTTAAGGATTGGTTATTCCTGAACAATGTGTTTCCTCGCCCTATGGGGCGTAATGGTCAGTATGTCGACCATATCATCCATCAGCCCCGTAGTGACCGATATATCCGAGACACCTCGCTTTCCATCATCCACATAAGAAAAAATGTCTGGGCTCCATACCATGGCACCACTCCTAGCTAGAAAGAAATGCACGTTCTCCCTTGGGTCCTTCAACCGGTTTCTGGTTCACACCGGGGTGTGAGGCTCGCGTATTAACGCTATACACAAAGCTATGTTATATTAAAGTCGTGCTTTGATCATCAACCACAAGACACTGCTTTTCAACAGAAGTCTTGATCATTTGCATCTCAGCATGCCACACGGGAAATTCACACCATGCGACTGATGTCTATCGATATATAACCTCTGAGCTCGTCGAATCAATTATTCAAAATGGGTATAAACCCGACCTATCCGAATAACCCGCGTATATTATAATCAAGTGATATAAACACACAACATACGCCTCATTCCAATCCAGAATATTCTTTTATTCAAATATTCTTTTCAAAATTTTAAACCAAATTAAGTTTTTCAAAACTAGTCGGGATTAGCGAACCTTACCGAAGAAATCATTTATTTTATTTCCTAATCCCAACCTATTCATCCCATGGAGTAAAACTGGTAGCACTCCATATCTAACACCACGGTGTTATCGGTAAAATTAATTACCAATTCATATTCAAATCTAATTAAAGATTTAACTATCGCTTGGAGCAAAACTAGTGATACTCCATTCTCTATCATTTCCCAAATTTGATGATTTAAATTATCACCTTCACATTTCAATCTAATTAAAGATTCATTAAAACTCCACTTAGTTTTAATCTTCCAATAATCAATATTAATGATTATTTAACTCTGGAAACACAAACATGCCACATCGACAATCTACACCGTACCACTGATCTCTGCCAATATATAATCTCTAAGCTCATACGTCTCAGAGAAGGGCGTTAAGCAAGAGAATAAATTCTCCGCCGCCAAACAGATAAATATTTAGCAGAGATCAACAGTACAGTTCAAAATATAATGATAGACATGTAATCCTATCTTTAACTGGGTTAAAGAACTAATGTCATTTAAAAAACAGTTCACGATAAACCCAAAATCCCATTTCATTAACCATGGAATCTCCACAGAAAACAGATCAATATATAATCGATATCAATTTCCGTATCCGACTAATAATATAAATGGAATAACGGCAAAGCCTTTTAAATTCCATATATAGTAACAGTTTTCCTCCACAGAAGCTCACTTCGATTATTATCAAATCGAATTCCATCCAATTTCAATTTAAATATTAATTAAATTGGAAACTTTACTTTGGAAAATCCCATTAATCTTAATAAAAAGATTTATAATTTCCAAATCATATTTCACTGTTAATTTGGGTCAAAGAACGAATGTTGTTTAAAACATAGTTCACGATAAACCCAAAATCCAATTTCAATTCAATTCCAATTAAATATTAATTAATTGGTAAATTTCTCTAAATCTTTATAAAAGACTTATTCTTTTCTCAACTGGGTATAAGAACAGTGTTATTTAAGACATCATTCATGACAAACCCAAAATCCAATTCGATATTAAATACAAGGCTCTAAATAGAAATTATATCGGCTTATATTCAATATCAAATTCTGAAATCAACAAATATCGTGTTGGGAATAACGGTATATATATCTTCCAAATTCCTCCACAATATCCGTGTAATCAAGGAATTCAATATCAAAATATTCTGAAGATTATTTCCATGCAAATCCATTCCAATTCATACATTGGAAAATTTTGGTTATTTTAAAACCATTTCAATCCAATTTATTTGTTTAAAAATATTGTATTATTATTTCTACTTAATAACTAGATCATTTCGCTAAAAATATATTTTTATCTTTACAAACATGGAATTTTTCATCCAAATTCTTTCCAAATCATTTATTATGATTTTACACAAATTATGGATATTTTCAATAATTTTTATATCGCCATTTCAGTCGGTTTCCAATAATGTCCACCGAACTGCATCCGTAACAACCTTTTCCAAATTTGATTTGGAAACAATTACAAATCCAACCGTTAGATTTCAAATCTCTTATATTCGTTGGAAATCTCTTTTCGATACGAACCCAACGGTTCCGGTTTTAGGAGAATCCGACGGTCGGATCTCCCGTAATATCAATTCGAAGTCAATGGTCAAAATTCGCGAACGGTCGCTGCGCGGCGCGTTCTATTCAAGCCATTATATATATATATATATATATATATATATATATATCCATCCAAATCGTATTTTATAAATTCGTTTTAAAACGATTCCCACTTCCATTTCAATTTTAAATCAAGATTTAATATTCCATATCATTATATGTAAATGATAATATTTTCAAATTATTTGATTTTGAAATCATTTCCTTTTCGATATTCATTATAAAAATGAATAAAATCGATATAAATATCGTTCGCGTCAAAATAGTGCATAACTAATCAACACGGATTCACACATTTCAATATTTTCGTGTCCATCCAAAGTCGGACATCAAATCCACATTTTAATCCTTTACTGAATATTATTTTAAAATATTCATTATTTTAAAATATTAGTTATTTTAAAATATTCTTTATTCCTGAATTGGAATTAACCACAGTCAATTACCATATAATGTTATTTATATGGATTTCATACATTACATGTATACAACAACAATGATAAACATTCATCCATCATCCAAAGTGCACTACCCAACTGCATAAATATCGAATATAAATAATTAACGCTTACCACAGTGATCGACATACAACTAAACAATTGGGATTAGTGTATGTCAAATATCATCCCAACACATGTGTGGGGTTTCAATCAACAAACACAGATTTTTATTTGTGCAGTTGGACGATGTGTAAAATTTATCGTCCCAATCAATATCAGTTAAATAGGTGTACATAAACAAATCGTTCGATTTGTAAATGAATATTTATTTTCATTTTAGGAGAATTTTATGCCGTTTAAATGTACGTTAAAAATTATATTTTTAACGACTAAATATTTATTTCAACACATGAATATTTTTACTAGTTCATTCATTCATTCATTCAATAAAACGATATTTTTATTGTATACATTTTATTTCAGAAAATTTCGGCATTATAACGGCTCGATATTAGAACCGGAGTAATGTCTAGCACTACCCCTCTCCTGATACTGGCTCGCGCCATACACACATATCAATACAATCAACAAATACCACAATCAATCAATTCACCCCAATACAGTTAAATTCACCACATTTCAATCCAAAAAAAAATCCATGGTTCGTACAATAAACAGTGTCGGGGGCTACTAAACCCCGTTTGCATCCTAATATATATTTAACTGTAAAGTAATTTGAGTGAGAAGGTGTTCTCACTTTGCGATCCACTTCTCCATTCTTTAATTGAAGATTGTTTTTAACAAAATTAAACAGACGTTTAATTTTATAAAAAATTCCAACTGTCTCCGTTTCCGTTCTGGTAAGTTCTGAAATGTAGTGCTTGATGATATGAGTGCAATGCAACTCGTTTCACTGAATTTCGATATCGTATGCCAAAGTTATACAATTTTAAACATTGGATAATTTATTTATTATTTAAACATAATTAAAGTTAATTAACCTTTGATTAAAATTAATTAATCCTTCCTCTACTTCGACAGTCCCAGGAATACACGCGAGAACCCATTTGCTGACCCCCCTTATTCACCTGCGCGCGCTACTGTAGGGTGCCGGACCCCAATCAAATCCCACCACATCGACGCCCTCAACGCCACCGCCTACCACCGCGAACGGCTGGAAGTTCGGTGGCCCCTCCTGTCCTAGAAATCGGTTCGAACTCGTGGGCTTTTGAGCACGATTTTTCACTAATCACGATATGAAAATCGATCAAATCTGGATGGAATTAAAGTTCATGAAACGCTCTTGGATTTTCGTTTTGATTCTAGGATTTATTTCGAATTGATTAAGGAGACATTAATGGAAGAAATTTGTGTGATTTTGGCCGTTCATGAAAGAGACGGTGGTGGTTAGGGTTCTGAGGAAGGGGGTGGTTTTATAGAAAATTATTTTATATTTTATTATTAATTAAATTCCAAAAAGTGTGATTTTGCATTCGAACTCCAAATCGAACCCAACGACTGTCACCTCTAGCTAAACACCCTCATTCCGGACAAAATGTGATATGTTTCGTAAGCCAATTCAATTATTTTGATTAGTTTCCATCAAAATTAAAATACCGAGGCCACATACTGACTCCAAAAATTCCAAAAAAAATAAATCTTGCTATGTTTTGACGATACGGTCCTAACAAAACTAATTTCGTCGAATTTGGAGACCGTTTGAAAAATGGCCTTTTTCCAGTTGATTAAATTCAAACTGAAAGTACCCAACGCGTTTAAATTCACTACGCTCACATATTAATTCCAAAAATTATAAAAATTGGAATCTAGAAATAATTTGACATTCCGGTTCCAACAAAATTGGTTTCGTCGAAAACGGTGCAAAATGGCTATTTTTAAGGGCCGTATATATATTTAAAATATATATAACTATATATAAATTCCATAGTGACTATTTTAAATTTTAAACTGGCCAGAACTTTCATTTACAAAATGAAATTTATATTTTTCACATCCGTTAGAAAGATATTATTAAATAGATTAAAGTATTTCTTGTTTTGTCCAATTCTGATTTAAATGAATTCTATACATTCAATTGAAAATTAAAATCGAATTTTCAAACTACCGCGCCATTTCAAACTCTATTTATAATTAAAATAAATTTATTCGTTCTAACTTCGATAAAAATAAATTTTTAGCCATTATTATTTAAAATAATTCATTTTAAATATTCAAAATCCATTAAAATAGCTAAAATAAAAAATTTAAATTGGTTCTGAAAATCCGGGCTGTTACAATTTGACAAGGCCTTATTAAAAGAAGTTTTAGTACAGTTTCTAAGGTTTCCAAAAAGTCCTGAATCATCGGATTCCGATCATCCATTCAAAAGTTATGGCTATTTTGCTTCAGCTTGTTGAATATTTCAGGTTTTCGCATAAACATCGATTTATTTATTTGGAGTTCGAACTTTCGTATTTCAAGATCTAAGCAAAGCTTAACCATCAAAATGGATTATCACTCCATTATGCTCATAATATGATTTGCCCTTTTATTGGTTAAATATATTCATATTCGTTTAATTTATTTTAAATAAATTTCATTCCATTTATTTATATTCCATTATCATCCAACTTATTTAAGCTCATTTTCAACCCACCCATTTCGTTGGTTCTCGTTCGTCCATTTTATCATTTACATTCACTTCATTACACGATAAATGGATTCACATTCAATTGCTATTCATTTTTTTATCCCTTATTATTCATTTCATTTTCTAGCCTTCATATGCCTGTTCCATTTACATTCGTTTCCAAATAAGATCTAAAAATTCGCTTCCATGCTTATTTAATTCAACCAACTTGGTCTATTTACTAAATCATCAAGTTGTCAGTCGGGATTTTAATCAAGTTTTATTCATAAACTCATTTCATTCTTTTTATATCAAATTTTTAATCGACTCCAATCAATTTTCTTTAAGTTTCTTTCCATTCAACTTAGTTTATTAACTTAAATTAGGTCACATTTTTAATCCAAATTCATATGTTAACTCTACTGTTTCCATTACACCGACTAAATTCTTTTCAGCCTAGTTTATTCCGTTTACTAAATTTTCATATCTCGATTCAAATTCCATCCCATATTTCCTATTTGGTAAATTAGGAATTTGGATTTTTCTTACTTGTTGTCCATTTTAAAACTTCCACTCATAATTTATTTTCTAAGGTTGCCCCCGTTTTATTTATTTAATCCTACTTAGATTAAACATATTCCTACTTGCAACTGATATTTTTTCTTATTGCCATGTTTCACAAATTGAAATTTCTAATGAATCAAGTTGCCTTCAGTTAATAAATTAGTTTCATTAGTTAAGATAAGCCTTGATTGTTTGATTCTGGGTTTATAAACTAAGTTTTAAACTAATATATGTACTTATACTATTTTATAGAAAATCATGCTATATAAAATTTTAAATGTAATCATTTACCAAAACTAATTACAAAGGTACTGAGTAGTCTCCCCCACTCAGACGTTTTAGAATAAACATCGATAATGCGTGCACTCATTACCGAAATCATTTCTGATGTCCGAGAAGGGATTATGCACTTGTTCTTTTTTTAAAATCCTTAGAAATCCACTTCCATATTGAAATTACTCACTTAGAATTCCATATCTTCCAAATCTTTGCAAATCCAATTTTTAAAACACCAGAATCAAATTCTCAAGTTCCAATTTTCATTTATTTCAATTGCAGATTATATTTTACGATCAATCCTTATTAGATTTATTACTAGTCAACTATATTGATACTAACTTAATATTATCACCTTCCAACAACCAATACAAGAAAACTTATAATCAATAACCAAATTTATAGTTACAATATAATCCAAAACCATATTATATCGATCCATTCTGTTTGAGTATTTAGAAATTCCTATCGATACAATGGCATCCCATATATCGACTAGAATCTATAAATATTCAACGGAACAAACCAACACAATATAAAATCATTTTATATAAAAATATAAGTACGCTCTCTCATATATTCACTCAAACTCATTCTAGGATATTATTAATCCTATCTCTAATGAGTTAATTCCCAAACACAGCCAAGGTTATCGCTAACCAAAGCTCTGATACCACGTCGTAACGACCTGGATTTTTTTTTATCGTTCAAATCGACCATGATCAACACATGTCGACTCAAACAAATCACAAATACAGGTAGCTATTGGGAAAAAGAAAGAAGGGAAAACAATCACAAAATCTCACAGCGGAAGGACAACATATAATAAACAACTAATGGTTCAAAAAGCATTTTAAAACGTATACATTTGATTTACACTTCTCTCGGTTATCAGAGTTACACTAGTACAAATATATACAGTAATGCAGCGGAAATAAAGTGTAGTGGGAAATACATATATATAATAGATATATACCAAATCTTCGTCTTCGTTCTCCAAGGCAAGTAATCTTCGCTAACTACAAACTTCTGCTGACCCGAGCATATTGCATAAAAGAAAACACAAAAAACACTCGGATCAGAAATAAATCATTCTCATATTAATCAAATCAAAATATGAAATAACATGGGTGTTATGGGTGCAGTAACTTAAGAAATGTTACGGGAGTTGTCCATTTCTTAAGGATCCGTTAAACTGTTTACATACATAATATAATACACTATTATGACAGTGTTTATTCAGTAAAGTAAATATAAAAAAATAGTGTAAGCAGGATTACATTTTTACCCTTACGCCGTTTACATACATTGTCGTACACATTACATATACAACACCAGTACGTCGGTAGGTAGGGATGCGCCGCGATACGACAACGTCAAATCAAAATCGTAGGGGCTCGATCAGGATAAATATGATAAGGCACTCGAGGCAATACCCAGGGTAAGATTCAACCATTTGCACTCCCGGACCGATGGTAACGCATAGCTGCAACTATCGTCCACCTCGAAACACACTCCCATAACAACGGGCACCCCAAATCGATCACAGTTTAATATAGATGGTATCGAAGGAGCGTGTCCGATCGGAGATGCGATCTCACTTAGTCATGGTATAGCTCCTGTTTTAGTCATTTTAATTATGACCCGAAGGTCAAGGCCATCCATTATCGTTCTCTTTCTTCAAATCCAGTAATCGCCTCCATATCATCCTACTTCATTCTGGATTCTCCACCACGTGCACAGTTGTTAAAGTGGTATCGGTATTGGCAGAGAGTATGACAATACCGACTCCTGTCTCTTTAACAACCAAACGTTTACGTTTTTCACATCGGTCGGTTCTTTTAATTTACACAAAGGTTCACCTTCATATCAAAATATCACATTTGCTTCGAACCCAATTCATATTCAAATAGAATATTACATTCACATCGAGATATCATAATCATTCGAAACCTGATTTATATTCAAAATAGAATATATTTCCATATCAACATATTATAATCATATATAATATTTCAAAAATCGATCTATATTCGAGTGGAATATACTTCATATCAATGGTTTATAGTTATTCCAAAATTGATTTTAGTCAAAATCAATTTATATTCTAATAGAATACGTTTCATATCAACTCATTATAATCATTTTCAAAATCCCATTTTATTTTCAAGTAGAATATATTTCGCATTGAAACATAATAATCGTTTTACAATCGATTTATATTCAAATAGAATATAACTTTATATCAAATCTCAATTTGAATAATAGTTTAAATCAAACAGCTCCCATTCAGGAAGAAATTACAATCATTTAATATAACCAGAAAAATAGGTAATTTTAAAATAAAACCTTTATATAAATTATATATATATATATATATAATAAAGTAATTAAATAATTTAAAACACTAGGTATATACATAACATCGTCCAAACCAACCGTTTAAATTCTATATTCACATTGAGTTAACACAACTCCAAGTATCATCGGATACTTTTTATTACAAAATTAAATTCAAGGAGAATTTATTAAATTCGAATTTACACCATTAATTCGAATAATTCCAAATCATATTCAAATCCCAATTTAAGAATTTCCAATTTATTGTGGGATAATTTTCTTAACCGTTTCAATAAACATTCAAGGTTCAGATCCTTAAAGAAAATGGATTTATTGAGTATCGACACATTTCCTTTAAAGAAAATTTCTATCAAATAAAATTTTCAAATATATAAAATCATTTAACCAACCGATGTCCATATATAATTTTCTATCCTATAGCCAAGTGATATTAAATTTAATTTTTCAATATTTCAGGGATGGATATATATCATTTCAATTCAAATCCGGGTCATGGATATCTATCATTTCAACACGTGTTCTTAATTTATTTTAAAAAGATTAATCCCGGGTTTATTTGATGCCCGTAACATATAGGATGAAAATGGGATTTATCGTCACAATAAGCATACAACATCCATATACTGAATAACGGAACATTTTAGTATCAATAACAATTCAGTAACCAAATCAAACCAAGGCATCCATCACAAACATTTTATTCAAACGGTAAATATTAAATCATTTCACTAGTTAACAAGGGTCGGGATTTCTAACTAAAAATTTTGTTTAACTAAAATAACTAATTATCAACTTAAATTTGCACAATAACACATTTGCATGTCAGTTTTAAGAAACAAATCAACAATCAATCACAACCAGACAACCATACTTATTTCATAATTTAACTTAGTAAATATGGGAATAATTCAGTTAATCGTGAGAGAAAAATTCACTCACCTTTGGGTCTTTAGTTGATCGAACGTCAAACCAAAGCCCAAAAATTTACATTCTCCAAACGCAGCCAGACCAGTACTAGAACGTCCGCAATTTCGCCACGATCCCAACGCAACAAACCGCGCTCGAATTCGACCTCGTATGAAAAGTTATTGACGTTAGAAGCTATACGATAGATAATTATATAATTTAAATAAAAAAAATTAAATATCACGTCAGCATCATTTAAGTTCTCCCGCTTCTCCTATCGCGTGAACAGCAACTGAACGCGTGGAAACCCATTTTGAGCTTCCTACTTTGACCACCGATTACCGGCAACTCCGGCCACCTGAAGGCCTCTGACCATCGGCGTTGCAAACTCCGATGAAAACTGCACCCAGCCCCTCAGCTGCCATAGCCTCCGGCGATCCCCTGCTCATGCACCGTCGTCACCAAAACATGGGTTTTTAAAATGCCAAATTTCGGCGGTTTACTCAACAATAGAACCCCGACCACCATCAATCAGCTCCTACGGACGATAGCTACAAAACCCAGATCGTCGATTTATCTATAAACTCCTAGATCAAAATCACCCAATTTAATTGCATGGGTTTCACGAGTTAAGGGTTTGACCATCGATTTTCGGCAACTCCAGGCACTGCATGTAGCAAAAAGTGGAACCAGCAGCTTCGTATCGTCCAGAGCTTCGAATTGATATATAATTTGTCGGGTTTTGCGGAGATTTGAATTTAAATTTTGAAGTTTTGTTTGAGCTAGGGTTTGGAATTTGTTCTGTCATTAGAGATAGAACTTGACGAAGGAAAAAAAATATACGTATAGTGAAATGGCTGATGAGGTGGATATGGAATTATATTTATATAAATATAGAAGGTCCACTATGAGAAATAAACAATTATCATATTATATTGATTCATTTCACGCTTTATCCCATACGATCAACCGACAAGTCCGATTGTAACAAAATTTGAAAGTCTACAATGATTCACCGTTCCGGATCCGACGGAACTGGTTTCATCGAATTCCAAGACAGTTGCCAGAATAGCTAAACTTCACAGTTAATTAATTAATAAAATATTCAATTATTCGATTAAATGCTTTTAATTTAATTAAAATATTTATTAAATTCCATTTTAATCTAATTGCAACTTAAATAGATTTAATAAATTGATTTCACAAAATTTTAAGTTCCTGAATTTAATTATATTCGAATTTAATTTTGAATTGCAATTATAGGTAAACGAACTTAATAAATCTTCAGTTATTCTAATAATTACTCAGAATTCCACCATTTAACAAATAAATTTGAATTTCTATTATAAATTGAACAATTCAAATTTATTTAATTATTTAAATATTAAATTCCAAATTACAACATTTCTAAATATAAACTCAACTTAAAATCCATTTATCTCAATTCAAGCAATCTTCATTATTAGAATTAACCAAATTTGCTTTTAACCAACATTACTCAATTTATTTATTTTAAATCTAAATTTGAATATACGGAAAATTATGGGGCGTTACAGAAATATTCACATATAATAGTGGTGTATTTGTCAGTGGTAGTGGAGATCCAAAAGATAATATAAAAGATTTTTATGGTGTCTTAACATAGGTTTTAGATTGACATGTTATGCACAACCCGCTAAAAAAGTTTTTTTTTTTGCTTAAGTGCAACTAGTTCAGCAATGTTTCTGCTACTGGACTCAATGTGCACAAAGACTATAAGCTTATAGAAATAAAGCATGCATCACATTAGTATAAGTATGACCCTTTCGTATTAACAAAGCAGGAACTACAAGTTTATTTTGCTCCGTATTAATCCATAAAAAGGGATAAAGCAGATTGCTCTATTGTAATTAAAACAAACGCAAGGTTTACATTTGAAGAATTACTATTCCAGAAGATGCAGCGTATCAAACGGATATAGAGAAAAATGATGAAATAATAATAATTAATGATATTGATTTGTGTTCTTTGAATGATTAATCAAATGTTTTAATAGAAGCATTTGATAGTACAAAAGAAAAAGATTTATAGAATGAGACTGAATCAGAAAACGAAGAAAATTGATAATATTTGTATCATTTGTTGGATAAATACGTTCTGTATTTTAACTGTGTTGCGAGCTATGTTGTACAATGATGTGTTTTCTAATAACAAACGATATGATATACTAAGTGTAACACCCCACTTCCATTAATGTCACTCACAAAGGGAATGCATTAACTTCCATGGAGTATTTTAAGTGAATATAGAACAGAAAATCACAACAAGACAGATATAAAGCAGTACTTGAAAATTTAAAAACTTCATTTATTGCAACGGATGGTAAATACGTTTGAGTACATCATCAAAACCATAACTAGAGTCAAGTACTTAATATCCATCTTGATAAAATCAGAGTACATAAAGTAAAGACATAACCCCACTACTACCAATAGCCATAAAGAAAAATGATAGGCTGAACTTTACTTCAGCAATCCAAATCCAAGTGCTCCCAAAAGAGATCCAAATCAAGCTTCGCTAATACAAAGCCCATCCTGAGAACCTGGGGGGAAAGATAGAAAAGAGGTGGAAACAAAGGGGGTCAGACATAAAGTCTGGCAAGTCCGATAACTCCAACAATATAATTATTAAAGTAACTAGGATAAGACATAAGCTTGGCAAATAGGGAAATGGATGTGAATAAATGGCAAGGCAATCAAGAGAAACAAAGATAACATTAATTGCGCTTTCTAATCAATGTAGGTTACTATATTCTATTGCATTGTACCGTATTGTATTGTATTAACTCTAACTGCACCCCTACTAGTCACTCTAGAAATTTGATCCCTCTTGGCCAAATAGAATGATGATAGCTTCGTGTACTACTAGATGTACCCACTATCCTCCATGTTTGACTGTATGTCTCTAGTTGCTATCATAGGCACCCAGTGTGTACCTATCCCCACTAGATGTACCCCCTTCAATAGGTAATAATGGTAATCCCATGTACTCCTAGCTGACATCATAGGTGTCGCCTGCTCCTATCTCCACTAGGTGTACCCCCTTAATAATTAATAATAATGGTGGTGGCTTTGTGTACCCCTAGCTGACTACATAGGTACTGTCTGCTCCTATCTTCACTAGGTGTACCCACTACCCTGCCCCATTCGATCGGCTCCCTAACTCGTAGATACCCGTGTTGGCCCCACAGTGGGGTGTATCATTTCCCAAAGTGGCAACCCAATACAACTTAAGGATGCACGGCTTATACCTACACGATGCAACAACGTCTTACCTACCAGCCCGGGCCCACGCACGCACATGACCCCGTTGGACTTGCGTTGCCACCGCTAACCCGTCTTGACCTCTTACAATCAAACCCACTATGCGTGTCCCGTCCTCGACTTGGGTCGAGCTCACAAAGATACGAAATGGGCTACTGGTCTGAAAAGGGCCCCCACACTTGACTCAAGCTTACCACCTACGCTTGGTCCCATCTAGAGTTTCCCACTTAAACCCATGTCCACTTACATGTATAAATTTGGTTAAGTGTTTTCTAATTTAACCTAGTCTCACCCTTTTGTTTAATTAATAGGTTGTATTGGTTAAGTTTGTGGGCCTATATATACTAATATTACCCACCTACCCAAGACTTACTTAACCCTCTCACTGGTTCAGACATATTTAATTTACGGTTAAGTTTGTGGGCCTATATATACTAATATTACCCACCTACCCAAGATTTACTTAACCTACTCATTCCGTATAACCCAGTTTACATAACCCCCAACTTAAACTTAAGTTCATACAATCCCTAGGGATCAGATTTGGTTACGTAGTCCATTTCATTTACCATGTCCATTTTTAATTAATTAATCAATTAATAAAAACCTTTCCCTTTATAGGTGTCAATACCTATTTTATCCAATAATTTGAATTACATGTCATAATTGTTTATATTCAAATTACTCCATTTTCTAATCGTATTTCTCATGACATCCACATGTCACCCACTAGATTCCTTATGACACCCACGGCACCCACTTAACCCCCTCATGTCCCATACATGCTTATCTGGTTAAGTATTTCTTAATTCATTAAGGCCGTAACCTTATAAAGACCTCTAACATTAGACTGACATTTATGGCAGCAGGATTTGCCGGGCGGGTCCGGGCAGTCTTACACCATAAAAGAGCCTAACCTCGTGTCTATACAACTGTTACGCTTTTAATTTGGGCCTAGGACCTGTCACATTGGGCTACCATTTGTGACTACTGGATTTGCCGGGCGGGTACGGGCAGTTTTACGTCACAAATGAGTCCAACCTCGTGTCCTAAGCATTGATTATCACTTATAATCTTTTACCCCAATTTGAATTAATTTCCCTATTCAAATTATTAATTCATTCCAAATTTAATGATGTCCATAATTGACTCAATTATGTCTATCCATTTATGGTATGCAAAATCATACCAATTTCATCACAATTTTATTATATGCCATTAAAGGCATTTTATCTCAATATTTAATATCCCTATTCAAATTCAAATTAATTTACATATATGCCTCATTTACATGCTAATTTACATTTATTAACATAATATCCTCATCCCATATTTGGATTAATTATTTCTAATCAAATATGTTAATAAAATTCCAATTATTTTTATGACCATAATTCACATTAATAATGTCCATATATCACTTTGCCAATAATATTTCAATTTACATATATGCCTCTTTAAGGCCATTACATGCCCATTTCACATTTATTAACAAAGTCAATATTTTATCCATAACCCCCGCGGCGTCCATTCGCATAGAATATATGATAGACTAAGAAATAGTTTAACACATGAAAAAGGGAAAAACACCACATATTCACATAACATACAAAATAGGCCTAACTTGCATATGAGAATTTACCACATAACTTGCATAAAAATCATCGATCTAAACATAGGCCTAAAAGGGTATGAACCTACATGTTATGAACAAGATTTTCATCACAAAACTTACATAAGCAATAACCACAAACTTGCATAACATGATTTATATTCCAAACTCATATTTCTATATAAACTTGCATATGTGATTTATGCAACATAACAATGGTGTAAATTTACCTCTAAATATATAAACTAGCATGTAAAGATTTAGCATATAACTTATACATGTCATAGCCCAACTTTTGATCTAAAATAGATGTCATAATATTTACTAACTTGCATGTGATTTATGTCTAAATCAACATCTAAACTTGCATACATACATATGATCTATCATATGAGTCAACATAACCAAACTAGCATTTAAACAACATGATGATTTGATTATACATGAGTCAATCATAGAATAACAATATAGATCATAACTTTACAACATAGATGACAACATAAAATCATAGAATTTACAACATGTATGATAACATCACAATTTTACAACATAATCATATCATACGGTCAATAATTCACATCATATCCATATAATCCACAATTATATCTAATCTTACTTAATTTAATAATTATCTTATTAGGGAAAACGAACTTGCCTTTCGTGGTTAAAGAATTATGAACAACTTATCAAACTTGATGTAGAATTGTTGTAGTTGTAATTGATTTGTTGTTCGTCTCTTCAAGTGTAGGCTCTCCCTAGTTTTCTCCCGACAGCATGGCGGCTCCATTTCTTATTTTTATGTGAATTTTAGTCTATAGACCTAGGGTGTATATATATAGAATTGCAAGTTAATTTGAGCCGTCGATGAAGCCAAGGTTAATCAAAGCCATCTGTTCTAAAGAGAAGCCAATTATGTTCACAATTACTTTCTTAATGTACATTAGATACATCTCCCCTTTACACATTTATTATTAAATTTGTATGCACATTAGATACATCTCCCCTTTACACATTTACTATTAAATTTGTATGCACATTAGATACATCTCCCCTTTACACATTTATTATTAAATTTGTATGCACATTAGATACATCTCCCCTTTACACGTTTATTATTAAATTTGTATGCACATTAGATACATCTCCCCTTTATTCTTATATTAAGCATTGGTTATTCTTAAATTAGTAACTTTAGTGTTAACAGAAATACGGGGTGTTACATTCTTCCCTCCTTAAAGGATTTCGACCCCGAAATCTTCAAGTCAAGAAGAATGTAAATCCTACCATCCAATCATCCATCTACGCAACCATCAAACACAGGCATCCATTGTCCTTAAAGACTTCTAATGCTTTCGTGTTTATATGCACAGTGTGTGTACATGTCTGTATCTAATGCAAAATTAGGCGGTCTAATTATTCAATTGACCTCCTCAATGCAAACTATGATAGTGCCATGCATCCATTATGTATGCAAAGGAACCCTAATGATACATATTATTTCTACGTGCGTGCACAACCATACATCCGAATGCAACATCCATATGATAACACAACCATCATACATCCATTAACGAAAAATAAACACACATATATATGCAACATGAAGTGATTGAGCCGATCTAGTGCCTAATGTGTGTGTATATGCATCCACGAGCATCCACTAGCAACCACTTGCAACCATCAATCATAACATGTCTCAAACACATGTTTACACTCAATTGTTCCTACCTAAAGATATAGTCGAATGATAGAAGCAAGTAAAAACTTTGTGCCCATTAGGCAATATCCGAACTGGAATTCTACGTCACATATATACTGATCAGGAGAAGAACCCCCTAGGCAACAACCCCGAAGACCGAAATCAACATCAGACTGACACCCAAAGAAATTCTCAACCCAACCAATATATATGTGATTCTAGGAAACTAAGCATGATGGACTCCTAAAACCAACCCATATCCTATAAAACCCAAAAAGTTTAGTCAACCCAACGGACACCCTCAAGCCCCAACATGTATTACTAACAGATGAGTCATACTCCCTATGGGGTTTGCAACAGAAATAGGATTGAGAATAGGACCTAGGGGATATACTTAATAGATAGCATGCAAGTAAGCTCTACAGGAAAAGAGGAATCAAGGATATACTCTTAAAAAGAGATTTGATGCGCGTATCTAGTCTTCAATCTTCTGAGTCGCATTTCCTCGAGCTTAACTCCATTGTGCTTTGTCCGTCTTTAACTTCACAATTTCGTAGCTTCTTGATTCTTATTTCCAAAATATGAGTTGGAGCTCATTTCACTGTTGCCCCTCGTTCCACTTTCACTTATTCTCCTTCTAGTATATTTGGCTTAAACATAACTGCGTACTCATGGTTTCATGCAAGCTCCCCAAAATTCACTTATGAGAATGGAATCTCGATCGAACATGTTCTACCCGATTTATAATTAGGCACATCTTAACTCACATAAATATCGGTTAAGAGAGTAACTCCCTAAGCATCAACCCCGAAGACCGAAATCAACATCAGATTGACACTCGGAGAATTACTCAACCCAACCAATCCAGTGTTAGATCATCCTAGAATGATGTGCTTCTTCAAGGTTCGCCTTCCGTAAGCCCTCGCAAAGTCTCCCACTCCCAAAAAGTTAAGTCTTTCCTTCGTCAACCGTGAAGGTAATATCTTTACAAAGTTCTTTATGGACTTCTCCCAAAATGGTATCAACATAGGGTCCTAAATAATCCATTACTTGACCTTTTTCTCGATTTTGGCAACCCATCAACAAAATCTATCGAGATACTATCCATGTGAACTCATCACAACTATCCATATCCCACGCAAACCATCCTAGTCGAACTCGATATCCCCCAAGCACAAGCCCCAAAGGCCTAAACCAATATCAGACAAGCACTCAAGGAATACCTCCTCCGATTTTAGTCAGTCTACGTGAGATGATACTAGCAAAACAAATAATTGGGCACTTAACCGACCCTGGCTATCCTCGCCAATCTTGCCCCATGACTATCGTTGGTTGCATAACTAGCTTTGCATCATCTACTAAGTATGTACGGAGGTCTATCTCGCACCTCGGAGTAGACCCCGAACTTTATCAAAAACGTCATCATACTAACGGGCCACTCGAACATATTTCAGATCGTCGACGGACGCGTCAAGTGATTCTAGGTAGCATCACCGAACCTCTAAGGTCGCAAGAAATATCAAGGGTCTTTCCATAACGAATCAATGGTCTAAATACCCTCCTTTCACAATCTAGGATAGCACCCCGCCTGGCTAGCCAATCCACCCCTAGAATCAAACTGTAGCCCGAGAAACCAAGGACGAAGGCGTTGCATTCAAATCCAACGCCCAAGATAGGCACTCTCAAATCCCGACAAACCATTGAAGGATAAGACGAACCACCAACAGGATTTGAGACTAGGATGGGATCCTTAACTAGACTAGTATTTAGGTGTAGTGTTTCAACTAACAAAGCAGATATTAACGAGTATGAAGTGCTAGAATCAAATAAAGTTCGAACAGGATGATAAAGAGAACCAAATTTCCACCTAGATGGTCCCATTTCTCCAAAACAACTAGCCTTCTTCTTCACATTCTCCATTCGTGACCTCCCGCCAAGATGAGGTTTCGTCCTTTGTTAACCAAACAGCTATTTGAACCTTTCCCCCATCGTCTATCTTAAAGGTACCAACAAGTCTTCCGCTTCCTTGGGCCAACTTCTATCCTCATCAACCGCCTCGGTCCCATGAAGTGATTTTCCGCCCATCGCACGGAAGTCCTTATTTATCCCAGAAAAAGCATCTATACGCGGAGGGGGAAATTCAAAAAGAGAGAGAGGAAGAGATTCAAAGCGGAGAATCGAAGGAAGGATATATGGCTCTTGGGGATTATGTTCTTAAAATAAACCTTTCTTTCAAAAATACTTTTCTACAAACATATTTTTGAAAGTATTCTTTATAAAAATGCTTTTGAAAAATAGATTTTCAAAATATCTTATCTGTTCTGGTAACCTTAAGCTCTGATACCACGTGTAACACCCCACTTCCATTAATGTCACTCACAAAGGGAATGCGTTAACTTCCATAGAGTATTTTAAGTGAATATAGAACAGAAAATCACAACAAGACAGATATAAAGCAGTACTTGAAAATTTAAAAACTTCATTTATTGCAACGGAAGGTAAATACGTTTGAGTACATCATCAAAACCATAACTGGAGTCAAGTACTTAATATCCATCTTGATAAAATCAGAGTACATAAAGTAAAGACATAATCCCACTACTACCAATAGCCATAAAGAAAAATGATAGGCTGGACTTTACTTCAGCAATCCAAATCCAAGTGCTCCCAAAAGAGATCCAAATCAAGCTCCGTTAATACCCAGCCCACCCTGAGATCCTAGGGGGAAAGATAGAAAAGAGGTGGAAACAAAGGGGGTCAGACACAAAGTCTGGCAAGTCCGATAACTCCAACAATATAATTATTAAAATAACTAGGATAAGACATAAGCTTGGCAAATAGGGAAATGGCTGTGAATAAATGGCAAGGCAATCAAGAGAAACAAAGATAACATTAATTGCGCTTCCTAATCAATGTAGGTTACTATATTCTATTGCACTGTACCGTATTGTACTGTATTAACTCTAACTGCACCCCTACTAGTCACTCTAGAAATTTGATCCCTCTTGGCCAAATAGAATGATGATAGCTTCGTGTACTACTAGATGTACCCACTATCCTCCATGTTTGACTGTATGTCTCTAGTTGCTATCATAGGCACCCAGTGTGTACATATCCCCACTAGATGTACCCCCTTCAATAGGTAATAATGGTTATCCCATGTACTCCTAGCTGACGTCATAGGTGCCGCCTGCTCCTATCTCCACTAGGTGTACCCCCTTAATAATTAATAATAATGGTGGTGGCTTTGTGTACCCCTAGCTGACTACATAGGTACCGTCTGCTCCTATCTCCACTAGGTGTACCCACTACCCTGCCCCATTCGATTGGCTCCCTAACTCGTAGATACCCGTGCTGGTCCCACAGTGGGGTGTATCATTTCCCTAAGTGGAAACCCAATACAACTTAAGGATGCATGACTTATACCTACACGATGCAACAACGTCTTACCTACCAGCTCGGGTCCACGCACACACATGACCCCGTTGGACTTGCATTGCCACCGCTAACCCGTCTTGACCTCTTACAATCAAACCCAGTATGCGTGTCCCGTCCTCGACTTGGGTCGAGCTCACAAAGATACGAAATGGGCTAATGGTCTTAAAAGGGCCCCCACACTTGACTCAAGCTTACCACCTACGCTGGGTCCCCTCTAGAGTTTCCCACTTAACCCCATGTCCACTTACATGTATAAATTTGCTTAAGAGTTTTCTAATTTAACCTAGTCTCACCCTTTTGTTTAATTAACAGGTTGTGTTGGTTAAGTTTATGGGCCTATATATACTAATATTACCCACCTACCCAAGACTTACTTGACCCTCTCACTGGTTCAGACATATTTAATTTATGGTTAAGTTTGTGGGCCTATATATACTAATATAACCCACCTACCCAAGATTTACTTAACCCACTCATTCCGTATAACCCAGTTTACTTAACCCCCAACTTAAACTTAAGTTCATACAATCCCTAGGGATCAGATTTGGTTAAGTAGTCCAATTCATTTACCATGTCCGTTTTTAATTAATTAATCAATTAATAAAAATCTTTCCCATTATAAGTGTCAATACCTATTTTATCCAATAATTTGAATTACATGTCATAATTGTTTATATTCAAATTACTCCATTTTCTAATCGTATTTCTCATGACATCCACATGTCACCCACATGTCACCCACTAGATTCCTCATGCCACCCAAGGCACCCACTTAACCCCCTCATGTCCCACTACATGCTTATCTGATTAAGTATTTCTTAATTCATTAAGGCCGTAGTCTTATAAAGACCTCTCACATTAGACTGACATTTATGGCAGCTGGATTTGCCGGGCGGGTCCGGGCAGTCTTACACCATAAAAGAGCCTAACCTCGTGTCTTTACAACTGTTAAGCTTTTAATTTAGGCCTAGGACCTCAAACATTGGGCTACCATTTGTGACTACTGCATTTGCCGGGCGGGTCCGGGCAGTTTTACGTCACAAATGAGTCCAACCTCGTGTCCTAAGCATTGATTATCACTTATAATCTTTTACCCCAATTTGAATTAATTTCCCTATTCGAATTATTAATTCATTCCAAATTTAATGATGTCCATAATTGACTCAATTATGTCTATCCATTTATGGTATGCAAAATCATACCAATTTCATCACAAATTTATTATATGCCATTAAAGGCATTTTATCTCAATATTTAATATCCCTATTCAAATTGAAATTAATTTACATATATGCCTCATTTACATGCCAATTAACATTTATTAACATAATATCCTCATCCCATATTTGGATTAATTATTTCTAATCAAATATGTAAATAAAATTCCAATTATCTTTATGACCATAATTTACATTAATTATGTCCATATATCACTTTGCCAATTAATATTTCAATTTACATATATGCCTCTTTAAGGCCATTACATGCCCATTTCACATTTATTAACATAGTCAATATTTTTCCCATAACCCTCGCGGCGGCCATTCGCATAGAATATATGATAGACTAAGAAATAGTCTAACACATGAAAAAGGGAAAAACACCACATATTCACATAACATACAAAATAGGCCTAACTTGCATATGAGAATTTACCACATGACTTGCATAAAAATCATCGATCTAAACATAGGCCTAAAAGGGTATGAACCTACATGTTATGAACAAGATTTTCATCACAAAACTTACATAGGCAATAACCACAAAATTGCATAACATGATTTATATTCCAAACTCATATTTCTATATAAACTTGCATATGTGATTTATGCAACATAACAATGGTGTAAATTTACCTCTAAATATATAAACTAGCATTTAAAGATTTAGCATATAACTTATACATGTCATAGCCCAACTTTTGATCTAAAATAGATGTCATAATATTTACTAATTTGCATGTGATTTATGTCTAAATCAACATCTAAACTTGCATACATACATATGATCTATCATATGAGTCAACATAACCAAACTAGCATTTAAACAACATGATGATTTGACTATACATGAGTCAATCATAGAATTACAACGTAGATCATAACTTTACAACATAGATGACAACATAAAATCATAGAATTTACAACATGTATGATAACATCACAATTTTACAACATTATCATATCATACGGTCAATAATTCACATCATATCCATATAATCCACAATTATATCTAATCATACTTAATTTAATAATTATCTTATTAGGGAAATCGAACTTGCCTTTCGTGGTTAAAGAATTATGAACAACCGATCAAACTTGATGCAGAATTGTTGTAGTTGTAATTGATTTGTTGTTCGTCTCTTCAAGTGGAGGCTCTCCCTAGTTTTCTCCCGACAGCATGGCGGCTCCATTTCTTATTTTTATGTGAATTTTAGTCTAGAGACCTAGGGTGTATATATATAGAATTGCAAGTTAATTTGAGCCGTCGATGAAGCCAAGGTTAATCAAAGCCATCCGTTCTAAAGAGAAGCCAATTATGTTCACAATTACTTTCTTAATGTACATTAGATACATCTCCCCTTTACACATTTATTATTAAATTTGTATGCACATTAGATACATCTCCCCTTTACACATTTATTATTAAATTTGTATGCACATTAGATACATCTCCCCTTTACACATTTATTATTAAATTTGTATGCACATTAAATACATTTCCCCTTTATTCTTATATTAAGCATTGGTTATTCTTAAATTAGTAACTTTAGTGTTAACAGAAATACGGGGTGTTACATTAAGTTTATGAATTGATGCAGCAAATCTATATAATGTATGTTTTGAGTTTATGGATTGATGTATTGTATGCTATTTGTTTTATTCGATAATGGATGTGTTAATGAAATGTATTATCATTATACGAAATGATATGTTTATGATAGATATTCCTCCCAGCTGACAGCCCGATTACTCTTCCTCTATAGGTGTGAACGACACAACACCAGATTTACGTCCGATCGTAGAACTCGTACCCAAGAGTGCAGGGTAGGTATCTAATTTAGTAAATGTCTATTACTTAAATTTTATTAAATGCTTACATCATATTTTCTATATGGGCTTTGAGATCTAGCCCACATACTATATTTTATATGTTTCTAGATCGGTTTATATCAGTAGACAGACAGGTACATAGATCCATTGGGACGACATTCCTACTCAGATTAGGAATGTCACCCTCGCCAATGTTCTGGTAAGTATAACTTTATTTTTCATTTCGAAATTGATATAAAATATGTAACATTTTGTTTTTTTAATTGCAGGTTGCTTTTTGGGTTCAGCCCAAAGATGTGGATGTATTTCTTAACCACTGGAATAAGTAAATGAGAAAGAACTACAAAGACGCTATACACAAAGCAAAAAAAGCTTGAAAGAAGCATGTATGAATGAGCGAAGGGGTTTGGTTAGGTTTTCTTCAATTGTGGGATAGTTCCGCAATGAGGATAAGTTATTTGAACTCATTTTTAATTTCTGTTTTGTTTTATATTTCATATATCAATCAAATTAATCATATAATTAAATTTACATGAGGTTTCGTAGTGAAATCGAGCAAACAAGAATAAAAATCCTGCTTTGCACTGGGGTGGCTCTAAGTCTTTATGGCACCATCGACAAGAATTGGTACGTATGGTAAATTGCATTTATAAGTAATTTTAGCATTGATTAATCATATTTAATCACATTGGTAACATTGTCCAGTTGTACCGTTTCAAATGCCGACTCTAGCGCAGGAGCCTACACTTGCTAAGGTGTTTACTTAGACTCGCATGGTCGAGCAGACTGATGAGGAGGGTAACACCTCCTATACCTGGACGGATGCTAAGTTCGAGCATATGATGGTAAGCATTTGTAATGTTTTCTATTTCACGTTGTTCATTCGAAACTGAATATTTAATGTGTGAATTAATTGTTCGCTATCGTAGGAGAGACACAGGCTAAGATCGCTCGAGTGACGCAGTCTGTAGGCGTGACTGGCTCAAGAGGAATGCAATCGCATCTGAGATGCCATCATTGACCCGCCTACCCATAATAAACAGTATAGTTTTGAAAACATAAAAGTAAAAAAATAATATTAACTAAGTTTTTAATAATATTTAATCTTGAATTCTAGTAGTGCAAGATCCTGAACTTCCTAGTAGTGCAAAATCCATAATTATTCTAAGTAGTCTGGATTTTTTTTTCACCCAACGTGATTTCGCTTTGAAATTCAAATTTTGTATATGGTACATTATTAGCTTAATTTCAAATATTTTATAATACATATTTCAATACTTTTAATTTTGACTAAGCTTTAATAAAACAAAATTTTAGAAGTTGGTTGCTTCTGAAATAAGAGGTTACATTTTCTATGCTTATGTAACGACCCAAGGATTTTCGGCTCCGAAAATCGACATAAATACCTTTACTGTAACTCATGCCGACCTTCCAAACACCGAAAACACTGGATAGTATTAGAAAGAAATTAGAGGGTGAGATAAGGAAGAAAGAAATATTAGAATAGAAGAAGAAGAAGCACAACACAACACAGAGTCTCACATCGCAGCGGAACAAAATATAATACAGAAATAAATCTTTATTGAGAGCTTTTAGAAATACTTACATTATCAGAGTACAACACATATCCGGACAGTTATGAAATCTGTCCTCATACACAACACACAACGGAAAAGTAGCTATATAATATCATACGTCAGAACACCTTCAACTCGTCTCTGGACTTCGCAGCACCTGATAATCCGAAGCTGTACACCCCGGCCTAACCCGAGCATTTACAAAACACCGGGTCAGTCTGGTGAACCAAAGTGATATTAACACACTAAGTTTAAGGGGATCACACAACCTGACTTTAAAGTAAAAAAAATTCAAAAGGAAAGGATAATCGTAAGACCAAATCCACACATAAATACAGACGGTTTTTACCTCACGATAACCCAAAGCATTTTTGAAATCAATATCTTGTTTGATATTATAATAATGTCTAAATACAAGTAAATAGAAACTAGTAGAACGCTTGCATCTCACGCTCCACATATATAATATACAAACAAAACCGCGGGAGCTTATTGGAGGTTGGATTCCGACTATGACAATGTATGGGACCACCTGCCGGTAGTGTATCTCTAGAGGCGAATACACTGGGTTCAACAAGAATGTCTTGCAACCCGGCCCTCACATGAGCGACCACTCATTTCGCTTGAGTGTATCGAATGTATATCACCAACGGTTGGGTGCGACCCACCGTTTCCCGAAAATGGACAGCATCGAAATAGATTAAAGAAGCAAAAGGATTTTCTCTAGATAGGTGATTATACACCCTAATGGGAGCGACCCACATAGCCATGCTGCCTGCCCGATTTCTGTCATTTCCCGATTGATGAGGCTTGAGGTTTAGATTAACTTCTGGAGCACATGATCACCATTCACTTTGAATGCCACATCATCAGATCCATCAAGTCACTAATTGACGTCCACAAATATACTCTGGGTATAAAAGAAGTGCCCCTCTTTGCCACCACTCGATATATTTGTAAAAATCAACGTACATGGTTTCAGGAAATACTCTGTCAGACATTCGTCCATACAAGTCATCCAGGAACATGATGAACCGAAGGTACTCTCCTACTGCATCCAATATAGGAATCACCCCATGGATCAATAGCGAGAAGTCCTTGCAACCCGTAGATTCCAACCACGACAAAACCACAGTTTATCTCTAGTTGCAATCCCAGAGATTATTAGCGGTTCCTCCGTTTAATGAAGATCTACGGTCTTCAATGCTCCATCTCGATCGTCTCTTGATATCTTCACGTATTTGTTGGTCGTAATGGTTTTCGAATACAAATTCGATCCCGGTCTTTCCGTACCAACAATCGTATTGGACATATTTGATAGTCTGTGATTTAACTATCAAAATAAACAGTGTTTCAATCATGACAATCCAGTGAGTTCACTGGTTCAGTATTCGGTCTCACTTGGCCTTTTAATTAAACAAATGTAAATTCAAACTCTTAAATCTCTTGATATTAAAAATATGGTTTTCTTGATTCTTATTTAACATAAGATTATTCTTTAACAAATCCTCTTTTTAATACTGAGGAAATCTTATATCATATTCAGTTTGTCTATTTTCACTTTCAAAACATTAGTCACACTATTATCCAATATTGGGAAATCATTTAACTTATTACTCGTAAAACGAAGTTACGAAACATCTTTATTTTATTTCTTAAAAACAATAATCCAAATTTATCCTACGAGAATAAAACTCAACTTTACGTTTCCTTTCTAATTCAAAAATATCATTTAAATTTTCCATAATTCCTTTTTGTATCCGTTTTACTTTGGAATTCTCATTTTATATATATATTTCACCAAAAATATTTTGTTATCATTTCACTAATGAAATAATAAAGTTCATTAACCACATTTACCATTACAACTCATATCATTCTAAGATAATCCCGAAGTCGTTCAAGTTGGGGTATTTTAGTTACCTCTCTGACCTTGATCAACAATGTTCATACCCTAAAATAAATATAAGTTGTAATCCAAAACCAATATTTCATTCTAATCCCAACACAAATACCATTGAACTATGTTATTCAAAATACGGTTTCATAAAACCTTCTTATCTCTTTGAAAATCTCTTCTCGAATATAACATTATTCCTTAAGTTAATAGTCAAGTAATTCCTTATAAAAACGACACCTTTTAACCTTCATCTTTCTTAAACAATTTTATTCCAAAATTCGGATTTATTTATCAATCCTATGATCCACTTCTTTACCCCGGTTCACTTTTACTAATCCCTTTCCAAATCATTCAACCTTTCCCCGCTTCGAAATTTTTATTTCAATTTCCCATTTTCACTTAATCACACTTCTAAGTAACGTTAATTTAGAATTAATGATATAACACCCCAAACTCCTTTTATATATATATAACTCTGGTTTATTATAAAACCTTTTTATCTAAATTTCCCTTTTACTTAATTCAAACAATTAAGTAACACTTCTTTTAAGCTATAATATTTGCTTAAAAATTCCCTTTATAACTTTGTTATAAAACTCAGGTTTTTGACAAAACCTGTTTGTAAACTCCTTTCACCATTTCACTAGATTTCCTTTCAACCTCAATTACTTTTGATGAATTTTCATTAAAAGTAATTTCTAAATTATTATTAACTAAAATAATAATTTAATTCAATCATTAACTACTTCAGTAGTAAATTTCTTTATTTAATAAAATAAATAGTAAATCCTTTATAAAATCTTATTAAAATCAAATAATATTCATTTAACTATATTATTATATTAACTTAAAACAATAATTAACTTAATAAGTAATTTCAGTTACAATGGTTGACTAGTCAACTCAAGGCACAATTAACCCATTCCAATTATTTCTCACTTTAAATTAATTAATTTAAATAACTCCAATTAATTAATTCTCAATATCCAATCTTCCAAATTTTAACCGTTAAGGTTAATTTCTATTCCCATATTTATAAATCTGATTAATCTTAGAATTTACTTTGTAAAATCAATTTTTATAATAAATTATAAAAATAAATGTTTATTTCTTTTTAATAAAGTTTTATTCAAAATAATATATCAAAATCTATCTCCAGTTATAAAATAAATTTTATAACTTCATCTCTGTCAACTCACCTGACGGTGAATCAATATAAACAAAACGATTTACTTTTGGGCCCTTTACTGCCGATTACTCAACCAATCTAGCCCATTGGTTAAAACCAAACACAGGGTAAATTTTCAGTCAATGATCACTACTCAAATCCATTATCCAAACATGAAAGTTCATATGTGATAATATGAAAATAAATAATATATTTGAGGAATCCGGTAGGATCCTTCCAACCTGTTCTTCCCTGTACACAAACGGTTATCTCCACACAGTTCAAAACAATTCAAATAGATCAAACAATTAAAAAAGGTCAAACAATCCAAACCATTAAACACGTTTATTGATAAACGTGACCAATAAGGTAAGTTACCTTTATTGGAACCAATCGTTAAAATAACGATTTGGTATTTCACTGAAATTAAACGATGGTTTAATTTCATTGGTTAAATTAGCAAATAAATATATAATTAGCAAACAGTCAACCATTGGCAAGCAGAGCACCCAAAATAAAAACTCAATTTATATAAAATATAAATGGAAAAAATACTGGGTGAGTTTAACTCACCATGAGTTGATACCGTGATTTAAACGGTATGTTTTAATTAAATTAAATGAGTGTTTAATTTAATTAAAAATCCCGGTTGATTCCAGTTCCTGTCCAGTTCCGTTCCATGACGTCGTACTCGTAACGATGATCCCAATGATATCTGATTTGTCTGATTCTGATAATGTAATAACGAGTTATTAATATTTTAAGGTTAATATGTTCCAAATTAAGACTAATTAATCTAAATTACGGTTTAGCTTTAAATTAATTACATTGGGTAAAACAAATACTCAGGTCCGATTAAACACCTTGCTTTCCGTTCAAAGTGGTACTCTAACCAGGATGCTTTTGGTTCCATTCTGTTAACAAAACACAAATATCATAAATGTTATAAGTTAACATGATTATATTAAAATAATTATTTATCTCATAAATCTAAGTTTAATTAATCAAATAAATTACGTTTTTAGAGTCCATTGTTAACGGCCGACTAAAGCTTGTTACCGCTGCTTCCTTGTCTGTTCAATAACTAACAACAAATGGTAACAAATAACATATGGTTTTTAGTTAAATGATTAATATTAATGACGAACTAATTACTTCCAATACATGATAGTCGGATCCTTTCTCCTCTTTTTCGTTCTGTTCCACAGTGCCCCAAACATACCTGCATTGAATTCCTATTTAAATTAGTCCATGCTATATAATAATTAAATCCTTTAATTATAAATTAGTTAACTTAATTATAGTTAATTAAACTTAATTATACTTAACCATGTATTCACACTTTTCGTTTGGACCAGAACAGGCCGAACTGTGTACTTCGTTTGTTCCCATCTTATATCCTTTCAGCATGTAACCTGGTCTTCGATATTTGGTAAAAGGTATACGGTTTTCTCCCGTTATCCTGTCTTCATGTCCATTAGTTCACCTTTCCTGGAAAAATTCCTATACTAAGTTAATACTTTAGGTAACTTAATCAACCCTTAAATTAAATTAAAACTAGTAAATCACGTATTAGGATAAAGCCGATCTATTCTCACTTTACTTTCGCTCCAGGTACCTCCGGCATCAGCTCCACACGTTGCAAACTTTCCCGACGTTCTGCCGCCTTCCACTGTAGACCGGAACCCGATCAACTACAACAGGCGCGAGCACCTTCACCCCATCATCGTCTGCCCTGAACCCCCTCAGACTCAACGACCTCCTTGCTCCGAAATTCGAGACCAACTGCCAACAGTGTTAACCCAAAATTAGGCCACCATGGCCGTTATCATCACCAGTTGGAATCGTAGTTCTTGCTGAGTTCTTAATTTTTGCAGTATATAAGTTTCGATTGGGTGAAGAGGATTGGAGAAAAATAGAAGAGAGAGTTCCGAAATTTAGGTCCGTTCAATTAGAAGGTGGAGGCGCAGAAATGGTCTGTTGACCAAGGCTATGCGTTGACGCGAGAAATAGGGTTGGGATGGGTTTATATATGTCAGGGTTTGAATAAATTATTAATATTGAAACTTTGCGGTGAAGTAACTCGCAGAAACCACCACAAACGACTTCCGTTTACCGATAAAAAAACTAGTCTTGATGTAAAAAAGTATTCCGGACCCAATGGGACAAGTTTCGTCGAATTCCGACTTCGTTTGAAAAAAATTCCTTTATAAAACCAGAAATAAACACGCGTTTAAATTTTCCACTGTCACTAAATAAATCCGATCAACTTGAAACTTTGGAATCTTAAAATAATTCTTCAATACGAACCCAACGACACTAGTTTCGTCGCATTCTGAGTTGTTTCCCCGGTAGGCTATTTTTACGTGCACCGCAATGCCATTTTGGACACCAAATTACACGGTCTCCAAAAATAACAAACTATATACCTATCCTGACTATAATCGATGATACGAACTCAATGGAATTGGTTTCGTGGCCTAATTCGATCGTTTGTTCAAGTTATACCCAAATAACCCTTTATTAAATTAATTACTCGCTATAAAAATTGAACGGGCGTTTACGGCTACCGTGGTCACATACGACATCGATTTGCCACGTAGTTCAACACCGTACAATAATTTATCGTTACGGTTCTAATGACACTAATTTCATTGAAAACGACGTCCGTTTGCAAAACGGCTATTTTAACGCGTATATTTTAATAACGATTTTCCATATCGATTATTTCAAAATTTGATTTGGCCATAACTAACAAACTATAACATGAAATCTGGATTTTTCTCTTTCATATGAAAACTATAATCAATACGGTTCTAATGTTCCTTGTTTCATAGAAATCCGACTTATATCGGATCCTGTATTCTCAGTTGAAGTTCAAAACTCCATATTACGAACTGCCGCGCGATTTCGAGCTCGTTTTATATTATAAATAAAATTAAAGTTCAAACTTCGTTTTTAAATAACGAATTAAATATTAAAAATCCATGAATATTCCCAAAAATAATAAATTAAATTAAATATTTGGCTATAAAAAAATACGGGACGTTGCAGCTTATAAGACTTGTAAGTAAAGCTGCATGGTGGATTTTAACTGTAAGTAGCTATACCTATTTTTTTTTTAAAAAGAAATATATAATATAACAAGTAGCTATACCTAACATCATGTGTTCGTCTCACCTAGATTTTACCATATATTAATAACTCGATATTATAAGATCATACACAATCCCACCTTCAAATAATACCATAATATCATGAAAGGCTAGAATCTTATCTTCCTTAATTATGAAATGTCTTACCAAATGCACTATTTTGCCAAATACATACAATATATATGCTTTCTTAAATACATGCTAATTCATCAAATAAGAAAGGAAACTATGATAACATTATTTGATTTTTAAGCTAGTAATTGTTTCACGGGCGGAAAATAATTGTTGAAACACGTTTCTACATGAAAATACGGAATTATAACTCTAGACAAATTTAACTATATTAATAACTAGCATCAATATACTTGCCTACATTTTAATTCATTTCTTTGTGCAAAGATTGTCGTTAGTTGGATTGAACATGTGATCATTACTATGATGTTGTGCAGGCGGGTTCCATTTGTTAAGCGAACTTAACATTTAACACTTTCAATGTTTTACGATCTAAATCTATTAGGTATCAAAATTCACTTTCTTTTTTATTTGGTTTGAATTTTGAATGAAAACCATAGAATAATGCGAGATCATTGTGTCAACCTTAACGATGCATAGAGTAATATAAATTAAAACTCATGATATAATAAATTACAACACAGGAGATTCCAGCAGGAGGAGGAATAGACAAAATCTTTGGTGGACTGATCACTTCTCAACAAGCTTCTTGAGGCTTTGCTAAGGAAAATACCTCTGGTCATCGATCCAATGACGCAAGCAATCGTAAAGGGATTTTGTGAAACCCCTTGCAACCAAGTACTTGTCAGAGGCCTTGTGCAACCTCTTGTCCGAAACAACTGAGAAGGTTTTAAAATTAGACAAAAAATCCAACATGAGAAAGATTTACCAAATGCACAGATAAAGATTTACTGCCTTTTACTGTAACGTCCAGTGCATGTAAATAATTGAAATAGAGAATAAACTTTCATTATATGCTAAAATAATAAGTTTGAACTTTGCAAAAGAAACAAAAAAACATAATAAAATAAAATCTACATGTTGTTTTATACATGATATGCCTTTAAGCTAGAAGTAACAGAGCAGATTCGGATCATAAGAAGGAAAAAAAACTCTCTGAAAATCATTTATGTACAGATTTTTCACTTCTTTTGGTTTCCTTTCATCCAATACTTTTCTCATCCAAATTCCAAACTGTTTATTTTTTAAGTCATCGTTACCCTGGGAATTTGAAATGTGAAAAAATCACGATTTCCAACTTGTTTACAAAAAAGTTTTCAAACTGATAGATTGGTTTATTCTCAATGACAAAGGACAAATAATTGGTAGTCTAGAATTCACATAATTAGTGCCACGATGAAGATGAACATCAAACAAGATGGATAAGCTTGAAGCAAAATCAGCAAATATAAAGAAATCTTACCGTAAATTGGGCATTGTAAAATAGTATACATCAAGATGATCTGAAATTTTCAATGACATGCATTTAATTTAGAAATCATCTGCTGTGAGATTGCAGCAAAAATTCAAAGTAGGGCCCACTTTCTTGTCTATGGTAACAATTAGAGACATACTGGATATATAAGCCCTATACGCTCAAGGACGGAGCTAAGTGAGAGGGACCCTGGGCTATAGCCCAGGCAGAATTTAAAAACTTGCATAGTGTACAGTAATAGATACCTCGTTCTTAGCTCAGTTAATACTTTTGGTGTTAATTCTTCTAAGGGAAACAAGTTTCTTTTTTACTCTTGTATTATGTTCACCATTGAACTTATATTTAAATCGTTCAGTCTCTGTTGTATATTTAATAAAAAGTAATGAAAACCTAGTGAAAACTGAGAAAAATCCAAAGAAGAATAACATATCAAAATTATCCATTATCAAATTATTCAGTCTGTGTTTCTGCATGAAGTACGTATGTTTGCATTTTCAAATTAATTCACATGAAATCATTTGCTAATTATATTTGTTAATATATGTACATTCACATAAGTACAATCCTAGCCCGGGGCAATAACAAATCCTGGCTCCGTCCTTGTGTACGCTTCAGCTTGGATCTTCTCACAGTCATATTCTCTCTTAAGTGTAATTGATCCATCTTCTGGATTATCAATAATCTCAAATTGGAAATCTTTTGGCTACACTTTTTTCCGCTAGAATGCCAAAACCAAAATACTCATTAATGAACTGATATTATTATAGAGAAGCACAACATCATCAGCCAGTTTTGAATGTGTTCATGTATCATTGAAACTAAGATAAATTAATGGTTATCTAATGATGGACCAATCAAGTAACTTTATCACTCATGGTAGAGGACAGTGTTCTAAGTTCGCAAATACACTTCAACAATATATATTATTCATTTAGGCAATTGTAAAAAGAAACTCCTGCTATGAAGCAACAAAATATCCATATCACTTTGGTGCATAGAATTATAGTGCAATAAAGGGAACCAAAAAAATTCTACTTTGGTATATGCTAAGAACGTAACATTGTAGCTTATAACTTCTCGCCCAGGACAAAGGGAAAAGAAACATACAAACATGCTGATAGAGATAACGCATCCACAAAACACTTCAACTTTTGCTTCAACTTCAGTATACGCTAAGAATGTAACATTGTTACATGAAACTATCCGTCAAGATGAAGGGGGAGATACATAAAAACATGCTGATACAGAAAAATCATCCATGCATAACACTTCAATTTTTTTTCTTTTACAAACAACAAACTAACAAGATATATTAATCAAGCAACTTTATCACTCATGCCAGAGGATATAGGCCAAGTTTGCAAATTCTGAATAATTTGTTTCGAAAGGCCAAAAAACAAGTATGTGAAGTTCTGATTTATAAATCAGAATTTGAATTCAGAGCGTTAAATAAAAGATAAACGTTATTACAATATCATTCAACAAAAAGAGCAAAAGGGTTAATGAGTATTATTACCAAATGTTTCTTAGCGATCACCGATTCCAAAACAAGTAAGAGATTCTCGTCGGCACGCTTGATCTTATCATTCTCACTCGCTGAACTTTTTGAAGAAGCGGATTAGAAAGAAATTGCGCAGCATGGTTTGCTGATTGGATTTCTAATGATCAAAGTCCTTGAGATGAGAGTAGTCGAGTAAAATTGAGATCTGGAAATAAATGAAACCCAGGAATTGAGCGGCATACCAAGGAAGAGATTAAGCAAGAAGCCATCGTTATGTTGTGTGGTTTTAGGGAAAAGCTAAGGGTTAAGGTGGGGATGGAGAGTTTATACAGGGATGCAGGAAATGACTGCTGCTACGAGGCCCGAAAATCAGGGTGTCGAAATTTGCGGAAGGTCCCGCAATTCATGGGGAAGCATGCGATTCAAGAGGGGATGGGGAGAAACTTTCAACAACAGCCGTAAGATTATCTTTTCGCACATTTTGACAAATATATCTTCAGGCTTTTTAGCATTATGGGTTGGGCTATCAAACTAAATAAATGAATAAATCTACCGAGGAAACTCCACTGAAAACAATGAATTTGCCTTTGGAAATTCATGCATCAATTCTTCAAAATTTCTTGTTATCCGTCGATTGGGAATATTTACCAGTTGGTTGCCAGTATTCGGTCAAAAATGATCCTAGAATTCTACTAATTAACCGAAACCTACACGGTTGATGGTGATTTTATCAGTCAACTGAAAGGCTCTAATATGCTAAAACGATAATGGGTTCAATTTTACATAGGTTGTGACTGAACTGAAAACGCAAAAGGTTTTGAAAGCCTTTCTCAGATCTGGCTATTTTCCAGTTGTGTGCGCGGTGCTTTCGAATTTAGTTCCTTTAGCTAAAAGAATCATGAATTATCTTGGTTTTCGAGTTGATATGGCATCCCAAAATTTCTGAGTTAGCTTCAATAGCATGAGGTTTCGGGCTGTCAAATTTGTATTCGGTTAAGCCACCTACTTACACAAGATTTCATTGATATACAGACTTCGAAGTTAAATTCCAACAAGATCTCAAAACAATAATAATTTATATTGACTAATGAGTTTGGAAAATCACAAAACGTTATTGTTTGATGGAAAAATAATGGAACAAGTGGATTGATACAAAATTTGTTTTTATATATTGTATTGTTGAACAAGTGTTTAATTTTAAAATAAATTAAAATGCTATTTAAAAATATCTTTGTCAAATTTAGTCGGTTGTATATTTACTATAGAATACATAAACATTATTCTAGGTGTAACACCCCGCATTTTTAATATAATTAAAAATGAAATATATGTATATATGCATAGATAGGTAAAGAATGGTGATCTACAATGAAAATTAATTAATACATGAAAGAGAAGGAAAGATTAATACGATAACAGTGTGAGTAATAGAAAAGATAACAAAATAAGGATACTTAATTTAAATATCAAGAATTATATAAAACGGACATCGCCATTGCGTTCATCTTGGAATTCTGCTTGAGATAGAGTCCAAGTTTGCGTTAAACGGATAACGTATGAAGAAGTTACAAGCCGTAGAAGTTTGTATACGCACAGGAAATTATATATATGTGCATATAGCCGCTCCAGAAATTCAAAAACGTTCAAACCGACCAGATATGGGATGAGCGGGAAAAATCCCGCTCAAAGGGGTCAACACCCCCCGGGGGGTGTCGACATAGGTGTCGACCCCCACTAGGGGGTGTCGACAGGGCTGTCGACCCCCCTATAGGAGTGTTGACACCCTCGGCCAGATCTGGGAAACCGTTTTCTTCGGTTTCTGACGGTTCTGATGAACTTTAATTCAATCCGAGGGTCCTGGTTTCTCCAATACACATATATATAACCCCTAGACCTAACCCTAACCCCCATATCTTCTAAGGCGAGGTCGGAGCTCTGCTCTTCTCCTTCTTCTTCTTCCTTAAGTAAAACAATGGCTATTAGCCTAATTCTCTCCTTCCTCGCCAAGCCTTTTTCTTAAAACAAATGATTAGATGAAATCAAAGATCAGTGATTCAAGAAATACAACCTCCTCTCAGAACTAATCAAAACAAGGAATTGAGAAAAACATAGATCTGCAACAACGAAGCCCAATCCTCTTCTTCTTCTAATCCAATCAAGGTGAGTGTATTTACAATACACTTTTTGTATAATAGTATAAATATCGTTCGTCTTTCCCCAGTTAAAGATTCAATTTAAAATTCATGTTGTAATAATTGTAACGCTTGTTGTATACCTATTCTATTCTTCTTCATCCTAATTCCTTTTTATTTTTAAGCTTAGGCTACCTTCGAGCCTAGTTCAGATATCGTTGCGAATAATATTAATGTAATTTGGAATAATATTGGGAAATTATTGAGGTATAATCTGTAATTGGGAATTTTGGAGCGTAATTCATAATGAATCTTTGAGTATAACTTGAGAACGAGAAGCTATGCTAAATAGCACATAATTATGAATTTCGATATAAGACATTAACAGGAATATGTGTGAACTGAAATCATTGGATATGGAATGGGATTTGGGAAAAGGTGATTCATTGCAGATCTAAAATTATGGGTTTGAAGTTTTAAAATATAAGTTTGAATTGGGGATTCGGAAAACAGATTTAAATTTAAAAATCTTAATTTGATAAAGGAATGGGTAAATTAGAAACCTAATTAAAATTATATAGGTTGGGGTAAAACTTTTCTTAGGTAATTATTGAACCTAACTTATAAACCTGAAATTTGAAACATGAATATTTTCATAAATTTGGGTAATTAATATATTAAACATAATTTGGGACATGAATCGTAAATGTACAATCCGTTTAAAAGATGAACATGCCAAAAAACCCGAGGTTAGAATGAACTTGCGGTGGAAGTCGGCTCGGAACCGCCCAGCATAACCAGCAACCACAAGTAACATGTCTAATGTGAGTGGTTATTGACAATTTACGTAACACCTAGACACGAGGTTCGACTGCAATTGCGGTAGAAATCTGCCCGGAACCACCCGCCATATCCAGCATCCGCAGAAGGTTAGTCTAATGTAGGAGGTCTAGTGTGTAAACATATAAATAAATATGTTTATATAAGAATCAAATGTAACACTTAACCAAGACAATACACGAGTGGTCGTATGAACGTATTAAGAAGAAGGGGTTAAGTGGGTCTGATTGAATACAAGGATAGGGTTAAGTCAACTTAGGTATATGGACAAACTT
Organism: Allium sativum; assembly: GCA_030737875.1. NCBI lineage: Eukaryota > Viridiplantae > Streptophyta > Magnoliopsida > Asparagales > Amaryllidaceae > Allium > Allium sativum. The sequence continues at coordinate 255,393,868 of CM060924.1, read as the reverse complement.
AACCAACATAATAATGGGGAATGATAGCAACCTATTATAAACACATATTGGGGAAAACTAAAAGTCATATAATAGGTAGACTTGTCCTAGGGACAGGGGAAGATGATCATAAGACGAGAGAATGGGACAACTTGTATTATAAAATAAGTTGAATATAAACTGCAAAGCCACAATGAGTAATCTGTTGATAAAGATAACATGAGTTATGATTAGGAAACCTCAGTTAAAGAGAACAAAGTAAATAACGACAAAGAGAACCAAGTAGAAAACCTTAGTTAAGAGAACTAAGTAAATAACAATAAAGAGAACTAAGTAATAAGCCTTAGTTAAGGAAACTAAGCAATAAGCCTTAGTTAAGAAAACAAAGTAAACAACGATGGATTGTGGCGACATCAACAGATGGAAGTATAAATGAATAAGGAGATATGAGGAAAAACTTATATTAGAAATAAGTTAAGATGGATAATGGGGTATAAAGCTTATTAAGGAAACTTACAAGTATTGAGTCATACATGAAACATTAGTAAGCAAGAGAAACTTGATAATTAGAATCGAAAGGAAATATGAATAATGATAACCAAGTTATAAAGAAACCTGACGAAGTAGAACAAGCGCATAATTGGACAATTAGATATAGTTCTAATAACACGTAAGGATGAGGCGCTTGGACCAGTCCATGCATTAGAGGATGAATAACCATAATGGGTAGATCATCGGGATGTCAAAAGACACAAAGAGGAGCGCATGTCCATCTAGATATTCTTGTAGGCTCCAACGGACTGGGTTAAGAAGCACGCGGCTTCCGGGGACGTTGGGTACTCTTGGTATTCCTCTGTGAGTGGCAGATGATCCGCCTGTGCTCACAGAGATTAGGTCTGCGTGGGTGAACCAATGAGTATGCCTTGATTGCAATAATAAGGGGCAATCAAAAGACTAAGATGGACCAGCATGATTCGGCGAGACCAGTTTGTGCCCTGTGATAGCAACTCGTCGTCTACCTACCATCTTCAGTCAGTACGTAAAGCGGAAAGGCGGAGAACTCCAAAAGACCATATACATTACTATCTTGTTATAGGTGAGGTTGGCCTATAGGTTTGAAGGGCATAGGGGGGCCGGGGTTAAGTTCACATTCTTGATTTTCTTGGGTGCCTTTCATTTGTTAGTTGAGGGAGGGGTCTAGTGGGACCATAGCCATTGTAAAAGCAGACCTTAGATCTGCAATCGGCAGATATCTGAAAGCTCCCGACCGAGTTCCGTGTTTCTTGATTAGCCGTGCCACGGGACTCGGGCGCACATATAGAGAACATGTGCGAACGATTGATGATACGTACGTGGTAAAGTCTAGGTACACTCATGTCGCTCTGGGTGGTGTATCATAGACTAGAGGGCATTACGTAAGAACCTAGTGGGATCTTAGGTGGCAGTCCAAACGCTTACGTAATACAGATGATTCTACGAAAACGTAGCATTGATATATATATACACACACACATATGGGAATTCGTATGAACATTGAGTAAGGGGACTGCATACTTACGGAAGAGACTGTGCGAGTAGGGGGTAGCTACATATACACTATATTAGGTTTATCTACTGGTGAGCAGATGGGTGCGACGTGTGTGTAAGCCTAGAGTGCTAATATCATAAATAACCTAATAAACTAAGAAAAATATAATAGAACAGTATATGTAGGATTATTCAGAAGTTTATTCTAAATTCATTCACACAGAACTTATGTTCTGACCCTCTCCTCATAACATTCGCAGGTTGGGCTCCTGACAGAGACTGTATGGCTTTGGATACTGATTTAGAAGTATTATTATTATGGTAAAGCTATGTTTTAATTACATTATATTTTATTCCTTCTGCTATGAGGTGTTTTCCGAACACTGACAGGTTTCATGTCTCTGTCTTTCCTGCAGGATACCAAGCAAACCAACTCGGGTTTCGATGGATTGGAATTTTGAAAAAAATTCGGTCTGTTGGAATTCGGGTTGTCACACTTGGTACCAGAGCATCGGTTTAGTGTTCCTAGGGAGATAATGAGCGAGCGTATTTGTGTTTTCTAAAATATAAATATACAATATATATATATAAATCTAGTTCCATAAGGAACCCACTAGAGGAGAATAAAATATGGAAAAGAGATGGGATAGCTATTTTGTACACTAAAGTAATAAACATGGAAATTTTTGGACCCTTAGATGGTTTGGTGGGAAAGTGTACAATATGATTTGGTATTTGAGACAGAGGTATCCCATATGAGATGTTAGTATTTCAGAGTAGTAGGTTTAGAAGTGAAACCTTATAAATCGGTTAAAAAGTGGAAAACGGATTAGGAATATATATAGTCGAGAGAATTGAATTTGTGAAATTGCCTAGGAAAGCCTAGTTGAGTTGAAGACCCACTTTGAGTCTAACCCAATGATTAACTTTTAAGAACTTGAATTTGTAAAAGTTTTAGCAAAAGAGTTTGTGGTGTTTTTCAAGTTTCAATCTTAAAAGTATTTTTGATGTTTGAATGGAAATATATTTAGTGCATGTTGGGTTTTAAAGAAAAGGGGCATGTTTTTTGAAAACAATGATTTCTCGTTTTAAAAGATTTCTCTCATGAAAAGGTGCATATTATAGAGCATGTATAGCTTGCTAGTTTTCATATTATAATATATGAAAGGATAAAAAAACTAAAGCATACAAAATGTTGCATTTTGTAAAAGAAAGTTTTGTAATCTCTACTCTGTTGACCATAAATTTTTGATTATTGTTTAAAAAAAAAAAAGAAATTTTGTTGGGTGGAAAAAATAAGTTGTAATAGAGTAGAAGTTTGCACCTTGTAGAAAGCGACCAAAATTAACATCGTAGGTATAAACAATGTAACCCGATAGTTGTCCTTATCTACTCTAGTTTTGTGATTTGAAAAAAATATCGTCTTGCTTTTTTTTTTTGTGACATGTTTTTATGGTTTGGCAAAAACAAGTTTTGGAGAAGAAAATGAAGTTTTAACGCTTTTAATTTCTAGAAGAAAAATGTAATGAAAAGAACGAAGGCCAAATAGTGTTTTAAAAACAATGGTGTAGGTAAGGATTAGGGCCTAGAAAGAACGAGAGAAAGTTAAGGCTATGAATTAAATGATTAGAACCAACTGGAGATTGGTTGAGTTGAGTGATTCTCTGAGTGCCAATCTGATGCTGATTTCGGTCTTCGGGGTTGATATTTAGGGAGTTACTCTCTTGCCAATTTACGGTCAGGGATTAGCTAATATTAAACTAGTGGAAAATTTCCGTAGAATGCATAAGCAATGAGAAACCTAGGTTTGTTGCTTGAGAAAAAAAGGATAGGCTAGTAATACACAACAAGGACTAGTAGTGACTACTAGGTAATGAAGGGCAAGTAAGTGTGTAGATCCTGTTGTGTGGACTCGTAATTGTCTGAGATGACAAAGTCCTAAGATTCTTGATCCGTGGTAGTAGCTGTGTAGGATGTTGTTAAGTTGAAAATGGAAAGGCTTATTTGAAAAATAATAAACTTAAGTAATTGGATTAAGTCAAATAAGCTTAGAAAGAAAATAGCCTAATCAAATAAAACAACAAATCAAGTGAAGCAACAAAACCTAATGGGAAAAGAAAATGAAAATCTTAAGAAAAGATGAATAAAAATGAAATTATACCAAGATAAGAAGAAAGAGAAAGGAAGTTTTCTTATGTAGTTGTGCTTGGATAGGAAAATAGGAGGTCTTTATAGAATAGTTATATAAGAATCCAAGTGCAATTATAAAAAGGTACATAAAAGAAAAACGGAAAATGTAAATTCATCTGTTTTATACCTTTTTGTAACATAAGAAATCGAAATTAGAAAATTAGATTTTTCTAAATTTTGAATTTAATGATGGTTGGTAGGGTTTTATATGCAATAATTGGATGAACTATGCTCTTATTCTGTAAGAGTGTGAGAAAATTTGGTTGAAAAATGTTTTGATTTTCAAAAATATGGAATTCATATAGAACTGCAAGTATATTTAGGATGTGAGCATCATGTTTGGAAAAAGTTTTTGAAAAATTTGCATACATATAGGTGGTACCAAATTAGGCATACATTCTTTACTATGATGTATTTCACATTGCACATGCGCACAATGTTTGAAAAAAATTGGATGCACACTTGATGGTTTGATATTATGCGAGGGATTATATATTTTACCCCTATCGAATTTCGGGGACGAAATTCCTTAAGCGTGGGAGAATGTAACACCCCGCATTTTTAATATAATTAAAAATGAAATATATGTATATATGCATAGATAGGTAAATAATGGTGATGTACAATGAAAATTAATTAATACATGAAAGAGAAAGAAAGATTAATACGATAACAGTGTGAGTAACAAAAAAGATAACAAAATAAGGATACTTAATTTAAATATTAGGAATTATGTAAAACGGACATCACCATTGCGTTCATCTCGGAATTCTTCTTGAGATAGAGTCCAAGTTTGCGTAAAACGGATAATGTATGGAGAAGTTACAAGCCGTAGATTTGTATACGCACAGGAAATTATGTATATGCATATAGCCGCTCCAAAAATTCAAAAACGTTCAAACCGACCAGATTTGGGATGGGCGGGAAAATTCCTGCTCAAAGCGGTCGACACCCCCCGGGGGGTGTCGACATAGGTGTCGACCCCCACTAGGGGGTGTTGACCCCCTTATAGCGTTTTCGACACCCTCGGCCAGTTTTGGGAAAATGTTTTCTTCGGTTTCTGGCGGTTCTGATGTGCTTTAATTCAATCTGAGGGTCCTGGTTTCTCCAATACACATATAAATAACCCCTAGACCTAACCCTAACCCCTATATCTTCTAAGGCGACATAGGAGCTCTGCTCTTCTCCTTCTCCTTCTTCTTCTTCCTCAAGTAAAACACTGGCTATCAGCCTATTCCTCTCCTTCCTCGCCAAACCTTTTTCTTAAAACAAATGATTAGATGAAATCAAAGATTAGTGATTCAAGAAATACAACCTCCTCTCAGAACTAATCAAAACAAGGAATTGAGAAAAACATAGATCTGCAACAACGAAGCCTAATCCTCTTCTTCTTATAATCCAATCAAGGTAAGTGGATTTACAATACACTTTTTGTATAATAGTATAAATATCGTTCGTCTTTCCCCAGTAAAAGATTCAATTTAAAATTCATGTAATAATAATTGTAATGCTTGTTGTATACCTATTCTGTTCTTCTTCATCCCAATTCCTTTTTATTTTTAAGCCTAGGCTACCTTCGAGCCTAGTTCAGATATCGTTGCGAATAATATTAATGTAATTTGGAATAATATTGGGAAATTATTGAGGTATAATCTATAATTGGGAATTTTGGAGCGTAATTCATAATGATTCTTTGAGTATAACTTGGGAACGAGAAGATATGTTAAATAGCATATAATTATGAATTCCGATCTAAGACATTAACATGAATATGTGTGAATTAAAATCATTGGATATGGAATGAGATTTGGGTAGAGGTTATTCATTGCGGATCTAATATTATGGGTTTGAAGTTTTAAAATATATGTTTGAATTGGGGATTTGGAAAACGGATTTAAAGTTAAAAATCTTAATTTGATAAAGGAATGGGTAAATAGAAACCCAATTAAAATTATATAGGTTGGGGTAAAACTTATCTTAGGTAATTATTGAACCTAACTTATAAACCAGAAATTTAAAACATGAATATTTTCATAAATTTGGGTAATTAATATATTAAACATAATTTGGGACACGAATCGTAAATGTACAACCGTTTAAAAGATGAGCATGCCAAAAAACCCGAGGTTAGAATGAACTTGCGGAGGAAGTCTGCCCCGAACCGCCCGGCATAACCAGCAACCACAAGTAACATGTCTACTGTGAGAGGTTATTGGGATATTTACATAACACCTAGACACGAGGTTAGACTGCAATTGCGGTAGAAGTCTGCCCGGAACCACCCGGCATATCCAGAATCCGCAAAAGATTAGTCTAATGTGGGAGGTCTAGTGTGTGAACATATAAATAAATATGTTTATATAAGAATCAAATGTAACACTTAACTAAGACAATACACGAGTGGTCGTATGAACGTAATAAGAAGGGGTTAAGTGGGTTTGATTGAATACAGGGATAGGGTTAAGTCTACTTGGGTATATGGACAAACTTAACCAACATAATAATGAGGAATGATAGCAACCTATTATAAACACATATTGGGGAAAAATAAAAGTCATATAATTGGTAGAATTGTCCTAGGGACAAGGGAAGATGGTCATAAGACTAGAGAATGGGACAACTTGTATTATAAAATAAGTTGAATATAAATTGCAAAGCGACAATGAGTAATCTGTTGATAAAGATAACATGAGTTATGATTAGAAAACCTCAGTTAAAGAGAACAAAGTAAATAACGACAAAGAGAACCAAATAGAAAACCTTAGTTAAGTGAACTATGTAAATAACGATAAAGAGAACTAAGCAATAAGCTTTAGTTAAGGAAAATAAGCAATAAGCCTTTGTTAAGAAAACAAAGTAAACAACGATGGTTTGTGGCGACATCAACAGATGGAAGTATAACTGAATAAGAAGATATGAGGAAAAACATATATAAGAAATAAGTTAAGATGGATAATGGGGTATAAAGCTTATTAAGAAAACTTACAAGTAATGAGTCATACATGAAATATTAATAAGAAAGAGAAACTTGGTAATTAGAATTGAAAGGCAATATGAATAAGGATAACCAAGTAATAAAGAAACCCGATGAAGCAGAACAAGTGCATAAGTGGACAATTAGACATAGTTCTAATAACATGTAAGAATGAAGCGCTTGGACCAGTCCATACGTTAGAGGATGAATAACCATAAGGGGTAGATCATCAGGATGTCAAAAGACACAAAGAGGAACGCATGTCCATCTGGTTATACTTGTAGGCTCCAACGGACTGGGTTAAGAAGCACGCGGCTTCCGGGGATGTAGGGTACTCTTGGTATTCCTCTGTGAGTGGCAGATGATCCGCCTGTGCTCACAGAGGTTAGGTCTGCATGGGTGAACCAATGAGTATGCCTTGATTGCAATAATATGGGGTAATCAAAAGACTAAGATGGACCAGCGTGATTCGGCGAGACCAGTTTGTGCCTTGTGATAGCAACTCGTCGTCTACCTACCATCTTCAGTCATTACGTAAAGAGAAAAGGTGGAGAACTCCAAAAGACCATATACTTTGCTATCTAATTATGGGTGAGGTTGGCCTATAGGTTTGAAGGGCATAGGGGGGCCGGGGTTAAGTTCTCATTCTTGATTATCTTGGGTGCCTTTCATTTCTAAGTTGAGGGAGGGGTCTAGTGGGACCATAGCCACTGTAAAAGCAGACCTTAGCAACTACAATCGGTAGATATCTGAAAGCTCCCGACCGAGTTCCATGTTTCTTGATTAGCCCTGCCACGAGACTCGGGCGCACATATAGAGAACATGTGCAATTGACATCGAGAACGATTGACGATTTGTACGTGGGGAAGTCTTGGTACACTCATGTCGCTTTGGGTGGTGTATTCATAGACTAGAGGGCATTACGTAAGAACCTAGTGGGATCTAGGGTGGCAGTCCAAACGCTTACGTAATACAGATGATTCTACGAAAACGTATCATTGATATATATATATATATACACACACACACACATATGGGAATTCGTACGAACATTGAGTAAGGGGACTGCATACTTACGGAAGAGACTGTGCGAGTAGGGGGTAGCTACATATACACTATATTAGGTTTATCTACTGGTGAGTAGATGGGTGCGACGTGTGTGTAAGCCTAGAGTGCTAATATCATAAATAACCTAATAAACTAAGAAAAATATAATAGAACGGTATACGTAGGATTATTCAGAAGTTTATTCTAAATTCCTTCACACAGAACTTATGTTTTGACCCTCTCCTCATAACATTCGCAGGTTGGGTTCAAGACAGAGACTGTATGGCTTTGGATACTGATTTAGAAGTATTATTATTATGGTAAAGCTATGTTTTAATTACATTATATTTTATTCCTTCCGCAGTGAGGTGTTTTCCGAACACTGACATGTTTCATGTCTCTGTCTTTCCTATAGGATACCAAGCAAACCAACTCGGGTTTCGATGGATTGGAATTTAAAAAAAAAATCGGTCTGTTGGAATTCGGGTTCACACTAGGATTAGGCTATTATAATTTAAATGAGTTTATACTAAATTAGTTTTTTAATATAAGGTTTGGTTGGATTAAAATAAGGTTAGATAGAACAAAATATCACATCTGATCCATGTATAATATAAGTTACAAATTGAGTACACTTTCAAAATATATGTACAAGCTATCACATGATGTGGTATTAGAATGATTCGAACTGTTTTGGAAGTTGTAAAAAAAATATGCACTGTTAAATGTTCCAGTTTGGCCTAAGCAAGTATGGTGACTAGTTTGTGTTTGTATGATTTTTATTTACCAGAAATGGGATTGGAAATATCCTTTGATTTGGACGTGACCGTGTGCTTTTTATCGTCTGAACTTCTTCTACTTGTGTAATAAATGTTAGGTATGTTTTACATTTTTAATTGGGTGCTTTCAGTTTGCTACGTCGTGGTATATAGCGGTGACGGTTAAGTTTGTTTTAGCAATCCATTTTTCTGATATATCAATTTGAAAGCAAATTTCTAGGAATTATTTTTTTACATAATTAAGTTGTTGTTTGTTTGGAGAACTCATGAACTTCTCTGTTCTGTTAGCTGGTGTTGATTTTCCTTCCATTTTTCCATATGCGTATTATTTGTATCATTATTAACATACACAATTTTGTATGATAATATATAACACATAATTTCAAATTTTTGCATTATTATTCACATATGTCATTTTTTCCTGATATTTTCCATTTATGTCCATACATTAAAGGTCGACTGTTTGGTAAATCAGGAGAAGCAACGACATTGGAATGCTATTTATCTAAGGCATTGGTTCATATTCGTTGTTTAGTATCTGGGGTAGTAATTTCAAATGTAACGGCAGCTAAAAAGTGAAAAAAAAAACGCATCGGCATATCTACTTAAGTGTGGGCACAAAACGTGACTTCAGAAGGTGACAACGACAACTCGACAGGCAAGGATGAACCCTGTTCAAATGAGAAGTGACTACAAATTTCAAAACTTAGATTGCGAAGACCAGCATAGCATCAAATTCGCCACTAGCATTAACATGCTAGTCCATCCACATAGCTTATGTGTCATCACAAGCTTGCTATATGGTTTACTCATTTGGTAATATATGAGATAATAAGGTGAAGAATATAATTTCCCGAGTTAGACAATAGTTTGGTGTGAGCGATAAACAATCCCAAATTAATAATAAAGTCGATAGAACATTGAGGATATGGTATGTAGAATCATAACCGACTTTACCTTATATCCAAAGAGTTAGCACATCATATCAATATACGTTAATCTACTAACATCATCATGAGTGAAATACAATATAAATAAAATGTCAGCTTGGGAATCCAAGGCATAATGCCTCGTCATGTGATAGTTGTTGGGTGATAGACCAAACATAGCAGATATGGCATCTATCAAAAAAATCCTTGCATCAGTCAAATGCATTTGATATTAGTAACTCAAATGGCTCAACCATCAACAAGAGACTCGATCATAATGTAGATTTCATGGTGCTTAACCTATACGATCTAAATTAACCCTAGAAGGGGTGTGAATAAGGTTTATTGTAGTTTTGCGGAATATAAAAATGATCACAGCACAGATCACAACAGAATAGATAAATGCAGAAAATAAACTGTTAGGGAATGCGGAATTCGGATCTTAAGGCAAAACAGACCCTAGAGGGGGGTGAATAGTGTTTTTGAAGAATTTTTGAAAATCTTAAACTTAGATGATCTACTATATGAATCACACACAATAGAGATGATCACAGACACAGAATCGAACACGAACACAGAAACAAATAAATATGAAATACAAAAAAAGGAAAGTACATATCGGATTTTATACTGGTTCAGATTACGTCTACGTCCAGTCCCAAGCAATGTTGGATTGCGTAGAGTTTTATTAATATCACTATCCAAGTACAATCACCTTGATTTCACGGCTACAAGGTTAACACCGCTCCAACCACCTTGATTTCACGGCTACAAGGTTTACACCACTCCCTTTCCTTGATTTTAGGGCTACAAGGAACACAATCTTTCCCAAACACTTCCCAAACGATTACAACAACCCTATAACTCTTCAATAACACTTCAATTCAGAAAGTATTGGATAGAGAGTGAGAAAAAAAGAAGTTTATATAATTAGAGTCGGCAAAGTAGAAGTGTAGAAATCAATAAAATGATAAAGAATAATGGTTGGTTGAAGAGGGGTGAAGATGAACTATGAAAAAATTCGAAACCAGCCCCTATTCATAAGATTTGAATGGTTGCAACATTTCAGAAACATTACAAATAGTGAAAAGACACTTCCTTTCAACATTGAATTTCTGACAGTTGTATGTCGACATATGCATTTATGTAAGTCAACGTATATATGTTAAAATTATTTTTTAAAACTATTTTTCAAGTGTTTAAACATATATGTTATTCTAGAAATTCTTGAATCAGAACTTAGTGATATAAACGAATATTCTAAAGTGTAAAATCATAATAATATATTATATAAACATATTTATAAAGTTATAAGGTTTAAAACTATATAACTATATAACTATGTAAACTTATAAACACATATATATATATATATATATATATATATATATATAAACTTATATACTAAAACTTAAAAAGTTATATGTTTGAAATCATAAGTAAGATAAAATATCTTGAAATCAGAATTTGAAATCAAAATTTGAAATTTCAAAATCAGAATTTGAAAAACAGAATTTGAATCTAGAGTGCTATTCAAAGTCTTACATATAAACCAGACTCTTATTTTTCTTGAACTCTTGATATCTTGATTACTTGATTACTCATAAGTCTTGAACCTCCTCTGAATTCTGAATATCTTGAAACTCTAAAACTGTACAGTCTTCAGTATTTAAGTCCTATATACAAATTTTCCATATGTGTGTGCGTGTGTGTATATATATATTCTAGATAGAGATGTTACTATATATTTTACAATCAATTAATAATGATAATTAAAATAAGGTTGCTGTCATCAAAACTCCATTCTCCAACAATCCCCTCCTTTTTGATGATGACAACCTCGATTTATAAAATACTCTTACCTCTTCATACATGTTAATACTTTTGGATCTAGTCCTTCTAGTACTCCCCCTTTCACCATGAATCCTACATACTCCCACTTAAACTAAGCCTAACTAGCTCTTATTTTATAATTTCTCCCCCTTTGTCACCAACAACAAGAAATTCTAAATATACTCCCCCTAAATCTCAAACCTATATCTAGTTTATGATTATAAGACTTGATTCTATACTAAAGTATTTAATATACATTACTCCCCCTAAATTTATACCTATATTATATAACTATTCTAATACTAATCCTTAAATTTGAGAGAAACAAATATTGTATTAAGTAAACAATTTAATCATTGTTTTACAATTCAAACAATACGAACCAAAGCAAATTACAATGTTACATGAAAGCACAAAATACTATATACGTATTACATCGAATAAACGAAAAAAACATAATGTCTAATGATTCTTTATGATAGGGGACTTATGAATTGGACAATTGGGGTAATGGATACAAAATTCCCCATTTTGCTCAATTATATTCCCTTCTCGATCGAACGAAACTTCGCCAATGCATACGACCTGATCGTCCTCTTCCATGCCACCTTGTTGTGCCACTTCTTGTTCCTCCTCTTTTATCATCTCTTCCTCTTCTTCCTCTTCCATTATTGGATTATCGTCTTCTATGATAATAGGATTTGTTTGATTATCCATAACAAATTTCTGTAGGTTTCTCATGATTTTTCCTTGCTTTACTTGCTCTTGATTCATCCTAATTTGTTGAACTTAAATCTCAGCAAGCATTTGGAGGACATACTCCATTTTCTCTTGTTATTTTATCACACGAGCGTGAGTAGAGCGTTGAAATGGACCTTCGGATGGTCCAGCGGATGATTCAGGATTAATTTGGTCATTATAATTAGTGAAGGCCATGGTTTAATTTAGTTTTGAGTTTTTCCAGAAGTGAAATGAGAGAATGAAGAGAAAAAATCGAAGTGGAAAGTTTAAATGGCTATTGTAACTAACTTTTGGTGGGAATTAATTCTTAAAATCTGGCAGTTATATGTCGACATATCTAAAAATGTATGTCGACATACATGTATTATTATTATTACTATTTCTTGTTATTCTTATATATATTAATATATTTAATTACTCTAATTCACTTAATGAACAAATACCTAATTCTCTTCTAAATTTAGTAAATTTTGCTTCGTTTAATGGTTTGTTAATATATCTGCTATTTATTTTTCTGTTTCTACAAATTTGTGTCAAATTTTCTCTTGACTTACATTATCTCTTAGAAAATGATGTCGTATATCAATATGATTCGTTCTTGAATGATGAGTTGGATTTTTAGATATATTTATAGCGCTCGTATTATCACAGTATATTGGTGATTTATTTATAATTAATACAAAATCATTTAGAGTTTGTTGCATATATATTACTTGTGAACAAGCCAAAGCAGCAGATATGTATTCTGTTTCAGTTATTGACAAAGATACTGTACTTTGCTTTTTACTAAACCAAGAAACTATTGAATGTCATAAGAAATGACTTGTTCCACTTGTACTTTCATGATCGGATTTACATCCCGCATAATCAGCGTCACAATAAGAAATTAAATCAAGCGAATCATTCTTTGGGTAAAATAATCCAAAATCTAATGTGTATTTTACATATCTTTGAATACGTTTTACGGCTTTCAAATGTGTTTCTTTAGGTTGCGATTGATATGTTGCACAGAGACATACACTATGCATTATATCTGGTCTACTAGCGGTTATATATAATAATGATCCTATTATACCTCTATATAACTTTTGATCAATGTCTTTTGATGTATCATCTTTACTTAAGGCTATATTAGTTGCCATTGGAGTTGGCCTCCCATTATTTGTTGTTAAATTATACTTATTAATTAAATCTCTGGCGTATTTTTGTTGATTAATAAATATTCCTTGACGAATTTGTTAGCCTAAGAAGAAAGTTGGTTATCTTATGTGACTCATCTCAAATTCTTGGGTCATAATGCCTAAGAATTCTTTATTCATTTTATTATTTGTTGATCCGAAGATTATATCGTCAACATATATTTGTACTAATTGTATATCGTTATTATTTCCTTTAATAAACAGTGTATTATCTATTTTACCAATTTCGAAGACAGATTGTAATAAATAATTTCTTAATCTACCGTACCAAGCTCTAGGAGCCTGCTTTAATCCATATAATGCTTTCTTTAATTTATATACATGATTTGGTTATTTTTCATCTTCAAAAAGAGGTGGTTGCTCCACATATACATCTTCTTTAACAAATCCGTTTAGAAAAGCACTTTTAACATCTGTTTGATATAATTTGAAATTATTATGATTACAAAGGCTAATAATATCCTAATTGCTTCTAATCTTGCTACGGGGGCAAACGTTTCATCATAATCTATTCCCCTTTCTTGAGTATGACCTTGTACTACTAATCGTGCCTTATTTCTTACGACCTCACTATGTTCATTCATTTTATTTTTATATATCCATTTAGTTCCAAATACCGTTTTATCCTCTGGTCTAGGAACTAGTTCCCATACAACATTCTTGGTGAATTGATTCAATTCTTCTTGCATAGCGTGAATCATCTGATGATGCTTCCTTTGGATTCTTAGGCTCTATAGTTGAAATAAACACTGAATTAATCATATTATTTAATTGGTTCCGAGTCCTAACAACGGATTCAATTTCTCCTAAGATATTTTCTATAGGGCGATCTCTTAGTAATCTAATTCGTTTATTTGGTTGATTAATTTCATCATTATTTTCATTTGTCTCATTTTCACTTTCATCTTCGTTATGGTTTGTTATATTTTTATAATTTCCATCAAAGGATACGTTTAATGTTCTTTCGATGGTAATAGTTTTTAAGTAAAAAACTCTATATGCCTTACTCCTCTCTGTATATCCAATAAATATTCCTTTATCGGATTTCGAGTTGAATTTATCTAAATTTTCTTTAGTGTTAAGTATAAAATATTTACTTCCAACTATTTTCAAATACGATACTTTTGGTTTCTCATTATTCAAAAGTTCACATGTTGTTTTGTGAGTTAAGGGTCTTATTGAAAATCTATTTAAAATATAACAAGCTGTTGCAACTATCTCAGCCTAAAAATTTCTTGGTAAATTACTATCGGATAACATAGTTCTCACACACTCTTGTATCGACCTATTTTTACATTCAACTACTCCATTTTGTTGGGGGGTTCTAGGGGAAGAAAAATTATGGGTTATTCCCTTATTATTACAAAAATTTTCAAAATTTTCATTTTCGAATTCTCCACCATGGTCACTATGTATTGTTTTGATTTTTTAAGATAATAAATTTTGAATTCTTTTAGCAAATGTTTTAATTGATCAAAAGCATCACTTTTATTTTTAAGAAATAAAGTCCAAGTAAATCTAGAAAAATCGTCGACTATTACGTAAACATATCTATTGTGATTTATTGATTGGGTTTGGGAGGACCAAATAAATCCATATGAATTAACTCTAATGGTTTCGAGGTTGTAATTTCCTCTTTTGATTTAAATGAACTCCTTTTTGATTTTTCTAATTGACAAGGGTCGCATAAATTATTAACTTTAAATTTCATTTTGGATAATCCCCCTAAATAAATCAAATTTAGAAATCCTAGAGATGTGTTTGAAATTTATATGACCGAATCTCTTATGCCAGATCCAGAGGTCACTTCTATTGGCCATTAGACATAGATTATCGTTGGAAATTTTCATACTCAATATATAGATATTTTTCTTTCTTTCTCCTTTGAATATTACTTTTGAATTCCTATCTTCTATAAATCATTTATCCCTTTCAAAGTTTATTTTATAGCCTTTATCGCAAGGTTGACTTATACTTAGTAAATTATGTTTTAAATTCCTAACTAATAAAACATCAGAAATACTAGGAGTTTCAGAATTACCGACACTGTTTATGCCAACATGTTCTTTAGGGTTATCTCCGAAGTTGACCATTACACCATCTTCATATACTAGATTACTTAGTAATTCCGGATTTCCTGTCATATGTCGTGAACATCCACTATCCAATATCCATTTGTCCATTTTTATTTCCACCATTTGTCCATTAGAATTTGAATTCTCGACAGCCATGCGAAACCCTATTTCGGAATTTGAATTTCCAACAGCCACGTAACCCATCTTTTCAAATTTTGAATTTCCAACAGCCATATAACACATCTTTTCCCGTATTGGACAACACTTCAGTAGATCACTTGAATTTTCAACACAATTGAATGCAGACTCTTCAGATGCAATGCATGACTTGACACTAATGTTAACAATCATTTCAAAATTTTCCATTTAATATTTCCAAAAATCAGATTATGATCTTTTGAAAACCTAAGCTCTGATACCAATTGTTAAGGAATGTGAAATGCGGTTCTTAAGAAAAAACAAATACTAGAGGGGGGTGAATTGTGTTTTTGAAGAATTTATGAAAATCTTGAACTTATATGATCTAATATATGAATCACACACAATAGAGATGATCACATACACAAAATCAAACACAAACACATAAACAAATAAATGTAAAATGCAGAAAAAGCAAAGAACGCACCGAATATTATACTTGTTCGGATTACTCCTACGTCCAGTCCACGCAACGCTGTATTGCGTAGTTTTATTTATATCACTATCCAAGTACAATCCCCTTGATTTCATGGCTACAAGGTTAACACCGCTTCAACCACCCTTGACTTCATGGCTACAAGGTTCACAACGCTCTCTTTCCTTAATTTCAGGGCTATGTGGAACAGACCCTGTGACACCCCACAGCCGTTAATGTCACTCTTTATCAGAATGCATTAAGTTTCGTGAAGTGTTATAGGTAAACAGAAATAGAATCTCACAAGATAGATATAAAAATAGCAGCGGAAATTTAAAACTTCATTTTTCAGCAGAAAACATCGTAGTCTCAAAACCAGTTAGAACATCAGGCTAAAATAATGAAACCAAATACATCAAACCAAAACATTTGTCTTGCGCTAAAAACAATTAGGGTACATAAATGTAAAATCATAATCCCCATAAATAGCCATAACAAAGTAGACATGTAGTCGAAGCGATGCATCAAAGCAGATCCAGATCCAAGCACAAACAGAAGAGAGAGAAATTCCTAATCACGACTGAGCGTTCCCACCTTGAGAACCTGGGGGGAGGGGGAAAGAAAGAGAGAAAGGGGATTAAAAAGGGTCAAACATAAAGTCTGGCGAGTCCAGTGACTTTTAGCATATAAAGAAGTGAAAGTATCATGACAGGTAAATACAACTGGATGAGGGATAACAATATCATACAATAGATATAAACATGATGAACAAAATAAGCAGAATAAACAGGGTCATATGGACTATGCTATGCTTCTCACTTACTTTTCTCTGCACCAATACTAGTATAATAGATATATGACATGATTAGGTGCCCCCTAATTACTTAATAAAAATAGAGTGATCTCAATAGAAATGTAATTGTAGGATTAGGTGTACTCTAGTTAAATAACGAGTTTTACCTAAATAGAAATAACAGGTACCTCAATAGAAATAATGGGTGTTACCCCAAACAGAAATAACAGGTACCTCAATAGAAAACAGGCAGGACTAGATGTACCCTAATTACTACCCCTAGCGATTGGCTCCCTATTGTGTAAATACCCTGTGTCAGCCCCACAGTAGGGTGTATTACTTCCTAAAATGGCAACCTACAGAAGGACACAGACCTATTTACTGGTGCTACATCGGCTTATTTCCTCTGAGCAAGCCGGACACATGCACACACATGACTCCATTGGAACGTGCCAGTACACACCCCCTTCCAGATGAACCACTTACTATCAGTTCAGTATGCGTGCCCTAACCCCTACCTAATGTGAGGTTCCCGCTAAATACCAAAATGGGTTACTGACTGATATGGGTCCCACACAGCAGATGACACAAGACAAACCCCTAAGCTTGTGTCCCCCAATTAACTAGGATTTTAACAGGTTATGCCTTATAGATTAACAGGTTCACATAACCCCCACATATTAAACAAGCTAAGTCTTATAAATTAACAATTTCATATAACCCTAGCAGATTAAACAGGTTATGTACTACAGGTTAACAGGTTCATATAACCCCCAACAAATTAAACAGATTTACTTAATACCACAGATTCAACAGGTTTACTTAACTCCACAGATTTAATAGGTTTACTTAACCCCAAAAATTTAACAGATTCCACGGGTTACTTACAGTTTCATTAACATGTTCCACTTAATCTTTGAATTAAGCCTACCGATTTACATGTTCATACAACCCCAAATTTCCAGTCATATTCCACAGTATAAGATATGCCACAATCTTCCCTCTTTATTTTTCATTCCCAAACATTCCCCAATTTCGTTCATACGTATGTCTCTTACGAGATTGGCCTAGGCTCAAAGGTAGCCTAGGCTTATAAAATAAAAAGGAATAAGAAAGGGAGAAGAACAGAAATATGCATATAATAACAACTGAACAACATAATAGATGTGCAGAAAAATACATGTAATTACAGAAACTGTGTTAGTACGAGTCAATATATTAACAAGCATATGCTTAGATCCAGGTTTATTAACAGGTCAGAATTACTATTAAATTTTTATATCTAAAAGTAACATGAAATAATAGAGATTAGATTTAAAGAACAAAGGATAATATGCTGATATTTCAGAAGGGATTCTTGTATAAATCAGATAAGAATTGTCTTGGTTCAAACAAAGTTCCGGCAGTGTCTCCCCATCTTCATCTTAAATTTTTGGAACATAAGTTTGAGGAAGAAGTATGGAGAAGTGTAATTGATTTGATAGGAGTATACGCCCTTATTAGAGTTCACAAGGCAATCCTTTACTGCCGGATCCCTGTTTTTAAATCTAGTCTGTTTAGTAAAATAATGAACCTGGTTAACAAAACAATACGAAACCAGAAAAATGAACTTCGCCAGATCGTGTGTGGGTCGACCCACGCCCATATGGGTCAACCCAGACCAGGCGTGTAATGTCCCGTATTTTTGGTAGTCGTATATTTAAATTATTTTAAATATTATATTTGGAATATTAGTGGATTTTTAATATTTATTTCGTTTATTAAACGAAGTTTGAACGTTAAATTTATATATATTTATAAACGAGCTCGAAATGACGTGGTAGTTCGTAATATTTAGTTTAGAACTTTAATTTAATATGCAGGATCCGATATAAGTCAAAACTCTATGAAACAAGAAACGTTGGAATCTTATTGATTATAATTTTCATGCGAAAGAGAAAAATCGAGATTTCATGTTATAGATTGTTAGTTATGTCCAATTCAATTTTTCAAATAGTCGCTATGGAAATCGTTAATAAAAATATAATGTTTATTAATTAATATAATAGGGTTTTAACATAATTTGAATAACGGTTAACTCGAAATTGATGATATTGAGTTATATAATTTATATTTGAGGCTATATGATGATTTTATTTGAACATATACATTAATAATAATTTATTATTATTAAATTGATTTATTTGAGAATTTATATATTATTTTATTCGATATATTATAAGCGTTAAAAATAGCCTTTTTTGCAAACAGTCTCGATTTTCGTTGAAACTAGTTTCATTGGAACTGTATCGTTAAATTATTGTATGATGTCAAATATCATGGCAAACGAATGTTGTATGTGACTTCGGTAGCCAAAAACGTCTCTATTTTATTTAATTGTTTATATTATTAGGACAGGGGTAACTTTAAAGGAATAAACGACTGACCAAATAAACTCAGAATTTAAAGAAACAAATTTCATTGGATCCGTAAGGAAAAGGACTAGTAGAATTTCAAAGTTTCAAGTTGATTGGATTTATTTTGTGATTGGACGAAATTTAAACGCATGATTTTTCACCTGTGAATTATAAAGAGATTTTCACAAACGACCTCGAAATTTGATGAAACTTGTCCCATCATGCCCGGAATATTTTTCTATGTTAGGATTAGGAATTTCATCTCGATTGAAGGCCGTTAGAGGTTACTTTTGCTTGTTACTTCAACGCGAAGTTTCGTTTAATATTAAATTATTAATACTGCATTCTATATATACCACGTTCCTGAGACCCTAAGTCAATCTAACTCACGCGATCAACATGTTCTTGCCTCCACCTAAATGAACTGAACGACCATGAAGCTTCCAAATTCTTCCCTCTCAGTCACAAAATACGTCAATCCATCTCAGGTTACTCCAACTACCAAGAAGAAGATCACATCGAGCTCCACCACGCCAACAGTGGCGATCAATTTTAGAGGCCCGTGGGATCATGAAGGTGGGCAGTTCGGAGTTAATTGCAGGACAACGGTGATAGGAGGCTATTCGAAATTCACGGCGTTGATGGAGATAGCTGGGGCGCTTCGAGCAGTGTTCCTTGATCATCCTTCGGTCGTCGTCAGAGGGTGCGGCAGTGGACTGATAAGGATGAAGTTGGGTTTGTTTCGGTGGTAAGGATTCAGAAAAGAGAACAAAGCAGAAGTTGTTAAGAAGGGATCGCCCGTTAACCCCCTCCTTAATCAAAGTAACTAAAATTTAAACTAATTCTTATTAAAGCAAGTTAAGTTATTATTCATTTAAAAGCCAGATTGATAATTGATGTTGATCACGGTTGCAACTTGCAACAGCGTGGTACTGTGTAGGTGCAAGCACAAAGTAGAATGGTGGAGGTTGGAAGCAAGAATTAGTTGTTTATTTTAGAAGCAATTAGTCATTTTTTTGTTAAAGAAAGCAACTGTCTAAAGAAATAAGAATATAATATAATATATTACTCATAATCGTTTTAACTTATGCAGAAAAAGGAAAACCACATCGCATTATTTTCCATAGGAGTAAAACTTGATCGGCCTCCTATCTGGTTTAATAAAGTAATTAACTGGTTAATTATATGATTTACGAAACTTTTAATTTAATTTAAATATTGAACTAATAATTTGTATAACTATTGCATATGTAATCAGAACTGGACCGAACAAGTTACGTTGTGATCATGGGAACAGACTCAGCATCATGAAACTATTCTGAAACAGAATTGGACAGGATTGGAATCAACTCTATTTTTCAGTTAAATTAAACGCTTATTTAATTTTACTGAAACAAGCCGTTTTAATAGCGAATCAAATCAAGGTGAGTTAAACTCACTTAGTTCTTCCCACTTATATTTCATATAAGTCGGGTTTTTATTTTGTGCGCTATGATTGCTAATGGTTAACTTTTTGTTAAATATATCTATATATATATTAATTGAACCGACGAAATTAAACATTATTTAATTTTAATGAAACACCAAATCGTTATTCTAACGATTAGACCAAGTTGAGGTAACTTACCTTGTTGTTCACGTTTATAAAATAAATGTGCTTAATTGTATGAATTGTTTGAATTGATTGTTATTGTTAAATAAAATGATTGATATTAAATTGCTGTTATTTGACTGTTATAGAAATAATCAGTAAAATTGAATTGAATGATATTATGTGAAGTAACCCATTTGGATGCAGGGAAGAATTGTTTGGAGGGATCCAACCGGATTCCTAAAATATATTAGATATTATTTATTATCATTATATGAACAGTTCGGATTGGATGATTGATTTGATTGTTGATCGTTGACCGAAATGTCAACGTTTGTTTTGATGAAACCAATGGCCAATATTGGTTGAGTAATTGGCATTATATGGCCTATAAATCAATCGGTTCTTAAATATCGATTTGCCGTCAAGTGGATCGATAAGAATAAAGTTATAAAATTTAGTTTATTAATGAAAATAGATTTTTAAATCTATTATATGCATGAAAGTATATTAAAAGAAATAAAAATTTATTATTTAAGTTTATAAGAAATTATTAAATGATTTTATGAAGCAAATTCTTATGTTAATAAGATTTATAAGCAATTTAATAGTAATTAACCAAATGGTTAAGAATTGGATAATTGTTGTTAAGAAATAATTAAATGCATTATTTAAATTAATTATATTATTAATTAATTTAAAGCGAGGACTAATTGGAATTGGTTAACGAGACAACCATGTTTTGAGTTGACTAAGTCGACCATTTTAACTAGAACTGATTATTAATTAGTTTGTTTTGAATTAATCTAATGAAACAGTTTAACGAATATTTGTTTTAATTTTGATGAGATCTTAAAAAGGATTTACTATTTATTTTAGTTAATAAAGAAACTGAATACTTCTACAGTGTTAATAAATGGAGTAAATTATTATTTTAATTAATAATAATTTAAGAGATTTCATTTTAATTGGAATTTATTAAAAAGTAATCAAGTTGAAATGAAATCAAATTGAATTGTGGAAAGAGAAGGTGAACGGGTTTTATATTAAAACCTGAGTTTTGTAACAAAGTTATAAAAGAAATTTTAAGCGAATACGATAGCTTAAATTAAACGTTTACTTAATATTTGAATTAAGTAAAAAGAAAATTTAGAACAAAAAGGGTTTATATTAAACCAGAGTTATATAAATGAAGTTTATACAATGGGATGAGATGTTAAAGCGTTAATTTTAAATTAGCATTATTTAATAATGAAATTAAGTGAAATGAACGGAATTGAAATGAGATTTTCAAAATGGGAAAATGGTTGAATGGATTGAAAGTGGAATAATATAAGTTAATAAGGAATTGAGATTAAAATTTAAAGAATTAGAACCTAACTAGGAAATTGGTTGAGTCGAGTGATTTTATGAGTGTTAATCTGATGTTGATTTCGATCTTCGGGGTTGATACTTAGGGAGTTATTTGCTTACCAATTTACAGCCTGGGACTAATAAATATTGAAGTAACGGAAAATAAAAGGATTTGAGGATATAAAATGGTATTTCCAAAGTAATGGAAATAGAAAGGAGATTTTCGGAAATTATGATGATATTTTCGAAGGTAAAAAAATTAAAGAGATGGGTTCTTAAACGAGTTTATTCTAAAAGCAGAAGTGTTGGATTTTGTTTTCAAATAGTGAAACAAAAAAAAATTCATAACGTTATTTTATGAATGATAAGTCGCAATAATTTCCCCAATATTGGATAATGAGAATGATGTAGCAAATGTTTTGAAAATGATATTAGAATAGAAGATTGGATTTAATCGTAGATTAATTCCTAAGTATTAAAATAAAACATATAGTTTTGATAATAATCCTATGTTAAATAAGAAGTGAAAATCTATATTCGAGATATTGAAAGATTAAAGGGGTTTAAATTAACCATCGTATATCGATTATAATTAAAGAGACCAAGTAATGTCAAGTACTAAATTAGTGAACTCATTTTATTTACACGATTGTTTATTTGATAGTTAAATAACCGACCATCAAATCTGACTTATACGCTTGTTGGTACGGAACGACCGGGATCGAATTTATATTCGAAAACCATTCCGAACCAAAAAATACATGAAAATAATGATTGTAGAAGGAGCACTTGAAGAACATAGATCTTCATAAGCGGAAGGGCTACTGGTTGAATTTCTCTGGCGCTGCAACCAAAGTTATTTGATTTGTGATTCTGTCGTGGTTGAAATCTACGGATTGCAAGGATTACTCGCTACAGATCCTTGGGGTGATACCTATATAGGATGTGGTAGGAGGGTGCCTTCAGTTCATCCTTTTCCTGGATGACTCGTATGGACGAGTGTCTGATAGAGTATTTCCAAAGGAGTCATGTACATTGAATATTTACAAATGTATTTTTGTTGGTGGCGGAGAAGACACCTTCTCTTAGCTTAACGCTCAGAGTATTTTTGTGGAAATCAGTTAAGCAATAGCCAGCGAATCTGACAGTGTGGCATTCAAAATGGATGGAGATGGTTCGTTCTGAAGGATAAGCTTAACCTCTAGCCTCATCAACCGGGAAATGGTGAAAATCGGGTAGGTCGCATGGTTATGTGGGTCGCACCCATCAAAAGGGTATATCATTACCTAATCTGAAGAAACCAAATGCTTTCGGTTGTCCCTTTTTATTTTTGTATGTATGCTATCGGTTCAGTTGGCTGGCACCCTACCATGGTAATGATACATTCGGTACTCTCAAGGGAAATGAGGGGTCGTTCATGTTTAGCCTGGGTTGAAAGACGTTCTTGTTGAACCCCAATGTATTCATCTCCGAAGGTACATTGTTGGAAAGGTGGTTGCCCATACCTTGCCATGGAAATCCATTTTCCAATAAGCTCCCGCGGTTTTGATTGTATACTATGTACGTAGAGCGTGAGATGCAAGCGTTCTGCTAGATTGATATTTATTTGTATTTAGACACTATTATAATATCTAAAAAAATATTGATTTCAAAAACGTTTTGGGTTATCTTAAGGTAAAAACCGTCTATATTTATGTATGGATTTGGTCCTACGATTATCCTTCTCTTTCGAGAAGATTTTGACTTTAAAATCAAGTTGGATGATACCTTTAAACTTAGTGTGTTTTTCTCACTCTGGTTCACTAGATTGATCCAACGTTTGAATTTCTCAGGGTAGACCGGGTTGTACAGGTTTAGATTTGGATGCTGCAAACTTCAGTAGACGTGCTGGATGAGTTCAAATGCACGATATACATTTGGTGTGTATTCCTATGTGTGTTGTATAGGAGGACAGATTATTATAACTGTCCAGATGTGATGATGTACTCTGATAATTGTAAGAATATTATTTTCAAGCTCTCAATAAAGATTTATTTCTATATTATATTTTGTTCCGCTGTGATGTGATACTCTGTGTTGTGTTTGGTTCTTCTCCTTCTTATATTCTAAATTTTTTTCCTTCTTATCTCACCCTCTAAAACTTCTTTCTATTAATGTTACGGTGTTTCCGATGCTTGAATAGCGACATGATGTTTTTGTGTCGATTTTCGGGGTTGAAAATCCTCGGGCCATTACAAGGCGTGGGTCATCCAACAACGGGTCTGGTTCACGCCCATGCCGCTTTCGTTTCCCACTTCATTCCTTTTTGATTTATTTTGAATTATATTTACATATAACCTAAATATATGTATACAAACTTCTAACCTTCATATCCCTCTCATACGATATCTGTTTTACGCAAACTCAGAGTTTATATGAACCATAATTCCGAGATGAACACAATGGTACAGTTCGTTTTACTTAATTCCTAACATTTAATTAAGTATTCTTCAGTTTATTTTTAATAGTGTTCTCTAAAATTACGGGGTGTTACATTCTCCCCTACTTTAAGGATTTCGTGCCCAAAATCTCCAAGTCAAGAAGAACGTTTATTACATGCACCTACAATCATCTACTCATCCATCATCCACAGGCATCAATTGTCCTTAGGAATTTCTAATGCATGTATGAACATATGAAAAGGTGTATGTATATGTCCCTATGCTAGTGCGAAAATCAGGCGGTCTACTGATTCGGTCGACCTCCTAAATGCAATATGTGTTGGTGCCATGAATCCAAAAATGTATGCAAATAGTCCTAGTATATCATGTAAACTCTATATGTGTGCACGATCATCAGTCCAAATGCGACATCCATATGATGATACATCCATTTTCACCCATAAAAAGGTAAAATGCACACACATCCATATGCAATTTGAGAGTGCTTGAGAACATCTAGTGCCTAGTTTGTGTATATGCATTCACGAGTAACCACTAGCAACCACTTGCATCCACTTGCATCGATCAAACATAACATGTCTCAAACACATGTTTACATCCACTGGTTATCTACCTAAAGGTCGAAGATTCGATCGATAGGATATACCAAAATGATATAAGCAACTATGAATAAAAGCTTGGAAAAAGGAGTTAAGAACATACTCTCGAAAAGAAAAGGGTACAAAGCGCGAATCTTGTCTTCAGTCTCCAAAGTTACATCCCCGCGGTCTTCTCCGCATTGTACTTAACCTCATTGTTGCTTAGTTTCTTAACCTCTGATCCAAGTATACGGGTAGGAACTCGTCTAACTATTGCTTCCCTCTCTACCTCTACTTCCTCAAGCATGCTCGGCTCAACCACCTCTGCTGTATCATGAAGAAATTTCCGCAAATTGGAAGCTTGGAAAACATCATGGACACCCGCCAATCTCTCTGGTAATTTCACCTTATAGGCCGTCTGACCTATCCTCTCTACTCTGGGAAATGATCCAACAAATCCTGGCACCAATTTCCGTATAGAACCAAAGCGAACCACATTCCTCAGAGGTGATACATTGATGAAAACCATGTCTCCTATCTCAAACTCAATGTCAGTCCTTCTCTTATTTGCGTAGGACTTCTTCCTGCCCTGAGATGTCTTCATACGTCTGCGGATAAGATCAATCTTTTCTGAAGTCTCTCTAATCGCCTTAGGTCCAAGTAGAAGTCTATCCGTAGACACCCACCAACAAGTCAGTGATCTACAAGGCCATCCGTATACTACCTCGAAGGGTTCCATGACGATACTAGCCTAATAACTGTTGTTGTATGCGAACTCAACCAATGGGAGATGCTCCTCCCAAGTCCCTCCATAGTCTAGGATACACAGTTTCAAAAGATCCTCCGGGACTCTATTCACCTTCTCAGTCTGTCCATCGGTCTGAGGGTGATATGCGGTACTTAAATATAACTGTGTACCTAGTGCCTCTTGCAAGCTCTTACAGAACTCAATAGTGAAGATGGTGTCACGATCACTCACTATGCTAGAAGGTACTCCATATAGAAGAAATATCTCCTGAAGATAAACTAAAACCAACCATCCTGGTGTTCTCTTGCTCTTAACAGGAATGAAATGAGCGCTCTTAGTAAGTCTGTCCACTATAACCCAAATATTGGTGTTGCCTTTCCTCGATCTAGTTAAACCATCTATAAAACACATAGAGACACTCTCCCACTTCCATTGTGGGACATCCAAAGGATGAAGCAAACCGTCAGGCTTCTTTTGTTTAACTTTTACTTGATGGCAAACCAAACATCGAGCTACAAACTCTTCTACATCCTTCTTCATCCCAACCCAAAAGAAAATCCTCTTCAGGTCTTGGTACATCTTATCGCCGCCTGGATGGATAGTCATCCTAGAACGATGGGCTTCCTCATGGACTGTCCTCAATAAATCCCCAACTTGGGGAACACAAAGCCTCCCATCTCGCCATAGACACCCTTTATCAACCATGGAATATCTAATTAGGTGACTATAAGTCTCGCCTCTACTGACCCTATCCAAGATGTTTGTTATATGTGGATCCTCTCACTGCGAAGATCCTATTTGATCCATAAGAGTAGGTTGTACCTCTAAAGATGCCAACAAACCAGGTGTAAAATTCGTTGGTAGCCCAAAATCGAAGGTTGATATGTACTCCAAACTTCGCCTCTCTACGAATATAGGACTCAAGGTCATCCTCTGCCGACTCAACGCGTCCGCCGCTACATTACCCTTATTAGGGGTATAAGCAATATCAAAGTAAAATGATGCTAGGAACTCCATCCATCTTTGTTGTCTCAAATTGAGGTCCTTCTGCGAGAACAGATACTTGAGCAACTTATGGTCTGTTTTCAATTCTAACATTTCTCTAAGAAGATACCGCCGCCAAGTCTTAAGAGTGAACACTATAGCAGCTAACTCCAAATCACGGGTAACGTAGTTCCTCTCATGAACTCTCAACTGTCTACTACCATAGCATACTACCGTTCCTTCTTGTATCAAGATGGCACCAAGCCCTGTACCACATGCATCAGTGTACACTGTGAACAACTTGTTCCCATCAGGCAAAGTCAAAATTGGAGCTGTTGTCAGAGCCCTCTTCAACCATTGAAAAGCATCCTCACAATCGATATTCCAAGAAAAGGTCATATTCTTATTCGTCAATCAGGTGAATGGGGCTGATATCCTTGCAAAGTTTTTGATGAACTTCCTATAATAGCCCGCTAAGCCAAGAAAGCTTATCACTTCCGTTGCATTCCTTGGAACCTTCCAATCTTGAACTTTAACCACTTTCGCGGGATCCACCGCTATCCCATCCTTGGAGACCATATGCCCTAAGAATCCTAACTCCTCTCTCCAAAAGTGACACTTGGAGAATTTTGCCTTAAGCTAGTGTGATCTGAGAGTCCTTAAAACCTCTCCTAAACGTAGGGAATGCTCTTCCTCGCTCTTCGAGAAAATCAAGATGTCATCTACAAAGACCACAACAAATTTGTTCAGAAACTCCCTAAACACCCTACTCATCAGATCCACAAAATACGATGGTGCATTTTTCAACCTAGAAGGCATGGCAAGCCACTCAAAGAAGCCATCCAGAGTTCTGAAAGCGGTCTTATTTATACTGTCCTCGGCCACCTTCAACTGATGAAATCCCATGGCCAAATCTAACTGAGAGAAAACAGATGCGCCAACAAGCTGGTCAAACAGATCGTCCATCCTCGGGAGTGGATGACTATTTTTCTTGGTGAGCTTATTCAACTCCCGGTAATCCACACATAGACGAAGTGAGCCATCTGCCTTGGTCGCGAAGACAACTAGAGCACCCATTCTGAGATACTTTATCTAATAAACCTCTTCTCATGTAGCTTCCTTACTTACTTGCTAAGCTCCCTCCTTTCCCTAGGAGCCATGTGGCGCACATGCAGTGCGACCAGCTTCGCATATCCACCAAGAATATCCAAAAATCAATCTTACGCCTTTGAGGTAAGCCCCTAACCTCATCAAAAAAATCCAGATACTCAAAGACTATTGGTATAGATCGCACATTATCGACATAAGCATCAAGTGATTCTAGGAAACTAAGCATGACAGACCCCCTTGGGTCATAGGAAATCTCGTGGGTCCTCCCTCGGCAAGTTAGAAGTCTTACGACCCTCCTCTCACAGTCCAGGATGGCACCATACATGGCTAGCCAATCCATCCCTAGAATCAGACCATAGCCAATAAAACCAAGCACATACGTGTCGCACTCGAACTCTACGCCTAACACAGATATCCTCAAACCCTGACATATTATAGAAAGATGAGCCATGCCCCCAAATGGGGTTTGAGACGATAACAAGATCAGAAGCAATACTGCTACTAAGGTACAGAGACTCAACCACAGAATCATATATAAAAGAATGAGAAGAGCCAGAATAAAAAAAAGTCATAACTGGATGATCGGAAAGGGAAATCAAACCTTCAATACAAACATTCCTACCTCTGCCAGTGTAGTGACCCACAAATCCGTAACATCTGAGTTGACTATATACATCATACGTCCAACCCAAATATCACGAAAATACAGAACATTTTTTTAGAAGAAAGAGATAGAAGAAGAACATAAATAACAACACATAATCTCACATCGCAGTGGAACAAAATATAATATATCATATCTTTGAAATACAAAATCTTAACTTTATAACATACACTTATCAGAGTACAACACTTACAACATAGCGGAACAACACTATAACTAGGTAACGCTGAAGCCTCCTGCTCCAAGCTCCTTTAGATAGATCTGTAAAATCCTGAACTACTTGACTGCCCGTACAAATTTAGGCACCCAAGAGTTTAGGTAGAACAAAACAAAATAAACTCCGGGTCAGTCATGGGACTGGTATGAGTAAACAGTTATAAACAGCTTGTGACAATAAACGATATCTCATAAGACCACGCCATGAAAATGGAACGGGTTTTTCCCTTATGAGTATCCAAAATAACCTTTATATCAACTCTTTTGATATTATAATAATGTCTAAATCACATAAATAACAATCTAGTGGAAACGCTTGCATCTCACGTTCCACATATATAATATACAATCAAAACCGCAAGCACGTATTGGGTAATGGGTTTCCAACTATGAAAAGGTATGGAACCACCTTCCGATCAGTGTACTCTAGGAACGATACACTGGAGTTCAACAAGAACAATCTTGCAACTCAACCACACATGACCGACCACTCATTTCGCTTGAGTGTATCGAATGTATATCACCAACGGTTGGGATCAGCAACCGTTCTCGTATATATATATGGGACAACATTGATAGATTAAAGAAGCAAATGAATATTCTCTAGATAGGTGATTATACACCCTACTTCGGAGCGACCGACTTAGCCATGCTGCCTGCCCGATTTTTGTCATTTCCTGGTTGTTGAGGCCAGAGGTTACGCTGTATCATCACATCAGATTCACTTCGAATGCCACATTGTCAGATCCATCGAAAATCACTAATTGACGTCTACAATAGTACATTACGTGTTAGCTAAAGAAGTGTCGTTCTCCGCTTCCACTCTTGGTACGGTTGAAGAAATCAATGTACGTGACCTTTCTGGAAATACTCTGTCAGACATTCATCCATACAAGTCATCCAGGAACAGGATGAACCGAAGGCACTATTTCTATTAATAGAAAAATTCCTTGCACTCTACTCCGTCTTAGATTATCTTTATATAATCTGATTCGCACGCTACTGCCGATATGGAGTGGTTCTTCGGATAATAATCCAACCGGTCTCTCCATATTGACAACGATGGTCAAAACTTCGATTGTCTGTGATTTAACTATCGAATAAAAACAAGTGTTTCGATAGTCGATGATTTAACTATCGAATAAAACAAGTGTTCATCCAAACATCCAACAATCACTGAACCTTTAATTAATATTCCATTAATTAAATGTCTTCTCAATTTCTTATCAATATTTGTTAACCAAATATTTCAATAACCATGTTGGCCTTATACGTTATTTGGAAAACATTTCCGAATATCGCCTTCCTTTATTTTCTATACTAGGAAATATTCATTATTCTATTTCCAAGCTTTGCACATATTTGGGTTAAAACAGATGTTGTGTAAAACATCGTTACGACAACCCAAATACAGTATTTAACTAATTCTTATTCCATATTGATCTTCGAGCCTGAAATCTTACTGTTTATCTGTAAATAATGAAATCAATCAAGTTGGGGTATAACTACCTCTCAGACCTTGACTGAATAACATTTATAACGTCAAAACAGATAAGACTACTTACTCGAACAATCAATACCATACAACTACTGATTTACTTTTAAACACGTATACACTTCCCCTTTCTATTCTTACTAGATTTTATTCTTATACTTCCTTTTTTATTATACTATTATATTTCTAAGTTCGTTTTCTTATCGACTTATATATATATTGAT
Source organism: Allium sativum (assembly GCA_030737875.1). NCBI lineage: Eukaryota > Viridiplantae > Streptophyta > Magnoliopsida > Asparagales > Amaryllidaceae > Allium > Allium sativum. Next base: position 255,363,389 of record CM060924.1, on the reverse strand, counting down.
ACGTTGGTTTCTAACTATCAAATTATCTTAAAAATATTCTATCTCCTTAAATTCTCGGAAAAAAATCGCCATAACCTCCTTTGTACCGGGAGCATCAGGAAATTTCAATTAGCTTTCCCGGTCCTTCTCATCTCAAAAAGAAAATGAAAAAGCCAAGCGGCTTGCCGATACGGCGCATAAAATCTCATATGGAAATTAAATACGTACCTTTTTGTCGGGCATTCTATTTATCTCACTTCTATACTTTATTCCATACCTGTCTCCTGTATATTTATGTCTGTCTAATCTATTTTAACTCAACCAAATCGTTTTAACTCAATTTGTTAATTAAATCTATTGCTTAACTTTTCAGTCTATTTCACCTTCATATTTGAACATGACATGTTCAAATATATTTTAACAGCATATTAACAAATTCTAATTATACTCATACTCTCGTTTCCTTATCGACTTCTTATTCAAATTCCAATTCAATTCTATTTGAATTCTCTTTATCTAAACTTCATTCTATTTTCAAATTCTATAGTTTAAAGTCCATTTGAATTCTATATTCAAATTCTATAGTTTAAAGTCCATTTGAATTCTATATTCAAATTCTATAGTTTAAAGTCCATTTGAATTCTATAGTCAAATTCTATTTGAATTCTCTGCATCATTTATAAACAACGTTTATAACTTCAATTCAAATCTCATCTTTTCATTTATAAACAACGTTTATACATTCGATTCAAATCCCATCTTTTCATTTATAAACAACGTTTATACATTCGATTCAAATCCCATCTTTTCATTTATAAACAACGTTTATACATTCGATTCAAATCCCATCTTTTCATTTATAAACAACGTTTATACATTCGATTCAAATCCCATCTTTTCATTTATAAACAACGTTTATACATTCGATTCAAATCCCATCTTTTCATTTATAAACAATGTTTATACATTCGATTCAAATCCCATCTTTTCATTTATAAACAACGTTTATAAATTCGATACTTGTTTTATATACCTTCAAACAAGTTAATATTTTCTATAGTTTTATTTAAAATTCAAATTTTATTTATAAAAATAGAATTTCCTTTTTAAAATCTCAAATACCCTTTACGATATTTTTATCGATCAATATTCAAACCCTAGTGATATTTTAAACAATCAAATCAACCAATTTTAAATGATTTGATTTTTAACACATCATATAGGAATATATATGAAATCAAACAAACAACAAACAGATAATATATTTTGAGGAATCCAGTTGGATTCCTCCTACCTGCTTTCCTGCATCCACAGATGTTAGCACATAAATAATACCTATCCTGCTTCGAGGCAGGATATCACAGTATGAAGGTCATCCACTAATCATAGCGTGGGGCGTATAGGGTAATCATCCGCTATGGTACCGCGGGCATCTGCTAATGAAACTGCGGGAATCCAACCAATCATCAACCCAATATATATATATATCCTAAATAACTAATATATATTTTAAAACAATCAGACAGCATTCAAACAAGCACAGACAATTATTTTTAACTATATAAAAATAATTCTAATTAAATGGTGAGTGAGATTTACTCACCGTAATTTCATTTGCTGGATATCCAATAAATTTCCATTTCATCGCGGATATGTATTTTCTCGAATAAATTCACACCTGCGATGATTTTATTCAAATTTACCAATTAAACATTTATTTAAATTAATTATTTAAATAAATAAATAACTTTCCTTTATATTTTTCTTCTTCTAATGGTTACTAAATCACTTCTAACTTAACCAATATACTTAACCAAACCTATGTATTGTTAAACATAAATAAATATATATATGTTAGGTTTACTTGAACAAATAAATAACACATTTTAAATTGTTATTTTCTTTTCATTTTTAATGAAATAAGCAAAAATCACTTAAATTAAACGAATAATTTTCACCTTTAATCCCTTTCCATGCCTACAGGAAAAACTGATTTCACTTCATCTAACTCCACCTTGTCTCGACCTTCACCCTCTCCGTTTATCCACAGAGACATCGCGATACCGTGAAAACTCCTTCTGGTCACCCTCTACTACCGTTAACCCAAGCTCGACGCTTCCAGGTCATCGCAACCAGATCGACTTCGTACTGCTACAGAAAGCATCGCAACCTCCAAATCAATGATCGCCATTTGTTCTTCTGTTCTGAAGCTCTCGCGACTACTACTTTCACCTCAATTTCACTGCCAAACTCCCTCTATCGCTGCCCTTTTCATCGCGAATGTCACCGGTGTTGAATCGAGCTCAACACCATTGCTGTAACCAAGATCGATCGCACCAAACGCGAAGGATAAAGGACGGAAACCCTAGCTTTGCCCGAACCGTCGAAAGGAAATCGCACCAATACAAAGGCCATAACGTGAAGCTACTTCATCGACAAATTTCCCCTTTCTTTTATGAGGCGGGTTCGATTTATTTAGTGAGGAGAGGTTCGCGGTTTTTAAATTGAATTAGGGGATGGCCATTTTTGATTTTCTGAGGAACGAAATATATAGAATAGAAGAGACTGGTTGCGATTTTATAATAGGAGAAAGGTGGGGTTTGGAATTGGACACCGAGGCCATAGTCTGTAGAGTGGAAGAGGAGAACGTTTTTGAATTTCCTCCTTTGGTTTTTGAAGGTTAATAGGGAGGCCACGTTTTCTGCTATTTTTACTTTTTATACATTTATTTATTAAATTTAAATTTGATTTTTTTATCTCCTTTATTCCGAACTCCTATTTAAGTCCAACAAAAGGCATTTTTAGGGTTTAACCACCATTCCGGACACACTGGGATAGGTCATGAAGTCTGATTCGATCGTCTGGAACAGATATTAATTTAAATCGATTAAATCAAATTTTAAAACAATAATTTCTATGACAATAAATTAATATTCTTATTCGAATTCAAACAGAATTTTCTATTGATCATTTGAACTGTAATTTAATTCAGAATTAAATTTTAATTCAATCAACTTCGTATTCTGATAACTTGATATATTCGATATTAAATCGAAACTGATTATTAAATTGATAACTTAAATAAAAATTTCCACTTACATTATCCACCCAATATTTAAATTAAATATTAAATATTCAAAAATTAACCCATAAGGATCCGGGTCATTACAATCTTCCCCACTTAAAAAAATTTCGTCCTCGAAATTGCTAAGGTAGGAAAAGTGCTACAAACCTATTTATTTCAAAACTTATTTATGTTGATACTCAACATTTCAAACTTCCTTACATAACTCTCTTTCAAATAGATCCATATTCGATAACTCCTCCCTTCGAATAACTATATTCGATAATCTCTCTTTCGAATAACTAGATTCGAAAACCTTTGTTCGAATAAACTATATTCGATTTACACTATTCAATTTACTCTTATCAATTAACTCTATTGGATTTACTCTTATCAATTAACTCCATCGAATAACTAAATTCGATAACTCCTTCGAATAACCAATATTCTATAACTCACTTCGATTAAAATAATCGATAACTCTTTTCGATTAAACTATAATCGATAGCTCATTTCGATTTCCTAATAATCGACAACTCCTTCCGAATAACCAATATTCTATAATTCCTTTCGAATAAACTATATTCGATAACTCCTTTAACTCTATTCGAATAAACTATATTCGATAACTCCTTTAACTCTATTCGAATAAACTATATTCGATCAACTTTAATTGAATAACTAACATTCAATTAAATCCTAATTCGATTGACTATGTTCAATTAACTCTATCTGGTTAACTCTTAATTTGAATAACAAATATTTGATAAATTCTAATTGAATAACTAATATTCAATTAAGTCTACGGATTAACCCTAACTGATTAACTCTAACTGGTTAATTCTTACTCTAATCGATTATATCTAACTCTAATCGACCATTTCTAACTCTAGTCGACTTCTCATATTCGAATAACTCCTATTGGATAGCGTTTATTCATTTATAAAGGTTTACTTTTAGTAACGGTTCTTCACTTTATAAATGTTCTCTTTAATAACGTTACTTCACTTATACAAGTGTTGTGCACCCCTTCTATTTAAAACTATCGGTGTTAAAACCAATATCTCTTCTCTATATAAGTTCAGACTTATATATTCCATCTATCGGATGATAAATATTTTAATTTAATTTATAAACTGTTATTTATAAATTAATCTTTTCTATTTATCCGTTAAAACAGATTTCCATTTTCTATTCATCTTCTAAATGTTCCTTTGATTAAATTCTATTTATTTAACAAATAAATATCTCATCTATAACATTCTATTTATTTTCTATAAATAAATATTTCCATTTGATCTATTTGTAAATGTTTTGCAAATATTCCCTTTTAAATTCTATTTGTAAATGTTTTTACAAATATTTCTCCTTCTATTTGTTTACACATAACATCCTTTGTATTTGTGTTACAAATATATTTCCTTTATATTTGTTTACAAATATATTTTCTTTATTCACCCCAATTCATTTTTCACTCAAATTGATTTTACTCAATTTATTCATTTCGATCCATTTAACTTACTTAAGTTAAATTTAATTTCAATCATTCAAATTCCCATTAACTAGTTGCTAATTAATCGTTTTGCCTATTTCACCCTTTTTATTTGAATATAACTTATTCAAATATATGTCAGCTTAATTATAAAATAATCTAGTTATATTTTCAACTCGAGTTATAGATTCGATTTCGAATATAAATTCTCAATCTCTTTCACTTATCCAAAAACCCAATTTCGACTCAAATTTCCCTTAACCAATTATCCTCCAATTTAGTTAATTCTATTTAACAATTTAAAATATGATTTTTGTCTTAACAATCATTTTACTTACTTCATTGGAGTTCATATTTATTCTATATTCCCAGTCTGGATTTTTTTCTAATGCCAATTCGGATTTTATTTCCTAACAATCCTTTTATTTATTTAATTAAACCATTATGGTTTTATAATGGTTCTGGCGCTGTTTTTCTAAAAATTTGATTTTGCCATAACTCAAAATCTATACGACGAAATCCAGATTTTTCTCTTTCATTAGAAAACTATTGTTCAACCGGTCCCGATGATTCTTGTTTCAAAGAATTCCGACTTCAATTGAGTTTTGTATACTAAATTGAAGTTCGAATCATCAATTTATGAACTGCCGCGCTATAGCGAGCTTGTTTTAATTATATTTATAAATATAAACGTTTTAACTTTGTTTATAATAAATTCAACTCCAATCTGATAAATTTTTAATATATGTCAAATCCATTCCACCATAATATTCCCGATCTATTTCTCTTCAAATATTCAAGTCCTCTACATTTACAATATTCAAATTCCATTTGAATTTCTTCATTCAAACTCTATATTTGAATTTCCTTCTATTCAATTTCTATTTGAATTCCTTATTCAAATTCCTATTTGAATTCTTTTGAATTCAAATTCTATTTCACTTCTATTTGAATTATATATATATTCAAATTCCTTTATTTTACTTCTATTTGAAATCTATATTTCAATTCCCATTTCACTTCTTCCTTTGAAGTTATATAAATATATACATATATTTATCTATCTCAAATTCAAAACATTTGAATTTTCAAACAACTTGTTTCTTTCAAACAAATTTCCATCAAAACTTTTCTAAGGCAGCAATTCGTCACTTAGAAACTCGAAAATGAACACTAAAGATGTTGCGACCATCATCAGGATTATTTCCCAGCTACTGAATGAGTCCAGTGCTATATTTCTTTCAAAATCCATTTAGAAAAACATTTTCCAAACTCCCAGGAATTTAAATTCTGAATTCTGGTTGGAATTCAATTTCAATTCATCTTATTTGTATATTTGATTTCATATACAAATTCCATTGGTTATATATATAACTATTTCTGTTTTATATTCTAATTTGATTATAATCCTAACAATCAACTTAACTATTTAAAAACAATATCGTGTCCAATCTTCTGTTCAAGTGTTTATAAACTCCTATCGACATCGTGACATCCCACGATTCGACCAAAATTTATAATTCACTCGACTGACTAGTCAACACAATATAACATAGTTTTTATATCAAATAACAAATACGCTCTCTCGTGTATATATACACTCAACTCATTCTAGGATACTACTGATCCTATCTCTAATGAGCACATTTCCACACAGCCTAGGTATTCGCTCAACCTAAGCTCTGATAACAACTGTAGTGACCTACAAATCCGTAACATCTGAGTTGACTATATACATCATACGTCCAACCCAAATATCACGAAAATACGGAACATTTTTTTTTAGAAGAAAGAGATAGAAGAAGAACATAAATAACAACACAGAATCTCACATCGCAGCGGAACAAAATATAATATATCATATCTTTGAAATACAAAATCTTAACTGTATAACATACACTTATCAGAGTACAACACTTACAACATAGCGGAACAACACTATAACTAGGTAACGCTGAAGCCTCCTGCTCGAAGCTCCTTTAGATAGATCTGTAAAATCCTGAACTACTTGACTGCCCGTACAAATTTAGGCACCCAAGAGTTTAGTTAGAACAAAACAAAATAAACTCCGGGTCAGTCATGGGACTGGTATGAGTAAACAGTTATAAACAGCTTGTGACAATAAACGATATCTCGTAAGACCACGCCATGAAAACGGAATGGGTTTTTCCTTTATGAGTATCCAAAATAACCTTTATATCAACTCTTTTGATATTATAATAATGTCTAAATCACATAAATAACAATCTAGTGGAAACGCTTGCATCTCACGTTCCACATATATAATATACAATCAAAACCGCAAGCACGTATTGGGTAATGGATTTCCAACTATGACAAGGCATGGAACCACCTTCCGATCAGTGTACTCTAGGAACGATACACTGGAGTTCAACATGAACATCTTGCAACTCAGCCACACATGACCGACCACTCATTTCGCTTGAGTGTATCGAATGTATATCACCAACGGTTGGGATCAGCAACCGTTCTCGTATATATATATATATATATATATATATATATATATATATATATATATATATATATATATATGGGACAACATTGATAGATTAAAGAAGCAAATGAATATTCTCTAGATAGGTGATTATACACCCTACTTCAGAGCGACTGACTAAGCCATGCTGCCTGCCCGATTTTTGACATTTCCTGGTTGTTGAGGCCAGAGGTTACGCTGTATCATCACATCAGATTCACTTCGAATGCCACATTGTCAGATCCATCGAAAATCACTAATTGACGTCTACAACAGTACATTACGTGTTAGCTAAAGAAGTGCCCTTCTCCGCTTCCACTCTTGGTACGGTTGAAGAAATCAATGTACGTGACCTTTCTGGAAATACTCTGTCAGACATTCATCCATACAAGTCATCCAGGAACAGGATGAACCGAAGGCACTATTTCTATTAATAGAAAAATTCCTTGCACTCTACTCCGTCTTCGATTATCTTTATATAATCTGATTCGCACGCTACTGCCGATATGGAGTGGTTCTTCGAATAATAATCCAACCGGTCTCTCCATATTGACAACGATGGTCAAAACTTCGATAGTCTGTGATTTATCTATCGAATAAAAACAAGTGTTTCGATAGTCGATGATTTAACTATCGAATAAAACAAGTGTTCATCCAAACATCCAACAATCACTGAACCTTTAATTAATATTCCGTTAATTAAACCTCTTCTCTATTTCTTATCAATATTTGTTAACCAAATATTTTCAATAACCATGTTGGCCTTATACGTTATTTGGAAAACATTTTCGAATATCGCCTTCCTTTATTTTCTATACTAGGAAATATTCATTATTCTATTTCCAAGCTTTGCACATATTTGGGTTAAAACAGATGTTGTGTAAAACATCGTTACGACAACCCAAATACAACATTTAACTAATTCTTATTCCACATTGATCTTCGAGCCTGAAATCTTACTGTTTATCTGTAAATAATGAAATCAATCAAGTTGGGTTATAACTACCTCTCAGACCTTGACTGAATAACATTTATAACGTCAAAACAGATAAGACTACTTACTCGAACAATCAATACCATACAACTACTGATTTACTTTTAAACACGTATACACTTCCCCTTTCTATTCTTACTAGATTTTATTCTTATACTTCCTTTTTTATTATACTATTATATTTCTAAGTTCGTTTTCTTATCGACTTCTATATATATTGATACGTTGGTTTCTAACTATCAAATTATCTTAAAAATATTCTATCTCCTTAAATTCCCGGAAAAAAATCGCCATAACCTCCTTTGTACCGGGAGCATCGGGAAATTTCAATTAGCTTTCCCGGTCCTTCTCATCTCAAAAAGAAAAAGAAAAAGCCAAGCGGCTTGCCGATACGACGCATAAAATCTCATATGGAAGTTAAATACGTACCTTTTTGTCTGGCATTCTATTTATCTCACTTCTATACTTTATTCCATACCTGTCTCCTGTATATTTATGTCTGTCTAATCTATTTTAACTCAACCAAATCGTTTTAACTCAATTTGTTAATTAAATCTGTTGCTTAACTTTTCAGTCTATTTCACCTTCATATTTGAACATGACATGTTCAAATATATTTTAACTGCATATTAACAAATTCTAATTATACTCAGACTCTCGTTTCCTTAACGACTTCTTATTCAAATTCCAATTCAATTCTATTTGAATTCTCTTTATCTAAACTTCATTCTATTTTCAAATTCTATAGTTTAAAGTCCATTTGAATTCTATATTCAAATTCTATAGTTTAAAGTCCATTTGAATTCTATATTCAAATTCTATAATTTAAAGTCCATTTGAATTCTATATTCAAATTCTGTAGTTTAAAGTCCATTTGAATTCTATATTCAAATTCTATAGTTTAAAGTCCATTTGAATCTATATTCAAATTCTATAGTTTAAAGTCCATTTGAATTCTATAGTCAAATTCTATTTGAATTCTCTGCATTATTTATAAACAACGTTTATAACTTCAATTCAAATCCCACCTTTCCATTTATAAACAACGTTTATAACTTCAATTCAAATCTCATCTTTTCATTTATAAACAACGTTTATACATTCGATTAAAATCCCATATTTTCATTTATAAACAACGTTTATACATTCGATTCAAATCCCATCTTTTCATTTATAAACAACGTTTATACATTCGATTCAAATCCCATCTTTTCATTTATAAACAACGTTTATACATTCGATTCAAATCCCATCTTTTCATTTATAAACAACGTTTATACATTCGATTCAAATCCCATCTTTTCATTTATAAACAACGTTTATACATTCGATTCAAATCCCATCTTTTCATTTATAAACAACCTTTATACATTCGATTCAAATCCCATCTTTTCATTTATAAACAACGTTTATACATTCGATTCAAATCCCATCTTTTCATTTATAAACAAAGTTTATAAATTCAATACTTGTTTTATATACATTCAAACAAGTTAATATTTTCTATAGTTTTATTTATAATTCAAATTCTATTTATAAAAATAGAATTTCCTTTTTAAAATCTCAAATACCCTTTACGATATTTTTATAGATCAAGATTCAAACCCCAGAGATATTTTAAACAATCAAATCAACCAATTTTAAATCATTTGATTTTTAACACATCATATAGGAATATATATGAAATCAAACAAACAACAAACAGATAATATATTTTGAGGAATCCAGTTGGATTCCTCCTACCTGTTTTCCTGCATCCACAGATGTTAGCACATAAATAATACCTATCTTGCTTCATGGCAGGATATCGCAGTATGAAGGTCATCCACTAATCATAGCGTGGGGCGTATAGGGTAATCATCCGCTATGGTACCGCGGGCATCCGCTAATGAAACTGCGGGAATCCAACCAATCATCAACACAATATATATATATCCTAAATAACTAATATATATTTTAAAACAATCAAACAGCATTCAAACAAGCACAGACAATTATTTTTAACTATATAAAAATAATTCTAATTAAATGGTGAGTGAGATTTACTCACCGTAATTTCATTTGCTGGATATCCAATAAATTTCCATTTCATCGCGGATATGTATTTTCTCGAATAAATTCACACCTGCGATGATTTTATTCAAATTTACCAATTAAACATTTATTTAAATTAATTATTTAAATAAATAAATAACTTTCCTTTATATTTTTCTTCTTCTAATGGTTACTAAATCACTTCTAACTTAACCAATATACTTAACCAAACCTATGTATTGTTAAACATAAATAAATATATATATATGTTAGGTTTACTTGAACAAATAAATAACACATCTTAAATTGTTATTTTCTTTTCATTTTTAATGAAATAAGCAAAAATCACTTAAATTAAACGAATAATTTTCACCTTTAATCCCTTTCCATGCCTACAGGAGAAACTGATTTCACTTCATCTAACTCCACCTTGTCTCGACCTTCACCGTCTCCGTTCATCCACAGAGACATCGCGATACCGTGAAAACTCCTTCTGGTCACCCTCTGCTACCGTTAACCCAAGCTCGACGCTTCCAGGTCATCGCAACCAGATCGACTTCGTATTGCTACAGAAAGCATCGCAACCTCCAAATTAATGATCGCCATTTGTTCTTCTGTTCTGAAGCTCTCGCGACTACTACTTTCACTTCAATTTCACTGCCAAACTCCCTCTATCGCTGCCCTTTTCATCGCGAATGTCACCGGTGTTGAATCGAGCTCAACACCATTGCTGTAACCAAGATCGATCGCACCAAACGCGAAGGATAAAGGACGGAAACCCTAGCTTTGCTCGAACCGTCGAAAGGAAATCGCACCAATACAAAGGCCATAACGTGAAGCTACTAAATGGACAAATTTCCCCTTTCTTTTATGAGGCGGGTTCGATTTATTTAGTTAGGAGAGGTTCGCGGTTTTTAAATTGAATTAGGGGATGGCCATTTTTGATTTTCTGAGGAACGAAATATACAGAACAGAAGAGACTGGTTGCGATTTTATAGTAGGAGAAAGGTGGGGTTTGGAATTGGACACCGAGGTCATAGTCTGTAGAGTGGAAGTGGAAAACGTTTTTGAATTTCCTCCTTTGGTTTTTGAAGGTTAATAGGGAGGCCACGTTTTCTGCTATTTTTACTTTTTATACATTTATTTATTAAATTTAAATTTGATTTTTTTAATCTCCTTTATTCCGAACTCCTATTTAAGTCCAACAAAAGGAATTTTTAGGGTTTAACCACCATTCCGGACACACTGGGATAGGTCACGAAGTCTGATTCGATCGTCTGGAACAGATATTAATTTAAATTGATTAAATCAAATTTTAAAACAATAATTTCTATGACAATAAATTAATATTCTTATTCGAATTCAAACAGAATTTTCTATTGATCATTTGAACTGTAATTTAATTCAGAATTAAATTTTAATTCAATCAACTTCGTATTCTGATAACTTGATATATTCGATATTAAATCGAAACTGATTATTAAATTGATAACTTAAATAAAAATTTCCACTTATATTATCCACCCAATATTTAAATTAAATATTAAATATTCAAAAATTAACCCATAAGTATCCGGGTCATTACAGCCAGTCTACTGGCTTCGAGAGCATGCACCTGCCCTCGAGGAGGTCCTGCCCTTTGCCCCTGTCATTGCTTCTTCGGGAACTCCCTAGTATAGTTTCCAACTTCCCCACAGTTAAAGCAAGCATTCTTCCTTTTTCTGCAATCCTTAACCAAATGATCCAAACTGCCATAACCATGACATTTCTTCTTATTATGAGCCTTGTCATTCTTTCCACCCTTCTTTTGTGTTTCTTTCTTGATCTACACTTTCTTGTTTTGCATCCCATCGGTCTTAACCTCATTCTTTTCATCCTTACCATCTTCATGCATCAATGCCATGTCAACAAGTCTTTCAAAAGTTGCCCCCATCGGTATATGAGACAATGCCAATCCTTGGAGAGGTTGATTTAATCCTATCACAAACCTTAAAGCTTTCTGTCTGGGGTATTCACCAGTTCCAGGCCAAACCTTGCCAACTAATTAAACTTATTGACATACTCTTTAACAGACATGCTTCCTTGCTAAAGTGCCAGGAATCTCTCCATTTGCATACTCTCTTCTGCATAAGAAAGAAACTTCGTCTCGAATCTCCATCGAAAATCAGCCTAAGTGTCTACTGGACGTCCCACTTGTGTCACCTCCCACCAAAATGAAGCCTCGTCCTTAAGCTGCTATGTAGCCAACTATATCTTCCTACGGTCATCGACCTTCAAAAGCCCAAACAAGTTCTCAGTATCTCGAAGCCAGTTTCGTGCTTCCACAAAGCTCTCAGCCTCACGGCATGGTTTTCCTCCCATAGCGCAGAAGTTTATGCATATATTAGAGAAATTATCTACTCGCGGAGGTGGAGGAACAAAAGCTGCAGCTGGGGGAGGGGCATCTCCCCGGCCTCCAACAGGAGCCGTAGCCTCAAGATATCTGTGGAACCAAGCCAGTTTTGGAATGCCCTCAGGAGAATTCGGTTCCCCGGACATGTTGAAAGAAAAGAAAAAAGTTCAAACAGAGAATCAAAAGATATTTTATATGGCCTTGGGGAATATGTTTTTCAAAACAGGCTTTCTTTTTTGAAAATACTTTATTTCTGAAAACAATTTTCATAACCTTTACCCAATCTTGTAATCTTCAGCCCTGATACCAAATGTGACACCCCACGTCCGTTAATGCCACTCTTTATCAGAATGCATTAAGTTTAGTGTAGCGTTATAGATAAACAGAAACATAATCTCACAAGATAGATATAAAAACAGCAGTGGAAATTTAAAACTTCATTTTTAAACAGAAAACATCATAGTCTCAAAACCAGTTACAACATTAGGATAAAATACTGAAACCAAATACATCAAACAAAAATATTTTTCTTGCGGTAAAAACCATCAGAGTACAGAAATGTAGAATCATAATCCCCATAAATAGCCATAATAAAGTAGACAAGTAGTCGAAGCAATATATCAAAGCAGATCTAGATCCAAGTAGAAACAAAAGAGAGAAAAAGGCCTAATCACGACTGAGTGTTCCCACCCTGAGAACTTGGGGAGGGGGGGGGGGAGAGAGAAAGGGAAACAAAAAGGGTCAAACATAAAGTTTGGCGAGTCCAGTGACTTTTAGCATATAAAGAAGTAAAGGTATCGTGATAGGTATATAAAACTGGATGAGAGAGATGAGAGATAACAGTATCATACAACAGAAGTAAACAGGATGAGCAGAATAAGCAGAATAAACAGGATAATATGGACTAAGCTATGCTTCCCACTTACTTTTCTATGCACTAATACTAGTGTAACAACCCGTAATTTTGGAACCAATTTAAAATTTGTTTTTAATTGATTAAATGGATTTTAAGAATTTAAAATGATTTATTTTGAGAATTAACAATTTAAAATTTTATTTAAATCAAAGGTAGAACGTATAAATTTAAAATTTAATTAAAACGAATTCAAAATGGCGCGGTAGTTTGGAAATTCGATTTTTAATTTCAAATGAATATACATAATTCAAAATAAATCGGATTTCAGTAAAACAAGAAACGTTGGAATATTTTGAATTATAATTTTCAAACAAATGTAAGAAACTGAAATTTCATTTTATAAATTATATGTTATGTCCAGTTTAAAATTTAAAACAATCGCTATGGAATTTATTTATATTTTAATAATATATAGCCCTTAAAAATAGCGTCGGGAATTTCAAATAATTTTCAAAATAATTTATTTATAATTTGCAAATGACCTCCGTTTTCGACGAAACCACTTTTGTTGGATCTGGAATTTCAAATTATTGTCTGGTTTAAAATTTCATGTCATTTGGAATTAATATGTGAGCGTGGTGAATTTAAACGCATTTTCAATTTCAGTTTGAATTTAATAAGCCAGTTAAAAGGCCATTTTTCAAACTATCCCCAAATACGATGTAATTAATCTTGTTCGGACCGTATCGTCAAAACATATCTAGATTTCAATTTTCCTAATTTTTGAAGTTAGTATGTGGCCCCAGTAAATTAAAACGTACGTTCGAATTCAATATTGACCGTTATATTAATTTATATTTTTAATTTAGACAAAAACAGACTGAAACAACCGAATTAGCTTACGAAACATATCCCATTGTGTTTGGAATGGGGTATTTGGTTAGGAACGGCGGTCGTTGGATGTGAATTGGAGTTTGAATTGATAAACAAGTGACGTTGGAAATAAATATTATTATAATATGGGTATATATACCCTTTCGTTTCAAAACCCTAGACCCCCTTAACTATCTGCGCCGTCACATAATTTCAAGGGCTGAAATCGTCGGATTTTAAATCCTTAAAATGCCCCAATCCGCTCAATAATTTCTAGAACTCCTAAAGCAAAGATTGTGCAGATTTTCTTAAGCTTTAAATCCATACCAATGTGATCAGTTTTCGTGGAGTGTTAATTTCGATTTTGGCACTCAAAGTGCTTCCGTTCGCAGCCGCTCCCAGTCCAGGTAGGACCCGCGAGTTCGCCGCAGATAAGGGAGGAGGGAGGCGCCTCCAAGGCTGTAATGACCCGCATTTTCTGCGATATATAATTAATTTATTTAATTATATAATTGGTGATTTAGAGAAGTTAATGATCGTTTAATTAAATAATATTGAATATTTAATAAATAGTTATAATATAATAATATATATTATAATGTCAAAATAGTCGGAAATAGCGGAATTCACAATATCATGTGAATTGAATAGCATACGAGATTTGGTGGAGTTTCGATTCGAAATATAATAACGAATATATTCAATCGACGACGGTTTAAACGTATAATTATAATATAATTGAAATCGAGCTCGAAATGGCGCTGCCGTTCGTAAATTGGCGATTCGAACTTCAACTGAATATACATGATTCGTTTTAAGCCGGATTTCTGTGAAACAAGAAACGTGTGGAGCTGGTGGAGTATATCTTTCTAGTGGAAGAGAAAAATCGGGATTTCGTCATGTAGATTTTGATGTACGTCCAAATCAAATTTCAGAAAAGTCGCTGTGGAATTCCTTTATAATTCGCAACGCTTTATATACGTTATAAAAGGATTTTCGATATAAATTGAATATCAATAAATCTGAAATCTGAAATATCAAGCTGTAAATTCTGATATGATATTCTGAAGCTGTATGATATCATATGTGAAGATATACAAGAATATAAATTTATTTATATTTAATTTAATTATATTTAAATATATTTATATATTTAAATAGGCCATTTAGAGCGTTAAAATAGCCACTTTTGCAAACGAAGTCGGAATTCGACGAAACCAGTTTTGTTGGATCCGCAATATCAAATAGTTGTTAGATTTCTAGTTTCGTGATTTTTAGAGTCAGTATGTGGCCGTACGGATTTTTAGAGTGAAAAACAGTCAGTATTTTGACAGTTAAAAATATACTGTATGAGCATACGGAGTCGGAATTCGACGAAACCAGTTTCGTTGGGACCGTAATGTCGAACTCTAGCTGCATGTCCAGTTTTGTGATTTTTAGGTATCGTGTGTGTTCGTAGAGATTTTTAGAGTGCTCAAACCAATATAAATTAATAAAAATAAAATATCTAAAATATCTAATAAAATATCTAAATTCCCTATATATACCCACTTTACAATTCCTTAAGACCTAATCTCATTCTCCAGTCAAATAAAAGTCGCGCCTCCAATATTTCTTCCTGTAATCAATTCGATCTTCAGAAAAATTCTGTAAAATCCAAATCAATTCTTGTAAATCCCAAAATAAATATATTTGAGTAGCTGGTGATCTACTCTTCATTTTGGTATGTGATTTACTGGGCTCGAACTCATTTTAGCAGCGCTGAAATAATGTCGCGTGTACTACGGTTAAGGAAATCTCGGGATTTAGGTTTCGATCCTTGAATTCGAGTTCATTTTTGGGTTTATGATGAGGTCTAGCACTTGCGAAAATTCATTTGTGGATTTCCGACTACATTTGTGTCACGCGATTTACTGGTCTCGGTGGAAAACTGAGAACGACGGAAATCAGGGGACGAGCTCGAGTGGGTTGAAAATGGTATGGGGAGATAGCCTTCGGGAAGAGGAGGCCGGCGGTGGAGATTTTGTGGGATTCGGTGGTATCTAGAAGGAGAAAGGGGAGAGGGAAAGTTGGAAATGGCGTGGGAGGTTCTCAGCAGGTCACGGCGTATCGTTTGGGGAAGAAAGAAACGGGATGGGCTGGAGCAAATAGTGGGCCGGTGAGTTTCTATTGGGCCGGGAAGGAATAAAGGGGTAAAAGCCCAATCAATATTTAATCTAGGTTTATTTTAATTTAATTTATGTATTAACTTTAATGAACCGTATCTTGATCATATGATATCAGAATCACGAACCGTAAGTTACGTTGAGATCGTATGGACGGGAGCAACACAGTGGAGCTGACTGGGAGTGGATCGGTGCTCGTTTGAATTGACGACAAAATAAACTGTTTGATTCAAATAAAAAACAAACAATTTATCGTTCTTTAACGATGAACTGCAAATGTGAGTTAATCTCACTAACTCTAAACAGTTTATAATTTCATGTTGTATCTTTAGAACTGTTAGAAATTGTCTGATTTACTGTGTGTTGATTGTTTGATTGAACTGCTAGTCAGTTAGTTAAATTTCTATATTGATTCTGTTTAACAGAATATATCATATGGAACTAAAAGTGATGTTATCTATATTGTCTAACATCTGTGATGCAGGGAAACAGGTTGGAGGAATCCGACTGGATTCCTCAACAGTTATTTTATTGTTTTTCATATATTTTGATATATGATGTGAATTATAACCTGTTGTTGATTGTGTGTGTATAGACGATATTGAACATCGTGATTTGATATGATTGAATACCATAACATGCGGGACGTTGATAAGGAGATTTTCAAAGTGATATTGGAAACAGAGATATTTATAAATTGAAATATTTATAAATAAGGAATATTTATAAATGAGAATATTTATAAATAGGAGGTATTTTAAAAAGGAAATAAATTCAAAACATTTTCTTTTGAATGGAAAGGCCTGTGTGGCGGGTTTGGGGATTTTCCCGATGCTCCCGATACAAAGGAGGTTATGGCGAATTTTCCCGGGAATTTAAGGAGTTAGAATATTTCAAGAATAAATTTGAAAAGGAAATATTTGTAAACCATTTACAAATAGAATTGGAAAGGAAACATTATAAAAAGGGAAATCATTTTTAAAGGGTAGAACCGTTATTTAAAAGTAAATCTTTTCAAATGAATAAAACGTTGTTAAAAAAGGAAATCTTTATAAAGTGAATAAAGTTAATCGAATATGGTATTCGAAGTAAGTTAATCGAATATGGTATTCGAAGTTAGTTAATCGAATATGGTATTCGAAGTTAGTTAATCGAATATGGTATTCGAAGTTAGTTAATCGAATATGATATTCGAAAGGAGAAATCGAATATGGTATTCGAAGTTAGTTAATCGAATATAGGTATTCGAAAGGATAAATCGAATATAGTATTCGAAGTTAGTTAATCGAATATGGTATTCGAAGTTAGTTAATCGAATATAGACATTCGAAAGGAGTTAATCGAATATGGTATTCGAAGTTAGTTAATCGAATATGGTATTCGAAGTTAGTTAATCGAATATAGACATTCGAAAGGAGTTAATCGAATATGGTATTCGAGGTTAGTTAATCGAATATGATATTCGAAGTTAGTTAATCGAATATGGTATTCGAAGTTAGTTAATCGAATATAGGTATTCGAAAGGAGAAATCGAATATGGTATTCGAAGTTAGTTAATCGAATATGGTATTCGAAAGTTAGTTAATCGAATATGTTATTCGAAAGGGGTTAGTCAAGTCGAGTTAGTCAAATAGAGTTAACCAGTTAGAGTTAATCAGTTAGAGTTAACCAGTTGGAGTTAATTAGTTAGAGTTAATCGATTAGAGTTAAAACGAACTAGAGTTAATCAAATATAGTTATTTGAGATAGAGTTAGTCAAACATAGTATTCAGGGTAAGTCGCCATCTTGTACGACTGCTAGCGTAATTCGCAGGGCTGTAAATAGCCTACGGCGGTCGGATGTTTCCAGAGGGAATCAGGCGTAACCATTGTGATCGTTGCGATCTAGAGTCAAGCGAATGGAGTTAAATCGAATATTAGTTATTCGATATGAGTTATCACGTTAAGTTATCAAGTTAAGATAATCGAGTTAAGTTAGCAAGTTAAGTTATCAAGTCAAGATGATTGAGTCAAGTGATTAAGTTAAGATAGTCGAGTTAAGATAATTGAGTTAAGTTAGCAAGTCAAGTTATCAAGTCAAGATGATTGAGTCAAGTGATTAAGTTAAGATAATCGAGTTAAGATAATCGAGTTAAGATAATCGAGTTAAGTTAGCAAGTTAAGTTATCAAGTCAAGATGATCGAGTTAAGTAAATAAGTTAAGTTCGTCGAGTTAAAATTTATCGATGTTAATTTCATCGAAAGGAGTTATCGATGTTAGTTTCATCGAAAGGAATTAATCGATGTTAGTTTCATCGAAAGGAGTTATCGATGTTAGTTTCATCGAAGGGAGTTATCGATTATAGTTTAATCGAAGTAAGATTTTCAAATATGAGATATTTGAAAAAGAAGAGTTATCGAATATTAGTTATTCGAAGAGAGATTTTCGAATATCGTTTATTCGAGAAGGAGTTAATCGAATATAGGTTATTCGAAGAAGAGTTAATCAAATAGAGATTTCTCGAAGAGAGTAAATCGACAAATTCGATTATATCGAATTCGGGAAAGTATTTATACTTTCCAGTGTTTAAATAGAGATTTATTTATTTATAAATAAATAAGTGTTAGGTTAATTATTCACTAATAAGAATAGAAGTTATAATAAAAGTTAGATAATTCGAAAGTAGGGATTATAACGTTATCGTTATAACCAATGTTTTAAATATAGAAGTGGATTAGTAAAATTGAATTCGAGAAAGGCGTAGAGAAGTTGTTGAAGATTAAAAGATAAACTTCGACCATTTCGAAGTTATAACGTTGTTCAGTTAAGGTCTGAGAGGTAATTATACCCCAACTTGAGTGACTTCCTTCTTAACTAAGAAATGGTAAGGTTTGATCGTAAAGGAGTTTTGGAAATGTTTTCCAAATGAGAATCAGAAATGTTTTCTGATAAAAGAAAATAAGAATTTAGAATATAGGGAAAACAGGAGATAAGTAAATAAATGAACGGAAGAGATTTATGTTAAATGATGTTTGTTCGATATAATTTCCATTTGGAAATAATATCGTTGTTTGCACACTTGTTTTTCTTTGATAGTTAACTCACCGACTATCGAAGTTTTGACCATTTTAACGTTGTTAATATGGAGAGACCAGTTGGATTATTATCCATAGAACCACTCTGTATTGGCATAAGCGTCGCGAATCATATATGCCAAAGATAATTGAAGACGGAGTAAAATGCAAGGGCTATCCTGTTTATAGAATAGTGCCTTCGGTTTGTCCAGTCCCAGGACAACTTGTATGGACGAAGGTCTGATAGAGTATATCCAATGGATCGCGTAAGTTGATCTGTTCAAACGTATTCACGTTTGGTGGTGGAGGAATTCGTTTCTCTTAGCTGTATACCCGTGTTATTTTTGGATAAGTCAATTTGTGATTTGGCGGGTATGACGATGTGACATTTCTAAGTGAATGAAGATGGATGTCTGACATAGTATTTCCAGACGGTCACGTACATTGATTTCTTCAACCATACCAAGAGTGGAAGCGGAGAAGGAAACTTCTTTTAGCTGACACGTAATGTATGGTTGTAGACGTCAATTAGTGATTTTCGATGGATCTAACAATGTGACATTCGAAGTGAATCTGATGTAATGATAAAGCGTAGCTTCTAGCCTCATCAACCGGTAAATGACAGAAATCGGGCAGGTAGCATGGCTAAGTCGGTCGCACCGAAGTAGGGTGTATAATCACCTATCTAGAGAATATTCATTTGTTTCTTAAATCTATCAATGCTGTCCCATATATATATTCGGGAACGGTTGCTGATCCCAACCGTTGGTGATGTACATTCGATACACTCAAGCGAAATGAGTGGTCGGTCATGTGTGGCTGAGTTACAAGATGTTCTTGTTGAACTCCAGTGTATCGTTCCTAGAGTACACTGATCGGAAGGTGATTCCATACCTTGTCATAGTTGGAAATCCATTATCCAGTACGTGCTTGCGATTTTGATTGTATACTATATATGTAGAACGTGAGATGAAAGCGTTTCTGCTAGCTGATATCTATTTGTACATAGACATTATTATAATATCAAAAGGTTTTTGATATAAAGATATTTTGGATTCTCATAAGGGAAAAACCCATTCCGTTCTGCGGCGTGGTCTTATGATATGTCGTTTACTTGTTCATATACATGTTTAAACTGTTTTACTCATACCAGTCCCATGACTGACCCGGAGTTTATTTGTTGTTTTCCCTAAACTCTTGGGTGCCTAAATTTGTACGGGCAGTCAAGTAGTAGGGTTTTACAGATATACTGGAAGAGCGTGGAGCAGGAGGCTTCAAGATCATATAGCTATAGTTATTTCCGCTGTGTTGTAAGTGCTGTACTCTGATAAGTGCTATTGTATACATAACTGTTATATTTCAAAGTTATGTTATCTATTATATGTTATTCGTTCCGCTGTGAGGTTCGTGTTACTCTGATGTTGTGTTCTTCTTCTTCTTCTATTCTAAGTTTCTATCTTATCCATTCTCACCTTCTAATTTCTTTCATTAATTACCGGGATTTTTCGATGTTTTGGTTATCGACGGCGAGCTTACGTCGATAACCAAAGTCGCTCAAAATCCGGGTCGTTACAAAGGCGGTCGGCGTGGCGGTCCTAGATGCTGCTTCGATGCCTCGTAGTGCGTGCAGCGAAGAGAGAGAACGGGGGAGGCGGCTTTCTGAGTATCGGCCGATGGAAGATGGTGATTAAGGTTTAACTAAACCTTAATTAATTTACTAATGACGTTATTAAATTATTCAATGTTTAAAATTGTATAACTTTTTAATATGATATCGGAATTTAGTGAAACAAGTTGCAATGCGATCGTGACGACAAACTCTACATTTCAAAATTGATTGGAACAGAAACGTAGCAAGTTGAATTTTTGAGCTAAATTAAACGCCCGTTTAATTTAGTTTAAAAATAAAATCTTCAAATAAAGACCGACGGAGTGGAAATCAAAGTGAGAACTCTCTCATTAAAATATTTGTACAGTTATTTGTTTTATAACTGAATGCATAGATTGCCAGTGTTGATTTCTATCAGTTTTAATTATCATAAAATGTTGTATGGTGCCTGTTAGCTCACTTCACTGTTGTTTGAAAACACATGGATGATTTGATTGACTGTATTGTGTTATGACTGTGATTTGGAACATATTGAAAATAATTTAATATAGTTTTGTGGTAGTTGAAATTGGATATAAATATCCAGTTATAGATTTGAACAGTGAAAATTAGTTAATTTGAAAAATAACTCGAATTGAACTATTTATGATTAAATTCATTATTCAGTAATGAATTTAAATTTATTATTGTTGTTTGAAAACCCCATACGGGTCTGGGGATGATAATTAACTCACATCTCCCTTAGATTTGACTATATGTCAATCGATTGATTGACAGACTGTTATAAGCATTATTTAATTATTTAATGCTTATACAATTGTAAATTGCACTCTGGATGTGAATTGAATGTTTAATGGTCGTTTATCACTATTTTGAATACGTGCGATGTATGGAATCCATATAAATAAAATTATATGGTAATTGAATGAGTCTGATTCCAATTTAGAAATAACGAATATTTTAAAAGAATATTCAATAAAAAAAGTCAAAATATGATTTTGAAGTCCGATTTTTGGATGGACACAAAAATATTGATATATGAAGCCGAATTAAGTAAATATACGCCATTTTAACTTTAACAGAATTTTCTGTCGATTTTATTTATTTTATAATGAATATCGAAAATGTTCAATTTAAAAATCTGATATTTTGAAAATATTATCATTTTATTATTATAATTGTATGGAATATTAATTTTTTTTTAAAATGTAAATGGAAGTTGGAATCGTTTTTAATACTAATTTAAAACATTTTATAAAATACGTTTTAAATGGAAATCAATGATATACATATATTTTTAATGGCTTGAATAGAACGCACTGCGCGGCGACCGTTCACGAATTTCAACCATTATCTTCCAATAGAGGTAACGAGAGATCCGGCCGTCGGATTCCCCTAAAACCAGAACTGTTAGGTTCGTATCGAAAAGATCTTTCCAATGAATATAAGAGATTCAAATTTGAATGGTTAGAATTTAAAATACGTCTAAATCAATTTCTGAAAAGGTCGCTATGAATGCAGTTTGGTGGCCAATATTGGAAACCGACTGTAAGGGGCCTTAATAAAATTATTAAAAATATGAATAAATTATGTAAAATCATAATAAATGATTTGAAATGATTTTGGATGAAATATTCCAAGTTTGTAAAGATAAAATATATTTTTATCTGAATAAGTTATTTACCGATTTGAGTAAAGATCAGAAAGGAATAGAAATGGTTTTAAATAACCAAAATTTTCCAACGTATGAATTGGAAATGATTTGAATGAAAATAATCATCTGAATTATTCGATATTGGATTCCGTGATTATACGGATATTGTTGAGGAATTTGGAAGATATAAATACCATTATTCCCAATACGATATCCGTTAGTTTCATAATTTGATATTGAATATAAGTCGATATAATTTTTATTCAGAGCCTTGTATTTAATAGCAAATAGGATTTTGGGTTTGTCGTGAATGATGTCTTTATTAACACTGTTCTTAAACCCAGTTGAGGAAAGAATAAATCTTTTAACCAAGATTTAATGAAGTTTTTCAATTAATTAATACAATT
Source organism: Allium sativum (assembly GCA_030737875.1). Taxonomy (NCBI): domain Eukaryota; kingdom Viridiplantae; phylum Streptophyta; class Magnoliopsida; order Asparagales; family Amaryllidaceae; genus Allium; species Allium sativum. The sequence continues at coordinate 255,340,319 of CM060924.1, read as the reverse complement.
GGAACTAAATGGTAGACGATTACGGGTTCATTGTAAATGATGTTTTAAACGACATTAGTACTTTAACCCAATTAACAGTAAAGATATGATTTGGAATTTATAAATCTTTATTCTAAGATTTAATGGAAAATTTTCAAATTAAAGTTTTCCAATTTAATATATTAAATTGGAATTGAATGGAATTCGATTTGGTATTAATCGAGATGAGCTTCGATAAAGGAAGACCGTTATTATATATGAAATTTAAAAGGCTTTGCCATTATTCCATTAACATTATTAGTCTGATACGGAAATTTATATCAATTATATATAGATCTGTCTTCCGCGAAGATTCCATTTTTAACGGAAGAGGATTTTGGGTTTATCGTGAATAATATTTTAAACGACATTTGTTCTTTAACCCATGTAAAGACAAGTTTAATTTCTAAAGGTTGAATAATCATAAAGTAATGATTTTTGAGATTAAAACTGAACTAGAGTTTTAATGAATCTTTAAGTAGATTAAAAATGAGAATGAAATAATTAAATTTATCGAATTCATGAAATGATCAAGAATGGAGTACCACCAGCTTTACTCCAAGCGATAGTTAAATATTTAATTAGATTTGAGTGTGAAATGGTAATTAAATTTATGGATAAGACCATGGGTGTTAGATATGGAATACTACCAGTTTTTGTCCATGGGATGAATAGGTTAAGATTGGGATAATAAAATAAATGATTACTTCGGTAAGGCTCGATAATCCCGACTAGTTTTATAAACCTTAATTAGGTTTAGAATTGTTAAAGGGTAAAAGAAAATCTTTTGAAATTGATATCCAAAGGAAGATTAAAGAATAAGTTTAAAAGAACTTATCTTTGATAAATTTAATCGGATCCTTTCCCCTAAGATGTGAATATTTGAATAAAAGAATATTCTGAATTGGAATAAGGGGTATGATGTGTTTTTATAGAACTTGATTATTGATTATAAAATACGTGAGTTATTCGGAAAGACCGGGTTTATCCCATTCTGGATAACTGATACGGCAACTAAAAGTCGACGATGAAGATGGTGGGTTGAAGACCGGAGTTCTTTACATTGTTTGGATGATTACTGAGGTCATAATTGGGCTGTACACCCAAGACAAGGTAATAAGTGGGGATCGTCCAGACGTACTTCAAGATCGACCGGATATGCGAGGATCTCTCTCCTGTATTGGACATATAGGACGAGGAATAAGGTGCCTCCAGTTTCGTTCAAACCCAGAACGGACTTGTAAATGGATGTGTGTCTGACATTGGATTACATTCTGTGTTGATTGATTTCTATTAAATACATATCTATTTAGTAGCGGAAAATTTATTCTCTTCCTTAACTCCCTTCTCTGAGACGTACGAGCTTAGAGGTTATATATTGATAAACATCAGTTGTATGGCATGAATTGTCAGTATGGCATGCTAAGATGCAAATGATCAAGGCTTATTGTTGAAAAGCAGAGTCTTGTGGATAATGATCAAAGCACAAATTTAATTAGCATAGCCTTGTGTATAGCGTTAATTCGCGAGCCTCACACCTGGTTTGAGTCAAAAAAGGATAGTGACCGTAGGGAGAACTTGCGTTTCTTTCTAACAAGAAGTGGTGTCATGGTATGGAGCCCAGACATTTTTACTTATGTGGATGATGGATTGCAGGGCGCCTCAGATATAGGGTTGTATGCTCATAGGTCGACGTACTGACCATTTTGGAGGTCCGATAGGACCGGGAAATGTATTGTTCGGGAATAACCAATCCACTAAAGTAAGTGTGGACCTACCCTACCGTTCCCAGGGTTTCCCGTAGGTGTGATCCTAAGGCATTTGCTAGAGTGTCTCGAATCGGTGAGGAAGATCCCTCAACTCATTGATGGAAATCCAATTTCCAATATATGACTTTTCGGTTTTAGTTGTAAACCTATACGGAGACATAGTAGGATGGGGTACTATGCTGTCTATGATTGATACATTTATATTTGAATTTGATTCCTTCACTTATAGTAATAATAAAAGACAAATTTCGCGTACCAAGCATGTTTGGCCATTATAAGGTAAAACTCTATCCTCTGGTTTGTGTTTGCATTGTGTGTTGAGCCCTTAGTCTTATATTGGCTTTATTTTCCTTTTAGCATTGCTTTGTTGGTTTCATGGTATTCATGGGAGTGAACCCGTTCCCTTTTTTACGGCATGGTCCCTTGATTTACCCAACTTTAAAATAAAGCTAATAACTGTTTTAGTTCTCACACCAGTCCCATGATTGACTCGAAGTTTACTGTTTTCACCTAAACTATGGGTGCCCATATTTTCCAAACGGGCAGCTAGTCATTTTGGTTTTCGCAGATATTTCTTTTCACAGGATCCCGGATTATGGCTGGAGCTATATTCAGAATGCTTTGTATCCGTGTATTTCTTTCAGTTGTGGTGGTTGATGTATTTCCGCTATGCATTGTATTTATACATTTAATTTCCGCTGCTATGTATCTTATTGTCTGATAATAGTATTTATTTTCCGTTGTATATTATTTATCTAAACTCTGATATATTCTTGTACTCTGATGTAAATAGTTGTAATAGTAATGAAATGTTCTAGTGTTTGTGTCATAATGAGTCGTGTTCTCAAAGCAGTCCGCCATCTTGTACTGTTTAGGCCGGCTGGGAAGTTCAGGTTGTTGTCACAAGTATAGCAGATATATGACATGATTAGGTGTCCCCTAATTACTTAACAAAAACAAAATGATCCCAAAAGAAATATAATTGTAGTATTAGGTGTATTTTAGTACATAATGGGTTTTACCCAAACAGAAATAACAGGTAACTCAATAGAAATAACGGTTGTTACCCCAAACAGAAATAACATGTACCTCAACAGAAAACAGGCAAGACTAGATACACCCTAATTACTACCCAAAGCGACCGACTCCCTATTGCGTAAATACCCTTTATCGGACCTACAACTGGGTGTACTACTTTCTAAAGTGACAACCTACAGAAGGACATAGACCTATTTACTGGTGTTACAACGGCCTATTTTCCCTGAGCAAGCCGGACCCATGCACGCACATGGCTCAGTTGGATCGCGCCAGTACACACCCCCTTCCAAATGAACCTCTTACTATCGGTTCATTATGCGTGCCCTAACCCCTACCTAGTGCGGGGTTCACGTTTAATACCAGAATGAGTTACAGGCTGATATGGGTCCTACACAGTAGATGACACAAGCCAAACCCCTAAGCTTGTGTCCCCCAATTAGCTAGGATTTTTAACAGGTTATGCCTTACAGATTAACAGGTTCGCATAACCTCCACTGATTTAAAAGGTTAAGTCTTATAGATTAACAGGTTTATATAACCCCAGCGGATTAGACAGGTTAAGTACTACAGGTTAACAGGTTCATATAACCCCAATAGATTAAACATATTTACTTAACCCCATAGATTCAACAGGTTTGCATAACCCCACAGATTTAACAGGTTTACTTAACCCTACAAATTTAACAGATTCCACTGGTTACTTACAGTTTCATTAACATGTTCCACATAATATTTGAATTAAGCCTACAGATTTACATATACATACAACCCCAAATTTCCAGTTATATTCCACAGTACAAGATATTCCCCAGTCTTCCCTCTTTATTTTTCATTCCAAAACATTCCTCAATTTCGTTCATACGCATGTCTCTTACGAGATTGGCCTTGTCTCGAAGGTAAACTAGGCTTATAAAATAAAAGGGAATAAAAGAGGGAGAAGAACAGAAATAGGCATATAATAACAACTGAACAGTAGAACAGGTGTACAGAAAAATACATGTAATTACAGCAAACTGTTTAGGTAAGAATCAGTTTACTAACATTCATAGGCTTAGATCTAGGTTTATTAACAGGTCAGGATTATTGTTAAATTTTTATATCTAAAAGTAACATGAACTCACAGAGATTGGATTTAAAGAAAAGAGGATAGTATGCGGATGTTGCAGAAGGGAATCTTGTATAAATCAGATAAGAATTGTCTTGATTCAATCCCAGTTCCAGCAGCATCTCCCCATCTTTATCTTAAATTTTTAGAATAGAAGTTTGAGGAAGAAGTATGAAGAAGTGTAATTGATTTGATAGGAGTGTATGCCTTTATACAGAGTTCACAAGACAATCCTTAACTGTTTGATTCCTATTATTAAATCCAATACGTTCAGAAAAATAATGAACCTGGTTAACAAAACAGTCCGGAACCAGAAAAATGAACTTCGCCAGACCATGTGTGGGTGGACCCACCCCCACCTGGGTCGACCCATGGGTCGACCCACCTGGCCTTAGGTCTACACAGACTAGGCGTTGGTCGTCCCAGAACGGGTCTAGTTCCTGCCCATGCCGGCTTCGTTTCCAGCTTCTTCCTTTCTGATTTATTTTGAATTATAATTACATATAACCTACTTATATGTATACAAACTTCTAACCTTTCCGAACCATAATTCCGAGACGAACACAATGGTACAGTCTGTTTTATTTAATTCTCAACATTTAATTAAGTATTCTTCAGTTCATTGTTAATATTGTTCTTTAAAATTATGGAGTGTCATAGACTCTTTCCCAAACACTTCCTAAATGATTACAACATCTCTATAACTCTTCAATGGCACTTCAATTCATAGAGTAATGGATAGAGAGTGAGAAAAGAAGAAGTTTTATATAATTAGATTATAAACCAGCAAAGTAGAAGTGTAGAAATCGATAAAATGATAAAGAATAATGGTGGGATGAAGAGGGATGAAGATGAAGAAGATGAATTATGAAAAAATTCGAAATCAGCCCCTATTTATAGGATTTGAATGGTTGCAATGTTTCAGAAACAATACAAATAGTGAAAAGACACTTCCTTTCAAAATTGAATTTCTGACAGTTGTATATCGACATATGCATTTCTGTATGCCGACATATGTATGTTAATTTTTTTTTTAAAACTATTTTTCAAGTGTTTAAACATATATATTATTCTGGAAATTCTTGAATCAAAACTTAGTGATATAAATGAATATTCTAAAGTGTAAAATCAAATGAAATCATACCAATATATTATATAAACATATTTATAAAGTTATAAGGTTTAAAACTATAAAACTATAAAACTATATAACTATATAAACTTATAAACATGTGTGTGTGTGTATATATAAACTTATATAAATCTATATATTAAAACTTAAAAAGTTGTATGTTTGAAATCTGAATTAAGATAAAATATCTTGAAATCAGAATTTGAAATTTGATTATCAGGATATGAAAAACAGAATTTGAACCTGGAGTGCTATTTAGAGTCTTACATATAAAGTAGACTCTATTACTATATTTTTCTTGAACTATTGAACTCTTGATATCTTGATTATTTGATTACATATGAGTTTTAAATCATCTCTGAATTTTGAATCTCTTGAAACTCCAAAACTGTACATTCTTATGTATTTAAGTCCTATATATAAATCTTGCATATATATATGTATATATATATTCTAGATAGAGATGTTAGTATATATTTTATAATCAATTAATAATGATAATTACAATAAGGTTGTTGTCATTAAAACTCCATTCTCCAACATAAATGACATAGAATTTATCCAGCTTCATCAAACCCCTGCCTACTACTGCATTCCCCAAAGTTTCTACTAGGTATTAAAAACAATATCCGCATATAACACCTATACAATCGCGACGCTATTGTTCTAATTCTACACTCAAAACCTTGCACCGATCTCAAACCCCGAGATCAGATTTTTTTTCTAACTACAAACTCTGTAGCTAAAACCTTATTTTCACTATGCCATAGATGGCCTATCGGAACAAAAATCCATGGTGTTGCTAGCTACAATGTTGCCATTGCTATGCTGTTTTTTGTCTATTGCAATGCACGCTTCAATGTGTTAACATAGATATCAACATATGTTACAGTACCCACGTGAATAAAATTATCAATCCACGTCAACACGATCCAATGCTCCAGATTAGGGATCCACGTCAATCAGATTTTCCCTTCATCGCTTAAGTACTTTGCTCCAAATTTTCATTTTCCCGCCGAAACATAATTAATGCTATTTTCCTTTGTTTCTTTTTCATTTGGATCCCTAATTTTCTTTCACCCCCAAATTTCTAATTTAGATCCAAAATCAGCTCCTTCCAATTTCGTTGCTCTTTCGTGATGGAGAGCTCCTTCACAATCCCTGTCAGGTAAATTCAATTTCGATCCCTAATAAGTTTGCAGTTTATGATTTGGATCTTCAGCATCGATTTTGGGTTTAGCTGATGCTAATCGAGACCTCAGATTTTAATTATCATTGCTATAAAGATATGGTATCACATAACAAACTGCAGCGGATCAGGTCAATCGATTTGTTTAGTGATCGAAAAATTAATTTTGCATGGGAGAAGAGCCACTAATTGCACCAAAACTCTGTGTTTTAATCGTCTACATTGTTTAATAGGAGGAATAATAGTAACAGGGGAGAGTAGGAAGACTCATAGAGATAGTAGAACAAAAGGGGCGGCCTTTGCTATGGTGGATCCAGGTATATTGATCTGGAATGTCTCTTTCAAACTGTAGTCTCTGAAGCAGGAAGATAATACGATACTCGAGTCAATTATAGCCTGTGTTGTATCAAAAATTCTTCCTCTTCCTCTAAGAGTCCTACATTGAAAACCTCAAAAAAGTTAAAGCCCTGTAAGAGCTGTCGTGTGAAAGTATTGGTTGATGATCAAACATCTCCTCCGGGAAATATGGTCAGTAACAATAGAGGTCTTCAACTCTTGAAATTAGTTGACCCTCAATTGAAATGGAAAAATGGTAGGCAAAGGAAAGCAAGGAGAGCGAAGACTTTATATATATGGTCAAATATAAATAAATGTTGCAATTTAAATTTTAGTTATAACAAAAATAAAGACTCTTTGAGCATAAAGGAAGATATGTCGATCTCAGAATCTGAAAAGGTTGGTGTTAGTATTCTTGGAAGGTGCTTCAAACACACTTCGTAACATACTCCCTCAAAAAGAAGGAAGATTTTAGTGCATCCATCCTTTACATATCCCTATTGTTCACCGTCTAATTCTGATGACTTGGGTTATGCAACGTTAAAAGGAAAGCATGATTCTTTACACATTAACTCGACATCTTTACTAGAGGGAACAGATAAAGAATTTTGTATTGCTGATTTTTCTGGTATATCTATACTTGCTGATGCTGCTTGTGGCAGTGAGCTAGGATTTGCTTCATCCGATGTCCAATGATCATTGGTAGAAAACGATAAAGATATTTTGTCAGCAAAACCAACTGAAAATGGTTTGTCAATGCCTCAAATTTCTGAACATCCGGCTGGTAAAGGTGACATGCCTTCATGTAAAACAGTGGAGTTCACCTCCAACACGTTTACTGTAAAACATTGGAGTTAAGAGAAGCTTTCTTTGGCTCATTTGGTGCTCAGTTCAGTTGTTATGGGTTTGTACCGGGTTACTGTTTCTTGATTATTGTTTCATTATCTTCTACAGTAATATAAACATGCACACACTATTTAATGATTTTATCATCCTCATACTCTAAAATAACATAAGTTGTACTTGTCCTTTTCCAGAATCTGCATGCATTGGTTGTGGTGGGAGATGATTTTTTTTATCGAAATGCCTATCATTTATATCGAAATGCCTATCAATTATATCGAAATGCATCAGTTAAGAGAAGCTTTCTTTCTTTTGCTAATTAACTCAGAGGTGTGTAAGGTAATCTCCCTGTTAACTAGATTAAATGATTTTTTTATCGAAATGCCTATCATTTATATTTTCTGCATATATCAATAGTATGATTATTCCTCATATTATTTGTGCAGAAAATACAAGATCTATAACATACAGATGGAAACTTACATACATAACAGATGTAACAAAGGGAGCTAACCTCGCAACATAATCAATCTCAACCCTTCCTGATTATTTTTTCCCTTAAGCTTCACTAAAGTATTTTTTTCTCTTAAGCTTTATATGTACCAAATTAGCTTAACTTATTTTATAAATATTGCAGGCAATGGTCATAATGTCAGTTTCTTTGCTCGTTGTCGAGAGTCTATCCGATATTTCTCCTTTGTTTTTTGTAGGACTATTAGGGGATGAATGAAGAAAATAATATGAATGCAGGTATACTATTACGAAGTGTTGCTTTGGGAAAAGTATATTAAATCATGCATGATAAGTTCTTGGTGGACAGTAAGTATCCATGTTTATAGGTTGTTGATCAAGTGCTAAAATTTCATAATTTAAGTTTAATGTATGATTAAATCCTCTTAACATAGGTAAGGCAATACCTGAACTGGGCACCATTGCAACATTATATACATCAAAAAAACTGGCTGCAGGAGAAATTATGCAGACTAACTTATTTAGTATGCAGACTAACTTATGTCATTGATATGTATTTGACTAACATTATATCATTGATATGTATCTAACTTGCTTAATTGCTCCTGGACATATTTCAGGCAAGAGGAGGCCAAGTCATTAGAAAAACTGGAGAAGCAGGGCACTTGCTCAAACGAACTAAATGTAGTTGCATTTGTACCGATATTATTTTTGTTGCATAAGGAGTTCATTTTTGGATAATCAAAACTTTGGTTAAATGTGATATTGTTACTGTTGTTGTGATAGGTGCTTGGAAGTATTGGAAGTGAAAAAGAGCCTGTATCGTCGACACAGCATGGTGCAGGAGCCTCTACCCCTCAAAAAGTCGATGGTATCTTCTCAATTATCTTGCTATGGTTGCGACTAATTGTTCTTGAGTTCTAGATGTAGTTTTATATGGCGGCTGTTTTCTGTTGCATGCTAGTATATATACATTTTTAGTTGTTATGGTTCGATTTATGTCAAGTTTGCAGATTTTTCCAAATCCAAAGCACGAGACTTCAATATGGACATGTTTGTTGTCCCTTACAGGTTCAGTTCTCTTTCATTTATATCTTGGCAATACTATTTACACTTAACATCACATATATTTCATTGTCTCTTAATATCTTAGCCTCGTATTTATCTAATTTTCGACCATGAAAAATAGGTGCATTTGTGAAGTAACTATTATCCCTATTCAGCATCTACCAAAGGTGTAAATGAAAAATATGTGCATCTGTATATGGCTTCATGTCAAATCGTAATCACTCGATTGCTAAAATGATCGAGTTTACATACTCTAAACAATGGCTTGCTGTTCATTGCTGATTCTGTTAATGATACGGGCACTGGAAAGGTGATAATAGACATACTAGTATCATGTTATAGTAATGTTTTGCTGCAGACTGTGCAGGTGTGGATTTCAATGGAAAATGACAGCCAATTGGTCACAATTATGTTACATTAGCCTCTTGCATGCCTGTATATGAGTGAATCAAGTGACAATGTAGTGAGCAATGTATGTAAATATGAGTGAATGTACAATAGTGGAGTCAAAAAATTTGTATCATTTGAAATGTTGAAATAAAATATTTATTTGAATAAAATACCATGTGATAATAATATTTATTATAATATCATGAAATATTTCATTAATAGGAGTTGAGGTGTAGTTACTTTGCAGTTGTAAAACAGTTTTTAACAACTATTAGAAACAATTGTAAAAAAGGTTGGCTTTATTACGATTGCCAGCTGTACTAGACATATTACAACTGTTTTTGGCAGTTGTGAAAGAGTATTTTTTTGTTGTAGTGGTACCTGTGGAAACACCTGTACCGATGTTACCACAGAGTCGCAAAGGTGTTGCCTTTGACTCTAAGGCAACTTGGAAAAAGAAAACCCCGAAATAGTGTTGCCACGGATCATTTTTTGCCTATAGCAACACTTTTGGCATTTTCTGCATCACTTCTCTGGGTTTGCAATAGGCCATCTATGGCGTAGTGTTTCAAGAAAAATAGATAAACTTTAGATCAATTTACAAAACTGAAAAAACTTAAAACAAATAAAAAAAATAAAACCCTAGCTAGGTTAACACAATGAAAAACCGACTCCCCTTTTATGTTGTAACTTGCGATATAGGCTTCCTCTGTATCTCTTTAATGGTTGATCCTCTATAAATTTGGGTTTTACTTTCCCTAAATTACGAATTCTTAAATTTTGATAAAATTATTCCTTTGATTGTTTGGATGGGTTCTTTCGCTCGATCGCTTGATTTGGTGTTGCAATTTTTTCGAAAACCTCCAAAGTATGTTACTTTCTCTGATTTACTTTTTCGACTGAAAGCTTGTGGTTTTCGATGCTTATGCCAGTGATGAAGTAGGCGTATTTATAGGGTTCGGAAACCCTAATTGTTCTCTGATTTCGTTTTGGCTTGCCATGATTACCGATTCGATTTTTGGAAATGTTTGATTGATATTCTTGCCCAAAATTGCTCTTGTGGTTATCTGGAAAGTTTTGAAACTGGTAGAAAGATTCTTTCAAAAATAACTTTGAACACATTCAACAATTTCTTGCATGATTTTCCAGAGTGTTTCACCCTTCTGAAACAAAATATTTTGCCGAGCTTGCCATTTTTGTATATTTAGGGAAATCTGGAATTTCTGAAATTGTTCTTCTTACCAATAATAGGTTGAGAATATTTCAAATCTTCTTGAAAATAACCTTCCCTAAATTTTGACACTTAATTACATTTACTTAGAATTAAAAGATTCCTCCTTGATTTATCCCTGAACAAGATACTTCACTTCATTCATTCATTCAATTCACAATGCTCATGCATACTCGAACAGATTATTCACTTTATGCTTTGATACACTTATAAGAGTAGATGTTTCTTTTGATCTTGTTTGTTGCTGTCATATCAACACACATTCATTTATATATATATATATATATTATGTTCACATGTGTGTTGATTTGCATGTTGATGATGTTGCACTAAACCATGCTTTTTTGCTCCAAAAAAATTACTGTGTGCTTCACTGTTTCATTTGTGCATGTCCACTGTCTTGACTTGTTTTAGCCTACTGCTATATGTACTTAAACTTGTGCTTTAGCTTTTAAACATCTTGCCTTTTTGGTACTTGTATCACTTGTGCATATTTGAGTTCTTGTCACTGCTTGGAACTTGCCATCCTTTTGAATAACTGATTTTGCATGCTTTTTGATCATGTACGCTTGCACTGAGTTGTGTTATCTTGCTTGTGTAATGATTTTCTGCCATGTGCACTGCCATGCTTTTAACTTGATCATTGTTAGTCTTGTGACACTGGCCTGATCTTCATGTTGCAGCTACCAATGTGTCTGAGCCTATTTGAGCTTGTAAATTTGTACTTCTACATATTTGTTGAGCCATTTCTTATGTTGTGTACATGTTCTGGCCTTGTCACTTGAATTATGCTCATTTCACCTGAGCATGTACACTTTCTCCTTCATGCACCATGACCTTGTGTATTCACTAATCACCTTTGCATTGTTATTACACTTTAGTCTTTTGTTGCATGTCAGGTCACTGTGGCATTCTTGTATACTTGTCTACTTTCCTGCTTTGTTTCATTGACCTGAAAACTATCTGTTTTTGCGCACTATTTTGTGGCTTCTTTTCATTAGTGACTTGGTGCACTCGTGTGTTTACTCCCCTTTGTATTTCCTGTGAATTGCCTGTCTTGACTTGGACACTTTGAGGCATGATGTTGTAGCACTTATACTTGCTTGCACACATGTTTAAACTTGCCTTACTTGATGCACATCTATTGTGTCACCATGTCCAGTTGCCCTCTCCTTGCTCCATATGCATGCTATACTCTGACTTGGTTCCTTGTGCACTTCCCACCTGGTTTTGGCACTTTTATATATTGTGTGCTCTTGAGTGTGACTTGTTTCACTTCCCAGTCTCGCCCACGTCACCATGTTCGTTGTGCTATACACTTTTCTTTTACCGCATATGTACAATACTGTAGCACTACTGTGTAGTTGCATGCCATTGATTTTCACTATATTGTGATTCGATACACATGCTTTGCGCCATGCCATTGTCTTTGTCTATTCACTTGCTGAAATGTTGGCCGCAATGTATACATGCCAACTCTTTGGCCTTGCTGCCTGGTTGGTTTGAATTTCCATGTTGCACCATGTCTTCATTTCTTTGGCTTCTTGAATTGGGCTGATTTGTGCACACATGTATACTTGAACCTGACATGCTATTTTGCACCAATTTTATGTTTGACCATCATGCAACACGATTAAATGCTTGCACTTGAAACTTGCTCCTTTTTGCCTATGTTACTTTTGGTCTGGGCATATGTTGTTCATGTATTTTCCTCCATGTACATGAGTATATGTGTGTGTGTGTGTGTGTATATATATATACACATACACTTGTGTGTTCGTATATGCTATGACATGTTGTGCTTTATTTTACCTTGCATGCTTGAGTTATATACAAGTGCCAATATGTTTTTCTATTTTAAATCGGTAGACCACTATTCGTTGTTTAATGGTTGGTCGTGATCAACATACCACAAATATGAGTTGTGGTTGGTCTTGATCAACAGACCAATATAGTTGTGTTGAGGCTGATCTGCGAGCACTAGTATTCAGTCTACCTTGTGGTATTTGCAGTGAATCACTGTGAATATCACAAGCAATCTAGACTAAAAAAATGTATGTATATCAGACCAAGTCTAAAAGTACGATGATAAACACACCAAAATTCCAAGGCAAATATAAGTTAAAATAAAATTATATTTGTCTACAATAAATTCTATTTTGTTATAGTTTATTTTGTGTGTGTGCTTTTCTGTGTCAGGTATGTAGATGACTGGACTGGATCTGAAGCAGTCCGAAGACAATGTGTGTCAATGTATGTAAATGAGTGTGTACATGAAATTATGTGAAATCTGAGTGAAATGAGTGTTGTAGTGAGGAATGAATGTAATGAATGCAAATGTGAATTGATTGTATTATATTACAGTGAAATGTACAATAGTTAAGTCAGAAGTTTGTACTATTTCGAATGTTGAAATAAAAATTTGTTTTGAATAAAAACACTGTTTGAATATTAAATTCTGTGCAATAGCATTTTATTCAAAATAATTATTTATTTCCATATGTGATTCAATATAGAATAGTACAGATAAAAACCCATTTATATATGTTTGTTATCATCAAAATAAAATTAAATCATATTTTTATATTCAATAATCTCCTCATTTTGATGATGACAAACATACACAAAGATTTTGAGAGTGATAAATGTGTTTGAATATGAAATGTAGTACTCCCCCTATTTATATGCTCCCTCTACAACTGAACTCCCCCTATACATATGCACATGAGTGATTTTAAAATTAACTGAATTAAAATATTCTTGAATTATTCATTCATCAACCAAAATCTTAACCATTCTCCCCTTTGTTACCCTTAAAAGGGTTATAGAAATCAAAATAGTGACGAATGTTAACTAGAAATATAAATTCAAATCAAGAAAGAGAATATATAACGTAAACCTCATTTAATCAAACAAAAATCATAATATTCGTCAAACTAGAAGCAAATTTCACTTTTCATAATGATGGATATACGATGGATTTTATAAAATGGAGAGAGTTATAAAACATTGAATATACGTATATGAATTCCAAAAAAATTCAATTAAATTCTAAAATTAAGCACAAAATAGCGATGGATTTGCACTATATTTATAATTTCAAATCAAGAGAAAATAGATCAAATATCGCAAATTCCAAAACAATCAAACAAAAAATCATAATATTTCATAACATAGTAATACATTTCACAATTCAGAAAATGGATCAATAGGTCGGTTTTAACAAAACGTGGAGGATTTTATATATATATACACATTTTTTTTCCATTTTTTTCTTTCCTTTTTTATTTTAAGAACTCACCAACCACGCATAACTGTAAAGAGCTGGATTTTTAGCGGTTGAATAATTTATTTATTTAATTATTTAAATAGGGATTTGAAGATTTAAATGTCTTAAATACAAATAGTTTGAATATTTAATCAACATAAATAGTGGAATTTGCAATATTATATGAATTGGATAATTTAAGAGATTTGATTGAGCATAAATTCGAATTATAATAACAAATTTATTTAAAAACAAAGTTTGAACATATAACTTATAATTAAAACGTGCTCGTATCATCGCAGTAGTTCATAGTTTTACGTTTCGTACTTCAAATGAATATATAGAATTCGATATAAGTTGGAATTCATTGAAACCAGAAACGTTCGAAACTATTGAATTATATTTTTCTAATGGAAGTGAAAAATGAAGATTTCATACCGTAGATTGTGACTTATGTCCAAATCAGATTTTAAGAAAGTCGCTATGAAATCGTTTATAAATTATAATGATTTATTAAATAAATAAAAAGGATTTTTTAATATAAATTGAACGCCAATTTAACTTGGATTTTGAAATATCGAGTTATGAATCTAAGTATGTTTATTTTGGAGCTATATGATATTCTGTTTGAATATATATATATATAATTATTTATTATTATTAAATTGAATTGTTTTGGATTTTATTTATATTTTATCAATTTTATCTAAGCCTAGAAAATAGCTATTTCTGAAGTAGTCATGGATTTCAACGAAATTAGTTTCATTGTATCTGCATTGTTATATTATTGCATTAAACCAAATTTCATGGTAATCTGATGTTATGTGTGGCCACGGTAGCCAAAATGGTTCGGCTATTTTGCATAGCAGTTAATTTTATTAAAATTAAATGAATATGTATGCGTAACTTGAGCAAACGATCAAAGCAAGACAAGTTCTGTTGAGTTCGTAATGACATTTTGTAATTTTCAATAATTTTTATTTTGGAAAAATAAGCTAATTTTTGTTCGACGTAGTTTACACCCTATATCAGCATTTTATGAATTTTACAAAATAAGTTATCTTGTCCATTTTATTACACTTTTGGGATCGAGGCATATTGCTTGTCACAATGGCATTTTTATTTTTTCGATAGCGATATGTAAACGAACAAAATTTTATGTAATGGGGGTACCCTTAATAAATATATATTATTTGCAAAAATATAATATATAAAGCTTGGACGTTTCTCTCCAACTCAGTGTAGCCGTAGTTTCTAAGTTTGAGCTTACCTACCACTTATGCTAAAGCCCGACCAGTTGAATTTTTTTTTTGGAAAATATTGTACGTAAGTTATGTTATATCGTAAGTTATTATGCCCTTTCATGCCATAATACCCTAAGTTATTGCCCAAAACATAAATAGCTTACTGTAAATATCTATTTTTTTTTGGTAAATATCTATTTTTTTCCATATATATATATATATATTCCATTTCTTGGCAGCAAAGTATCGTACGACCTTCTATCAAAACATTGTAAACAATACATGCAGACCTACCCTATTGTACATTAGCATACATGTGTGCACCAAGGATTGAATTCTATAGATACACAACCTTCACTTTCTCCCCATTCTTTCTTCGCATCTTCATTGAATAGACTGCCTCCACCATATATAACGTGGCCTTCCAAAAATTAGTTGAAAATCAAATTAAATTCCTGAAATCGCAAAGCTCATATATTTGAACTCGTGAAATGGAGTGCTTGACTTCTACTTAGTTTTTATTAGGTGTAAACTTTATCTGGGAACCCCGGTTTTGAATAGTATGGCTTACGACATAAAATGAAGTTGTTGGGAGGGTCTGGCGGCGATGAGGAATGTGCGGCCGGATTCGGGGAGAGGAGGCGCACCTTGGTGCGAAATCCGGAGAAATACGGTGATAAAAAGATACACTACTTCTATAACAGCATGGAGACCTGCTCTAGGTCGTGATGAACACAGAGCTTGTGAGCACAACATGGCGTAGTGGAAGAGGTTGAGCTCGAGATGAGGATGAAGGTGGTGGCCTTGGTTTCGAATTGCTTGAAGAGGGGAGGGAGAGATGGGTTTCAGAAGAACTTCGGTGATGGGTTCTTGCTACTATGCAGGTTTACTATGTTACAAGGGGCGGAAGAGTGCATATGGGTCTGGGTTGTTCAAGTGGAGAGTTTGGGTCGGGTTGCTTTGGTAAAGCCCAAATTCAATTATAATTAAGTTTAATTTTATTTTAATAATATATAAACTTGTTAATACAATATACCATGCATACGAACTCGGATAGACGAACCGTTTGTCACATTGGAATCATACAGGCGCATGCTACACAATGAAGTTGGTTTGGAGCAATTTGGAGCTCACTACGATTTTAAGCAAAATAAAATGACTGATTCGAATCATCGGCCGTTTATCGTTGTTTAACGATAAATGACCAATATGAGTAAACTCACTAACTCTTTCCAATTTTATAATATTATAAACGTAATTTAATATTGATATATGATGATTGAATGTTGGGTGATGGTTGTTTGGATGAATTGCTAATAAATTGGTTCGAATTGGAGATATAGTTATATATACATATGGTTGGTTAAATATTGATTCTATTTACTATGATATATCATATTGAAATGAAATTTATGTTATTTATGTTGATTAACATCTTTGAATGCAGAAAAACAGGTTGAAGGGATCCAACTGGATTCCTTAAATTTTATTACTGTTTGTTTTCATATATTGTGATATATGATGTATTAGATGTCTTATGATAGATTTGTTGTGTTTGGATGCTTGAATAGCACTGACCCTAAAATAATTGTTTTTTAAAATACCGTAAGAATATATTAAAATGAAATGGAAAATAATTTGGGTTTTTAAAAGGAAAAATCTATTTTAAAAATTGAAATTGAATTTCAATTGATCTGGGAAATAATAACTTGTTTTTAGTAATAAAAAAAAGTTGTTTAATTCATAAACGACGTTTATAAACAAAGTGGAAATCGGGAATCATTTTAAAAAGGAAACGATGGAATTTATTGCGATGTTCGTGATGTAAATAGGATTGGAATAAGTCCACATGGATCTATAATTAAAATTTGACGATGTCGAATGTTTTAAAATATTATATCTTAAGAAATTTTATATTATATAAAATAGAACCTGATAAGAAAATTTATATTTGGTTTGAAATCAACAAATTATATTTAGATATGAAGGCAATATAGAATTGTAAACTTATTAAATAAAATAGAATAGGAGGTTGACATGCAAACAAAATTTGATAAGTAAAATGGAATGCAAATGAGACATTATAAAATGGCTAGATAATCATAATTTGAACCAATGACAGTATTTAAAAATTACTTATTTGATAAAACGAGTCCATATTTCTATAGAGGAATAATATTCATATTTCAAAGTGAGTAATGGGTCAAAAGCAATGGTTTTATAGATTGTAATGAAGTTAAGGAAATAAGAAATAGGCTGAAGATTAGTCATATTGAATGGTTACTTGAGTGTCAATCTGATGTTGGTTTTCTCCTTCGGAGTTGATAGTTAGGAAGTTGTTATCTTACTAGTTTACAGTTAGGGACTGATGAATTTGGAAGAATAATGATGTGTGAATAAGACATGGAAATGTTTTCCAATGTTACTAACGTATATTTTCTAAATATAGAAAATATTTTTTTTTTGAATTTTTGGAAATGTTTTTTGAGGTTAAAAAAAGATATTTTTTGAAACATAGAAAATAAATATTTATGACAAATAGAATTTTTTTTTTTCCAAGAATCATGAGAGGCTAAATGGATTTGGAGAAATATCTGGGCAAAGATATTGAAGAGAAATTGGGTTATGATAAATTAGTAAGGAATTAATTTAAAAGGACTCAGTATTGCGTGATGCTTGATCAATAGAATTTCCATTTGGAAATAGGATCGTTGGTTGTATGGATGTTTTCATTTGATAGTTAAATAACTGGATATCAAAGTTTTTAGCCCATTTTATATTTCTGTTGTCAATACGGAGAGACCTGGATCAGGGTCATTATTCGAAAACCACTCCGTATGTGCATAAGTATTGTGAATCAAATATGCTCAAGATAATTGAAGACAGAATAAAGTGAAAGGGCTGTTCTATTAATCCTAGGTAGAAATTGTCTAAGATGGATTAATGAAATGGGGTCTTCGGTTTGTCCAGTCCTAGAACAACTTGTATGGACAAATATCTGATAGAGTATGCCTAACAAATCATATATATTGATCTCTTCAAACATACTAGCTTTGGTGGTAGAGGAATTTGTTTCTCTTAGCTTTATACCCGTGATATTTTGGGAAAGTCAACAAATGGTTTGGCAGGTTTGACGATGTGACATTCAAAGTAAATGAAGATGTGACATGTTAAAAAGATAAGTATGGCCTCAAGCCTCACAATCAGGAAATGGTATAAAATCGGGTAGGTTGCAGGGCTTTGTAGGTCGCTCCTATTAGGGTGTACTATCACCTGATCTAAAGGAAAATTCATTTGCTTATTTATTTTATCGTTGTTGTATGCTTCGAAACGGTTGCTGAACCCAACCGTTAGTGAAAATTCATTCGGAACACTCAAGCGAAGTGAGTGGTTGGTCATGTTTAGCTAGGGTTGCAGGATGTTCTTATTGAACCCGGTGTATTACTCTCTAGAGATATACTATCGGAAGGTGGTCCCATACCTTGCCATAGTTGGAATCCATTCTCCAATAAGAGCCTCAGTTTTGATTGTATACTATGTATATGGAGCTTGAGATGTAAGTGTTTTGCTAGATTGCTATTCACTTGATTTAGACAGTATTATAAATTAGAATAGTGTGAATTTATATAATGTTTTGGGTTATTGTTAGGTAAAAACCATCCATATTTATGTATAGATTGGTCTCATGATTATCCTTTCTTTTAAAGGATTTTTAAGAGTTAAACCAAGTGGTTTGAGTTTACTCACACCAGTCCCTTGACTAACCCAGAGTTTATTTTGTTTTGTTTTACCCTAAACTCTTCGATGTCCAAATTTGTATAGGCAGTCAACTAGTCGAGATTTTAAAGATATACTTAGAGGAGCATGGAACATAAGACTTCAATATTAGATATCTACAGCTTATTTCTGTTGTGTTGTGCGATTATACTCCAGTGGTGGTATGTAAATACAGTTAGTGATTTGTATTTCAAAAGTTATGTTATATAATATATTTTATTCGTTCTACTGTGAGATTCATGTTTACTCTGATGTTGTTGTGTTTATGTTCTTCTTCTATTCTAACTTTCTTTCTAGTTATTTCTCACCCTCTAACTTCTTTCTATTAATGATCCAGTATTTTCGATACTATAATAGTAGACATGGTATTTATGTCGATTTTCAGGGTCGAAAATTTCCGGGTTCGTTACAATAACAGTAACACCCCAAAACTTAATACACTATAACCATACTTTAAAGATAATAAAATGGGAATCGCTTGGCTAAATATTTCATAATTCAATGAAACCATCTTTATTGTTGCGTTCATCTCGGAATTCCGGTTCAGATAGACCCCTAGTTTGCATAAAATGGATAATGTATGAAAAAGTTATGAACCTTAGAAGTTTGTATACGTATAAGGGTATAATTCAAAAATATTGAAGGCAAAAGTGAACGCAAAATCAATGCAGGAATTAATGGGGCATGGGACGACCCACAACGGGCCTGGGTAGACCTATGGGTCGACCGAAGTCATTTGGGTCGACCTATGGGTTGACCCAGTAGGTCGTTGGGTCGACCCAATGAGATTCAGGGCAGGATCTGATTTCTGAATCTGGACCATTTTGCGGCTATGTTCATTGCTGATTCAACGATACATGTATGACTTTGATTGAAACCCTAGAATCTAAAGACTAAGGTTAGCTCTGTAAATCTATAAATATGTGGCTCTCTCCCATTCCAATACACGTAATTATTCTTAATACCTTTTGCCTCCATGAATATATTCTAAAACAAATATATATATATATATATATATATATATATATAATGGGGAGATGCCGCTGAAGCCTAGATCTACATAGATAACACAAAATTCAAGATTTGCATATAATAACAAAAGGGATAGAAGTGGACTTTTCTACAATAACGCACATACATATATATATATAAGAGATATAATCTCTTCTTCGCTAAGACCCGTTGTGAGTTCCCTGTTATTTTCAGATTTGGTACCTAGAACTATATCATCACAGTTATTGGGTTTAGAACATATAGCGTTTATAAGATAATTGTTATACCTGTTCATCATGGTAATTCACCTGTGCCATTATTATAAGTAAAATATATGCTTTTACTGTCAGATGATTAGTTAGTTACGTGTATCTATCTTCCTTATTGTTTTAGTTTATTTCCAGTCTTGCCTATGTGATTTGATTATATTCTCCTTCCCCTACTTTTACGCTAATCCTAGGCCATAGGAAGCCTAGGTTATGTCTGATTTAATATTGTGTATAACCAAATTGGGATAATAAGAAATGACATGAAAAGGGGGAATTTAGGCATATTATTAAATTGAGGACTGTTTAACTATAATTTGGGAAAGGGATAATATGCATAAACTTATACTTGCTGTAAATTGATAAACAAGGGATGATATACATATACTTGCTATAAATTGATGAAAAGGGATAATATGCATAAATTTGTACATGCTGTAATTTGGGGACATAATTGAATGGAATATTACGCATATGTGTAAACATGTTAGATTTGACTTAATACAAACATTAAGTTAATGACATGTTAGAAAATTGTAAGAACCAGATGTAGGCTAATAAACTGAATTACTATAGTAACTATACATACATCTGGGCAAGTGTTTTGGGAAGGGTTGTACACACATAATATCACAACCACGCTTATTAGTAAACCTAAACAAGCTAGGTTAAACCTGATTATTAATAAGCTAAGAGGTCCCTCGTTCAGCTGTTGTTTCGGGTTTTGGGGACTCTTAAATCCTAGTTACTTGGGGGTACGAGCTTAGGGGGTTTGGCTTGGGTCAATCTGCTGTGTGGAACCCATATTAGTCAGTATCCCTATTGGTATTTTATTAAAGGGCCTCGCACTGGGTAGATGCCAGGGAATGCTTTACTGAACTGGATAGTAAGAGGTTCAAATGTGTAGGTGGGTACGGGCGTGTTCCGGCGGAGTCATCAGGTGCATGGCTCCGATTAGGGAAACTAAGTCGTTGTCACACCAGTAAATAAGTCTATGTTATGTAAGTTGCTGGGTTAGGGTGTGATACACCCTACTGCCGGGACTAACACGGGGTATTTACGTACTAAGGAGACGATTGCATGGGTAGTAATTAGGGTACTCCTAATCTTGTTGTTATGTAATTTAGGTAACATCTAATCCTGTTATGTAATTAGGGTATGCCTAATCCTGCTTTCTAATCCTGCTGTTTTTGTTATGTAAATAGGTTAACGCCTAATCCAATTACACTAGTATTGATGCAGACACGACCTATTTTAGGATATAAATGTGAAGCATTACTCGATCATCGTTTATTCTTGTTATTCCTGCTTATCCTACTATTCTATTCATCTTACTTTTGTTGTCTTATATGAAAATGTGCTTTCTCATTCACTCTTGTTTACCTGTCTATGTATCTCTATTTTATGCATATTTGAAAATCATTGGAACCTGCCAGACTTTATGTCTTACCATTTTTTTCGATTCTTCGTTCCTTTTCCCCCTAAGGTCCTCAGAGTGGTAGCACTCCGCATTGATTAGGACTTTCTCTTTCAACTTGGATCTGGAATTTCTGTGATGTACCTTTGACTTGCCTCTTATTCTGTTATAGTTTGCTATGAGGGATATGAATCAGGGTTGTCAATGAATACCCAAAAAATCCGATATCCGTCTAAATTCATATCCGAAAATATGAAAAATATCCGTTATCAGAAAAGCAGATACAGATATCCGATATTCGATAAGCTTTGCGAATACGGATATGGTTATAGTGGTATCCGTATCCGAAAAGTATTCGGCCGACTAACTGATGTAATATATATAACTCAAAACCAAAAAATAGAGTTAATAATTATTTTGTAACAGTTGGATATTACTATGATACAAATTTTTGTCCATTTTTGCTGAAAAATGGCAGTTTGGTGTTTAATTTTGAAATATTTTTGGATATGCTTATAGATATTAGTATAAAACAATGTTTCATCATCACATTTCTTTATTTCCTGGTTTTTTTATAAACATTTGTATTAAAAATATTTTATGTTGTTCCATACTTTTTTATTTATAATCTCAAATTTATTGATTACTAGCGGAGCGAATAAATATCCGATATCCGTCTGTATCCGAAAATTAAGTGGATACGGATATCCGATATCCAAAAATTAAACGGATACGAATATCCGATATCCAAAAATAATTTTGGATACAGATATGGCACTATTCGTATCTGAAAGAATCCGTTGATAGCCCTAGATATGATTTCATATTACTGCACTGTGTTATCCTGCATCATGAGACAAATTTGAGATACTTGGTTTTGATGTAACAGGTTTGAAGTAACTTGTTTTGAGACTGTTTTATTTTCAATAATAAAGTTGAAATTTTCTGCTGCTTATTTTATATCTGTCTTGTGAATTTCTATACTGTTTACCTATTGTGCTTCATGAAACTTAATGCATTCTCTTATGGGTGACATTACGGACATAGGGTGTCACATTTGGTATCAGAGATGAAGGTTAGAAGATCAGAGGAAAAGATTTCGAAAATTGTTTTAAAACAAAAGAATTTTCAATTAAAAACCTATTTTTGGAAAACATATCACCTCAAGCCATATTAAATATTCTTTCGATCTCTTGTGGAATCTTTTGTTTCTTCTCTTTTCAGCATGTACAGGGCACCCTAATTTCCTGAGGGTGTTCCAATACCGACATGTTTACATAGGTATCCCGAGGCTATGACACCTACCGGAGTTCAAGGAGATGCCCCACCCCCAGCTGTAGCTGCTGTAGCCCCACATCCACGGGTAGATAACTTTTCTAAGTTATGTAAAAACTTTTGCGCTATGGGAAAAAAACCGTTATTTTGTACCAAGAGCTTTGTCGAGGCACAAAATTGGCTAAGAGAGACGGAGAACGTGTTTAGTCTTTTTGAGCTTGATGATAGAAGGATGATGCAGTTGGCCTCATGGAAACTAAAGGACATGGCTTTGTACTGGTGGGAGGTGACACAAGCGGGACAACCAGTAGCTACTTGGGATGATTTTAAACAGAGATTTGAGATGAAATTTTTATCTCAGGTAGAAGAGGGATTACAGATGGAGAGATTCTTTGCTTTGAAACAAGGGAACATGTTTGTTAAGGAATATGTTAAAAAGATTAATCAGCTGGCGAGATTTGGTCTGGAATTGGTGAATACTCCCCATAAGAAGGCTCTTAGGTTTGCGAGAGGACTAAATCCACCTCTCCAAAATCTTACATTATCACATATACCGATGGGGGCTACGTTTGAAAGGTAGGTTGACATGGCTCTAATGCATGAAGATGGAAAGGATGAGAAGAAAGACAGTAAGGTTGAAGAGACATTGGCTAAGGGTGAGAAAAAGAAATGGTGGCCCAAGAAAAGAGCACAAAAGAACTCGGATTAAGAAAGACATCAAGTGTGATGGTTGCGGAGCTATAGGTCATTTTGTGAAGGACTGCAAAAAGGCGAAGAAAGCTTGCTTTACTTGTGGACAAGTAGGACACTTCACTAAGCAATTCCCTAGCAAGCAAGAACAAGGGACAAGAACTTCTGGACAAGTACATGCTTTAGAGGCTAGTGGACCCGATCAAGGTAGGCAAGTCACTATTGAAGATTTGATTTCCCTTTTTCACTATCATGTTAGAACACTATTTGATTCTGGCACTGCACATTCGGTTATATCCAATTCTGTAGTAGATAGTATGCACCTTAATACCAGTATAGCTTCCGATCCTGTACTAGTCTCAAACCCCATAGGAGGTATGGCTCATTTATCCATGATGTGCAGGGGTTTGATAGTTTCTATCTTAGGCGTCGAGTTTGAATGCGACGCATACGTGCTGGGTTTTATGGGCTATGGTCTGATTCTAGGAATGGATTAGCTAGCCATGATTGGTGCCATCCTTGATTGCGAAAAGAGAGTTGTTAGACTTCTTACTTGTCATGGTAGAACTCTCGAAATTTCCTATCACCCACGGGGCTGGTGATGCTCAGTTTTCTAGAATCACTTGATACTTCTGTTGACGATTTGTGATCTATACCCATAGTCAGAGATTATCTAGACATGTTTGACGAAGTTAAGGGACTACCTCCGAGGTCTGAGATAAACTTTCGGATTTTCATGGTAGAGAACGCGAAGCCAGTTGCTCTACCAGTGGGCCACATGACTCCTAGAGAGAGGAGGGTGCTTAGCAAGCAAGTAGGGAGCTATTCGAGAAAGGTTCTATTAGACGGAGCAAATCAGAGTAGAGAATTCTAGTCGTCTTTGCAACTAAGGAAGATGGATCACTTTGTCTATGTGTGGATTATAGGGAGCTGAATAAGATCACCAAGAAGAATAGGCACCCACTTTGTGATGACCCGCCCCGGACTAGCCCACATTTCTCCAAAATGCACTACACCAATGTCCAACTAGCACAGGACGGTCGTCAGAAGAAAAGAAGTAAGACAAAGAACTAATAAGGAACCTGTAGAATGTCTCACAGCACTTGGCATAAAATATAATAGTAACGTACTTTGACACAAAACAGGCGAGAAAGTGCACAAGATGAAAACTAAAACCAACATCATCATCATCATCAGAGTAGCGAAAATCCAAAAATACAGCTTATTACAACTTTCCGAAATATTGTCTCTAAACAAAAGAAAGAGGTACACCACTACTGCCCAGAGTAGTGAACGCAGCAACACAGGGAGAATATCTATATATATCATACGTGGAAGCCTCCTGCTCATCTCCGAAACAGCTACTCGTGCATAACCAGCTAACCTGTCTCTAGTCTGCTCGTGAGAGCACCCTGAGTTATAAGAAGAGACATAAAACTCTGAGTCAGACAAAAAGTCTAGTATGAGCGACAAGCAACAAAACAGAACAATAACAGGTATACTAAACCATACCTGAACCTGGACCTGCAACCAAAGAGTTATCACTACATACCGTACAATACTCTAAGGTGCCACTAAACAGATGGTGTAAAGATAACGGGTGAGGGGGTGTGTATGTCATAGTGAAGGCAAACAATCAAGCATAGCAAACATCCTCACATCTCTCACTCAGTGCGTAAAGCATACGATACCCATTACTCTGTCCACCTAATCCTTTGGGCCATGACAGGGTTTAACCCCATATAACTATCACTACAAGCCCCTAATCCGTCTCTCATTGGTGAACCGAAATTATAGGTATTGATAACCCCTTCGCACACGTCCCGCAGCAAAGCCCAATCACGAAGTTAACTCGTTGGTTCCCAACTGGATCCCGAGTACAAACTTCCTATTTGGACTATCTTTGCATCTCGGGTTCTGGTCATCATCTCCAAATCGGTCTTCATTCAGTCCGTAACTCACGCCTCGCGTTCAAGCTCCTTGGTTCGGTTCACAGTCGCCATACTGGTTCAGTTTGGAATACTCCATATGGTTCGTGGTGCTCGCCCCTCATTGGATCGGTTCGTCGTGCCTTGTTCGGGTCGGGTCGGAAGTGCAACCCGGTTCGTGACCCTCCTCCGGCTCATTGTGCGTCGTCGGTTCGGGTCGGGTTCCTTCCTTCAAGTCCATTCGCGCATGCCAACTTCCCCATGTCGGTTCGTGAGCACCCACTGGGTTCGAGTCGGTTCGGAGGCGAAGAGGTGGATCAGTTCGTGGCATACTCCAGAGCATCAGGTCATGGTTGGTATCTTCAGGTGAGTGGCTCGGTTCAGACTCCATCATCACGAGCGGGTCGGATCGTGGCTTCAACTCCCTGTCGTGAATGCATGCTCCACGGCTGGGGCTCATTTCGTGCTTCCCACCGATCTGATCCGGTTCGTACTACATTCCTGCAACTTTTCCAACGACTGTTTTATGCCATTCGACGGCGTTTTCGACCAACCTAATGGTTCTAATCAATCACAAAGCATACCATACAGTCATAGCAACATATAACATCAACCATAAACATAAAAACAACAACATGATATGTCAAAACGGATCAAACATAGCCAAAAACTCATTATTTCCCCTTAATCATGTTTAGGCATAACTAACAGTATGATTAATAAAACTTAACCAAACTAGCCAAATTTTCTAACAGAGGTCTAAAACAATATTTCGGATTTTTCACATATTTTTCCAAAATTTATTAATGCATAAATTCGCTAATTAACATTAATTACCCCTAATTAACCGTAATTAGTGAGAAACTATGCAAATCACTTACCTTGGCCACAAATAAACTTTAGATCTGAAATAATCTACTGTTATGGCATTGTTCCCAATGCAATACAGCTGCTCTAACCTTGCCTTGGTGCTATTTCTCCTTAATTTGATGTTGATTAGCCTAATCTTCAATTAGAAAGTGGTTTGGGGGTGTTTTAGATGTTGGAGGCCATTACTATGTTTGAAGAGGTGGTAGTGGCGGCTGGAAAATGACAAAAGAAATGTTTTCTAACCCTAATCAGCCCTTAAATACCCCTAATCCCGAAATCCCCCAACAGGCCTAGCTGTTAACTACACAATTAAGCCCATTTAAGCTGTTTTACACATTCTGAAACTTAATTCAGCTATATCTCCCAAACGGTAAGTCCGTTTAGCTAATATGACCACTCACAAAATGGCAAACCATCATTCGAATCCAATGGAAGTGGTTTCAGGTCAAAACTCCTTACCAATCAAAAGTTATAGGCGAAACAAGATTCGCCAGCGGCAAAACGGTCAGTTAAAAATTGGCAAAAATCATGAACATGGGAAATGACCCCAATAGTTGCCTCCCACAGTTACATGACCATACGACTTCGTATCAAAGGGAAATAAATATTCTACGATATTCCGATGTGTAGAATGCGGGTCATTACACTCTCCCCCCCCCCTTAAGAAATTTCACCCCCGAAATTTCTTGACTAAGAAACAAACAGTGGGTCCCGCATGCCTATCAACCAATTTCAAACAATCAAACATACATGATAGCACAACGAGCCTATCCTAGCATGTGGTTTACTAACAAGGGAAGAACCATCGTCCCATTGGACCTTCACTAATTTCACCGTCTCCCTTCGTAGTTGCTTCGTATCATCCTTGACAATGCGAATCGGTCTCGCGGTTCCCAACCGCCTTGGGTTCTATTTCGATATCGTCCAACCAGTCTGGCGAAATAACTAAATCAAAACCATGCTTAAACTTCCTTAACTGAGAAAGATGAAAAACGTCATGCACTCCTGTAATCTTCTTTAGGTAATTCAACTCTATGCTTCAAATTACCAACTACATTCCAAATGTCCTTTCAAGTCTAACCCGAATCTTGCCTACATCCCCACTGCACGTCCAACATATACTCACCTCCTAGAGGCAAACTGGATCTATCCAATGACCCTAGGCACTACACCTATATCCGTACTGTACGTCTAACGTACATTCACCTTCTAAAGGTGAACTAGACTCATACAATGAACCAAGGTACTCCACCTATACTCGTACTGCACGTCCAACGTACATTTACCTTCTAAAGGTGAACTAGACTCATCCAATGAATCTAGGTACCCTACCTATGAGTCCAAGTCCAACTTGAAGCTCCTATATCCGCTGAATCTCCAAGGTCAACGGACGCTCCACAATGCCCAAACATACTTCAAGTCTAACGTAAAGTATCTTACACCCGTCATATCACCATGATCAACAAACTTATCCTATTTCCATTCAACAGGATCCTACAGGTGATAGTCTACTCCAGAGAAGAAAGGTAGGAACAAACATAGCAACCATAGAATCCATCAAACAAGTCCTATCTATCACCTGCTAAAACCATGAATACGTCGATACCTGTATGTCTGGTCCAACCAACATCAATAACTAATGGAAGCCCTGCCTCCAAACGGGCTACCGTACGTCCAATGTACGTTTATCCTCCAAGGATAACTAGATCACGTCCAATGGATCTAAGGTAACGGGCGTCCCCAGATACCCCTGCTTCTAGTCCGCCTAAAACACTCGAGTCCCACCCAAGTTTATCCATTATCTTGCTGCTCTCTCGAGTCCAACTCGAGCCAGTCCAATTCCTTGCAGCCTTCTCGAGTCCAACCCGAGTCAATCTATTACCCATAAACTCAGACCCAGTCTTGAGTATCCATTACCTATAAACCTTAGTCCAACGTGAGACGTCTCCCTACTCGTTGCATCTCCCAAATCAACAAACACCTATTTTCTTTTATGATTTCAAGTCCAACTTGAATCGTCCTAACCTTCGTTGCATCTTCCATGATCAACAAACACATCCTATTTCCTCAAAAAGAACATCAACATAGGGTCCTAAATAATCCATTACTTTACATCTTTCTCGAGTTCCACTCGAGTCATCTCATAACCCTATCGAGTCTAACTCGGGGCAGTTCATACCATCAAATAGTCTTATCATTTCACAGCTGCCCTTCACTCCTCGAGTAAACCAAGATATCATCCAATGAAAAATCGCAATAACTATTTATCTCTCACGTAAACCACCCTATTCGAACTCGACATTTCCCAAGCACAAGCCCCAAAGGCCTAAACCAATATCAGACAAGCACTCAAGGAACATCTCCTCCGAATTCAGACAATCCATGTGAGATGATACTAGCAAAACAACTAAATAATTGAGCACTTAACCGACTCTGGCTATCGTCGCCAATCTTCCTTCAAAACTATCGTCGGTCGCATGACCAAGTCCTGACCAAACTATTGTACGTACATTGTAAATTTGCTTCCCTAACTCCTGTTATCATCTTCATCGTAAGGTAGGCGATCCAATACTACCTTTCGTCCATCATCCACTCTAACGGTCGTCAAAGACTCTTCACAATCTACTATTACTCTATACATTTGGAGTCAATCTGCTCCCAAAATCAAGCCAAACCTAGTAAAGCTCGAAATAAAGCAATCACAACATACATACATCCATGACCTGATAAGACCAAATTACGACAAATCCTACAAAGGCTAGTCAAACCACCTATCAGGTTTGTCACTACTAAAGGTCTATCGACTACCTCGGTTTCCAATTCCAACCTATCTACCAGGTCACTAGACATGAAGGAATGGGAAGCCCCGATATCAAACAAAGCTAGAACATGAACATCTTAAATAGAAAGCATACCTCGAATAACGACACCTTTTTCCTTCTGCGCCGCAGTTGGGGCATTCGACGAAGAAGGAACAACGTTGATAGCATATGCTTTCACGATCTGCTTCTCCCTAGGAGCTTGTGGACAATCATCCTTGTGATGTCCCGCTTGGCCACAATTGAAGCACTTCCTCTCCCCAGGCTTTTTTCGGAAATCTCTGGCATAGTGGCCCTTCTTGCCACAGCTAAAACACTCACCATCTTTCTTGTTTTCGTTTTTCTGACCATCTTTAGCTTGGTCCTATTTCCTCTTATTCTGGGAATTATCTTTGCCTCCAATGCCTACTTGCGGTTTTGGCTCTCCTGTAGATACAATAGCAACTTTAATCTTCGACTTAGGGTAAAGGCTCTCTGACCTTAATGCCTTTCCCACAATAGACTCGAAAGTCTCATCAATGTGGTTTATAAGTCTTTCCCCCAAGTATCCATCTAAGTCAGTTATGAACTTTTCGTTCTTCTTTTCGGCAGTATCAATGAGGGATAATCCATATTTCGATAAAGTATCAAATTCTGCAATATATTCTGAGATTGCTCTACCATTCTGCTTAAGCTCCAGAAATTTCCTGAACAACTCCGATTTCTAAGCAGTTGGGATAAACTTATCACTGAAACGAGTTCTAAACTGACTCCAAGTGATTTGATCCTCTAGAGTAGCTGCCTTAATGGCATTCCACCAATTCTTAGCCCGTCCCTACAGCTGACAGGATGCTAGCCTTCCCTTCAACGCATTCTCGATACCCAAATCTTCGAAGATACGCCCGCAGCTATCCAACCAATCTTGAACATATGCAGCCGACTCCGTTCCATGGAACAGCTTCCCACTAAGACTAGTATAATCCTTGTTCAGCTTCGCGAAATCGGCCCTAGGCGCCTGCACCACTTGCATTAGCAGCATTAGGAGCTGCCCTCTGAACATCTCTAAGCATCTCTCTCATAAAGTCGGTGAACATCATCCTCAGATCTGGAGCATTCCTATCATTACCCCTTGGCACCGTTTCCCTCAAGTTTCGGCTCATCGTCTTATCTATTAAGAAAATGGTTAACCATCTCCTGATTGGTGCCAGCGCAGTGCGACTCCAACCTTAGCTATACTAATAGTATATATATAGCTTTTAAAAACCAAAATATCACAAATACGCGCCCTCAAATACGTATACTATCTCTCCCTGGTGTCTTTCCCTAGGTTAACTACGCAACCTAGAGCTATGACACCAAGTGTGACGGCCCGCCCTGGACTAGCCGACATTTCTCCGAAATGCACTGCACCAATGTCCAACTAGCACAGGACGGTCGTCAGAAGAAAAGAAGTAAGGCAAAGAACTAACAAGGAACCTGTAGAATGTCTCACAGCGCTTGGCATAAAATATAATGGTAACATACTTTGACACAAAACAGGCGAGACAGTGCATAAGCTGAAAACTAAAACCAACGTCATCATCATCATCAGAGTAGCAGAAATCCAAAAATACAGCTTATTACAACTTTCCAAAATACCGTCTCTAAACAAAAGAAAGAGGTATACCACTAATGCCCAAAGTAGTGAACGCAGCAACACAGGGAGAATATCTATATATATCATACATGGAAGCCTCCTGCTCGTCTCCGGAATAGCTACTCGTGCGTAACCAGCTAACCTCTCTTTAGTCTGCTCGTGAGAGCACCCAGAGTAATAAGAAGTGACATAAAACTCTGGGTCAGACAAAAAATTTGGTATGAGCGATAAGCAACAAAACAGAACAATAACAGGTATACTAAACCATACCTGAACCTGGACCAGCAACCAAAGAGTTAGCACTACATACCGTACAATACTCTAAGGTGCCACTAAACAGATGGTGTAAAGATAACGGGGGAGGGAGTGTGTATGTCATAGTGAAGGCAAACAATCAAGCATAGCAACCATCCTCACATCTCTCACTTAGTGCGTAAAGCATACGATACCCATTACTCTGTCCACCTAATACTTTGGGCCATGACGGAGTCCAACCCCGTATAACTATCACTACAAGCCCCTAATCCGTCTCTCCTTGGTGAACCGAAATTATAGGTATCGATAACCCTTTTGCACACGTCCCGCAGCAAAGCCCAATCACAAAGTTAACTCGTTGGTTCCCAACTGGATCCTGATAATAAACTTCCCGTTTGGACTACCTTTGCATCTCGGGTTATGGTCATCATCTCCGAATCGGTCTTCATTCAGTCCGTAGCTCATGCCTTACGTTCAAGCTCCTTGGTTCGGTTCGCAGTCGCCATACTGGTACGGTTCGGAGTACTCCATACGGTTCGTGGTGCTCGCCACTCATTGGATCGGTTCGTCGTGCCTTGTCCGGGTCGGCTCGGAAGTGCAGCCCAGTTCATGATCCTCCTCCGGCTCGTGGTGCATCAACGGTTTGGGTCGGGTTCCTTCCTTCAAGTCCGTTCGCGCATGCCAACTTCCCCAGGCCGGTTCGTGAGCACTCATTGGGTTCGGGTCGGTTCGGAGGCGAAGAGGTAGAACGGTTCGTGGCATACTCCAGAGCATCAGGTTGTGGCTGGTATCTTCAGGAAAGCGGTTTGGTTCGGACTCCATCATCATGAGCGGGTCGGATCGTAGCTTCAACTCCCGGTCGTGAATGCATGCTCCACGGGTGGGGCTCGTTTCGTGCTTCCCACCGATCCGATCCGGTTCGGACTGCATTCCTGCAACTTTTCCAGCGACTGTTTTAAGCCATTCGACGGCGTTTTCGACCAATATAGCTGTTCTAATCAATCACAAAGTGTGCAATACAGTCATAGCAACATATAACATCAACCATAAACATCAAAACAACAACATGATATTTCAAAACGGATCAAACATAGCCAAAAACCCATAATTTCCCCTTAATCAAGTTTAGGCATAACTAATAATATGATTAACAAAACTTAACCAAACCAGCTAAATTTTCTAACAGAGGTCCAAAAACAATATTCAAATTTTTCACATATTTTTCCAGAATTTATTAATGCATAAATTCGCTAATTAACACTAATTACCCCTAATTAACCGTAATTAGTGAGAAACTATGCAAATCACTCACCTTGGCCACAAATAAACTTTAAATCTAAAATAATCTATTGTTATGGCGCTGTTCCCAATGCAATACAGTAGCTATAACCTTTCCTTGGTGCTATTTCTCCTTAATTTGATGTTGATTAGCCTAATCTTCAATTAGAAAGTGGTTTGAGGGTGTTTTAGATGTTGGAGGCCATTACTAGGGTTGAAGAGGTGTTAGTGGCGGTTGGAAAATGACAAAAGAAATGTTTTCTAACCCTAATCAGCCCTTAAATACCCCTAATCACCGAATCCCCCAACAGGCCTTGCTGTTAACTACCCAATTAAGCACATTTAAGCTGTCTTACACATTTTGAAACTAATTCAGCCATATCTCCCAAACGGTAAGTCCGTTTGGCTAATATGACCACTCTACGGAATGGCAAACCATCATTCGAATCCAATGAAAATGGTTTCAGGTCAAAACTCCTTACCAATCAAAAGTTATAGGCGAAACAAGATTCGGTAGGGGCAAAACGGTCATTTAAAAATTGGCAAAAATCATGAACATGGGAAATGACCCCAATAGTCGTCTCCCACAGTTACACGACCATCCAACTTCGTATCAAAGGGAAATAAATATTCTACGATATTCCGATGCGTAGATTGCGGGTCGTTACACACTTCCAAGGACTGACGACTTGTTTGATCAACTAGTACGCGCATTAGTTTTCTCGTAGATGGATTTGACTACGGGATTTCATCAGTTGAGGGTGGCGGAGGAAAACATTGATAAGACTGCTTTTAGAACTCCAGACAGTTTCTTTGAATGGTTGGTTATGCCTTTTGGGCTAACCAATGCACCCGCCTATTTTGTGGACTTGACGAGTAGGGTGTTTAGAGAGTTTCTGAACAAGTTTATGGTGGTCTTTATGGATGACATTCTGATCTTCTCGAGGAACAAAGAGGAGCATGCCCAACACTTAGGCATGGTTCTACGTACCCTCAGATCATATTAGCTCAAGGAAATTTTTTCAAAGTGTCACTTTTGGAGGAAGGAAGTAACTTTCCTAGGGCATGTGGTCTCCAAGGACGATATAGTTGTAGACCCCGCAAAAATCGTCGTAGCTCAAGATTGAAAGGCTCCAAAGAATGCGATGGAGGTAGGAATTTTTCTAGGGTTAGCGGGTTAGAAAGTTTATCAAGGGCTTTGCAAGGGAATCAACCCCGCTCACCTGATTGACGAAGGAGAACCGAACTTCTTCATGGAGCATTGATTGCGAGGATGCCTTTCAGATATTGAAAAGGGCTCTAATAACAGCCCCAGTTCTGACTCTCCCCGACGGAAGCAAGATGTTCAAGGTTTACATAGATGCTTATGGAACAGGACTTGGTGTCATTTTGAAGAATGAGGAAAGGGTAATATGCTATGGTAGCAGACACTTCAGAGTTCATGAGAAGAACTATCATACTCATGATATAGAGTAGGCTGCAATAATGTTCGCATTGAACTCTTGGCGACATTATCTACCTGGAGAGAGATATGAGCTATACATGGATCGTAAGTCGCTCAAATACTTGTTCTCACAGAAGGATATCAACCTAAGGCAAAAATGGTGGATGGAGTTCCTAGCGTCCTATGACTTTGAGATAGCTTATACCCTAGGCAGTGGAAATGTCGTGGAAGACGCATTGAGTAGGCAGAGGATGACTTTGAGTCCTCTTTTCGTAGAAAGGAGGAGTTTGGAGTTTATATCGACCTTTGATATTAAGCCATCTACGGATTTCACATTGGGATTGTTAGCATCGTTGGAGGTGCGACATACTCTATTGGAGCGTATTGGATCTATGTAACGGGAGGACCCACAGATATCAGACATCTTAGACATTCTTGGTAGAGGAGAGACTTCTAGTCACCTAACTATACATATAGTAGACGAGAAAGGGTGGCTAAGACGAGATGATATGCTATGTGTCCCCAGGATTGGGGAACTGCGAAAGGCAGTACTTGAAGAAGCTCATCATTCTCGGATGACCATCCAAACGAGCAGCGACAAGATGTATCCTGGCTGCGACAAGATGTATCAAGACAAAAAGAGAATTTTCTTTTGGACTGGCATGAAGGACATGGCAGAATTTTTAACTCGATGTTTGATTTGCCAATGAGTAAAGGCTGAACAAAGGAAACCTAGCAGATTGCTTCAGCCCTTGGATGTCCCACAGTGGAAGTGAGAGTGCGTCTCTATGGATTTCATCGATCGTTTTGCCTGATCGAGGAAGGGCAATACGAGCATTTAGGTGACAGTGGATAGACTTATGAAGAGCGCTCTCTTTATTCCTATAAAGAGCAAAAGGACAGTAATTTGGCTAGCATCGATATATCTTCGATAGATTATTCGACTTTATGGGGTACCTTCTAGTATAGTAAGCGACCGTGATCCCATTTTCACTAGTGAGTGTTGGAAGAGATTGTAAGAGGTATTAGGTACACAGCTACGTTTGAGCAGAGCATACCACCTTCAGACAAGTGGACAGACTGAGAGGGTGAATAAGGTTTTTGAGGATATTCTAAGACTATGTATCCTAGACTTTGGGATGACTTGGGAGGAGCATCTCCCATGGTTGAGTTTGCTTACAACAACAGTTACTAATCGAGCATAGGCATAGCACCCTTCAAAGCGTTATATGAAAGACCTCGTAGAGCGCCGACTTGTTAGTGGGAATCTACCGACATACTTCTATTTGGACCTAAGATGATTCGAGTAACTTCCGAGAAGATTGATCTTATCCGCCGAAGAATGAAAGCAACTCAGGATAGATAGAAATCATACGCCGATAAAAGTAGGACTGATTTGAAATTTGAAGTGGGTGATATGGTCTTCATTAAGGTATCACCGCTATGGAATCTAGTTCGCTTTGGTTCAATATGGAAGTTGGTGCCAAGATTTGTAGGGCCATTGTGACGATCGCCCATAACCCCCCCACTATGCAAGAGGAATAATGCGTTGAATGATGTGTCAGGCAGCCATGGACGATCATCTGAGTAGGTAAACACAAGCGGAACCTTTCATAAACTCACAGCGCAAGGATAAAATATAATAGAACATATGCAACAGGTAGTAATAATGAAGCATAAACACTGGACTTTCATACAACCAGAAAGTAATATCCACAACTTTTAAATAATGTTTGTACAAAGTTGCCTCACTACATCACTCAGAAATGCAAACAGCGGAAATCCAATTATTAGATAGTAGTAAAACTGGTACGTGAGCCTCCTGCACGCCATCGATCAGCATCGTCGTCCTCACTAAAGCATTACCTGTCACCTGTTACTTAGTCTGCCCATCCACAACCGGATGAACAGCCCAAGGTAATAAGAGGAAATATAAAACCTTGAGTCAGACAACAGTATTAGTGAGCGATAAAACAACTAACAAACTTCAACAATAAAGTGTATGAGAAGGGATAGATATACATTCTATTCTACCCATGACACCAGAGAAGAACTCAACCTTGTCTTCCCCACACCGGACAGTTATAACCTTTACTATAAACAATTTAATCATTCATCCATGGAAACCAGAACACCCATTCAATCATGGAAAACACTCATAACATCCAGATTATATAAGTCTCACACACACAACCCTAATCGATTTTAACATTCCCTAAGTATTCTCCCCAGAGGCCTAAACGAATATAAGTTAAGCATCCAAAGAACATCTTCCTCGACTTTGGATAATCCATGTGACATAGCACAAACAGAACAACCAATCATCAATGACCGACTCTGGCTATCACCTCCAATCCTGCTTCGAAACCATCGTAAATCGTATGAAGGCCAACTTGCCACATGTCAAGGGCTAATGGTAACCCCAGTTCTAGCGTAAATTCTATTTTGTCCAATCTTGACAACTAGGCCTTTTCAACGATACCCAAGGTACTCGACGTACCCCTGCTTCGAGCCTGCTAGAACTTACGACATCGATGACTTCTCGGCATTCGCACCTCTAGTCGTCCAACCTTGACGACGTTTCATAGCTCAAACAACCTTCTTGAGCAACCATTATCCACCAACTCACGACCTTTGAGTTGCCACCTCATTCGTTGTTCCACCTTGATCAATGAACACATTCAACACTTCGAACTTTCCTACTTGAACCACCTCGAAGTTACACAATCACCAAGCCATGTTACACCACTGCGCTGCGGCACGGATTCAGACAACGCTGCCCAAAAAATAAAAACACCTTTTTATTAAATTAGAACCGTACCCGAAAAATAAAATTTTCAGAAAATCAACACCGGTCGGTCGATCCTCCCAAAACATACCAGTCGGTACTCCCAAACACATCGGTTGGTCCTCCTAAAAACACCGGTCGGTCCTCCCAAATATCATCGGTTGGTCCTCCCAAAACATACCGGTAGGTCATCCCAAAAACACCGGTGGTCATCCCAATCATACTGGTTGGTCCTCCCCAAGCACACTGGTCGGTCCTCCCAAATATCATCAGTTAGTCTTCCCGGTAGCTACACCGGTTGGTCTAGAAAACAACTGCACCGGTCAGTTCCCCAAACCACAACACCCACCGGACGGTCGGTCTTCTGCTTCTACCCACCGGTCAGTCGGTCTTCCACCTGACTTGTTCTCTATGCCACGAGTTTTACCTACCGACTGGTCACCTGTATCACTCCATCACCACTTCAGTTCCTATTAAAACTTCGCCAACCGATCGAATCGACGAAATATACTCGTCTAAATCATTCAATACAATCATAGGCATGTCATGAACACACTAACGACATGAATATGACGATTCCACCAAAAATATACCAATACTCTAAAATGGTGATAAATGAACATATGAACAAAATGATGGATCTATATATCAAATCATATGAAAACATATTGAAATTGTCGATTTAAACTTACTAATTAGATCCTAAGGTGTTCATATGAAAATGGAATCACAAATGGGTATAAATCTAAGAAATCGACTTGCATATGATGAAAAACATGTACAAACACTCATATACTTCATTGCATTCATGTGAGAGATGTAAATCACTCACCAATTCTCCAAAACAAAGCAAAAGCGAAGAAATAGAATTTCGGACAGCGAAGAGATAGCTCCTAGCCCTTCGATTTGATGAATCCTCACTTGAAATGATGTAGATCTTGCCTCCAATGGTATAGATTTTCGATTTCCCTCCTTGGATTTTTATTTTTAACGGTGGAAAGGTGTTAGAGGAAGAAGGAGATCAAAGCCTCCCAGTAAGAGAATGGAAAATTCAAACCTTTCCCCATATCCCTTACCCCCTATTTATAGCCTCCACCAACCCCCTAATGGTCCTTCTCCAAATCAGCCCATTAGCCTTCCAAAACCTGGACAGCCAACTGAAAAACCTTAAAGCAGCGATTTCTCCCAAACCGCTGAACCAAATCCTTAATGTAACCACTCTATGGAAAGAGAATCACCAATTCCTTTGCAATTGCACAGGTCTCACCCTTTGATTCGACATGAGTCAAAAGTTATGCCCTATACAAGACTGACAGAGGCAAAATGGTCATAAACAAAATTGGTAAAAATTATGGACATGTCTCACATCCCCATAAGAAACATATCAAAAGGAATGATCCAACCCTCAGGGAATAAAATAAAAATATTTTACGATATTCCGATATGTAAAATGCAGGCTGTTACATTCTCCCCCTTTAAGAATTTCGCCTCCGAAATTCCAAGTAAACACAAGCAACCATAACAATTCTGCATGCCTATCATCCATGAGAAGCCAATCCTATCATCCAAACTAGCAACCATCAAGCCATGCATCCGTAGCCTAATCCTAGCATGCAGAATTCTATCAAACAATCAACAAGATACAACGATATAACGATGATACGATATCAAAGGTTCCTACCGATGAAGAGTTCTGGACGAGTCGCCTTCATGCTCTCTTCCGTCTCTCATGTACAATCGTCGTAATCTTCACTCCATTGTACCTTGACTAGCCTAACCTTCTTCCTCCTAAGCTGTTTCGTGTCTTTCCCCACAACACGAAGTTGCTTACGAGGTTTCACAACTGCGGTTTCTACTTCTAGGTCTTCATACTGCTCCGGAGGTACCACCACATTCGAATCATGCACAAATTTCCGTAGCAATGAAACATGGAAAACATTATGCACACTCAACATCTTCTCAGGTAACTCCAATCTATATGTGAGCATTTCGATCCGCTCGACTATCGGAAATGGTCCAACAAACCTTGGTGCTAACTTTCCTTTACTTCCGAATCGAACCACATGCTTTAATGGAGAAATTTTCATGAAAACCATACACCTACATCGAATTCCAAATCCTTACGACGTTTATCGGCATAACTCTTCTAACGATCTTGGGCTGCCTTCATTCATTGCCGAACAATCTTGATACAGTCCGAGGTTTCTCTAATCATCTTAGGCCCAGGTACCAACTTATCTCCAGTTTCTAACCAACATGCTGGAGAATCACACGGTCTTCAATGAAATGCCTCGTATGGTGCCATTCCAATGCTTGACTGGTAGCTGTTATTATATGCAAACTCAACTAGATGTACTAGATGTAGATGTTCTTCCCATGATCCTCCAAAGTCTAACACACAAGCCCTCAGGAGATCTTCTAAAACTCAGTTGACTCTCTCGTTCTGAACATCAACTTGGGGATGATATGTCGTACTCAAGCACAACTCAGTTCCCAAAGCTTCTTTCAAACTTTTACAAAATCCAATCGTGAATAATGGATCTCGGTCACTCACTATACTCTTTGGGACACAATGGAGTCGAACTATCCATTTCACATAAAGTTCAGCCAATTTCGATGCCATCCTAGTTGACTTGACAGGAACGAATCCCGCACTATTTGTCAAACAAACCACGATGACCCAAATCCCTTCATTTCATGCCCTGGTTCTAGGTAGTCCATCGATAAAATCCATCGATATTTGCTCTCACTTCCATGTAGGAACTTCTAATGGCTGAAGCAAACCACTCGGCTTCTTCTGTTCATCTTTCACCAACTGTCAGTTCATACACTTGGAAATGAACTTTCCAATATCTCGCTTCATCCCTTCCCAGTAGTAGACTCTCTTCATGTCCTGATACATCTTATTACCACCGGGGTGAATCGTCAGCTTCAAGTGATGACATTCTCTCAGAACCTCATCCCTCAATCCATTGATATCAGGAACAACTAATCGCCCTTGCTTTCGAAGCCAACCTTCTCGATCGACCTCGAACTCTTAATCTTCTGGTTCCAGTTTCTGAATGAACTCGACAAGCTTCGCATCTTTCTTTTGGCTCTCGCCAATCCTTTCGATAAGAGTAGGTCTTATCGACAAGCTTGCCAACATTTCAGGTTCCAACTCACACTTTGGCTTGAAATGAAACCTTGCCAAATATTCAAGGCTCTTCCATTCTGAAAACATTGCTCCTAAACTTGCGTGTCTTCGACTCAACGCATCTGCAACTGCGTTGCCTTTGCCAGGAGTACAGGTTATACCAAAATCATACGAGGCCAGAACCTCTAACCATCGTTGCTGCCGAAGATTCAAATCCTTTTGGAAGAAAAGATACTTCAACGACTTATGATACGTAAACAACTTGAATCATACCCTCAACAGGTAATGTCTCCATATCTTCAGAGTAAACACAATCGCTGCCAACTCCAAATCATGAGTTGGGTAATTCTTCTCATGCGGCTTTAGTTGTCGACTCGCGTAGGCCACAACTTTATCCTTCTGCATTAGCACTGCTCCAAGTCCAGTACCACATGCATTGGTATATACCACCATCTCTTCATTCCAACTTGGAATGGTCAACACTGGTGCACTCGTCAATCTCTCGTTCAAGATTCTGAATGCTTGTTCACATTTCATATCCCATGTGAACACTTAGTTCTTCCTCGTCAACCTGTTAACGGTGCAGCTACCTTGGTGTAATCCTTGATAAACCATCGGTAATAACCGGCCAACCCAAGGAAACTTCTAACATCCGTCGGATTCTTAGGCCTATCCCAGTCCTGGATTGCTGCAACTTTAGCGGGGTCAACCGCTATCCCTTTTCCAGAAACTACATGTCCTAAGAATCTCACTTCACTCTTTCAGATGTGACACTTGGAAAACTTAGCTCTCATCTGATGCTTTCGCAAGATCTCTAACACAACTCTCAAATGCGTCTTGCGCTCTTCCTTATTCCTGGAGTAAACCAGAATATCATCCATGAACACAAGCACGAACTTGTTCAACTGATCTCTGAACACTCTGTTCATAAGATCCACAAAATACGCTGGTGCGTTAGTCAACCCGAATGGCATCACTAACCAATCGAAGAAACCGGATGGTGTCCTAAAAGCTGTCTTCGGCACATTATCCTTTGCCACCCTCAATTGGTGAAATCCTGTTGCCAAATCCATCCGAGAAAACACTTTTGCTTCGTGATGCTGATCGAACAAGTCATCAATCCTTGGCAACGGATACTTGATCTTCTTAGTCACCTTGTTCAACTCACGATAGTCCACACACAATCTTAACGAGCCATCTCCCTTAGTTGCAAACACGACTGGTGCACCCCACTCGGAAACACTCCTCCGAATGAATTCTTTTCCCAAAAGGTCATGAACTTGCACCTTTAACTCTCGCTATTCCCTAGGCGCCATCCGCCTAAGGGGCATAACGATTGGTCTAGCACCTTCGACCAAATCAATCCTAAACCCGATCTAACGATGTGGCGGCAACCCTTTGACGTTGTCAAAGACATCTAGATACTCATTAGCGATCAACACTGATGACAGGTCTTCTTGTGGAATCCCAAGCGAATATAGATAACTCACGAAGACCCCATCTTCGCGATTACATCTAATCAACACCTTTCGCCCTTCCACATCCCCGACCCTCACCTCTAGCTTCTCGCAATTCACCCTTGCTGCATATCTCTTGAGCCAATCCATGCCCAAGATGATCCCATACCCAGCGAAGTTAAGAACAAAACAATCACATACAAAAGAGCAACCATGACTTGACAACACTAGACCATGGAAAATCATGCACAAACTGGATGAACCCTCAGCCGGATTAGTCACGATCAATGGTCTATCACAAATCTCGGGTTCCAAACCCAAGCGAAACACAAGCTCATTGCAAATGAACGAATGTAATGCTCCAGTATCAAATAAAACTCGAACTGAAACACCATTAACAGAAAGAGTACCTTGCACCACGACGCCCTTTCCCTTCTCCTCTGCAGTAGGGGCTCTCAAAGAAGATGGCACGGCTTCCAAAGCATATGCCTTCACAATCTGCTTGCCCTTAGCTGATTCTGGACAATCTTTCTTCTCATGCCTAGGCTTCCCACACTTGAAGCACTTCTTCTCAACCTTAGGATTCTTGCATTCACTAGCAAAATGGCCTTTATGTTGGCAATTAAAGAAAACCACCTCACTCTTAGGATTCTTTTGGCAATCTTTTCCCTTCTGTTGTTGCAGCTTCCTCTTTTTATTATTACCACCCTGTTGTGGTTTCTGAGCTTACTTGGTTGCAACGACAACATTTGCTTCTTTAGGAAACAAGCTCTCATGACGAATAGCTTTTTCCACAATTGTGATGTCCCGCCCCGGACTAGCAGACATTTCCCCGAAATGCGCTGTGCTGATGCCTGACCAGCACGGGATGGTCGTCAGAAGCAAGGAAACAAGTCGATGAACTAACAGGGAACCTATAGAATGTCTCACAGCGCATGGAATAAAATATAGTAATAACATACTTGACATAAAACAGGCGAGACAGGGCATAAGCTGAAAACTAAAACCATAATCATCAGAGTAACGGAAATCCAAAATACAGCTAATTACAACTTCCAAATTACTATCTCTAAACTAGTACATGGGAGCCTCTTGCTCGTCTCCGGAACAGCTACTCGTGCATAACCAGCCAATCTGCCTCTAGTATGCTCATTTAAGAGCACCCAGAGTAATAAGAAGAGACATAAAACTCTGGGACAGACAAAAGCCTGGTATGAGAGATAAGCAGTAAAATAGAACAATAACAGTTATACTAAACCATATCTGAACCTGGACCTACAACCAAAGAGTTAGCACAACAGGATGTACAATACTCTAAGGTGACACTAACACATGGTGTGAAAATAACGGGGGAGGGGGTGTGCATGTCATAGTGATGGCAAACAATCAAGCATAGCAACCGTCCTCACATCTCTCACCCAGTGCGTAAATCATACGATATCCACCACTTTAATCACCCAATACTTTGTTACGATCACTCTGGCCCATGGAGTCGTGATGGCTCCACTACACTGATCCATAACCACCAATACTTTGCTACGTCCACTCTACTCCATGGAGTCGTGATAACCCCACTGCACTGGCTCATAGCCCTGCTACGATCACTCTGCCCCATGAAGTCATAACAACTCTACTACACTGATCCATAGCCTAACATCCATCTCCGATGGTGAATCAAAGCTATAGACATCGATAACCCCTTTGCACACGTCCCACAACAAAACCCAATCATGAAGTTCACTCATTGGTTCCCATCTGGATCCTGAGTTACAGCTTCTCATTTGGGCTACCTTTGCATCTCGGGTTTTGGTCTCCATTCAGTTCGGTCTCCACCCTGTTCGTGACCCTCTATGTCGATTCGAGATCTTCAAAGCGCGGCTCATGGGTGAGGTATCAGCTCGTGGGACCCTCCAGGCGATCGACTCGTGACACCCATATTCCGGTTCGCTAGTCCACCTTCCTTGATCAACTCGTGATGATGCTCCCCTTCGGCTCGTGGTACGCTGTTCGAATCCGGTTCGTGGCATCGTATAGTGGAACGATTCGTGGTTCACTTGGTCTGGTCCGGCTCGTGGTGCATCATGCTCGGTTCGTGGCCTCCTGGTAGTGACCGACTCGCGGGGGTTAAGCACGATTGGATCGGGGTCGAGATAAGGCGGTGGTCACGAACGGGTCTCTGCACAATTTCCTCCAACGCTTCCAGCAAGCTATTTACGCCGTACGACGGCGTTTTCAACCAATCTAACTTTTCTTTGCAATCAAAAATCATACCAAACAGTCATAGCAACATATATAATCAACCATAAACACCAAAACAACAATTTAACATGTCAATAAGGATCAAACATACCCAAAAGTCCATATTTCCCTTTAATCATGTTTAAGGATAACTAATGATAGGATTAACAAAACATATCCAAATCAACCAAATTTTGTAACAGAGACTTAAAATAATATTTAAGAATTTCAAAACATTTTTCCTGAATTTTATCATGTCTAATTTCGTTAAGCATCACTAATTACCCCTAATTAACTGTAATTAGTGAAAAACAATGCATATCACTCACCTTAACCACAAATATACTATAGATCTGAAATAATCTCTATTTTGGGTCGAATTCCATTGCCTAACAGCAGCTCCAACTCTGATTTGATGCTAATCCGCTTTAATTTTGTGTAGATCTTCTTAATTAGTGATTAGAAGGTGATTTGGGGTGTTTTTAGAAAGTGGAGGCCATGGCTAGGGTTTCTAAGATGTAAATGGCGGCTGGAAAATGAATAAAAACTGAGTTCCCTAACCCTATCTGCCCTCCCATAACCCTAATCCCGAAATGGGTTATGGGCCTAGCTGCTAATTACTCTAATTAGGCCCGGTTAAGCTGTTTTTGACCTTCTGAACATTATTTTAGCCATATCTCCCAAACAGTAAGTCTGTTTGGCTAATATGACCATCTACGGAATGGCAAACCATCATCCGAATTCAATGGAAGTGGTTTCAGGTTAAAACTCTTTACCAATCAAAAGTTATGGGCGAAACAAGATTCGCCAAGGGCAAATTGGTCATTTAAAAAAATCGGCAAAAATCATGAACATGGGAAATGGCCCCAATA
Source organism: Allium sativum (assembly GCA_030737875.1). NCBI lineage: Eukaryota > Viridiplantae > Streptophyta > Magnoliopsida > Asparagales > Amaryllidaceae > Allium > Allium sativum. Next base: position 255,296,099 of record CM060924.1, on the reverse strand, counting down.
GTCATTCCCAAAAGTTACACGACCATATGACTCTGTATTAAAAAGAAATAAATATTCTACGATCCTCCGACGCGTAGAATGCTGGTCGTTACATTCTCCCCCCCTCAAGAAATTTCTCCCCCGAAATTCAATAACCCAAAACATAGAAAAGTCCCGCATGCCTATCAACCATTTAAAATCAATCAAACATGCATAATAAACACAAAAAGCCTATCCTAGCATGCGAATAATAACTAAATCGCGATTCAAACCTTACCAGGCAAAGAGTTCCGGATATGTCTTCCTTATGCTCTCCTCTGTCTCCCAAGTACAGTCATTATCGCCCTCGCCCCACTGAACCTTAACTAGTTTCACTGCATTCCTTCGAAGTTGCTTCGTACCGTACTCGACAATACTAATCGGCTTGCGGTTCCCAACCGCCTCAGGTTCCACTTCGATATCGTCCAACTGATCTGGTGAAATAGTCATATCGGGGTCGTGCATAAATTTCCTTAACTGGGAAACATGAAATACGTTGTGAACTCCCGCCATCTTGTCCGGTAACTCTACTTTATATGCTAAATTCCCAACTTGCTTTAGGACTGGGAATGGACCAACAAATCTTGGTGCCAACTTACCTTTTCAACCAAAACGAATCACACTCATTAATGGAGAGATCTTGACGAATACCAAATCGCCAATGGAGAATTTTAAATCTCTTCGTCTCTTATCAGCATAACTCTTCTGTCTATCTTTGGCAACCTTCATTCTCTGTTGAATAACCTTGATCTTATCTGAAGTTTCTCTTATTACATCTGGTCCAAGCACAAACTTTTCACCGGTCTCTAACCAACATGATGGTGAGTTGCACGGTCTTCCATACAAAGTTTAAATGGAGCCATACCAATACCAGAAGGATAACTATTATTATATGCGAGCTCAACTGTTGATACCAAAAATTGGTATAACAAACAAAGAGGTATTTCTGAACATGTTACCTAATTAGAGGCGAGATGCTTAAGAAGCACGTCACCTTTTCAGAGGCGAGGTGTTAGAAATCCATTAAGAATTGTATGAGGCCATATCTACCATTCAAGAGCACCAAAATACCAAAATTCAGAAAAGGAGAAAAAGAAGACAAGAATTTTATAGTGGTTCGACTCTTAATCGAGTCTACGTACACTTTGAAGATCGGATTCCATTAATCACCAAAAGATTTACAATATTTGCTCCATTATACATTCATAAGAGCTCTCTTTGCATGCATTTGTCTCTATGCTTGGTTGAAAAAGATAGAAAGCTTGAAGTGCTTATGCCAATCCTTCCATGGAAGCCATGATCATAATCTCCTTAGATCCTTTCAATGGATGATAGAGAAGAGATGTAGAAGTTCTTGAAATGCCTACGCTTTTCACTCCATGAAAGCCATGCTCCACATACTCCAATGTTCCATAGAACTACAATGATTGATAGAGAAGAGATGTAAAAATGCTTGAAGAAGTCCGAAAAGCAATTTGGCGGACCTCCTTGTAGCTCCCAAAATCCCGCCCCCCTGTTATGGAGGTAGGGTGCTATTTATAGGTAATGGAGTGGCTGAAATCTTCAATTCAGGGTTCTGGTCGGTCTTTTAGGTATTTACGAAAATGCCACTTCCAGTTGTTGCCAGCCTGTCATTCTTCTTTATGCGTTTCGACCGACCAGGGGCCATTATTAAAAGAAAAGACGATGAGGGAGCTTGGAACGACCAGAAGGCCGAGTAAATAAGGCGGACCGGTCAGACGATTTGGATGTGGGGCGGACCGACCAGATATTGTGGAAACCGGGTGATGTTATACTCTAGACATGCTGGCCGACGAGCTTTCTTGTGTATTTGGAGCGACCAGCTTCGGAGTTATTTGGAATCACTTACATTCTAGAGTGACCAGTTAGCATAGGGAAGAAAGCGACCGATTTTCTTCGGTATTTGGGACGACCAGGAATCGTTAACTAGGAACTATTGGTCTTCGGAGCAATCAACTTTCTTTGGCCTTTGGCGCGACCAAAGACCTCATACGTCTGGAGCGACCAGAACTTTTCTGTATTTGAAGCGACCTGGGGTCCTCGCAGAATTGATTGATCCTGAAACTTTGAGGCTTGTAGGAGCGACCAGAACCTTTTCACCTTTAGAGCGACCAGAAGGCTTTGACTTTCAGAGCGACGAAGTGTTGGGCTCTATGACCGATCCCTCTTAATAATTGAAAGACCGATCCCTTCTTTTGAATGCTCAAAACCGACCCATACACAATTGAATTGATCAGGTGGATAACATTTTTCCCCTCGAAGTTTATGATATCTTATTTTATGGACTTCGAAATATTATGTACTAAAGGTTGTGATTCTTTGCCAGGGGTCGGTTCAGAATTCAAATCCCTCGGATCAATATTTGTGAGCTTTTCGGGTTTGTTGGAAACGGGTTGTATTAGCCCATTGGCTATTAAAATTGATTTTAACTTGTGACTTTTCCCATTCCTCAAAACCTCAGTATAGACCCTTTTAATGGCGGAAGCTTATTTCTAAGGTAATCCATCAACTTAACCTTTATTCTTCTTCTAATTTCAAGATTCAATTCTAACCTTGTATTGATTTCACTTCTTTATCTCAAGCCACGGCGTGCCTTCAACCCGAATTTAATTTCCGAGAGCTTATAATCTCCTCCAAAGTCTGGAGAGCCTGACTAGCTGCAGGTACATATGCTTTTAAATCTTGCTGATACCTGATTTGGTTATTGCCTTTGGAATAGTTCATTACTGAATTGGGTTGTCTTTGATTTGATAGTTCAACATAATTAACCAAGTGAGCACACCCTTAATCCTGTCTTTCAGCTTGATTTAGGATCATGGATGATTAGCCTGAAACATTTGATTTCGTAATGCCTTTGTTTGCAATATTGCTCGCCATATGTTTGCGTGAATGCTCAAGTAAACAAAATTATATAAACAATTTGTAGTGGATAACCGATCTCCTGTTAAAACCATCGCATTATAATATTTACGCTTCATGTTTGTGGTATTATTTATGCCTGGGTCGGTTTTTTGCACAACCGAACTTGAGGTCGGTCCTTACTGTTTGATGTGACCTTCTTGATTTATTCGACCGACTAGATCAGCCTCCAGGACCGACCTGTTATGTTGTTGAACAAAATCCGGCTTTACTCGAAACTAACCAGGGGCTGGTCGGTTTATTGCTTGATCTGGAATATGCTTGCTTGAAACCAACCCATATGGGGTTTAACTCTTTTATGGCTTGACATATACGATGCCCTTGTGCAGGATGACAGGTAATCGCAATGTTACAAGAAGCCTTCCTGAGGACATGGAAAAATCGAGGAAAAGACATCGAGCTGGCGAATCTTCTATGCTAGAAACTCATTCTTCAACTAACAATCCTGTGACAAAAGCCCTTCCTTTGGACGAACTCCAAGCTATCATCAACAGGCCTTCTTATAGTGTTAAGCCTTGTCACCTTGAACTTGCGACCAGATTTGAAGGATGGTACTTTGGTGGAGTATCGACCAACCCTGATATTGATCCATCAGATTACCGAGCACTTTCAGATGATGTAAATTCCCTCCAGACTGAAGCGCTCGAATAGCTTGATAAAACAAAAGACTGGGAAGGTAAACATTTTGATATGCTCAGTAATTACATAGCCAAAGACTTGTCGGGGTGGCGTGACTTGGTTAGCGATCTTCAAGGATTAAATCGTGAACCTATGAAGCACATATTCCTCTTGGAGAAAAACAAAGATGATCTCATTCAGGCTCTCAAGTCCAGAGATAGGATGATCGCAGAGCTTTTAGGACGAGAAGGAAATGCTGGCCCATCTCTTCCTGGTGATGAGGGGTGATCCAGTGCCATAACCGTTCTTACTTTTGGCTTTCTGATGTTTATGAGACTGGATGTAATATGCGAGTACCAGTCCTCGCTTGATACTTTATCTTTTTCGAACAGTTGTAGTAGCTCTGTTGTCTGACTTTATGCATCTTGTGCTGTTTTTTTCTATATCTAACACAAGCAATTGCATGGCATTGGACTTATACTCACTATCAATCGTCCATATTGATAGCGGGTCTGTTTATTATAGACAATTTAAACTGTTTTTCGTTTTAAACTGAAGAACATGCTTGCGCTAGTCTTGATTGATTTAATGGTTTTGACCTTAAGTTATCGGCGCAAACATGTCATTCAATTCAAATTCGATTATACACCAAACTTTATATATGGAAAATACGTATCTTCGATTGACTCCCTTTGGAGAAGCACTTGGCATTGGTGGCCCTGTCAATAAGTGGGCATTCATCTTCTTTGTTGGAAGGATCAATTTACCCTCATGGAGCGGGTATCAGCCTCCGGTTACTTCACTCACTACCATGAGTGTTTCGTCTCTCGACTGAAGGATTCTGGATTTCCATGAGGTTATGGTGTAGGGGAATGGATTCGTGGAGCGGGCATCAGTCATCGGTTACTCCACTCATCGTCATGAGTGTTTCGTCTCCCGACTGAAGGAGCCTAGACCTCCATGAGGTTTAGGATAAAGGTTTTTAGAGGAATGGACTCATGGAGCGGGCATCAGTCATCGGTTACTCCACTCATCGTCATGAGTGTTTCGTCTCCTGACTGAAGGAGCCTGGACCTCCATGAGGTTATGGTTTAGGGGAATGGATTCATGGAGCGGGCATCATTCATCGGTTACTCCACTCATCATCATGAGTGTTTCGTCTCCCGACTGAAGGAGCCTGGACCTCCATGAGGATATGGTGTAGAGGAATGGATTCATGGAGCGGGCATCAGTCATCGGTTACTCCACTCATCGTCATGAGTGTTTCGTCTCCCGACTGAAGGAGCTTGGACCTCCATGAGGTTATGGCTTTAGAGGTTTTATACTGCCCCTGCTCTTGGAAGGATTTGGATTTTGCCTCACTATGGGAGGACTTTGTTTATTTGCCCCCGGAGAGGTCTTTGGTTTTTTGCCCCCGGAGAGGTCTTGGGTATTTTGCCCCCGGAGAGGTCTTGGGTTTTTTGCCCCCGGAGAGGTCTTGGGCTTAACCTCATGGAGCGGGCATTAGTCATCGGTTACTCCACTTATTGTTATGAGTGTTTCATCTCCCGACTGAAGGAGCCTGGACCTTAATGAGGTTACGCTTTGTATATCATTTGCCCCCGGAGAGGTCTTTGGTTTTTTGCCCCCGGAGAGGTCTTGGGCCTAGCCTCATGGAGCGGGCATCAGTCATCGGTTACTCCACTCATTGTTATGAGTGTTTCATCTCTCGACTGAAGGAGCCTGGACCTCCATGAGGTTACGCTTTGTATTTGTTGAATTTTTTTCACCTGACTTTTGGCAGTTTTCCCCTGCTCATGTTCCATGATGTGCCTTTCATCGTTTCACCGATATTTTTGCACTTTGAAATTTGGAACCATTGGGGATCGCCATATTTTATCAGATTGTTGGGGAAATCAAGCATTTATTGGATGACCTGTAATGAGAAATCATTCCTTAGCAAAGTTTGAATTTTGAATTGTTCGTAACATTGTAAGCTAAGGATTCGATTAAGGACATATGCTTTTGTCTACAGGACAATTATTTAGTGCTTTATCAAGCAATTATTACAAACTGTTTGCATGAAAATGAAACAGAAAGCAAAATGTAAAGTACAGAATGCAGTAAAGCAGTAAGTAAAAGAAGAGCGATGATGATCGCTTATTCTGATCCATCGGGGCCGAAATGACAATGGTATTCAATTAATTATTGGCCTTGAATAATTTTGAGCAGCTCCTTGCCCCTGGGGAGTTACAGAGTGATTTGCAGCCTGGGGATTTTTTATGTATTGTTGTAGATGCCCTTTCTTGAGCAGCTCTTCCAACAACAGCTTCAATTGTCTACAATCGTTAGTGTCGTGGCCAGGCTGTTTGTGAAAAATACAATACTTCCTAGATTTGAGCAAATGATCATTCATCCTTAGTGGGTGAGGTTCTGGATAATCTTCGGTATCCTTTGTGGTCAAGTAGATGTTTGCAATAGAGTCATTTAGAGGAGCTAATTCTGAAAGGCCAGGAAGACGATATCTCTTGTTAGCTTTGTTCCCATTCCCATCATTGAATCGTTTGTGCCCTTGAGTTTTCTGGGCATTATCAATTCTTTTATCCTCAATGATATTACTTGGGCCAACTGAAGGATCTTTGTCTATCCTCATGTATTCTTCCGGTTTCTTATAAAATTTATCAAGCGTGGTTGGCTCTTTCATTTTAATCCATTTGCCAAATTCGCTATTTTCATCTATTGCGCTGAGAAGAGACATGAGGATTATGCGAGGCTCTGAATTTCGTACTTCGGAAAGAGCAACATTGAAGCGACTGAGGAATGCTTTGACTGTTTCTCCGGGATTTTGTTTCATTGATGAGAGAGTTATAGCATCTTTATCCTTAATAGCATATAACCGAAATTGCTCTTTAAACTTTTTAGTCAAATCCGAGAACTCATCAATGGATTTTGGTGGCAGCATTGTAAACCATAGGGAGGCTGCTCCTTCTAAGTAAAGAGGAAAGTAAGTGCATCTCATCCCATCGGTAGCTTTGGCGGCGGTCATGCCCCATTCATACTTGAACAAGAAATAATTGGGATCAGTAAGACCATTGTATGGAGGCAAAGTGGGAGGAGTGAACTTCTTTGGGCACTCCGCTTGTAGGGTCTTTTCAGTGAATCGAGTTCGACTTGGAGAGAAATCCCAGTCTCTTTCATCATCTTTGCAAGCTTGACCCTTTTTCATAGCCTGCTCAATCATTCCTGCAATATACTCTTCAGTGTTGCGTTGTTCCGCAGCACTAACGTCGATCCCTTTACCGGATCTTTGCCTCAGCAAGTCAACACGGTTCAAGGATGTAGGAAGTGCCCTTGCGGGACTAACAACATTTTGAGTATATCGGGCAGAATGATTGGTAGCACGTGGCTTAACATCCACAACCTTAGCTCCATTGTTGTCATGCTCTCGGCCTTCTACGTCATCCATATCATTGATGAGATTTGGATCGGAAGCAGTAGAGTCTCCTTTTCCGTCGAGATTGACTTGGATTCCTTGGGGAGTAGGATTAGTATGAGCACCGAGGATGGCATCCAATTTCTCCATCATCGCTTTGGTAGCGGCATCAACTCGTTGGTTTATGTTGGCTACCACCATGTCCAACTCGCCTTTCGTAACACCGGCTCCGCTTATGGAATTTTGGCCAATCTCTAGTCGATTAGTTTGAGGCGTAGCTTCGTTATTGGCGATATTGTCGGTTTCTCCAACGGATTTTCTAGTCGCCTTCTTAGACTTTGCCATTATTTCCGATATGGATTTGAACTTCGAAGAACGCTACTCCCGAATTTGGACTTCGAGTAAGTGCTTAAGCTTGTGAATGTGATCACGGCCCCACGGTGGGCGCCAAATTGTAGATACCAAAAATTGGTATAACAACCAAAGAGGTATTTCTGAACACATTACCTAATTAGAGGCGAGATGCTTAAGAAGCACGTCACTTTTTCAGAGGCGGGGTGTTAGAAATCCTTTAAGAATTGTATGAGGCCATATCTACCATTCAAGAGCACCGAAATACCAAAATTCAGAAAAGGAGAAAAAGAAGACAAGAGTTTTATAGTGGTTCGACTATTAATCGAGTCTACGTCCACTTTGAAGATCGGATTCCATTAATCACAAAAAGATTTACAATATTTGATCCATTATACATTCATAAGAGCTCTCTTTGCATGCATTTATCTCTATGCTTGGTTGAAAAAGATAGAAAGCTTGAAGTGCTTATGCCAATCCTTCCATGGAAGCCATGATCATAAGCTCCTTAGATCCTTTCAATGGATGATAGAGAAGAGATGTAGAAGTGCTTGAAATGCTTATGCTTTTCACTCCATGAAAGCCATGCTCCACATACTTCAATGTTCCACAGAACTACAATGATTGATAGAGAAGAGATGTAGAAATGCTTGAAGAAGTCCGAAAAGCAATTTTGCGGCACCTTCTTGTAGCTCCCAAAATCCCCCCCTATGATGGACGTAGGGTGCTATTTATAGGTGATGGAGTGGCTGAAATCTTCAATTCAGGGTTCTGGTCGATTTTTTAGGTATTTACAAAAATGCCACTGCCAGTTGTTGCCAGCCTGTCATTCATCTTTATGCGTTTCGACCGACCAGGGGCCATTATTAAAAGAAAAGACGATCAGGGAGCTTGGAACGACCAGAAGGTCGAGTAAATAAGGCGGACCGATCAGACGATTTGGATGTGGAGCGGACCGACCAGATATTGTGGAAACCGGGTGATGTTATACTCTAGACATGCGGGCCGACCAGCTTTCTTATGTATTTGGAGCGACCAGCTTCGGAGTTATTTGGAATCTCTTACATTCTGGAGTGACCAGTTAGCATAGGGAAGAGAGCGACCGATTTTCTTCGGTATTTGGGACGACCAGGAATCCTTAACCAGGAACTATTGGTCTTCGGAGTGATCAACTTTCTTTGGCCTTTGGCGTGACCAAAGACCTCATACGTCTGGAGCGACCAGAACTTTTCTGTATTTGAAGCGACTTGGGGTCTTCGCAGAATTGACTGATCCTGAAACTTTGAGGCTTGTAGGAGCGACCAGAACCTTTTCACCTTTAGAGCGACCAGAAGTCTTTGACTTTCAGACCGACCAGGTGTTGGGCTCTATGACCGATCCCTCTTAATAATTGAATGACAGATCCCTTCTTTTGAATGCTCAAAACCGACCCATACACAATTGAATCGATCAGGTGGATAACATCAACCAAATGCAAATGTTCGTCCCATGACCCTCCAAAATCCAATATGCAAGCTTTTAAGAGGTCATCTAATATACGATTCACCCTCTCGGTTTGACCGTCGGTTTGAGGATGGTATGCGGTACTGAGATGTAATTCTGAGCCTAACGCCTCTTGTAAGATCTTCCAAAACCCACTAGTAAATAATGGATCTCGGTCACTCACAATGCTTTTTGGTACTCCATGAAATCTCATTACCCACTTCATATACCATTCTGCTAACTTGGCTGCTGTTCTATTCGACTTGACGGGTATAAACCTTGCACTTTTGGTCAATCGATCCACAATTACCCAAATATTATCGTGACCAGACCTAGTCCTTGGTAAACCATCAACAAAATCCATTGAGACTTGTTCCCACTTCCATTCGGGAATTTCCAATGGTTGTAACAAACCATCAGGCTTCTTTTGCTCAGCTTTAACTAACTGAAAATTCATGCACTTGGATATAAACTTTCCAACATCTCTTTTCATCCCTTCCTAGTAGTAGGTCTGCTTCATGTCCCGATACATTTTATTACCACCGAGGTGTATAATGAGCTTTGAGTGATGACATTCTTTAAGCACTTCATCTCTCAATCCATTCACTTTGGGTACAACTAGTCTTCCATTCTTTCGAAGCCATCCTTCTCGATTAAGTCCATACTTCTTCATCTCCTCACCGTCGATATCCATTCTTACTTTGGAGATGATTTCCAATAGGTCAGGATCGTCCCTCTGACTGGAACCAATCTGCTCAATCAACTTGGGTTTGACCGTCAAGCTTGCTTACATTTCTGGGTCTAATTCGCACTTAGGTCTGAAATCATATCATGCGTATACTCAAGTTGCTTCCATTCCAGAAACATAGTTCCCAAACTGGCATGTCTCGTACTCAATGCATCAGTCACTGCATTGCCTTTTCCTGGCGTGTATGCGATATCAAAATCATATGAAGCCAAAAACTCTAACCATCTCTGCTGACGAAGATTTAAATCCTTTTGAGAGAAAAGATAATTTAATGACTGATGATCAGTAAACGACTCAAATCTTTCTCCCAAGAGATAATGTCTCCACATCTTCAACGCAAACACGATCGCTGCCAACTCCAAATCATGGGTAGGGTATCTCTTCTCATGTGGTTTCAGTTGCCGACTTGCATAAGCTACAACCCTACCTCCTTGCATTAGTATAGCACCTAGTCCGGCACCACAGGCATCCGTGTATACCGTCATCTCTTCATTCCCCTTAGGAATGACTAACACCGATGCGCACGTCAAATTTTCCTTTAAGCTCTTAAATGCATCCTCACACCTTTTGTCCTAAGTGAAAGCTTGATTCTTCTTTGTCAACTGAGTCAATTGTGCCGCTATCTTGGAGAAGTCTTGGATAAACTTACGATAATACCCAGCTAACCCCAAGAAACTTCTTACGTCGGTTGCATTTTTGGGCGTAGACCAATCATGCACCGTAGCCACCTTCGCAGGATCTACTGCAATACCATTCTCTGAAAGGACATGGCCCAGGAATCTCACTTCCCTCCTCCAGAAGTGACACTTAGAAAACTTTGATTCATTTGGTGTTTTCTCAACACCTCCATTACTATCCTCAAATGTTCCTTGTGTTCTTCCTTTGTCCTTGAGTAAACCATGATATCATCAACGAACACAAGAATAAACTTATTCAACTGATCTCTGAAAACTCTATTCATAAGTTCTACAAAATATGCTGGTGCGTTGGTCAACCCGAATGGCATGACCAACCACTCATAGAATACTGACGGCGTCCGAAATGTCGTTTTAGCTATATTCTCAGCTGCTACTCTGAGCTGATGAAAACCTGTCGCGAGATCCAACTGGGAGAACACTCTTGCTCCACTCAACCGATCAAACAAATCATCTATTCGTGGGAGAGGATACTTATTCTTCCTCATCACCTTATTCAACTCGCGATAGTCTACACACAATCGAAGGGAACCATCTGCCTTCGTAGCAAATACAACTGGTGCTCCCCACCGGAGACACTAATTCTGATAAATCCCTTCTTCAGAAGATCGCTCACTTGCACCCCGAGCTCTCGCTGCTCCCTTTGTGCCATACAACTAAGAGGCATCACTATAGGTCTGGCATCTTTCACTAAATCAATACGAAACTCGATCTCTCGGTGTGGTGGGAGTCCGGTCACCTCCTCGAAGACGTCCGGATACTGGCCAGCAATGGGCACATCTAACAACTCATCATGCGGGATGTCGAGGGAATTTAGAAAACTAGCCATCTCCCCATCACTAGGTAGGCCACCAAACACTATCCTCCGCCCATCATCCGCTCTAATTGTCACCAAAAAGCCCTCACAGTCTACCACCACCCCATATCTTTGGAGCCAATCGACTCCCAAAATAATGCCATACCCAGTAAAGCCCAAAACAAAGCAATCACAAGCAAACATACATCAATGACTCAATAAGACCGCATTATGACAAATCATACTAAGGTTAGTCGAACCACCAATCGGGTTCGTCACAGCTAAAGGTCTATCAACTATTTCGGGTTCCAATCCCAACCTATCTTCCAGGTCACTGGATATGAAGGAATGGGAAGCTCCGGTATCAAACAAAACTCTAACTTGAACATCATAAACAGAAAGCATACCTTGACTGACGATATTCTTTCCCTTCTCCGCCGCAGTTGGGGCATTCGACGAACAAGGAACAACACTGATAGCATATTCTTTCACGATCTGCTTCTCTTTAGGAGGTTGTGGACATTTATCCTTGTGATGTCCCACTTGGCCGCAATTGAAGCACTTCATGTCTACAGGCTTTGCTCGACATTCTTTAGCATAATCGCCCTTCTTCCCATAGCTAAAGCACTCAACATCCTTTTTATTCCTTTTCTAACCATCCTTAGCTTGGTTCTGTTTCCTCTTATTCTAGGAATTACCCTTACCTCCACCGCTTGCTTGCAGCTTTGGCTCTCCTGTAGATGCAACAACGACTTCAGCCTTGGGCTTAGGATAAAGGATTTCTGATCTCAATGCTTTCCCAATAATCGAATCAAAAATCTCATTAATATGGTTTATAGCCTTTCCCCCATGTAGGGGTCTAAACCAGTTATGAACTTCTCGTTCTTCTTCTCGGCAGTATCGATAAGGGATAATCCATCTTTCGATAAAGTATCGAACTCAGCAACATACTCTGAAACTGCCCTTCTGTTCTGCTTAAGCTCCAAAAACTTCCTAAACAATTCCGACTTCTGTGTAGCTGGGATAAACTTATCGCTAAAGTGAGCCTTAAACTGATCCCAAGTAATCTGATCCTTCGGAGTAGCTGCCTTAATAGCATTCCACCAATTCATAGCCCGTCCTTGTAGCTGACGGGATGCAAACCTTCTCTTCATCGTGTCCTCGATACCCAAGTCTTCGAAGATACGCTTACAACTATCCAACCAATCTTAAACATCCGTAGCCGATTCCGTTCCGTGGAACGGCTTCCCACCAAGACTAGTATAATCCTTGTTCGACTTAGCGAAATCGGCCCTAGGTGCCTGCACCGCTGCACCACCACCATTTGCAGCATTAGGAGCTGCTCCTTGAACATCTCTAATCATCTCCCTCATGAAGGTAGAGAACATCGTCCTCATGTCACAGGTATCCCGATCATTAGCCCTTGGCCCCGTGTTCCTCAAGTTTCGGTTCATCGTCTTATCTGTAAATAAAATGATTAACCATCTACTTAATGGTGCCAATGCAGTACGACTTCAACCTTAGCTATACTAATTGCATATATGTATATCTTTTAAAAACAAAAATATTACAAATACGCGCTCTCATATACGTGTACTCTCTCTCCCTGATGTCTTCTCTAGGTTAAACTACGCAACCTAGAGCTCTGATACCAAGTGTGACGGCCCGCCCCGGACTAGCAGACATTTCCCCGAAATGCGCTGTGCCGATGCCTGACCAGCACGGGATGGTCGTCAGAAATAAGGAAACAAGTCGATGAACTAACAAGGAACCTGTAGAATGTCTCACAGTGCATGGAATAAAATATAGTAATAACATACTTGACATAAAACAGGCGAGACAGTGCATAAGCTGAAAACTAAAGCAATAATCATCAGAGTAGCGGAAATCCAAAATACAGCTTATTACAACTTCCAAATTACTGTCTCTAAAACAAATCAGAAAGGTACACCACTAATGCCCAAAGTAGCAACCATCAGCAACAAAGGGAAAATATATACATATATATAGTACGTGGGAGCCTCCTGCTAGTCTCCGGAACTGCTACTCGTGCATAAACAGCCAACCTGTCTCTAGTCTGTTCGTTTAAGAGCACCCAGAGTAATAAGAAGAGACATAAAACTCCAGGTCAGACAAAAGTCTGGTATGAGCGATAAGCAGCAAAACAGAACAATAACAGGTATACTAAACCATACCTGAACCTGGACCTACAACCAAAGAGTTAGCACAACAGGATGTACAAAACTCTAAGGTGACACTAACACATGGTGTGAAAATAACGGGGGAGGGGGTGTGCATGTCATAGTGATGGCAAACAATCAAGCATAACAACCATCCTCACATCTCTCACTCAGTGCGTAAAGCATACAATATCCACCACTTTGATCACCCAATACTTTGTTACGATCACTCTGCCCCATGGAGTCGTGATGGCTCCACTACACTGATACGTAACCACCAATACTTTGCTATATCCACTCTTCCCCATGGAGTTATGATAACCATACTGCACTAGCTCATGGCACTGCTACGATCACTCTGCCCCATGAAGTCATAACAACTCCACTGCACTGATCCATAGCCTAACATTCGTCTTCGATGGTGAATCAAAGCTATAGAGTCAATAACCCCTTTGCATATGTCCTGCAGCAAAACCCAATCATGAAGTTCACTCATTGGTTTCCATCTGGATCCTGAGTTACAGCTTCTCATTTGGGCTACCTTTGCATCTCGGGTTTTGGTCTTCATTCAGTTCGGTCTCCACCCTGTTCGTGACCCTCTATGTCGATTCGAGATCTTCAAAGCGCGGCTCATGGACGAGGTACCAGATCGTGGGTCCCTCCAGGCGATCGACTCGTGACACCCATATTCCGGTTCATGGTTCGCTAGTCCACCTTCCCTGATCAACTCGTGATGATGCTCCCTTTCGGCTTGTGGTACGCTGTTCGAATCCGGTTCGTGGCATCGTATGGTGGAACGGTTCGTGGTTCACGTGGTCTGGTCCGGCTCGTGGTGCATCATGCTTGGTTCGTGGACTCCTGGTAGTGACCGGCTCGTGGGGGTTAAGCACGATCGGATCGGGTCGAGATAAGGGGGTGGTCACGAACGGGTCTCTGCACAATTTCCTGCAACTCTTCCAGCAAGCTATTTACGCCGCACGATGGCGTTTTCGACCAATCTAACTTTTCTATGAAATCACAAATCATACCAAACAGTCATAGAAACATATATAATCAACCATAAACACCAAAACAACAATTTATCATGTCAATAAGGATCAAACGTACCCAAAAGTCCATATTTCCCCTTAATCATGTTTAAGCATAACTAATGATAGGATTAACAAAACATATCCAAATCAACCAAATTTTCTAACAGAGGCTTAAAATAATATTTAAGAATTTCTAAACATTTTTCTAGAATTTTATCATGTCTAATTTCGTTAATTATCACTAATTACCCCTAATTAACCATAATTAGTGAAAAACAATGCATATCACTCATCTTAGCCACAAATAAACTATAGATCTAAAATAATCTCTGTTTTGGGTCGAATTCCAATGCCTAACAACAACTCTAACTCTGATTTGATGCTAATCCGCTTTAATTTGGTGTTGATCTTCTTAATTAGTGATTAGAAGGTGATTTGGGGTGTTTTTAGAAAGTGGAGGTCATGGCTAGGGTTTCTAAGATTTAAATGGTGGTTGGAAAATGAATAAAAACTGAATTCCCTAACCCTATCAGCCCTCCCGTAACCCTTATCCCAAAATGGGTTATGGGCCTAGCTGCTAATTACTCTAATTAGGCCCGGTTATGCTGTTTTTCTCCTTTTGAACCTTATTTTAGCCATGTCTCCCAAACGGTAAGTCCGTTTGGCTAATATGACCACTCTACGGAATGGAAAACCATCATCTGAATCCAATGGAAGTGGTTTCAGGTCAAAACTCCTTACCAATCAAAAGTTATGGGCGGAACAAGGTTCGCCAAGGGCAAAAAGGTCATTTAAAAAAATCGGCAAAAATCATGAACATGGGAAATGACCCCAATAGTCATCCCCTAAAGTTACACGACCATATGACTCTGTATTAAAAAGAAATAAATATTCTACGATCCTCCGATGCGTAGAATGCAGGTTGTTACAACAATCTTCTCAAATGAATCATCAAGATGGTCCACAAGCGGCTTTCCAATATGAGCATCCAAACCCAAGACAAACTTCTCGTTCTTCTAATAGGGTGTATCAATCTATGAACGAGCATATCTAGACAAAGCCTCAAAATCAGAAATGTAGTTAAGAATTGATCTGCCATTCTGCTTCAACTCTACGAACTACTTGAAGAGAACGGACTTCTGAGCAGTGGAGATAAACTGTGCTTCAAACTTAGCTTGGAATTTCTCCCATGAAATCTCCTCTTCCGGAGTCTCGAGTGTGACAGAATTTCACCATTCCATAGCCCTGCTCTATAGCTGCCTTGATGCAAGCTTTCTCTTCATTGCATCCTCAATACCCAAGTCTCCCAAGATTCGAACACATGAATCCATCCAGCTCTGAACCTCTTCAGCTGGTTCAGTTCCCTTGAATGCTTTCCCTCCTAGAGATGTAAATTCCTTGCACAGCTTTGCAAAATCTACTGTTCTAGGAACTCGCACACCTACATCTACCGTTGCCGCCATTGGAGCGGGTACCCTTCGCATAATTGCTTCTTCCATGGCTTCAAACATGGCCGAGTAATCTGGTGCACCACCATTTCCCCCTCCGGTATTAGCTCTCCTAGCAGCGTGCCTTGATGGTCATCTACTCATTCTAAATCTGCAATTTAGAATAATTATCCACTTCCAAAAAAAATTGCTAAAGAGATACAACCGCTACTACTATATACGCTAATATATATAGTAAACATCCAACTGAAATCTACAAATACGTCTCTCATACTTAATTACGTCTTCAAACTTTGGCCAAAGTTGTTGACCAGAGCTCTGATACCAAATGTGACAACCGCTCATAACCCCCGCACTATACAAGAGGAATAATGCACTGAAGGATGTGCCAGGCAGCCATGGACGATTATCTGAGTAGGTAAACACAAGCGGAACCTGTCGTAAACTCACATCGCAAGGATAAAATATAATAGAACATATGCAATAGGTAGTAGTAGTGAAGAGGAATCACTAGACTTTCATACAACCAGAAAGTAATATCCACAACTTGGAAATAATGTTTGTACAAAGTTGCCTTACTACATCACTCAGAAAAGCAAACAGTAGAAATCCAATTATTAGATAGTAGTAAAACTGGTACGTGATCCTCCTGCACTCCATCGATCAACATCGTCGTCCTCACTAAAGCATTACCTGTCACCTGTTACTTAGTCTTCCCATCCACAACCAGATGAACAACCCAAGGTAATAAGAGGAAACATAAAACCTTGAGTCAGACAACAGTCTTCGTGAGCGATAAAACAGCTAACAAAGTGTATGAGGAGGGATAGATATACATTCTAATCTACCCATAACACCAGAGAAGAACTCAACCTTGTCTTCCCCACATCGGAAAGTGATAGCCTTTACTATAAACAATTCAATCATTCATCAATGGAAACCAGAACGCCCATTCAATCATGGAAAACACTCATAACATCCAGGTTATATAAGTCTCACACAGACAACCCTAATCGAGTTAAACATTCCCCAAGTACTCTCCCCAGAGGCCTAAACCAATATCAGTTAAGCACTCAAAAAACATCTTCCTCGACTTTGGATAATCCATGTGAGATAGTACAAACAGAACAACCAATCATCTATGACCGACTCTGGCTATCACCACCAATCCTGCTTCGAAACCATCATAAATCGTATGACGGCCAACCTTGCCACATGTCAAGGGTTAATGGTAACCTAGTTCTAGCATAGACTCTATTTTGTCCAAACTTAACAATGTCCAACCTTGACAACTAGGCCCTTTCAACGATACCTAAGGTACTCGACGTACCCCTGCTACGAGCCTGCTAGAACTTACGACAGCGATGACTTCTCGGCCTTCGCACCTCTAGTCGTCCAACCTTGACGACGTTTCATAGCTCAAGCAACCTTCTTGAGCAACCATTATCCACCAACTCACGACCTTTGAGTTGCCACCTCATTCGTTGTTTCACCTTGATCAACGAACACATTCAACACTTCGAACTTTCCTACTTGAACCACCTCGAAGTTGCACCATCACCGAGCCATGTTACACCACTGTGCAGCGGCACGGGTTCGGAAAGCACTGTCCGAAAAAATAATTAAAACACCTTTTTTTAAAATCAGAACCGTACCCGAAAAATAAAAGTTTTAGAAAATCAACACCGGTCGGTCGGTCCTTCCAAAACATACCGGTTGGTCCTCCCAAACACACCGGTCGGTCCTCCCAAACACAACGGTCGGTCCTCCAAAACACACCGGTCGGTCCTCGCAAATATCATCGATTGGTCCTCCTAAAACATACCGGTCGGTCATCCCAAACACACCGGTCGGTCATCCCAATCATACCGGTCGGTCCCCCTCAAGGGCACTGGTCGGTCCTCCCAAATATCATCAGTTGGTCTTAACTACACCAGTCGGTTTAGAAAACAACTGCACCGATCGTTTCCCTAGACCACAACACCAACCATTCGGTCGGTCTTCTACTTCTGCCCACTGGTCGATCGGTCTTTCACCTGACTTGTTCTCCAAGCCACGAGTTTTACCTACCGACCGGTCACCTGTACCACTCCATCACCACTTCAATTCCTATTAAAACTTCGCCAACCGATCGAATCGACGAAATATACTCGTCTAACTCATTCAGTACAATCATAGGCATGTCATGAACACGCTAACAACATGAATATGACGATTCCACCAAAGATATACCAATTCACTCTAAAATGGTGATAAATGAACATATGAACAAAATGATGGATCTATATATCAAATCATATGAAAACATATTGAAATTGTCGATTTAAACTTACTAAATTAGATCCTAAGGTGTTCATATGAAAATGGACTAACAAATGGGTATAAATCTAAGAAATCGACTTGCATATGATGAAAAACATGTACAAACACTCACCAATTCTCCAAAACAAAGCAAAAGAGAAGAAGTAGAATTCCGAACAGCGAAGAGATAGCTCCTAGCCCTTCGATTTAATGAATCCTCACTTGAAATAATGTAGATCTAGCCTCCAATGGTATAGATTTTCGATTTTCCTCCTTGGATTTGGATTTTTAATGGTGGAAAGGTGTTAGAGGAAGAAGGAGATCAAAGCCTCCCAATAAGAGAATGGAAAATTCAAACCTTTCCCCATATCCTTACCCCCTATTTATAGCCTCCACCAACCCCTTAATAGGCCTTCTCCAAATCAACCCATTAGCCTTCCAAAACCTGGACAACCAACTGAAAAACCTTAAAGCAGCGATTTCTCCCAAACCGCTAAACCAAATCCTTAATGTAACCACTCTACGGAAAGACAATCATCAATTCCTTTCCAATGGCATAGGTCTCGCCGTTTGATTCGACCTGAGTCAAAAGTTATGCCCTGTATAAGACTGATAGGGGAAAAATGATCACAAACAAAATTGGTAAAAATTATGGACATGTCTCACATCCCCATAAGCAACATATCAAAAGATGAGAATGATCCAACCCTCAGGGAATAAAATAAAAATATTTTACGATCTTCCAGTACGTAAAATGCGGGCTGTTACAACCATTCCCTATAGTAGAGAGGATAGGTTAGATGGTCTTTAGGATCAGGCTACCGGACAGACTGGAAGGCGTACACGATGTATTTAACATTTCCCATTTGAGGAAATGTCTACATGATACGGAAGAGATAGTGGAGCCGGGCACACTTGATTGCGTGGAAGTTGAGAAGGAAGCAACGGTGAGAAGATTTCCTACTCATATCCTTGGATCCAAGATCAAGAAACTACGTAACAACCAAATCACATTGGTAGAAGTACAATGGGGAGTAGACTGCGAAGATGCAACATGGGAACCCGAAGATAGGATTCGCGCTTCTTATCCCTTTTTTAAAGTACATTCTTGAATTATTTTCCAAGTTTTACTTTGCAGTTGCTTCTATCATTCAAGTATGTATATCCTATCGTTGAACCTTTGATCCTTAGGTAGAATCCAATGGCTGGAAACATGTGTTTGAGACATGTTATGATTGATGGTTGCAAGTGGACGAAAGTGTCTGCTATTGGTTTCTCGTGGATGCATATACACACTAGGCACTAGATCGACTTAAACACTTACATATTGCATATGGATGTGTGTGCATTTTTTAATTTTTTCTATGGATGGAATTGGTTGAATCATCATATGGATGTTGCATATTCGTGAATGATTGTGCACACGTATAAAGTTTTATATGTTGTACTAGGATTATTTGCATACATATTGGATACAAGGAACAAACATATATTGCATTAAGGAGGTCAATTGAATCAGTCGACCGCTTGATTTTTCCATTAGCTTAAGGACATCTACACACAACACCTTTACATATGTTAATACAAGCATTCGAAATTCTTAAGGACAATGGATGCCAGTTGATGATGGACGAGTAGCTGGTTGTAGGTTGTTGTTAGGATAGTAACATTCTTCTTAACTTGGAGATTTTGGGGACGAAATCCTATTAGTAGGGGAGAATGTAACACCCCAAAATTTAATACACTATAACCATACTTTCAAGATAATAAAATGGAATTACATAATTAAAATTTCAAAATTAATTGAAACTAGCTTTACCATTGCGTTCGTCTCGGAATTCTGGTTCAGATAGACCCCAAGTTTGCGTAAAATGGATAATGTTTATGAACCTTAGAAGTTTGCATACATATAAAGGGCTTATATATATATATATATAACTTATCAATATTCAAGGCAGAAATAAACGGAGAATCAACGCAGGAATTAAGGGGGCATGGGACGACCCACAATGGGCCTGGCCCGACCAATTGGTCGACCCAAGTCACGTTGGGTCGACCTATAGGTCGACCCAGTGGGTCGGTGGGTCGACCCAATGAGATTCACGGCAGGTTCCGATTTCTAAATCTGGACTGTTTTGTGGTTAGGTTCATCGCTGACTTGCGCAACATGTATGGCTTAGATTGAAACCCTATAATCTAAAGGATGAGGTTAGCTCTATAAATCTATAAATTGGTGGCTCACTCCTATTCCAATACACACAATTATTCTTCATACGTTCTTCCTCCATGAGTCTATTATATATATATATATATATATATTGAAAATTGGTACCTTTTATTTCCAACCATATACTTCCATTATATGCCTCATCAAAACCTTGCAACCCCCCTACTAGGTACTTTACAAGTGAAAAGAGCACATATAATTTCCATATATTGAATTGTTTTTATACAATAATACATACATAATAGAATACACAGAATAAAAGAGAAATATAAACCATTAATTCAGAACAACTCGTTGAAACCTCCCGCCTTAGATCCAAAACAAATCAACCTGCTTCATTCAATTCAAGGTCCATCACTACCGAAAATCAATGGAGAAGTCTGATCGAATAGTTTGAGACCCGTTATTGCTAACAAGAAACACCAATCCCTTCTCTATTTGACGAAGTTTAATAAGTTCTGATGCCTTCTGATTCCTTAAAATCCTTGAATTTCATTCTTTCCATATATGATAAACTGCTGCAGTTAGCTCCCTACGTGCAATATCCTGCAATTGATCTCGATTTCTAAACTGCTGGTGTATCATCATAACTTAGTTGTGGGTTGAGCAGAAACTGTTTGATGAAATTCCAAGATTGGTTCGAAGAATGCTCCAAATGGAAGAAAAGTAAGAACACAAAATTCAAGATTTGTATACAAAAACAAAAGGGATAGAAGTGGAATTTTCTGCAAGAATATATAGATTTGTATATAAGAGATATAATCTCTTCTTCACCAAGACCAGCTCTGAGTTACCTGTTATTTTCAGATTTGATACCTAGAGCTATATTATGACAGTTAAATAAAATTGGGTTTAGAACATACAGTGTATATATGATAATTACTATACATGTTCATCACTGTAATTCACATGTGCCATTATTATAATTAAAATATATGCTTTTACTGTTAGATGATTAATTAGTTATGTGTATCTATCTTCCTTTTCCCTATTTCTACTGTTTTAGTTTACTTCCAGTCTTTCCTGTATGCCTATGCGATTTTATTCTATTATCCTTCCTCTATTTTTACGCTAAGCCAAAGCCATAAGAAGCCTAGGCTATGTCCGATTTAAGATTGTGTATAACTAAATTTGGATAATAAGAAATGGCATTAAAAAGTGGAATTTAGGCATATTGTTTAATTGAGGACTATTTAACTGTAATCTGGGAAAGGGATAATATGCATATACTTATACTTGCTGTTAATTGATAAAAAGGGGATGCCATGCATATACTTGCTATAAATTGATGAAAAAGGATGATGTGCACAAACTTGGACATGGTGTAATTTGGGGACATATTTGAATGGAATATTATGCATATGTTTAAACATATTAGATTTGACTTAATACAGAAATTAAGTAAATGACATGTTAGAATATTGTAAGAACCAGATGTAGGCTAATAAACTGAATTACTATTGTAGTTATACATACATCTTGATACATGTTTTAGGGAAGGGTTGTGCATAGATAATATCATAACCATGCTTATTAGTAAACCTAAACCTGTTAAGTTAAACCTAATTATTAATAAGCTAAGAGGACCTTTCTTCTGCTGTTATATTAGGTTTTAGGGACTCTTAGATCCTAGTTAACTGAGGGTGCAAGCTTAGGAGGTTTGGCTTGTGTCAATCTGCTGTGTGAAACCCATATCAGTCAGTACCCTTGTCGATATTTTGTTAGAGGGCCTCGCACTAGGTAGGGGCCAGGGCATGCTTTACTGAAATGGATAGTAAGAGGTTTAAATGGGAAAGTGGGTATTGGCGTGTTTCGGCGGAGTCATTAGCGTGCATGGGTCCGATTATGGAAACTAAGTTGCTGTAATAGCAGTAAACAGGTATTTGTTATACAAGTGGCTGGGTTAGAGAGCGATACACCCTACTTCAGGGACAGACGCATGGTGTTTACGTATTAGGGAGTCGTTCGCATTGGTAGTAATTAGGGTAACCTAATCTTATTGTTATTTAATTAGGGTAATTAGGGTAATTAGGGTAACACCTAATCCTCTTATGTAATTAGGGTACCACTAATCCTACTATTTAATCTAGCTGTTTCTGTTATGTAATTAGGTTAACGCCTAATCCTGTTATACTAGTATTGGTGTAGACACAACCTATTTTAGGATATAAATGCGAAGCGTTACTCGATCATCATTTATTCCTATTATTCCAGTTTATCCTGTTGTTCTGTTCATCTTCCTTTTCTGTTTTCTTATATGATACTGTGTTTTCTCATCCAGTCTTGTTTACCTGTCTTAGTATCTCTAATTTATGCATATTTGGAAATAACTAAAACACGCCAAACTTTATGTCTGACTTTTTGTTTTTGCTTCTTTCTTCCTTTCCCCCTAGGTTCTTAGAGTGGTAGCACTCCTCAGTGATTAGGACTTTCTCTTTCAGCTTGGATCTGGATTTTTTTGAGATGTATAGCTTTGACCTACTTCCTACTCTATTATGGCTTGCTATGAGGGATATAATTTTATATTACTACACTCTATTATTTTGCATCATGAGACAAATTTGAGATGATTGGTTTTTATGTAACTGGTTTGAAGTAACTTGTCTTGAGACTACGTTTTATTTTCACTAATATAGGTGAAATTTTCTGCTGCTTATTTTATATCTGTATGGTGAATTTCTGTACTATTTACCTATTGGGCTTCATGAAACTTAACGCATTCTCTTATGAGTGACATTAAAGGACGTGGGATGTCACAATAACCATAAGGACTTTGAAATGGGGTCAGTAGTAACTTATATTACAAGCATTCTCTAACCATGCATGACCCCGAGGTTTTTTAAATGAGATTAGATTAACACTTAAAAAATCCCCTCATTTTATAAAACCATAATGAATGGTAGAAATATGGTAGGGATAGAGATGGTCATGAAATAAATCTCTAAATTAATCACATTATGAAATATGTTTAACCATACTTGGATTTTGAAAATTTTCATCTCCCTCTCATTCTAAAAAATAGTATAGTCACATTTCCATCACTTATTTTTCAAAAACTGTACTTTCTAAAGTGATGTCCAAAAAAAAAAAAACTCTCCACATTATATAAAACCAAGATGAATGATAGAAAGATGGTAGAAAAAGAAGATGATCGTGAAATAAGCACCAATTCAAAGATGTTATAAAATTTGTCCAATCATCATGAGAATTTAAATAATATTTCCTCTTGTTATGACATATGTTATAGTCATAACTCATCATAATTTCATAAATCTAATAATAACCTTGATGAGTTCCAAAATGGTTCAATTTGTCAATTATTTCAATTTTGAATAATCAAAAATGATTTTAAATTTGAAAATATCAATTTCAAGAGGGCACTGAAAGAATTATGCAAGTTAAAAATCAGTTTCAAAATCAAACAGTTGAATGTGAAATTTTTCAATACTTCTAAGATAGATACTACTTGTAGCTTTGAAATACCCATAGAAATCAATGAAGTCTTTACACTGATTTTTCAACATATAGTGCAGTCATAAAGTTTAGTCAAACAAGTCAATTCCTTTTGTTAAAGCAGCGGTCTTTCAATTTCAGAACAAGATTCACAAGAGAATTTTTTACAGCATCTTTAACATGCACAAGTGACAACCAATGATTCAAATCAAAACAAGTTATTTGAAATCACTTAATGAAATTTATTTTCAGAATTCAAATCCAAAAACTAAAATCCTTGAGATTCAACCTACCATCAATCACAAATGATTTCAATATTAAAATATCCAAATTAAGATCATGATTTGAGATTTAAAATGCCAACATATCAACAAATCAAGCCTAATAGATAGGTTAGAAATTCAAAACATCAAACCTATCAACACATCAACTAAAATTTAAAACGTGAGTTCAGATGATGATTTATTCAAGACTCAACACATTATCAAAAAATAGTCAAGCTAATCCAAAAACTATGAAACTATCACAACTTTTCAATCAAACTTTCAAGTAGTGTGCACTTTTCAAGTCTTTCCAAGAAGAATTAGAAGAATCTCAAAATCGCAAAGATGTGTGAAATTTCATTAACCTTCCAGAACATAAATTATTTTACAATTCGCGAAACATTGTTCAAGATATAATCAGAATACTACAACACTATTGAAATTTAGGGACCAGTCTAAAAATTAAACTTCAAAAGAATTGTAGTTTTTCACCGATTTAAGTTCATAATCTGGAAATCATATAAACATGGAAGCTGTAGACAATTGAATCTAATTTCAAAAAATTAAGAATTTTGCAATTTGTAGTTAAGAAGCTCAAGATATGTAAAAATTGCCATGGTTATATCAAAACAAATCAACATTAACCGATAGAAAGAATAAAAATAGAAAAATAAACACGAGTTTAGAGATCATATCTGACTTACCATTAACGATGTGGGTTCTCTAACTCGGCAATCACGGCTAAGGAACTCTGAAAATTTATTTCAACATAAATTTGGAACAACTTGAATATTATCTCACATGAAGTTGTTCCTTAGCTGCATTTGGTACCTAATTGTTGATAAGATCTAGTGGTCTAACAAAAGCTGTGAAACGCTCTTAACTTCATTTGAATGTTTTGGTACCTAAACCCGTTTTATAACAAACCATTAACATTTACCAATATACCTTTAGGAACCCAAATTCATTTAATCTTAATCGAATTCATCTTGTTATCTTTTTGGATAAACGATAATTGGATTGTTTCTAGACAGGTTCTCATCTCATTTGTGATTTAAAAAACCTATGAGATTTTTAGAGTTGAAATGCTCAAATCGATCTTTTTTAAAGTTATTTGAAGGGTTTTTAAAATCATTGGAATTTTGCTTTTCAACTTGATTAATCTTACCAAAATCGAGTCCTTTCTTATTCTGGAAAAAAAATTGGTTTTTCAACAACATATTCAATGATTTTTTCTATTAGAAAATTTAGTCAATGTTGATTTAAGTTGTTGAATATTGGATTTAAGATCACTATTTTCTTTCATCAAACTGGGACAACGATTTATAACAGACTTCCTATTTTCATCATTAGTTTTATTCCAAACCAAATTTTCATTTTTGAGCAATTTAATTTTAGCATTTAAGTTAGAAATCTCAATTTCAAATTGCTTGTGCTTGTCAATTTGAAGTTTTTAAAAATCCTTGAATTTCTTAGTTTCACTTTTCTAATTGCGATTTATTTGAGAATTTTCATATTTTTTATTTTTCAAAATCACATTTTTGTTTTCAAGGGTATTGATGTTCTTTATTATTTCAAACAAATTCTTTTGAAAAAAGCAAAATTGTCGCATTTAAGATTTCTAATTTTTTTCGATTTCATTTTCAAGCTCATTCAAAATCAATCCAGTTTTTAACAACTTTATTATCTCAACATTTCCATGTTTGGAATTTTTAGCCATCTTAAAATTCTCTAGTTCCTTTTGCAAAAAATTGTTTTTGCTTTTTGGCTCAATCTCATTTTCTTTCAAAATCAGAATTTCCTTTTCAATATTTTGAATGTTTTCTGTTAAAACCGAAAATCGATTTCAACACCAAATGTGTTATGAAAACACTTCACCAAATGGTTAGATTAGAATATGAGACCACAATCACAAAAATAAAGTGCATAAAATATAGAACAAGGATTTTTATAGTGGTTCAATCTTAGGAAAGATCTACGTCCACTTTTGAATCATTTCTCATTATGATACTTTGCTTTACAACATACGTGAATTCTCTTATATTGTTTATATCTCACTTTTCTCTCTTTCTAGGATCTAAATTACACTTGAGTTGGCGAAGGAATCGGAGAGATCTCTTGCTTTGTGATGGTGGATATATGTATCTTTAATCACTTTGGCAATTAAATGATCTTCATGGATTCCATAGCGATTTAGTGTTAGATCTAGGCTTTAGAGAGGTAAAGCGGAGACAAGAGATCACTTGAATTGTGTTGGAGAGATTTCTAATGTAGTTTGAAGGAGATTTGATCCATTTGATGTTGCATGAAGGTTGATTGATCCTTGGAAGCCATTAACGGAGTTTGTAATGAAGCTTAGAAGGTTGAAGAAATGATTTGGCGGCCCTTCGGGGTAGAAGGAATTAGTCCTTTGAATGGTAGAGAAGTGGGCTATTTATAGTTGGTTTGGGGGTAGTGGCAATGTTGTAATTATGGTGTCCAGAGTTTGGGTCGGTCATAAACTTATTTACGAAACTACCACTGGTTTACTTCACAGCTTGCAACAGCTGGTACGCATTTTCAGCCTGACCCAAAATATTTACGAAAATGCCACTGGGTTGATGCTGACCCAAACTGTGCCGACCCAAACTTGATGATGACCCAAACTGTGCCAACCCAAACTGTGCTGACCCAAACTTGATGACGACCCAAAATGTGCCGACCCAAATTGTGCCGACCAAAACTTCGTGCCGACCCAAACTATGCCGACCCAAAATTGTGCCGACCCAAACTGTGCCGACCCAATCTTGATGCCGACCCACTCTGCTTTGAGGCGACCACAATTTAATGGGGTTAACATTTTCCCCTTGCAAATTGTATTTTTTGCTTGTGAAAAATGCAGGCTTCGAAATGAACATTGTTGATGTATTTTGCATTGAGATGCAGTTGCAGCTTTTGTTTGCGATGGCAAACCATGCTTAAAAATCATATGTTTCATGTCACCTGTTCTGTAATTAAAACAAGGGATTGCACAATTTTGGACTTATACTCACCATCGACTGTCCATATCGATAGTGGATTAGTTAATCATTAAAAATGACTTGTAGCGAATTTTATTTTGAATTGAATAAAGCATTTGCGCAAGATTATTCTATTCAACGGTTTAAAACTCATCGAATATTATTTGCATAAGCACGATATTCGAATTCGCATCAGCGCTTAATATCAACTAGTCGAGATAATTTGACTGCGGATTTCAAGCGTCATTGTTCTAACGACTTATATGATGGTATACAACATTTCACATTTGAGAAATACGTATTTGTGATTTAATTTCTGCCTCCTCTTTGAGAAGCTTTAATATTCGTGCCCCCGGCTAGGAGGTTGTCAATAGTCTTCATTATGGAATGAATTTTTTACTGCTTGATGTTTGTTTTCTTTGTTGATCAGTTTTAACGTCAAAGACTCTATTGGATGCCTCGTGTTTTGAAGAGGCTGTAATAATCCAACGTTCGTCTTCTCCTATGGACTATTTCATCATTACAAAATTCATCGAGCATTGTTGATTTCTCCTATGGAGAAGTTGTTTTCTCTATGGAAAGGATTTTTGGTTGTTGCATCATTTTGCAATGCGAACTCCAGCGACTTTTGAGGGTTGCATTGCTTCGCGCCAAGAACTCACGCGCTTTGTTTCATTTATAGTGAACTCTCGCGCTTCGTTTTGTGCAACGATTTCCCATGACCTTGGAGGGTTGCATCGCTTCGCTCCACGAACTCCCATGCTTCGTTTCACTTATAGTGAACTCCCGCGCTTCGTTTCGTGCAATGAATTTCCACGAGCTTGGAGGGTTGCATCACTTCGTGCCACGAACTCCCACACTTCGTTTCACTTATAGTGAACTCCCGCGCTTCGTTTCGTGCAATGAATTCCCACGAACCTTTTGGTGAGGCTGCATCGCTTCGTGCCACGTACTCCCTCGCTTCATTTCAATTATAGTGTAATCCCACGCTTCATTTCGCACAACGAATTCCCGCGAACCTTTTGGTGAAGTTGCATCGCTTCATGCCACGAACTACCACGCTTCGTTTCACTTATAGTGAACTCTCGCGCTTCGTTTCGCGGAACAAATTCCCGCGAACCTTTTGGGATTTCGGATTCTTGGCTGCATGCTTCTCTCTTTGCCATTTGACTTATTGGGACTTTTCCTATTCACTATTCAAAGTGTTGTGTTTCATCCTTGCATTATGCATATCGATGGTTATAGCACTTGACAATTGAATTGGTGTTTGTCGGGATTGCCACACTTTGTCAAGCCTTGAGAGAGAAAACGCTCATTGGATAGCCTGTAATAAGAAATCGTCAGTTAGCAAATTTTCATATGAATTTTGCAAGTCAGAGATTTACACATGCATGTAAGACTTCATTCATGTAGATATTGTTCGGTACAATGCATGTAAATCATTACAGACTGTTTATAAGAAAGTAGAACATAGCAAGAAATAAAGTAAAGGCGATAATAATCGCTTATTCTAAGCTGCAGATATTAGATCATCATCAACGGTCGTCGGTTGATTATCAGCCTTAGATTAGTTTGAACAAGGAGCTCTGTTGCTTG
Organism: Allium sativum; assembly: GCA_030737875.1. Classification (NCBI taxonomy): domain Eukaryota; kingdom Viridiplantae; phylum Streptophyta; class Magnoliopsida; order Asparagales; family Amaryllidaceae; genus Allium; species Allium sativum. Next base: position 255,267,541 of record CM060924.1, on the reverse strand, counting down.
GACCAGGTTGGTCATTCGATGCTCCTTTCCCCTAGGGAGTTGCAGAAGGATTTGCCTCTTGGGATTCTTCACTTATTGTTGCAGGCGGTTCTTCCTTATCAGCTCTTCAATTAATGATTTCAGATGCCTACATTCATTGGTATTGTGGTCTAGCTGATTGTGAAACCGACAGAACTTACTAGATTTGGTTAGATGGTCGTTCATTTTGATTGGTCGAGGCTCCGGGTAATCTTCCGCATCTTTCGTGTCAAGGTAGATGTTTTCAGGAGTGTCATTCAAAGGAATTAGCTCGGACGAGTCAAGAAGGCGAAACTTCTTATCGGCTTTGTTGTCGTATCCGTCATTGGCTCGCTTCTGCCCCTTCGCTTTCTGTTGATTACATTGAAAATTAGCACTTTTGGGAGCCTCAAGAAGTTGGTTACCAGCAATGATCTGAAGAGTTACAGGATTATCGTCCACTCTCATGTACTCCTCTGCTATCTTATAGAACTTGTCAAGCGTATTTGTTTATCCGTTAAAAATCACGCGCCAATTAATGGGACGAACGTATGGGTCGAGCGCGAACATGCAGTGAACCATAAAACCACTCAAACAGGCACAAGGATCGAACAAGCATAAGGTTCGGACCCCAGCGCTCGAACAGTTTTAAAGATCGAGCAGGGTCGGACATGGCAACACAACAGGGTCGGTCGATCATTAACTCCTAGAGGGGTTGGTCGAACATATTCAATATGGGTTGGTCGAACATGCTCAACATGGGTCGATCAAACATGCTCAATGTGGTTCGGTCGAGCAAGTTTTACGTGGTCGGTCGAGCATGCTGATACAGCTATCACCAGTTGGCAGTGGCATTCCTATAAATACTTGTATGTTCGACCCGCTGCCTGCATATACACATTTCATCTCACCACTTCACCTCGAGCTCTCCAATAAATAGGCCATGGCTTCCATACTAAGGGGATCCGATTCCTCGACCCCGAAGGGCCGCCAAAATCATTCCTAAACCATTTCAAAGCTTTTCAAGCTCCATCCATGAATTCCATAGCTCATGCCCCCTTCCTTCAACATTAAGTGGATCTCATCTTCTCCAAACATACTAATCCTCACTCTAACTCAATCCAAGTGATCTCCAACCTCCATTGCTCCTTTCAAAGCACATATCAAACACTTATTTTAGAATGGGATCAAGGAAGATTATCTAATCACAAAATCTAATCCATTCCTTCTTAAATTCAAGTATGATCTAAGGCAAAAAGGGAGTGAAAGCGGAGAATCATAGTTGTAGAGAGTGAATAAGTGTGATAAGTGAGATGTATGAGATGACATTATATGTAATTTTCTCCATGATAGTGAAAACTCATTTAAAAGTGGATGTAGATATTTCTTAGATTGAACCACTATAAAAACCCCTTGTCCTTTTCTTACTTTTTCCCGCTTTTTACTTGTATTTGTGTTCGTGGCCCCATTTTTGTTTTGCATACCATTTGATGAAGTGTGATTTTACGCCCTTTGTGTTGGAACCATTTGTGGGTTTAACATTTGGCGCCCACCGTGAGCCCACGTTCACACTTCCTTCTTCCACCCTCCTCTCAAACCTATGAGCCTTCCATTGAAGTTCTAAACTACCTCTTTCTCCAAAATCATGGCAAAATCTAAGAGGACCATAAGTAAAAGTGTCAAAAATGCAGATAATGTTACTAGTGAAGAAGATCCACTTACCAATCGCTTCGAAGTTGGTGAAGACTCGGTAAATGGAGCTGGTGTGACTAAAAATAAATTGAACGCCACTATTGCCAATATGAATCAACGAATGGATGCCTCTACTAAAACTATGATGGAGAAACTTGACGCCATCCTTAGTGCTCAGCCAAATCCGGTTCCTCCAAAAGTCCGTGTTGATCTCAAAGAAAACAGCAACTCGTCCGCTTTTGATTTTAAGCACAACGATAACATGGAAGAGGGCAATGAACGGTTAAGGGATAAAGACGAAGCCAATGTTAAAGACTAAAAAACAAAAGCTAAGAATCATTCCGAGATGAAAGGCCCAAAGGTTACTAATCCCGTCACGGGGGTACCTCCTCGTCGGGAAGGTAAAGGACATAAACTCTCTAACCAAGACCGCATGCATAGATGAACATTTGGTAAAGAGCTCAGCTTCGCAGAATGGCATAACACTTAAGAGTACATCTCGGACATGATAGAAAAAATCATGAAAAGAAATCAAGTTAGCAAAGACGATGAAAGAGAATGGGACTTCTCTCCCGATAGACCTCCATTCACTGAAAGAATCCTAGAAGCGGAATGTCCAAAGAAATTTAATCCCCCAACTTTGCCTCCTTACAACGGTCTTGTTTATCCAAACAATTTTCTATTCAAATACGAATGGCATATGAGTGCGGACAAAGCAACCGATGAGATGAGATGCACGTATTTTCCTCTTTACTTAGAAGGTACTGCATCATTTGGTTCATAAAGCTTCCACCTAAATCCACAGACCGATTATCCGATTTAACCAAAAAGTTTAAGGAGCAGTTCCGCTTGTATGCTACCAAGGCCAAAGATGCTATAACTATTTTAGCAACTAAGCAAAATCCAGTAGAATCTGTTAAAGATTTTCTCAGTCGATTCAGTGTTGCTTTGTCCGAAGTAAGAAATCCAGAACCTCGCATAATCCTCATGTCTCTAATCGGCGCCATAGATGAAAAGAGCGAATTTGGTAGATGGATCAAAATGAAAGAACCAAACATGCTTGAGAAATTCTATAAAAAGGCCAAGGAGTACATATGGGTTAAAATAATCCTGTATCTCTTTAGATCATTGATGCTAACCCGCTTCTTGAGGCTCCCAAAAGTGTTGCAACCCAATATAGTCAGAAGAGTACTCAGGGGCAGAAGCGCGCCAACGATGAAAATGGAAACAAGGCCAATAAAAAGTCTCGCCTTTTCAACTCATCAGAGCTGACACCTTCGAATGACACTCCTGAGAATATCTATCTTGCAATAAAGAATTTTGAAGAATATGAGGATGAGAAACAAAGCAGCAAACTCGGGAAAATTCTGCAGATTTCACAATCAGCCTGGTCATAACACTAATGAGTGCCGACACCTAAAGTGTACAAAAGAATCGATCTAATCGATTTCCCCTTTTATACTTTAACAACTTAAAGTTGGGATCTTAGCAAGAAAATTAAATAAAAACTTACAAAAATTTGGGATTAAAACCATACCTGAAGCATCGATTCCAGATGGAAACTAAATTAAATTCGAAACATGGACGATGCGAAAGAATCGAATCAGCAGCCCTTCAAGTGTAGAGCCTCTACAGGTGATCCACGAGTGTTGTTGTCAAAATCGTTAGATGAAATCGAAAAGGGTGAATTTGTACTAGCCGAGATTGGGATCTAGGGTTTTTCTTTTCTCGTGTGTGTTCATCCAAATAAAATAAAAGGCATCGGCCTTATTTTATAATATGACTTATCCGAGATATTAGACAATCCTTTTAAGCCGTTCTACCATTCAAAGTTAAAGAAAAAGTCAACCTTTTGAATTTCCTTTACTAAGCATAGTCTTCACCCTATACAACGCCCTTATGTGTGACCCTATAGGTTATCATAATGTTGGCAACAATTTAAACAATATTTAAACTGTAAACAGTGAGCGGCATCTAGTAATACATCGCTGTTACCTAAGTTATAATAATATCAATTATTCGATACAACCTTTCTGTGATTAGTGTCTCAATGTAATATAATCCTTTTAACTGTTATATCCAAGATTAAACTGGAGGCATGGATCATATCATCCTCTTTATAATTTAACATGTTTTTCTTGATCAATAAGTAGACTGTTTGAAACAAATTAATATTTAAGCACGACCATGCATTTCACAGTCTCACTTAATCAAGAGGACCATGGATATCACTACGAATATATCGTAGGGTTAAATTACATCTAGATCATTCATAATTTATATTCGATTCTAAATATATCCAATAATCACCGTTATCATTACTCTGTTACGAAATAACTTTAGATGTTATCAAAACACAAATATTGTCGAATAAAATTATAATGATTTCAGGTCTGAGGACCATTACATCACTATTACTATGAGAATAACTTATGATACTATTAATTATAATCCATGGAGTTATCTCACGGTGGGTCAGCCCAATACGCTATTCTCCAATACTTATTTATATCTTGACTTTAGTATCACATATATTAATGATCAATGAGGCGTGATCATCAATCAATCAATATACTTGTCTCAATGCATTATTGTTGTCATGTATAAACAATAAAACCTGACTAGGGACATTTAAGAATTATAATACTTAATAATCATATAATCTCAAATTCAGTCTTGCTCAAACTATATAATTCCGTATTATTATTCTGAGGACTTCTATTATATTATTATTTATATTACGCAGTAAATACAAAATAATAGAATAATATTTTATTCCAATTAAAATAATAACATCAACAGTGTTATCAATCTCATCAAATGAATTGCCTCTACGGCATAAACTCTAAGAATCTCCCACTTGCACTAGAGTCAATCATTCACGTATCGTATACTCATGAAACTAGTGCGACTATTAAACTTCTGCTGCGTCAGAGTTTAATTCAGTAGGTCTGCAACATTACAACTTTTGTAACTTTGCAGATATGTTTATTTCTCCTGTGAACAACTTCTCATATGAACTATATTTCTTAAAATATATGTTTGGATTAATGATGAGTTTAATGTTTTAGGCCTGAGCAAGAGCCATATTGTTATCGCAATGTGTATCATTCGATCAACAATGAATTAAGTTCAATTATGAACTTCTTAATCCAAACATTTTCTTTCTTAGAATCAGTATTTATTTCTTTTAAACTAAGATTATTTACAATAATCAATGTGTTATCTAATAACATTAGAGTTATTGTGTCACTCCCACTCAATTTCTTGTCTATACAAGATTTAATGGTATCTTGTGGTTTTCGATATATCTCGAATTCTATTTTATTCCCATCGGTATCTTAGAGACTGACTCTCCTTCACAAGGATTCCAAATCAAGTAATAAACATTTTATTCTTAGAGAATTTATATCCACAAAATAGTTATCTGATTTGGGTCCGATCTTACGAGACGAAGGACGTTTAACAAATGCCTTACATCCCAAATCTTCATATCAGACACACTAGGACATTTCCTAGTTCATATCTTATATGGCGTTTTCAAATCGTTTTAGTGGGATTTAACACAATTGTTCTAAATTTAACTTATAGGAAGATCTATATGACTTATCATTAATCGTACTATATCTTATAAGGTTCGATATCTCCATTTAGACATACCATTCTAATATGGTGTTCTAGGTGGAGAGAGTTGTGAAACAATTCCAAACTCGTTCATATAGTCATTAAATTTATTGGCTTAAATGTTCCCATTCAAACTGTTCGAAAAATATTCATTTTCTATTAAAATTGGTTTCTAACTTCACTTTGAATTCTTTGAACTTTTAAAAGGATTCTGATATGTATTTCATAAGATATACATATCTATATCTATTGATATCATCAGTAAATATAATGAAATAATAAAACATGCCTCTAGTTTATGTATTCATTGCTCCATATACATCATTATGTACGAGACCCAATACTTATCACTCATTCACTGTGTCAAGTGAAAGATGATTCATTTATTTTGCCTAATAAACAAGATCTGTATTCTTAATATAAATCAAAAATCAAATGATCTCAAAATTCCATCATTATGAAGTTTTGATATACTTTCTTGTTTACTGGGCTAACCGGTAATACTAAAGGTATATTGGATTCAAATCACTAAATTTAATCCCGTCATTATTAATGTCAAGTACATTATAGTTAAGGATTTACAAACATCATTAACTATTTGTGAAATTCCATACGATATTTCATTTAAATAAAATGAATAACAATTATTCTTTTATTACAAATGAAATTCAAACTTGTCTGAACAAGATATATTATAACATTTATTTTAAGTGGAATTTCATAATAACAATTATTTTATTTATTTAATTAAGCCAGTAAATTCAACAAGAATCAACTTCCTATGGATAATCCGGCAACATTTGCTTCATTTCCAATCGTAAGTCCACTTGTCCTTTTATCGTATTTCTATTTATTCTAGAATTTCTGTAAATCAACATACATTTATGTGATTTATATCTAGTATCTAATATTAGAAAAGTATAAGTAGATTATCATAACAATCATATCTTATTCAGTTGAAGTCACACTTTAACTTTTATTTTAGATCCTCTATATTTGTTAGAACAATTACATTTTTTTAATTTGTTTGAGGACAATCCTCAAATTTTAATGTTAGCCAAGAATTTCATTTAATTCAATTTATCCTTCTTAAGGATTAATTTAAATTATCAGAATTATTTAATATCTACAGTAGATAATAAATAATAACTGATTCTTAATAAAATATAAAATTTTGACAATCAAAATTTATATTAATATAAATGTACTATTTAAACTAAAATACGCTCCCACTCAAATTAACATCCCTTTGTTTATATATACATATCGGTATATATATATAATGGTGTTCCAAGATCCATATCTAAACATGTTTTGACTCTGCTTTGGCAAATCCCCAAAATACAACCTTTTAGGTAGACATCTTATGTCAATTATATCGTATATAATTCTTGGATCGCATTATGAACATTTGTGTTCAGTATTATTCATTTGCTAAAAATATAGAATAATTCGTGCTATTGTCTCTAAGGCTATAATCGTATTATGCAGCCTAGTTAAGTCAGACCCAATAATAGGTTGGAGCACCACATTTTACTCCATCGCATATAACAAAAATAAAAGGATGCACAACGCTTTGGCGTTACCTACATCCAGTGATTTTGGACAGTGATGATTATATTATTGGAAGACTTCACCATGACTTAATATAACAAAATTTGCTTTTAGAGAGAATTTATAATTCGTAGTGGAAACAATATTAGAGTTATTTACACATATCAAAATATGTGTATTTTATATTCATAATATGAATTTGATTTTAAATAAAATATATGAAATATATATTATTTAAATTCAACAATATATATAGGAATCAAGCCTATATATATTCCTTGTTTCAAAACAATTGGTTACATTAACCTTAGAATTAGTAATTATGTTCAAAGCTAACAAGAACTTAAATTAACCGATTCTAATTTCAAAAATATATAAGACATTCAGCACAAAACAACATTATATGCTTACATGTCATACAGCTTGTTACTACAGGAATTCATGTTCAAAACTGTGGATATATATCAAATTTTTAATATTGGCACTTTAGGGTCAAACTCAATCATAGAAGATAATACATTGTCCCTATCCAAATATCCAGTCACTTATTCCAAATTAAGCATCATCTTACAAGAGATACAAGGCTTAAAATAAGACATACATGTATATACTAAACGATACAATTAGTTGAAATTTGGCATATCACTATGCATTCGAATACACAGTACAACAGATCTAATATCTGTAAACCTGCTAATTACATTTTCCCTTTTGGAGTGTCCATGGAATCTGCATTGCCATGTCCTTCCATATTTGCATATAATCTCAGTCACACTGATTTATATTGAAAATCAAATCTGCATATATGCAATCAAATGTAATGTCAGATTATATTATATTAGAAAATAAGTAGTGCTTCATGTGCGCTGCATATCTGATGTATACATCAAATGTACAATTAATATCAATGTAACATATACACATCAAATGCATATATGTAACACAGATGTGGTCAGTCACATGAAATTGTGTATTTAAACAAATGACCAAATCAATTATAAGCCTTTCTGAAATGGGTGCTAAGAAATATAGCAACCGAAGGCATAGAGTAAGACCTGATTCTAACTTTTTACTTCATTGATCATTAAAATGAAATACATCTCATGCAGATTAATTTACAGCCAAATAAATGTAACTATTAGTCAATATTACATGATTGTATCTATATATGTTCATACATAGTGACATATAGGTAGATATAAGCAAATAATTGCAAGTGTATATATATTTATATATGTGAACTGTCAAAGTCATTCATTCTTGCATCACATATAAATAAAATGAGAACCTATTCCATTGTGATGGTTCAGCAACAAGTATGGTAGGCTCTACGTGTAAACCTATATGTAATACTTCCAGAAGTATAATCCTTATGCTATAGATTAATGTATTCATAACTTTCAACTGGAGTGAAAATGCTAAATCAATAACAAAATTGATTGGAATAAATTCAAAATAAAGGAAGGTATTTGTATTTAAATCTGAACAGCTACAAGGTGGCATGTAAACATTTTACACAATTTTAAATGGTTTTAAAATTCTATTTAGCTGTATAAAATTCCACTATGAAAAATAATACAAATTCAACACTGCTTACTATTCTGGATTCAAACATATTTTGAATGTATATTGACTGAACAAGTTTGATCCAAAGTTACATTTCTAAAATGTGTTTGACTGATTAATCATACCAATTGATTTCTGAAATCAGTCAAAACAAGGATGATTTTATATGACTGCATTGAATCAATAACACATATTGTAATGTAAAACAACTGCAAACAGTTTTGCAGTGTATTCATATATATGTATATATATTGTATATCCACAATATACATGACTAAATCCATTTTATATCTCATATATTACAATATAAACTTATTTGTCCAGATGACAAAATCAAATCATACTTGTTAGGTTCCATAATGATACAACTGATATGAAAGTAGTGTTACGCTTTTATGAAATCAACCATTTGATTCATTATCATATAGGAACTACATCAGATCTATTAGAATTAACTAATACTAATTCCCACAGAAATAAAGATTTAACCAGATTTATATATATTTTATATTATCAATTATAATAAGTAATAAATAGAAGCAAAATTATAATTAATATCACATATTAACCACAATTCCATTCAGATCTTAAAACAAAACAATTTTGTTTACACTGAAACCAGTTCAAGTCCGAATTTAAAATCTTGTTACAATCGGTTTCCACTTTCATCAGTTTTATAAACCAGATATGTTTCAAATAACACTTGACATTATAAAGTGGTTATTGAAATACTTTAAATTACAGTGAACGTATACACATATAATATACACACAGTACAGCTTCATAACATTCACCAATATCTTTGATCCATGTGTTATTTGATTCAAAATCACTTCAGTATCTTTATACTGATACAGTTATAATTGATGTGTATGTTTAAACATTAGTTATTACATAAATTTGAATTTTGTAGATCAATTATTATATGCAGAAAAGAAAAATATTGGTATTTTATCTTCTGCTGCAAAATATAAAATGATCTTGAATTCACCATTGTATCCAGATACAAGAATATATATATATACACATATATATATATAGTATGAATCAATCAGGAAATCAAATTTCCTATAGCTTTTAAAACTGATTACATGGATTAGTATATTGCACTTTTACAGGTATGTCAAGTACACATATGTAATGCACATTTAATTCCAAAATACATCATATATAAATTTTATAAAATGAACAAATCATAAACCATTTGTTATGACTTGAGCATATCCTTGGTCATTATCATTATAATGAGAAATCAAAACCAATGAAATTTATGTGAATCTCTACTCATGTCGTAGGATTCTTTTGACCAGTTTTGATCAAAATAATGAGGTTTTCTGATTTTACTCTCAAAGAATAAAACCAAAACATTGTTTTAACAATTTTCATACAAATCAATTTCAATTAAATTGTATTTGAATGAAAATAGCAGTATTGATTGAAAATCAGCAAATCAAGTTCCAATCAAAATAATAATATAACATATGATATTAACACTTATGGATCAAACAGAATTGAATTCTATTCCAAGTATACAGATCACATATAAATTTTTAATAAATTTCCATATTGCTGAAAACTGATTTCATTAAATCAAATGGTTTAAGATAGTATTTCTGACTGGCTAATAGCAAATTTGACTTCTGTCATACAAAAGAAAAATCTGACCGAGCCATGATTTTAACACACATAGGTTAATCAAACTTGGATCATTATACTAGCACTTCTAACTCATATAAACAGATCCAAAACCATATTAAACTCTATTACTAATTTGTGTCATACAAACTAATTTAGTTCAGGAAAAATGTCAAAACTGATTCACACTATTAATATGGTTTATAATGTTAAATCCCAATATTATCCCAATTCAGCAGTGTCAAATATATAATCAAAATTAAATGTTATAACAGGTAAGAATTGGCAACCATAAAACATATTATTGATCCAATATCAAATATCAGTGTTGGATTCACAATTGATAACAAAACCAATTTTGTTAATTTTTGAAACAGTTTCAAATCCTAATCATGTTTCTGTCATATTCAATTGAGTATTCAATTGAACATATAAACCAAAACATGGTTCAAATTAGGTTTTGTAACAAAACAAATTTTGTTTATACTGAAACATTTCAGATCAGAATCAATCGCTTATCAGTACGAATTTCTAATCAATATCAAGGTGTGAAACCCTAATTTATTTTGGTGTAATATTTGTTTATGAAATGGAATCCAGACGACGATATAAACACGAATAAAACCCAAAATTAAAGTCCAATTTAAAATTTCTTGCAATAACCTTGCTCCGGTACCATTGTAAAGAAGAATCGATCTAATCGATTTCCCCTTTTATACTTTAACAACTTAAAGTTGGGATCTTAGCAAGAAAATTAAATCAAAACTTATAAAATTTGGGATTAAAACCATACCTGAAGCATCGATTCCAGATGGAAACTAAATTAAATTTGAAACAGGGACGATGCAAAAGAATCGAATCAGCAGCCCTTCAAGTGTAGAGCCTCTACAGGTGATCCACGAGTGTTGTTGTCGAAATCGTCAGATGAAATCGAAAAGGGTGAATTGGTACTAGCCAAGATTGGGATCTAGGGTTTTTCTTTTCTCATGTGTGTTCATCCAAATAAAATAAAAGGCATCGGCCTTATTTTATAATATGACTTATTCGAGATATTAGATAATCCTTTTAACCCGTTCTACCATTCAAAGTTAAAGAAAAAGCCAACCTTTTGAATTTCCTTTACTAAGCATAGTCTTCACCCTATACAACGCCCTTATGTGTGACCTTATAGGTTATCATAACGTTGGCAACAGTTTAAACAATATTTAAACTATAAACAGTGAGCGGCATCTAGTAATACATCGCTGTTACCCAAGTTATAATAATATCAATTATTCGATACAACCTTTCTGTGATTAGTTTCTCAATGTAATATAATCCTTTTAATCGTTATATCCAAGATTAAACTGGAGGCATGGATCATATCATCCTCTTTATAATTTAACCTTGGTGGTGCTCTAATTTCAATGGCTTAGAATAAGCCATCAACATTGCCATCTCTTCACTTCATGCTTTACTTCACATTTTACTTTCTGTTATATTCAAAACTTCCTATAATAATCCGCAAGTGATGCACCAAACATTAGCTCTATGACTAAGAGCATATCTATCCAAATGAATTTCTTGCTTGTGAAATTATATGTCAAATGAAAACTTTCTCAAAAGATGATTTCATATTGCAAGCCATCTATTGAGCGCTTGTTCCTGTAACATCGCGACCCCAACAACGCGAATTCAAGAGCCAAATGTTGTAAATATATAAACATGCACCAATGCGGAAATGAAGAAAGCACCGCCTTGAAAAGTGAATGGGAATGTCACAAAGATCCAAACAACTAGCAAGCGCCATGACAAACAAACACGAGGGCTGTAGCTTTCATCGAAGGGGCACTTCTCTAAGTAAGAGGTTAACGACACCAGTTTCTAAACAAGAACAACCTGTCAAGTCAAAAATCCAACAAAGGAACTGGTCACTGCCCCATGAATTGATATAACAACCACACAATTCATTCGCGTAGCATCTGATAAGATCATATGTGAAGAATGACAATCCATTTGCATAGCATCTGATAAGATCAGATGTGAAGAATGATAATCCATTCGCGCAACATCTGCTAAGATCAGATTTGAAAATCACAATCCATTTGCATAGAATTTGATAAGATCAGATGTGAAGAACGACAATCCATTTGCGTAACATCTGAAATATTCAGACGTGAAGCAGAAAACCCAAAGTCCTCCTGTAGCGGGGGGACCCAACATAAAACCTTCCCAAATAGGGGCACGAACGTCAAAGCTTCCCAGAAAGAAAGCAAAAAATAAATCACAGATACGCATTTTCCAAATGAGAAATGTCATATAATATTGTATGAGTCATCAAACGATGACGCTTGAAATCCACAATCGACCTTAGTCGATTGAGCGTTAATACGAATTTATGTTAGAATATCATGTTCGTGCTTTAAACCACTGACTAAAACATTCATGTGCAAATATTTTATTCCGTTCAAAATAAATTCTCTAATCCACTATCGATATTGACAGTCGATAGTGAAGTATAAGTCCAAAATTATGCAACTGCTTACAGAACAGGCGATGTGGGACGTACAAATTCAAAGTATTGGTTGCCCCAATAAAGAAAAGTTTAAAGTGCAACAAGCAGAACACATTTCCATCACAATATCACAAGTTTGGCATAAAAGTTTTAGTTGCAAAATAAAAGTAGTGAGCGAGGTCCGACACCCGCATATACAACCGGTCTAAAACATAAGTGCATAGGAGGAGGTAACAAAAGGCGAAACAGGAAGGCTAAGTCTTCTTTTTCTTCTTTCCATCTCTAGATCGCTTTCCAACATGAACAGAGGAGGAAGGAAGTGTACCAGCTGACTCCATCTTGCCCTCAAGATTCAATAATTCTGCAATAGTCTTATCCCGGGATTTGAGAGCCTGGATAAGCGCAGCTTTGTCTTCCTCTAAGTAGAGAAATTTTCGATATTCTCCCTGTTCATACTTTGAAGATCACAAGCGAATGTATTCCAGGCACCCAATTTGTTTGCAGTATAATTTATGATAAGGTCCAAGTGCTTCTCCAGCCAATCCTTTGCATCATCAAATTGTGCTAGAGAGTGATTTTTTATAACGTCTATATCGTCAGGAATTGATCGTTTGTCAGATGGATACATATTCAAATCAAATTGATCAAAGTGCAGCCCTTGTAGAAACCAGCCCTTGAAACCTCAACAAATTCAGAACTGCATGGCCTAGGAGTATAACAAGTCCTGTCTATGATTGTTGGAAGATAAATGGGAGTGGGAGTGACGAATGGAGAAGCTGAAGATAGTTGGTCAGGAGTAATCCGAGCATCTAGCATGGGAAGTTTTCCAAGTTCACGATGCTTCCTAAGATCATCTCTTTCTCTCTTCTGTCCGCCACCCATTATACATAGATATATTTGCGCATCAATGATTCAGAGAAAGACTGACAATCAGCAGAAAATCCTAATCAAATGGACCGAGCATGCTCGAACCACATTGGATCAAATGGGTCCGAGTTTCATCTGCTCGATCCTCATCAGGGTCGGACAGACTTGAATTTATCAAACTCAAATGTGATCGGGTATAAGCTCCAACCAAGCGATGAAATCGCGTTCGATCCCAAATGGTTCAAATATATGCAGAGATGATCGAACAAGCTAAACCAAACAGGGTCAAGCATGTTCAAAACTTAACTGGATCGAACAAGGCCGACCCCACAGGATCGAACATGTTCGACCCAGACAGGGTCGAGCATGCTCGAGCCTTACCAGGTCGAACATGATCGACCCAAAGGGTAGAACATGTTCAACCCAGACCGGGTCAAGCATGTTCGGGTCTCAGTTAGTCGAACACGTTCGACCTTAGGTGAGTTCATTTCTGCTCGACTCAAAGTGGGTCAAACAGAATGTACTACACAAAGGTCGGTCGTGCTCGTAATTGATTTGGGTCGGACATGAAGACATCGGTTTTGAGCAAAAGCTGGGATATGGTGGCATATACAAATCATCACTGAAGTTTCATATACTGTGGACACGACAGAGGTGTATTTAAATAACGAGCCAGCAAAACAAATGAAAATTCATAACACGGGAATTTACTCGAACAACTGGTGTGTATCGAATGCAAGTCATAGTTTCATGGATTTTGGGGGTGACTTGGATTCCTCAAACACATCCAATTACATGTTCTCAATCCACATTACATCAGGTTCATCCTCATTTCCGACAATTGCCACCCCAAACATTCGGTTCTAATCCAAGCCGCGTACATAAGACATTTCAGTCCAATTCATTATAAATAAAAACAAGGTTTGATTTATTAAGTGGTGTTGTATATCGAATCTCATAATTTTCACAAACTAAAAATTACGAACTTCAAGGGGAAAATATTCATCCATTAAAAATCACGCTCCAATTAATGGGACGAACGTATGGGCCGAGCGCAAACATGCAGTGAACCATAAAACCACTCAAACAGGCACAAGGATCGAGCAAGCATAAGGTTTGATCCCCAACGCTCGGACAGTTTTAAAGCTCGAGCAGGGTCGGACATGGCAACACAACAGGGTCGATCAACCATTAACTCCTAGAGGGGTCAGTCGAACATACTCAATATGGGTCGATCGAACATGCTCAATATGGGTCGGTCGAGCATGTTTTATGTGGTCGGTCGATCATGCTGATACAAATGTCACCAACTGGAAGTGGCATTCCTGTAAATACTTGTATGTTCTACCCGCAGCCTGCATATACACATTTCAGCTCGAGCTCTCCTATAAATAGGCCATGGCTTCCATACTAAGGGGGATCCGATTCCTCGACCCCGAAGGGCTGCCAAAATCATTCCTAAAACATTTCAAAGCTTTTCAAGCTCCCTCCATGGCTTCCATTGCTCATGCCCCTTTCCTTCAACATTAAGTGGATCTCATCTTCTCCAAACACCACTAATCCTCACTCCAACTCAATCCAAGTGATCTCCAACTGCCATTTCTCCTTTCAAAGCACGAATCAAACACTTAATTTAGAATAGGATCAAGGAAGATTATCGAATTATAATATCTTATCCATTCCTTCTTAAATTCAAGTATGATCTAAGGCGAAAAGAGAGTGAAAGAGGAGAATCATAATTTTAGAGAGTGAATAAGTGTGATAAGTGAGATGTATGAGATGACACTATATGTAATTTTCTCCATGATAGTGAAAACTACTTCAAAAGTGGACGTAGATCTTTCTTAGATCGAACCACTATAAAAAACCCTTGTCCTTTTCTTACTTTTTAACGCTTTTTACTTGTATTTGTATTTATGGCCCCATTTTTATTTTGCATACCATTTGGTGAAGTGTGATTTCACACCCTTTGTGTTGGAACCATTTTTTGTTTTAACAGTATTCGGTTCCTTTATTTTTATCCATCTACCGAATTCGCTTGTTTTGTCTATAGCGCCAAGTAAAGCCATCAGGAATATGCGTGGTTCTGGATTCCTCACTTCGGACAAGGAACCATTGAATCAACTGGAAAAGGCTTTAACATTTTCCCCTGGTTTCTGCTTCATTGCTGAGAGCATTATAACATCCTTGGCTTTGGTAGTATACAAGCGGAACTGCTCCTTTAACTTTTTGGTTAGGTCAGAGAACCGGTCTATGGACTTAAGCGATAGCTTTGTGAACCATAATGACACCGCACCTTCTAAGTGTAACATCCCACATCCGTTAAGGTCACTCACAAAGGGGAATGCCTTAACTTCAATGGAGCATTATGGGTACTGGAACAGAAATATTACAAAACAGACATATATAAACCAGCGGAAAGTAAAGTAGAAGTACTTCAAATCATTTATTAAATATAATTGTTTACAATAAAAGCCCATCAACTTCCAATACCCAATTACATAGCTAAAATATCTGTCTTGCTCAAAAACAAAGAAGCATAAAAATAAATTGTAGTATTTCCCAATAAAGCAAAGCAAGGCGTAGCCAAGAGAAATCCAAGCCGTACATGAAAGAGCCTTGGAGCTTGGTAACATCCGAACTAAGCTGCATTCGCACACTGCGAACCTTGGGGGGGGGGGAACGGAAGAAAAAGAGGCAAAAAAAAAAACGGGTCAGTCATAAAGACTGAGTAAATCCTAGTGACTTTCAGCATAAAAATAGGTAAAAATAACATGGCATGAGTAAACTGAAAGTAAACATAAGCATGATGACAAGATGAGCTACAGGCACGATAACTAAGAATAACGTCATATGATTTTTGTCATGTATAACATTGCAAAGTTTCTCACTCAAGATGAACTAAGTATAATTTCGCAAGATTTCTATCAATTATCGCAAGATTTCTCTGCTTCACCATTAGAATGATATCTATTTGCTATGCACCACCTAACTAGCATCCCCACAAGTGTCTTACAAGGAATGACTTGTATTCCTATTAGTGTTCCAACTAGTAATCTGTATAAAATGATAATGTGATCCCAATCCCTGAAATTGTGGTTGCCTTCAGGTGTATATCTATTATTTATTACCTAGATCTGATCTAGGGTTTTCCTATCGGGCGCTTCCTAGATTCAACTAGGGTTTATGCGACTTATTTATTTATTCTCGGATTTAGGGTTTACGAGGCCTAGGTCCATCTAAGGATTATGCTACCTATCGAAAGATGCCCCTTAGTCTAGGACACACTACCTAGAGTGGTAATTGTTCCACGACATGATGCCCCAATCGTATCGTAAACGTGCTATATATCTAGTTGCATATGTCCCCTATATGTGCGGCCCGAGTCCCGTGGGAGGGCTACTCAAGAAACACGGAACTCGGTCGGGAGCTTAAGTTGTTTGCCGATGCAGATGCTAAGGTCTGTTTTTCTAGTGGCTATGGTCCCACACGACCCCTCCCTCAACTAATGAAAGGCACACCTTGAAAAATGAGAACTATACGCAGGTCCCTCTATGCCCCACTAACCTATGGCCATCCGCAACCATAACTAGATAGAAAGTATATGGTCTCTAGGAGTTCTCTGCCTTTCCGCATCATGTACCTCGATTGACTCAAGATGGCAGGTAGACGACGGGTCGCTATCACAGGGCCACTAGTACCGTCGAATCACGCTGGTCCATCCTAGTCTTTAGGTTGCCTTATATTGCAACCAATGTATACTCTTGGTTCTTCTAACGCAGACCTTAACCTCTGTGAGCCCAGGAGGATCATCTGCAGCCTCACAGAGGGATACCCAGAGTACCCTCACGTCCCCTCGAAGCCGCGTTCTTCGTAACCTAGTTCGTTGAAGCCTTCGATCAGATGGACGTTCGCTCCTTCTCGTGTTCTACTAAGGTTTACTACTTAGTTCTCTTAACTAATGTTTACTACTTAGTTCCTGAATCGTTCGTTTTCTTAACTAAGGTTTACTTCTTAGCCCCTTTAACTAAGGTTTACTACTTAGTTCTCTTTTTTGCCATGTTGGATTGGTTAAGTGTCATTAGTCAATTCAAGTTAACTTAACCCATTCATTTGTCATGTTAAACTGGTTAAGTGTTATCAGTAGTTCATGTTGACTTAACCCTACCACAAACCAAGTTCTATTGGTTAAGTATTTGTTATTACTCAACCCTACCCATTCATCTTGTGTTGGTTAAGTGTTCCTTTTAACTTAACCCTGCCCATCTGTTTACCTACATGTTATAACGGATAAGTGTTAACTTAACCCTAACATCTGTTTAATTAACATGTTATGATGGTTAAGTATTGTCCCTTCATGTTTTAACTTAACTCTGTTCATTTATCATGCTATGACGGCTAAGTGTTCTAATTTTACTTAACCCCACCTCCTAGTCTAGTTAACATGTTAGATTGGCTAAGTGTGTTAAATTTACTTAACCCCACCTTCTAGTCTAGTTAACATGTTAAATTGGCTAAGTGTATTAAATTTACTTAGCCCACTCATTCATATTATATTGGTCAAGTGTAATTAACCTAGTCATATTACTTGACCCACCCATTCATATCATATTGGTTAAGTGTCATTAACCTAGTCATATTACTTAACCCACCCATTCATATCATATTGGTTAAGTGTCATTAACCTATTCATATTACTACCATAACCCTTGTGGGACCTCTCACATTAGGCTGGCATTTGTGGTTGCTGGATTTTGCCGGGCGGGTCCGGGCAGTCTTACACCATAAACGAGCCTAACCTCGTGTCCACACAACTGTCACGCATTTAGTTTGGGTCTTTGACCTCTCACATTGGGCTACCATTTGTGGCTGCTGGATTTGTCGGGCGGGTCCGAGAAGTCTTACACCACAAATGAGTCCAACCTCGTGTCTTAGGCAATTAATTATACACAATTAATTTTCCCCCAAATTT
Source organism: Allium sativum (assembly GCA_030737875.1). Lineage (NCBI taxonomy): Eukaryota > Viridiplantae > Streptophyta > Magnoliopsida > Asparagales > Amaryllidaceae > Allium > Allium sativum. The sequence continues at coordinate 255,249,140 of CM060924.1, read as the reverse complement.
GAATTGCTTTCCCTATTCAAATTTTAATATCCATTTATGTCCATAATTTATTGCCTAAATTATGTTCATCTATTTATGGTATATAAATTATACCAATTATATCACTAAATAATTATTTAAATTAATTACTTTCCTTTTTAGGCCATTACATGCAACCTACCCAAAACCCAACTTAGGCGCGTTCATATTAAACCTCTACCAAGTCATAAATTATCTTATACGTTTCAATTCCAACTTTTTCTTAATTAACATATGCCCAAGTTCTAATTTTCATGCCGATTTACATATGCCCAATTCTAGCCAATTTACATATGTTCAACTCATGCCGATTTACATGTATATCAAGTTTCAGGTCGTTTTACATATACCAATATTCTTGCCATTTTACATAGGTCAAGTTTCATACCTAACTACATGTATTCCATGTTTACACCAATTTACCCAAACTTACAAACTTTAATTGTAACGATAATACCCAAATTTTACCCCGTTTCATGTTAACGGTAAATTATTCCCAAACATCAAAATTTTCATATTATGCCTCTGATTCCACCAAACACATATATTCCGGTAGGCAATATTCCAATATTTCCCCATATACAAATCGCACGTATATCGTAGTTTAGGCCTAGGTCCGAAATTGACCAAGGTTCATGAAAAGAAAATAAATCGGGGAAGGTAGAATTTTGCATGAAAATAAGATCAGAGAGAAAACATCATCACAGGCATGAAGTTTACAACTTGAATAATAATATCAACATGAATCAAGAAAACTGATTTACAACAGGCTTAATAGATCATGAACTAGACATAGGAATAAAGATAGACATGTCTCAAAACTCAAGATTCAAGAAGCAACAGAAATAGATTGATAAACATACTTAAATCCAATTTCACTTTATTTCATGGCCATATTATAATTAAATATTTAGATCTGAAAATAACTAGAGCTTACAGAGCATGGCTAGGGAATTAAGAACTGAAATTGATGTAGAAACGCTATGGTGTCGCTGATCTATTCTCTTGAATTGTTGTAGAAGCGTTGATCCTTGATTTGAATCGAGTTTGAATGCTTAAGCTTTAATTTAGAGGTGGCAGCCATGGTTCAAGAGGGAATTCAGAAGCATAACGGTGTAAGAATGATTTGCTGTGAATTAGGTTAGGTCTTAGGATGTTTTTATAGGTGCAGGAACTTATTTAGGCCTTAGGATTAACCCTAGAACTGATCTGAACCATCAAAATTCGTCCCGGGCTTCAAAAATGGGTTATGGGCCAAAACAGGCCGACCAGGTCGACCTGTTAGGGGGTAGGTCGACACCCAAGTCGACCTCTAGGGGGTAGGTCGACCCCCTGGTCGACATGGCCCACAGGTCGACCCCCAGGTCGACCTGTCTGGTTCTGTGCTGACCGAAATTTTCTGAATCTTCTACAGGCCATAACTTCTTCATCCGAACTCCGATTTTCGAAAACTCGGACTCTATTTCATGTAAAATTCCGAGATGAATGCAATGGCGCAACCCGTTTCCCTTGTTTCTTCTTCTATAATTTAATTATACTTTAATTTGTGAAATTTAATGTTATAGAATTTCGGGATGTTATATTCTTCCCCCTTAAAGGATTTTATCCTCGAAATCTTCAGGTTAGGAAGAATGTGTCCTACCATCCAATCATCCATCTACTCAACCATTCAATCGCAGGCATTCATTGTCCTTAAAAAGATTTCTAATGCTTTCATGTTCATACGCATAATGTGTGTATATGTCCTTATCTAATGCAAAATCAGGCGGTCTACTGATTCAGTTGACCTTCTTAATGCAAATTATGCCAGTGTCATGCGTCCAATATGTATGCAATCCTAATGATACATATCATTCCTATATGAGTGCACAACCATTCACTCAATTGCAACATCCATATGATAACACATTAAGTTCAATCTGTAAACAAATACATATATGCGAATGCAATATGAAAGTGACTGAGTCATTCTAGCGCCTATGGTGTGTATATGCATCCACGAGCAACCACTCGCAACCATCAATCATAAAATGTTTCAAATACATGTTTCAAATACACGTTTACATCCATTGGCTTCTACCTAAGGATCGATGATACGTCCTAGAGTATATACCTTAAAAGCTAGAAAGTATGCATAATAATTCCTAGAAAAAGAGATCAAGGATGTACCCTTAAGAAAAAGAACATGATGCGCGTATCTAGTTTTTAGTTTCCCATGTTGCGTCTTTTTGAGTTTTAACTTCACGATGCTTCTTGTTCTCCATTTCCAAAACTGTCGTTGATCGGATAGCTGGCTTTGCATTGTCAACTAGATATATGCGGAAGTCTATCTTGCGTTTTAGGGGCAAACCCCTAACCTAACTAAAACATCTAAGTGCTCATGGACTATTCTAACAGATTGCAAATCGTCGATAAATGCATTAAGCGATTCTAGGTAGCTAAGCATACTGATCCTTTTAGGATCGCACGAAATCTTGAGGGTATTCCCAAGGCAAGTCAAAAGTCTAACTATCCTTCCTTCAGAACTACTAGCCCACCAACCCATGCCTAGAATCAACCCATAGCCCATGGAACCTAAAACATAAGCATTACGCTTTAAACTCAACACTTAATATAGCCATTCTCAAATCCCTACAAACCAAAGGTAAACGGGCCGAACCACCAATTTGGATCTGAGACTAATTGGGATCTTCTACTATACAAGTACCTAGGTGTAGAGACTCAACTATGGAAGAAGATATAAACAAATGCGAAGCGCTAAGATCAAAAGAGTACTAACAGGTTGATCAAATGAAAAACTAAACTTTTCCAACAGATACTTTTACTATCTCTCTCTCAAGTATTCTGGGGTTGAAAGCATGCACTCGCCCTCCTGAAAATCCTATCCCTTGAACTTTCCCTTGTCCTTAATTATATGCCTTATTATACCATAGAAAAGCTACTTCCTCTTGTCTTAGGTTTTATAATTCCTTCCACCTTCGGGGATTAAGCCATATCAACAAGTTTCTCATACTTAGGCTTGTGTTCTTTATCCTCGTTCTTACTATCCTTGTATAGCTTGTTGACAAGTTTCTCGAAAGCTACCTCCATCGCACGGCAACCCTACAAAGCTTGAAATAAGATTAGTCGCAAGTAAAACTACTGCGGCTACAGATGGAGGTTGGGCACTCCTTTGCCCTCCGAAATGTGTCGTACGCCTACAAAACTATGGTGGAAAGAGAGAAAGAAGAGATTCAAAAAGAGAATCAAAAGATAGTGCATATGGATATGGGGAATATGCCTTTCGTAAAACAAAACTTTCCTTTAGAAAAATGCTTCTTTGTAAACGTTTTGAAAATAATTTCAGAAGGTTTTTAAAAGCTTTTGCCCAGTCTGGTAACCTTTTTCTCTGATACCAAATGTAACACCCCACATCCGTTAAGGTCAGTCACAAAGGGGAATTCTGTAACTTCAATGGAGCATTATGGGTACTGGAACAGAAATATTACAAGATAGACATATATAAACCAGCGGAAAGTAAAGTAGAAGTACTTCAAATCATTTATTAAGTATAATTGTTTACAATAAAAGCCCATCAACTTCCAATACCCAATTACATAGCTAAACTATCTGTCTTGCACAAAAACAAAGAAGCATAAAAATAAATTGTAGTATTCCCCAATAAAGCAAAGCAAGCCATAGCCAAGAGAAATCCAAGCCGTACATGAAAGATCCTTGGAGCTTGGTAACATCCGAACTAAGCTGTATTCCCACCCTACGAACCTGGGGGGGGGGGGGGAACGGAAGAAAAAGAGGTGAAACAAAATGGGTCAGTCATAAAGACTGAGTAAGTCCTAGTGACTTTCAGCATAAAAACAGGTAAAAATAACATGGCATGAGTAAACTGAAAGTAAACATAAGCATGTTGACAAGATGATCTATAGACACGATAACTAAGAATAACGTCATATGATTTTTGTCATGTATAACATTGCAAAGTTTCTCACTCAAGATGAACTAAGTATAATTTCGCAAGATTTCTATCAAGTATCACAAGATTCCTCTGCTTCACCATTAGAATGATATCTATTTTCTCTGCACCACCTAACTAGCATCTCCACAAGTGTCTTACATGGAATGATTCGTATTCCTACTAGTGTTCCAACTAGTAATCTGTATAAAATGATAACGTGATCCCAATCCCTGAAATTGTGGTTTCCTTTAGGTGTATATCTATTATTTATTACCTAGATCTGATCTAGGGTTTTCCTATCGAGCGCTTCCTAGATTCAACTAGGGTTTACGCGGCTTATTTATTTATTCTCGGATTTAGGGTTTACATGACCTAGGTCCAACTAGGGATTATGCTACCTATCGAACGATGCCCCTTAGTCTAGGACACACAACCCAGAGTGATAAGTGTTCCTAGACTTGACACCTTAATCGTATCGTATACTTGCTATATATCTAGTTGCACATGTCCCCTATATGTGCGGCCCGAGTCCCGTGGCAGGGCTACTCAAGAAACACGGAACTCGGTCGGGAGCTTAAGTTGTCTGCCAATGCAGATGCTAAGGTCTGTTTTTCTAGTGGCTATGGTCCCACTCGACCCCTCCCTCAAATAATGAAAGGCACACCTTGAAAAATGAGAACTATACGCAGGCCCCTCTATGCCCCACTAACCTATGGCCATCCGCAAACATAACTAGATAGCAAGTATATGGTCTCTAGGAGTTCTCCACCTTTCCGCATCACGTACCTCGATTGACTCAAGATGGTAGGAAGACGACGGGTCGCTATCACAGGGCCACTAGTCCCGCCGAATCACGCTAGTCGATCCTAGTCTTTATGTTGCCTTATATTGCAACCAAGGCATACTCCTGGTTCTTCTAACGCAGACCTTAACCTCTGTGAGCCCAAGCGGATCATCTGCAGCCTCACAGAGGTATACCTAGAGTACCCTCACGTCCCGTCGAAGCCGCGTGCTTCGTAACCTAGTTCGTTGGAGCCTTCGATCAGATGGACGTTCGCTCCTTCTTGTATTCTACTAAGGTTTACTACTTAGTTCTCTTAACTAAGGTTTACTACTTAGTTCCTGAATCGTTCGTTTTCTTAACTAAGGTTTACTACTTAGTTCCTGAATCGTTCGTTTTCTTAACTAAGGTTTACTACTTAGCCCCTTTAACTAAGGTTTACTACTTAGTTCTCTTTCTTACCAAGTTGGATTGGTTAAGTGTTATTAGTCAATTCAATTTAACTTAACACATTCATTTTTCATGTTAAACTAGTCAAGTGTTATCAGTAGTTCATGTTGACTTAACCCTACTACAAACCAAGTTCTATTGGTTAAGTATTCATTATTACTCAACCCTACCCATTCATCTTGTGTTGGTTAAGTGTTCCTTTTAACTTAACCCTGGCCATCTGTTTAACTACATGTTATAACGGATAAGTTTTAACTTAACCCTAACATCTGTTTAATTAACATGTTATGATGGTTAAGTATTGTCCCTTCATGTTTTAACTTAACCCTGTTCATTTATCATGCTATGACGGCTAAGTGTTCTAATTTTACTTAACCCCACCTCCTAGTCGAGTTAACATGTTAGATTGGCTAAGTGTATTAAATTTACTTAACCCTACCTTCTAGTCTAGTTAACATGTTAAATTGGCTAAGTGTATTAAATTTACTTAACCCACCCATTCATATTATATTGGTTAAGTGACATTAACCTAGTCATATTACTTGACCCACCCATTCATATCATATTGGTTAAGTGTCATTAACCTAGTCATATTACTTAACCCACCCATTCATATCATATTGGTTAAGTGTCATTAACCTAGTCATATTACTACCGTAACCGTTGTGGGACCTCTCACATTAGGCTGGCATTTGTGGCTGCTGGATTTTGCCGGGCGAGTCCGGACAGTCTTACACCACAAACGAGCCTAACCTTGTGTCCACACAACTGTCACGCATTTAGTTTGGGCCTATGACCTCTCACATTGGGCAACCATTTGTGGCTGCTGGATTTGCCGGGCGGCTCCTTACACCACAAATGAGTCCAACCTTGTGTCTTAGGCAATTAATTATACACAATTAATTTTCCCCAAAATTTGAATTACTTTCCCTATTCAAATTTTCATATCCATTTATGTCCATAATTTATTGCCTAAATTATGTTCATCTATTTATGGTATATTAATTATACCAATTATATCACTAATTAATTATTTAAATTAATTACTTGCCTTTTTAGGCCATTACATGCTAACTACCCAAAACCCAACTTAGGCGCGTTCATATTAAAACTCTACCAAGTCATAAATTATCTTATACGTTTCAATTCCTACTTTTTCTTAATTAACATATGCCCAAGTTCTAATTTTCATGTTGATTTACATATGCCCAATTCTAGCCAATTTACATATGTTCAACTCATGCCGATTTACATATATATCAAGTTTCATGTCGTTTTACATATATCAATATTCTTGCCATTTTACATAGGTCAAGTTTCATACCTAACTACATGTATTCCATTTTTACACCAATTTACCCAAACTTACAAACTTTAATTATAAAGATAATACCCAAATTTTACCCCGTTTCTTGTTAATGGTAAATTATTCCCAAACATCAAAATTTTCAAATTATGCCTCCGATTCCACCAAACACATATATTCCGCTAGGCAATATTCCAATATTTCCCCATATACAAATTGCATGTATATCGTAGTTTAGGCCTAGGTCCGAAATTGACCAAGGTTCATCAAAAGAAAATAAATCGGGGAAGGTAGAATTTTGCATGAAAATAAGATCAGAGAGAAAACATCATCACAGGCATGAAGGTTACAACTTGAATAATAATATCAACATGAGTCAAGAAAACTGATTTACAACAGGCTGAATAGATCATGAACTAGACATGGGAATAAAGATAGACAAGTCTCAAAACTAAAGATTCAAGAAGCAACAGAAATAGATTGATAAACATACTTAAATCCAATTTCTCTTTATTTCATGGCCATATTATAATTAAATATTTAGATCTGAAAATAACTAGAACTTATAGAGGATGGCTAGCGAATTAAGAACTGAAATTGATGTAGAAACGTTGCGGTGTCGCTGATCTATTCTCTTGAATTGTTGTAGAAGCGTTGATCCTTGATTTGAATCGAGTTTGAATGCTTAAGCTTTAATTTGGAGGCGGCGGCCATGGTTCAAGAGGGAATTCAGAAGCATAACGGTGTAAGAATGATTTGTTGCGAATTAGGTTAGGTCTTAGGGTGTTTTTATAGGTGTAGGAACTTATTTAGGCCTTAGGATTAACCCTAGAACTGATCTGAACCATCAAAATTCGTCCCGGGCTTCAAAAATGGGTTCTGGGCCAAAACAGGCCGACCAGGTCGACCTGTAAGGGGGGAGGTCGACCCCCAGGTCAACCTTTGGGGGGTAGGTCGACCCGCTGTGTAACACCCCACACCCGCTACGATCACTCACTAAGGGAATGCCATAACATCGGTGGAGTATTTTAAGTGAATATAGAACAGAAAAATTACAACAAGACAGATATAAGTAATACTTGAGAATTTAAAACATCATTTCATTGCAGAACATGTTTGGTTACACCAAAACCATAAACAAGAGTCAAGTACATAATATCCATCCTGATAAAACAAAAGTACATAATCCCACTACATAACTTAATAGCCATAATAGAAAAGATAAACTGAGCTTTACATCCACGGTCCAAGCTCCAAAAGATAGATAAAGCAGTCTGATCAAAGCCCACTAGTGCTAGGCCCATTCTGATAACCTGAGGGTTGGGAAAAAGATAAAAACAACGGGGTCAGACATAAGTCTGAGCGAGTCCTATAACTTTAACAATACAATCGTTAAAGTAACCAGAGTAAGACATAAGTTTGATATACGGTAACGACTGGGGATAAATGGCTACACTAAGCAGCCAACTAGACTTAGGATGAACTAAGATAACCGTAAAGACGCATTTACCCACTCAAGGATAATTACTACACTGTACCACCCAGATCTACCCACCCAAGGGTAATTCCTACACTGCACCACACCAGATCTACCCACCCAAGGGTAATTCCTACACTGCACCACACCAGTTCTACCCACCCAAGGGTAATTCCTACTTAAAGGTTGATCCCACTAAGTGTACTTAGTAATTTTTAATAGTAGTTTCGTGTACCACTAGCTGACTACATAGGTGTCATCTGCCCCTATCTCCACTAGGTGTACCCACTACTCCCCAAGCGATCGGCTCCCTAACGTAGATACCCGTGCTGGCCCCACAGTGGGGTGTATCATTCCCCAAAGTGGCAACCTGACAATATCAACGGTGCACGGCTTATACCTACACGATGCAACAACGTCTTACTTACCAGCCCGGGTCCACACACGCATATGAAACCCGTTGGACTTGCGTTGCCACCGCTAACCCGTTTTGGCCTCTTACAGTCAAGCCCAATATGCGTGTCCCGTCCTCGACTTGGGTCGAGCCCACAAAGATACATTTGGGATATTGGTTGAAATGGGCCCCCACAAGCTACCCACTTAAGCTTGTCATTTCTAGTGAATCCCACTTAACCCTTTAACCATGTCCACTTACATGTTATAAATTTTGGTTAAGTCATTTAATCATACTTTAATTGCCACTCAAGGCACCCACTAGATTTCCACATGCCACCCAAGGCACTTACTTGATTCCCACATGCCACCCAAGGCACTTACTTAACCCTTTAATTGTGACGGCCTGGAATTTCGCTCGATCCGAATCAGTCGTTAAACCGATCTAGACCGTTCGAAACCCCTGAACGTTGAGAACATGACAAATCAGAACACAAACAGAAGACATTTCATTTGTTATTACAACAATGCACCAGAATACGAGAATATACAGAGTATAAATGAATAAATTACATTCGATAAATATCAGAGATTACGATAAATTACATAGCAGCGAAAAAATAATATAAAGCACAACTGAAGGTGATATACGGATACAGAGCTTTCCGGATATCATTCCAGCTGTAAACCAGGATCTGTGAATATAAATCTGCAAAACCAAAACTACTAGCTGCCCGTGCGGAAAATAGGGGCACCCAGAGTTTAGGTTAAAACAATAAACTCCAGGTCAGTCATGTGACTGGTGTGAGAACTAAAACAGTTATTTAAAACTTTACTTTAAAAGAGAGTAATTCAAGGGACCACGCCGTATAACACGGAATGGGTTTCCTCCCAAGAATACCAGTGCATAGAATAAACAACGCAATGCTTTTTCGAAAAATGAAGCTGTTATAAGACCCAGGTCCCATCGCACAATGCAACGCAAGCCGGAGGATAGGGTTTTCCCTTATAACAGCCAAACATGCTTGATACGTTTAAAACAAATCATTTGATACTATAATATGTGTATAGTGTCAAAACATTTCAATCATAAATATAAATCATAGACGTCATAGCATCCCATGCTACTATGTCGCCATACTAGGCTCTACAAATAAAGCCGAAATACACGTATTGGAAATTGGATTTCCGTCATGAGTCGAGGCAAGGGGCAAGCTCCTCTCCGCGTTCGAGACACTCTAGCAAATGTCCCAGGGTTACGTGCACTGGGTAACCCCTGGATCTTCAGGGCCGGTCCTCACTTACGTTAGAGGATTAGTATTCCTGAACACACGTTTCCCGGTCCTTACAGACCTATAATCGAGGCGCCTCATCCAACAACCACAAAGGTGAAAAATATATATATATATGTCAGGGCTGGTAAGTCACTGACACCACCAAAGCTAGAAAGAAACGTCGTGCTCTCCCTGCAGTCCGTATCCCGTTTTTAACTCATACCGAGGTGTGAGGCTCGCGAATTCACGTTATACACAAAGCTGCCACGTAGGCTGTGCTTTGATCATCAACCACAAGACTTTGCTTTTCAACAGAAGCCTTGATCATTGCATCTTAGCATGCCACACAGACAATTCATGCCATGCGACTGATGTCCATCGATATACAACCTCTGAGCTCGTACGTCTCAGAGAAGGGCGTTAAGCAAAAGAATAAATTTTCCGCCGCCAAATAGATGTATATTTAATAGAAATCAATCAACACAGAATAAAATCCAATGTCAGACACACAATCCATTTACAAGTTCGTTCTGGGTCTGAACGAAACCGGAGGCACTTTCCTCGCATATCCATCCATCTCCAAGTACGTCTGGACGACCACCAACTATTTCCATCCTCTTGGGTGTACAACCCAATCAGGATCGTCAGTAATTACCCAAACGATGTGAAGACTTCCGGTCTTCAACCACCATCTTCATCTTCGACTTATCGTCGAATCGGTTATTCAGAATGGGTATAAACCCGGACTTTCCGAACAACCCGCGTATATAAAAAACAATTGTTACGCGAACACAACATACGCCTCATTCCAATTCATTAGTCACTAACCGCAAATTAGCAAGAGAACAATTTCCCAAACATTAACCCCGAAGGCCGAAACCAACATCAGATCAATACCCAGGAAACCATTCTTCTTAGCCAACCTACAGCTAGTTTCTAAATTTCACATTATTAGGGAAAGGTTCCCATTAATTTTATCCAAGATAAATTCTTTAAAATTTATCCTGTAATCTTCCTTTGGATGTCGTTTCAAACCAAATTATGGTTTTTCTAAACTAGTCGAGATTAGCGAACCGTAACGAAGTAATTATTTATTTTATTTCCCAATCCCAACCTATTCATCCCATGAAGCAAAACTGGTAATACTCCATATCTAACACCATAGTGTTATCGGTAAAATCAATTACCATTTCACGTTCAAATCTAATTAAAGATTTAACTATCGCTTTGGAGCAAAACTGGTAATACTCCATTCTCGTTCATTTTCTAAATTTGGAAATTTAGATTACGAAAGCACATTTCAATCTAATTGCAGATTCGTTAAAACTCCTTTTACTGGGTTAAAGAACTACGTGTTATTTAAAACACAGTTCACGACAAACCCAAATCACATTCTAAATCGGGTTAAAGAACTAGTGTTATTTAAAACACTATTCACGATAAACCCATTTCAAATTTAATCAAATATATTAGAAATTCGATTATTTAAAACCCCTTTTTAAATCTAATTCATTTATTTAAAAATGATTGGGTTTTAAATTTAGTTCAAAACTAGTTCATTTCGATAAAAATCTATTTTTATCTTTTCAAATATGGAGTTTTTTACCCCAATTTTTCCCAAACCATTTCTTATGATTTTACACAAATTATTACTATTTTTAATAATTTTATCAAGGCCCGTACAGTCGATTTCCATCAACGGCCATCAAACTGCACTTACAGCGACCTTTTTCAAATTTGATTTGGACGTATCTCCAAATCCAACCGTTAGATTTCAAATTTCTAATATTCGTTAGAAAGCTCTTTTCGATACAAACCCAACGGTTCCGGTTTTAGGAGAATCCGACGGTCGGATCTCCCGTAATGTCCGTTTGAAATAAATGGTCGAAATTTATGAACTGCCGCGGCGCGGCGCGTTCTATTCTGGCCATTATATTATATATATAATATATATAATATACATCTCGTCGATTTCTATTTAAAACGAATTATATAAATAGTTTTAAAATTCGTTTCAAAAGCAATTTCAACTTCCATTTCAATTCAAATCAAAATTGAATTCTTCTTTACAAATTCGTTTTAAAATTCATTTCTATTCAATTCAAATTTCAATTCAATTTGAATTCATTTCACTTTGCTTTCGATTCAATTTGAATTCGTTTTCAATTCAATCCAATTTCAAAGTCGTTTTCTATTCGATTCAATTCAAATTGGTTTTCTATTCGATTCACATTCATTTTCTATTCAAATCAAATTCGTTTCGTTTTCTATTTGAATCAAATTCATTATATATTCAATTGAAATCAAATTGGTTTTCCATTCCATTCAATTCGAAATCGTTTTATATTCAATTCATTTCGAAATCGTTATATATTCAATTCATTTCGAAATCGTTTTATATTCAATTCATTTCGAAATCGTTATATATATTCAATTCATTTCGAAATCGTTATATATTCAATTCATTTCGAAATCGTTTTATATTCAATTCATTTCGAAATCGTTATATATTCAATTCATTTCGAAATCGTTTTATATTCAATTCATTTCGAAATCGTTATATATTCAATTCATTTCGAAATCGTTATATATTCAATTCATTTCGAAATCGTTATATATTCAATTCATTTCGAAATCGTTATATATTCAATTCATTTCGAAATCGTTATATATTCAATTCATTTCGAAATCATTATATATTCAATTCATTTCGAAATCGTTATATATTCAATTCATTTCGAAATCGTTATATATATTCAATTCATTTCGAAATCATTATATATTCAATTCATTTCGAAATCAATAAAATCGATATAAATATCGTTTGCGTCAAAATGGCGTCAACCTAATCAACACGGCTTCATAAATTTCTATTTTCAAATATTCTATTTCAAATATTTCCTATTATCAAAATGTTTGTTATTATCAAAATATTTCGTTCAACACATGACCAATCTCAATGGATGAGTACTGTCAACACATGAACCTTTATATTATATTGATAAAGATGTAATTTTTATTATAAAAATATTTCGTTCAACACATGACCAATCTCAATGGATGAGTACTGTCAACACATGAACCTTTATATTATATTGATAAAGATGTAATTTTTATTATAAAAATATTTCGTTCAACACATGACCAATCTCAATGGATGAGTACTGTCAACACATGAACCTTTATATTATATTGATAAAGATGTAATTTTTATTATAAAAATATTTCGTTCAACACATGACCAATCTCAATGGATGAGTATTGTCAACACATGAACCTTTATATTATATTGATAAAGATGTAATTTTTATTATAAAAATATTTCGTTCAACACATGACCAATCTCAATGGATGAGTACTGTCAACACATGAACCTTTATATTATATTATTCTTTATCTTCTAAATTGGAATGAGGACCAATCAATCACCATATAGTGTTAACTATATGGATTTTCATACATCACACGTATATATAGCATTGAAAATAACCAACCATCAACCAAAGTGCACTACACTGTATAAGCATCAAATATAGATATCTAACGCTTATAACAGCCTGTCAATCAATCGATCGACATATTTAATCAATCAGGATGAGTGAACTTCATATTTCAACCCAACACCCGTGTGGGGTTTCAAACAATCAAACACATATTTTATTTGTGCAGTTGGGCGATGTGTAAAATTTATCGACCCAATCAATATCAGTCAAATAGGTGTACATAAACAAACCGTCCGGTTTGTAAATAAATATTTATTTATTCACATTCACGTTAAAAATTATATTTTTAACGATAAAACATTTTATTCCAACATATGAATTTCTATTCAGTTCATTTACAAAATAAAAATGATATTTTTATTTTTCTAACATAATTTAGAAAATTTCGGCGGCATAACGGCACGATACTAGAAACGGGACGAGGCCTAGCCGTATCCCCGGTCTAGTGAAGGCCCACGCCATTCACACATCAATCAAATCAATTTCAATTCACCAAACAATTCAAATTCCAACCAATTAGACTAACCAACTACACAACCAAACAATTTAACAAACAAGCCATCCATGGTCTGTGGATGACGGGTGTCGGGTGCTACTAAGCACCGTCTGCATCCTAGTATGTATATATAACTAGAAAAAGAAATTGAAAGGTGAGAAGTTCTCACCGAAAGCTATCCCAACTTCACGACACTTTATTTAGAGAAATCTTCTTCATTCTCGCCTTTTTATCATCTTCGTTGCCCGTAGTCACTACATACATAAAAATCACACATTTTTATATTTAGATGTCTTTAAAATAAAAATCACATTTTTATTTATTCACTTTCAATTTAAAAGTCATATTTTTATAATCACTTCATATATTTAAAAATCGAATTTTTACTATGCTATTCAATATATAAAAATCATATTTTTATAATCACGCTCTATGGATAAAAATTCTATTTCTACATTGCTACTATATAGATAAAAATTCCATTTCAAAAATATAGATTTCATCATTATAAAAATTACCACTTTATCTCAACGTATATAAAATAAAAATCAGATTTTTATTTCGCTACATATACAAAGATGATATTTTTATATTCTCTATCCTATAAAGATTATATTTTTAATACTTTAAAAATATAAAAACCATATTTTTAATATTTCTATATAGTAAAGATTATATTTTTAAAACGCAATATACACTAAAAGATTACATTTTTAACACATTAAAAATCTCGTCTTTAAGTAGTTAAAAATCTCAACTTCTAAGTGATAAAAACCCTACCTTGTGTAATTGAAAAATCCTATCTTTGTATCTATAAAACTGATTTTTCCTTTTCTAAAATCTCATTATAAAAATCACATTTTTCTGTTTTAAAACAAAACTGATTTTCTATTTTAAAACAAATTTCAGAATTTATAAACAAAGTATATTAAACAAATTTCAGAATTTATAAACAAAGTATTTTAATGTAAATAAAATTCATAGAAACTCACTGTTGTCTCTACGTTGGACTGAGGGCAAGGTTGCCGGAGCAGCTATGGCGCGGGGGGGGGGGGGGGGGGGAGGATCCTGATTGCCGGCGGCGGTCTCTGGGCTTGGTGGCAGTCTCGCGGTGGTTAGCGGAGCATGGGCGAGGGGGGTGGTTTCATCGCGCGGCTAGGCTTTTAAAGGGGGAGGGGGCCAGCGTCGGTTTCCGTTCGACGAAGAGGGAGCGCGGAGGGAAGGAGGAGGTGGATCGGAAGGGGAGGGGTGCGGTGGTGGCTCCCCACCTGGGGCGGCGGTGGCGATCTCCGCCTTCGATATGAAAGATCGATTTTTTTTTCTTTCTGAGTTTGGTCGAGGAAGAGAAGAAAAAGGGGGGGTTAATGTAAAGAGGAAGTTATAATTTATTAATTTATTTTAATTTAATCTTCATAACGGTTGACTTTTCATTTGAACTCTAAACGACACCCAACGACTGTCGTCCCTAATGTTTTACCCCCGTTCCGAACACAATGGGATATGTATCGTAAGCTGATTTGATTGTTACAATTAGTTTCCGTTGAATTTACATTTAAATCCTTATATTGAATTTTAAACGTACATTTCAAATTACCGGGGTCACATACGAACTTTAAAAATTCCAGAAAAATATTTTCTAGCTTCGTATTGACGATACGGTCCTAACAAAACTAGTTTCGTCGAAATCTGAGACCGTTGGAAAAATGGCCAATTTCCAGTCGATTAAAATCAACTGAAACTGGTCAAACGCGTTTTCCTTCGCCACGCTCACATATTGATTCGAAAAATTATGAAATTTGAAACCTAGCAATAATTTGACACCACGGACCCAACAAAACTGGTTTCGTCGAAATCCGAGGTCGTTTACAAAATGTCCATTTTTAAGGGCCTGAATTCCATAGCGACTATTCAGAATTTTCAACTGGACATATCTTTTGATTCCCGCTATGAAATCTGGATTTTTCGGATTCGATAGAAAGATATTATCAATTAGATCCTATCATTTTTGGTTTCACTAAAATCCGGATAGTTTTCCACCCGGTACATTCAATTGAAGTTTGAAATCGAATTATCGAACTACCGCGCCATTTTCAATTCTATTTATAATTATATATAGTTATTTATATTCTAACGACGACGTATATAAATATATACGTCGAATTATATTCAAAATAAATTTCTAGTCGATATTATTTAAAATAATCTATTTTAAATCTTCAAAATACGCTAAAATCGCCAAAATAAAAATTTTAAACTGGCCCAGATTTTCGGGTTATTACAATCTCCCCCACTTAAAACTTTTCATCCCCGAAAAGGAACAAAGTCGAAAGTGGTTTGATTTTTCAGCTCTACGTTCGATCTGGCTTCCATTCTCCAACTTTTCAGTTTCTGAGAATTTTCAAAATTTCAAAAATTTGGCTAACACCCTAAATTTTCGAAAAATTTCGCCATAACCTCCCCTGCACCGGGAGCATCGGGGAATTTCAAATAGCTTCCCCGGTCCTTCAGATCTCAAAAAGAAAAAGAAAAAGCCAAGCGGCTAGCCAATAGGCTCATAAAATCATCATCACCCAAACAAAACAGTAAATTATGTAGTAAACATGTACCTATTTGTCGGGCAAACAAATTTTATTCTCTGCTCTAGCCTCCTTGCTATGACCTATTCAATGATATACATGTATATGCAAGCAGATGCGACCAATTTTCAATACAATTCATTATTTGGTTCAATTAGGCTAAATGGCTAAAAATTAGCAAACAAATAAACAAACAACACAAACATCAATCAATTAGTGAATTAACGTTTCAAATTCATAATTTGATATATATACAAAAATCATGTTTTTGATGCCAATTCACAACAATGTGTTCTAACTATATAAGTTTTGGTTCTCACACCAGTCTAATGGAAATATATAGAAATCACACCTTCGCTACTCGAACATGAATACTAATGACAACTAGTCAATCATCAGAATCATCTTCGGGCCACTAGAGTATGATTCTATATCTATCCAATATATTAAAACTTCGAATATACGTTCATGACGCGTATATGCGAAATCTATATATACTCGATCGTCCATATTCAAAATAAATAAATAATCAAATACGTAGAATTGATTTAAATTTCAAAACAAAAATTGTTTTCATTTGAAAAATATACTCTTCACACTCGTTCTAGGATACTACTGATCCTATCTCTAACGAGTCATTCTAATTGGATATTACTAATCCAATATCTGATGAATTCTTTCGTATGGTTCTAATGTGTCTTGTTCTCGAGCTCTGTAAACCAAAGCTCCGATACCAAATGTGACGGCCTGGAATTTCGCTCGATCCGAATCAGTCGTTAAACCGATCTAGACCGTTCAAAACCCCTGAACGTTGAGAACATGACAAATCAGAACACAAACAGAAGACATTTCATTTGTTATTACAACAATGCACCAGAATACGAGAATATACAGAGTATAAATGAATAAATTACATTCGATAAATATCAGAGATTACGATAAATTACATAGCAGCGGAAAAATAATATAAAGCACAACTGAAGGTGATATACGGATACAGAGCTTTCCGGATATCATTCCAGCTGTAAACCAGGATCTGTGAATATAAATCTGCAAAACCAAAACTACTAGATGCCCGTGCGGAAAATAGGGGCACCCAGAGTTTAGGTTAAAACAATAAACTCCAGGTCAGTCATGTGACTGGTGTGAGAACTAAAACAGTTATTTAAAACTTTACTTTAAAAGAGAGTAATTCAAGGGACCACGCCGTATAACACGGAACGGGTTTCCTCCCAAGAATACCAGTGCATAGAATAAACAACGCAATGCTTTTTCGAAAAATGAAGCTGTTATAAGACCCAGGTCCCATCACACAATGCAACGCAAGCCGGAGGATAGGGTTTTCCCTTATAACAGCCAAACATGCTTGATACGTTTAAAACAAATCATTTGATACTATAATATGTGTATAGTGTCAAAACATTTCAATCATAAATATAAATCATAGACGGCATAGCATCCCATGCTACTATGTCGCCATACTAGGCTCTACAAATAAAGCCGAAATACACGTATTGGAAATTGGATTTCTCTCATGAGTCGAGGCAAGGGGCAAGCTCCTCTCCGCGTTCGAGACACTCTAGCAAATGTTCTAGGGTTACGCACACTGGGTAACCCCTGGATCTTCAGGGCCGGTCCTCACTTACGTTAGAGGATTAGTATTCCTGAACACACGTTTCCCGGTCCTTACAGACCTATAATCGAGGCGCCTCATCCAACAACCACAAAGGTGAAAAATATATATATGTCAGGGCTGGTAAGTCACTGACACCACCAAAGCTAGAAAGAAACGTCGTGCTCTCCCTGCAGTCCGTATCCCGTTTTTAACTCATACCGAGGTGTGAGGCTCGCGAATTCACGTTATACACAAAGCTGCCACGTAGGCTGTGCTTTGATCATCAACCACAAGACTTTGCTTTTCAACAGAAGCCTTGATCATTGCATCTTAGCGTGCCACACAGGCAATTCATGCCATGCGACTGATGTCCATCGATATACAACCTCTGAGCTCGTACGTCTCAGAGAAGTGCGTTAAGCAAAAGAATAAATTCTCCGCCGCCAAACAGATGTATATTTAATAGAAATCAATCAACACAGAATAAAATCCAATGTCAGACACACAATCCATTTACAAGTCCGTTCTGGGTCTGAACGAAACCGGAGGCACTTTCCTCGCATATCCATCCATCTCCAAGTACGTCTGGACGACCACCAACTATTTCCATCCTCTGGGGTGTACAGCCCAATCAGGATTGTCAGTAATTACCCAAACGATGTGAAGACTTCCGGTCTTCAACCACCATCTTCATCTTCGACTTATCGTCGAATCGGTTATTCAGAATGGGTATAAACCCGGACTTTCCGAACAACCCGCGTATATAAAAAACAATTGTTACGCGAACACAACATACGCCTCATTCCAATTCATTAGTCACTAACCGCAAATTAGCAAGAGAACAATTTCCCAAACATTAACCCCGAAGGCCGAAACCAACATCAGATCAATACCCAGGAAACCATTCTTCTTAGCCAACCTACAGCTAGTTTCTAAATTTCACATTATTAGGGAAAGGTTCCCATTAATTTTATCCAAGATAAATTCTTTAAAATTTATCCTGTAATCTTCCTTTGGATGTCGTTTCAAACCAAATTATGGTTTTTCTAAACTAGTCGAGATTAGCGAACCGTAACGAAGTAATTATTTATTTTATTTCCCAATCCCAACCTATTCATCCCATGAAGCAAAACTGGTAATACTCCATATCTAACACCATAATGTTATCGGTAAAATCAATTACCATTTCACGTTCAAATCTAATTAAAGATTTAACTATCGCTTTGGAGCAAAACTGGTAATACTCCATTCTCGTTCATTTTCTAAATTTGGAAATTTAGATTACGAATTCACATTTCAATCTAATTGCAGATTCGTTAAAACTCCTTTTACTAGGTTAAAGAACTAGGTGTTATTTAAAACACAGTTCACGACAAACCCAAATCACATTCTTTTTATTATCGGGTTAAAGAACTAGTGTTATTTAAAACACTATTCACGATAAACCCATTTCAAATTTAATCAAATATATTAGAAATTCGATTATTTAAAACCCCTTTTTAAATCTAATTCATTTATTTAAAAATGATTGGGTTTTAAATTTAGTTCAAAACTAGTTCATTTCGATAAAAATCTATTTTTATCTTTTCAAATATGGAGTTTTTCACCCCAATTTTTCCCAAACCATTTCTTATGATTTTACATAAATTATTACTATTTTTAATAATTTTATCAAGGCCCGTACAGTCGATTTCCATCAACGGCCATCGAACTGCACTTACAGCGACCTTTTTCAAATTTGATTTGGACGTATCTCCAAATCCAACCGTTAGATTTCAAATTTCTAATATTCGTTAGAAAGCTCTTTTCGATACAAACCCAACGGTTCTAGTTTTAGGAGAATCCGACGGTCGGATCTCCCGTAATGTCCGTTTGAAATAAATGGTCGAAATTTATGAACTGCCGCGGCGCGGCGCGTTCTATTCTGGCCATTATATTATATATATATAATATATATAATATATATTTCGTCGATTTCTATTTAAAACGAATTATATAAATAGTTTTAAAATTCGTTTCAAAAGCAATTTCAACTTCCATTTCAATTCAAATCAAAATTGAATTCTTCTTTACAAATTCGTTTTAAAATTCATTTCTATTCAATTCAAATTTCAATTCAATTTGAATTCAATTCACTTTGCTTTCGATTCAATTTGAATTCGTTTTCAATTCAATCCAATTTCAAAGTCGTTTTCTATTCGATTCAATTCAAATTGGTTTTCTATTCGATTCACATTCATTTTCTATTCAAATCAAATTCGTTTCGTTTTCTATTTGAATCAAATTCATTATATATTCAATTGAAATCAAATTGGTTTTCTATTCCATTCAATTCGAAATCGTTTTATATTCAATTCATTTCGAAATCGTTATATATTCAATTCATTTCGAAATCGTTTTATATTCAATTCATTTCGAAATCGTTATATATATTCAATTCATTTCGAAATCGTTATATATTCAATTCATTTCGAAATCGTTTTATATTCAATTCATTTCGAAATCGTTATATATTCAATTCATTTCGAAATCGTTTTATATTCAATTCATTTCGAAATCGTTATATATTCAATTCATTTCGAAATCGTTATATGTTCAATTCATTTCGAAATCGTTATATGTTCAATTCATTTCGAAATCGTTATATATTCAATTCATTTCGAAATCGTTATATATATTCAATTCATTTCGAAATCGTTATATATTCAATTCATTTCGAAATCAATAAAATCGATATAAATATCGTTTGCGTCAAAATGGCGTCAACCTAATCAACACGGCTTCATAAATTTCTATTTTCAAATATTCTATTTCAAATATTTCCTATTATCAAAATGTTTGTTATTATCAAAATATTTCGTTCAACACATGACCAATCTCAATGGATGAGTACTGTCAACACATGAACCTTTATATTATATTGATAAAGATGTAATTTTTATTATAAAAATATTTCGTTCAACACATGACCAATCTCAATGGATGAGTACTGTCAACACATGAACCTTTATATTATATTGATAAAGATGTAATTTTTATTATAAAAATATTTCGTTCAACACATGACCAATCTCAATGGATGAGTACTGTCAACACATGAACCTTTATGTTATATTGATAAAGATGTAATTTTTATTATAAAAATATTTCGTTCAACACATGACCAATCTCAATGGATGAGTACTGTCAACACATGAACCATTATATTATATTGATAAAGATGTAATTTTTATTATAAAAATATTTCGTTCAACACATGACCAATCTCAATGGATGAGTACTGTCAACACATGAACCTTTATATTATATTATTCTTTATCTTCTAAATTGGAATGAGGCCCAATCAATCACCATATAGTGTTAACTATATGGATTTTCATACATCACACGTATATATAGCATTGAAAATATCCAACCATCAACCAAAGTGCACTACACTGTATAAGCATCAAATATAGATATCTAACGCTTATAACAGCTTGTCAATCAATCGATCGACATATTTAATCAATCAGGATGAGTGAACTTCATATTTCATCCCAACACCCGTGTGGGGTTTCAAACAATCAAATACATATTTTATTTGTGCAGTTGGGCGATGTGTAAAATTTATCGACCCAATCAATATCGGTCAAATAGGTGTACATAAACAAACCGTCCGGTTTGTAAATAAATATTTATTTATTCACATTCACGTTAAAAATTATATTTTTAACGATAAAACATTTTATTCCAACATATGAATTTCTATTCAGTTCATTTACAAAATAAAAATGATATTTTTATTTTTCTAACATAATTTAGAAAATTTCGGCGGCATAACGGCACGATACTAGAAACGGGACGAGGCCTAGCCGTATCCCCGGTCTAGTGAAGGCCCACGCCATTCACACATCAATCAAATCAATTTCAATTCACCAAACAATTCAAATTCCAACTAATTAGACTAACCAACTACACAACCAAACAATTTAACAAACAAGCCATCCATGGTCTGTGGATGACGGGTGTCGGGTGCTACTAAGCACCGTCTGCATCCTAGTATGTATATATAACTAGAAAAAGAAATTGAAAGGTGAGAAGTTCTCACCGAAAGCTATCCCAACTTCACGACACTTTATTTAGAGAAATCTTCTTCATTCTCGCCTTTTTATCATCTTCGTTGCCCGTAGTCACTACATATATAAAAATCACACATTTTTATATTTAGATGTCTTTAAAATAAAAATCACATTTTTATTTATTCACTTTCAATTTAAAAGTCATATTTTTATAATCACTTCATATATTTAAAAATCGAATTTTTACTATGCTATTCAATATATAAAAATCATATTTTTATAATCACGCTCTATGGATAAAAATTCTATTTCTACATTGCTACTATATAGATAAAAATTCCATTTCAAAAATATAGATTTCATCATTATAAAAATTACCACTTTATCTCAACGTATATAAAATAAAAATCAGATTTTTATTTCACTACATATACAAAGATGATATTTTTATATTCTCTATCCTATAAAGATTATATTTTTAATACTTTAAAAATATAAAAACCATATTTTTAATATTTCTATATAGTAAAGATTATATTTTTAAAACGTGATATACACTAAAAGATTACATTTTTAACACATTAAAAATCTCGTCTTTAAGTAGTTAAAAATCTCAACTTCTAAGTGATAAAAACCCTACCTTGTGTAATTGAAAAATCCTATCTTTGTATCTATAAAACTGATTTTTCCTTTTCTAAAATCTCATTATAAAAATCACATTTTTCTGTTTTAAAACAAAACTGATTTTCTATTTTAAAACAAATTTCAGAATTTATAAACAAAGTATATTAAACAAATTTCAGAATTTATAAACAAAGTATTTTAATGTAAATAAAATTCATAGAAACTCACTGTTGTCTCTACGTTGGACTGAGGGCAAGGTCGCCGGAGCAGCTATGGCGCGGGGGGGGGGGGGGGGGGGGGAGGATCCTGATTGCCGGCGGCGGTCTCTGGGCTTGGTGGCAGTCTCGCGGTGGTTAGCGGAGCATGGGCGAGGGGGGTGGTTTCATCGCGCGGCTAGGGTTTTAAAGGGGGAGGGGGCCAGCGTCGGTTTCCGTTCGACGAAGAGGGAGCACGGAGGGAAGGAGGAGGTGGATCGGAAGGGGAGGGGTGCGGTGGTGGCTCCCCACCTGGGGCGGCGGTGGCGATCTCCGCCTTCGATATGAAAGA
This sequence comes from Allium sativum, assembly GCA_030737875.1. Taxonomy (NCBI): domain Eukaryota; kingdom Viridiplantae; phylum Streptophyta; class Magnoliopsida; order Asparagales; family Amaryllidaceae; genus Allium; species Allium sativum. The sequence goes on along the minus strand of CM060924.1, from coordinate 255,226,068 downwards.
TCAATTTTTTTTTCTTTCTGAGTTTGGTCGAGGAAGAGAAGAAAAAGGGGGGGTTAATGTAAAGAGGAAGTTATAATTTATTAATTTATTTTAATTTAATCTTCATAACGGTTGACTTTTCATTTGAACTCTAAACGACACCCAACGACTGTCGTGCCTAATGTTTTACCCCCGTTCCGAACACAATGGGATATGTATCGTAAGCTGATTTGATCGTTACAATTAGTTTCCGTTGAATTTACATTTAAATCCTTATATTGAATTTTAAACGTACATTTCAAATTACCGGGGTCAGATACGAACTTTAAAAATTCCAGAAAAATATTTTCTAGCTTCGTATTGACGATACGGTCCTAACAAAACTAGTTTCGTCGAAATCTGAGACCGTTGGAAAAATGGCCAATTTCCAGTCGATTAAAATCAACTGAAACTGGTCAAACGCGTTTTCCTTCGCCATGCTCACATATTGATTCGAAAAATTATGAAATTTGAAACCTAGCAATAATTTGACACCACGGACCCAACAAAACTGGTTTCGCCGAAATCCGAGGTCGTTTACAAAATGTCCATTTTTAAGGGCCTGAATTCCATAGCGACTATTCAGAATTTTAAACTGGACATATCTTTTGATTCCCGCTATGAAATCTGGATTTTTCGGATTCGATAGAAAGATATTATCAATTAGATCCTATCATTTTTGGTTTCACTAAAATCCGGATTGTTTTGCACCCGGTACATTCAATTGAAGTTTGAAATCGAATTATCGAACTACCGCGCCATTTTCAATTCTATTTATAATTATATATAGTTATTTATATTCTAACGACGACGTATATTATATATACGTCGAATTATATTCAAAATAAATTTCTCGTCGATATTATTTAAAATAATCTATTTTAAATCTTCAAAATACGCTAAAATCGCCAAAATAAAATTTTTAAACTGGCCCAGATTTTCGGGTTATTACATTAATCATGTTTAATTACATGTTCCACTTTGGTTAAGTATTCTAATCGTATTTTCTATTGCCACCCAAGGCAACCCACTAGTTTCCTCATGCCACCCAATGCACCCCCACTAGTTACTACATGCCACCCAAGGCACCCACTTAACCCCTCATGCCCCACTACATGCTAATTTGGTTAAGTGTTTCTTAATTAATTAAGATCGTAACCTTTGTAAAGACCTCTCACATTAGACTGTCCTTTATGGCAGCTGGATATGCCGGTTGGTTCCGGGCAGCCTTACACCATAACAGAGTCTAACCTCGTGTCTTTACACTTGTCACGTATTTAGTTTATGACTAAGACCTCTCACATTGGGCCTATCATTTGTAGCCGCTGGATTTGCCGGTCGGTACCGGGCAGTCTTATGCTACAAAAGGGTCCAACCTCGTGTCTCAGTCGATTAATTACACCTAATTAATCACCCCCATAATTTGTATTAATTATCCCTAATTAATTACAAATTTCAAGAATATGGGTAGACCTAACTCAATAGGTAAATTCCCAATTCCATAATATGGGTAGACCTAACTTAATAGGAAATTTCCCAATTATGTCCATTCACTTTATGTTATGCTTAAGCATACCCATTTCACACCATTTTATTAACATGCATATTAACCCCATCGTTCCCCACGTAATTCGTCCTCATAACATGACATAATAAAGGGAAGATTCATCACAAACGTCATGGGTTTAACCAACATAGCATATAACTTTATCATGGGTTTAAAAGGTGTCAACTTGCATATATGAGCATACATTAAACCCAACTAGCATTTACCCCAAACTTGCATGAAGCACATATGTCACAAAGGGGGTAACTTGCATATGATTCTTATGTCATACAAAGGTGTGAACTTGCATAGCATGTCACATGTTAACTTGCATATAACCAAACACATAACTTGCATAACATGTTACTTATGAACTTGCATATAATCATGCACATAACTTGCATATAACCAAACACATAACTTGCATAACATGTTACTTATGAACTTGCATATAATCATGCACATAACTTGCATATAACCAAACACATAACTTGCATAACATGTTACTTTTGGACTTGCATATGTATGTATGACATACAAAGGTAAACTCGCATATGTTATGCATATCACTAATCCAAACAACTTGCATAGATTATGCATATTATAGATCCAAACTCATAGGTTAAACTTGCATGTCATGTCACTTATTTCACACATGATTCTAGCATAAAACCAAGCATTTAACTTGCATAAAACCAAACACTTAGCATGCATAAAACCAAACACTTAGCATGCATAAAACCCACCACTTAACATGCATAAACCCAAACACTTAACTTGCATAAACATAGTGTCATCATGAATAAGTGTTAACATAGTGATTAGCAAACTAGCATCATAACATATGACCTAAACCCATTGATCCCCAAGCAAAACCATATGATCTCATCACATCTCATCTACTCAGTTTAGCAATTGGTTATTAAAGTGATAGAAACTCACCACTAAACTCCAATAAGCAAACCCTTGCCAAAAATCACCCAAAAACTCTAGCCTTGAAAATAAAGCTTGCAACTTGATGATGAATGCAAGCTAATGATCACTCATACAACTTAAAAATGCTTGTATGAACATGAAAGCCTTCATAGAAATAGTTTAGAAAGAGGGTGGAGGCTAGGATTTTGAGTGGAGGCCATGATCATAGAAAATTTTGCCATAGTTTAGTTAGAGGATAGGATTATGATCATTTAGGGCTAGCTTAGGGTCTTATTTATAGGATTAGGATGTGTTTTAGACCCTTAGATTAACCCTAGGTTAGTTTAGGTCCGTCAGATTTCGTCCCAAGCCCTCCAGCCCAGCCCAAAACTCAACCAGGTGCACCCAGGCCAGAATCAGCCGATAGGGCAAGTCGACAGCCCTGTCCACTGCTAAGTCGACAGGCATGTCGACAGGCAAGTCGACAGGCAAGTCGACAGCACTATCGACAGCCAAGTCGACTTGGTTGGGCGGGAGTTTTCTCGCCTGGCCCCCATTTCTGCATGTTTCGAAATTCAAATTTCCCGAAAACTTCTTTGGGCCTTAACCGGGTCATACGGACTCCGATTTACAAAATTTCGGACTCTATTTCGCGTATTTTTCCGAGACGAACGCAATGGCACAGCCCGTTTCCCCTAATTCTCACTTATGAGATTATTTATTCTGTAATTAGTGAATATTAGTATTAACTGAAATTCGGGGTGTTACATTCTCCCCTCCTCAAAGGATTTCGTCCCCGAAATCTCTAAGCTAAGGAGAATGCATATCCTACCATCCAAACAACCATCTACTCAATCCATCAAACACGGGCATCCATTGTCCTTAAAACAATTTCTAATGATGTATGAGCATATGCAAAAAGTGTGTGTATATGTTCCCTATCTAATGTATGAACATATGCAAACCGTGATAGTGCCATGCATCCAATATGTATGCGAAAGAACCCTATCGACACATACTATATCTACATGAGTGAACAATCATTCACCAAAATGCATCATCCATATGATAACACAACCATTATACATCCATAAATATAGCTACCTACACACAATTATATGCAATATGCAATATGAAGTGATTGAGCCGATCTAGTGTCTAGAGTGTGTGTATATGTATCCACGAGCAACCACTAGAAAACACTTGCATCCACATGCATCCATCAATCATAACATGTCTCAAACACATGTTTCAGCCATAGGTTTACCCTATCTAAAGGTCAAAGGCACTAACAAGAGGACATACTAAAGATAAGATAAGTACTAGACAAACGATAAAGGAGAAGTTAAAAGACATACCCTCAAAAAGGAATGGGTATAATGGACGTATTTTCGCTTCCGTCTCCCAAGTAGCGTTGCTCTCATCTTCTCCCCATTGCGCTTTGGCTAGTTGAACCTCCCTATTTCTCAACCTCTTAATCTCTGACCCAAGGATGCGTGTAGGAGCTCGTCGCATAGTCGCATCACGCTCTATCTCTACTTCTCTAAGCAAGCTCGGCTCTACCACCTCTGCGGTCTCATGTAGGCACTTCCTCAAATGTGACAGATGGAATACATCATGTACACCACTAAGTCTGTTGGGCAACTCCACTCTATAGGCCATCTGTCCAATCCTTTCCTTAATAGGAAAATGTCCAACAAACCTTGGTGCTAACTTCCCAACAGATCCAAAGCGAACCACATTCCGTAACGGAGATACTTTGACAAAGACCATGTCCCCAACATCAAACTCAAGCTCTGTTCTCCTCTTGTCCGCATAAGATTTCTGTCTGTCTTGCGCAGCTTTCATCCTTCTTCGAATCAAATCAATCTTTTCCGAAGTCTCTCTAACCATATCGGGCCCAAGTAAAATCTTATCCGTAGATTCCCACCAACATGTAGGTGATCGACAAGGCCTTCCATAAAGAGCTTCGAAAGGAGCCTTGCCAATACTAGACTGAAAGCTGTTATTATATGCGAACTCCACCAACGGAAGATGCTCTTCCCTTGTACCTCCAAAATCCAAGATACATAGCCTCAAAAGGTCTTCTAAAATACGATTCACCCTCTCGTTCTGGCCGTCCGTCTGAGGATGATATGCGGTACCCAAACACAACTGAGTCCCTACCGCCTCTTGCAAACTCTTCCAAGACTCTCTAGTGAAGATAGGATTTCGATCGCTCACTATACTGGAAGGTACACCATGCAATCAAATAATCTCTCGAATGTAAACTGAAGCTAGCCATGGAGCAGTTCTCTTACTCTTCACGGGTATATAATGGGCGCTCTTAGTAAGTCTATCTACTACAACCCAAATTCCCGTATTACCCTTCTTCGATCTCGGTAATCCATCGAGACACTATTCCACTTCCATAGCGGAACCTCCAATGGGTGAAGCACCCCACCGGGTTTCTTCTGCTCCGCTTTCACTTGCTAGCTCACCAAGCATCTAGCGACATACTCGGCCACATCTTTCTTCATACCGGCCCAAAAGAAAACTCGCTTCATGTTTTGGTACATCTTGTCCCCACCGGGATGAATGGTCATCTTCGACCGATGTGCATCATCAAGTATAGCCTTCCTCAAACCCTCGTCTTGCGGTACACAAAGTCTACCGTCTCTACGCAACCACCCCTTACCATCTAGGGTGTACCTACTCAAATGGCTGGACGACTCCCCCCCTTATGAGCTTCTCTACTAACTCAACCAACTGTGGGTCGTCTCGCTGTGCCTCGCCAATCCGTCCCAAAAGAGTAGGCCTAACCTCCAAGGAGGCTAGCAAACCGGGTACAAAGTCAACGGAAGGTCTAAAGTCAAACATAGAAATAAACTTCAAGCTTCGCTATTCCACGAACAATGGACTCAAAGACAGCCTTTTTTAGCTTAAGGCGTCTGCCACCACGTTACCCTTGCCAGGGGTATACGCTATCTCAAACTCATAGGATGCTAAGAATTCCATCCACCTTTGTTGTCTTAAGACAATGCGCTCAAAGAGTCTCCAACACTTCCCTAAGATGTAGGGCATGCTTTTCTCCACTTCTAGAGAAAATCAGGATATTCTCCTATGCAAAATCGTCACAACTATCCATCTCTCACGCAGACCACCCTGGTCGAACTCGACATCCCCCAAATGCAAGCCTCAAAGGCCTAAACCAATATCAGACAAACACCCAAGGGATACCTCCTTCGAATTCAGACGACCTACGTGAGATGATACTAGTAAAAACGGCTAAATAATTAAGCCCTTGTCCAACTTTGGATGTCCTCGCTAGTCTCGCTCCAAAACCACCGTTTATCCCATAAATGGCTTTGCTCAACCTATTGAGCACATACGAAAACTTATTTCGCTCCTAGAAAAGACCAAGATGTCATTTACAAAGACCATCATGAACTTATTTAGGTACTCCCTGAACACCCTTCTCATCAAATCAATAAAGTATGTGGGGGCGTTCGTCAAACCAAATGGAATCACCAGCCACTCATAAAAACCATCCGGAGTCCTAAAGGCAGTCTTGTCTATACTGTCCTCAGCCACTCTCAACTGACGAAACCCCGTGGCTAAGTCCAACTGCGAAAATACTGAGGTGCCAACTAATTGATCAAAGAGATCATCAATCCTCGGCAATGGGTGTCTATTCTTCTTTGTGAGTTTATTTAGTTCTCTTTAGCCTACACAAAGTCTGAGGGACCCATCCGCCTTCGTGGCAAAAACTACTGGAGCACCCCACTCCGATATACGTCATCTTATGAACCCCTTCTCAAGCAAATCGCCTACTTGCTTATGGAGTTCCCTCCTCTCACGAGGAGCCATGTGGCACACTGGCCAAGATACTGGTCTGGCATTGTCTACCAGATATATTAGGAAGTCAATCTCCCGCTCCGGAGGTAAGCCCTTCACCTCCTCAAACACATCCGAGTATTCCCGGACCACTCTAACAGATCGCAAACCCTTGATTGACGTGTCAAGCGATTCTAGATAACTTAGCATAACAGATTCCATGGGATTACAAGAGATCTCGAGAGTGTTACCCAAGCGGGTCATAAGCCTAACAACTCTCCTTCCACAAACAAGAACGGCACCATTACTGGATGACCAGTCCATGCCCAAAACTAACCCATAGCCCGTGAAGCCCAAGAAGCATCACATCTAAACTCAACGCTAAGTATAGAAACTTTCAAACCCAAACACATCATGGAGCCCCCAATTGGGTTTGAAACAACTAAGGGATCATCTACTAAACTGGTGTCTAAATGCAGTGACTCAACTAACAACGATGAGATAAACGAACTCGATGCATCAGAATCAAATAAAGTTCGAACCGGATAATAAAGAAATCCGAATTCCAACCTAGACGGTCTTATCCCCATCTGGTACACTAGCCGTGAGGGAATACAACTACCCTCCAGAAGATTCCATACCTTGCCCTTGCCCCTTTGGACAACCCTAATAAGGTGTCTTATTCCTCCCAAAAGGATAACTACTCGCCTTCTTCTTCCCATTCTCCACTCGTAACCTCCCACCAATGAGGTTTCATCTTTCATTAACCAAACAACTATTTGAGCCTGCCTCCCATCGTCTATCCAATAGGTACCTACCAGTCCTCCTCCTTCTTGAACCAACTTCTAATCCGACTAACGTCTAAGTCCCTTGAAGTGGTTTTCCATTCTTATCTATCTTAGAAAGATCATCTATACACGGAGGGGAAACTCAAAACGAGAGAGGAAGAGATTCAAAACGGAGAATTCGAAAGATAAAGATATGGCTATCGGGGATTATGCTTTTCTTTCAAAAACTTTTCTCTTAAAAGACATGTTTTTGAAAATACTCCTTTCAAAAATATTCTTAGAAAATAGTTTTTCTAAAAATTTTATCTGTTCTGGTAACCTTAAGCTCTGATACCACGTGTAACACCCCACACCCGCTACGGTCACTCACTAAGGGAATGCCATAACATCGGTGGAGTATTTTAAGTGAATATAGAACAGAAAAATTACAACAAGACAGATATAAGTAATACTTGAGAATTTAAAACATCATTTCATTGCAGAACATGTTTGGTTACACCAAAACCGTAAATAAGAGTCAAGTACATAATATCCATCCTGATAAAACAAAAGTACATAATCCCACTACATAACTTAATAGCCATAATAAAAAAGATAAACTGAGCTTTACATCCATGGTCCAAGCTCCAAAAGATAGATAAAGCAGTCTGATCAAAGCCCACTAGTGCTAGGCCCACTCTGATAACCTGAGGGTTGGGAAAAAGATAAAAACAACGGGGTCAGACATAAGTCTGAGCGAGTTCTATAACTTTAACAATACAATCGTTAAAGTAACCAGAGTAAGACATAAGTTTGATATATGGTAACGACTGGGGATAAATGGCTACACTAAGCAGCCAACTAGACTTAGGATGAACTAAGATAACCGTAAAGACGCATTTACCCACCCAAGGATAATTACTACACTGTACCACCCCAGATCTACCCACCCAAGGGTAATTCCTACACTGCACCACACCAGATCTACCCACCCAAGGGTAATTCCTACACTGCACCACACCAGTTCTACCCACCCAAGGGTAATTCCTACTTAAAGGTTGATCCCACTAAGTGTACTTAGTAATTTTTAATAGTAGTTTCGTGTACCCCTAGCTGACTACATAGGTGCCGTCTGCCCCTATCTCCACTAGGTGTACCCACTACTCCCCAAGCGATCGGCTCCCTAACGTAGATACCCGTGCTGGCCCCACAGTGGGGTGTATCATTCCCCAAAGTGGCAACCTGACAATATCAACGGTGCACGGCTTATACCTACATGATGCAACAACGTCTTACTTACCAGCCCAGGTCCACACACGCATATGAAACCCGTTGGATTTGCGTTGCCACCGCTAACCCGTTTTGGCCTCTTACAGTCAAGGCAATATGCGTGTCCCGTCCTCGACTTGGGTCGAGCCCACAAAGATATGTTTGGGATATTGGTTGAAATGGGCCCCCACAAGCTACCCACCTAAGCTTGTCATTTCTAGTGAATCCCACTTAACCCTTTAACTATGTCCACTTACATGTTATAAATTTTGGTTAAGTCATTTAATCATACTTTAATTGCCACTCAAGGCACCCACTAGATTTCCACATGCCACCCAAGGCACTTACTTGATTCCCACATGCCACCCAAGGCACTTACTTAACCCTTTAATCATGTTTAATTACATGTTCCACTTTGGTTAAGTATTCTAATCGTATTTTCTATTGCCACCCAAGGCAACCCACTAGTTTCCTCATGCCACCCAAGGCACCCCCACTAGTTACTACATGCCACCCAAGGCACCCACTTAACCCCTCATGCCCCACTACATGCTAATTTGGTTAAGTGTTTCTTAATTAATTAAGATCGTAACCTTTGTAAAGACCTCTCACATTAGACTGTCCTTTATGGCAGCTGGATATGTCGGTTGGTTCCGGGTAGCCTTACACCATAACAGAGTCTAACCTCGTGTCTTTACACTTGTCACTTATTTAATTTATGACTAAGACCTCTCACATTGGGCTTATCATTTGTAGCCGCTGGATTTGCCGGTCGGTTCCGGGCTGTCTTATGCTACAAAAGGGTCCAACCTCGTGTCTTAGTCGATTAATTACACCTAATTAATCAACCCCATAATTTGTATTAATTATCCCTAATTAATTACAAATTTCAAAAATATGGGTAGACCTAACTCAATAGGTAAATTCCCAATTCCATAATATGGGTAGACCTAACTTAATAGGTAAATTCCCAATTATGTCCATTCACTTTATGTTATGCTTAAGCATACCCATTTCACACCATTTTATTAACATGCATATTAACCCCATCGTTCCCCACGTAATTCGTCCTCGTAACATGACATAATAAAGGGAAGATTCATCACAAACGTCATGGGTTTAACCAACATAGCATATAACTTTATCATGGGTTTAAAAGGTGTCAACTTGCATATATGAGCATACATTAAACCCAACTAGCATTTAACCCAAACTTGCATGAAGCACATATGTCACAAAGGGGGTAAGTTGCATATGATTCTTATGTCATACAAAGGTGTGAACTTGCATAGCATGTCACATGTTAACATGCATATAACCAAACACATAACTTGCATAACATGTTACTTATGAACTTGCATATAATCATGCACATAACTTGCATATAACCAAACACATAACTTGCATAACATGTTACTTATGAACTTGCATATAATCATGCACATAACTTGCATATAACCAAACACATAACTTGCAGAACATGTTACTTATGGACTTGCATATGTATGTATAACATACAAAGGTAAACTCGCATATGTTATGCATATCACTAATCCAAACAACTTGCATAGATTACGCATATTATAGATCCAAACTCATAGGTTAAACTTGCATGTCATGTCACTTATTTCGCACATGATTCTAGCATAAAACCAAGCATTTAACTTGCATAAAACAAAACACTTAGCATGCATAAAACCAAACACTTAGCATGCATAAAACCCACCACTTAACATGCATAAACCCAAACACTTAACTTGCATGAACATAGTGTCATCAGGAATAAGTGTTAACATAGTGATTAGCAAACTAGCATCATAACATATGACCTAAACCCATTGATCCGCAAGCAAAACCATATGATCTCATCACATCTCATCTTCTTAGTTTAGCAATTGGTTATTAAAGTGATAGAAACTCACCACTAAACTCCAATAAGCAAACCCTTGCTAAAAATCACCCAAAAACTCTAGCCTTAAAAATAAAGCTTGCAACTTGATGATGAATGCAAGCTAATGATCACTCATACAACTTAAAAATGCTTGTATGAACATGAAAGCCTTCATAGAAATAGTTTAGAAAGAGGGTGGAGGCTAGGATTTTGAGTGGAGGCCATGATCATAGAAAATTTTGCCATAGTTTAGTTAGAGGATAGGATTATGATCATTTAGGGCTAGCTAAGGGTCTTATTTATAGGATTAGGATGTGTTTTAGACCCTTAGATTAACCCTAGGTTAGTTTAGGTTCGTCAGATTTCGTCCCAAGCCCTCCAACCCAGCCCAAAACTCAACCAGGTGCACCCAGGCCAGAATCAGCCGACAGGGCAAGTCGACAGCCCTGTCGACTGCTAAGTCGACAGCCCTGTCGACTGCCAAGTCGACAGGCATGTCGACAGGCAAGTCGACAGCACTGTCGACAACCAAGTTGACTTGGCTGGGCGGGAGTTTTCCCGCCTGGCCCCCATTTCTGCATGTTTCGAAATTCAAATTTCACGAAAACTTCTTTAGGCCTTAACCGGGTCATATGGACTCCGATTTACAAAATTCCGGACTCTATTTCGCGTATTTTTCCGAGACGAACGCAATGGCATAGCCCGTTTCCCCTAATTCTCAATTCTGAGATTATTTATTCTGTAATTAGTGAATATTAGTATTAACTGAAATTCGGGGTGTTACACGCTGGTCGACCTGGCCCCCAGGTCAACCCCCAGGTCGACCTGTCTGGTTCTGTGCTGACCGAAATTTGCTGAATCTTCTACATGCCATAACTTCTTCATCCGGACTCTGATTTTCGAAAACTCGGACTCTGTTTCATGTAAAATTCCGATACGAACGCAATGGCGCAACCCATTTCCCTTGACTCTTCTTCTAAAACTTAATTATACTTTAATTTGTGAAATTTAATGTTATAGAATTTCGGGGTGTTACACTAAGTATAGAGGAAAGTATGTGCTTCTCATCTCATCATTGACCTTAGCCGCACTCATATGCCATTCGTACTTGAAGAGAAAATAGTTAGGATCAACAAGGCCGTTGTACGGAGGCAAAGTTGGAGGATTGAACTTCTTTGAACACTCTGCTTCAAGGATTCTTTCGGTGAACGGAGTCCTGCCAGGAGAGAAGTCCCATTCCCTTTCATCATCATTGCCAGCTTGATTCTTCTTCATGATTTGTTCTATCATGTCCGAGATGTATTCTTCAGTGTTATGTCCCTTTGTGAAGCTGAGCTCTTTACCAAATGTTCGTCTAGGAAAGCAGTCTTGATTAGAGAGCTTAGGTCCTCTGCCTTCTCAGCAAGGAGGTGCCCCCGTGATAGGACTGGTAGCTCTTCGAGCTTTCATCTCGGAATGATTTTTAGCATTTGGTTTCATGTTTTCGACGTTAGCCTCGTCTTTGTCACTCAACCATTCATTATCATCTTCCATGTTGTCGTTGCGATCATGGTTAGAAGCGGATGAATTGTCATTTTCTTCGAGATCAACATGGACCTTCTGAGGGGTTAGATTTGGTCGAGCATTAAGGATGGCATCAAGTTTCTCTGTCACAGCTTTAGTTGAAGCATCCACTCTTTGGTTCACATTGGCAATAGCGGCGTTGAACTCATTCTTAGTCACACATGCTCCACCTATCGAGTTTTCGCCAACATCAAAATGGTTAGTAAGTGGAGTAGCTTCATTGTTAGCAACGTTGTTGGCTTCTACCACTGTTTTACTGGTGGTCTTCTTAGATTTTTCCATGATTTCGGAGAAGGAGGTGGTTTAGAACTTCAATGCAAGTCTCTTAACCTTGTGAGAAGTGTGAGAGAAGGAAGTGCGAATGCGGCCCCATGGTGGGTGCCAAATGTTAAAACCGAAAATTGATTTCAACACGAAAGGTTTTATGAAAACACTTCACCAAATGGTTGGATTAGAATATGAGACCATAATCGCAAAAATAAAGTGCATAAAATATAGAACAAGTATTTTTACAGTGGTTTGATCTTAGGAAAGATCTACGTCCACTTTTGAATCATTTCTCATTGTGATACTTTGCTTTACAACATACATGAATTCTCTCATATTGTTTATATCTCACTTTTCTCTCTTTCTAGGATCTAAATTACACTTGAGTTGGCGAAGGAATTAGAGAGATCTATTGCTTTGTGATGGTGGATATATGAATCTTCAATCACTTTGGCAATTGAATGATCTTCATGGATTCTATAGTGATTTAGTGTTAATCTAGGCTTTAGAGAGGTTAAGCGGAGATTAGAGATCACTTGAATTGTGTTGGAGAGATTTCTAATGTATTTTGAAGGAGATTTGATTCATTTGATGTTGCATGAAGGTTGATTGATCCTTGGAAGCCAATAACGGAGTTTGTAATGAAGCTTAGAATGTTGAAGAAATGATTTGGCGGCCCTTCGGGGTAGAAGGAATTGGTCCTTTGAATGGTGGAGAAGTGGGCTATTTATAGGTGTGGTTTGGAGGTAGTGGCAGTGTTGTAATTATAGTGTGCAGGGTTTGGGTCGGTCATAAACTTATTTACGAAACTGCCACTGGTTTATTTTACAGCTAGCAACAGCTGACATGCATTTTCAGCCCAGCCCAAAATATTTACGAATATGCCACTGGGTTGATTCCAACCCAAACTGTGTCGACCCAAATTGTGCCGGCCCAAACTGTGCCAACCCAAACTTGATGCTGACCCAAACTGTGCCGACCCAAACTTGATGCCGACCTAAATTGTGCCGACCCAAACTTGATGCCGACCCAAACTGTGCCGACCCAAATTGTGCCGACCCAAACTATACCAACCCAAACTTGATGCCGACCAAAACTGTGCCGACCCAAACTGTGCCGACCTAAAACTGTGCCGACCCAAACTATGCCGACCCAAACTGTGCCGACCCAATCTTGATGCCGATCCAATCTGCTTTGAGCCGACCGCAATTTAATGGGGTTAACATTTTCATTAAGAGAAACTAAATTATTTTACAAATTCAAACAAATTTTCCAAGCAAAGTTGGATTTTTTTAATGCTTTTAAGTTTTTAATTCCAAAGCATCAATTCTGTAAATCAACTCAAGATTTTCAAATTTTAGGTTTTTATTCTTTAATTTGAGAATCTCGAAAGATTTAGTTAACCTATTACAAAGAAGAATTAGATCTTTAAATGAATAATTATTTTGCCCATCATCTGTTGAGTCGCCACCATCTGATTCATCTGAATCATCGTCGTCATCATCTGTGAATCCTCTTAATTATACATCTAAGCTTGAATTGGCTATTAAGGGTTTTGAGATCCTGTTTTCTTTTCTTCCATACATTGCATCGAAAGATTTCTAGATTTCCTATGCAGTTAAATAATGTGAGATATGGTTAAACTGATCATCATTATTATAAGAATATTCAATATGCATAGCATGAGAATTAATTACAACATCATTCTTGTCTACCATACCACAACCATTTTTAATAATATCCCACATCTAATATTAACAGATTTTAAATAGAATTCAATTTTTTATTTCCAATTTAAAAAATATCCTCCATCAAAAATAGTTGGGGTTGTATTGGAAAAACTCTTGCTAGATCTAAATTAAACCAAGAAGGGGTGAATATGGTTTATTCAAGTTTTGCGAAATAAAAAATTATCACCGCATAGGTCACAACTAAATAAATAAATGAAGAAATAAACGATACAGAATTTACCCAGCTTTGGCAAACCCCTGCTTACTTTTGCATTCCCCAAGGTTTCTACTAGGTATTAAAAAAATCTCACGAATACAACACCTGTACACTTGCGAACCCTCATTACTGTTCTAATCCTACGCTCAGAACACTACACTGATCCAAAATCCCAAGATCAGTTTTTCCTAACTACAAACCTTGTAGCTAAAATGCAAGTTTAAAGAAAAACTAGAAAAACTTTAGAATGATTTACAAAATTGAAACAATTAAAACAAATTAAAAACAAAACTCAAGTGTTGGAGAACGGAGTTCTGACGATAACAACATTCTTTCAATTACCATTATTAATTGATTATAAATATATACAAACATCTTTATCCAGAATAAATACATATACATGTGCAGGGTTTGTATACAAGATTTAATACCGAACACAGTACAGTTTTAGGTTTCCAAGAGTTTCAGGATTGAAAAGATATTCAAGACTCACGAGTATCAAGATTTCAAGATCTCAATAAAATATATTAATCAAGTCTAGTTTATATGTAAGACTCTAAATATCACACCAACTTTAAATTCTGTTTTTAAAATTCAAATTCTGTTTTCAAAATTGAAATTCTGTTTTCAAAATTCATATTCTGTTTTCATGTTATTTCAAACTACTTTTCTAAATGGTTTCAAATTATTGTAAAAGATAGTATGGGTGAAATGAGAAAAAGCATGTACCATGTAAATTCAATGATGATAATGATAATCCTTTCCATAGTGGACGTAGGCTAATTCTAGGACGAACCACTCTAAAATCTTCTTGTTTTTACTTTCTTTAAGTTTGTGCCTCCATATTTCTAAACTTTGCTTGCTTGTGAAGTGTAATTCTCCTCTTCGGGGGTGTTTGTGCCATTTTTCGCATAAACAATGTTATAACTACAACAAATTTGGTCATATAAAGAGAATGTATCCATCTCCAGATAAATCAAATCAACGAACAGACAATAGTAATTCGTCAAAGAAAAGAAAGAGAGCATACGCAACAACATTAAACGATTCAGATTCGTTATCATGTGTTGAAGAGCTAGAAACCGGAAATTCAAATATGTGTTTCACTGCAATCCAAAATTCAGAAAAAGTCAAAGAAATGCATTTAAAAATCAGGTACACCTCAATTTTTTTTTTGGTTGATTCGGATGAATGGATGTTTTGTTTGTTTGCCTTGTTTGAATTTTAAATTCTGAATTCAAACTTGAAATTTAAAATTCAAATTTGAAATTTGAATTTTGAAATCCATAATAAAAATAATAATATAATAAATAATAATTAATTTTTATTGAGTGTTAGGGTTAATATTATTTTAGCAAATAATAAACCTGATATATAAAACAATAATATAGTAAAACAAAGTCAAATAGAAAAATGTCTTTTCAAAATACACCTATATGTCGACATACTCAAACAGACATGTCGACATATGTGCCAGAAAATGAAATTCAAAATTTGAATTTCAAAAGTTTGAGCTTTCAAGCTTCCCTCCAATTTTTCACCAACTCCCAAGGTCTGAAAAGGTATCTTTAATTTCACAAAAGTTGTGCCTATTCAATCTCTATTTATTTATCTATTCAATTATATTCTCTCGACCTCTCATTCAAAATTCGAACAACTTTCTTCATATCTATACTCTTTAAAATAACTCGTTAATGGCTTCCTTTAGCACACCAAAAACCATGAGATTGACCAAAACACTCAATGGTCATCTATACAATGATAATGAAGCTATTCAAGCCTATATTAACCATATGGAAAATGGAAAAGTCAACATGGGAGCCTTCACTTTGTTTGAAGATTCTCCCTCTTTAGATCTTCATTCTCTTTTCAATCAAAGAGAAGTTCTAAGCTTGGTTGACGCTTGGGATAACGATGAAGTATGTTACCCGAATCTCATCAAAATGTTTTGCAAATTTGAATCGTGGATTTTAAGAAGGAGATGAGAGTCAAGTATGGAGTTGTGTAAAAGGCACTCAAATTGTTTTGGAATGTGAAATTTTGGGTAATACTTTAAATTGCAGGTGTAAGGTCTTAGATTTTTCGGAATTCGAAATTGATGAAACAGATTTAGAGACTTATCCTCACATTTTTGAAAGCGACAATAACATGGATTTTGAAAATCGCTTTTTCCTCCCAAAGGCAAGAATCGTCAACCTCCTCCTCCAACATACCCTCACTCCATGTTCCGGAAATTTCAACAACCCTACCCTTAAAGTCCAAAAACCCCTTTTTGCTATGTTTGGTGTTTATGACATCAATTGAGCCGATGTTATTTAAAAAAAATTAAACCTTAAGAAATGTCTGCCAAGGAAAACACTCTTTATCATATAGTTTATCTTACCTGTGTCTTTTAATATTTTGGAGTGGATCTCAAAGGAGAGGAATTTGTGACAAGAAGGTTCTTAACTCGGGAAATATGCATCCTATGCAAATTCCAATCACTTTTAAACCTGATGAAACATTCGAAGATAAACAAGCTCGAATGCAACAACAACAAGAGGAAAATCCAATGGAAATTAACGAAGAAGAAGATTCCTCTTTAGAAAGTATAGAATGTTCCACAAATACTAGGCCCATAACCAAAGAAACACCTGTCCAAAACCAATTTAAGTTAGCCAAGAACCAAAAGAAGATCAAGAAGACTCTTACTTATATGTCTTCTTAAATGAACAAGTTATCTGTGCACAACTTGATAGTTATATTGGTTGTCATCATCCCCTTCATCATGCTCTTCAGTAACCTGTTCCTCAACAACTTCTTTCCTTTCCTCATGAATACCGGAAGGATCAGTGAGAGGCACAGTTGGAGTCTAAGAAGTGGAAACCTCAACATTAGCAGGGATAGTGGGGTCATCAGTGGCGGTTGCATTCGGGAGTTCCTCTTCGGGGGATTCAGCCTCATTGCCTAGTAGTCCCCGCTCTTCCTTTAGCATTTTCTTCCCCTTAGCCGAAGCATTGCGGGATTCCTTATCAAAAAGATTCTCCAAGAGGTATTCTTCATTATAAGTGCCTATAACATGTGCAAGCACTGACTCTCAAACTAATGCCAAAGTCGCTGGAAAATCAAGTCCTAAATAGTGTAGACTACCTCGGCTCATGACACTGAAAACGTAAAATCTAAATAAAGTGGCAATGGCCTCCATCTCAGCATCAGCGAATGCTTTGTTGGTAACTTCTTTACCTGCTAAAGCCTGGTTTCTTTCTTTCTCAAGGCTCTCTACTTTAGATTTTAGCACAGAAATCTCGAATGCTTAAGCAGTGTTCTTCTCGCGAAGACAGGCATTCTCTAGCCGATAGGATGCAGAAGTTTTCTCTTCCACAGCCAGTTTGTCTTCAGCAGTCCTTTGAGCGGACTAGGCATCTTTGGCTTGTATTTTCAGTGCAGTTTCATTTAATTTAGTAGCAGTAATCTCTTGTTTAAGTCTTTGGTTCTAGCCTCAAGCTTCTCTAATTCTTTGTTTCTCTGTGTAAGGGGAGCAACGGTCGCATCCCGAGACTCGAGACCCTTGGCCCATTCAACCTTGTCATTCTTCAAAGTAGCAATTTGGTCAAGGTTGCGCTTGTTTACTCTTTGAAGTTCTTTGGCCAGCTCGTACCACAGAGATAGTTGTTTGTCATCTCGGGCCCTAACTATGCCTAGCTACATTTCAAGCTCACTCTTGACCTTATCCATCTACCTACCAATGTTGCTTTTTAAGGCATCCAACTCTTTAGGTATATCTTTTATGTCAGTTGGATGTATATTAAATTCAAAATATGCTCGCTTCAAGCATAATTCTTAAATCGCTCGGCAAGCGTTGTACATAGTGGATCAAGCTCATAACGAGCCCTATGAACAATCTTCTGGATATCGGTAGGAGAAGTAGTAGTAGACGGTGAAGCAAGGGGCAGATAGTCATAAGTGGTCTGAGTGGCAGCAAGAAGTTTATAGGATTTAGGGCGCTTCTACGGATCATCCCTGCCCTGGTTGTCCATGTCTCTCATTCTTCTTCGGCTCTCCTCATCATCCTGTCCACTCCGCTCATATCGATCGTCATAGCGATCATCGTAAATCATCGTAGCAGTCGTCATATCTATCTTGGCCACCGCGAGAGCCTCGTTCTCTCTCCTTTCTGCCTATATCATCTTGGGCGTCATGCCTCCACCTCCTTTGCTCGTCAGTTAATAACTATTCAAGAGCTTGTTGAGCCTGATAAGAATATTGCAAGTGCTGGGAGTGTTGAGATTGCTGGGGGTATTGCGAGTGTTGTGAATAGCGGGGTTTTACGAGATGTCTTGGATTATAAGAGTCAATGTGATGCTTAAAGTTCTTCAAAGGTTGATGCATCATATTTGAATCTGAAATGGAGAAAAGAAGGATTTCACTACTTAAATAAAAGTACTAGGGCAGATTGTAAAATATATGCAAAGCATCAGAGAAATAATAGCGCATATAATGTGTTATTTAATGTGCATCTAATAACAAACCAAGCCACGGTGGTGAAGCTAGCGGTAGTCATATATCTGCAAAAGTTCTTTGCACATGGAGGCTCGAGTAGAGGCCAACTCGGTTGTTGCTTTGTAACCTTAAATGTGGGATCAGAAGTCGCAACATCTCTCGAAGTAAGATCTGTAGTTGTTTTAAGATCGCTTAGCTTGTCAAAATAGCTTGCAAAATCTTCCTTATGAGCTTCTGGAAAAGTAGGACCCTCATTAATCTTCCCAACATTCA
Organism: Allium sativum; assembly: GCA_030737875.1. NCBI lineage: Eukaryota > Viridiplantae > Streptophyta > Magnoliopsida > Asparagales > Amaryllidaceae > Allium > Allium sativum. The sequence continues at coordinate 255,207,317 of CM060924.1, read as the reverse complement.
AATCACCATCTGGAATGTTCTCACCTTCCTCAACCTGGCCGAATTATTTCATAAGGCCTTTGCCTTCGCGACGGACATGCTTTTGTAGAGTTAAAGGCAGTTGAGATTTAGAAGATGTTTTACCACCACCAGTAGGGTTTGAACACTTCTTTAATGAAGACTCATAACTTTAATTTTTAGGTGCATTACCTTCCCCGGAAGCACCAACACCTGATGCAGTGGGCGTGGACTTAGGTGTAGAAGGTACTCCTCTGGAATGAAATTGTAACACCCCGGATTTTACGACAATTTAATGCATATATATGCATAGACATAAATGTATATGTGAAGAATAAAACAAAGATAATGCAAACAGAAATGTAACGCATGCATTAAAAGAAAGAAAGGATTGGTTGCATGCGGTGTAAATGTGTTACATGCACTGATTATGTATTAATAATAAAAGAGAAATAAAAGAAAAGGATTCGTGCAATGGTTTAAATGAGACATTCTAACAAATATGAAAAAGAGGAATAAGAAGAGAACAATAGCTACCATTCTTCTAAGCCGTGTTAACAATAGCCTTAGTAGCCCAGTTGGTTAAAGCATGTGACTTGCATACAAGAGGTACAAAGTTCGATACCTGTCGCCGTCATATTTTTGTTTTAAGTGAACAGCTGAAATAACACATGTTCATGAGAGGAAATATGTATAAACGCACATACGAGGAAAAATATACATATAAGAAAGTAAAGAAAATATATGTATATATATGTATGAGAATATATACGTATATGTGTGAATATATATATATATATATATACACACACACATATACAAGAGATGAAATTCAAGATAAGCCTGCAATCAAAGGAATATGGTAAGAATCAAATAACGGTGCAACACCGTTTGAATTTTGAAAACAAAACAAAAGTTGTGCATATATATATATATATATATATATACGTGTGAAATGATCGTTAGAAGATTTGTATATGTATAAGAAGATTACATGTGAATATAACAGTTAAGTAAATTCTAGAAATTCAAACATTCGACAATCAAATTTCTGCACCAAAACAGTTCGCGGGACCCATAGGGGGTCGATGCTGACTCAGTGTTGCGTGTCCGATAAGATTCTGACTCAGCGTTGTGTGTACGATAAGATCCTGAATACCTATAAATAGGCTAGTAGAGCCTAGCCTAAATCTCACATTCTCTGAGACAATGTCTAAGCTCTGTCATTCTTCCACCTACTCAAGTCTCATCAAAAAAATAAGATAATTAGTTTAGGAAAATTCTGAATCAAGTTCTGGAGGAAAAGAACTAATATTAATTAGAAGGTGTTCAGAATCATATTCGAAGAGAGGTAATTTTCTAGATTTGGTCTATTCAATTTTCTTCCTCTTTCTTCCCTTTTTCTTTTCGTAAAAATTATGAATCCATGGTTGTTGGGTTCTGAATCCAATTAGGGGAAAACCATGGAATGCTATATCTGGACCAGATCCAGGATTTGGAAAGCAAATTATGTGAGTGGATTTAAGTTATATCATTTTAGATAATGATATATTATCATTTGACATTCCCCGTTACATATGACATGTTGAATTATGATATGTTGAAATGTTTAAACATATGTTAAAAAGATCGAAGTGATGAGTATGACATGTTGGAATATTAATATGCTAAGATATTAATATGTTGGAAAATTCATATATTGAAATATAAACTTGTCAAAATATGTATAGTGATTACTGTTGTTTCAATTCCATGTTAATTTGTGACATTTATGTACCTGGACCACTAACAGTAGAAATTGAGAACATTACATGTTAGTTTGTTTGATTTGAACAATTACATGATTATACGATTACATGTTAGAATAGAATTGATTGTATGTTAGAAAGAACAAGCGGCATAAAATGGGTGTAATATGATGACATGTAAAATATAGATTTGAAAGAATGGAAACACCTAAATTATATAGAAAATTTATTGTCAATAGGAAACTGCAACCACGCTTAGACACGAGGTTAGATTACACTTGTGATAGAAGTCTGCCCGGAACCGGCCGGCATATCCAGCATTCACAAGTGGTAAATCTAATGTGAGGGGTCTAAGTGCATAAACAAAACATGTAGTGGAGCTAAGATACGAGGTTAAGCCAACTTGTGGTAGAAGTCTTCCCGGAACCGCCCGACAAATCCGACATCCAGAAGTATAGGCTTAAAATGAGAGGTCTAGTGCATGAATACATACATACATACATACATATATAGATATATATATATATGTAAATGGCAGGACTAATAAAAAGTATTAATTGTAATTAATGGAAATAAATGGAATTGAGTGGAATATAATTAAAAAAGTAAAGGAAAGGGAATGTATGGGAAATGATAACCTATTATAAATAAATTACATTAATGAGAATGTTATATAATAATTTTCCTAGGGACAACTAGATATTATAACTTTGGTTATAATAAACTAGTGAGAAAATGAGATAATTTATGTGATGAGAAAAATGGTGCTTAATTGTAAATCAAGTAATCAGCAAATGAGGGAAAATTTATGAAATAAAAGAAGTTGTACTTATGTATAAATTAAGTAATTTGAAAACTTGGAAATCTGAAATATGCTGATAAGAATAACATGTTAAGGTTTGTCCTAGGGACAAGAAGAAATTATAACATAGGTTATAATAAATGGAAAGGAAACTTATTAGTGAACCTTAGTTAAGAGAACTAAGTTAATAAGTAAACAACATAAGTTGTAGTGATAGTGTAAGATGGAATTATGATTAAATAGGAAAGAGTGAGGTAAACTTATGAAATGAAATAAGTCATATTTAATCATAAATGATATATGACATGTTAAATAGAAAACATGTGAATTGAGGTATACTTAATTACATATTAAGTAGAACATGTTATTGTAACTGTGAAATCAAACAAGAGTATAATGAGATTGTGGATTGCAGACCTTGCATCACAATCTAAAAAATAACATGTTGTGGGCTTATTAATAAATTTAAATGGGTTAAGTTATATGACTGGAATTAATAAGCGAGAGGAACTTGGTAACTTGATTAAGAATTCAATGTGAATGGGAATAACCAAGTTAAATGGAAACCTGATGAGGTAAGAGAAGTGCATAAAAGAATATTTAGACATAGGGTCTAATAACATATTAAAATGAGCACTTGGACCAGTCCGCACGTTTGAGGGCGAATAACCCAACGGGATAGATCATCGCGGTGTCATAGGGCACGAGGGAAGCGCACATCCATCTGATTATTCTAATAGCTCCAAAGGACTGGAAGGGGAAGCACGCGTCTTCCTAAGATACGTAAGGTGCTCCTGGCAGTCCTTTGTCCAGTGGAAGATGTTTAGGTTGTGCTCGCAGAGGTTGGGTCTGCGCGTAACTACCAGGTGGGTGGGCCTTGACTGCAAAAGTAGCTTTGCAGTCAGAATGTTGTGACGAGGTGACACTAGGGGCGACGATCGCCTTAATGGAGGGCGAGGTCAGGACCAACAAGGATAGTAGATCATCGGGTACCCGTCATCGGCAGCCAGTGGGATGCGAAAAGACTAGAGCTAAACCCAATAGACCATTCACCTTTCACTATCGAGGTACGATGGTTGAGGGGAGAAGCCAACTGAATATTTAGATTGTTTGTTAGGGGCAAGTCTCTTAGCTCTTTTAGTCTTTACTAGTTGAGGGAGGGGCCGAAGTGGGGCTATAGCCACCATGAAAAACAGATCCGAGGGATATATGTATTTTGAGGCTCTTAAAGGCGGGCCTGTACAGATATGAAAAAGCTCCCGACCGAGTTCCGTGTTTCTTGTATAGCCCTGCCACGGAACTCGATGACATTATGTGCAGTTAAGGCATCGAATACGATTGAAGATACATACGTGGAAAAATTTAGATACATGCATGTCTACTCTAGGTGGTGTATCGTAGACTTGAGGGCATTACTCTGGTATGGAATCTAATTTGATTGAAGATGGCAGTCTAGATGCGCATAGTAATGACAGATATATGAGGAACATAATATTCTTATGTGGAGATCCGTACCTCACTCCGGCATAGGATGAGGGATTGCGTACATTTCTGTGGTATTACGGTGGAGACCGCGCGAGTGGGGTACCATGGGGTATACCTCAATATTAGGGGGGTCGCTACATATATAGTGTATTAGGTTAATCCGCTGGGAAGTAAATGGGCATGACGTGTGTGTAAGCCTTGAGTGTTGTTAACTCAAGTAACCTAATAAATAAGAAAACGTGATTGAACGGTATATGTTGGATTATCCAAAGTGTATAGTTTAAATCCAGTCACCAGAACTTGTGTTCTGACCCCCTCTTCATAACATACTCATAGGTTAGATTTGTGTCAGAGATATGATAGCCTTAGATACTAGTTAGGATGTATTATTGCTACGGTAAGGCTACACTTTGATTACATTATACTTTATCTGTAACACCCCACCTCCTCTAGGGTCACTTACAAAGGGAATGCACTAGCTTTGGTGGAGCATTATCTAGGTAAACATACATAGAAATATTACAACACAGAACATATAAAACAGCGGAAGAAGAACCAAATTTCAATTGCTTTAAATTCTAGAAAGGTCTAAAGCCTTTTACATCAAAATGCCGTTAAATCCATTACATCGAAATCTGTCTTGCAATAGTAAAGAAGCATAAAACTGTTAGAGTTTATGCCCTAGAGGCAATTCATTTGATGAGATAGATAACAATGTTGATGTTATTGTTTTATTTGGAATAAAATAATATTCTATTATATTATATTTACTGCGTAATATAAATATTAATATAATAGAAGTCCTTAGAATTATAATATGGAATTATATAGTTCGAGAAAGACTGAACTTGAGGTTATATAATGTGATAAGTATTATAATTCTTAAATGTCCCTAGTCGAGTTTTATTGTTTATAAAGGACAACAATAAAGCGTTGAGACTAGTATATTGATTGACTGATGATCACATCTCATTGATCATTAATATATGTGATATTAAAGTCAAGATATAAATACGTATTAGAAAATATAGTATTGGGCTGACCCGCCGTGAGATAACTCCATGGAATATAATTAACGGTATCATGAGTTATTCTCATAGTGACAGTGATGTAATGGTCCTCAGACCTGAAATCATTATAATTTTATTCGAGGATATTTGTGTTTTGATATCATCTAAAGTTACTCGTAACAGAGTAACGATAACGGTGATTATTTTATACATCTCGAATCGAATGAAAATTATGAATGATCTATATGGGATTTAACCCTACATCATATATGTTTATATGTGTAGTGATATCCATAGGCCTCTTGATTGAGTGAGACTGTGAAATGCATGGGCGTGCTCAAATATCGATTTGTTTTAAACAGTACTCATCGATCAAGAAAAACGGATTGAATTATAACGAGGATGATACGATCCATGCCTCTAGTTTAATCCAGGATATATTGGTTAAAAGGATTATATTACATTGATACACTGGTCACCGAAAGGTTGTATCAAATCGTCAATATTATTATAACTTGGGTAGCAGCGACGTATTGCTAGATGCCTGTTAGACCCAAAAGTGGTTCTAACACCCAAATTGATTTGAAACAAGAAAAAATGAGATAGAAATAAAAATGAACACACAAGATTTATAGTGGTTCGGCGAACAAATGCCTACGTCCACTTGTTCTTTACTATATTCAATAATTCAGTTGCAAATACAATGATAGATTCACTCACAACTCACTTTTGTTCACTCAATTGAATAAAACAAGAAATAAAAGATGATTTGGATTTTCCGGGAGTAATGGAGTTCGGATGTTGGAGGTGATTGAATTCTTTAAGTGCTGAAAAAGATCCTTCTCTTTGTCTTCAGATGGGGTATTTATAGGTGTGAATTTGCCTGAGATTCAATCCGGGTCGGACCACGTGTTATCCATCGCACTCTCTTCGGGTTCGGATGAACTATCAAGCTGACAACACATCAAAGAGATGAACGTTAGGGGTAGGAATTAGTCATATCCGGTCCGGTTCTCCAGGCGATATTACAGGAGGTTAACCTGGATCATGGGTGCGGGTCGGAGGCGTGCAGATTGGGGGTTCGGATCGGAATACCCGATCCGAACCGGAGTGGCTTGAACGTCTCTCCTTCTCTGACCTATTCCGCTCCGCTCCAGTGTCGTGGCAAGCAGATGGCTTTCCGATCCATTTAGGGTTTATTTGCCTTCCGATCCGATTGGATATGCTTTGCCAATCTGTCCAATAAGAGACAACCGATCCGAACAGGGAACTCTGTCCGATCCGAACCAATATGCTGCTATCAATCTGAATTGTGGTGTTTTCTTCCAATCCGAACCGAAGTCTTATAACTTAAAATACTCTTCAATGGTTGGTTTCTTGACTTTGTATTGCCTAGTTCACAAAGTAGGCTAACATTTTGCCCCCTCAAAGGACGCTTCTGTTGTACAAAGCGTGCTTTGACGTTGTTTAAATGCTAGTCCTTGAATCAGAACAGTCAGGAGTAATGCACAGATTTCCATTCGGTTCGGCGTCCGACCCGAGCACATTTTCTTCATTTCTGAGCAAATTTGGGAACTCTTCTCGCCATGTAATGCTTCTTGCAGGTATGCTCTTCCTTTATTCTCCTTCTCTTCAATTCGAGTCGGAGGATAAAATAACGTGCGAAATTCGCTCGGTTCGGATTCCGATCCGAACCGCTTTCGTGGGTTTGGCTCTTTGACATTGGGCCTTCAGGCAGCGTTGTGCTTCTGGGCCTTCACTCCGGTCCGAGCGGGTGAGAAAGAATAGGAATACGAGGAGTCAATATTACCCCTTATATAAACTCACCACCGTCTTCTTTCTTTTCTTCTTCTTTTCCACCGCCGCTTCCAAACCTAGCATTAAAAACTTTAAAAAACTCGAATATTCTGAAACCGCTCCTTGTAGATTTCTTAAATCGAACACATAGGTAGCTCTTTAATCTCGAATAGCTTCATAATAACTGCTCTTGATTTCAATTTGTGTTGGATTGGGATGGTTTAGTCACAGGCTTTGCTCGAACTCCACGCCGTTACTGGTGGATGCGCCATCGCTTCGAGGCTTTGCGATGCTGGAGAGGGCAAACAATTGTCCTTAACGGTAGCTTTGGCGATGGAACAGGTTTGTTTGCGAGTAGGAGGGAAAGAGGAAGAAGATGAGGAGCGTGATGACAAATCGGAGCTGGTTCGGGCAGAAGACGAAGGAGCAAAAAGGAAGGAGAGGGAAAGGGGATCGGTTCGGGTTTCGTTCTTTAGAAAGACGGGAAGGAAAGAAAACGTCGGTTCGGGTCGGGGAAGTGAACGGGATAAGAGGTTAAAATAAATGGATCGGTTGAGTGGTGCTAGTTCGGTTCGGATCAGGTCACCCGATCCGATCAGATCAGTCCTGCTTCCGAACCCATCGTTTCTCTTGTCTTGATCTAACCTTGCCTTACTGAAGCACCCGAACCGACTGTTATCTGCATTTGTATTGAGCCAGTCATCATATGGATATCCGAACCGAACCGAACGTATCAAACTTGACACATAAAGACCACCCAACTAATTCAACTAACACTTGTTCTAGACGAATATGCTTCGCGGACAGTTAGGATAGTGCCTTGTGAACATAAGCGAGAATTAAGAACAACTCTGACTATCACCTTCTCTTTAAAGCTTCGTCTTACATTGCTGTACTTTTATTTGCATTTCCCACATTTGCTGCACACACTTTAGTTCACACACATGCACTAAAGGGGGACACGGGATAATTTACTCTAATTCGTGCTATTGCTTCTTCAATAGTTCCATGACAATGAGGCCCAGACGCTCTTCTCGTCTAGCTGAGAGGAAAGAAGCTCCGGAAACTTCCAACAAAACCACTCTTGAGGATATATCTTCTTCATCTGACCCAGAATGGGACAGTGAGGGTCCGGATTACGGAGTTGGTCATCGGGAAAGCGACGAAATGTCTTCTGAAAATGAAGTTTCCCTAGGCTTTGAGAAGGAAGGAGGGATTGGTGACAATCGAGCACCCGATGAATTTGACTCAGCCACTATATTGGAGTCACCTCCAGATTCCGTAGAATCGACAATTGACAACGACCGACTTATTAGAATTTGCTTGAAGTATGGAATAATGAAAAGGGATACCCTAGTGCCCTCACGCTCTGACCGTCCCCACAACCCTCCAGAAGGATATATGACGGTTACTCGACTGATGTGCATGGTTGGCGCCATTCCTCCATTCTCGCCTTTCATCGTTGACTTCTTAAGACAAATGCGGATTGCCCCCATGCAGTTGCATCCCAATTCATATGCCTATCTGCATACCTTATTCATAGCATATCGTGAAATTCTAGGCGTAGAGCCCACGTTCGACGATGTTCATTTCTTCTATAATTTCAAACATCGGACTAGAGAAACTCCATCTTTCTGTTACTTTGAATCAGTCCCAAAAAGGAAGATAATCTCTACGCCATTTAGCAGCAAAGCTGGGGATTCCAGACTAGAGTGGTTCTATATAAAGCAACAGTCTGGATGCGCCAGGAGATGGACAAAATCAAGTAAAGCACTGATTTTCTGAACCCGGACTCTATACACTTGAATCATCACTCTGACCTGTTTTCCTTTTTTGTTTGCAGTCGACAATCCCAAATAGATATCAGAGCAGGTGTTCTTTGATCGGATGCACCGTCTTCTTAATGGCGATCAAAAATTCTTGACAATCGACGAGGTCCTCAAAGATGAATACCTTCACTTTCATGGGCTGCTATCTGTTTTTCGCAGCATTGGACATGGGATGGTTCCATACGCGTACATTCCTCCAGTGGAGGTGGTCCCAAAGATAGGAGAGGGCTCAGGAATTCCTACCGCTTCTCTTCACACTTCACCTTCTCCATCTTCTACGCAAGATGATGAATTGGCTAATTTGTCCAAAAAGCATCGTGAAGGGTATATTGCCCCCGAGGGAACTACTTCTCTAGATAAGTCAAAATCTTCCCAAGAGTCGCCACTTCACGCTTCCGAAGGGGATGTTCCTAGCACTGACGAGCACATATTTCAGGGTTTGGGGGATCTCCCCTTACCTGAAACTATATATACTTCAGAGGATTTCAGGAAGGATCCTTTAGTCTTCACTTCTTCTGAAGAAACTACTCCCGCTAAGGCCAAAGAGCCTGCCCGCACCAGTCTAGCTTCAGACTCGGGTTGGTTGGGGGGACACACACCACTTAGGATGCACTTTACACCACAGCATTAGCATTCATTGCACTTCTTTCTCCATGAATCCATTGATTCTAAACTTCGCTTATTTTATCGTGCAGGTACAATGTCTCGGTCCTATTACGATATAAGAAAGCTTCGTCCCAGCATGTCCAATCCTCCTCAGGATGCCGAGTATGATCGACGGGATGACCGTGGTAGGGAGGAAAGAAGACCTTATGATCCCTATCGATCGCGGCCCTCACGCTCCCGCTCACCAGTTCGACCGGAACAAGAAAAATACAAGAGCTATCAAGGTCGTAGGGAGGAGGATAGACCACCATCCAAGGATTCCACTTCCTCCCATGAAAAGCGGAGTAGAGAGAGAACTCCTCCAAAGGAAACTGGGTCTCGAAGTAAGCAAAAAGTCCCTGCTACTAAACGACCTAGGACAGACAAGGGTTCTACAGAATCTTCTTCAGGAAGGGACACCGAACTAACAATCCTTGCTCCTCCTCCACCAGATGCGGGAACCGCAGTAAAGTTGGCATATTTAAAGGAGCAATTTCCCGAGCACTACTTCGAGACTCTGACCTTTCTACCTACCCTCGAACCCATTTCTTCTAATTGGGCAGATGAGGCTAAGGCAAAAATTGACTTGGTGGAAAAACAATATTCCGAGATGTTCAAGTATTCTCGCAATCTTTCCAGAATCATCCACACTCTAATGACAAATGCTGACTCAATGCAAAAAACCGCGGAGGAGGATGCTAAGGCCTTGAAAACCTTAGGAAAGGACCTAGAAGACACTCAAGCCCAACTAGCTGTCGCTCAAAAGAACGCTTCTAACTTCAAACAACAATTTGAGGACATGCAAAAGCGCTATCATGACCTGCTTGAATCCCACACTCAGGAGCGTTCTGAGTTGAAGAAGCAAGCTGACGAGGCCAAATCAGAGGCTGCTAAGACACGCCTTGCTTATGCTGAGCTTGAGCAGAAAAACGCCGAGTTAGCGAAAAGGAGTGCTGAGTTAGAAAAGAGGAACGCTGACTTGGCTTCAAAATTGTTGGAGGCGGAAAACAGGGCTGCTCTGGCTGAGGGCAATGTGGAATGCGCTATTAAATCTGCGGAGGAAACCCGCAAACAACTATCAGAGGCGGAGGCTGATATTCAGGGCTTCGGCGAGCTAATGATAGAATTCTTCGCGCACATTATTCGTCGTCGAAACATTTCCTGGATCGAGGACTATCCATCCACTCTGGTTCAAGTGTGGAATCAAATCGTCGAGTGGGAAAAAGAAGAACTTAAGGTCGATTCCCTCGATGAAGATAAGCTGATGGAGAAATACTTGAGAGACGACGAACCGGAGCGCCTAGCTGAAGGGCGCCGTCTAATTGCTGAGGCCATGGAAGAAGAGAGGCGGAAGTCTAAACAGAAAACCATTCCTGAAGCTGGCTCCTCTTCTTCTGCTCCTGTAACTCCCGAAGTAGAAGGGTATGACCCCGAAAACCCGGGAATTCCCCGAACAACTTTGCTATCTCCCATTCCCGAAATAACTCCAGAGGTAGTAGTCACCCCCGCTGAAAAGTCTTCAGAAGGTATCCCTATCTTTTCTCCTCAATTTGCCAAGGCTACTACTACCTTTGGCTACATGATCGAACGCTCAATGATAAATTCTTTGCTTTCGCCTGAGTTGATAACCGATGTTTCTCATTCTGTAGGCGTTGAATCATCCGCAAAGACAGATGTGGCTCAAGGAGCTACCGCTGGGACAAAGCCCGCAGAGGGGACCCAACAAGGGGAAGACAAGGCTGCTTCTATAGACTTGGGAGAAGGAAATGAACCGACTAAGGTCACCACTCCCCATGATGAAGAAATGATCGCAGCTTTAAAAGACGACGGAGGAGATGAGGGGCACGATGAGGAACCGGAGGTTGCAATAACTGGGGAATCGAAAAGCGCCGATGACGTTACCTTGGCGGCCATGAAGGCCGATCAAGACAAGCGCTTGCAATTAAAGGCCGAAGAACTAGACCCTGAGGTCCTCAAGCCCCTCGCAGTTGTGGATGCAGGTTCAAGGTTAGTTGTTAAGCTCTCAACTAGATCTATTACCGAAGAACTTGCTAAAAAATCTTCTCTTGATTCCAGTGTCCCGCCCTCCGGGAAGAAGTCTACTGGCTCCAGTACCGCATCTTCAGGAAAAAAGAAATCGAAACGAATCTTGACTGAAGCTGAGAAGGAAGCAAAGGATGCGGAAAAAGCCGCCAAGAAATCGAAGGCTCATTCCAAACCCAAATAGTGGGTTCCCATGTATCTTTTTAGCATTTTTGTGAACCAATAACTGCTGCTACAAAAGCAACTCCTGCACTTTCTTCTTTAGTTATTTCCCTGTACAAATTCATTCATTTGTAAATAAAAATAATTCACTTTTTGCAATGTTTATTTGTCAGTAGTTCTGCACTTATGTAAAAAATACATGTCTATAGTTATGAAACAAAGTTGTGGAAGGGGGAAATATGTGTACGTATATGTGTCCCCAGCCAATTTCCATAAGTTATTCAATGCTTAACCATGCAATCTGAATGCTCCCGATTCTCTAACGGGATAGCATTTCCTGTGTCATCAATACCTGTTGTTTTTCCTGGCATTTCTTTTATACTCTCTCTCATTCTCTTGAGAGTTAGAGTTCGAGTTCAGTTATTTGCTTATTCCCCGGTCATTCAACGGGAAAAGATTTCTTTCTCGGCGCTCGGTCGGAGACGCCTTTATACTCTCTTTCTCTCTGGAAAGTTAGAGTTCGGAGGAGAATCTCTTTTTCAGCGCTCAGTCGGAGACGCTTTTATACTCTCTCTCTTTCTCTGGAGAGTTAGAGTTAAGAATAGAATTTCTTTTTCAGCGCTCAGTCGGAGACGCTTTTATACTCTCTCTCTTTCTCTGGAGAGTTAGAGTTAAGAATGTCGTTTTCTCATTCTTTTACGTCTTATTGCACAAATAATCATTGTGCTTCTTTTTATGTCCAAACTGTTTTCAACCTTTTTTAGGCTTTGAGTTATCCTGTATTTCATAATCATAACAGAACAACTAATGAATGTAGATGCATAAAAGTAAATAACACACAATATTTTTATAGTGGTTCGGCTAAGTCATAGCCTACATCCACTTTATAGTCCTTTATTCATATCGTCATATTTTCCCAAGGCAAGTCGTGCCTTATTACAGAGTTTACAGGAAGAACAGCAAAAAGTATAGCATTTCTAATCCAAATATCGCATTAAGTGTTGGGCATTCCATGCTCGAGGAACTTCTTCGCCATCTACGGTCGTTAACTTGAAGGTTCCTTTTTCAAGTTTCCGTTGGATGACAAAGGGTCCTTCCCATTTTGGGCCGAGGTGAGGAAGGGATGGAAAAACTCTCTTTAGCACCAAATCTCCCGGTTCAAAAGTTCTGAGACGAACTTTTTTATCATAATAGCGTGCCATCTGACGCCGATGTCTCGCTGCACGCAAGTCTGCTTCGTCCCTTTTCTCTTCGATTTCATCAAGAGACTCAAGTAAAAGTGCCCGATTCGTCATCGGGTCATAATACGTCACCCTGTGGGAAGGAACTTCCAGTTCAACTGGGATTACTGCTTCTGAGCCAAAGGAGAGAGAGAAAGGGGTATGACCAGTAGCCGTTTTAAACGTTGTTCGATATGCCCACAAGGCTAGGGGCAATTCATCAACCCATTTTGCTTTTGCACGCTCCAATCGCTTCTTGAGGATGGATTTTATTACCTTGTTTATTGCCTCTACTTGCCCATTCGATTGTGGATAGGCAACTGCAGTATATCGTTTGTCTATCTTATATTTCTGGCAAAAATTTCTGAATTCAGTGCTATCAAATTGGGTCCCGTTGTCAGTAATAATCGTCCTTGGGATCCCGAATCGGCATATAATATTTCTGACCACAAAACTTATCACCTTTCTTGTGGTGATCTTAGTCAAGGGCTCAGCTTCCACCCACTTTGTGAAATAATCCACGGCTACTATGGCATACTTAGCCCCTCCTTTAGCAATTGGTAAAACTCCAATGATATCGATTCCCCATGTGGCAAATGGCCAAGGGCTCACCATCGATTTAAGCTGGGTTGACGGTGCCCTGGGAATTTTGGCGAATCTCTGGCACTTATCGCAGCGTCGTGAATAATCAGCTGCATCTTTGTTGATCGTAGGCCAGAAGTATCCGTACCGCAATATTTTCTTTGCTAAAGTTTGACCTCCTGTATGATCTCCACACTCACCTTCGTGCACTTCTCTCAGTACACGCTTGATGTCGTCGTGTGCGATACATCGTAACAGGGGCATAGAAAATCCTTGTCTATAGAGAGTATCGTCTTGCATAACATATCTGGCAGCTTTGCGAACTACAGCTCTTTTCTCACTTTTCTTCGATGGGAGTGTCCTATTCTTAAGAAAACTCTTGATTGGAGTCATCCATGACTCCTTCTCTGGTTCCGCTTCAAGAACGAATTCAATTTCCATGGACTCAAAGCTTGGCGACTCCAACGTTTCAATTGGAATTACCTCAGTCCCTTCTGGATTGTCAGAACTAGCCAGTTTTGCCAGTCTATCCGCTTTCCGGTTTTTAACTCTGGGAATATGTGTTATGTTGTACCGCTCTAAGCTATTTAATAGCTCTTTCACTTTCTTGAGGTAAGCGACAAGTCAAGGTCCTCGAGCCGCGAATTCCTCTCGCACTTGACAAACAACAATCTTAGAGTCACAAAATATGTCCATCATTTTTACTCCGAGGTCTTTAGCGAGTTTCAGCCCGGCAATCAGGGCTTCATACTCAGAGTCATTGTTTGTTGCCGAAAATTCTAATCGCAGGGCGTAATATAACGACCGTCCCTTGGGAGTGACTAAGACAATTCCAGCTCCGGATCTTCGGTCATTTTTAGCTCCATCTGTATATAATTTCCACGGATTCATCTCTAGCTTATCCTCGGATTTGACCACTCGGTCATTGATTATTTCCTCCTCTGGAATGGTGAACTCCGCAATAAAGTCTGCTAGAGCTTGCCCCCTGATTGACTTTCGTGGTTGAAAATTCAAATCAAACTGGCTTAGTTCTATGTTCCATTTAATCAACCTTCCCGACGCTTCGGGTCTCTGCAACACCTGTCTTAACGGCTGATCGGTGTATATGGTTATTGGATGGGCTTGGAAGTAGTGACGAAGTTTTCAGGACGCAATCAGGAGGCTGTAAGCAAGCTTCTCGATCTTTGGGTAGTTGTGCTCTGCTGCTGCTAATTTCTTACTCACATAGTATACTGGCCTTTGTACTTTGTCTTCTTCTCGAACCAGGGCTGTGCTGACAGCGTGAGCCGAGACTGCTAGATAAACAAATAGTTCTTCGTGATCTACGGGCTTTGATAAGATTGGCGGTTTCTCTAACAGCTCTAACAGATTTTGAAAGGCCTCGACACAATCGGGAGTCCACTGGAAGTTCTTCTTTCCCCTTTTTATCAAATCAAAAAATGGAACACACTTATCGGTGGCTTTGGAGATGAATCTACTCAGCGCCGCTACCTTCCCTGCCAGACTTTGGACGTCTTTAATTCTCCTTGGTTCTTCGATATTTCTAATCGCCGCTATCTGGCTAGGGTTGATCTCAATTCCTCGGGAACTCACAATGAAGCCAAGGAACTTTCCCGACGCCACTCCAAATGAACATTTTAAAGGATTCAATTTCATACGGTATTTTCGCAAGATACCAAACATTTCCGCTAAGTCTTGCGTATGACTGGAAGACTGCTTTGATTTAACAAGCATATCGTCCACATAAACTTCCATAGTTTTTCCTATTTGATCATAAAACATTCTATTTACCAACCGCTGATAAGTAGCTCCAGCGTTTTTTAATCCGAATGGCATTACAACATAACAATATAGCCCCAAATTCGTAATGAAACTCGTATGCTCTTGGTCTGGTACATGCATAGGAATTTGGTTGTATCCAGAGTATGCATCCATGAAAGAGAGAAGTTCATGACCTGCTGTCGAGTCTACAAGCTGGTCAATCCTGGGAAGTGGGAAACTATCTTTTGGGCAAGCCTTATTTAAATCTGAAAAGTCAATACAAGTTCGCCACTTTCCGTTTGGCTTCTTTACCAGGACGGGATTCGATATCCAGTCGGGATAGGTCGAATCTCAAATAAATCCATTTTGCTTCAATTTCTCTACTTCCTCTTTGAGGGCAGCCGACCTCTCTGGGCCCAGCGTGCATCTCTTTTGCTTCACAGGCGGATGCTTCGGATTTACATTCAATTTGTGACTGATAATGGAAGGTGATATCCCACACATGTCAGCATGGGTCCAGGCGAACACATCTAAGTTTGCCTTCAAGAAGCCCGTCAGTTCTTCAGCACGACGTGGATCCAATTGGGAACCAATCTTCAAAACTTTCGTCGGATCAGCTTTATCAACAGGAATTTTCACTGTCGTTTCATTAGGAGTTGCATTCCTAGCCTCTGGTTCCTCGTCTTTTCTAGGATCCAGGTCTTCAGGTGTTCCTTTGGGCAACTCCTTTGGGGTCAATTTCTCTAATTGCTATGCCGAATCCCCCTTTGAGGGAGACGAGGCATCCTTACTCTCAGCATTAACTCCTTTCATCAACATCTTCAGTTCGGCCACATAGCAGGCCCGTCCAGAGACCTGATCCCCTCTTATTACTCCAGTCCCGGCTTCGGTTGGGAACTTTAGTAATAAGCACCAAGGGGCGATACAAACTCTAAATTCAGCGAGGGCAGGTCTCCCTAAAAATGCGTTATATGGCGAATCTACGTCCAATACTACGAACTGAAGCATTCGCACTCTTCTTTGTTCCCCTTGCCCTAGAGTCACGGGCAACTCTATATATCCCATGGAGGCTGTCGTCGCTCCGTTGAAGCCTCTAATCCATCCTTCACAAGGTTTCAGATCTTCGGGCTCAAGCTTCATCTGATCAAATGACCTCTTGAACAAAATATTAACGGAGCTTCCGTTGTCTACTAATACCTTATGGACCAAGGCCGGCCCAATGGTGGTAGTAATAACCAACGGATCATTGGTGGGAGATTGTATCCCCGTGTTGTCTCGGCTGCGAAATACCACGTCATCGAACATGGTTTTTTGTTGTTTTATAGGGGTGACATCTTCCAAATCGTCACTTTCATTCACATCTAGATGCTTGGCAGCATTCACATATTGGTCCATTGACCTAAAACTTCGGATTGCCGGGTGAGGTCCGCCTACTATGGAGTTGATGACAATTCCTTTACCTTTCTGCTGCGTGGTAGGCTTAGGAGCAGGTAGGATTTGTTTTGGAGCCTGCTCTCCTTGCCCCCTGTCCCTCGGGGCAACCTTGTACTCGTCCAACTTTCCTTCACGCAGCAGCTTTTCAATTACATCCCTCAAATGCCGACACTCATTGGTCGAATGTCCATGTGTTCCGTGAAACAAGCAAAATTTCCCTGTCGCCATTTCTTTCTCGGTCGAATCACGAGGTGGCGGTCTTTTGTACTGCAACACATTGTACGTATCCAGGTAAATATTTTCCAGGGTGTCATTCAATGGTGTATAGTTCTCGTAATTCTGGAATCGGGGTCTTTTGTTAGGGTCGCTTCCCCTATTTCTGTTTCTCCTGTTACCGTTCGAATTACGGTTGTTGTTGTTTCCCCCATTTCCAGTATTGCTGTTTCCACCCTTGTTTCCTACATTTACTTCAACCTTGCCAGAACTTTCCCCAGACTGCTTCACGGCAATATTACTCTGCACATTCTCCTTTGAAGCTGTCTCGGACTTTCTCTTCCGGTTTGCCCTGGCCTCCTCTCGTCTTAAATAAATATCGGCTTTTTCGTAGAATATCGCCCTCGTGGGGGGTGTCTTCCCAGAAAGGTAGTCTCCAAACTCAGATTCAGGGTCGACTCCTTCCTTCAATGCCATCAGAATAGTGGGCTCATGCGGGTCACTGACCTCAGTTACAGCTTGGTTAAAACGATCTAAATATGCCCTTAAAGACTCTCCCGGTGCTTGTTTGATTCTCGACAATTCAATAACACTCTTGGACTTTCGGGCATGTAGTCGGAACTGGTTCATGAAACGCTCGCTTAGTTCTTTGTAATTAGAAATTGAACGAGGAGGAAGTCGGGTAAACCAGAATAATGCCACATCTTCTAGGTAGATTGGGAATGCTTTGCACTTCACTTCATCAGGGGCAGCAGCGGCGTTCATGAGCCATGAATACCGCATCAAATGCTGTCCCGGATCAGTCCTTCCGTTATATTTATCCATCTGTGGCAAGTTAAAGCGTCGGGGAAACTGGAAGTCTAGGATATCGTCAGTGAACGGAGTATGGCTTCGCTCAATACCATAGTCTTCATTTGTATAATTCCGGCTCTCGGACATAATCCGGCGAACCATTGCCTGTACATCGGCACTAGTTAGGGGCTGCTCAGGTTCCCTGGCCCTAGTGTCCGAGTTCCTTCTGGGCTCATGCTCAGGAGATGCCCTTCTTCTTCGAGCTGCCTCTGCTCGATTCCGTTCCCTGTGTTCCCGGTCGATCTCGGGAAGAGGGGACTGGAGTCTTTGCCCCCGAGTGAGGTCATCGTTTCCTAATGCTCGTGCGATATCCTCGCGAGATCCCAAAGATCCAAATGTTAGCTGCTCCATGTTCTGAGGTCGTTCGAGTGGCCTTCGTTCACGGGGCCTCTCTTCCTCGGAAGATGAAGATTGATCTACGGGTGTGTGATGAACCGGTGATGGAGTTCTCTGCCGACGGAGCTCATTGATCTCCCGACTCATGAGCCTCATATTTTCCTGCATCATGAGATTAGTGCGCTCATGAACTCTCATAGCTTCCCTCGTGCTCTCAAGCATATCAAGCAAGCGCGAGAAATCTCCTTGAGTGATGGGCACAGATGAATTGGCCTGATCACCAACCCTGGCAGCTGGAATTGGAGCATTCGTGGGGACTCGAGTAGATGTTCCAGCTTCACCAAGCATCGGGTCGGATCGGAGGTAGGATGCCGGGTCGGATCGGAGCTGGGGTGCCTGGTCGGATCGGAGCGCAGCAGGCAGTTCGGGTCGGTTCAGATTGGGGGAATGCACTGCTTCTGAGTCTCCTACCCGGATCGGATCGGAGCTCTCCCCCTGCTGGCGGCTCGGATTTCCTGCATTGATTCTTCCTGCTGCTGAACTCTGCCCCCGAGACCTTGTTACAACAGCATTTTGCTGATCTTCGCCAGCTCCACTTCCTCGAAAAGACTGAACTTCCTTGCCTTTTCCTTTGGCCATGAGTTTTTGACAATTACTTCAACGAATGTAAGAAAGCGGAGAAACTTAAGGATTCACTTCTTTGAACTCGACGGTCCAAAAAGTAGAAAGAGATCCCGGAAAATAAAGAATTTAGATGAGGATTCTCAGTGAAAGCACCAAAATGTTAGACCCAAAAGTGGTTCTAACACCCAAATTGATTTGAAACAAGATAAAATGAGATAGAAATAAAAATGAACACACAAGATTTATAGTGGTTCGGCGAACAAATGCCTACGTCCACTTGTTCTTTACTATATTCAATAATTCAGTTGCAAATACAATGATAGATTCACTCACAACTCACTTTTGTTCACTCAATTGAATAAAACAAGAAATAAAAGATGATTTGGATTTTCCGGGAGTAATGGAGTTCGGATGTTGGAGGTGATTGAATTCTTTAAGTGCTGAAAAAGATCCTTCTCTTTGTCTTCAGATGGGGTATTTATAGGTGTGAATTTGCCTGAGATTCAATCCGGGTCGGACCACGTGTTATCCATCGCACTCTCTTCGGGTTCGGATGAACTATCAAGCTGACAACACATCAAAGAGATGAACGTTAGGGGTAGGAATTAGTCATAGCCGGTCCGGTTCTCCAGGCGATATTACAGGAGGTTAACCTGGATCATGGGTGCGGGTCGGAGGCGTGCAGATTGGGGGTTCAGATCGGAATACCCGATCCGAACCGGAGTGGCTTGAACGTCTCTCCTTCTCTGACCTATTCCGCTCCGCTCCAGTGTCGTGGCAAGCAGATGGCTTTCCGATCCATTTGGGGTTTATTTGCCTTCCGATCCGATTGGATATGCTTTGCCAATCTGTCCAATAAGAGACAACCGATCCGAACAGGGAACTCTGTCCGATCCGAACCAATATGCTGCTATCAATCTGAATTGTGGTGTTTTCTTCCAATCCGAACCGAAGTCTTATAACTTAAAATACTCTTCAATGGTTGGTTTCTTGACTTTGTATTGCCTAGTTCACAAAGTAGGCTAACAATGCCAATCACTATTTATGATTTTAAATATGATTTAAAATCATTGCCAACGTTGTAATAACCTATAGTGTTACACACTAGAACACTTGATAAGGATGAGAACCTGTAACAACCCGAAAATCTGGGCCAGTTTAAAATTTTTATTTTGGCAATTTTAGCGAATTTAGTTTATTTAAAATGAATTATTTTAAATAAAAATGAAGAGAAATTTATTTTGAATAAGATTCGAACGTATATATTATATACGTCGTCGTTAGAATATAAATATTTATATATAATTATAAATAGAATTGAAAATGGCGCGGTAGTTCGATAATTCGATTTCAAACTTCAATTGAATGGACCGGGTGCAAAACAATCCGGATTTTAGTGAAACCAAAAATGATAGGATCTAATTGATGATATCTTTCCAACGAATCCGAAAAATCAAGATTTCATATCGGGAATCAAAAGATATGTCCAATTGAAAATTCTGAATAGTCGCTATGGAATTCAGGCCCTTAAAAATGGACATTTTGCAAACGACCTCGGATTTCGACGAAACCAGTTTTGTTGGGTCCGGGATGTAAAATTATTGCTAGGTTTCAAATTTCATAATTTTTCGAATCAATATGTGAGCGTGGCAAAAGAAAACGCGTTTGACCAGTTTCAGTTGATTTTAATCGACTGGAAATTGGCCATTTTTCCAACGGTCTCAGAATTCGATGAAACTAGTTTTGTTAGGACCGTATCGTCAATACGAAGCTAGAAAATATTTTTCTGGAATTTTTCTAGTTAGTATGTGACCCCGGTAATTTGAAATGTGCGTTTAAAAAATTCAATATAATGATTTAAATGAAAATTCAAAAGGAAACTGATTGTAACGATCAAATCAGCTTGCGATACATATCCCATTGTGTTCGGAATAGGGTCATTTAGCTAGGGGTGACAGTCGTTGGGTTTGATTTGAAGTTGATATGCAAAAACACACATTTTTGAATTAAATAATATAAAAATATATATATTTATATAAACCATTCTACACCATTAGTCAAACCCTTTCTCTTGTGGTCAACTCCAGAACCCGCCGCTCTCTACCAAAACGCACGATCAAAATTCCCAATCCTTTTTCCCTTAATCTCTTCCAACATGCCGATGATTAAATCGATATTTTAACATAAAACCGAGCCACTCTTTATCCCCTTTCAATCTAACGATCATGATTTAATTTAGTGATGAAACGGGCGTGAATCTCGAGCTCAAACGAGCGGCGGTCGGAGGCGATTTCAGCAGCCAACGGGGGTTCGAATTCGAGGCGGGTCCGGCTGGAGGGAGGTGGCGCTGGGGCGCTTCAGGAGGCGGCGTCCGATCATGGCCTGGCGATCTCTGGTGGCCAGTGTCGTGAAGGTTGTAGGTGGAGCATGGGTTCAAAGTGTTCGATGATGAAAACCGTGAGCTTATACTTTTATTTATTTATTCTTTTCTTTTTCCTCTATTTATTTTCTGTATAAATTAATTTAGTTAATTTTGTAACTGAATAGGAGAAAAAAATCCGATTATGAATAATATTGTTTTTAGAATTATATTGTTTTTAAAATTTAAAAATAGCATAGATCTTTAAAATTTAAAAATAGCATAGTTTTTATTAAATAGAATTAGCGTTGTAAATGAAAAAGATATAATTTTTATATATATTATAGCAATATAAAAATGTGCTTTTTTTTATATATAACATTAAAATGAAGTATACGATTTTTATGACATGAAAGATATAATTTTTGCTTTATAAAAGATTAGATTTTTATAGTTAAAAGGATATGGTTTTTCATAGCGAGATAAAGATTTGGTTCTTATCATGAAGATAGCGTTATAAAGAAGAGATTTTTAGTAAATAAAAATATGATTTTTATATAAGGCATGAAATAAAAATATGATTTTTATATAAGGCGTGAAATAGAAATGTGATTTTTTTTTTAACGTCGAAATAAAAATTCGATCTTTATAGAGGTAGCAGAAATATAAAAATATATGATTTTTATATATTGAACTTCGAAGTAAAAATTCGATTTTTATATATTGAATAGCAAAGTAAAAATTTGATTTTTATATATTGAACTTCGAAGTAAAAATTTGATTTTTATATATTGAACTCCGAAGTAAAAATTTGATTTTTATATATTGAACTTCGAAGTAAAAATTCGATTTTTATATATTGAATAGCAAAGTAAAAATTTGATTTTTATATATTGAATAGCAAAGTAAAAATTCGATTTTTATATATGGAATAGCGAAGTAAAAAATTCGATTTTTACATAGGTAGTGAAAGCGGACAACGAAGATGACGAAGATGCGATAGCGATGAAGATTTCTATCAATGAAGTGCCGTGGAGCTAAGATAGCTATATGTGAGAATTTCTCACCTTTCAATTTCTTTTTCTAGTTATATATATACTAGGATGCAGACGGTGCTTAGTAGCACCCGACACAATCGTCCACAGACCATGGACTTGTTTGTTTGGTTGCATAGATTAGTTAGATGATTTGATTTGAAATTGAATTGTTTGGTGATTTGATTGATGTGTGAATGGCGTGGGCCTTCACTAGTCCGGGGATAAGGCTAGGCCTTGTCCCGTTTCTAGTATCGTGCCGTTATGCCGCCGAAATTTTCTAAAATATGTTAGAAAAATAAAAATATTATTTTTATTAGAAATGAATAAAATAACATATTCATTTACAAATCAAAACGATTTGTTGATGTACACCCATTTGACTGATATGGATTGGAACGATAAATTTTACACATCGCCCAACTGCACAAATAAAATATGTGTTTGATTGTTTGAAACCCCACACGGGTGTTAGGATGAAATTTGAAGTTCACTCATCCTGATTGATTAAATATGTCGATCGATTGATTGACAGGCTGTTATAAGCGTCGAATATCTATATTTGATGCTTATACAGTGTAGTGCACTTTGGTTGATGGTTGATTATTTCTCCATTCTATTATATACATGTGTTGTATGAAAATCCATATAATTAACTTTATATGGTAATTGATTGGGCCTCATTCCAATTTGAAAAATAAAGAATAATATAAAATAAAAGTTCATGTGTTGACAGTACTCATTCATTGAGATTGGTCATGTGTTGAACGAAATATTTTAATATTAAAATTTACATCTTTATCGATATAAAATAAAAGTTCATGTGTTGACAGTACTCATTCATTGAGATTGGTCATGTGTTGAACGAAATATTTTAATATTAAAATTTACATCTTTATCGATTTAAAATAAAAGTTCATGTGTTGACAGTACTCATCCATTGAGATTGGTCATGTGTTGAACGAAATATTTTGATAATAACAACTATTTTGAAAATAGAAATTTATGAAGCCGTGTTGATTAGATTAACGCCATTTTGACGTGAACGATATTTATATCGATTTCGAAATGAATTGAATTGAAAACGATTTCAAAATGAATTGAATTGAAAATGATTTCAAAATGAAATGAATTGAAAACGATTTCGAAATGAAATGAATTGAAAACGATTTCGAAATGAAATGAACTGAAAACGATTTCGAAATGAATTGAATTGAAAACGATTTCGAAATGAATTGAATTGAAAACGATTTCAAAATGAAATGAATTGAAAACGATTTCGAAATGAAATGAATTGAAAACGATTTCGAAATGAAATGAATTGAAAACGATTTCAAAATGAAATGAATTGAAAACGATTTCGAAATGAATTGAATTGAAAACGATTTCGAAATGAATTGAATTGAAAACGATTTCGAAATGAATTGAATTGAAAACGATTTCGAAATGAATTGAATTGAAAACGATTTCGAAATGAATTGAATAGAAAACGATTTCGAAATGAATTGAATTGAAAACGAATTCAAATTGAATTGAAAGCGAATTGAAATGAATTCAAATTGAATTGAATAGAAATGAATTTTAAAACGAATTTATAAAGAAGGATTCAATTTTTGATTTGAATTGAAATGGAAGTTGAAAATGTTTTTGAAACGAATTCAAAACCATTTATATAATTCGTTTTAAATAGAAATCGACGAAGTATATATTATATATATTATATATATAATATAATGGCCTGAATAGAACGCGCCGCGCCGCGGCAGTTCGTGAATTTCGACCATTTATTTCAAACGGACATTACGGGAGATCCGACCGTCGGATCCTCCTAAAACCGGAACCGTTGGGTTCGTATCGAAAAGAGCTTTCTAACGAATGTGATAAATTAGAAATCTAACGGTTGGATTTGGAATTATGTCCAAATCAAATTGGAAAAAGGTCGCTATACGTGCAGTTCGATGGCCATTGGTGGAAATCGACTGTACGGGCCTTGATAAAATTATTAAAAATAGTAATAATTTGTGTAAAATCATAAGAAATGATTTGTGAAGATTTGGGATGAAAAACTCCATATTTGAAAAGATAAAAATAGATTTTCATCGAAATGAACTAGTTTTGAACTAGAATTATAATTCTATTTATTTTTAAATAAATAAATTGAATTTGAAATGGTTTTAAAAATAACCAGAATATCCAATGATTGCATTGGAGTGGAATTGAATCAAAATTGTCTTCGGAATATTTCGATGTTGGAATTCTTGATTATACGGATGTTGATATGGAAATTTGAAAGATATATACTTATATCGTTATTTCCAATACGACATTTGTTAATCGTAGAATTTGATATTGAATATAAGCCGATATATTTTCTATTCAGAGCCTTATATTGAATATCAAATGTGATTTGGGTTTGTCGTGAATGGTGTCTTCATTAACACTGTTCTTGAACCCTGTTGAGAAAAGATTAAATCTTTTTATTTAGATTTAATGAAGTGTACCAATTAAATAATATTTAATTGGAATTGAATTGATATTGATTTTTGGGTTTATCGTGAACAGTGTTTTTAAACAACACTCGTTCTTTAACCCGATAATTAATGAATGTGATTTTGGGTTTATCGTGAACTGTGTTTTAAATGACACGGATTCTTTAACCCAGTTAACGATTAAAACTAAGTGGAGTTTTAATGAATCTTTAATTAGATTGAAATGGTCGAGAATGGAGTACCACCAGTTTTGCTCCAGGCGATAGTTAAATCTTTGATTAGATTTGAACGTGAAATGGTAATTGAATTTACCGATAACACTGTGGTGTTAGATATGAAGTATTACCAGTTTTACTTCATGGAATGAATAGGTTGGGATGGAGAAATTAAAATAAATGATTACTTCGGTAAGGTTCGCTAATCCCGACTAGTTTGAATTGAGATTCAAAAATAGAATAAAGAATAAATTCAAGAAATATACCTTGGATAAAATTAATGGGAACATTTCCCTATGAATGTGAAATTTAGAAACTGACTGTCGGTTAGCCAAACAGAATGGTTTTCTGGATATTGATCTGATGTTGGTTTCGGCCTTCGGGGTTAATATTTGGAGAATTATTCTCTTGGTTAATTTACGGTTAGTGACTAATGAATTGGAATGAGGCGTATGTTGTGTTTGTGTAACACTTATTTAAAATATACGCGAGTTATTCGGAAAGACCGGGTTTATCCTATTCTGAATAACTGATACGACGATAAGTCGAAGATGAAGACGATGGTCGAAGACCGGAGGTCTTCACGTCGTTTGGGTGATTACTGATGATCTTGATTGGGCTGTACACCCAAGAAGATGGAAACAGTTGGTGATCGTCCAGACGTACTTGGAGATCGATGGATATGCGGGGTACTAGGTGCCTCCGGTTTCGTTCAGACCCAGAACGGACTTGTAAATGGACTGTGTGTCTGACATTGGATTTTAGTCCGTGTGATTGATCTCTATTAAATATATATCTGTTTGGCGGCGGAGAATTTATTCTCATGCTTAACGCCCTTCTCTGAGACGTACGAGCTCAGGGGTTATATATTGATGGATATCAATCGCATGGAGTGAATTGCCTGTGTGGCATGCTAAGATGCAAATGATCAAGGCTTCTGTTGAAAAGCAGAGTCTTGTGGTGATGATCGAAGCACGGCCTTTGTGGCGTAGCTTTGTGTAACGTTGATTCGCGAGTATCACACCCGGTATGAATCAAAAACGGGAGACGGACCTCAGGGAGGACATGCGTTTCTTTCTAGTTATGAGTGGCGTCAGTGCTTGAACTGGCTGACGAGTTTGACTCATGTGGATGTTACTTATTATTACTTGCTGAAAAGCGAGGCGCCTCGTGATATCGGTTTCGGCCGATGCTTCTGGTCGGCTGACGGGCCAGGCTTATGCCCCAAAGGGCGGGGAAACGTAGTGTTCAGGCATAATAATCCACATCGGTGGACCGGCCCTGACGATCTAAAGGGTCGATGCGCTCTGACCCTGTGGCTCGGGCTAGAGAGTCACAAATCGGTAGAGGATCTTGCCCCTAGCCTCGGTTCATACCATAAATAATAACCCAACTTCCAATACGACATTTGCGGTTTTGATTGTAAACTTATATATGGCGACATAGTGTTATGGGCCATTCATGCCGCCTATGATTGATACTTATGATTTGAAGTGTTTTATACACTATGCACTTATAATAGTATCAAATGATTTGTTTTAAACGTATCAAGCATTCTTTGGCTGTTATAAGGGAAAACCCTATCCTCGACTGCGTTGCATTGTGTGATGGGACCTGGGTCTTATAACAGCTTCATTTTTCTTTACTTAGCATTGCGCTGTTTGTTTTATGCACTGGTATTCTTGGGAGGAAACCCGTTCCGTGTTATACGGCGTGGTCCCTTGATTTACCTAATGATTTAAAATAAAGATTAATAACTGTTTTAGTTCTCACACCAGTCCCATGACTGACCTGGAGTTTATTGTTTTAACCTAAACTCTGGGTGCCCCTATTTTGACACGGGCAGCTAGTAGTTTTGGTTTTGCAGATTTATATTCACAGGATCCTGGTTTACAGCTGGAACGATATCCGGAAAGCTTTGTATCCGTATATCTCATTCTAGTTGTGTATTGTATTATTTTCCGCTGCGATGTATTTAAATGTAATTTAAATCTCTGATATTTCTGTGTAATATTCTTTTATACTCTGTACTTTCTTGTAATCTGATGCATTGTTGTAATATACAATGAAATGTTCTTCTGTATGCGTTCTGTTGTGGTTTGTTCCCGAACTATCCGTCGCTTTCCTTTACGGGGAAGTTACGGGTTTTCACAGTTGGTATCAGAGCTTTGGTTTACAAAGCGGAGAACATGGCACATTAGAACCGTACGAAAGAATTCATCAGATATTGGATTAGCAATATCCAATGAGGGTGACTCGTTAGAGATGGGATCAGTAGTATCCTAGAACGAGTGTGAAGAGTATATTTTTAAAGTGAAAACAAACTTTTGTTTTAAAGATTTAAATCAATTATTCGTATTTGATTATTTATTTATATAGATGTGGACAATCCAGTATATATAGATTTTGCGTATACGTCTGATCCGCGTGTATTCGAAATTTTAATATATTGGATAGGTATAGAATCACACTCTAGTTGCTCGGACATGGTCCTGATGATGAAGTATACCATCACCAGCATTTATTTTCGAGTGACGAAAGTGTGATATCTATATATTTCCATTTGACTGGTGTGAGAACCAAAACCAATATAGATAGATTTATTGTTGTGATTTGGCATCAAGAATCTGATTTTTGTATATATATCAAAGTTATGCATTTGAAAAGCTAATCAACTAATTGATTGATGTTTGTGTTGTTTGTTTAATTGTTTGATAATTTTGAACCATTATGCCTAATTGAATCACATATTGAATTATACTGAAAATTAGTCGCATTTGCTTGCATATACATGTAAATCATTGAACAGGTCATAGCAAGGAGGCTAGAGCCAGAGAATAAAATTTGTTTGCCCGACAAATAGGTACATGTTTACTACATAATTTCCTGTTTTGTTTGGGTGATGATGATTTTGTGAGCCTATTGGCTAGCCGCTTGGCTTTTTCTTTTTCTTTTTGAGATCTGAAGGACCGGGGAAGCTATTTGAAATTCCCCGATGCTCCCGGTGCAGGGGAGGTTATGGCGAAATTTTTCAAAATTTTAGGGTGTTAGCCAAATTTTTGAAATTTTAGAAAATTCTCAGAAACTGAAAAGTTGGAGAACGAAAGCCAGATCGAACGTAGAGTTGATTAATCAAACCACTTTCGACTTTGTTCCTTTTCGGGGACGAAAAGTTTTAAGTGGGGGAGATTGTAACAACCCGAAAATCTGGGCCAGTTTAAAATTTTTATTTTGGCAATTTTAGCGAATTTAGTTTATTTAAAATGAATTATTTTAAATAAAAATGACGAGAAATTTATTTTGAATAAGATTCGAACGTATATATTATATACGTCGTCGTTAGAATATAAATATTTATATATAATTATAAATAGAATTGAAAATGGAGCGGTAGTTCGATAATTCGATTTCAAACTTCAATTGAATGGACCGGGTGCAAAACAATCCGGATTTTAGTGAAACCAAAAATGATAGCATCTAATTGATGATATCTTTCCAACGAATCCGAAAAATCAAGATTTCATATCGGGAATCAAAAGATATGTCCAATTGAAAATTCTGAATAGTCGCTATGGAATTCAGGCCCTTAAAAATGGACATTTTGCAAACGACCTCGGATTTCGACGAAACCAGTTTTGTTGGGTCCGGGATGAAAAATTATTGCTAGGTTTCAAATTTCATAATTTTTCGAATCAATATGTGAGCGTGGCAAAAGAAAACGCGTTTGACCAGTTTCAGTTGATTTTAATCGACTGGAAATTGGCCATTTTTCCAACGGTCTCAGAATTCGATGAAACTAGTTTTGTTAGGACCGTATCGTCAATACGAAGCTAGAAAATATTTTTCTGGAATTTTTCTAGTTAGTATGTGACCCCGGTAATTTGAAATGTGCGTTTAAAAAATTCAATATAATGATTTAAATGAAAATTCAAAAGGAAACTGATTGTAACGATCAAATCAGCTTGCGATACATATCCCATTGTGTTCGGAATAGGGTCATTTAGCTAGGGGTGACAGTCGTTGGGTTTGATTTGAAGTTGATATGCAAAAACACACATTTTTGAATTAAATAATATAAAAAATATATATATTTATATAACCCATTCAACACCATTAGTCAAACCCTTTCTCTTGTGGTCAACTCCAGAACCCGCCGCTCTCTACCAAAACGCACGATCAAAATTCCCAATCCTTTTTCCCTTAATCTCTTCCAACATGCCGATGATTAAATCGATATTTCAACATAAAACCGAGCCACTCTTTATCCCCTTTCAATCTAACGATCATGATTTAATTTAGTGATGAAACGGGCGTGAATCTCGAGCTCAAACGAGCGGCGGTCGGAGGCGATTTCAGCAGCCAACGGGGGTTCGAATTCGAGGCGGGTCCGGCTGGAGGGAGGTGGCGCTGGGGCGCTTCAGGAGGCGGCGTCCGATCATGGCCTGGCGATCTCTGGTGGCCAGTGTCGTGAAGGTTATAGGTGGAGCATGGGTTCAAAGTGTTCGATGATGAAAACCGTGAGCTTATACTTTTATTTATTTATTCTTTTCTTTTTCCTCTATTTATTTTCTGTATAAATTAATTTAGTTAATTTTGTAACTGAATAGGAGAAAAAAAATCCGATTTTGAATAATATTGTTTTTAGAATTATATTGTTTTTAAAATTTAAAAATAGCATAGATCTTTAAAATTTAAAAATAGCATAGTTTTTATTAAATAGAATTAGCGTTGTAAATGAAAAAGATATAATTTTTATATATATTATAGAAATATAAAAATGTGCTTTTTTTTATATATAACATTAAAATGAAGTATACGATTTTTATGACATGAAAGATATAATTTTTGCTTTATAAAAGATTAGATTTTTATAGTTAAAAGGATATGGTTTTTCATAGCGAGATAAAGATTTGGTTCTTATCATGAAGATAGCGTTATAAAGAAGAGATTTTTAGTAAATAAAAATATGATTTTTATATAAGGCATGAAATAAAAATATGATTTTTATATAAGGCGTGAAATAGAAATGTGATTTTTTTTTTTAACGTCGAAATAAAAATTCGATCTTTATAGAGGTAGCAGAAATATAAAAATATATGATTTTTATATATTGAACTTCGAAGTAAAAATTCTATTTTTATATATTGAATAGCAAAGTAAAAATTTGATTTTTATATATTGAACTTCGAAGTAAAAATTTGATTTTTATATATTGAACTTCGAAGTAAAAATTTGATTTTTATATATTGAACTTCGAAGTAAAAATTCGATTTTTATATATTGAATAGCAAAGTAAAAATTCGATTTTTATATATTGAATAGCAAAGTAAAAATTCGATTTTTATATATGGAATAGCGAAGTAAAAAATTCGATTTTTACATAGGTAGTGAAAGCGGACAACGAAGATGACGAAGATGCGATAGCGATGAAGATTTCTATCAATGAAGTGCCGTGGAGCTAAGATAGCTATATGTGAGAATTTCTCACCTTTCAAATTCTTTTTCTAGTTATATATATATACTAGGATGCAGACGGTGCTTAGTAGCACCCGACACAATCGTCCACAGACCATGGACTTGTTTGTTTGGTTGCATAGATTAGTTAGATGATTTGATTTGAAATTGAATTGTTTGGTGATTTGATTGATGTGTGAATGGCGTGGGCCTTCACTAGTCCGGGGATAAGGCTAGGCCTTGTCCCGTTTCTAGTATCGTGCCGTTATGCCGCCGAAATTTTCTAAAATATGTTAGAAAAATAAAAATATTATTTTTATTAGAAATGAATAAAATAACATATTCATTTACAAATCAAAACGATTTGTTGATGTACACCCATTTGACTGATATGGATTGGAACGATAAATTTTACACATCGCCCAACTACACAAATAAAATATGTGTTTGATTGTTTGAAACCCCACACGGGTGTTAGGATGAAATTTGAAGTTCACTCATCCTGATTGATTAAATATGTCGATCGATTGATTGGCAGGCTGTTATAAGCATCGAATATCTATATTTGATGCTTATACAGTGTAGTGCACTTTGGTTGATTATTTCTCCATTCTATTATATACATGTGTTGTATGAAAATCCATATAATTAACTTTATATGGTAATTGATTGGGCCTCATTCCAATTTGAAAAATAAAGAATAATATAAAATAAAAGTTCATGTGTTGACAGTACTCATTCATTGAGATTGGTCATGTGTTGAACGAAATATTTTAATATTAAAATTTACATCTTTATCGATATAAAATAAAAGTTCATGTGTTGACAGTACTCATTCATTGAGATTGGTCATGTGTTGAACGAAATATTTTAATATTAAAATTTACATCTTTATCGATATAAAATAAAAGTTCATGTGTTGACAGTACTCATCCATTGAGATTGGTCATGTGTTGAACGAAATATTTTGATAATAACAACTATTTTGAAAATAGAAATTTATGAAGCCGTGTTGATTAGATTAACGCCATTTTGACGTGAACGATATTTATATCGATTTCGAAATGAATTGAATTGAAAACGATTTCGAAATGAATTGAATTGAAAACGATTTCGAAATGAAATGAACTGAAAACGATTTCGAAATGAAATGAATTGAAAACGATTTCGAAATGAAATGAATTGAAAACGATTTCGAAATGAATTGAATTGAAAACGATTTCGAAATGAATTGAATTGAAAACGATTTCGAAATGAAATGAATTGAAAACGATTTCGAAATGAAATGAATTGAAAACGATTTCGAAATGAAATGAATTGAAAACGATTTCGAAATGAATTGAATTGAAAACGATTTTGAAATGAATTGAATTGAAAACGATTTCGAAATGAATTGAATTGAAAACGATTTCGAAATGAATTGAATTGAAAACGATTTCGAAATGAATTAAATAGAAAACGATTTCGAAATGAATTGAATTGAAAACGAATTCAAATTGAATTGAAAGCGAATTGAAATGAATTCAAATTGAATTGAAATTTGAATTGAATAGAAATGAATTTTAAAACGAATTTATAAAGAAGGATTCAATTTTTGATTTGAATTGAAATGGAAGTTGAAAATGTTTTTGAAACGAATTCAAAACCATTTATATAATTCGTTTTAAATAGAAATCGACGAAGTATATATTATATATATTATATATACAATATAATGGCCTGAATAGAACGCGCCGCGCCGCGGCTGTTCGTGAATTTCGACCATTTATTTCAAACGGACATTACGGGAGATCCGACCGTCGGATCCTCCTAAAACCGGAACCGTTGGGTTCGTATCAAAAAGAGCTTTCTAACGAATGTGATAAATTAGAAATCTAATGGTTGGATTTGGAATTATGTCCAAATCAAATTGGAAAAAGGTCGCTATACGTGTAGTTCGATGGCCATTGGTGGAAATCGACTGTACGGGCCTTGATAAAATTATTAAAAATAGTAATAATTTGTGTAAGATCATAAGAAATGATTTGTGAAGATTTGGGATGAAAAACTCCATATTTGAAAAGATAAAAATAGATTTTTATCGAAATGAACTAGTTTTGAACTAGAATTATAATTCTATTTATTTTTAAATAAATAAATTGAATTTGAAATGGTTTTAAAAATAACCAGAATATCCAATGATTGCATTGGAGTGGAATTGAATCGAAATTGTCTTTGGAATATTTCGATGTTGGAATTCGTGATTATACGGATGTTGATATGGAAATTTGAAAGATATATACTTATATCGTTATTTCCAATACGACATTTGTTAATCGTAGAATTTGATATTGAATATAAGCCGATATATTTTCTATTCAGAGCCTTATATTGAATATCAAATGTGATTTAGGTTTGTCGTGAATGGTGTCTTCATTAACACTGTTCTTGAACCCTGTTGAGAAAAGATTAAATCTTTTTATTTAGATTTAATGAAGTGTACCAATTAAATAATATTTAATTGGAATTGAATTGATATTGATTTTTGGGTTTATCGTGAACAGTGTTTTTAAACAACACACGTTCTTTAACCCGATAATTAATGAATGTGATTTTGGGTTTATCGTGAACTGTGTTTTAAATGACACGGATTCTTTAACCCAGTTAACGATTAAAACTAAGTGGAGTTTTAATGAATCTTTAATTAGATTGAAATGGTCGAGAATGGAGTACCACCAGTTTTGCTCCAGGCGATAGTTAAATCTTTGATTAGATTTGAACGTGAAATGGTAATTGAATTTACCGATAACACTGTGGTGTTAGATATGAAGTATTACCAGTTTTACTTCATGGAATGAATAGGTTGGGATGGGGAAATTAAAATAAATGATTACTTCGGTAAGGTTCGCTAATCCCGACTAGTTTGAATTGAGATTCAAAAATAGAATAAAGAATAAATTCAAGAAATATACCTTGGATAAAATTAATGGGAACATTTCCCTATGAATGTGAAATTTAGAAACTGACTGTCGGTTAGCCAAACAGAATGGTTTTCTGGATATTGATCTGATGTTGGTTTCGGCCTTCGGGGTTAATATTTGGAGAATTATTCTCTTGGTTAATTTACGGTTAGTGACTAATGAATTGGAATGAGGCGTATGTTGTGTTTGTGTAACACTTATTTAAAATATACGCGAGTTATTCGGAAAGACCGGGTTTATCCCATTCTGAATAACTGATACGACGATAAGTCGAAGATGAAGACGATGGTCGAAGACCGGAGGTCTTCACGTCGTTTGGGTGATTACTGATGATCTTGATTGGGCTGTACACCCAAGAAGATGGAAACAGTTGGTGATCGTCCAGACGTACTTGGAGATCGATGGATATGCGGGGTACTAGGTGCCTCCGGTTTCGTTCAGACCCAGAACGGACTTGTAAATGGACTGTGTGTCTGACATTGGATTTTAGTCCGTGTGATTGCTCTCTATTAAATATATATCTGTTTGGCGGCGGAGAATTTATTCTCTTGCTTAACGCCCTTCTCTGAGACGTACGAGCTCAGGGGTTATATATTGATGGATATCAATCGCATGGA
This sequence comes from Allium sativum, assembly GCA_030737875.1. NCBI lineage: Eukaryota > Viridiplantae > Streptophyta > Magnoliopsida > Asparagales > Amaryllidaceae > Allium > Allium sativum. Next base: position 255,173,649 of record CM060924.1, on the reverse strand, counting down.
GTGAATTGCCTGTGTGGCATGCTAAGATGCAAATGATCAAGGCTTCTGTTGAAAAGCAGAGTCTTGTGGTGATGATCGAAGCACGGCCTTTGTGGCGTAGCTTTGTGTAACGTTGATTCGCGAGTATCACACCCGGTATGAATCAAAAACGGGAGACGGACCTCAGGGAGGACATGCGTTTCTTTCTAGTTATGAGTGGCGTCAGTGCTTGAACTGGCTGACGAGTTTGACTCATGTGGATGTTACTTATTATTACTTGCTGAAAAGCGAGGCGCCTCGTGATATCGGTTCCGGCCGATGCTTCTGGTCGGCTGACGGGCCAGGCTTACGCCCCAAAGGGCGGGGAAACGTAGTGTTCAGGCATAATAATCCACATCGGTGGACCGGCCCTGACGATCTAAAGGGTCGATGCGCTCTGACCCTGTGGCTCGGGCTAGAGAGTCACAAATCGGTAGAGGATCTTGCCCCTAGTCTCGGTTCATACCATAAATGACAACCCAACTTCCAATACGACATTTGCGGTTTTGATTGTAAACTTATATATGGCGACATAGTGTTATGGGCCATTCATGCCGCCTATGATTGATACTTATGATTTGAAGTGTTTTATACACTATGCACTTATAATAGTATCAAATGATTTGTTTTAAACGTATCAAGCATTCTTTGGCTGTTATAAGGGAAAACCCTATCCTCGACTGCGTTGCATTGTGTGATGGGACCTGGGTCTTATAACAGCTTCATTTTTCTTTACTTAGCATTGCGCTGTTTGTTTTATGCACTGGTATTCTTGGGAGGAAACCCGTTCCGTGTTATACGGCGTGGTCCCTTGATTTACCTAATGATTTAAAATAAAGATTAATAACTATTTTAGTTCTCACACCAGTCCCATGACTGACCTGGAGTTTATTGTTTTTACCTAAACTCTGGGTGCCCCTATTTTGACACGGGCAGCTAGTAGTTTTGGTTTTGCAGATTTATATTCACAGGATCCTGGTTTACAGCTGGAACGATATCCGGAAAGCTTTGTATCCGTATATCTCATTCTAGTTGTGTATTGTATTATTTTCCGCTGCGATGTATTTAAATGTAATTTAAATCCGTGATATTTCTGTGTAATATTCTTTTATACTCTGTACTTTCTTGTAATCTGATGCATTGTTGTAATATACAATGAAATGTTCTTCTGTATGCGTTCTGTTGTGGTTTGTTCCCAAACTATCCGTCGCTTTCCTTTACGGGGAAGTTACGGGTTTTCACAGTACCGTTCAAAAACAAAAAGGGAGGATCAAATGTTGAGTTATCTCTTTAATTTGAATTGGTATAAGGGCAATTAGGGTATTACGTTGTTCAGATTTTAAGGGTTTCATACAATAAAAGGAAGGCTGCTACCTTTCTATTATTCATTGATTTGAAGCCGTAAAATCAAAACATAGAAAAACCCTAAATACCCAAATCGGCTAGCACCACCCTTCCTTGATCTCAAATTGTTTGACAAAATTGAAGATCGAGTGTTCGTGAATACTTATAGAGACTCGGCGCTTGTCGTGTTAATCGATTTGATACATCGTCCTCCATCTTGCTTCCAGATTTGCTCGAAGTTGAATGGATTTAATAAAACAGGTTTAAATCCTAATTTATTTAGTTTTAATTTACAGTTTTGCAATCGATCTATGTTTTAATCCGTTAAAACATCAATTTAAGGTTGTCGATTTGATCATATTATTTCTTTCAATGGTATCGGAGCTTAGGTTCTTTGCAAAATTAGTACTTTGATCCTAGAATTAGGTCTATTGTATTTGATTTCATGTATAATCGATAGCCATGAAATCAGAGTTTCCAGAATTGATATCAAATATGTTTCAAAAGGGAATCGTTTCATTAAAAATGATTAAAAGTATTTGATATGAATTGTGAAATTGTTTTGCAGTAAACAAAATTTTATATTTGATATAAAATTTGGTATGAACACATTGTTAATTATGAAAATTCACTATATTTGTTATAAAGTTGTTAACACGATTGCTCTGTTACATCTATATGTTTCAATCGTGTTTGCATATGTTTACCTATGAAATCTCTTTCAAGTTATAAATCAACAGATATTTGATTATTGTCAAAAGTAACAGTTTTGATTCTGTTTTAATGTATTACAGTTTCATATTTGAAACTTTTGGGTTTTACAATTGCATAATAATGCTCATGAATTGAAGAAAGCCTGTAAGTCATAATGATGACTGTCAGGTCATTACATATATAAAATTTGAAATTGATTTGGGAACTTATATTCGATATAATTCCTTTTGCTTAAATATGTTTAACCTTACATTGTCAACTTATACTTATGATTATGGAATGATCCTATAACTGTTTGCATTTAGAATTGTTCAACATCCCAATCTGTCTGGCCATTGTCTCAACAGTTTCCTGAAATATCATATTGGGTTGGATCATAGTAATTAAAGTTTTGAACTTATAATTATTATCATGCTTCATAAACATGCATCTAATATATTGTTTTAGATCAGATCTTTCTATATGGTGATCTATATGATAGATTGTTGATTTAATAAATCTGGCTGAATGGTTTTGAATCATTGTAAAATTTTGAATTTCAAACTTTTGGTCAAAATACAATTTTGCTGATTAACAAATCAGTGAGATAATTTTCATATTATTTTGATTTATTGAAATCAATGATATGAAAATTTTGTTAATATTTTGATCTTAATACTTAGTTTATAAACCAGGATTTTTGATTTCAAATCCAGACTTTTTTATTTGATAATAAAACAGAGTTAGAAATTTATGTGTAATTCATTGAGTTTTGGACTCAGATTACATCAATAAACTATAGAATAAAATCAAGTCACAATACGTGTATTGAGATTTGCTGATTCTATAAAACTTATGTGTTGTAATATCACGATCATATTGCAGATATATATATGTAATTGACATAAGTATTGATGCATATGTATTTTGATCTATTAAAACCATTTTGAATTTTGATTTAAACATTACAAAAATATGATTCTCTATTCTGGTTTTATGATGTTGATATAAAACAGTTTGTATCATGACACGTCACAAAATCCTTTTTCAGACCTGCTTATGAAGTACACGTTTAATATATTTTGGATTTTGCTCCAGATTTGGTATCAGTTCAGCATTAATAATACTGCTAGAAGTATTGTATTACCCTATGTTTATGACCATAGGTATTATAAACATATATATAGATGATATATGTTGTATGATTATGAATATTTGAATTATTTGATGTATATACATATATCAACTCTATGGTAAATAAATCATATATGTTGATATATAAAATGTGAATTTGATTTACAGTTTTATTTCACAATAATTGTACTGAACTGATCTTTATAAATATCAATATTTGGGTAAAAGCAAATATGATTTGCAGATTAATGTTCACCCAAGTTATACAAGATACTTGATGTAAGACTTGTTCATACGAGATCATATATATATTTGATATATTAATGACTAATATTATACTTCTGCTTGTTTTATAGATACCAATGCAAATTTGATTTGCAATTGGCACTTATAAATAAAGTAGTAGTGTATATATATCTTGTTACAAGTACATTATTAGCTTAGCAGTTTTGACTTTGTATTAAAGCCAACACAGACCATGGATGTAAGGATTGGGCCTGACCCAACGGTTAAGCATCACCCACCTGTTTTAGTTTTATCCTTTTAATGTTAAATGGACAGTTCTCATTTTGGGTTTAGTATTTAAAATGATATATGTATATAATTTTATACTGCATGTTAGATGAATCAAGTGAGACTTGCTTTAGTTAGTATAAATTTTGTATGATGAGTTGCTATAAGAAAATGTTAATATATATTGCCTAGTCATTACTACCTTAACAGTGTTGACCTTAGTTTAAGTCTTCAATTTGGATTTACATTTATGATTATATATGGTGCGGTATCTATTACATGTAAATTGAAATACAATGCTATGCTTTTAAAATTAAAAGGGCAGATCATATTAAACCTCATTAGTTGTTTTACAGTTGGATCTGAAGACAATTGGATTGTTGATCCATTTAAACAATTAATCATACATATATTGTTTTGAACACTATCAAGAATACATATATATATATATATATATATATGCATTGCAAATCTTGCATCAGGATATTGGTTTTCAACTTAATTCCGGTTTTACCTATTATACTGATAATCTGAAATCTGGAGTTCTAGTTTAATATATATATTCATCTGTTTATATAATATTAAAACCTGGAAATAATCCCTGTGTCGAGTTATTATCTGATAGTGTTATATAGATAACTCTTAGTTTAATTATGGTTGACTGAGTCAGTAACAAACATATACATATATATTGTGATTATATATATAAAACCAAATTTTAAAAAAAAAAAAACTGGTACCATAATTTTAAAGTTCTGCATTCTAAGAACTGCCAAGTTATATTTGTATATTGATACTTATAGTATAGTCAAAAACCAGATCTGAAAGTAAGTAACTGCTTAAATTCAGACAACACATGTTATTTTCAGATCTGAGAAAATTGAACCCAGTATTAACTATGAAATCAGTTCATAGTTTATCTCATATTAACATAGGTTTAAATAATGCATATCACTGACTGTTATTGAACAATAAATGATTTACATAGGCTATGTGACTAATTGTTAGTCATGATTTGTCGAAGGTTTGAACTGGCTTTTGAATCCATAATACCATGTAATTTGAACTATGCACTAATACATGCATACAGATGCATTATTTATGAGATTAACTTTAAGTATTAAAATTGTTTTAATATCTTCAGGAGTTAAGCTTGCTGGAATTGTTTCAGCGCGAATGGCAACTCAAGAAGGAGTTTGGCTATAGATGATGCAAAGACAAGCGTGTTTTGAACAACCAACTAGTCTGACTTAGTTGTAAATTTATCATGACTGTATGTTTGTCATGCTGCAAATGTTGATAGATATATATTTTAATTCATATGTATTGATGTGATTGTAATAGTATGATGGATTAAATCTTCTCTAATATATATATATATATATATATATATATATATATATATATGTTTCAATACATATGTGTTGCGTGTAATCCATATAGTCTGATATACACATGAAGACATAAGTACAACATAGTCTATTCGGGTATACCAGTGTATGGTTGTTTTGCACTTGGATTTCAGATGCTATGTAACATATGGGTGTCATGTGAAATTGTATAATATAAATTGGAATTCATTTTAGAATTGAATATAGTATTTGATACAAAAGTTATCTTTGAAATGTTCGAAAAGGAATTGACATGCTTCATTGATTTCGAGTTCAAACATATATGTAAATATATGATTTATATATTTTGTCTATATTCAACTGATATTACAATATAAAACACATATATATTTGATATATGTTGGTAACTCTGATATTGTTCGCTATTACGAATTATAAATTCCCTCTAAAGCAAATTATTTGTTATATTAAGTCATGGTGACGTCTTCCAATAATATACTCATCACTGCCCAAAATCACTGGATGTAACTAACGCCAAAGCGTTGTGCATTTTTTTATTTTGGTTATATGCGATGGAGTAAAATGTGGTGCTCCAACCTATTATTGGGTCTGACTTAACTAGGCTGCATAATACGATTATGGCCTTAGAGACAATAGCATGAATTATTCTACATTTTGAGCAAAATGAATAATACTGAACAAAATGTTCATCATGCGATCCAAGAATTATATATACGATATAATTGACATAAGATGTCTACCTAAAAGGTTGTGTTTTGAGTTCAGCCAAAGCTGGGTCAAGGCATGACTAGATATGGATCTTGGAACACCATTATATGCATATAATGATTTATATATATAAACAGAGGGATATTAATTTGAGTGGGAGCATATTTTAGTTTCTATTATATATTTATATTAATATAAATTTTGATTGTCAAAATTTTGTATTAAATAAATATTACAGAATCAGTTATTATTTTATTATCTAATGTAGATATTAAATAATAAATAATTCAATAATTTAAATTAATCCTTGAGAAGGATATAAATTGAACTAAATCAAATTTCTTGACTAACATTGAAATTTGGGGATTGTCCTCAAACAAATCAAATGTAATTGTTATATAAACATAGAGGATCTAAAATGATAGGTTGAGGTATGACTTCAACCGAATAATATGTAAATGTTATAACAATCTACTTATATATTTCTATTATTAGATACTAGATATAAATTCACATAAATGTATGTTAGTTTACAGAAATTGCAAAATAAGTAGAAATCTGATAAAATGACAAGTGGACTTACGAATGGAGATGAAGCAAAAGTTGTTGGATTATCCATAGGAAGTTAATTCTTGTTCAATATAATGGCTTAATTAAATAAAATAATTATTATTACGAAATTCCATGTAAAATAAAAGTTATTATAAATCTTGTTCAGACAAGTTTGAATTTCATTTGTAATAAAAGAACAATTGTTATTCATTTATTTAAATGAAATATTGTATGGAATTTCACAAATAGTTAATGATCTTTTGTAAATCCTTAACTATAATGTACTTGACATTAATAATGAATGGATTAAATTTAATGATTTAAATCCAATATACCTTTAGTATTACCAGTTAGCTCTATAAACAAGAAAGCATATCAAAACTCCATAATGTTAGAATTTTGAAATCATTTGATTTTGAATCATATGAAGAATGCAAATATTGTTTATTAAGGAAAATAACTGAACCACTTTCACTTGACACAGTGAACGAGATATATGTATTAGGTCTCATACATAATGATGTACCTGGAGCAATGAATACATAAATTAGAGGTAGATTTTATTACTTCATTACATTTACTGATGATACCAGCAGATGCAGATATGTGTATCTTATGAAACACATATCAGAATCCTTTGAAAAGTTCAAAGAATTCAAAGTGAAGTTATAAACCAATTTCAATAGAAAATAAATACTTTTCGAACAGATCGAAAAGAATATTTAAGCCATTTAATTAATGACTATCAATATGAGTTTGAAAGTGCTTCACAACTCACTCCACCTAGAACATCATATTAGAATGATGTATCTGTATGGAGACATCACACCTTATAAGATATGGTACGACCAAGATAAGTCATATAGATCTTCCAATAAATTAAATTTAGTACAATTGCATTTAAATCCCACTAAAACGATCCAAAGAAGCTATATAAGATATGGACTAGGAAATGTCCTAGTGTGTCTAATTTGAAGATTTGGGATGTAAGGCGTTAGTTAAACGTCCCTCCTCTGATAAGATCAAACCCAAATCAAATAACTATTTGGTATAATATACACAAGAAACAAATGGATATTACTTCTATAAATTCTCTAAGGATAAAATGTTTATTGCTCAAATTGGTATCCTATAAAAGGAGAACCAGTCTCTGAGATACCGGTAGGAATGAAATAGAAGTCGAAATGTATCGAAACCACAAAATGTCATTGAATCTTGTATAAACAAGAAATTGAGTGGGAGTGACACAATAATTTTAATGTTATTTGATAACACATTAATTATTGTGAATAATATTAGTTTAAAACAAGAAATAACTATTGATTCTAAGAAAGAAAATGTTTGGATTAAGAAGTTCATGATTGAACTTAATTCGTCGTTGATCCAATGATACACATTGCGATAACAATGTGGCTGATGCTCAGGCCTAAAACCTTAAACTCACTATTAATCCAAACATATATTTAAGAAATATAATTCTTATGTGAAGTTGTTCACAGAGAAAATGTACATATCTGGAAAGTTATAAACGTTGTAATGTTGTAGACCTACTGAATTAAACACTGTCGCAGCAGAAGTTTAATAGTCACACTAGTTTCATGAGTATATGATACATGAATGATTGACTCTAGGGCAAGTGGGAGATTGTTAGAGTTTATGCCCTAGAGGCAATTCATTTGATGAGATTGATAACACTGCTGATGTTATTGTTTTATTTGGAATAAAATAATATTCTATTATATTATATTTACTGCATAATATAAATATTAATATAATAGAAGTCCTTGGAATTATAATACGGAATTATATAGTTCGAGTAAGACTGAACTTGAGATTATATAATGTGATAAGTAATATAATTCTTAAATGTCCCTAGTCGAATTTTATTGTTTATAAAGGACAACAATAAAGCGTTGAGACTAGTATATTGATTGACTGATGATCACATCTCATTGATCATTAATATATGTGATATTAAAGTCAAGATATAAATACGTATTAGAGAATATAGTATTGGGCTGACCCGCCGTGAGATAACTCCATGGAATATAATTAACGGTATCATGAGTTATTCTCATAGTGACAGTGATGTAATGGTCCTCAGACCTGAAATCATTATAATTTTATTCGAGGATATTTGTGTTTTGATATCATCTAAAGTTACTCGTAACAGAGTAACGATAACGGTGATTATTGGATACATTTCGAATCGAATGAAAATTATGAATGATCTATATGGGATTTAACCCTACATCATATATGTTTATATTTGTAGTGATATCCATAGGCCTCTTGATTGAGTGAGACTGTGAAATGCATGGCCGTGCTCAAATATCGATTTGTTTTAAACAGTCTACTCATCGATCAAGAAAAACGGATTGAATTATAACGAGGATGATACGATCCATGCCTCTAGTTTAATCCAGGATATATTGGTTAAAAGGATTATATTACATTGATACACTGGTCACCGAAAGGTTGTATCGAATCGTCAATATTATTATAACTTGGGTAGCAGCGACGTATTACTAGATGCCAATCACTGTTTATGATTTTAAATATGATTTAAAATCATTGCCAACGTTGTAATAACCTATAGGGTTACACATTAGAACACTTGATAAGGATGAGAACCGTTCAAAAACAAAAAGGGAGGATCAAATGTTGAGTTATCTCTTTAATTTGAATTGGTATAAGGGCAATTAGGGTATTACGTTGTTCAGATTTTAAGGGTTTCATACAATAAAAGGAAGGCTGCTCCCTTTCTATTATTCATTGATTTGAAGCCGTAAAATCAAAACATAGAAAAACCCTAAATACCCAAATCGGCTAGCACCACCCTTCCTTGATCTCAAATTGTTTGACAAAACTGAAGATCGAGTGTTCATGAATACTTATAGAGACTCGGCGCTTGTCGTGTTAATCGATTTGATACATCGTCCTCCATCTTGCTTCCAGATTTGCTCGGAGTTGAATGGATTTAATAAAACAAGTTTAAATCCTAATTTATTTAGTTTTAATTTACAATTTTGCAATCGATCTATGTTTTAATCCATTAAAACATCAATTTAAGGTTGTCGATTTGATCGTATTATTTCTTTCAAAAACCATAGTCATAAATCATTCCCCAAATAAAACAGTAAAGCAGCCATAGCCAAGAAAGGTCCAAGCCATATATGATGATCTTGAAGCAGAAAGAAGTCCAAACTAAGTAGTAGTGTTTCCTCCCTGAGAACCTTGGGGGGGGGGGGGATGGAAGAAAAAGAGGCAAAAGAAAACGGGTTAGTCATAAAGACTGGTAAGTCCTAGTGACTTTCACCATAGAAACAAGTACATATAACATGACATGTATAAACTGAAAGTAAACATAAGGATGATGACAAGACAGGCAAGTTAAACTAAGATAACAAGATAAACTATGCTAACTAGATAAACTACGGTAACAAGATAAACTCTGCTAACCAGATAAACTATGTATAGCATCGCATGTTTAACATTCTCTGCACTAGTACTAGTATAACAGAATTAGGTGTTGTCCAAATGTCCAAACAGAAACGGAAACAGAAACGGGGTGATCTTTACAGTAATAGTAATGGGCTTTTACCTCCCTAACAGAAACAGAAACAGAAATGGGCCTTTACCTCCTATACTAGTAACCCAACCCGTGTCATGTATTAACTATGAAATGATCCCTTGCCCAATATCATGAAATGACCCATTACTTGATCCCACGAAACGATCTATTAATCGATCGGCTCCCTACAAGTTCTAGCTCGTCATGTGTCTGTGTCATACGGCCCTATCACGAATGTAGTCACATGTGCTAGGTCCACCATAGGGTGTATTAAGCCCTATGGTGCCACCCACCGACACGATTCAAGAGGCATGGGTAAATCTATTGATGCCCAATGCGTTCTTTTTCAACTCCGGACTACGTGCACAACCATAGTCCGCCTGAACCTACACTGGCGCACCAACTCAGCCGTCGTTCTGGTCGCTTATAATCAGCCCAGTAATCGTGCCCCACCCTGCCTAGTTCCATGGTACCGTGATACATATAGTGGGTTACTGCTGAAAAGGACCGCGTAACTAGGGTTTCCGTCCAGTAGGTTAAGTGTTGTCATTTAAATTCGAGACTTAACCCCATCAGTCTAGCATGTCAAGTTGGTTAAGTGTGGTCATTCAAGTTCGTGACTTAACCCGTCTACGTGTCATGTCAAATTTGCTAAGTGTTGTCATTCAAGTTCATGACTTAGCCCTACGAATCAAGTGGCATTAAATAAATTAATGCACCCCAACCTCTCACATTAAACCTATTGTTGTGGTCACTAGTTATGCCGGGCGGTTCCGGGCAGATTTACACCACAACTTAGCCTAACCTCGGGTTTTAAGTGCGATATGACCAACTACTCACATTGGATCCTATTATTTGCAGTCACTGGATTTGCCGGGTGGTTCCGGGCAGAATTACACTGCAAACTCAACCCAACCTCGAGTTAGCCATTTTCAAGTTCATTCTAAGTGTCATGTCCATGTTCAATTTTTATGTCAAGTTCGTGTCAAGTTTCTAAACGAGTCCCATGTCAAGTTTCATGTTTCAACTTATGCCTATTATCAAGTTCATGATTCGTATTCATAACCAATTCATGTATCAAGTTCATAAGCATGTTTACGTGCTTTCAAGATGCCAAATATCAACTATCAAGTCACATCCAATTTTGTGTTCAAGTTATTCCCATCGTATCAATTTCGTGCTATTTGTCGCGTTCCATAATTACCTAAAAATGTGGTTTGACCAACAGATTCTATTTTCTCTAATTATGTTCCTAGGATCTTAATAGCATATCCGATTTCCAAGTTCACAATTCACGTTCATGTCAATTATGAAGTTTACCATCACTTTTGTGTTCAAGTTATGCAAATTCATGTCCAAGCTAATTCATGTCAAATTCTAATTCATATCTAAGTGAATCTTCATGTTTTGTCCAATATCCCCAAATCATATTCCCACCGTGCGCGTATCGAGATTAATCCGAAAAGGGATAAACAAGGAAATCATGACAAAGATGGGCATGTGAATAGGCATGAGATTATAATCCAAATCATATGTTCAACAGAATTAGTGTATAATAGTTTAACACATCATAGGCATGTGAATAGGATCTAGAACAACAATATGTAAATCAAGGTTTAAGAACATAGGTAGACTTGCATTAATCCAAATTCAAGATTCAAGAGAGAATAGGGTGAAAAATGAATTAAAAAGTACTATCATCAAGTCAAGGTCCAAGAATTCATATTACAATCTAGCGTTTGAATAATAAACTAGGTCCAACAACATGAATGGGCATGATTCAATCGACAAGAAATAACCCAAAATCATAGATTCAAGAAGAGATAAGAACAGATCTAATTAGATAATCAAGCTTAGGTCCAATTTCATTTCATTCAATGTCCATATTAAATTTAACAAGTTTAAATCTCAAAGTAACTAGAACTTACAGATCGTGGTCTAAGAAATTGAGATGTAGAAGTTGAATCTAGAAACTAGTCATCGATTTGTTGAATCGATGAATTCTGATTTGATCGCAGAAGCAAATCTCCAATATGCGATTCCTAGTCGTAGTCTTCAAGAATTAGCCTTCGTGTTTTATTTTTAATTAATCTTGATTTAATTTAGAGGAAGAAGAAGAAGCCATGTCCATCAAGAATTTGTGCAGCATAACGTTAGAGAAGAATGGTGTAAAGAGAGCGAGGCTAGAGGGCTGTTTATATAGGATTTGGCGGACGAATATAGACAGAAAATGAGACCAGATACATCAGAGTGAACCCAGGCCCAAAACTGGGCTTCAGCACCAGGTCGACCCCCAGGTCGACCATAGGGTCGACCTGGTCCTTGGGAGGTCGACCATATTGTCGACCCCCAGGTCGACCAGGTCCTGGGCGGGAAACTTCCTGCCCAGTCTGCGCTGTAGTTTGAATTCGAATTTGAATTTGAATTTTCGAGCTGTTTTTTATTATGAAAATTGCTGAAACTTCGGAGGGTCATATCTCCCTCATACGGAATCCGTTTTTCGAAAACTCGGACATGTTTCCAAGCAGAATTTCGAGAGGAACGCAATGGAGCAGCCAGTTTCCCTTGATTATTAATTTAAAATATAATTATACCATGATTTCTTACCTTAACAAGTTATTAAAATACGGGTTGTTACATTCTCCCCTCCTTAAAGGATTTCGTCCCCGAAATCTCTAAGTTAGGAAGAATGTATCCTACCATCCATCATCCATCTACTCAAAACATCATCCACAAGAAACCATTGTCTTTAAAAGATTCGTAATGCTAAATGTACATATGCGGAAAGTATGTGTAAATGTACTTATTTAATGCAAAAGATCAGGCGGTTACTGATTCAGTAAACCTCCTTAATGCAAAGTATGCTAGTGCGATGAGTCCAACATGTATGCAAATTCCTATTACTTTTCACAATTTCTACATGAGTGCCCAAACATTCATTCATATGCAACATCCAAATGATAACATATCAAGTTTCCATCCATGTACAAGTATAAACACTCATGCATATGCAATATGAAAAATGTGACTGAGCCGATCTAGTGCCTAATGTGTGTTCATGCATCCACGAGCAACAACTAGCAACCACTTGCAACCACTTGCAACCATCAACCATAACATGTCTCAAACACATGTTTTCATCCATTAGTTCCTACCTAAAGGTATAGCCGAATGATAGAAGCAAGTAAAGAAAAATTTTGTACCCATTAGGCAATGTCAAAACTGGAAATCTTCCTTACATATATACTGATTAGGAGAATAACTCCCCTAAACACCAGCCCAAAACCAATATATATGATTCTAGGAAACCAAGCATGATAAACTCCTTTTAGGTCACTAGAAATCCCTTCCTTCAACCAAACCATATCCTATAAAGCCCACAAAAAGTTTAGTCAACCCAACGGACTCCCTCAAACCCCAACATATATCACAACCAGATGAGTCATACTCCTTATGGTGTTTGCAATAGAAATAAGATTTAGAATAGGACAGAGAGGATATGTATAAAAGATAGCATGCATGTAAGTTCTACAGGAAAAGAGGGATCCTCTATTACGCTAGTACTAAGGTGCAGAGACTCAACTATCGAAGCAGAAATAAAAAGGATGCGATGTTCCATAATAAAAAAGGGTACGAACAGGATATAAAGATAAACTAGACTTTCCTACATAAACATTTCTACCTTCTTGTTCTGAGCCTCATTGCCTTAACCACTCTTATCCTTTCTTATATAGCGTGTTAGCAGGTCTCTCGAGAACTACCTCCATTGCACGACAACCCTACAAAGCTTGAAATAAGATTAGTCGCAGATGGAACTGTTGTGACTACAGATGGAGGAAAGAAAGGAAAAGGTATTCAAACAAGGAAACAAAGGATAATGCTAATGGCCTTCGTGGAATAGTCTTTAAAAATAAAACTTTTCTTGAAAAATGCTTCTTTGTAAATGGTTTTGAAAATAATTTCAAAAGGATTTAAAAACTTTTGCCCAGTCTGGTAACCTTCTGCGCTGATACCAAATGTAACACCCCACCTCTACTACGGTCACTCACAAAGGGAATGCACTAGCTTTTGTGGAGCATTATCTAGGTAAACATACACAGAAATATTACAAGACAGAAAATATAAAAAAGCGGAAGAAGAACCAAATTTCAATTGCTTTAAATTCTAGAAAGGTCTAAAGCCTTTTACATCAAAATGCCATTAAATCCATTACATCGAAATCTGTCTTGCAATAGTAAAGAAGCATAAAACCATAGTCATAAATCATTTCCCAAATGAAACAGTAAAGCAGTCATAGCCAAGAAAGGTCCAAGCCATATATGATGATCCTGAAGCAGAAAGAAGTCCAAACTAAGTAGTAGTGTTTCCTCCCTGAGAACCAGGGGGGAATGGAAGAAAAAGAGGCGAAAGAAAACGGGTCAGTCATAAAGACTGGTAAGTCCTAGTGACTTTCAGCATAAAAACAAGTACAGATAACATGACATGTATAAACTGAAAGTAAACATAAGGATGATGACAAGATAGGCAAGTTAAACAAAGATAACAAGATAAACAATGCTAACCAGATAAACTACGGTAACAAGATAAACTATGCTAACCAGATAAACTACGTATAACATCGCATGTTTAACATTCTCTGTACCAGTACTAGTACAACAGAATTAGGTGTTGTCCTAATGTCCAAACAGAAACAGAAATAGAAACAGGGTGATCTTTACAGAAATAGTAATGGGCTTTTACCTCCCGAACAGAAATAGAAACAGAAATGGGCCTTTACCTCCTGTACTAGTAACCCAACCCGTGTCATGTATTAACTATGAAATGATCCCTTGCCTAATATCGTGAAATGACCCATTACTTGATCCCACGAAACGATCTATTAATCGATCGGCTCCCTACAAGTTCTAGCTCGTCATATGTCTATGTCATACGGCCCTATCACGAATGTAGTCACCTGTGCTAGGTCCACCATCGGGTGTATCAAGCCCTATGGTGCCAACCACTGACACGAATCAAGACGCACAGGTAAATCTACTGATGCCCAATGCCTGCTTTTTCAACTCCGGACTATGTGCACGACCATAGTCTGCCTGAACCTACACTGGCACACCAACTCAGCCGTCATTCTGGTCGCTTACATTCAGCCCAGTAATCGTGCCCCACCCGGCATAGTTCCAGGGTACCGTGATACATCTAGTGGGTTACTGCTGAAAAGGACCGCATAACTAGGGTTTCCGTCCAGTAGGTTAAGTGTTGTCATTTAAATTCGAGACTTAAGCCCATCAGTCTAGCATGTCAAGTTGGTTAAGTGTGGTCATTCAAGTTCGCGACTTAACCCGTCTACGTGTCATGTCAAATTGGCTAAGTGTTGTCGTTCAAGTTCATGACTTAGCCCTTCGAATCATGTGGCATTAAATAAATTAATGCACCCTAACCTCTCACATTAGATCTGTTGTTGTGGTCACTGGTTATGCCGGGCGGTTTCGAGCAGATTTACACCACAACTAAGTCTAATCTCGGGTTTTAAGTGCGATATGACCAACTACTCACATTGGATCCTATTGTCTGCAGTCACTGGATTTGCCGGGTGGTTCCGGGTAGAATTACACTGCAAACTCAACCCAACCTCGAGTTGGCCATTTTGAAGTTCATTCTAAGTGTCATGTCCATGTTCAATTTTCATGTCAAGTTCGTGTCAAGTTTCTAAGCGAGTCTCATGTCAAGTTTCATGTTTCAGCTTATGCCTATTATCAAGTTCATGATTCATATTCATAACCAATTCATGTTTCAAGTTCATAAGCATGTTTACGTGCTTTCTAGATGCCAAATATCAACTATCAAGTCACAGTCAATTTTGTGTTCAAGTTATTCCCATCGTATCAATTTCGTGCTATTTGTCGCATTCCATAATTACCTAAAAACGTGGTTTGACCAACAGATTCTATTTTCTCAAATTATGTTCCTAGGATCTTAACAGAATATCCGATTTCCAAGTTCATAATTCACGTTCATGTCAATTATCAAGTTTACCATCACGTTCAGGTTCAAGTTATGCCAATTCATGTCAAAGCTAATTCATGTCAATTTCCAATTCATATCTAAATGAATCTTCATGTTTTTTCCAATATCCCCAAAATCGTATTCCCACCGTGCGCGTATTGAGATTAATTCAAAAAGGGATAAACAAGGAAATCATGACAAAGATGGGCATGTGAATAGCCATGAGATTATAATCCAAATCATATGTTCAACAGAATTAGTGTATAATAGTTTAACACATCATAGGCATGTGAATAGGATCTAGAACAACAATATGTAAATCAAGGTTTAAGAACATAGGTATACTTGCATTAATCCAAATTCAAGATTCAAGAGAGAATAAGGTGAAAACTGAATTAAAAAGTCTTATCATCAAGTCAAGGTCCAAGAATTCATATTACAATCTTGCGTTTGAATAATAAACTAGGTCCAACAACATGAATGGGCATGATTCAATCGACAAGAAATAACCCAAAATCTTAGGTTCAAGAAGAGACAAGAACATATCTAATTAGACAATCAAGCTTAGATTCAATTTCATTTCATTCCATGTCCATATTAAATTTAACAAGTTTAAATCTCAAAGTAACTAGAACTTACAGACCGTGGTCTAAGAAATTGAGATGCAAAAGTTGAATCTAGAAACTAGTCGTCGATTTGTTGAATCGATGAATTATGAATTGATCGCAGAAGCAAATCTCCAATATGCAATTCCTAGCCGTAGTCTTCAAGAATTAGTCTTCATGTTTTATTTTTAATTTATCTTGATTTAATTTAGAGGAAGAAGAAGAAGCCATGTCCATCAAGAATTTGTGCAGCATAACGTTAGAGAAGAATGGTGTAAAGAGAATGAGTCTAGGAGTCTGTTTATATAGGATTAGGCAGACGAATCTAGACAGAAAATGAGACCAGATACATCAGAGTGAACCCAGGCCCAAAACTGGGCTTCAGCACCAGGTCGACCCCCAGGTCGACCATAGGGTCGACCTGGTCCCTGGGAGGTCGACCATAGTGTCGACCCCCAGGTCGACCTGGTCCTGGGCGGGAAAATTCCTGCCCAGCCTGCGATGGAGTTTGAATTTGAATTTTCGAGATGTTTTTTATTCTGAAAATTGCTGAAACTTCGGAGGGTCATATCTCCCTCATACGGAATCTGTTTTTCGAAAACTCGGACTCGTTTCCAAGACGAATTTCGAGACGAACGCAATGGCATGGCCCGTTTCCCTTGATTCTTATTTTAAAATATAATTATACCAAGATTTCTTACATTAACATGTTATTAAAACACGGTTTGTTACATTATCAATTCCACTGTGAGATATTTTCTTAGCTCTGATATATTTTATATCTCTATCTTTTCTGCAGAATACCAGAGAAACCAACACGGGTTTCGATGGATTAGAATTTTGAAAAAAAAATCGGTCTGTCGGAATTCGGGTTGTTACATCTGGTATCAGAGCTTAGGTTTAGGATTCCTGTACAAACAGTGAATGAACGTATTTGTATTTTTGAAAATATATATTTTATATATATACCTAGATCCATAGAGAAACCCACTAAATAGAAAGAGTATAATATGGTAAGAATTGGGATGATTGTTTTGTACACTAAATGAATGAATATGGAAATTTGAGACCCTTAGGTAATTTGGGTGGAAAGTGTACAATGTACTTTGTAGGAAACGAAGGTGAACCCCATATGATTAGTATTTGGGTTAGTGGGTTTGACAGTAAAACCTTATAAATTGGAAAAGGTTAAAAGAGAAAAAAATGAATTTGGAATATTTGTAGTTGAGAGAACTAACTTTGTGGGAGTGCCTAGGAAAGCCTAGAAAATTAGAAACCTGCTTTGAGTCTAATCCCATTTCTAACTTTTATGAACTTGAAATTATAAAAGCTTTTGGGAGATGGTTTATAGTGTTTTCAAGTATTAACCTTAAAAGCTATAGTTCTAAATATGTAAAGTACACATATTGAGTTTTAAAGTAAAATGGGGTAGATTTTGTAAAAAGTGATTTCTTGCTAAAATTTTGTCTAAAGTAAATTTCTCTTAGTAAAAGGTGCATATTATATAGCATGTATAGCTCGCTAGTTTTCTTTTATATTTTGTACAAGAATTTTTAATAAAGAAAGTTTTGAAGCCTCTATTCTTTGACAATCATTTTTGATAAATTGTTTAAAAGAGGAAATTTTGTTGGGTGGACAAAATAAGTTGTAGAAATTAAGAATAGAGTGGATGTTTGCACCTTGTAGTAAGAGATTGAACTGGCCTTATAGTCAAGAACAAGAGATAAACCTGATTGAGAAAATAGTTGTCTGAATCTACTCCAGTTTTTACGATTTAAAATAAAGTTACATTTTTTTTAAGACGACATGCTTTATGGTTTGGCAAAAGTAAGTTTTCATGAGGAAAATAAAATTTTGAAACTTCTGATTTTTGGAAGAAAAATTTAAATGAAAAGGTCAAACCATGCTTTAAAAGTATAGAGTAGGTAAGGATTAGTGCTTAGGGTAGGCGAGAAAAGTTTTGAGGCTACGAAGTAAATAGAGAGAATTATCTTGGAATAATAGTAAGTTCCCATATAATTCTTAAGCATTGAAAAGCCTAGGGAGTTGCCTGAAATAATTGTTGGTACACAGCTAGGAATAGTGGTGACTACTAGATAATAAAAAGGGAAAGCAAGTGTTTAGATCTGTTGACGTCAAAAGTTGGTCACTAGTGACCGTCAACCCCCAATCATGCAACAAACACACGAATAAAGATTACAAAAATAAAGAGAAGAAAAAAAGAATGGAAAGCGTACACAACGTTTTTATAGTGGTTTGGAAAAAGACTGTGCCTACGTCCACTGTATATATTATTTCTCTTTTGATTACATGTACAATGCTTTTTCTGTTTGGAGAGGAGGAAGAAGATAGCTAATTCTTCTTCCTTTTTGAAAGAAGTTTAGAAGAATATTTTAAGTTAGAAATCCGAAAGGAAATCCAGCCGAAGTCCAGAAAAGTCCCTTTCCTCTTTAAGCTTTGGGGTATTTACAGTTGAAGAATGAAGGTTGGGCTGCTGCGGTATGGTCCGGCCATTTCGAGAAATCCAGGACACGTGTCATCCATTGCTTGGAAAGAATCGCGGCTGGCATAGTGATTCCACTATTCATAAATAGTATCCTCGGAAGCTACGGTTGACGTGGCGTCCGCTGAGAGACGTATCTAAAGTAGAGCTTTGTCCGTATATGGTTTGACCGTCTTTATTAACTAGAAAGCCGGAATATTTGGTGGAGGAACTCTATAGAAGATATCCACGCTGGCATGGAATAATCGATCGACTTACTCCGAAAAATTCAGTCGACTGGGAGACCTATTCTTCCGGATTGAGGTGTTATCTGCCGAAGCTGAACTTGGGCCGATATGTGACTGCCTCAGACCCTGTATCTGTTGAATCCCATGTGGCGTGGTTCATATCTGATAGCGCGTTTGGGATTCAGCCTGTTGGAACTCTTGCCAGAAAGAGGGCTAACACTTTTCCCCTCAGAATGCATCTTCATCGATAGAGGGAGGTGTTTTCAGAAATCTTCGCTGAAGCACAAACGCTCGAGCTGCTATGGTCGCGCCGGACCATATTTTGGCCGTAAAACCGACGACCCCGATGTTGTATTAGGACCAGAAAACCAACAATCATCGGAAACCGTATTAAGGCCGAGAAAATGAACGCTAGCTGTATAAGAGTTTGTTCCTGCAAATACAATTTAAATCATGGGTCGAGCATTTTAGTTTACTTAGCTCAGTGGCAAGCATGAACCATACTCGGCTTGGTGGCGAACACTTGTCGGGTTCAGCTTAGCGCGGCGGCGAGTATTGACCATACTCGGCTTACTGGCAAGCATTAACCATGCTTGGCTTACTGGCGAGCATAAACCATGCTCGGCTTAGAGAGGTGGCGAGTATTAACTATACTCGGCTTAGGGAAAGTGTTTTTCTGCTCGACTCATGTTAGGTTAGTTTCTCCAGCGAGCTATAAACGCTCGTGGTATGTAGAAAAGTATAATCTATTCTTGTAAGCGAAAAATAGGATCTTACTCAACTAATCGGAGTAGGCGTTTCAGGGTGGTGGTGGATTTTCACTCCGACCACATAGAACAAGAGGGGCGAGCGTTTCTCATGCTCGGCTTTAAGAGTTTTCAAACAAAATCCTTGTTTGTCGAAGGAAATTCATAACAGCTAAACAATCATTACAAAAAACGGGAATTCTAAAGGGACGACCATTGATTCATCAAGGTGTCCTTATTACCGAAAGAAATACATCAAAAGATAAAATCTAATTTATGATATTACCGCGAGCGCTAGTCTCAGGGTCCTTTCCGTTTCTAAGAGCTCGGGGACCAGCCTGAGGGGCTTGGGCAGAAGGTCGCGACGGCATGGCCCGGGCCCGATTCTTGACATATTCTGGGAGCTCTCCTTTTCTGACTCGCCCTTCGATGAGATCGTGCAAATGACGACATTCATTGGTGTTATGTCCATCTACGTTGTGGAAGATGCAATGTTTGCTGGAATCGAGTTCCATCTGGGTTGGTTCTCGTCGAAGTGGTTTCAGAGTGGGCAGAGACTCTCGTATTTTGAGATAGATATCAAGCAAGGAAGAATTGAGCTCGGTGTACTGGTCGTACTTGTTTTCTTTCCGAGATCGCACACTGCACTCGCTCTTTTCCAGGGCCTTTCCTCTTCCTTTATCCTGGCCATCGCCGTTGAATGGGCCTTGCTTGGCAACTAAAACCTCCAGGCTTTCCATTTCAACGCTGGAATCCTCTTGTCGGAGGAATCGCTCGGCCTCGGAGTAAAAGTCATCTATATCTTTGGGAGGACCCCTTGTTAAGGAATTTGAGAATTATAACCTCCTCTGGACCCCTGCTATGGCGGCCTTTAATACCATTGATGGTTCGGGCCGGTCGACAGATGCTACGGCTGCATTGAATCTTTCATGGAAGGATCTGAGCGTCTCTCCAGGCTGTTCCTTGATGGTAGATAAAAACACGACACTCTTCGGTCGAGAAATATGCACTCGGAACTGCTCGATGAAGCGGGTGACCAGATTGTTGATCGACTCCGTTGTAAGCTGCCGAAACCACATGCCGGCTATATCTGTAAGAAAGAGGGATAAGCACTTAGCCATTACGTTGGTCGATGCACCAGGTACTTCCGTATGTCGCATGTATCGCATAAGATGAATGGTCGGGTCTGTGCGACCGTTGTATGGCTCAGTAGCTGGAAATTTGAAGTCCGGAGGATTTCTGGAGTTTCTGATTTCCCTTGTGAAGGGGCTTCGATTGACATTATCTATGTCCTACTGCGAGGAGGTGCCCCGGGTAAAGCGCCTGATGATGTCTGCAAGCTGGCTCCCATCTCCATGGAGTCGCTGCCATGAATTTAGCTCCGTATTCTCGCCGGCTTCTGTGCGAGGATACGGAAGTAGCATGCTAGGAAGGGCGGCCGTTGGCTGGGCTCGGCCTCCGAGAGTTGAGTGAAGGTGAGAGGGGAGGTGAGATCTGGAAGGTGGTTCAGAGCAGATCGTCCCCTCTTGAACCCGACGAGTTGTCGGTCGAATTGCACTTGCATTTGAGGGCCTGAGCTAATCCAGCATAGCATGTGATGTTCGAAGTGTTTCAGTGCCCCAATTCAAGGTAACGTTAGGAGGACCTACCGTAATGTTTTCTTCTGTCACAGTATGGGGCGGTATAGCAGGATGGCCCCCGTGATTTGAAGTGGAGGCTGCCCCACTTCTTTATTGAGCAGGGAGAGTGGTTAGATTGGTTTGCGGTAAGACTCCGGGTTGTAATGGGAACGGCCTTAATTCAGATGGACCTGGAGGTTGCTCGACAGGTTCGATAGGACGAGCTGTTTCTGAGTGTGGGGGCAAAGTGGTCGACCAACCTAGATCTCGATCGCCCGACTCCTGAGGTTCTGCAGCTACAGCCGCGCTGGTTGTTGGAAGTGATACTTCTGGTCGTGGTCGGCCGGTTGGTGGGACCAAACCAGGATGAAATAAAGGTGTAACCTGATCAGTGGTACGGTACCCTACGGACCGAAGATTAGTTGTTTCCCCAGCCCCGATCGGTGGAGGAATTGATGTTGAAGCATTCAATCCCATCTCCACTCGACCGAGAAGGTGATCTATCAACTGTTGCTGTCGTTCGAGGAGTTTACCCTGAGATGTCATATGGTCTCTGAACTCGGCCATAACTTTATCCATGTCGTCCCAGGTAAAGAATTGAGACATGTCGTCATGAGAAGAAACTTCGTGGCTTACTTTCGCAGCATCAGTATCGGCTGCACTGGTGTTCGCAGGACGAGAGGATGTTGCATCTTTCTTTTGCTTGATGGCCATGTCGGTGCGCTGCCCCTACCTGGCGCGCCAAAGTGTTGACGTCAAATGTTGGTCACTAGTGACAGTCAACCCCCAATCGTGCAACAAACACACGAATAAAGATTATAAAAACACAGAAAAGAATAAGAGAACGGGAAAGCGCACACAATGTTTTTATAGTGGTTCGGCAAAAGACTGTGCCTACGTTCACTTTATATATTATTTCTCTTTTGATTACAAGTACAATGCTTTTTCTGTTTTGAGAGGAGGAAGAATATAGCTAATTCTTCTTCCTTTTTGAAAGAAGTTTAGAAGAATATTTTAAGTTAGAAATCCGAAAGGAAATCCAGCCGAAGTCCAGAAAAGTACCTTTCCTCTTTAAGCTTTGTGGTATTTATAGTTGAAGAATGAAGGTTGGACTGCTGCGGTATGGTCCTTCCATTTCGAGAAAGCCCGGACACGTGTCATCCATTGCTTGGGAAGAATCGCGGCTGGCATACTAATTCCACTATTCATAAATAGTATCGTCGGAAGCTGCGGTTGACGTGGCATCCGCAGAGAGGCGTATCAAAAGCAGAGCTTTGTCCGTATATGGTTTGACTGTCTTTATTGCCTAGAGAGCCGGGATATTTGGTGGAGGAACTCTGTAGAAAATATCCACGCTGACACGGAATAATCGATCGACTTACTCTGAAAAACTCGGTCGACCGGGAGACCTATTTTTCCGGATCGAGTTGTTATATGCCGAAGCTGGACTTGGGCCGATATGCTACTGCCTCGGACCCTATATCTGTTGAATCCCCTGTGGCGTGGTTCATATCTGATTGCGCGTTTGGGCTTCGGCCTGTTGGAAATCTTGCCAGAAAGAGGGCTAACAAGATCCTATTGCTAATTTTCATGTTAGGGATAAACCCCGTTACTACATTTCTGTTAGGATAGTTCCGTTATTTTGTTCTTATTGGGTAGTTAGGGTAACACCTAAACATGTCATGGATCCCTTGGTTTGGTCTTTTCTGTCTAAGGGGGACATAGTCCTGAGATTCTTGGCTCTTAGTAGTAGCTGTGTAGGGTGTCTGTTCTCCTGTTTTAGTTGAAAGACTAGAAGGATCATTTGAAAACTAAACTCAAATCAAATGATTAAATAAGCTAAGAAAAGGGAAATGGTACAACTAAAAAGGAAACAACAAATTCAGTAAAGTAATAAACATGACAAATTATGAGAAGAGATGAATAAAGATAAAAATTTCCAAGATAATATGAAAAAAGAAAATCTGTAACAAAAGAAAATTTTCTTATATGGGCTGTGCTTGGATCGGAAAATAAGGAATCTTTTTAAATAGTTACATAAAATCCAAGCATGGTTGGAAAAAGTTACTTAAAACAAAAACGGAAGATGTGAAATTTTCCGTTTTCCACCTTTTTGTAACATAAGAAATCGAATTTAGAAAATTAGATTTTTCTGAAATTCGTAAAATAAATTTGGTTGGTAGGATTTTGGATGCAACAATTGGATGAACTGCGTTCTTTCTTTGCAAGAATGTGGGAAATTTGGATGAAAATATATTTTGAATTTCAAAATATTGCATTCATGAAGAACTGCCAATATATTTAGGGTGTGAGCATCATATGTTAAAAGGATTTTTGAAAAATTTGCATATACGTAGGAGGTACCGCTTAGGCATACATGCATTATTATGTTGTATTTTACCACTGCACAAGTGCACAGTGTTTGTAAAAATTGGATGCACACATAATGGATGTATATTATGCAAGGGGTTAATTGATTTTTACCCTTATCAAATTTTGAAGATGAAATTTCCTAAGAGTGGGAGAATGTAACACCCCGCATTTTATGACAATTTAATGCATATACATGCACAGACATAAATGTATATATAAAGAATAAAATAAAGACAATGCAAATAAAAATGTAATGCATGCATTAAAAGAAAGAAAGGATTTGTTGCATGCGGTGTAAATGTGTTACATGCACTGATTATGTATTATAATAAAAGAGAAATAAAAGAAAAAGATTCAAGCAATGGTTTAAATGAGACATTGTAACAAATATGAAAAAGAGGAATAAGAAGAGAACAATAACTACCATTGTTCTAAGCCTTATTAACAATATCCTTAGTAGCTCAGTTGGTTAGAGCATGTGACTTGCATACAAGAGGTACAGAGTTCTATCCCTGCCGCCGTCACATTTTTGTTTTAAGGGTACAACTGAAATAACACTTGTTCATGAGAGGAAATATGTATAAATGCACATATAAGAAAAAATATACATATAAGCAAGTTAAATGTAAATATATATATATATATATATATGAGAATATATATGTATATATGTGCAAAAAAATATACAACAGATAAAATTCAAGATAAGGCTGCAATCAAATGAATATGGTAAGAATCAAATAACGGTGCAACACTGTAACACCCCGAATTTTAGTTAATACTAAAATTCACTAATTACAGGGTAAATAATCTCAGATGTGGGAATTGGGGGTAACGGGCTGTGTTATTGCGTTCGTCTCGGAAAAATACGCGAAATAGAGTCCGAGTTTTCGAAAATCGGAGTCCGTATGGCCCAGTTATGGCCCGATGAAGTTTGCAGAAAATTCAAAACTAAAACAGATTTAAAAATATAAATATTCAGATTTGGAATGGGCCAGGCGGGGTCAGGCGGGAAGCTTCCCGCCCAACCCATGTCGACAGGGCTGTCGACAGGCCTGTCGACAGGGGTGTCGACATGCCTGTCGACTTGCCTGTCGACAGGGTGGCACCGTTCAGTGAACCTGGGTGCACCAGGTTGCACCAGGTTGGGTTTCAGGCTGGCTAGGAGGGCTGGTTCTAGAGATTTCCTTAATCTAAGGGTCCTAATCTAATCTAGGGTTAATCTAAGGGCC
Organism: Allium sativum; assembly: GCA_030737875.1. NCBI lineage: Eukaryota > Viridiplantae > Streptophyta > Magnoliopsida > Asparagales > Amaryllidaceae > Allium > Allium sativum. The sequence continues at coordinate 255,148,435 of CM060924.1, read as the reverse complement.
TAAAACACTCACCTAATCCTATAAATAAGACCATAACCCTACCCTAATTCATTCATAATTAAGTCTTATAACTAAACTATGGCAAATTGAAATTTGAGCATGGCCTCCACTAGTTCATAAAGAAAGTTGCAAGCTAATCCCTCTCTAATCAATCTCTAATCATCATTATCATCATAGTTTGCAACTAATTCTATTTCATAAGGTTGCTAATCTCAAGTTTGGTGAGTTTCTATCACTTTAACATCCATTGTTAAAGTAAGTAGATTGGGTGTAATGAGACTTATGGTCTTAAATGCGGATTAGTGAGTTTGAATCATGTATAATGATATGTTACTCTATGTTGTTCTATGTTTATGCATATTTGATAAGTTGGTTTATGCATGCTTAATAAGTTGATTTATGCATGTTTAACAAGTTGATATATGCATGTTTAATAAGTGGATTTATGCATATTTAATAAGTGGAATTATGCATGTTTAGCAAAGTGAGTTATGCAAGTTGAAAGTGATATGCAAGTTAAGTATATGTTTAAATGCAAGTTGAAAGTAATATGCAAGTTATGCATGCTTATGCAAGTGTATGGATGCTTATGCAAGTCATGTATATGTTTAAATGCAAGATTTATGTGATATGCAAGTTATGCATGCTTATGCGAGTATATGAATGCTTTTGCAAGATATGTATATGCTCAAATGACATGATATGCAAGTTATGCAAGTATGTGAATGCTTATGCAAGTATGTGGATGCTTATGCAAGTTATGTGTATGCTTAAATGCATGTTTAACATGTTATGCAAGTTATGAGAATGACTATATGCAAGTTCAACATGTTATGCAAGATATGTGTATGATAATATGCAAGCTCATGTGCAACATATTATGCAAATCATGTGTATGATAATATGCAAGTTTGGGTTATATGTAGTTGGGTTAATATATGCTCATATATGCAAGTTGACATCCTCTTAACCCATGACAAAGTTGTATGTTAAACCCATGATATTTGTGATGATCTTCCCCTTATTGTGTCATGTAACGAGAACGATTTACGTGGGGAACGATGGGGTTGGTAAATATGTTAATAAATGAATGTTGGGTATGATTAAGCATACCATAAAAATAAATTACCATAAGTGGGAATTTACCTATTGAGTTAGGTCTACCCCATGGGAATTTACCTATTGAGTTAGGTCTACCCATGTTATGGAAAACTTGATATTAATTAGGGATAATTAATATGGGGGTGATTAATTAGGTGTAATTAATCGATTAAGACACGAGGTTGGACTCATTTGTAGTGTAAAACTGCCCGGACCCGACCGGCTTAACCAGTTGCTACAAATGTCAGCCCAATGTGAGAGGTCTTAGCCATAAATTAAATACGTGATTAAGGTAAAGACACGAGGTTAGACTCTGTTATGACGTAAGACTGCCCGGATTCTACCGGCTTAACCAGGCGGTCATAACAGCCAGTCTAATGTGGGAGGTCTTTACGGGAGATCACGGTCTTAATTAATTAAGAAACACTTAACCATAATAGCATGTAGTGGGACATGAGGGGTTAAGTGGGTGCCTTGGGTGGCATGAGGAAATTTGGTGGTTGCCTTGGGTGGCATGTGGAATCTAGTGGGTTGCCTTGGGTGGCAATAGAAAATACGATTAGAAGACTTAACCAAGTGGAAACATGTAATTAAACATGATTAAAGGGTTAAGTGGGATACACTAGATATTTGACAAGCTTAAGTGGGTAGCTTGTGGGGGCCCATTTCAACCAATATCCCAAACGTATCTTTGTGGGCTCGACCCATGTCGAGTGACGGGACACGCATATTGGGCTTGATTATAAGAGGCCAAAACGGGTTAGCGGTGGCAACGCAAGTCCAACGGGCTTCATATGCGTGTGTGGGCCCGGGCTGGTAGATAAGCCGTTGTTGCATCGTGTAGATATAAAGCCGTGCACCGTTAGTATTGGGTAGCCACTTTAGGGGAGTGATACACCCCACTGTGGGACCAGCACGGGTATCTACGGTAGGGAGCCGATCGCTTGGGGAGTAGTGGGTACACCTAATGAAGATAGGGGCAGACGGCACCTATGTAGGGGTACACGAAACTACTGGGTAAGAATTACTGGGTACACCTAGTGGAGATAGGGGCAGACGGCACCTATGTAGTGGGCTAGGGGTACATGAAACTACTGGGGAAATTTTCTAAGTCCTTGGAAGGGATCAACCTTTAAGTAGGAATGACTGGTGTGGTGCAGTTAGTAATTATCCTTGGGTGGGTAGATGCGTCCTGACAATTATCTTAGTTTATCCTAAGTCTACCAAGCTGCTTAGTGTAGCCATTCATCCCCAGATATTACCGTAGGTCAAGTTTATGTCTTCTCTGGTTACTTTAATGATTCTATTGTTAAAGTTATAGGACTCACTCAGACTTATGTCTGACCCCGTTGTTTTTATCTTTTTCCCAACCCTCAGGTCCTACGGTGGATCCTAGCGGTAGTAGAGCTTGATCGGATTGCAGTTCCAGTCTTTAGGAGCTTGGGTAGATGTAAAGCTCCAGTTATCCAGTTATCTTTTCTTTTGTTATGGCTATTGTATGAGAGAGTGGGATTATGTACTTCTTTATTTTGATGGATATTGTACTTGACTTATATCGTGGTTTTATGATGTAACCAGACATGTTTATTTCCGCTGTTATGAGATGATGTTTTAAAATTTCAAGTACTATTTATATCTGTCTTGTTGTAATTTTTCTGTTCTATATTCACTAAAATACTCCACCGATGCTATGGCATTCCCTTTGTGAGTGACCCTAGCGGGCGTGGGGTGTTACACGTGGTATCAGAGCAAAGGTTACCGGAACAGATAAAATTTTTAGAAAACTATTTTTCTAAAACATCTTTTGGAAAAGATATTTTCAAAAACATGTCTTTTAAAGAGAAAAGTTTTTGAAAGAAAAGCATAATCCCCAATAGCCATATCTATATCCTTCGAATCCTTCGTTTTGAATCTTTCCTTTTTCGTTTCAGCATGGCCGAGGATCTTAATTTTCCGGAGGGTGTGACGGTACCAGTATGGTATAGGAGATTGATGGAGGCTAGGGCCACCACTGCGGGTCCAGCAAATATTCCTCCACCGACCGTAGCACCCGATCTTCCTCCTCCCCCTCCTCCTCGTACGGATACTTTTGCTAAGACTTGCAAGGAATTTAAAGCTATGGGAGGGAAACCTTTTCAAGGATCCGAAACTTTTGTGGAAGCTAGAGATTGGCTTAAGGAGGTGGAAGAGTTGATAGATATCTTTGAGATGGAAGAAGGGAAGAAAGTCAAGTTGGCTGCTTAGTTAATGAAGGGGGAGGCCTCATTCTGGTGGGAGGTCACTAATGGAGAACGCCCCGTTGACTCTTGGGCGGATTTTAGGCAAAGATTTGTGGCAAAGTTTCTCTCAAGGGCGGAGGAAAACTTGTATATGGAAAGATTCTTGACTCTTAAGCAAGGAAATCTTTCGGTGAAGGAATATGTTAACAAGTTTAATCAATTGGCAAGGTTTGGCCTAGACATTGTGAATACACCGGAGAAGAAGGCTTTGAGGTTCGTGAAAGGCTTGAATGAACCCATGCATGGGTTGGCTATGACTCACATCCCTATGGGGGCCACCTTTGAGAAGCTAGTTGATATGGCACTCATGTGTGAGGAAGAGAAGGGTCCTAATGCTAATAAGGCACCCGAGAAGAAGGGAGATCAAAAGAGACCTCAACAACAGCAAAGCAAAGGTGGGAAAGGCAACGGTGGCAAGGGCAAGAAGAAGAAGTGTTTCAATTGTGGGACACCTGGCCACCTAAGCAAGGATTGTCGCAAGAAAAAGAAGACCGGTTGCTTCCACTGTGGCGAAGCAGGGCACTTAGTGAAGGATTGCCCTAAGAAGGGGCAAAGGACGGGATCTACCTCAGGAGGACAGGTGCAAGCTCTTATGGCACCGAGTCAGGCTAGGGGGCAAGTACAGGCTCTCGCGGTTCCACCGATTCAGGAGAGAGGTAGAACTATTTCCGTTGAAAGTCTGGTTTTTCTATTTGACCATCCTGTCCGTACATTGTTTGATTCAGGCGCATCGCATTCGTTTATTTCATCATCATTAGTTGAGTTACTGCACTTAGACACCAGTCTGGTAGATAATCCCTTGGTTGTTTCAAACCCAATTGGGGGCTCCACTTATTTGTCCATGATATGTTTGGGTTTGAAGATTTCTATACTTAGCATTGAGTTTAGATGTGATGCTTTTGTATTGGGCTTCACGGGCTATGGGTTGATTTTGGGCATGGACTGGTTATCCAGTAATGGTGCCGTTCTTGATTGCGAAAGGAGAGTTGTTAGGCTGATGACCCGCTTGGGTAACACTCTCGAGATTTCTTGTAATCCCACGGACTCTGTTATGCCAAGTTATCTTGAATCGCTTGACGCTTCGGTCGAGAGTTTGCAATCTATGAGAGTGGTCCGGGAATATCCGGATGTGTTTGAGGAGGTGAAGGGCTTACCTCCGAAGCGGGAGATTGACTTCCGAATATATTTAGTAGATAATGCTAAACCGGTATCTTTACCAGTGCGCCACATGGCTCCTCGTGAGAGGAGGGAACTCCATAAGCAAGTAGGGGAGTTGCTTGAGAAGGGGTTCATAAGAAGAAGCATATCGGAGTGGGGTGCTCCAGTAGTATTTGCTACGAAGGCGGATGGGTCCCTCAGACTTTGTGTAGACTATAGAGAACTCAACAAGCTCACAAAGAAGAATAGACACCCATTGCCGAGGATTGATCACCTTTTCGATCAGTTGGTTGGCGCTTCAGTATTTTCTCAGTTGGACTTAGCCACGGGGTTTCATCAGTTGAGGGTGGCTGAGGATAGCATAGACAAGACTGCCTTTAGGACTCCGGATGGTTTTTATGAATGGCTGGTGATGCCATTTGGGTTGACGAACGCCCCTGCATACTTTGTTGATTTGATGAGTAGGGTGTTCAGGGAGTTCCTTAATAAATTTGTGGTGGTCTTTGTGGATGATATCTTAGTATTTTCTAAGAATGAAGAAGAGCATGCCCTACATCTTGGGGAAGTGTTGAAGACTCTTCGAGCACATAGCCTTAAGGCTAAATTCTCTAAATGTCACTTCTGGAGGAGGGAAGTGCGGTTCTTGGGGCATGTGGTCTCCAAGGAAGGGATAGCTGTGGATCCCGCAAAGGTAGTATCGATTCAGGATTGGAAGGTTCCGAAGAATGCTACTGAAGTAAGAAGTTTCTTGGGGTTGGCGGGTTATTATAGGAAGTTTATTAAAGACTTCGCGAAGATATCAGCCCCATTAACCCGCTTAACGAAGAAGAATCTTGTTTTCACATGGGATGTAGATTGTGATGATGCGTTCCGACGGTTAAAGAGAGCTTTAACCACCGCTCCAGTTTTAGTGTTGCCAGATGGGAGCAAGCCATTTGTTGTCTATACCGATGCCTGTGGGACAGGACTTGGCGCAGTCTTAATGCAAGAGGGAAGGGTAATAGCCTATGGTGGAAGGCAGTTGAGGGCACATGAGAAAAATTACCCTACCCATGATCTAGAGCTAGCCGCTATTGTTTTTGCGCTTAAGATTTGGCGTCATTATCTTCTTGGTGAGAGATTCGAGTTGTTCACTGACCATAAATCATTAAAGTACTTATTCTCTCAGAAAGATTTAAACTTGAGACAGCAAAGGTGGATGGAGTTCTTAGCATCTTATGATTTCGAGATAGCGTATACCCCTGGCAAGGGTAACGTGGTGGTGGACGCCTTGAGTAGGAAGAGGTTGTCCTTGAGTCCATTGTTCGTGGAACGACGAAACTTGGAATTTATCTCGATGTTTGATTTCAGACCTTCCATTGATTATGTACCCGGTTTGCTAGCTTCATTGGAAGTTAGACCTACTCTTTTGGGGCGGATTGGAGAAGCCCAGAGGGACGACCCACAGTTGGTTGAGTTGATAGAGAAGCTCATAAGGGGGGAATCGTCCAGCCATTTGAGTAGGTACACCCTAGACAATAGGGGGTGCTTGCGTAGAGACGGTAGACTTTGTGTACCGCAAGATGAAGAGTTGAGGAAGGTTATTCTTGATGATGCACACCGTTCTAGGATGACCATTCATCCCGGTGGGGACAAGATGTACCAAGACATGAAGAGGGTTTTCTTCTGGGCCGGTATGAAGAGAGATGTGGCCGAGTATGTCGCTCGATGTTTGGTGTGCCAGCAAGTGAAGGCGGAGCAAAGGAAACCAGGAGGGTTGCTTCACCCATTGGAGGTTCCGCAATGGAAGTGGGATAGCGTCTCGATGGATTTTATTGACGGGTTACCCAGGTCGAGGAAGGGTAATACAGGAATTTGGGTGGTGGTAGATAGACTTACTAAGAGCGCCCATTTCATACCTGTGAAGAGCAAGAGGACTGCTCCATGGCCAGCTTCAGTATATCTTCGAGAGATAGTTCGATTGCATGGGGTACCCTCTAGCATAGTGAGTGATCGAGATCCTATCTTCACTAGCGAGTTCTGGAGAAGTTTGCAAGAAGCAGTGGGGGCTCAATTGTGTCTGAGCACCGCATATCATCCTCAGACAGACGGCCAGACTGAGAAGGTGAATCGTGTTCTAGAAGACCTTTTGAGGCTTTGTATCTTAGATTTTGGAGGTACATGGGAAGAGCATCTTCCACTGGTGGAGTTCGCATATAATAACAGCTTTCAGTCCAGTATTGGTATGGCTCCTTTCGAAGCTCTCTATGGAAGGCCTTGTCGATCACCTACATGTTGGTGGGAATCTACGGATAAGATCCTGCTTGGGCCCGATATGGTTAGAGAGACTTCTGAGAAGATTGACTTGATTCGAAGAAGGATGAAAGCAGCGCAGGATAGGCAAAAATCTTATGCGGACAAGAGAAGGACGGATCTTGAGTTTGAGGTTGGGGACATGGTTTTTGTCAAGGTATCTCCATTGAGAAATGTTGTTCGCTTCGGATCCGTTGGGAAGTTAGCACCAAGGTTTGTTGGGCCGTTTCCTATCAAGGAAAGGATTGGACGGATGGCATATAGGGTGGAGTTGCCCAACAGACTTAGTGGTGTTCATGATGTGTTCCATGTATCACATCTGAGGAAGTGCTTACATGAGACCGCAGAGGTGGTAGAGCCGAGCTTACTTAGAGATGTAGAGGTTGAGCGTGATGCGACGATTCGACGAGCTCCTACTCGCATCCTTGGGTCAGAGACTAGGAAATTGAGGAATCGAGAGGTTCAGCTAGTCAAAGTGCAATGGGGAGAAGATGAGAGCAACGCAACTTGGGAGACGGAAGCGAAGATGCGTTCATTGTACCCAATTCTTTTTGAGGGTATGTCTTTACTTTCTCCTTTATCGCTTGTCTAGTACTTATCTTATCTTTGGTATGTCCTCTCGTTAGTACCTTTGACCTTTAGATAGGGTAAACCTATGGTTGAAACATGTGTTTGAGACATGTTATGGTTGATGGATGCAAGTGGATGCAAGTGTTTGCTAGTGGTTGCTCGTGGATGCATATACACACACTCTAGGCACTAGATCGGCTCAGTCACTTCATATTGCATATTGCATAAAATTGTGTGTAGGAAAATATATTTATGGATGTATAATGGTTGTGTTATCACATGGATGATGCATTTTGGTGAATGATTGTGCACTCATGTAGATATTGTATGTGTCGATAGGGTTTCTCGCATACATAATGGATGCATGGCACTATCATGGTTTGCATATGTTCATACATTAGATAGGGAACATATACACACACTTTTTGCATATGCTCATACATCATTAGAAATTGTTTTAAGGACAATGGATGCCAGTGGTTGATGGTTTGAGTAGATGGTTGTTTGGATGGTAGGATATGCATTCTCCTTAGCTTAAAGATTTCGGGGACGAAATCCTTTAAGGAGGGGAGAATGTAACACCCCGAATTTTAGTTAATACTAAAATTCACTAATTACAGGATAAATAATCTCAGATGTGGGAATTGGGGGTAACGGGCTGCGTTATTGCGTTCGTCTCGGAAAAATACGCGAAATAGAGTCCGAGTTTTCGAAAATCGGAGTCCGTATGGCCCAGTTATGGCCCGATGAAGTTTGCAGAAAATTCAAAACTAAAACAGATTTAAAAATATAAATATTCAGATTTGGAATGGGCCAGGCGGGGTCAGGCGGGAAGCTTCCCGCCCAACCCATGTCGACAGGCCTGTCGACAGGGGTGTCGACATGCCTGTCGACTTGCCTGTCGACAGGGTGGCACCGTTCAGTGAACCTGGGTGCACCAGGTTGCACCAGGTTGGGTTTCAGGCTGGCTAGGAGGGCTGGTTCTAGAGATTTCCTTAATCTAAGGGTCCTAATCTAATCTAGGGTTAATCTAAGGGCCTAAAACACTCACCTAATCCTATAAATAAGACCATAACCCTACCCTAATTCATTCATAATTAAGTCTTATAACTAAACTATGGCAAATTGAAATTTGAGCATGGCCTCCACTAGTTCATAAAGAAAGTTGCAAGCTAATCCCTCTCTAATCAATCTCTAATCATCATTATCTTCATAGTTTGCAACTAATTCTATTTCATAAGGTTGCTAATCTCAAGTTTGGTGAGTTTCTATCACTTTAACATCCATTGTTAAAGTAAGTAGATTAGGTGTAATGAGACTTATGGTCTTAAATGCGGATTAGTGAGTTTGAATCATGTATAATGATATGTTACTCTATGTTGTTCTATGTTTATGCATATTTGATAAGTTGGTTTATGCATGCTTAATAAGTTGATTTATGCATGTTTAACAAGTTGATATATGCATGTTTAATAAGTGGATTTATGCATATTTAATAAGTGGAATTATGCATGTTTAGCAAAGTGAGTTATGCAAGTTGAAAGTGATATGCAAGTTAAGTATATGTTTAAATGCAAGTTGAAAGTGATATGCAAGTTATGCATGCTTATGCAAGTGTATGGATGCTTATGCAAGTCATGTATATGTTTAAATGCAAGATTTATGTGATATGCAAGTTATGCATGCTTATGCGAGTATATGAATGCTTTTGCAAGATATGTATATGCTCAAATGACATGATATGCAAGTTATGCAAGTATGTGAATGCTTATGCAAGTATGTGGATGCTTATGCAAATTATGTGTATGCTTAAATGCATGTTTAACATGTTATGCAAGTTATGAGAATGACTATATGCAAGTTCAACATGTTATGCAAGATATGTGTATGATAATATGCAAGCTCATGTGCAACATATTATGCAAATCATGTGTATGATAATATGCAAGTTTGGGTTATATGTAGTTGGGTTAATATATGCTCATATATGCAAGTTGACATCCTCTTAACCCATGACAAAGTTGTATGTTAAACCCATGATATTTGTGATAATCTTCCCCTTATTGTGTCATGTAACGAGAACGATTTACGTGGGGAACGATGGGGTTGGTAAATATGTTAATAAATGAATGTTGGGTATGATTAAGTATACCATAAAAATAAATTACCATAAGTGGGAATTTACCTATTGAGTTAGGTCTACCCCATGGGAATTTACCTATTGAGTTAGGTCAACCCATGTTATGGAAAACTTGATATTAATTAGGGATAATTAATATGGGGGTGATTAATTAGGTGTAATTAATCGACTAAGACACGAGGTTGGACTCATTTGTAGTGTAAAACTGCCCGGACCCGACCGGCTTAACCAGATGCTACAAATGTCAGCCCAATGTGAGAGGTCTTAGCCATAAATTAAATACGTGATTAAGGTAAAGACACGAGGTTAGACTCTGTTATGACGTAAGACTGCCCGGATTCTACCGGCTTAACCAGGCGGTCATAACAGCCAGTCTAATGTGGGAGGTCTTTACGGGAGATCACGGTCTTAATTAATTAAGAAACACTTAACCATAATAGCATGTAGTGGGACATGAGGGGTTAAGTGGGTGCCTTGGGTGGCATGAGGAAATTTGGTGGTTGCTTTGGGTGACATGTGGAATCTAGTGGGTTGCCTTGGGTGGCAATAGAAAATACGATTAGAAGACTTAACCAAGTGGAAACATGTAATTAAACATGATTAAAGGGTTAAGTGGGATACACTAGATATTTGACAAGCTTAAGTGGGTAGCTTGTGGGGGCCCATTTCAACCAATATCCCAAACGTATCTTTGTGGGCTCGACCCATGTCGAGTGACGGGACACGCATATTGGGCTTGATTATAAGAGGCCAAAACGGGTTAGCGGTGGCAACGCAAGTCCAACGGGCTTCATATGCGTGTGTGGGCCCGGGCTGGTAGATAAGCCGTTGTTGCATCGTGTAGATATAAAGCCGTGCACCGTTAGTATTGGGTAGCCACTTTAGGGGAGTGATACACCCCACTGTGGGACCAGCACGGGTATCTACGGTAGGGAGCCGATCGCTTGGGGAGTAGTGGGTACACCTAATGAAGATAGGGGCAGACGGCACCTATGTAGGGGTACACGAAACTACTGGGTAAGAATTACTGGGTACACCTAGTGGAGATAGGGGCAGACGGCACCTATGTAGTGGGCTAGGGGTACATGAAACTACTGGGGAAATTTTCTAAGTCCTTGGAAGGGATCAACCTTTAAGTAGGAATGACTGGTGTGGTGCAGTTAGTAATTATCCTTGGGTGGGTAGATGCGTCCTGACAATTATCTTAGTTTATCCTAAGTCTACCAAGCTGCTTAGTGTAGCCATTCATCCCCAGATATTACCGTAGGTCAAGTTTATGTCTTCTCTGGTTACTTTAATGATTCTATTGTTAAAGTTATAGGACTCACTCAGACTTATGTCTGACCCCGTTGTTTTTATCTTTTTCCCAACCCTCAGGTCCTACGGTGGATCCTAGCGGTAGTAGAGCTTGATCGGATTGCAGTTCCAGTCTTTAGGAGCTTGGGTAGATGTAAAGCTCCAGTTATCCAGTTATCTTTTCTTTTGTTATGGCTATTGTATGAGAGAGTGGGATTATGTACTTCTTTATTTTGATGGATATTGTACTTGACTTATATCGTGGTTTTATGATGTAACCAGACATGTTTATTTCCGCTGTTATGAGATGATGTTTTAAAATTTCAAGTACTATTTATATCTGTCTTGTTGTAATTTTTCTGTTCTATATTCACTAAAATACTCCACCGATGCTATGGCATTCCCTTTGTGAGTGACCCTAGCGGGCGTGGGGTGTTACAAACACCGTTTGAATTTTGAGAACGTAACAAAAGTTGTATGTGTATATATACACGTAAAATGGTCGTTAGGACATTTGTATACATATAAGAAAATTACATGTGAATATAACAGTTAAATAAATTCTAGAAATTCAAACATTCGAAAATCAAATTTCTACGCCAAAACAGTTCGCGGGACCCGGGGTCGATGCTGACTCAGCGCTGCGTGTTCGATAAGATCCCGACTCAGCGCTACATGTACGATAAGATCCTGAACACCTATAAATAGGCTAGCAGAGCCTAAGCTAAATCTCACATTCTCTAAGACAATGTCTAAGCTATGCCATTCTTCCTCCTCCTCAAATCTCTTCAGAAAAATAAGATAATTAGTTTAGGAAAATTCTAAATCAAGATCTGGAGGAAAAGAATAAATATTAATTAGAAGGTGTTCAGAGTCATATTCGAAGAGAGGTAATTTTCTAGATTTGGTCTATTCAATTTTCTTCCTCTTTCTTCCCTTTTTCTTTTAGTAAAAATTATGAATCCATGGTTGTTAGGTTCTGAATCCAATTAGGGGAAAACTATGGAATGCTAGATCTAGACCAGATCCAGGATTTGGAAAGCTAACTAGGATGAGGCTCGTGCTTCGCACACATGCAGATATGGCTGAAAAATGTTGAGTATTAAGCAAATCAATCAATATAAATAGTGGTTAGTTTCTAATTTTTGTAAACTACAATGAGAAGAACCTCCCCTCCTGGAATTCTGATATGGATATAAATAAATAAATAAAATATATAGTTCAGAAAGCAGTGCTGTTGGAACAGAAATTGAAAATGAGAACATACCTTATTTGCAATAAGTAAAAATACCACTGTAATTTTAATGTGCTTATTTCCTCCTCCTGAGTAGCGGTTACTTTTTTTTTTAAACTACATGACGATGGGATTGCATCCTCTGCGTGTAAAGGGTGTGAAGGGGAAAGGCATAGCCCGTTCGCTAAGACAAAGGAATTGTGATAAAGAATTAGTGAAAATTTGCATTTCAGAACTTAAATCTCGTTGGCATACAGTATTTTATTATTGAAGATATTGAAATATAAATTGTATGCATAGAAAGTAGAAACAAATATCCTCTGCTGCAGTTTACCATTATTTGACGAAACAATTGAAAATAGAAAAAAATGTAATTATCTTCATACAAACGCTGGCGTCATGAATACCAAAGTATAAACCAGATCCTTGTTTCCTAAATCTATTCAGGCCTTTGCTTTGCTTGACATCTTCCATGTTGACGATATATTGTATAGAGAAGCATTTCACAAGAAACCACTGCTATTTCTTTTAACTGAAATTACAAAATCCCCCTTCTCCTATATTTCGTTTCATCTAGTTGTGATCTGTACCTAACCCAAGGGAAATTGATATTAGCAGAAGGCCATAATATTGCAGCGTACCAAAAGTAGAGGGTATTACTGCATTCTCTTCCATATAACATCCACTTAGAAAATAATTTCAAGTTGTTATATTGCATAAAAAATATTTTGTGTTACGTAGAAATGAAGATGACGTGTGAAGTCGTGAAATGAAGCATACAGTGATAAACTACACAGCGATGCAATTCCCACAACAAACACAATATAATGAAGCACTAAAAGAGTAGACAAATTATCTGCTTATTTAACTTGTCTTCCTTTTATGATCCACCCTTCTTTTTTTGCAACTATTATCCTAAAGATTAGCCTCAAATCTAGTATGAACTTGCCTGCTTTTCCCAGCTCCTATCTTCTGGTTCTATTAACACGCCTATATGGGTAATTCCTTTATACAAATGTATCCATGGACTTTATACTAACTTGTTTCTTCTGTTTGTTGTTCCCAACTCTTCGACTCCGTAGACAAATAATCATTCACATTTACATGAAATATTGGTTGATTAGTTAAATTGACAGAAGTAGATTGCATTATGTAGTGCATAGATTAAAATAAACTGTAGCATACATAAATTTTTTATACAAACAAAGTGCAATTACATGGTAATTAAATGATAGTTGAAATAAACCGTAGATTACCAAAGAAACGCATATACTCCATCACAGGGGTTTGAGTGTATGATGGTTAAATAATACAAGAAAAGGATAAGAAATTAGAAATGAAATAAAGATGCTCAGTTTAGGCAACAAAACACTCAGGCTTTTAATTTTGCATCAATTATCTACGTTGTTTCAATTGTTTCAGTAAATGATGCACCACATTTGCATCCTGAAATTAATTATAATCATGCAAAACACCTAAAAGCTAATGCATTACCATATGTCTTGAAATATCAGTTAGTTGAAAGTTGTAAGCTAAGCACTAGTATGTATATATCAGATGTAACCTATACCAACTTAAATTCATTTACAACAAACGGAATATGTAAGGTGGACTTGAAAGTTATAAACATTAAAACCGATTAGCATGAAAGTGATTAATTTCAAGCAAAAGACTTAATCATCTTTGACAAGCAAAAAAAGCAAACTCCAGATGGTAAATATCAAATTTAAGTTCTCAATTGTAAAAAAATCAAGTATAATTGGTTAAGATAGCCGTGAATAGACGTGTTGAGTAACTCAACGACAGGAATTTGATCAAAACTCTGAACTAATCACATGGGTGCAAGTCAAAAACTATCACGATAGCTCCCTGACCAAAAATTTGTTTGGAGCAACATAAGCACCTGCCAGACTATCAACTAAACTACAGTGAACTAAGCATAATTGATCGGTGAATATGAATACTTAGTAGAACTAAATTGAACTAACATAAAAATCATCATAACGTGTAAACATACACTGGAAGTATGCTTCTGTTAGAAACATGATTAAACATGTTGATAAGCAGTCCAGTTCGACTGGAAAAGCCCTTTTTAGATGCAGGAAAATGTTTAATGATGTTAAAAAACTATTAGTTAAAATAAAAAGCATTATCATAGAGGATTGCTTGTCTTGTTACAAGTATCTTATTATTCAATTAAACAATTAAATTGTTATCTAAATATGCATCCATTGATTATATTAACAAGCAATAAATAAAATTTCTAGATGAAAATAACAAAATAACATTTGGCTGCTATCAGGACCTATATCTAGTTTTATTTACCACAATTAAGGTTATTGTAAAGTAAGTACTACGTTTCAAATTTCCAATGTATGCATTTATTTACTGTAGACATGATTCCTTATTGCTTTGGTTAAAAAAATATCTTGCTGATTGCTAAGTGAAGAAGAAACTGATGTCGTTATGTAGTCTCACAGTTATGGCATAATGTAGTAGTAGCAATAATCTATAGATACAACTAAAAATATAGTAGAAACTGATTATAGTTTAACACTTATTTCTGTTATGCATTACACGGTTGCTATTGATTAAACATTAAATAGCAGATATTAGGTAATATAGTCATGGTTTTAGCAATGCCAATTGTATTTCTGGAAAAGCTCTACTGTACTTGTCTTGAATCCACTAATTCAAAATTTTGTTTACATTTAAACTAATTTTTAAAAGCATATTGTCTGTTTTCAAACTTTACACAAAGTAGTAGTTTTAGCGATCGGTGTGAAAGAGTAGCGACATTGGATTAATTATGCAAGGAGTTGAATTTACATCAATATTCAACATAAGAATTTGAAGTTAATATGTAAATAGTTTTTTTTCAAAATATTTATGTTCTTAAGTGCATACATTTTGGTAAATAAATGGCTGAACAATAATTGTTTGACATCCAAAAGGATAACTTAATATGTAATTAATTCAGTAGGCATAATTATTTTGCACATAAGTTGTATATGGCTGTAGCAACGATGCAGATATTCCTAAAAGTCAATAACTGTATCCATGTTACATGAGTAGTCGATTATATGACAAACGTCACTACATTGGTCAGATTATAACTAATCTTGAAAAGGTACACCTATGACTGTGATGGTGAATATACGAAGTTTATCTCAGAATACATAATAAATTTTAGGAAAGAAGGAAATTTATGTGCAATTTTGGCAGAAAAACTCAGACTATTAATGATATCTGGAGAAATAACTATGAAGGACCATAGGTTTGAACACAAGATGTTGTAAGATGCATAACTAAACTACAACTTTTCAAACAACAGGAATGCACACAAAGTTTGGAACAACTAACAGCCTGAAAATTTGAATGATTTTTGTTATTATCAAATTTTCAAATTAGAATTTCGTCACACTTAAGTGGAAACAGCCATAGATGTACACCGAGTGCTAACCACTGCTTTTCCGTGTGGAGATAGATGGTTGTGATTGATCAACCGTATCGTGTACACGTAAAAGAGCAAAAAATTTGAATGAAACTTGGAACAAAGACACAATGATAAAATAAAATTAACTACAAGTAATTTATAACAGGAAAAATAGCAAACTTCAAATTGCATAAAAATTCAGAATAATATAGGGAACAGAGAAGGATAAATGTTTAAATGCTTACTTGGGTAGTAGTTCAATAACTCTATAAGAAAATCAGATGGAAATCTGGCACGATAATTTTAATTATGGAAACATCATGTACTTCGGATCAGAATATTTTACGGCAAAAATATTTATTATCATATTAACAATGTTTACCATGTGTTCTTGTAGTAGTTTAAAATTTGGCATTTTTTTCATAGTCCGTTAACCTGTAATCTTAAATTGCACAAGACCCCATAACTTTGGCAGAAACACACAACAAGAAGGGAGAATAACTAAGACATTTATCGCCCCCTGGTATCTAAGGTATTATTAATAATAGCATATTGTTCATGTTTGTGTACTTGAAAGAACATGCTGTTGGCACCATGGCCAATAAAACATCAACAAACTTATTGGTCATTACATCAAGGAGATCAACGTGATTAGTAACATAGACAATATGGTTGCAGGTGTCGTACTTATACAGGCCTTTTGTTATGTAAGTGATCATATCTAAATGGCCAAAATATAAGCATATTTGTGCAACTGTACGCATGACTATATATGCAGAATTAGGCCAAAGCATATCAAATGTTAAATTAGGAAAATAGGTCTGTCAAAACAATTCTTTTGAACAGCCAGTTAATCGGATAATTGTGAAACTAAATTTCAAACACAGAAGGACGAATATGTATGAAACTGAAGAACGGATCTGTGATTGAATTGTGAATAGACGACTGCATGAATTCATAGCAATAAAAAAAACTATTCCTTCCTAGTTGAAACGGATGGCTTCTGGAGTAGCGAATATCAACCGTGTATTTTGTGCTATAAAATTCAAATAAGCGATTGTTGATTTTCGGATTTTTCGAATGGGAACATTTGCAAATTAGATGAGAAGGAATGAAAAATAGGAAAGAGGCTGTAAAACGTAGTGGAAAGGAGAATACCGATTGCAATGGTAAAACATCGATGCAAGGATGATAAATTTAGGGGAAAATGGTAAGGGGTAATTTGAATGGTTTGTGGAAGTGAAGAAGAAAAAAGATTTGGGGACTTTTATCAGGGGTTAAACGATTATGGGAAGAAAAGAGTGAAAAGGCGAGTTGTATGTAGGTTATAGGAAGCAGTGGAATAATGTTGCGTTATTTTAAAATTCTGGACAATGGGATGTACACATCAGTAGTACTTATATCCTGTTTTCTTGTTTAAGTAATAGATTAGACGAGTAGATATAAGTTATATCATTTTTTACAAAGATATATTATCGTTTGACATTCCCCGTTATATGTAACATGTTGAAATATGATATGTTGAAATGTTTAAACATATGTTAAAATGATTAAAGTGATGAATATGACATGTTGGAATATTAATATGCTAAGATATTAGTATGTTGGAAAATTCATATGTTGAAATATAAACTTGTCAAAATATGTGTAGCGATTACTGTTGTTTCAATTCCATGGTAATTTGTGACATTTATGTACCTGGACCATTAACGGTAGAAATTGTGAACATTACATGTTAGTTTGTTTGATTTGAACAATTACATGATTAAATGATTACATGTTAGAATAGAATTGATTGTATGTTAGAAAGAACATGCGACATAAAATGGGTTTAATATGATGACAAGTAAAATATAGATTTAAAAGAATGGAAATGCCTAAATTATATATAAAATTTACAGTGAATAGGAAACTGTAACCACGCTTAGACACAAGGTTAGATTACACTTGTGATAGAAGTCTGCCCGGAATAGCCCGACATATCCAGCATTCACAAGTGGTAAATCTAATCTGAGGGGTCTAAGTGCATAAATAAAACATGTAGTGGCGCTAAGACACGAGGTTAAGCCAACTTATGGTAGACGTCTGTCCGGAACAGCCTGGCAAATCCAGCATCCACAAGTATAGGCTTAATGTGAGAGGTCTAGTGCATGAATATATATATATATATATATATATATATATATATATATATATATATATGGCAGGACTAATAAACAGCATTAATTGTAATTAATGTAAATAAATGGAATTGATTGGAAGATAATTACAATAGTAAAGCACAAGGGAATGACTGCAGAATGATAATAACCTATTATAAATAAATTACATTAATGAGAATGTTATATAATAGGTAGACTTGTCCAAGGGACAAGTGGATATTATAACTTAGGTTATAATAAACTAGAAAGAAAATGAGATAACTTGTGTAATGAGAAAAATGGTACTTAATTATAAATTAAATAATCAGCAAATGGGGGAAAATTTATGAAATGAAAGAAGTTGTACTTAATTATAAATTAAGTAATTTGAAAACTTGGAAATATGAAATATGTTGGTAAGAATAACATGTTAAGGTTTGTCCTAGGGATAAGAGGAAATTATAACATAGGTTATAATAAATGGAAAGGGGACTTATTAGTGAACATTAGTTAAGATAACTAAGTTATTAAGTAAACAATATAACACTACACCAAAACAGGCGATTCCCAACGAGTATAACCATTGCAAACAATTTCAGCAACGCTTATTAGTGGCTCTACGGGGGCGTGGCAACTTATTTCCAACGCATATAAGCATTGGTATATTTTCTCTCCCAACGCTTATAAGTATTGGTAGGTTTTGTCTCCCAACGCTTATAAGGAGTTGTATATTTTCGTACGCAACGCTTATAAACGTTGGTATATTTTCTTTCGCAACGCTTATAAAAATTGGATGATTTTTGTTTGCAACGCTTATACGTGTTGCAAGATGTAAATGTTAATAGTAACAGAAATATGTATTAGTAATTCCCATATTCTATCATTAATAGTCAATTAATAACTAACATGATTATAATATAGGTAATAATTAATATGAATCTAAAACAAATGTTATTCTCAATTTAAAAAGTACAATTCAACGAATACAAATGGACAACATTCATAATCAAGTAACGACATAGAATATTAATTAACAACAAACAAGTACAATACATGACTAAATTGCTAAATTCAATACATAACTAAGTTGCTAAGGTCAGTACATAATTAAGTTGCTAAATTCTGCAAATACCGAATACAAAACTCTGAACATATAACGAAGCCTCCATCTGAAAATTCATATAAATTATACATTCCATTTTGAGGACCATAGTAAGCATCTGAAGAATAAGGGGGAGAGTTAGATAGACATGAGGTTGGAACAAAGATAAAGGGAGTTAAAGCTAGTAAATAGTTTTAAAGACATATAGATGGAACAAACAAAATAGGAGTTAAAGCTAATAAAACTGGGCTTCGGCTCTTAGTAAGGAGTTTAATATAATATTAACAACTAAAGTAGCATTAGCTATACCAATATTGCAAGTAATGAGAATACGAATAGGAGAAATGCATACTTGTTTATCCTTGAAGGCTAATTCTCAAAAAAGATAACAACAGGAATATCCTTCGGAGATCGTGATTCCTGATCAATGCATAAAAATAATTGGCAAAGGAAATTTTAGTATAACAAATAAAAATATCTTTTAATAATTAAACAATCAAGTAAGCTTAACATCTAAGCTTACTTTGATTTCATTTGGTAGTTCAGATCCAGTCATGCCAATCATATAGTAAGCTTAACTTGTATACTGACCATTCAAGTAATGTTTATTAAAGAGATCAGACCAATTTTAGTGCTCTTTTTCTTGACGGAGATGCACCTAACTCTCATGCTTTTACTATGCCAAATCCTGCCCAAGTATGTAGTAATATACAAAGTTACAAAATGTGCAAGTGAAAACGAAAAATTAGGATATGTTTTACTAAGATAGAAAATAAATAATTGACAAAGGTCAGGGATACTTCCATATGTATCAGCTAGTACCAGTTCATCAAACGTGATTTTTTTTTTCCATGGACAACATTACGAAGAACTACTTCTATACAGAGAGATTCAGGAATAACATAAGTGAAACATCATTATATGAAACCAACATTTTATTTAATTTCAACCTGGCATACAGGCTCCACGTTCATGAATAAATCAATTACTTAAATATAAAAACATGATCAATGCATTGTTTACGTGGATCTACTGTTGCTCCGTTTTTTAAAATTTCACCTTTCTAATCCATTAGACGAAATACTTTATTACTTGATACAGGAAACAACTGAATCCGTCCCACTTCCCCTATATTACAGTTCCCTTTTTTCCTCAATCGATAATTTGTAGAAATCAATTCCACTTCTCCCCCCTTTACAAAACCGTTTGACATTATTCATCTCAAACCTAACGCAATACCTTTATAACTCTGAAAATTTATAGATGCCAAAGTGGCAAACACTTCGATGGACCCGCACTTTGTTCTCCATTGTTGACTTCGTACCACCTCAACTCAAAACGGAAAATCATATCCCCTCTTTTGAAGGTAGTGATTTTCTCAATTTTTCTTTAATTTATTTGGTTTACTTGCTACTTTGAATCTAGGAATGTGCTATTATGAATTTACCCAGAAATCGATTTGACTTTTACTTTAACTGTTCCAGGGTTTTTACAAAAGTAATTGGATTTGATTCATCTGACTCGCTGAAGATAAAATGGTGATGGTATTTACACTTCCTCACTATTATCAGAATTACAGATTTTGCATGTTTATTTTAGTATGTCGACTGGGATAATCTACTTAATCATCATTTGATGATGATGAGGTTGACATTTCAATGCAATTCAAACTCATTAGATGCTAGAAATCTCAGCCATCAAAAAGTTTTCTCAAACTTTGATATGTTGATTACTATTCATAACATCAACGTTTACATTCTGTCATTTTCTTATTTCGCTTCAGTTTACCTTTTATACCGGGACATTAATACCTTTTCGTTTTAATTATATAACTGTTTCACCATGTCTAACTCATTAGTTGCTTCTCGGATGTTTTATTCGTTTAAGCTATGCTACCATTGCATGTTGTCTTTAATGCGTTCTTTACAAATGTATACTTGGGATATGCATCATCTAGAAATTTTCCTAATTTACATTTAATGCATCCAAAATTGTCTAATTTATTCACAGTGCCTCCTATATCAAAAATATATATATATATATATATATATATAATATTTTGACTTAAAAAGTTATAAAATATTTTTTTAGCTTATAAATGTTCCATCGAAGACCATTACTTCAACAGATACTAATATGAAGGAAATAATTGAAAAAAAATTAATGTTGTGAAAATTCCACAACTATTGTAAAAACCATAGATTACTGTATTTAGTTTATCTATTTCATTTTATCTTTTGGTGTTAATCATGGAAGGATACACAACTACTATCTTATAATAATAGATTTTATAATTCTCTGTTGGTTGATGGAAATACGAATATTTGGTCAGGTTGTTGAAGTTTCATGCGTCACATGGATTAAATTTAATCTGAAGGGTATTCATATCTAGCCTTTCATGCAAAGCTAATAGATAAAAGGTTACATAATATACAATAGGTTTGCCTAAAAAAATTGGACATTTTTTAATAGTTTCATGAGAACCTACTTCATCAGTTTAATGTATTTCTAACAAAAGTTCTACACACACTTTCACTTCATCTGATTCTTCCAACATTTTAAAAAAAAATTGACTCCATATACTACTTCAGTGGCCTAAAGTGCTCTTACCTAAGCTGTAGAATTATGAAAACCTATGTTCTTTATTGGTAATTTCTCATGTTGATTACTTGAGTTTTCAAGCAACTTTGATGGATGAGCTCTACTATTTTGTTGATTAATTTATTGATGCAAAGGATGGGTATTCTCATATTCCTCCTTCTATTATAAATGAGAACCATTGTATGTTTTCTCAACAATAATTTGTGCTCCTAATACTGAAACGTGGCCATTCAGCTTTACAATGAGAGCGACAATGCATGAGAAATTCTACTTCTCAAATAGCCAACTTGATGACAATATGTTTTTTATTCTTTTATTTAACAATACTCGACAAGGAATCTTCTGATAGGAATATTACTAAAATCAGTATAGGTTTCAATTCCGTTATTATTTTGTTACTATAAATATTGATGATTGCATGTACATGATGACTGCATGTACATGATGAATGCATACTGCATGATGAACATCAATTAAAGGTTGAGAAGTAGTGTGTAACGATACGGATTTCGCCCGACCTAATCGACCGTTAAATCGACCAAGACCGTTCAAAACCCGAATACGCTAACTCTGGGAATATAACACATTAGAACAAATGACAGCAAACTTTTATAAACATTATAATAATGTTACATCAGGATACAGAATATCAGAGTACATCGATAAATAATACAGCGGAAAATAAATTACAATAGATTCAATACATTGCAGCGGAAGAAAATAAACTTAGCACAGCGGAATACTATCAATGCTCTGGACACAGCTTTAAGCTTCAATCCAAAATCGTACCCAATATATCTGCAAAATAAGCTACATGGCTGCCCGTAAGGAAAATATGGGCACCCGAGTTTGCAAAGTGAAACAAACTACAGGTCAGTCATGGGACTGGTATGACAAATCTTACCTAACTTATCTAATAATAAGGCTAATCACAGGACCATGCCGCTAACGCGGAACGGGTTTACTCCATTGGATTGCCAGTGCATAAATAAAGTAAATCGTTAAAACAACGCAACGCTTTTTTGAAAAATGAAACCATTATAAGACTCAAGTCCCATCACACAATGCAATGCAAACCAGAGAATAGAGTTTTACATTATAATGGTCAAAAATGCTTGATACGACAAAAGGAATTGGATATGATTAGTGTGTAGTCAGTTTTAAAATACTGTCAAAGTAAATGTATCAATCCTAGATGGCATAGCTACCATCTACTATGTCGCCATATATAGGTTCACAATCAAAACCGAAATGTCGTATTGGAACTTGGGTTTCCATCATGAGTCAAGGCTAGGAACGATCTCCTTACCGATTCGAGACACTCTAGCAAATGTCTCAGGATCACACCTACGGGCAACCCTTGGATATCTGCAGGGCCGGTCCACCAATAGTGCAATGGTTGGATTAGTTATGCCTGAACACACGTTTCCCGGTCCTATTAAACCTACAAATTGGTCACTATCGACCAATATAACTGAGGCCTCGAAATCCATCATCCACATAAGTAAAAATGTCAGGGCTGGTAAGACGCTGACACCACTTCTAGCTAGAAAGAAACGTGTGCACTCCCTGCTTTCCCTTGTCCCGTTTTTGACTCATACCGGGGTGTGAGGCTCGCGAGGTAACGTTATACACAAAGCTATGCCGAAATAGGCTGTGCTTTGATCATCAACCACAAGGCTCTGATTTTCAATAAAAGCCTTGATCATTTGCATCTTAGCATGCCATATTGTCAATCCATACCATACCATTGATTTCTGCCAATATATAACCTCTAAGCTCGTATGTCTTAGAGAAGGGTGTTAAGCAAGAGAATAAAATCTCCGCCACCATACAGATATATATTTAGCAGAGATCAATGAATACAGCATAAATGAATACAACGTCAGACATACCATCAATTTACAAGTCCGTTCTGGGTCTGAACGAAACCAGAGACACCTTATTCCTCGCCCCATATGTCCAATACGAAAGTGAGGTGCTAGCATATCCGGACAATCAACAAGTACGTCTGGACAAACTACCACTTTTAACCCTTTACTGGGAGCGACCCAATGTCGGGCATCAGTAGTCGTCCATTCGATGTGAAGATCGCCGGTCTTCAATCACCGTCTTCAACTTCGACTTTTAAACGTCGTAGTAATTATTCAGAATGGGTTAAACCCGGTCTTTCCGAATAACTCGCGTAATTTATAAAAATCAAGTGTTATAAAAACACATCATACGCCACATTCCAATTTAGAATATTCTTTTAATAAAATATTCACATTTTAAGGGAAAGTTTCCCATTAATTTTATCGAAGATAAATTCTTTTAAAATTCTTTTTAAAGATTTATTAAAGCTCCAATTTGGTTTTAATATCAAAAATCATTACTTTACGATTTTCAACTGTAAGAAATTAATCTTATCTTCAACTAGGTTAAAGAACTAATGTCATTTAAAACACAGTTCACGATAAACCCAAAATCATTTTTCCATTAAATATGGAATTTTCACAGAAATCAAACCAATATGTAATCAATATAAATTTCCGTATCAGACTAGTAATATAAATGGAATAACGGCAAAGCCTTTTAAATTCCATTTATATTAATGGTCTTCTTTTACAGAAGCTTATCTCGATTATTATTAAATCAAATTCTATTCAATTCCAATTTAATATTTTAAATTGGAAAACTTTACTTTGGAAAAATTTTCATTAAAATCTTAATAAAAGATTCATAAATTCCAAATCATATTTTCACTGTAAATTGGGTTAAAGTACAAATGACGTTTAAAAACATTGTTCACGATAAACCTAATTCACATTCCATTGATTTCAATTGCTAAATATAATTGGAAACTCAAATAATCTTAATTAAAGATTTATTCTTTTCATACGGGGTTTAAGAACAGTGTTATTTAAGACACCATTCATGACAAACCCAAAATCCAATTTATTTTATTTAATTTTAATTAAATATTAATTAATTGGAAAACTTCATTGAATCTTAATTTAAAGATTTATTCTAGTTAATAACTAGTTCATTTCGATAAAACATATTTTATCTTTTCAAATATGGAATTTTTCATCCAAAATCTTTCTATATCATTTATTATGATTTTACATAATTTTTCCATATTTTTAGTAATTTTATTAAGGCCTTTACAGTCGGTATCCAATAACGGTCACCGAACTGCATCCATAGCGACCTTTTCTTAAATTTATTTGGTCATAATTCCAAATCTAACTATTAGATTTCAAAACTCTTATATTCAATGGAAAGCTCTTTCCGATACGAACCCAACGGTTCTGGTTTTAGGAGAATCCGACGGTCGGATCTCCCGTTACATCAATTTGAAGTTAATGGTTGAAATTCGCTACCAGTGGCTACGCGGCGCGTTCTATTCAGGCCATTAAATAAATAAATATATATATATATATATATATATATATTATATTTCGTCGATTTCTATTTAAATCGTATTTATAAAATATTTATAAATTCATTTAAAAATGATATTAACCTCATTTTCAATTTTAAATCAAAATTGAATATTCTATATCTTTATCATATTAAAATATTTAAATTTTCAAAATATTAAATTCTGAAATCACTTTATTACGATATTCATTATAAAATGAATAAAATCGATCGATAAACCCATTCGGGTTAAAATGCGTTTCTACTTAACACGGCTTCACATGTTAATATTTTTATGTTCGTCCAAAATGGACATAAAAATCATAATTTTATTCTTCACTAAATATTATTTTAAAAAATACATCATTTTAAAATATTCTTTATTTAAAAGATTCTTTACTTAAAAATATTCTTTATATTAAAATGTTCTTTATTTTAAAATATTCATTATATAAAAGATATTCTGAATCAGAATGCGACTCAATCAATTACCATACATTTTCAGTTATATGGATTTCATACATCGCACGTATATAACAAATAATGTTAAACAATCCATTCACGTCCAGAGTGAAATTTATAACTGTGTGAGCATTAGAATTAATAACGCTCATCACAGACTGTCAATCCATCGAATGACATACAACTAAATATTGGGACTAGTGCATGTCCAAGATCGTCCCAATACCCGTGTGGGGTTTCATCCAACAAACAAATAATAAATTATTTGTGCACTTGGGCGATGTGTGAAAATTATTGTCCCAATCACATAAACAAGTCGGATAACTTGTAAATGGAAGTGTAATATTCAATTTGAATTATCATTAATATACTAACATTATCTTTAATACGTCAAACATTTCGACATTACAGACATATATTTCAAGACATCGCTAACATCATATTTTAACATATGGATATTTTTACTACCATCGCTAACATATAAATGACAATGTTTTGATCCTTCCTACAATAAAATGTAAATTTTATTGCTAACATATTTCATTTCAACAATGATAAATTTTAATGATTCCTACATACGCAATAAAAATGTAAATTTTTTTATTGTTAACATATTCCATTTTAATATCTAGTTCTTCTTATTTCATACAATGAAAGTATAATTTTCATTGTCAAATCTTTTTAACGAAAACGACTTACAATAAAAATGAAGTTTTATTGTCAAATCTTTTTATTGCAAAACAAATGACAAAAAAAATGTGAACTTTATATTCTAATCTTTTTATTGTAACAAAATGACATTAAAAATATAAACTTTAATAACTATACTTTATTGTAACAAATCGACAATAAAAATCTAATCTTTTATTTCAATTCTTTGTATTGTAAACAAATGACAATAAAAATCTAATCTTTTATTGTAAACAAATAACAATAAAAATCTAATCTTTTATTTCAATTCTTTTTAATGAAAACAATATTACATAAAAATGTAATCTTTTATTTCAATAACTATATTTTGACAAAAGGTATCTTTTTCTTTCAATAACTATATTTTGACAAAATGTATCTTCTTATTGTAACTAGGATGACAATAAAAATATATCCTTTCATTATACTCTTTTTATTGTTGACAAAAATGTTCATTTTTGTTTCACTCTTTTTAATTTACAAAAATGTTCATTTATGTTTCGTTCTATTTAATTGACAAAAATGTTCATTTTTGTTTCACTCTTTTTAATTGACAAAAATGTTCATTTTTGTTTCACTCCTTTTAAATTGACAAAAATGTTCATTTATGTTCAACTTGACTATTTAGATAAATTGCGTATTTTTGTTCCAACTAAACTATTTGACACAGAATAATTATTTTTATTTCAACTAATATGTTTGACCAAAATGTTTATATTTTTTTTCAACTAACATTTTTGACAAGAATGTTTATTTTTATTTCAAACAAATGAGTATTTCTAATCCGTTCTACATATACGATAAAAATGTTAATTTTATCGTTAACATAATTCAACAATTTTAACTTGTTAAGCCTGACCATTATAATTTAACAATTCTAATTTGTTAAACATGACAATTATAATAAAATGATATTTTTATCTAACATAACATTCCCATGTTCTCTAATGACAAACAAAAGGAGTATTCTTATTTGCATACAGTTTCTAATCTCTGCATGACAATTAAAAATGTATGTTTATTTGCATACAAATATCTATCCTTCACGTAACAAATAAAAATGACTACTTTTATTTGTTTACCAATTCAATGTAAAATTTGACAAATAAAAATGAATGCTTTTATTTGTGAACAATTTAAGTATAAATTTGACGAATAAAAATCAATGTTTTATTTGTGAACAATCCAATGTTTAATTTGACAAATAAAAATCAATGTTTTTATTTGTGAACAATCCAATGTTAATTTTGACAAATAAAAATCAATGTTTTTATTTGTGAATAATTCAATGCTTAATTTGACAAATAAAAATCATATTTTTATTTGTGAATTATTTTTTAAAAAGAATATTTTACGTGTTTGCATTCTAATAACAAATAAAATAATAATATATTTTTTTACAATTTCTAATCTCACTTAGCAAATAAAAATGCTAATTTTATTTCAAACATGATATATTTGTTTACATCTATTTTATAACAACCACGAATATTGTATATTTTATATATACAATAAAAATATGGTTTTTATTGTATACAAAATCCTGACAAACATGAATACACACAATTCAGTTCAGTGGTTCATCGCAATCACAAAACAAATCAATATTGAAATAAATACATACAACATCAACATGAATTTTAAATAGAATAAATATAAATTTCACATTGCAAATAAATAAATAATTTTAATTTTAAAATAGAAATCTCACCGAGCTTTTAATTCTGAATAATTCAGATCTGAAATTTATCCAAAATCTGATCTGCTCCGTTACAGTTCTGGTTTGTTCTACGTTGTAGATCTTGGAAAGACGATTCCAACGCTTCTGACGGTTCCCAAAACAGACGTAGTACGAAAGAGTTATAGTATTTTAAACGTTAATTACTAAATTAATTAATTAATTAAAACTAAAAATCCTTAACTTCCCTTCTTCCTCCTTTCAGTAACTAGGCCATGACTTTTTTCCAAACGTTCAAAACTAGGTCGGAGGTTTGCTTTCAATCCTTACCGCTAAGCGTCGATCGGATTATGTCACGTCAAAGGGCTAGGAAGTGCGCCTCCGTCGATGGTGGTGGGGTGTAGTTCGGTGGTGCCTGGGTGGAGCTGTGGAGGTCAACGCGGGTGTTGTTTGGGGGTTTGGAACATGACGGTTTCTCGATGGCAGGGTAGGTTATCCGTATGGATGGAAAGAGGGGGAAGAGGACTTCGATATTGTCAACAGGAGTGAGGAGTTTTGTTGAATGGATGAAGATATTTTAATGGTGGAAGAAGGAAGCAAAATCGACCATGAACCTGATGTAGGCGGCGGCTACAGTAGTGGATTAGGGTTCCGTATTCCTACCGTATTTATATGTGTATTTTTATTTTATTTAATTTATTTAATTCCAATTTTTATTTGTTTATCACTGCTAACTCCAAATCAAACCCAACGATTGGTGCCCCTAGCTAAATACCACCGTTCCGGACACAATGGAATATGTTTCATAAGCCAGTTCGGCTGTTTCAGCCTATTTTTCTTCAAATTAAAATATAAATCATTTAATTATTTAATTTGATCGTACATTTAAATTCACCAGGGCCACATAGTGACTCCAAAAATTACAGAAAAATTATTTCTAATTATGTTTTAGCGATACGGTCCTAACAAATTTAATTTCGTCGAATTTGGAGACCGTTTGAAAAATGACCATTTTCTAGTCGATTAAATTTGACTGAAATTGACAAAACATATTTTCGTTTGCCACGCTCACATATTAATTCCAAAAATTATAGAAAATTAAACTTAACAATAATTTGACATTCCAGATCCGACAAAAGTGGTTTCATCGAAAACGGAGGTCGTTTGTAAAATGACTATTTTCAAGGGCTCTATATTTACATATATTTAAAATATAAATAAATATAAAAAATCCATAGAGACTATTTTAAATTTTAAACTAGCCATAACTTTCAGCATATATTATGAAATCTCAGTTTTTCACATTCGTTAGAAAGATATTGTTAAATAGATTTGAATATTTCTGGGTCGTCCACTTCTGATTTAAAATGAATTATATATATTTAATTGAAATAAAAAATCGAATTTCCAAACTGCCGCGCCATTTCAAACTCCTTTTATAATTAAATTGAATTTATTCGTTTTAACTATGATTTAAATAAATTTTTAGTCGTTATTATTTAAAATAAATCATTTTAAATATTCAAAATCCAATAAAATTTCTAAAATAAAATTTTTAAATTGGTTCCAAAATTCCGGGTTGTTACAATCTCCCCCACTTAAAATCTTTTCGTCCTTGAAAAGGAACGAAGCTAAAAGTTGTTTAATTAACTTGTCTCCATTTTTTTTGTTTTTTTATTAGTTGATTAACTTTTCAAATATATATAACTTCAAAAATCATATTTTCTAAGATCGGATTATATATATAATCACAAATACGTTAATTATGAACTTGTCACTCTCACTCATTCTAGGGCATTACTAACCCCATCTCTAATGAGTGCCTCATTCTAGGATACTACTGATCCTATCTCTAATGTGTATTCTTATTGGATATTACTAATCCAATCTCTGATGAGTCTTTTGTTCAGTTCTAATGAGTTTTACCCCAAAGATTTGAGCTAACCAGAGCAGCTCTGATACCAACTGTAACGATACGGATTTCGCCCGACCTGATCGACCGTTAAATCGACCAAGACCATTCAAAACCCGAATACACTAACTCTGGGAATACAACACATTAGAATAGACTTTTATAAACATTATAATAATTTTACATCAGAGTACAGAATATCAGAGTACATCGATAAATAATACAGTGGAAAATAAATTACAATAGATTCAATACATTACAGCGGAAGAAAATAAACTTAGCACAGTAGAAGACTATCAATGCTCTGGACACTTCGATCCAGAATCCTGCCCAATATATCTGCAAAATAAGCTACTCGACTGCCCATGTGGAAAATATGGGCACCCGAGTTCGCAAAGTGAAACAAACTACAGGTCAGTCATGGGACTGGTATGAGAAATCTTACCTAACTTATCTAATAATAAGAGTAATCATAGGACCACGCCGCTAACGCAGAACGGGTTTACTCCATTGGATTGCCAGTGCATAAATAAAGTAAATCATTAAAACAACGCAATGCTTTTTAGAAAAATGAAACCAATATAAGACTCAAGTCCCAACACACAGTGCAACGCAAACCGAAGGATAGAGTTTTACCTTATAATGGTCAAAAATTCTTGATACGATAAAACAGATTGGATATTATTAGTGTGTAGTCAGTTTTAAAATACTTTCAAAGTAAATGTATCAATCCTAGACGGCATAGCTACCATCTACTATGTCGCCATATATAGGTTTACAATCAAAACCGAAATGTCGTATTGGAAGTCGGGTTTCCATCATGAGTCAAGGCTAGGAACGATCTCCTTACCGATTCGAGACACTCTAGCAAATGTCTCAGGATCACACCTACGGACAACCCTTGGATATCTGCAGGGTCGGTCCATTAATAGTGCAGTGGTTGGATTAGTTATGCCTGAACACACGTTTCCCGGTCCTATTGAACCTATAAATTGGTCACTATCGACCAATATAACCGAGGCTTCGAAATCCATCATTCACATAAGTAAAAATGTCAGGACTGGTAAGACATTGACACCACTTCTAGTTAGAAAGAAACGTGTGCACTCCCTACGTTCCCTTGTCCCGTTTTTGACTCACAACGGGGCGTGAGGCTCGCGAGGTAACGTCATGCACAAAGCTATGCCGAAATAGGCTGTGCTTTGATCATCAACCACAAGGCTCTGCTTTTCAACAAAAGCCTTGATCATTTGCGTCTTAGCATGCCACATTGTCAACCCATACCATACCATTGATTTCTACCAATATATAACCTCTAAGCTCGTACATCTTAGAGAAGGGTGTTAAGCAAGAGAATAAATTCTCCGCCACCATACAGACATATATTTAACAGAGATCAACTAATACAGCATAAAGGAATACAACGTCAAACATACCATCCATTTACAAGTCCGTTCTGGGTCTGAACGAAACCGGAGACACCTTATTCCTTGTCCCGTATGTCCAATACGGAAGTGAGGTGCTCGTATATCCAAACAATCAACAAGTACGTCCGGACAAACTACCACTTTTAACCCTTTACTGGGAGCAACCCAATGCCGAGCATCAGTAGTCATCCATTCGATGAGAAGATCGCTGGTCTTCAATCACCATCTTCGTCTTCGACTTTTAAACGTCGTAGTAATTATTCAGAATGGTTAAAGCCGGTCTTTCCGAATAACTCGTGTAATTTATAAAAATCAAGTGTTATAAAAACACATTATACGCCACATTCCAATTCAGAATATTCTTTTAATAAAATATTCACATTTTAAGGGAAAGGTTACCATTAATTTTATCGAAGATAAATTCTTTTAAATTTTTTTTAAAGAAACATTAAAACTCCAATTTGGTTTTAATATCAAAAATCATTACTTTATGATTATTCAACTGTAAGAAATTAATCTTATCTTCAACTGGGTTAAAGAACTAATGTCATTTAAAACACAGTTCACGATAAACCTAAAATCATTTTTCCATTAAATATGGAATTTTCACAGAAATCAAAACAATATGTAATCAATATAAATTTCCGTATCAGACTAATAATATAAATGTAATAATGGCAAAGCCTTTTAAATTCCATTTATATTAACGGTCTTCTTTTACAGAAGCTTATCTCGATTATTATTAAATCGAATTCTATTCAATTCCAATTTAATATATTAAATTGGAAAACTTTACTTTGGAAATTTTCCATTAAAATCTTAATAAAAGATTCATAAATTCCAAATCATATTTTCACTATAAGTTGGGTTAAAGGGAAAATGTCGTTTGAAAACATTGTTCACGATAGACCGAATTAACATTCCATTGATTTCAATTGCTAAATATAATTGGAAACTCTAATAATTTTAATTAAAGATTTATTCTTTTCATACGGGGTTTAAGAACAGTGTTATTTAAGGCACCATTCACGACAAACCCAAAATCCAATTTATTTTATTTAATTTCAATTAAATATTAATTAATTGGAAAATTTCATTAAATCTTAATTTAAAGATTTATTCTAGTTAATAACTAGTTCATTTCGATAAAACATATTTTATCTTTTCAAATATGGAATTTTTCATCCAAAATCTTTCTAAATCATTTATTATGATTTTACATAATTTTTCCATATTTTTAATAATTTTATTAAGGCCTTTACAGTCGGTTTCCAATAACGGTCACCGAGCTGCATCCATAGCGACCTTTTCTAAAATTGATTTGGACATAATTCCAAATCTAACCGTCAGATTTCAAAACTCTTATATTCATTGGAAATCTCTTTTCGATACGAACCGAATGGTTCCGGTTTAGGAGAATCCGACGATCGGATCTTCCGTTACATCAATTTGAAGTTAATGGTCGAAATTCGTGAACGGTCGCTGCGCGGCGCGTTCTATTCAGACCATTATATATATATATATATATATATATATATATATTATATTTCATCGATTTTTATTTAAATCGTATTTATGAAATATTTATAAATCTGTTTAAAAACGATATTAACCTCATTTTCAATTTCAAATCAAAATTGAATATTCTATATCTTTTTCATACTAAAATATTTATATTTTCAAAATATTAAATTCTGAAATCAATTTATTACGATATTCATTATAAAATGAATAAAATCGATCGATAAACCCATTCAAGTCAAAATGGCGTTTCTATTTAACACGGCTTCACATGTTAATATTTTTATGTTCATCCAAAATGGGCACAAAAATCATAATTTTATTCTTCACTAAATATTATTTTAAACTATTCATTATTTTAAAATATACATATTTAAAAGATTCTTTACTTAAAAATATTCTTTATATTAAATTATTCTTTATTTTAAAATATTCATTATATAAAAGATATTCTGAATCGGAATGCGATTCAATCATTTACCATATAATTTCAGTTATACGGATCTCATACATCGCATGTATATAACAAATAATGTTAAACAATCATTAAACAATTCATTCACATCCAGAGTGAAATTTATAACTGTGTGAGCATTAGAATAAATAACGCTCATCACAGGTTGTCAATGCATCGATTGACATATAACTAAATATTGGGACTAGTGCATGTCAAAGATCATCCCAATACCCGTGTGGGGTTTCATCAAACAAACAAATAATAAATTATTTGTGCACTTGAGCGATGTGTGAAAATTATCGTCCCAATCACATAAACAAGTCAGATAACTTGTAAGTGGAAGTGTAATATTCAATTTGAATTATCATTAATATACTAACATTATCTTTAATACGTCAAACATTTCAACATCACAGACATATATTTCAAGACATCGCTAACATCATATTTTAACATATGGATATTTTCACTACCATCGCTAACGTATAAATGACAATGTTTTGATCCTTCCTACAATAAAATGTAAATTTTATTGCTAACGTATTTCATTTCAACAATGAGAAATTTTAATGATTCCTACATACGCAATAAAAATGTAAATTTTTTTATTGTTAACGTATTCCATTTTAATATCTAATTCTTTTTATTTCATACAATGAAAGTATAATTTTCAATGTCAAATATTTTTAACGAAAACGACTTACAATAAAAATGAAGTTTTATTGTCAAATCTTTTTATTGCAAAACAAATGACAACAAAAATGTGAACTTTATATTCTAATCTTTCTATTGTAACAAAATGACAGTAAAAATATAAACTTTAATAACTATATTTTTTATTGTAACAAATCGACAATAAAAATCTAATCTTTTATTTCAATTATTTTTATTGTAAACAAATGACAATAAAAATCTAATCTTTTATTGTAAACAAATGACAGTAAAAATTTAATCTTTTATTTCAATTCTTTTTAATGAAAACAATATTACATAAAATGTAATCTTTTATTTCAATAACTTTATTTTTACAAAAGGTATCTTTTTATTTCAATAACTATATTTTGACAAAATGTATCTTTTTATTGTAACTAGGATGACAATAAAAATATATCCTTTCATTATACTCTTTTTATTGTTGAAAAAATGTTCATTTATGTTTCACTCTTTTTAATTTACAAAAATGTTCATTTATGTTTCACTCTTTTTAATTGACGAAAATGTTCATTTTTGTTTCACTCTTTTTAATTGACAAAAATGTTCATTTTTGTTTCACTCTTTTTAATTGACAAAAATGTTCATTTTTGTTTCACTCTTTTTAAATTGAAAAAAATGTTCATTTTTGTTCAACTTGACTATTTAGACAAATTGAGTATTTTTGTTCCAACTAAACTATTTGACACAGAATGATTATTTTTATTTCAACTAACATATTTGACCAAAATGTTTATTTTTATTTCAAATAACATGTTTGACAAGAATGTTTATTTTTATTTCAAACAAGTGAGTATTTCTAATCCTTTCTACATATACGATAAAAATGTTAATTTTATCGGTAACATAATTCAACAATTCTAACTTGTTAAACCTGACCATTATAATTTAACAATTCTAATTTGTTAAACATGACAATTATAATAAAATGATATTTTTATCTAACATAATGTTCCCATGTTCTCTAATGACAAATCAAAAGGAGTATTCTTATTTGCATACAGTTTCTAATCTCAGCATGACAATTAAAAATATATATTTATTTGCATACAAATATCTATCCTTCACATAACAAATAAAAATGACTACTTTTATTTGTTTACCAATACAATGTAAAATTTGGCAAATAAAAATGAATGCTTTTATTTGTGAACAATTCAATGTTAAATTTGATGAATAAAAATCAATGTTTTATTTGTGAACAATCCAATGTTAAGTTTGACAAATAAAAATCAATGTTTTTATTTGTGAATAATTCAATGTTTAATTTGACAAATAAAAATCAATGTTTTTATTTGTGAACAATCCAATGTTAATTTTTACAAATAAAAATTAATGTTTTTATTTGTGAATAATTCAATGTTTAATTTGATAAATAAAAATCAATGTTTTAATTTGTGAACTATTTTCTAAAAGAATATTTTATGTGTTTACATTCTAATAACCAATAAAAGAATAATTTATTTTTCTACAATTTCTAATCTCACATAGCAAATAAAAATGCTAATTTTATTTCAAACATGATATATTTTTTACATCTATTTTATAACAACCACGAATATTGTATTTTTTATATGTACAATAAAAATATGGTTTTTATTGTATATAAAATTCTGACAAACATGAACCCTCCTCATATTGTTAAAGCTGAAGGAGTAAAATACTGGAATCAGTACTTAGTGGTTTTCTTTCTTGATGGTTCCTTATCGTATCTCTTTGTTGTGAATTTTTTTAAGGAATTTCTTGACATTGCAAGGTGAGGTTGATATTAAATCTGATGGTATCAACTTTTATTTTAAGTTTTCGAATGAGTTTGATCATGAAAAAGTGTTGAAAGATGATCCCATTTTTATTAGAGGGCGTATGTTCATCATTACAAGATGGGATCCATCGATTGGTTGTACTCAGTCTCAGATCAAGAAAGTGCCTATATGGATACATTTGCATAGAATTCCTTTGTTGCTTTGGACCCTAATGGGCATAAACTGGTTTGCTTGTCAAGTTGGTAAGCTAATCTGTTATGATATTAACATAGAGAGAATGCATATGATAAAATATGCAAAGGTTTTAGTTGAGGTTGATGCCGACTCTGAATTACCTCTTTACATAGAATTGGTTGAATTAGGTGATAATTGTCTATGCAAGGTGTTTGGGCACTCAACTAGCCAATGTGATGTTCATAACATTGGCAATTCTGTTGAAGTTGATCTAAATGTTGAACAGAAGCCAGGCAAGCATGTGGAAGATTTTCATAATGAAATGAAAGTGAGTATTAAGGCCCCTCAGCAGAATGAAAATCGAGGTTGGACTAGAGTAAATAATAAAAAGAAATACATCTGGAAGAGGAAAGAGGGAAAGTTTGGGACAAATGTTCAGAATGATGTTGATAAGGCTTTGAAAGAAGTTGTTGAGATAATTTGCAATGGTACTTCAGAGTTGCAAAAGGAAATCAATAATAAAGAGGAAATGGATATCAATTATATTTCAGTGCTTAATAAACGTAATACTGTTATGGAAGTGGATGGAAATGGTGTAGTGCAAAATAAGAGATCTCCTGATGCTAGTGCACATGTCAATTTAGCTTCTAAGTTGAAGGGCAAGGAAAAATTAGATGATGTCCAAAGTCAAGCAGTTCTGAATGATTTTCATGTGCATAATTCTTTCTCTGCTTTGTCTGATGTTTCTTCAATGTCATCCTCCTCCTCAAGTGTTCCTCCTAACATGAACTCTTCTTCACAATCTCTTAAAACTTCCTCATGTCCTATTTCCATTTCATCCAATTGCAATGTATCTTATAGTAAATCAACTTTATATTTCAATGCTCATTCTAACTCCAAGTTCAGTTGTATTCTGAATAAATCCTTAAATACCTCCTCCTCTCCTTATTCACATTTAGCTCCCCCTGATGGTGTCATTCTTCCTCCTCCTCCTTCACAAGGTTTATTGACTGATGAACCTTTGGATGAATATACTTCATCATCCTCAACTAAAGAAAATGTTAGTGATTTTGTTGATGCTGCTCGTAATTTAGCTCCAAAGGCTATTCAAAAGTCTGCTTCTAAGTCCAAGAAAGGAAGGAAAAAGAAAGATGTTTCTAATTCTGTTGAGCATGAAGATATTGATGAAGGGAATGACTTCAAACAAGATGATGTGTTACCTCTTAGTTCTCAATCTAAGCAAGTTAAGAGGCATACTAGGAGTAATGGCCCTCCTATCAATTCCACTCAAGTTAAATTATGAGTCACAACATCTCTTTCTGGAATGTAAGAGGGATGAACTTACCCTCAAAGCAAAGTGAAATTATGTTTTTCTTGAAGAATAGCAACATTCATCTTTTATGTTTATCAGAGACTAAGCTTGATGTATCCTCTACTTCTTATGATGTTTCTTTTATTGCTCCAAATTGGAGTTATGATCATAATCTTCATCATGCTCCTTTTGGTCGTCTTCTTACTCTCTGGAATCCATCCTTTTTTAATCTTACTGTTATTTCATCTTTGGATCAATACATTCAGTACAATTGTTTCTACTTGCCTACAAACTCCTTTTTCTATATGACTCCGGTTTATGCTCAAAGTGCTTTATCTTTAAGATGCCTTTTCCTTGCTAACTTGAGCCAAATACATCAATCATCTGATCCCTGGATTTTGGGAGGGGATTTTAATTGTATGACCTCTTCATATCAAAAACAGGGTGGTTGTGCTTTATCTGTTAATGACATTGCTCCCCTTAATCAAGCACTCTTATCCTCCAAGCTATTTCCTCTGAACTCCTTTGGTCCTGCTTTTACTTGGTCTAACATGAGTCATTCTGGTTTTCCTACTCTATGCAAATTTGATCATATTTTTGTTAATTCTTCCTTTATTCTTACTTGGCCTAGCTGTTTCTATCATATTCTTCCTCCTACTATATCTGATCATAGTCCTTTGCTTTTATATTGGGGGAATGCTGATGCCTTATCAAAAGGGAAGCCCTCTTTTAATTTTTTTAATTTTTGGTGTTCACACTTGGAATTTTCTAGTATTGTGTTGCAGGTTTGGCATCAATCTTTTGGCAGGAATCCTGTGGACAAAACTCTTTTCAAATTAAGATTGTTGAAGATTCATTTTAAAGCTTGGTCAACCTCAACTTTTGGTGATGCTTCTAAGAATTCTTCTCTGGTGAGGTCAGAGCTTATTCAAGTGCAAAATAATTTAGCAAGGAATCCCTTTGATATTCAGTCACAATTATTAGAGAGTGAGCTACAGGGAAAGTTAAAAGGATTATTGGAACTGGAATATCAATCTTCTAAGCAGAGATCATATCTCAAAAGAGAATTGGAAGCTGATAGGAATTCAAAGTATTTTCAGAATTCTTTGAAAATAAGGAAAATCCAGGAAAAGATACACATGATTAAGGATGCTGATGGTAACACTGTTTCTTCTCAAACTAACAATGATAATGCCTTTGTTAACTACTTCATCTCAATATTAGCTCCTCATACCTTACCTTGTTGCAATATTGATCCCCTTTTCCATATTGATTTACCTTACCTTTCTACTTGTCAAGCCTTGAACCTGATAAATCCTATCTCCAACGATGAAATTAAGTCTACTGTTTTCAGCATGGGTCCATCTAGTTCTGGGGGTCCTGATGGATATAATGCTTGTTTTCTTCAGAAAAGTTGGGCTATTGTTGGTCATGATGATGCTGAAGCTATTAAATTTTTTTTCCTGTCTAATTTTCTGCCTCCCACCTTAACAGCAACCTACACTGCTCTAGTTCCTAAAGTAGAGCATCCTTCTCATGTCTCAGATTATCGTCCCATTTCTTGTTGTAGTGTGTTCTACAAGATCATTTCTAAAGTGCTTGTAATTAGACTTCAGGTTGTGTTTCCTGCTATTATTTCCTCCAATCAGTCTACATTTGTCCCTGGAAGGTCTATTAGTGATAATATTTTGATAACTCAAGAGTTGCTTCATGGTTATGATATGAGTAATATTTCTCCTCGTTGTATGATTAAACTTGATATTGTGAAGGCGTTTGATAGTGCGTCATGGTCCTCAATCATTGTTATCTTATCAAGAATGAATTTCCCTAAACCTTTCTTGGCCTGGATTTGTTCTTGCATTTCTTCACCAAAGTTTTCAATTTCAAGGAATGGAACGCTTCATGGCTATTTTCAAGGAAAGCGAGGAGTGAGGCAAGGTGATCCTATTTCCTCAATTCTGTTTATTATTGTTACGGAGGTCTTTAATTCTCTGATTACTGAGCAAGTAAATTTGGGTAATTTTCAACTGCATCCTCGCCGTAAGAATCCTTTAATTTCTCATTTGTGCTTTGTTGATGATCTCATAGTTTTTACTAAGCCGACTAAGGAGAATTTACAGTGTTTACTTTCAATTCTGAAGTCACTTTATGAGATCACTGGGCTAGAAATTAATTTGAATAAGTCACATATTAAAATAGCTGGGTTGGGTTAAAGGATGAAGGATGAATTGGTTGCTTTATCAGGTTTAAAGGTGTTACCTGATAATTCTAAGTACCTTGGTTTACCCTTGTTCACTGGAAGGGTAACTAAAGATAAGTGCATGCCATTATTTGAAAAAATCATTGATCGTATGAAGCATTGGTCATCTTGTAACTTATCTCAAGCTAGTAGATTGACTATTATTCAATCTATTGTTGTGTCAATGACCAATTATTACACTAGACATTATGTTCTTCCGATTAAACTTATTAATATGGTGGTTAGTGCTATGAATAAGTTCTTATGGCATGGTGATCCCTTTGCAAAGAAAATTATCCCTATTGCTTTCTCAAAGTTATGTGAGGATAAAAATTTTGGTGGACTGGGTATTATTAATCTTCTTCAATGGAATAAAGCGGCCATGAATGTATATTTTGACAAACTTTTTTCTGATGATGACTGTCTTTGGACAAGATATGTTAAAAACAATTTGATTGGTAGGAAAGATTTTTGGTCTATGCCTATTCCTAGTTTTTGTAGCTGGAGTTGGCGTAAAATTCTAAATCTCATACGGGTCTTTCTTCCATTTATTCGTTGCAATCCTCATATGCTGCATGGATTATCATTTTGGCACTCTCCTTGGGCTGGAAATGGGTTAATTTTAAGTGACAGGGTTGATTATAACTTGAGAAGAAACAATGGGATTTCTGAGTTTGCGACTGTTGATAGTGTAATGCATAATAATGTTTTGGTTTTGCCTCGCAGTAGTTCAGCTCTTTTAAGGAATTTATGGATGGAAATTTCTTCAAACTTCAGATTTGGTAATTTGTGCATTTCTGGATGGACAAAGGCCACTCTATCAATCATATTTATAATCTGATAGGTGGAGATAAGTTAGTGTTTCCTTGGTATAAAAGGATATGGAGTTTAACATGTAAAGCTAAGCATAATTTCCTTCTTCGGAAAATTATGTCTAATGCCATTAATACAAAGGATAAGCTTCACAAGTTTGGTATAATTCCTGATGACCTTTGTGTATTTTTCAATTTGGAAACTGAATGCAATACACATCTCTTTTTTGAATGTTCCTTTGTATCTCAGTTATGGAAACGAGTTCTTCATATAGGTAAATTTCATGTTCCATCAATTATTAGTAGAGATGAACGGTTTACTCTTTTCAAAGCAACCAGATGGAAGATGAAGGAAAGTTTATCCTTGTTGAAAGTTCTGAAAATTTTTGTATATGAAATTTGGTTAGAAAGAAATAGAAGAATTTTTATTAATTCTGTGCTGAATGTTGATTTGCTCAAGGTGATTCATAATGTAATCCTTAGGAAATTGGCATCTGATTGATTGAATGAGATGTAGTTGGTTGTTGATTGAAGCATGGATCTATGTTTTGAGTTGATGATGGAACTGTGTGTTGAATTGAAGTATGGAATTGTGTGTGAAGCTCTCCGATCATTTTTGCTGAGTGTCCAGTAATTGTCCAGTGTTTTTTCTACTTGGAATCTGCATCAAGTTTTTTTCTGTTATATCTTGTATATCATATTGTTTTTTTCTTGATGCAGTATATGGACTTGTTGTAATTGTACAGTTTGTTTTTATACGTGTGAATAAATTTACTTTGCCTTTTGAAAAAAAAA
The DNA here is from genome assembly GCA_030737875.1 of Allium sativum. Classification (NCBI taxonomy): domain Eukaryota; kingdom Viridiplantae; phylum Streptophyta; class Magnoliopsida; order Asparagales; family Amaryllidaceae; genus Allium; species Allium sativum. Next base: position 255,107,727 of record CM060924.1, on the reverse strand, counting down.
TTCTAACAGACATGAATACGCACAATTCAATTCAGTGGTCCTTCGCAATCACAAAACAAATCAATATTGAAATAAATACATACAACATCAACATGAATTTTAAATAGAATAAATATAAATTTCACTTTGCAAATAAATAAATAATTTTAATTTTAAAATAGAAATCTCACCGAGCTTTTAATTCTGAATAATTCAGATCTGAAATTTATCCAAAATCTGATCTGCTCCATTACAGTTCTGGTTTGTTCTACGTTGTAGATCTTGGAAAGACGATTCCAATGCTTCTGGCGGTTCGCAAAACAGACCTCGTACGAAAGAGTTATAGTATTTTAAACGTTAATTACTAATTTAATTAATTAATTAAAAATCCTTAATCACCCTTCTTCCTCCTTTCAGTAACTAGGTCATGACTTTTTTCCAAACGTTCAAAACTAGGTCGAAGGTTTGCTTCCAATCCTTGCCGCTAAGCGCCGATCGGATTATGTCACGTCAGAGGGCTAGGAAGCGCGCCTCCGTTGATGGTGGTAGGGTAGAGTTCGGTGGCGCCTAGGTGGAGCTGTGGGGTCGACGCAGGTGCTGTTTGGGGGGCTGGAACACGATGGTTTCTCGATGGCAGGGTAGGTTATCCGTATGGATGGAAAGAGGGGGAAGAGGACTTCGATATTGTCAAAACAAATGAGGAGTTTTGTTGAATGGATGAAGATATTTTAATGGTGGAAGAAGGAAGCAAAATCGGCCATGAACCTGATGTGGGCGGCGACTACAGTAGTGGATTAGGGTTCTGTATTCCTACCGTATTTATATGCGTATTTTTATTTAATTTAATTTATTTAATTCCAATTTTTATTTGTTTATCACTGCTAACTCCAAATCAAACCCAACGACAGGCGCCACTAGCTAAATACCCCCGTTCCGGACACAATGAAATATGTTTCGTAAGCCAGCTCGGCTGTTTCAGCCAATTATTCTTCAAATTAAAATATAAATCATTTAATTATTTAATTTGATCGTACATTTAAATTTACCAGTGCCACATACTGACTCCAAAAATTACAGAAAAATTATTTCTAGTTATGTTTTGACGATACGATCCTAGCAAAATTAATTTCGTCGAATTTGGAGATCGTTTGAAAAATGGCCATTTTCTAGTCGATTAAATTTGACTGAAATTGACAAAACACATTTTCGTTTGCCACGCTCACATATTAAATCCAAAAATTATGGAAAATTAAACTTAACAATAATTTGACATTCCGGATCCGACAAAAGTGGTTTCGTCGAAAACGGAGGTCGTTTTTAAACTGACTATTTTCAAGGGCTATATATATATATATTTAAAATATAAATAAATATATATAAATTCCATTGCGACTATTTTAAATTTTAGAATAGCCATAACTTTCAACATATTTTATGAAATCTTAGTTTTTCACATTCGTTAGAAAGATATTGTTAAACAGATTTAAATATTTTTGGGTCGTCCACTTCTGATTTAAAATGAATTCTATATATTCAATTGAAATTAAACATCGAATTTCCAAACTGCCACGCCATTTCAAACTCCTTTTATGATTAAATTAAATTTATTAGATTTAACTATGATTTAAATAAATTTTTAGTCGTTATTATTTAAAATAAATCATTTTAAATATTCAAAATCCAATAAAATTTCTAAAATAAAAATTTTAAATTGGTTCCAAAATTCCGGGTTGTTACATAGTGCTTTTATTTACATCATTGCCTAACATTTGGAAACCTATTAACATCTTAGTAAGCTATATTATTTTATGGATATGTTATACACTGAAATATGATCATGAAACGATGTATTAAACTATAGAACCATTAACTTCAGCAAAATATTAGGAAATGGCTTCATTATAATGTTTTTAACACAACGACAAATGTCTTCATGTTACCACATCCTCAGTGTTGCAAACCCATTTAATAAGACCGTTCGTCATCTGCTGCATCCTCATAATTTTTTCACTTTCAACACATCTGAATGACTATTTTTTTCCTTCCACATATTGCAATTCTATTGTGAATCTGGGAAATGCCAATTCACCTGAAATCTATGTCAAATTCATATCATTCTTCCATAAGCATGAATCATATAACTTCCTTGTTACTTTTAAGGTTCTTTTCAAAATTTTAAACCCTTACTATTGTGATTATCTACATGGCCGACAACCGCTCCTTTGCGCGCACACACACACACACATGTGTGTGTGTGTGTGTGTATATATATATTTGTGCGTGTGTGTGAATGTGTGCGTTTGTGTATATTAAGCTATAATACTAACAATCTATGAACGTCAACAACCATGCCTATGTGTACAGAAGTGAACCAAAGTAAAGCTACTCTTTCTACATTGGTTTATGAACTACTATATATTCAAATTGGCTCAGTCATAATAAGAATTGCCAGTTTGTAAAGTATAAATGTCATTCATGTCTATTATTATTACCACTTATACGTGCATTTAATCTACTAAATTAAATGACTGATGTACACCCAATTGCAACCTATTTTATCAAGTGTTACAGTACCATTATGATTATTCATACCACTCTTAATGATTAGTCTAAAACTGATATATGCTTGCTAAGTAATTTTTTAATGGAGGATTTCTTCTATTAGTTTATTAGAGGCTGATAGGTGTAGTTTAAGATTAATGTGTTATTATTATGTCTGCCTTCTGATTCATTCTGTTATCATTGAATATATAAATTTAAATGACCAAATGCATTAAATAATTAGCAACAATTTTATACTCATTCTTTCAAGTTATTTGTAACTCAAGGGTCAGATGGTTCCAAATTTCATTAAGAATAGTCATATTGCTTAGTATTTGTTACACTCATTTGTGTTCCAAAGCATGTAATAGCCTCATGTTTAGGAAACTTTCTATTGATTTTTGCAAAAAAAAAAGTAATACGTCATTTTTTTTAGATTCCACCTTCATTTTTATGACGACATTTACGTGTTCATCAAATTTGCAAACCAGGTCGTTTAAATTAGCTGGTATATACTACTATGAGTTGCTTAAGCAAGCCATGCTAGTATCTTAAATTTACCTACTAAATTTTATATAACTGAATGCATTTTATTGCTATATACTACTATGAGTTGCTTAAGAAAGCCATGATAGTATCTTAAATTTAGCTACTATATTTTATATTACTGAACGTATTTTGTGTTAGCATTTTAGAAATGTACTTTTCCTTCCTAAAACTATATATTTGATGTTTGATTATGAAACTCTCCATCTATATTACTTTTGTCGCAAGTAAATTCATACAAACCTGCTTGAAATTTAAGTGTAGAAATAATGACCTGCTGACTATTAGTTGTAACATTTCTATACATTTAAGGCAAGAAAAAGTTTGGAGTACACATCCTTGTGTATACTATGCTAAACTGAAAAAAAAACATATAGATAGCTAAATCTTTTTATTGTTAATTTCCAACTAAATAAATATTGTATTTCCTACTGAGGCAAATAGAATTGAAATGTGCATCTCTGTAACTGTACAACCATAGAACAGTGCGTAAAATCTTACAGGGATGTGATTGTTTTGTCCAGACAAATTCATCATTTCAGCATATAGTTCTGAAATATAACGTTAATTAAAGCTGACTTTGTTAAATACTGGGTAAATATAGCTAGCAGACAAAATAATCAAGCAAAGATAGTTTTTACGCTGTGATTTGTAAGAAGAAGCTGAAAACTGATGACAATGGACATATACTACATTCAGATGACGAGTAAACATGTAAAAGGCAAGGTTCTACCACCTCTAGGCAGGATTATGTTACCATTTAATTTTCTCTTCCAATATTTTCCCAACTTCAGCACCTAATTGCAGGTATCTCTTGATTGCAAGTGTCAGTATTTGATTGCAGGTGTCTGCATGGACGAATTTCATCGGAGCCACTCAGTCAGCTGTGTTTACTGTATGTGTACCGCGAATTGGTTTAGATGTAAATCTTTGCAACATTTTATATGCTGTAAGCTCTTTTGTATTTTATTTAAACTTCTAGAGGATGTATGAGAACAGGACTAATTTTTAGATTGTTGTTTTTTTGTATAGGGGATTGTTGTTTCATGCGTGATGATGGTCATGCAATTCTAGTGCAGTGACGAAAAAAGTCATGTGTTTGTGATCATGTTTAATCCCCTTAGTATAATATTTGTGGCTGTTTACGTTTTGGTGAGAAGTTATACGTTGGGAGGTAAATGTGAATTTATGTACTGTTTCAAGATTCTTACTGATTTTTTGCACAACATGTTCCAACTTTGGTTTGTTTAAACTGTACAGTACAATCGGAGGATTTATTGTCATCGTTGCTTTGTGTCTGGTACTATGGGGCAAAGAAAAAGACAAAGAACTAAATGGAAAACCTCAACAGACTGAATATGTAGGCGATGCTTTTCAGCAGGAAACAATTGATGATTCTTGCAGATATAGTAAGTGTCGAATAAGGAGCACAAAAATTTCTAATGTTTAGAACTTAGCTGTTATTACCTGTATATATTGTGGTTCTAAAGATGTAAACTATGAAACAAAATCTGCAATGGTGCTTAATTGAAAACAATGAAACCCATGAACGATATAAATTTAGTTCCATACACAGTTCAAAACTACATGGGAATTGTATACAAATGAAATTCCTCAAGTATACATCTAATAAATTAAACCAAGAGTTGATAGCATACCCTCCAAATATGTGTATATTCAAACCAGTAAACACTAGTTATTTTTATAACTTGGTTTTCGTAAGCTGAAATACATGTTATGCTGCTCATTCTATAAATATGCTTTCACTGTTATTAGGTCATCTGCCTTTCATGCATCATCTTAATCTGACTAGTATTTGTCCTTGGATGCTACAAAGACTAAGAATAAGGATGAACTGACCTTTATTTACTTAAAACACCACAATGCTTGACATTTTAGCCGACTACTTCATGTTCGCTTACATATTTAAGATGAGTTTTAACTTTACATACTCATTAGACAAGTTAAATTTTAGCCTTTCAAACTGTTAAACCAACTTGCTACAATATTACTATTGATTTGTTGATCCTACCTTTTTTAGCAACATATTAGCTTATTTTATATTTGATTGTTTAAGTACTATAGTTTTTTAATGTAGGGACGAAATTTGTGCATTTTTCTCTTTATCTTGAATTCCTGACAAATCTTCCTTAATCTTTCCCTTCAATTTTACATCATACGTTTCCAATAATGTTATATCAACTTTTCATGAAACAACAATTACCAAAACTATTACAAATTCTTCCCGTGTGCAAAGCACGAGCCACTCACAAGTTTGTTCAGGAACTGGGAGATTTATGCCAGGGTCTTCCTCAAGCTTTACAGCCAGTTCCGCAGCCTCCAGGTTGATAAGTAGTTATCCAGATTCTTGCAATTTTTAATGGTACCCAACCTGATTCTTGGTTAATTTTATTTTGTTTCTCATTTTAATACATTAGTAAATACTACAAATTTGAATTTGTACAACTAAACTGCAATTGAATTGCCTAATTTCTATTTTACAACCAAAACATACATGCTGAAGCCTAAACAGTAAATCTCATTCTTATGTTATGGTTATATTCTTTAGATGTATTACTTGGTCGGAGTAACAAATGGGTTTAATTGCAGAATAATAACTGGATGGTGCGCAGTACCAAACTAAAATAGGAAAAAATGAATAAGAGGTATGCGTGACTCGGAAATGGAGATAAATTTAGAAAATTTAATTAAAGTAGGCATATAATATCATTGCACTTATGTTAAATAATGGAACCGTAGTCGGCAATTACAAACTAGTACAGCAATGGACTTGTAAAGAACCATATGTGGGAAAAACATAGTCAGTGCTTGCAACAATTTTGTAAGGAAAACAGGCTGAGAATAAAAACAAAAATCTAATACTGGAAAACAGAGAGTGATCCATGTATTTGTACTTATTTGCAACTCAATCTAATTTCAAATGAACTCAAAGCATGAAAATGTGCAATGCCTTCAAAGCTGAATTCCTATAAATTTGGTGAATTACGTGAGTAGTGTTATACAGCAAATATAACAGATCAATGGAAGCTGTGATTTATACAGAATTGGCATGTTGAAAATTTGTTATTGTTTCTCATATCAATATGTTTTCACCATTAACCAAAATATCTGAAATGTTTTTAGCCTCAAGTTTGGTTGCATTCTCAGGACTTGCAACTTTTGACCAACGGAGACAGGACATGAGTCTGTAGGGCAAAGAGGACATCTAATCAATGATGAAAACATGAATTGATAATGTGCAAGAAGAAAGTTCAGTCTGGAAGTATGCATGCAAACATTTACAATCGAAAAAAAAATTATTTTTGTTCGAGCTTGTGATATTGTTACGCCGTAAACTGAAATCACTCGAGCGATTCTTCATTCAAACGTATTGACATTTTGTACCCACTAGAATATAAATACCATAGCTAACCACTGACAAGTCATATGACAGTTCACACACAACTAAAATTGATTAAGACCCGCATAAAGAAGTTAAATGTCAAGAACTCAACATTAGGTTGTAGACTATAATAAGCTGCTCTAACTCTAATTCTAGTAAAATCAGTTTGCAAGTGCAATAAATCAAAAAGACAAGTTTAAAAACACAAAAGAAACATATGGTTAGCAAACCAAACAAGCCTCCATGATTGGGATGTCCCGAGCTCTATCGAGACCATATTTGTCAAGCAAACCTTTAGGTATCTACATTAACAAATGGATAAGATTAATCTATGAGGTGTATGCACATATTATCACTATAAGAAAATTATCAATACACCGCAGTTCAATACAGAGTTCCTACCATGCTTGTTGTAATACAATTACTTTAATTCATGACAATTATTGATTATCCGTGTATACAATTTGCAGAGAAATGGGAGAATAAAAATAAATATGAAGTAGAAAATTTGTACATGAACCAAAATCTATGAATAAATACTAAGGGAGCTCTAAATGACAGTGGGTATCAAAGAGGGTCAATGGTTTTATGGTGTTGATTCTTCTTGTTTGAAACTTTTAATCTCATTTTGGTGGAGGAAGATTTTTGAAAAGTTTTGGTCACATCATATATTTGATTGAATATAATTTGCAGCTTATTAAATATATTAAATTGTCAGTAAGTCATAGCTAGTAAAGATCTATTTGCATTTTTGTTAGCATTGAATTTAAGAAAAGCATAATCAAATTAGGAGGAATAAGTTATCAAACAAGAAATAAAGAGGATAATGATATATCTTCGTAGCTAAAATTCATGTTAACATTTGCAGCTAGAATTCATGTTAACATGGAAAAGTCTTAGCTTGGCTACTCTACCTATATTGCATTCATGTTGTGATGGAAAAGGAAGGAAGATTTCTAACTTAGCATGTGCTTTTACTGGGTGAAATTCTTCAAATATCATTTCTTATAAAATAAAAATGGTAATGAAATCATGTTGATATGTTTTAATATCTATAAAAGTAGGCAACTTAATGGTTATTGACTTAAGATGGGAAATGTCAAAATCTAATCAATTTGTGATAATATGAATCAATGATCAAAAGAAGCTGACCAATATATATATATATATATATATATATATATATATATATATATATATATATATTAAAGGTAGCTCAAAATATAATTATAGTGTCTGCGTTTTTGTTTTATCATGGGCACCATTATTGCTCATACACAGAGAACATATATGGAAATATTCTTTAATATTATATATATATGTATATGTATATGTATAGTAAATGTGAGTATCTCTAGTTTGATTGCATTTAATGGCAGTGATTTGTCCTAAAATTTATCTTCTAGACTAAAAGTTTCCAGGGTTTCCTTCGTATATATCAATAATAATGCAAAATACATACATAAAAAAAATTATAATTATAAATATGTAAGATCATTAGGCATATGGTAAATAGTCGTAAAGAGGACCTTTTCACTGATGAAGTCTGTTTACATGCATAGTTAGAGATCGCAGTGACATTTTCTTTACTAGTTTGCCAGTCATTTTAGCAATGTTCGGAATTGTACTTAAGTAAAATGTATATGAACTTGTGGCATACAAATGTGTAGATCGGTTAAATAATAACCTGTTCTCCATATTAAGGGTGTTGATACATTATTTATAGTAGTAACTAATATCCATAATGTTTTTACTTCAAACCCAAAACATGAACCTTTAGGTTCTGGTTTTCTACCATTTTTAAAAATTAAAAGCTGAATTTTGGCACTTGCCTCCTACCTTCCAATTAACATTGCATTTAACTTTTGTATTTAAAACCTAAAGCATGAACCTTTGGATTTAACATTTCTGTAATTAGCACCCTCTTTATAACGCAACTTTTGTATTTAACTTTTACGTTTAATCTATTAACACTTGCTTCTGTAGCACTTTTTTTCTATTTACTTTTACATTTAGTCCATACTCTTTTCCTCTTTACAAAGTACAAACAAAGAAGTTACATGGACATGAGCCTTCTTTACAGTTCTGGCCTCTGTATTTAATGAACTAGTCATATCTCCCACTTTCATTTCTGTGTTTAGTTTCAAGTTCAAAACAAAAAATGAGCTATTGTTATATTAGTGTTTTCATGCCACTTTTCTGTTATGCTAAAAACATTAATTGAATAATTTTGTAGGAAAAAAGGTTTTATTTTTAACTGATGTTTATCAAGCAAAAAATTAGAGATAATAATGATAACAGGTTATGTGAACAAATAATGCATTATACAAACTACACACAAGATCTGGCCATTAAAAGAGTTTATTAACTTAGGAGCTTAGTTCATCTTATATGTACTTATTTGCAACTCAATCTAATTTCTGATGAACTCAAAAGCATGAAAATTTGCAATGCCTTCAAATCTGAATTCCTATAAATTTGGTGAATTACGTAAGTAGTGTTATACAACAAATATAACAGATCAATGGAAGTTGTAATTTATACATAATTGGCATGTTGAAAATTTGTTGTTGTTTCTCATATCAATATGTTTTCACCATTTACCAAAATTTCTGAAATGTTTTTAGCCTCAAGTTTTGTCGCATTCTCAGGACTTGCACCTTTGGACCAATGGAGACAGGACATGAGTATGTAGGGCAAAGAGGACATCTAACCAATGATGCAAACATGAATTGATAAGGTGCAAGAAAGTTCAGGATGGACCTATGCATGCAAACATTTACAGTCAAAAAATATTTTATTTTCGTTCAAGCTTGTGATATTGTTGCACCGTAAACTGAAATCACTCGAGTGATTCTTCATTCAGACGTATTAACCAAAATAAAATTCACATTTAGTACCCACTGGAATGTAAATACCATAGCTAACCACTGACAAGTCATATGATAGTTCACGCACAACTAAAATTGATTACTGACCCGCATAAAGAAGTTAAATGTCAAGAACTCAACAATAGGCTGTAGACTATAATAAGCTGCTCTAAATCTAGTTCTAGTAAAATCAATCTGCAAATGCAATAAATCAAAACGACAAGTTTAAAAACACAAAAGAAAAATATGGTTAGCAAACCAAACAAACCTCCATGGTTAGGATGTCCCAAGCTCTATCGAGACCATATTTGTCAAGCAAACCTTTAGGTATCTACATTAACAAACGAATAAGATTAATCTATGTGGTGCATGCACTTATTTTAACAAATAAGAGTTCCGCCTATTTTGCACTGAATATAATTGTAATTGTGTTGTACAATGGAGTTTCGCCTATTTTGCTGTATCATGAAACGTGTTGAGTTGAGCTTTACAGAATTTTGCTTTCACATGATTGTAATTGAATTGATTGCTATGAGATTTGTGAGGAATCTCGTTTTAAAAATTTAGTGGCATATGATTTGGAAGTGAAAATCACTGAATTGGCTAACTCATATAATCACAAGGAACGGTAATAGCATCAATTGCAGGATCGTTTGATTTTTATCCCGATTTGCGCTGAACATCGAGATCCCGCAAATCGCCAAGACTAAAAAAATTAACCTCTTTCCCTAGATCTCCATTTTTGGTTTCTCTCCCATAGGAACAGAACCATTCAAAATATACTCAATCGATTACGTTTAATACTTGCATGTCAACCAAAATTAAATTAAATTAAATAAATAAAATTAAACGAACAACAAACCAAATTACTCGAAGGTAGACTGGAGAAAAGGTAAATAAACAGACCAAACGGGGTAATCTGATCTAATCAAATATAATAGATTAACAAAAGAGTGTACACTTATGGAGAAGAGAGAAGGACCGGAGGATTTCGGTTCGCCTGAAGGATCCGATTTGCAAATTTTTGCTTTCTAATTTGATTTGTAGCGGCCGATGAATGAAAAAGCGTTGGGAGGTAAGAAATAGGGTTAAGCATGGGCATTTACGATTTTGCCCCAAGAAATTCCAATGTAACGGAAATTGTCAACCCAAATATGCGTTGGCAAAAAAGAAGTATATTTGTATTTACCGTGACACTTTTATACTTAACAACGCTAATTTCGGTGACTAAGCTGCAACGCAAATAAGTGTTGGCGTCTAGATAAAATAAGTGTTAACAAATGACTGTTTTGGTGTACTGTAAGTTGTAGTGACAGTGTAAGATGGACTTATGATTAAATAGGAAAGAGTGAGGCAAACTTATGAAATGACATAAGTCATATTTAATCATAAATGATAAATGACATGTTAAATAGAAAACATGTGAATTGAGATATACTTAATTACATATTAAGTAGAACATGTTATTGTAACTGTGAAATCAAGCAAGAGTATAAAGAGATTGTGGATTACAGACCTTGGATCACAATCTAGAGAATAACATGTTGTGGGCTTATTAATAAACTGAAATGGGTTAAGTTATCTGACTGAAATTAATAAGAGAGAGGAACTTGGTGACTTGATTAAGAATTCAATGTAAATGGGAATAACCAAGTTAAATGGAAACCTGATGAGGTAAGTGAAGCGCATAAAAGAATATTTAGATATAGGGTCCAATAACATATTAAATTGGGGCACGTGGACCAATCCGCACGTTTGGGGGTGAATAACCCAACGGGGTAGATCATCGCGGTGTCATGGGGCACGAGGGGAGTGCTCGTCCATTTGATTATTCTGATATCCATGAAGGACTAGAAGTGGAAGCATGCGGCTTCCTGAGATACGTAAGGTGCTCCTGGTAGTCCTCTTTGTGGTGGCATATGTTTAGGCTGTGCTCGCAGAGGTTGGGTCTGCGTGTAACTATCAGGTGGGTGGGCCTTGACTGCAAAAGTAGCTTTGCAGTCATAATGCTGTGACGAGGTGACATTTGGATGTTGTAACGACCCGCATTCTACGCATCAGAGGATCGTAGAATATTTATTTCTCTTTCGTGTGGGTCATGTAGCTTTGAAGAACGACTGTAGGGGTCATTTCCCATATTCATGATTTTTGCCGATTTTTAAATGACCGTTTTGCCCCTGGCGAATCTTGTTTTGCTAATAAATTTTGACTGATAAGGAGTTTTGACCTGAAATCACTTCCATTAGATTCGAATGATGGTTGGTCATTCCGTAGAGTGGTCATATTAGCCAAACGGACTTACCGTTTGGGAGATATGGCTGAATTAAGTTTCAGAATGTATAAAACTGCTTAAATGGGCTTAATAGGGTAATTAGCAACTAGGTCCATGGGGGATTTCGGAATTTGGGCTATGTAAGGGCTGATTAGGGCTAGAGGGACCTTCCTTTGTCATTTTCCAGCCGTCACAAACTTTCTCTTCAACCCTAACAATTGATTCCACTCTCTAAAACACCTCTAATCACTTTCTAATCAAGGATTAAGCTAATCAACATCAAATCAAGTCAAAATAGCATCAAATCAGAGTTGGGGCTGCTGCTATACATTAGAATTTGACCCAAATCAGAGAGATTTCAGATCTAAGATTTCATTTGTGGCAAAGGTGAGTGATTTGCATTGTTTTTCACTAATTATGGCTAATTAGGGGTGATTAGTGAAAATTAGCAAAACTATGCGTAATTAAATTCTGGAAAAATTTGTAAAATTCTTAAATGTCATTTTATGCCTCTGATGTGAATCTGGGTTGATTTCGACTAATTTTGCTAATCCCGAAATTTAGGGGATTAAGGAGTGATTAGTGATAATTAGCGAAATTATGCATCATAAAAATCTGGAATTTTTTTTAGAAATTCCAAAATATTATTTTAGGCCTTTGATAGAAAATTAGGTCAATTTGGTTAAGTTTATCTAATCCTATCATTAGTTATGCTTAAACATTATTAAGGGGAAAACATGGGTTTTGGGTACATTTGATCCATATTGTTATGATTAAATTGTTGTTTTGGTGTTTATGGTTGATTATACATGTTGCTAATACTGTTTGGTATGACCTATGATTGCATTATAATGTTATAATGGTTGAAAACGCCGTCGAGTGGCGGAAATAGCTCGCTGGATTGGTACAGGATTTGGGGTCGGTTTTGACCGACTAGTGGAAGGTTTTGACCGACCGACCTGAGCTCATGACCGACCCGAATAGAAGGACATCACGACCAACCCTGTATGAAGTGTTCGACCGACCAGGGGAGACCGACCAGGTTGGGCAAGACCGACCACTATGCGATGTTCGACCGACCCTGTATGAAGTATTCGACCGACCAGGGGAGACCGACCAGGTTGGGCAGGACCGACCACTATGCGATGTTCGATCGACCCCATACGATGGTGAAGTACGACCGACCAGGAATGGTGAAGTGTTCGACCGACCAGGGGGCAATACCGACCGACCAGGGTAGAGATGATGAAAACTGACCAGAATGAAAGGTGCTTGATTGACCGACCCGAACAAGAGGAAACCAAAACCCGAGATGCAAAGGTAGTCCAAATGAGAGGTATTGACTCAGGATCCAGTTATGAACCAACGAGTTGACTTCATGAGTGGGCTCTGCTGCGGGACGTGTGCTAAGGGGTTGTCGATGTCTATAACTTTGGATCACTATGTATGGGAGGTATGTGAACGGATTCAGGGCCACAATGGCCTAGGTACGACTAAAGGAGCTATAGACCAATGAAGTGGGGTCATTTGTAAAGGTTTAGTCATGACTCCATGGGGTAAGCTTGGTGGTAGCAGTAGTCGTACAAGTCGAACTCCGTCACTACTTCGATGGGTCTAGTGATTGAAAGTGGTGGATATCGTATGCTTTACGCACTGAGTGAGTGAGGTGAGGATGGTTGCTATGATTGATTGTTGCTTTCACTATGACATACACACCCCACCCCCGTATCTTTACACCATTTGTTTTATGGCACCTTAGAGTATTGTACGGTATGTAGTGCTAACTCTTTGGTTGCAGGTCCGGGTTCAGGTATGGTTTAGTATACCTGTTATTGTTCTGTTTAGCTGCTTATCGCTCATACCAAACTTTTTGTCTGACCCAGAGTTTTACGTCTCTTCTTATTACTCTGGGTGCTCTCACGAGCAGAATAGAGACAGGTTAGCTGGTGATGCACGAGTAGCTGTTTCGGAGACGAGCAGGAGGCTTCCACGTATGATATATATAGATATTCTCCCTATGTCGCTGTTAGTCACTACTTGGGCATTAGTAGTGTACCTTTCTTTGCTTTGCTTTAGAGATAGTTTTAAAGTTGTAATAATGACGTTGTGGATTATAAGCTGTACTTTGGATTTTCCGCTGCTATGGTTATGGTTTAGTTTCAGCTTATGCACTGTCTCGCCGGTTTATGTCAAAGTATGTTGCTATTATGTTTTATTCCATGCGCTGTGAGACATTCTACAGGTTTCTTGTTAGTTCTTTGCCTTACTTCTTTTCTTCTGACGACTGTTCCGTGCTAGTTGGACATCGGTGCAGCGCATTTCTTGGAAATGTCGGCTAGTACAGGGCGGGCCGTCACACTTGGTATCAGAGCTCTAGGTTGCGTAGTTAACCTAGGGAAAGACTCCAGGGAGAGATAGTATACGTATATGAGAGTGCGTATTTGTGATATTTTGGTTTTCAAAAGCTATATATATACTATTAGTATAGCTAAGGTTGGAGTCGCACTGCACTTGCACCATTAAGAAGAAGGTTAAACGTTTTCTTTACAGATAAGAGATGAGCAGAAACGCGAGGAACACGGGGCCAAGGGGTAATGATAGGGATGCCCGTGACATGAGAGCAATGTTCACAACCTACATGAGAGAGATGATCAGAGATGTGCAGGGGGCAGCTCCTAATGCTGCTAATGGTGGTGGTGGTGTAGCGATGCAGGCGCCTAGGGCCGATTTTGCCAAGTGAACAAGGATTATACTAGTCTTGGTGGGAATCCGTTCCATGGAACGGAGTCGGCTACGGATGTTCAGGATTGGTTGGATAGCTGTGAACGTATCTTCGAAGACTTGGGTATCGAAGACGCGATGAAGAGAAGATTAGCATCCCGTCAGCTGCAAGGACTGGCAATGAATTGGTGGAACGCCATTAAGGCAGCTACTCCAGAGGATCAGATTTCATGGTAAATGTCGGCTGGCCCGGGGCGGGCCGTCACAGGTGTTCTTTGATCGCCTCAATAGAGGGCGGGGTCATGACCAACAAGGATAGTAAATCGTCGGGTACCCTTCATCGGCAGCCAGTGGGATGCGAAAAGACTAGAGCTAAACCCAATAGACCATTCACCTTTCACTATCGAGTTACGGTGGTTGAGGGGAGACGCCTACTAGATGTTTAGATTGTTTGTTAGGGGCAAGTCGCTTAGCTCTTGTAGTCTTTACTAGTTGAGGGAGAGGCCAAGGTGGGGCCATAGCCACCATGAAAAACATACCGAGGGATATCTGTATTTTGAGGCTCTTAAAGGCGGGCCTGTACAGATATGGAAAAGCTCCCGACCGAGTTCCGTGTTTCTTGTATAGCCCTACCATGAAACTCAGTGCACATTATGTGCGGTCAAGGCATTGAATACGATTGATGATACGTACGTGGGAAAATATAGATACATGCATGTCTTCTCAGGGTGGTGTATCTTAGACTAGAGGGCATTACTCTGGTATGGAACCGGATTCGACTGAGGATGGCAGACTGTATGCTTACGTAGCATAGTAATGATAGATATATGTGGAATGTAATATTGTTATGTAGAGATCCATACATCACTCCGGCATAGGATGAGGGACTGCGTACATTTTTGTGGCATTACGGTGGAGACCGTGCGAGTGGGGTACCATGGGGTGTACCTTAATATTGGGGGGATTACTACATATATACTGCATTAGGTTAATCCACTGAGAAGTAAATGGGTGAGATGAGTGTGTAAGCCTTAAGTTATGTTAACCCGACTAACCTAATAAATAAGAAAATGTGATTGAATGGTATATATAGGATTATCCAGAGTGTATAGTTTAAATCCGGTCACCAGAACTCGTGTTCTGACCCCCTCCTCATAACAAACTCGCAAATTAGATTTGTGGCGGAGATATGATAGCTTTGGATACTGGTTATGCAGTATTATTAGTACGATAAGACTATACTTTGATTATATTATTCTTTATCCATTCTACTGTGAGATATTTTCTGAGCTCTGATATATTTTATGTCTCTATCGTATCTGCAGGATACTAGAGCATCCAACACGGGCTTCGATGGATTAGAATTTTGAAAAAAATTAGGCTTGTCGGAATTCGGGTTGTTACAGAAATTTCCTTGAATAATGGAGCAACCCGTATCTACGGAGAAACTCTTCCCTTATTAAATATTTTCTACCCCTATCTACCTCACCGACAATCTTTAACGCTTCATAAAGGGGATTGTAGGGTGCATCATCCTTATCCTTAATTGGAGCTGGGAAAGATGTAAACAGGAAAGTAAAGTTCCAAAAATCGAGACTTATAGGGGATTAAACAAGAATTGTTCTGTGCAAATATGCTCACATCTTTTAGTCGAATTCCCGTGGAAAGTCTCGGTGCGATGAACGAAGAAAAATTGAGTTAGGAATCCCGAAACATTCTCGGCAAGTCGACTATGATCTTTCGGATACGTGCACCCTCGACATGTATAATAGATGAAGTATCTTTCCTCCTTTTAAATGAACACAAATATCAGATTTCCTGAAAAGTAGGCTCACGCTCCTATTCTTGAATGGATAACATGTGAAGTCCTAACAAAATGATATAGCCATTCGGATGAAGTTGGAAGGGAGCAATGGCCATAAGATTCAGGATTCTCTCTAAGAAAGTGTTAAAGGGAGGGATGGCACCACTCGCCAACATGTGACAATTTACAGCCATATATCCAGTTGGAGGTTGATTAGCCAATATGCTATCACCTAGCAATATCGCCTCAGTAATAGGGATAACAAATTGACCACATAGTTGTTCGAATTGATCCTGATTGATAGTGGTAGAATGCCTTTAAAATGGCGAAGCACTAAGAGGGCGAGGCAGAGGAAATGACTGCTCAGGTACCAAACCAGGAATTATGGTTGTAGCCTCGGGTGTAGTCATGGAAGTATCAACTTGAGCGGATGAAGATGTCCCTTCGGTCTGAAGGTGAGCCTACTGTCTAGTAGTCATTCCACATGAATATACTTGTTCATAAACATATAGCAGGTATGCATTTCTTAAAAGTGAAATGTCATGCAATTTTATGCGAACTATGCAAAAGCGAGGCTTGAAATTCACAATTTGGCTTACGTCCATTAGTCAATCTCAAGCAATGCTACTAACCTAAACTAGAAATGTCGTGTGTATGCAAGCAAGAGTTGACAGATCATAAATTGTTAAACAAATCAAGCTTGTATAGAATAGCCATCTACTGTAAATTGTGAAATTCATTACGATAAGCTTTATTATCTAATCGGTTATCGAGGTGGACAACCGATAATGAAGTATAAGTCCAAAAATGCAAATGTTTGCTATTACTATAAGATAGGAAACAGGCTGTATATGCATTCAACTCTTAAGGATGCTCAATGGCCTGGTAAACAAAATTGAGTCACAATCTAACAGGCTAGGCTATTTGAGGCCTAGTCGAATAAGTTGTTTGATGTCCTGGAAGCACTAGGCCGTCAAAAGATTCAGGTCGTAATACTGTCTCAAGGGTTAGGTCGTCTGTTAGTTAAGATCTTGGATCGTTCAACGACCAAAGGAGAAGTCGGGTCGTCATAGGCTAAATCATTCAAAGCCTAGGCTGCCAGCAATCTGAAAGAAGTTTGTTCATAGGCCTTAGTTCGTGGGTCGTGAACTCAGGTCGTCTAAAGCTTTAGAGCCTTAGGATGTCTTAACCATTACAGGATCAGGCCGTTGCAGCACCTCAAGCCCCTGATCATTCTAGAGGTCCAAGTCTTAGGTCGTCTTACCGTCTTTAAGGTTTAGATCATTCTTTGGCTAAACGTCTCAGGCTAATCTACGGTCTAAAATTTTAGGTCGTATCAACGATCTAAGGGTGTAGTTTGGCCTCTGACCTAGTTTAAGAACTATTTAAAGGCATTCAAATACATCGACTAATTCAAACGACATGAATTCACACATCAACAATCCATAACATATATACTGGGCTATAAGACTACCATTACAAGTTCGAGAGTTCAAGCATCATGCAATAAGCAACATTATGAAAATCAGGATCGAAAGTATGATTTGGATTCAACTTAGCAATTATGTGAAAAAACACAGAAAATTCTTAACATAGTGTTCCCTCATTTTTGCACACTTCAGTGAACAACATAGTTGAAAGATAACATGACATGGCACAGAGCATTATGAGTCAGTGCAAATCATTTCGGGGAAAAACTGGATTCACAAAGTCGTTCAAAATCTACAACAAATTTAGGTTAAAACAAGGATTTAATATTCTCACTCGAAAGTTTTCTAACCATTCAAACCCGATGTCGAAGTATGGGGTTACCAAATCAAACAGACCCCAGTTTCAGATAACAAGTCATTGATTTACTCCAAACCCTAAGAACTTGAAATCAATTCGATAAGATAAAATTGGCACCTGTAATGGACCAAAATGGGTTTGCAAGATCTGAGTTCGGGTATGAGGACTTGAAGAAGCCTGCCGACTCTTATAGTGACTCCGATCTAAAGGCGGCCGCAATAATTGAGGCAGCAATTGATTCCAATCACTAAGTTTTAGAAGATGTTGGTGATGCAAATCTGATCGGCGAAGTGATTGATCGAGCCATGAGAGCAGGATTTTGAGTGAGATAGATTGATCAGTGGAAAGCCGCCATTAGCAATTTCTCTTTAACAAAAAGAAGATAGTGAGACAATAAACGACTTAGAGATAAGATATAAGGGCTAAATTAGAAGCGGGTCGCACTTGACTCGACCAATTAAGCCCAATACGAATTAAATGCCAGCTCGTTTTAAATCAGTTACAGTGTATACTAACGACTTGAAAGAGAATACGGGGTTCGATATAATAAAGTCAATTTGAAGCCCATATCATTTGCAAAAATGCAGACTTCAAGGGGAAAAAGTTAACCCATTAAAATACGGGTTGGATATACTACACTATGTAGTTCAAAAAACAGGTTGTTCGGCTTGAAGGCAGGTCTAGTCGCAAGTCTTAGGTCGTACAGACTCTGGGTCATTATCGATCAGAAGCTCTTGGCCGTTGAAGAGCCGAGGCCAGATTGCAAAGCTTAGCTTAGGTCGTTCTCATTGGGTCATTCACATGTAGTGTCGGGTTGTTGTTAACCAAGTCGCTATGAAGGTCAGGATGTCAGGTCGGTTTTACTTACGCGGGGTCAGGTCGTTAAACCGTAAGTCATCTCTTAAGTCAGAAGACAAAGTCAGGTCTTGGTCGACCTAGAGCATCAGGTCGTAACTGACTGAGGAGTCAAGTCATGTGTGGCTCAGACATCAGACCATGTCTTAGAGATAGGGAAACAAGTCAGGTCACCTTATTTTCAGACCACTCCTCTCCCACAAATACCCCTAAACTTGCATCATTAAATTGGACCGAATTTCCTCTCCATGGAGTGCTGTCAAAATCATTCTTGACTCCTCCAAATCACTTCAACCTCCATTGAATTTCACCCAAACTTAGATTCAACCTCTCCACCATCATGAAATCATTCAAGCTCATCCAAATGTCCAATTGTTGAAGATCGATATCAACAACCGTCACACTTATTGAGAGTCAGCCATTTTCGTGGTGGATTCAAGTGAATCAGTGTAAAAGAGAAGAAGTAAAGAGAAAATTATTGTAAAAGATAGTATGAGTGAAATGAGAGAAAGCATGTACCATGTAAATTCAATGATGATAATGATAATCCTTTCCATAGTGGACGTAGGCCAATTCTAGGACGAACCACTCTAAAATCTTCTTGTTTTTACTTGCTTTAAGTTTGTGCCTCCATATTTCTAAACTTTGCTTGCTTGTGAAGTGTAATTCTTCTATTCGAGGGTGTTTGTTCCATTTTTCGCATAAACAATGTTATAACTACAACAAATCGGGTCATATAAAGAGAATGTATTCATCTCCAGATAAATCAAATCAACAAACAGACAATAGTAGTTCGTCAAAGAAAAGAAAGAGAGCATATGCAGCAACATTAAATGATTCAGATTCGTCATCATGTGATGAAGAGCCAGAAACCGGAAATTCAATATGTGTTTCACTGTAATCCAAAATTCAGAAAAAGTTAAAGAAATGGATCTAAAATCAGGTTCACCTTAATTATTATTTTTTAATTTTTTAGTTGATTCGGATGAGTGGATGTTTTATTTGTTTGCCTTGTTTGAATTTTAAATTCTGAATTCAAACTTGAAGTTTAAAATTCAAATTTGAATTTTGAATTTTGAAATCCATAATAAAAAATAATAATATAATAAATAATAATTTTTATTGAGTGTTAGGGTTAATATTATTTTAGCAAATAATAAACCTAAAATATAAAACAATAATATAATAAAACAAAGTCAAATAGAAAATTGTCTTTTCAAAATACACCTATATGTCGACATACTCAAATAGACATGTCGACATATGTGCCAGTAAATGAAATTCATATTTTGAATTTCAAAAGTTTGAACTTTCAAGCTTCCCTCCAATTTTTCACCAACTCCCAAGGTTTGAAAAGGTATCTTTAATTTCACAAAAGTTATGCCCATTCAATCTCTATTTATTCATCTATTCAATTCTATTCTCTCAACCTCTCATTCAAAATTCGAACAACTTTCTTCATATCTATACTCTTCAAAACAGCTCTTTAATGGCTTCCTTTAGCACACCAAAAACTACGAGATTGACCAAAACTCTCAATGGTCATCTATGCAATGATAATGAAGCTATTCAAGCCTATATTGACCATATGGCAAATGGAAAAGTAAACACGGGAACCTTCACTATGTTTGAAGATTCTCCCTCTTATTATCTTCATTCTCTTTTCAATCAAAGTAAAGTTCTAAGCTTGGTTGATGCTTGGGATAACGATGAAGTATGTTACCTGAATCTCATCAAAATGTTTTACGCAAATTTGAATCGTGGATTTTACGAAGGAGATGAGAATCAAGTATGGAGTTGTGTAAAAGACACTCAAGTTGTTTTGGATTGTGAATTTTTGGGTAATACTTTAAAATGCAAGTGTACGGTCTTAGACTTTTCGGAATTCGAAATTGATTAAATAGATTTGGAGACTTATCCTCACATTTTTGAAAGCGACAATAACATGGATTTTAAAAATCGCTTTTTTCGCCCAAAGGCAAGAATTGTCAACCTCCTCCTCCAACATACCCTCACTCCATGTTCCGGAAATTTCAACAACCCTACCACTAAAGTCCAAAAATCCCTTTTTGCTATGTTTGGTGTTTATGACATCAATTGGGCCAATGTTATTTAAAAAAAATTAAGCCTTAAGAAATATCTGCCAAGGAAAACACTCTTTATCATATAGTTTATCTTATCTGTTTCTTTAAATATTTTGGCTTGGATCTCAAAGGAGAGGAATTTGTGCAAAGAAGGTTCTTTAACTCGGGAAATATGCATCTTATGCAAATTCCAATCACTTTTAAACCTTATGAAACATTCGAAGATAAACAAGCTCGAATGCTGCAACAACAAGAGGAAAATCCAATGGAAATTTATGAAGAAGAAGATTCCTCTTTAGAAAGTATAGAATGTTCCACAAATACTGGGCCATAACCAAAGAAACACTTGTCCAAAACCAATTTAAGTTAGCCAAGAACCAAAAGAAGATCAAGAAGACTCTTACCCAAATGTCTTCTAAAATGAACAAGTTATTTGGCAAAGTAGGAAGAAAACTTAGAATATCATCTTCCTCCTCATCATCCGCTGAAGTCTAAGTTTATCTATTCTATGTTATCTTTCGTATTTGTTTGTATTTGCTTTCGAATCTCGTATTTACTATTTTAAATCATTTGAATGTATTTTGCCTTTAAGTAGAAATGAATGGTGTTTGTTTCCGTCAAAACAATCTTTAATTTATTATAAAAACACATTAGAATTACATGAATTAAAATAATATAATAAGAATTAACTAAAAATTGTAAATACCCAAAAATTACCTAGGATATGACGACATGTACAAAATGACATGTCGACATATAACTGCTAGTTTTTCAACTTTGTTCAAAATTTGAAATTTGAATAACCAACTAGTGTCTCTTCATTTTAAATGAATTCCAGACCCTATAAATACCTCTTTCTTCTGGAAAATCTTATTATAAACTTTATCCTTCTTCTCTAATCATTGGCCTTTTCTATAATATCAAATTATGGAAAATCCTATTCATAATTTGAGTGAAAATCTTGAAGAAACACTTAATTCATTCAAGAATATCATATCTATAATACTTAGCAATCAACATCATTTCGAATTGAGTCAAATAAAGATGGTTGAACATCAAGAGAAGCACTTTGATGCCATTCGTTGGCTAATATCTTATCTTGTCAGAGACGAAGACAACAACCTCGTTAAAGCACCACCCACAAATGAATATGAAGATTGGGAAGTCATCAGGAATGATCCAATCTTTGGAGGAGACAAATGGGTGGAAGTTCCAAGAAATGTTTGAGTTTGATTTGAATTGGTTTGTATGATTTGTTTTGTTTGATTTGAATTTGTTTGAAACTATTGCTTGATTCAGTTGGGTTTGAAAATTTGTGTATGACTGATTGAAATACTTGTAAATATGGACTAAAATGATTGAATTATGTGACTTATTTATATTTAGAATTAGAATAATATAGGCATATGGAATCTTAATTATGTGGCAAGACATTAGGATATTCTATTTAGGGGGAGTATAGACATAGTGATGCCTTTTGTTGATGACAAAGGGGGAGAAATTATAAAATTGGGATTAATAAAATATTTTAAAATAGGGATTAGTTAGGCTTAGTTTAAGGGGGAGTATGTAGGATTTATATAGGATTCATGGTGAAAAGGGGAGTATTCGAAGAATCACATCAACATGTATTAAACAGGTAAACAAGTATGAGTATTTTATAAATCAAGGTTGTCATCATAAAAAAGGGGGAAATGCTAGAGAATGGAGTTTTGATGACAACAACCTTATTTCAATTATCCTTATCAATAGATTATAAAATATATACTAACATCTTTATCTATAATATGTATACATATATATGTGCAAGATTTGTATACAAGATTTAATATTGAAATACTTTACAGTTTTAGAGTTCCAAGAGATTCAGGATTCAGAAGAGATTCAAGACTCATGAGTATCAAGATATCAAGATTTCAAGATCTCAAGAAAATATAGTAATTGAGTCTAGTTTATATCTAAGACTCTAAATAGTACTCCAACTTAAAATTCTATTTTCAAAATTCAAATTATGTTTTCAAGTTATTTCAAACTACTTTTCTAAATGATTTCAAATTGTTATTTTATATATATGTTTATAGTTTGAAGTTTTATAATAATATGTTTATAATATATATATATATATATATAGTTTTATAGTTTAAATCATATAACTTTATAAATATGTTTATATTATATATCACTATGTTTTTGTAAGTTTTTATACTTTAGAAACTTCATTTGAAACTTTAGTTTTGATTCAAGAATTTCCAGAAAATATATATTGGTTTTAACACTTGAAATTTGATTTTAAAAATAAATATACAAGGCATATGTCGACATACATATAATGAAATGTCGACATATAACTATCATAAGTTCAATTTTCAAAGGAAATGTATTTTCACTATTTGTAACATTTCAGAAATGTTGCAACCTTTGGGACACTATAAATATGGGTCATTTTCGAATTTTTACAACTTCTTCTTCTCCTTCTTCACCTCTTTACTTACCACCATTAAAATACTTATATTTCTTGATTTCTACACTTCTACTCTGTCGATTTCAACAAAATTTATATCATTATTCTTCTCTTCTCATTCACTATCAACTACTTTCTGTTTGAAGTGCTATTGAAGAGATATATGGCTATTGTAATTGTTTGGGAATTGTTTGGGAGAAGGTGTGTTCCTTATAGCCTTGAAATCAAGAAAAGGGAGCGGTGTTAACCTTGTACCCATGAAATCAAGGGTGGTGGAATCGGTTTTAACCTTGTAGCATTGAAATTAAGGGTGTTGTACTTGGGTATTAATAATAATAATAAAACTCTGCACAATCTAGCTTTGCGTGGGACTGCACGTAGGAGTAATCTGAACCAGTTTAAAATCCGTGTGTTCTTTCCCTTTCCGCATTTTATATTTACATATATTTGTGTTTGTGATTGTTTCTGTGTTTGTGATCATTTCTGGTGTGATAATCATTATGTGATTCATATAGTTATTCAAGATTGTTTAAATTTTCCATAATCTCTTTAAAACACAATTCACCCCACCTCTAGTGTTAGTTTTGCTTTAAGATCTGCATTCCGCATCCTTAACACCTAGGTGGATTGACTCAAAAGAAAATAGGCGCCCTTTTTATTTTGTAACTTGCGATATGGGCTCCCTCCTTATCTCTTTGATGAGCGACCCTCCGTAAAATAGGGTTTTGATTTCCCTAAATCTCGACCTCTTGAAACTTGATAAAGAATTTCCTCTGATTGCTCAGATGGGTTCTTGCTCTCGGTTGCTCGATTTGGTGTTGCATTTTTATTGAAAAACTGCAAAGTATGTGAGTTTCTATGATTTACTTTTTCAACTTAGTGGTTGTGGTTTTCGTTGCTCATGCTAGTGATGAAGCATGTCTATTTTATAGGATTTAGAAGCATTAAATGTTCTCTGATTTTGTTATAACTTGCCAGTGGTTTTTGTTAGGAATCACCCTCTCCAATGAGATAATGACAGTCATTACAACCCAGAGACAACTATCTACCGCCTTTAGCACAGAATTCCATGTGTGGAAGGATCCAACAATTAGTATTTACGATCTAGCCATCGTTGAACAGAGACCCGAAGAATCACTCGATGGTTATCTGAAAAGATTTCATACTGAGTCGCTCAAAGTAAAAGGAGTAACAGACATAGAAATGCTTATAGCTGTGCGCTCAGGATTGCTCATACCTACACCCTTCTGGGAGGATCTTATCTTAAACGAATGTGAAAGCTTAGATGATTTTTATGTAAGAGCCGATAGGTTTGTCTGTATGGAAAGGATACTCGACACAAGGAAGAGCTTAGGGAAAAATAAAAAAGCAGAAGAGTTTGATTCCGATTCCTTTGCAGTTATCTCTCAAGAATCAAACGAAGGAAAGGATTATTGCTCTTATCATAAAGCAAAAAGTCACCAAACTAGCCAATGTCGAGGTTTGGCAAAAAGAATTCGTAACAAAAGATCAGAAGAGCCTACTCAAGAAGTGCTGAAAAGTGACCAGAAAGGATAATGGTCAAAGACACCTCCAAAAGAGATTAAAATCTAACAATAAGTTTTCTGTTTTCAATACTTGTTTCGTTTAGTCCTTTCATTTTGCTTCTTATTTGTAGTCAAACAAATATTAATGTAAGTTCGAGTGCTATTACAGGTAAAAACCGAACCTTGTCCAGGCTCATGCATACAACGAAAGTCAAATGGAAGCACTTAAGGAAATGCAATACATGAATGAATACACAACAAAGTTATTAATCAAAGATAAGCTTCGGTGGAAGATGTTCATACAAAAAATGCAACAAAGGTGTGGAACCAACCCCTGATAAAGGATATCAATAAAGCCTTTAGAAGAAAAGGCACAATCAACAAAGCTTCCAGAGGGAGAAGCTACATCAACAAAACTTCCAGAGGGAGAAGCTACATCAACAAAGCTTCTGGAGGGAGAAGCTACATCAACAAAGCTTCCAGAGAGAGAAGCCATGACAAACAAAAGCCTCCAGAGGTGGAGCACGTAGAAGCTTCCAGAAAGAGAAGCGCCAATAGACACAACCTCCCAGAAGAGGAGTCTCAAACAAAGCTTCCTGAGAGAGCAGCGCCAATAAACACAACCTCCCAGAAGAGGAGCTTCAATAAAGCTTCCAGAGAGAGAAGCCACAACAAACAAAAGCCTCCAGAGGTGGAGAACCTAGAAGCTTCCATGAAGAGAAGCAACATCTCCTACGATGGAGTGCCTATCAAGTAGGGCCATAAATACTTGCATCTCCAAATATGGACTGCCCTATAGGGGGGCCTAAATATACTTGCATCTTTGGTTAGCGGAGCTGCACCTTATAAGGGGGCTAGTTAAGCATCTACCCATAGAGGGACCCATGTCGCTCTCTTAGAGAGCATTCATTCATTTTCATATCCTAGGGGGTTAGGATTAAGGTTAGCTGTTAGATACCCAATAGCCAAATAATCAAACAGAACTTCTCGCTGAATGGTTGATAACTGTTTGATCTAACGGAACTTCTCACTGAATGATTGTGGGTTCAGATAGCCAAATCGAACTACCTGCTGAATGATCAAACAATCAAAAGATTGGATGATTGAATGGAACTACCTGCTGAATGGCTAAATGATGAAACAATTGAATGGAACTACTGCTGACGGATCAAATGGTCTGAAACCGAATGGAATTACTCCTGAATGACTTTGGTTCAGGATAGGATTAGTTTATTTTTGAAAGCAGTCCTCTACCTATGTGTCCGAGAGGGTATTCCTCAGGATATTTATGACTCGCTCGTACGATTTCTCTGAGCCAAATTTCGAGGAATCTACGGATGGTTTAATATTAATTAGTTACTCCCGCTGATATAAAAATTATTTAGCATTATGCACACAGATAACCTCTAGTCAATTATAATGCTTCTATTTGATAACTTCTTAATAGTATTTGGTAATTCTTCTAAGTGTTCCTTAGCATGATGTGCGTAACCTTTATGCTTTTTTGCATGTATTCTATTTGAAGTTTGATTTATAAATGTGATGTATACTCACCCGAGTGCTAACCTCGGGAATTTGCATGGTTCCTGCTTCCTTTTTACCCAAGCATGAATCTTGGGGTTTTTATTATTTTTAGATATAGAATTTGACTTTTCATGTACCTAAGTATGAGTCTTGGGACGTTCTGTATGATTTCTGGTTTAGGTTTACCTAAGTGTGAGTCTTGAGGTTTCTCTATGATTTCTGATTTTTGCTTACCCAAGTGTGAGTCTTGGGGTTTCTCTATGATTTCTGATTTTTGCTTACCTAAGTATGTATCTTGGGGTTTCTCTATGATTTCTGATTTCTATTTACCTGAGTGTGAGTCTCGGGGTTGACCTGATTTATGATTTCAATTTACCTAAGTATGATTCTTGGGATTTCTATTATTTTCAGATATGATATCTAACTTACTATTTACCCGAGTGTGAGCCTCAGGGTTGCCACGATTTCCAGATTTCTATTTAACTAAGTATAAGTCTCGGGATTTCGATATGATTCTTGATTTATGATTACCCAAGTGTGAGTCTTTGGGTTTCCAAATGATTTTTGGTTTCTACTTCATTCTGTATAAGTCTCGGGATTTCTGATTTCCTATTTACCTAAGCGTGAGTCTCGGGGTTTCAACTAATTGCAGATGGGAATTTTGGATATCTAATTTTCTATTTATAAGTTTTCGTTTTCCTATCACATTCAGGTTTTCGAATTTCTGTTGCATAAACTCATTTTTAAGCCTTAAACTTTCATTCCTTAGCATTTCCCTATTTCCATATAGGATGTTAATTTCTTTCTACCATATTCACATATGAAATTCGAATATATCGATATTGTTCCTAGATAAAAGTTATTAGCATAAAACACAAATAGATACTATGGAGCTACCATCCGAGGTTTTCCAACAAGGATTATGATCTCACAACACTTCGTGCAGGGAGTTTTCTAAACTCATAGCACATTTACCCCTGATATTTGCTACCATGAATTACGATCAAATTATGTTAAACACATCGTAAGTGCCAAACATTATGCAAGTAATATCACTTTTATTAATACATCATGCTTGTTAATAGTGAGCTTCAAATTACCGATTGTAAATATCTAAATACAAACTTTTGGATTTTCCATTTCACATTTCTAATGGTGAATTCTTGATAGCTGAATGTTTAGATAACAATACCGAGTTCCTCATTCAACATTGCTAGGAGAATGCTGAACTTTAAATCATGGAATTCCACATGAAAGCATATTGTCTTTGGCACATTAAGGCTCATAACTCGCAAGTTATATTCAAACTCTTTCCACTAACAAAGTCATGTTCCCCCTCGCATCAATATTCTGGGAAATACAGAACTAACACAAAAAAAAATTATGATATTTCTAGAGTGACAGGCAAGCTATACGGGAATCTCAAGGGTTTGTCCTAAAGAACAAAAGCTTCTTCATACAAAGGGGGCTAACTGTTAACAACAAATTTCGTACCAATCAAATATGCAGAAGCGGAAGCTTTAAAGCCGAAAGGGTAAAGGGATTTCGAACAACAAAACTAGGTTTGTGGAGAAAAGAGCGGATCTAAGGAGTTACTGGAAATAAAGTCCAAGAGCCAACAGAAAAAATCCATAGGGAAAAGAGGAAAAGCCGAAAGCAGATATCCGCAGCCAAGAAGAATCAGAACACAACAATAGCAGTCCAATACAGATATCTGAAGGTAGAAAGTAGTATTGAAGATTCCGAAAGGTCATGACGGAGGAAATCTAATGATCGGTATGAAAAAAGAAGATACCGAAAAGATAATTTCGACACTAAAATGGGCACAAAGTAGAAAATTCCGGATGCATTGCACACGATAGCAGAAGCGGGTGACGAGAGGATTACCGAAAGCATGTAATCCGAAACATAAGAAGGAGGAGGAAAGAGCCTACCGATAACTACTTGGTAACGACACCAAGATCAAGAAGCCTACCTTTATAACTAAAGACGAATACATATGCCAAAAGAAAAAGCCAGCACCCTTTACTGCTATCAAAGATTCCATAATCTATTGCTTAAGCCGAGAGGTATAAAGGCGGACCGAGACCAGAGGTCCCGAAACCGAAAGCCACCAAGGCCAAGCTCTCAAATTCCGAGACCAAACTACCGGAAGGTATGGCACCTGAACCATTCTCAAGAGTACAAGATTGATATTCCAAAGGAAAAGAAGCACCCATGAAGACATTTGATAGGAAGAAAGGAAGCCGAAACCTTTTAGCCGAAACCGAAGTTCACGAGAACGGCCGAAACCTTGTTTCTGCATCCAAAACGGGCTTCTGCTGAGTCCACAACAGAAGGGGGCCAATATGCCTATAAATAAGACCCTAGGGGTCTCATTTTGGAGACCGAATTCTCATTCCTCATTCTTTTTCTCATATTCTAGAGAGTAAGCCCTAATTTGGAAATTAATTTGGGGATTTTTTTATATAACCTCCTCTACGAATAAAACCATCAAAGCCTTTAAAGTTGACGTAGGTTCAAGACGAACCGAACCACTAAAATTGTGTGTTCTTACTTTTCGTGCATACTATATTGTTCTTCAATATATTTCTGTACGTATCCTAAGATGCTACTGGATTATCAAAATACCCTTACACAAGCCGTTATGTTCTTAGCAACCTGACGCTCTCTCCACGATATAAACCTTTCTGCACCAACCTCTCCCCAAGTCTTAAATCACCGAATACCATTCCGCAAGCTTCCTACAATGTAGCAAGCCTAGGCGACCCATCTGCAAGCTGCTTAGCTTCATCACTTGTGTTGTGCTTAGGAAACCCCTATCCCAAGGTAACTGTTGGTCCTCGAGTTGCAGAAGCGTGATACTCACCCCTTGAGGGAAGATTAACTAATCTTCGGACTTAAGACCTTGATATCTGTAACAGCCCGCACCTCCGTTCACGCAAGATACGGTCCCCAACTTAGCCACCGTATATGTGTGGGGTTTTGTTCCTCAAAAGGCCTCGGCGTTAGTAAGATATTTTGTTGTCATGTATATATTTAAAGTTTTGGTAAATTAAGTTTTCCTCTTTTCTTTTTGAAATGGCAAAATAAAAAATAATCGATATTGTTTTGGAGCTAAGTGGTTATACACATGTACTTTTTCTACATGAGACTAATGTTTGCATTTGAGTTAAGATAGGTATTCATGCATCCTATGGTGTGCTAAATGGTGAAGATTGGTTGCTTTGCTCGCATGGAAAATGCTGTAAATTGCTTAAAATGCTCCTTAAAAAGGTACGTTTTCGAATTAAATATTGCGAATGGTTGTTATGTTGTGCTTTTGCTCTATTTCCCCGTGTTTCGGGATGCCCCGGGTTGGGATGCCTCTTCGGAGATGTATATTATGTAATTATATTGTATTGGATTTCTTTCAAATGTCCTCCGTACAAAGGAGACTCTGCCGAAATTTTCTAAATTTTGGAAGTCAATAAATTTTCATGAACTAAAATTGTATATAGAAAATATAAGAGGGTAAGGTTAGTTAAGCTAAAACTTGTTGTGTATGCAATTAAATCTAGTGTAAAAGCCACATTGAAATAATTAAATAGGAAATATAGAGTACAAAAGGGTGATAATATAAGTTGTTTACTCTATAAGAAATTTCGAGGACGCAATTTTGTTAAGAGGGAAAGGTTGTAATAACCCTGTTTTTCCACCAAAAATAATATGTGTGTTCAATTAAAATAAAAGTGTTAAATTTGAATTACGGCTATTCGTTAATTGATTGAACGAAATAAACTCAATAAAAATTGTATGTGATATTAAATAATTTTATTATTAGAATAGATGGAAAAAAAAACGAACATTGGTTTATAAGATGAACTACCAAGCGTTGCGTTAAATAAAATTATCTTTGATAAGCAAACAAATTGTCGAACGTGACATTAATCAATTTGACATAAAATAGTTTTGGAATTCTTAAATAAGTTATTATATAAAAATTAACAATAAATATTTTATTGTAATGAACATTAAATTAACGAGCAAATTAGACGAGCGATGAACCAAACAAGATGTTTGTGATATCAGGTAATTTTATTTACGTTATTTATGTGTATATAATGGTAATAGAAGTAACTATTTTATATTGAATGTTAAATTAACAAGGTATACTTAATGAGTGTTGAATCAAATAATACTGACATTATGAAACAGAAGGTTGTACATATGAGATATGAATCAATTTAGATATAATTGGAAACTATTTTGATAATCTATATGCATGTGAATAAGGCACTTGACTCAATTATAAAGGAGGACCAAACCACCTTAATACAATCAAAGTCTTAAATTATATGGCCCAAAGCCCAAACTCCACAAACTAAGCCCAAATTCTAGAAAACCCTTCCTTTTGTTTCTTTCCTAGGAGGCCATATTTGGTTTTGCCGACTTCGCAGCAGAAACAAGATTCATCTCGTTTTCCAATTTTTCAACCCTGGATCCTCCTTTCTCAAATTAAAAAAAGAAAACCAAATCACGCTTGGAATCGCACGCATAGAGGAAGCAACGCACGCACCGTAGGAGGAGGCGCTGTGCGATTTATGGCATACAAGCCACCATCGTTCAGCAATGATATTTTGGGAATCTCGAAGTCGAGTTCGATGAGGACGAAGCGAGGTGGTGGTGGATGGTGATGTGTGATTTCTGGCGATACTTCAAGGCAGTGTAGTAGTTTGAACAACGATGTGGGTGGAGAACAGAGGAGCAGTGAATCATCGGTAGGCATCTTCGATTGGAATTTCTGTGAGTTTTCCTCCTCACTCACATCTATGTCTTCTTCCATATTAGATGAAAATGTTTGCATACCATGATTCGATTTGGATTGAATTGTTTGGATCATTGAATGGTTGAGTTTAAATTGTCACGATGACTGAATTGGTTGCTTGATTGCATTGGTTGTTGTGCAATTATTGATGAATCTAAATTGATCGATGAATTCTGTATTGGTCATATTTTTGAAATATTGAGGGAAATGTTATTGATTGTTATATTATTGATTTATAGTTGCATAATTTGCCCACTTAGACGATTATTCAATTTTATAATTTATATATAATATAAGAAAGCTTATATGTATGTATAAACCTTAATATTTTAATTTTAAAGTATGAATTATAAATTAATGTGTGATGTAATTTTAGTTATCGGACATGTACGATCGAAACTCTTTTGATACAATGTTTTGAGATGTTATCAGTTCTAGAACTACTCAACTGGAGTATGCTCGATGATGAACTAATCAGGATTCTATGTAAACTTGGCAATGACATGAAGCAAGAAATTCTATGATGAATTCATGATGTATTGATGTTTATGAATTCATGATGTTTTGTTGTTTATAAATTTATGATGTTTTGATTTTTATGTGGGATTTTTACTTGTCGATGAGATGAGATAAGTTAGATTGTCACTTAGTACTCGTCGAAAAGAGAGAAATATGAGACGAGTTTTATCTTTACACTTGCCGATGAATAAGGCAGTGTATAATTGATGATGTTTTCTAGTGTGGTATCAACTAATGGCTAGTAAACCGTTAGGTGCCAACGTATGGTATGGGACATACGTTGACACCTTATGGGTTCCTAACCGAGAGTTGAGACACATTCAAGATGATTACTAGTACTATGACCGAGTATCCAATTGGAGTCATCACAATGAGTTTGACTATAGCCATCACGATGATCACGATGTTGTGACTCCAATCACCGCGATGTATTATTCGAATTTTAGCGACCAAGGGAATCAAGATTTTCGGCTATAGTCGTTAAGATGTTTATGATGTTCATGGCCCTAGTCATCACGATGGGTGGTACCAAAAATGTAGTACTAGTCAAGAGGTTAAGCACGTGCAGTTTTCCATGATGTTTTGATGTTTCAAATTCACTTGGCTTTTTTTGTGATTTTAGTTAATGATATTTGTTCATATACAAGAGGATATTTATTTACAGTTATGTTATCCACCTGATCGATTCAATTGTGTATAGGCCGGTTTTGAGCATTCAAAAGAAGGGATCGGTCATGCAATTATTAAAAGGGGTCGGTCATAGAGCCCAACACCTGGTCGCTCTGAAAGCCAAAGCTTTTGGTCGCTCCAACAAGCCTCAAAGCTTCAGGATCGGTCAATTCTGCGAAGACCGCAGGTCGCTTCAAATATAGAAAAGTTCTGGTCGCTCCAGACGTACAAAGTCTTTGGTCGCTCCAAGAAAGTTGATCGCTCTAAAGACCAATAGTTCCTGGTCAAGGATTCCTGGTCGTCCCAAATACCGAAGAGAATTGGTTACTCTCTTCCCTATGCTAACTGGTCACTCCAGAATGTAAGAGATAACTCCGAAGCTGGTCGGCCCACATGTCTATAGTATAACACCACCCGGTTTCCACAATGTCTGGTCGGTCCGCTCCACATCCAAATTGTCTGATCGGCCCGCCTTATTTACTTGGCCTTCTGATCGTTCCAAGATCCCTGATCTTTAGCAAAGGCCCCTGGTCGTTCGAAATGCATAAAGAAGTATGACAGGTTGGCAACAACTGGCAGTGGCATTTTCGTAAATACCTAAAAAACCGACCAGAACCCTGAATTGAAGATTTCAGCCACTCCATCACCTATAAATAGCACCCTACCTCCATCATTTTAGGGGGTAATTTTGGAGGAACTACAAGGAGGTGCCGTCAAATTGCTTTCTAGACTTCTTCAAGCATTCAAACATCTTTTCTCCATAGTCAATGAAGGATCTAGCAAGCTTATGATCATGGCTTCCATGGAAGGATTGGCATAAACACTTCGTGCTTTCTATCTTTTTCGACCAAGCATAGAGACAAATGCATGCAAAGAGAGCTCTTATGAATGTATAATGGAGCAAATATTGTAAATCTTTTGGTGATTAATGGAACCCGATCTTCAAAGTGGACGTAGACTCGATTAAGAGTCGAACCACTATAAAACTCTTGTCTTCTTTTTCTCCTTTTCTTAATTTTGGTATTTTGGTGCTCTTGAATGTTAGACATGGCCTTATACAATTCTCAAAGGATTTCTAATGCCCTGCCTCTGAAAAGGTGACGTGCTTCTTAAGCATCTCGCCTCTAATTAGGTAATGTGTTCAGAAATACCTCTTTGGTTATTATACCAATTTTTGGTATCAACAATTTGGCGCCCATCGTGGGGCGGTGATCACATTCACAAGCTTAAGCACTTTGTCGAAGTCCAAATTCGAGAGTAGCATTCTTCGAAGTTCAAATCCATATCGGAAATAATGGCAAAGTCTAAGAAGGCGACTAGCAAATCCGTTGGAGAAGCCGACAATATCGTCAATAACGAAGCTACGCCTCAAACCAATCGACTAGAGGTTGGCCAAAATTCCATAAGCGGAGCCGGTGTTACGAAAGGCGAGTTGGACATGGTAGTTGCTAACATAAACCAACCAGTTAATGCCGCTACCAAAGCGATGATGGAGAAATTGGATGCCATCCTCGGTGCTCATACCAATCCTACTCCCCAAGGTATCCAAGTCAATCTCGACGAAAAAGGAGACTCTACTGCTTCCGATCAAAATCTCAGCAATGATATGGATGACGTAGAAGGCCGAGAGTATGAGAACAATGGAGCTAAGGTTGTGGATGCTAAGCCACGTGCTACCAATCATTCTGCCCGATATACTCAAAATGTTGTTAGTCCCGCAGGGGCACTTCCTACATCCTTGAACCGTGTTGACTTGCTAAGGCGAAGATCCGGTAAAGGGATCGACGTTGGTGCTGCGGAACAACGCAACACTGAAGAGTATATTGCAGGAATGATTGAGCAGTCTATGAAAAAGAGTCAAGCTTGCAAAGATGACGAAAGGGACTGGGATTTCTCTCCAAGTCGAACTCCATTCACTGAAAAGGTCCTGCAAGCGGAGTGCCCAAAGAAGTTCACTCCTCCCACTTTGCCTCCATACAATGGTCTTACTGATACCAATTATTTCTTGTTCAAGTATGAATGGGGCGTGACCGCCGCCAAAGCTACTGATGGGATGAGATGCACTTACTTTCCTCTTTACTTGGAAGGAGCAGCCTCGCTATGGTTCACAAAGCTGCCACCGAAATCCATTGATCAGTTCTCGGATCTGACTAAAAAGTTTAAAGAGCAATTTCGCTTATATGCTGTTAAGGCTAAAGATGCTATAACTCTCTCATCAATGAAACAAAATCCCGGGGAAACACTCAAAGCATTCCTCAGTCGCTTCAATGTTGCTCTTTCCGAAGTATGAAATTCGGAGCCTCGCATAATCCTCATGTCTCTTCTCAGCGCAATAGATGAAAATAGCGAATTTGGCAAATGGATTAAAATGAAAGAGCCAACCACGCTTGATAAATTTTATAAGAAAGCGGAAGAATACACGAGGATAGACAAAGATCCTTCAGTTGGCCCAAGTTATATCACTGGGGATAAAAGAATTAATAATGCCTAGAAAACTCAAGGGCACAAACGATTCAATGATAGGAACGGGAACAAACCTAACAAGAGATATCGTCTTCCTGACCTTTCAGAATTAACTCCGTTGAATGACTCTATTGCAAACATCTACTTGGCCACAAAGGATACTGAAGATTATCCAGAACCTCAGCCACTAAGGATGAATGATCATTTGCTCAAATCTGGGAAGTATTGTATTTTTCACAAACAGCCTGGCCACGACACTAACGATTGTAGACAATTGAAGCTGTTGTTGGAAGAGCTGCTCAAGAAAGGGCATCTACAACAATACACAAAAAATCCCCAGGCTGCATGTAACACCCCGCCTCTATACCCACTATCGTCCAGTTCATTTCAAACAAATGTCATAGGCCATAACGGAGAATGAGGTTTGTGAAGGGTGACCGATTGTATAATTGCTCCATGCAAGGAATGCACATCGAATTCTGATACCGATTAAAATTTCGACATGACCATTCGGCACATAGGACAACTACACAACGGCTATATGCAATCCGGAAAGCAGTATAAAATAGACTACAACAACAATATAAATATGGCATATCTCAAAGCCAGACACAGAATAATCATATCACAAAGGTGGAATAGATATGAATAAACCAAGAATGTGTACAACACGGTAGTGGTCTACAAAGATCCACTAATACATGTACCATGATCTAAACAAAAGAATATGTACACAACGATAGATAAGGTCATAAGCACAAAAGTACATGAAACTGCAGAGACAGAGTAGCAAGCTGAAAGCGGAAGATAAATCCTGCGATGTGTCCCAAACGAGTACCTAAATGACTCGGTCTGACCCAAGTATTATATAGAGGAATAAATAATAAACGAGTCAGTCTAGCTGTACTTATCATATAAACAGAGATAACAAGAGATGTAACACAGGATGACATGATTCTACTAATAACATCTAATCATAAATAAATATGAAACATGGCATGTCAACACAATCAGAAAATGACTATGGAATGTCAGCACACAAGTATCTCTAAATAATCTTGTAGCTAATATAGAATGCAACATTCAAATAATAGCACACGACAAGAAATGACAGCGGAATGCCAAATACACATCAAATTGATGACCATCGCATCAAAGTAAATCATGAATCATAAATCATTTCTTAAATTGACGTGCACCGCGTCAAAGTAATCAAGAATCCAGAAATCATTCGAAATACAGAAAACATTGTAACAAGTGGAAACTCCCCAGATGAGATACGATCTCAAGCAAACATCATAAAAGTGGATACCTCCTAGATGAGAAACGATCTCTAGGTTCTACACCCATAGTTTGAGCCGAAGCTCCCCACGAAGCCGGGTCGTGACCCCGGAAGAGAGAAAACACATAAATCTTGAAATGTCTAGAAAACATCATAAGTTATAGAAAATCATAGATCATAAAGGTTGGACCGAGGTCCCATAGGTGAAATCCAAGAATCGGAAATCCCACTCGGGCGATCAAGGACCACAAAACACAAGTCATAGAGGATCACATCGATCCGGGTGAATAGAAATTACTCCGAGCTAGTTAATATAAGGAAATAGCGACATGTCCCATAACCACATGCTATTCTCGAATATTTACGAACCCGTAATTGGTTTCTATTCAAAACAGCGAAAATCACCACACATGCTCGAACGCACGAGTCCAAGAGTTATTCGCCGAAGTAAACGTATAAGGGGTCATAGTCCTCAGTTTTACTAAGGTAAATAAACTAAATTTCTCGTCCGATCGATAGGATAAGGAATCGTATATAAATCAATAGAACCAGAACCGGGTTTAGAAACCGAATTTATTTTAAAAGAATTTGAATTTAAAAACCGATTAAACGTTGGTTCGATGCCCATTGACAATATAAAACCCCATTATCCATAGTGGTTTAAATATTCATAGAAATCGTCGCCGTAGCGAAGGAAACCCAAAAATCATAAGTCATAAACTCACATTACAACAACATACAAGAAATCATAGGCTAATGGTTGTAATTTCGATCAACGAATGGATCGAAATTACAAACTAGCACCCGAAGGTTTTATACTACAATGGAATAGGCTCGAAGGATATCGAGTCGATAATTCACGTTTTTGAGCCGTGAATCATAATCGAACTAATATCGAGGGTCAGACCCAAATTAATGAGTAAATAGATTCAAATTACCCCAAAATTAGTTTCATTTCGAAGCTCTCATCGATACGGTTCTAACGCATCTTGTTTCGTCGAATTCCGAGTTCGTATGAAAAAGTTATGATCGTTTTAAAGTGGATAATTATTTCACCCTTTGTTTTTCACTGTTCGGTGATTTACATTGGATGTTTTCCTCCACCTTAATTTCTCATTAGCTCCACATCACTCCAAATTAGTTTCATTGGAAAGCTCTCGTCGAGAACGCACCTGATTTCGCTCAATTCCGAGTCCGTATGAAGAAGTTATGGCCGTTCAAAGATTGAACATTTTTTTTCTTCTCTGTTCGGCCATTAACGGCCGAACAGTGAGCATTTGCTCGGCCGTTAATGGCCGAACAGGCTGTTAAACCCCCCATTTTTTACATTTTTGCCTTCCATACATGTCCGGAATGATACCGGCCAATGCCCAAAGATCTATGATATTAAATACATGCAAATGAGGCGTATATAACTCACCGAAGCAACTCATAACACCAAATTCACATGCACAAACATTCACACAAGAGATTTGCAATGATTCTTGATTATAAACTCCAAAACGATTAAATTATCTAACCAAAGCAATCATATGCGATATAAGCGAATAATGAAGTCTTAGAACTTGCCGGGAGCGACAACGGTACTTCACAACACCACTTACTCGACTTACATCATGTGTAATGATCGTGTGAATCACAATTTCTACTTCAAATGAAATTCAAACTAATAAACCGGGGAGTGTAAACTATTCTAACCAATTCAATAAGCAAATGCAACATGAAATGGTCCTAAGTTACACTTGTACAAGCATGTAGGCTTGTGGCATAGATGTGAGTTCAAAAAGAACTCACCTTTGGTTCTTGGATAACAAGAACAAGCTCCAACAAGGAAGAACAAGCACAAATCCAAGCAAAGAAGCTTTCTTTCTTCAATCACTCCTCTCCAATCACCTCATGAACACATACAAAGACTCATAGATGTTAGAACATCATAAAAACCCGAAATTGAGAGGAGAGAAAGGTAGAGAGGGAGAGTAGAGAGCTTACCCATGTTTTAGAATTGGATTTGCACTTGAATTGAGCTTGGAATCAAGAGCCCTAGCTTAGGAATTTCTATTTCCCTTTCCCATTACCCATTTTCTATTTCTTTGATGAAGGGTTGAATGAATGAAGAGGAGGGAGCATGGAGGACATTTAAGTGAGTGGGCTAGTTGGCTAACGAAGCCCTAACCAAGGTGCCAAATTTCCGAAGCTAGGAACATATCGATGCTTATAGTCAAAAAGGTCGTAAACGATGATCCGGACTCAATGGAAGTGGTTTCGAGTCCAAATTCATCCATATGCAAAATTTCACTTTTTGGACACACATCGATTAACGATTAACGACGATATATTTAAATAAAATATTTAAATACACTATCGTTAAATGAGCGGGTTGTTACAGACTTCCCCCTTAAAAGAATTGCGTCCCCGCAATTCCTTAAGAATGAAGTAATAAGTAACAACCAAAAACAATGCCACAAAGTGGTTCAACAAGAACCGACACGAAATGAAAAGATCACACCAACGGCTAGGTGAGATTCCAACTTCATCTCGCAAGATCATAAAAACTAGAGTTCAACCTCGAATTTCGTTAGCCATGAAGGTTGTCATCCCAAACGGGTAAAATAATTCCAGAAAAATTTGTAAGTGTTATGAATTTGAATAGACTTGCATTTCTTCGTATGATTCTTAAGGGAATGAGAATCGCTAGAATGCGCAAAAACCAAGCAAATCAAATTTGGAATTTCAAGATTCAACGGGACTACATCTCCAGACGCGAGATATCAATAGTAGTTATTTCTCTAGGATATAAGATGGGAAATTACGATGGTTGACTAATCCATTCCCCAAACTCAATCACGACGATGTAGTGAACATCGAACCCGAGCGCTTTAGTCTTGCGACAAGGTGGCTGGCACCAACATAAGCACAACACAGAGATTCCAACGAATTTAGCTAAGGAAAGCTATTTTCGAAGGAATAATCAATTTTAATATCGATGATCCAAGGTTGGTAACGGAATACCAACGAGATAGAAACCGATAAACAAATATTGGTAATGGAATACCAACGAACTACAAGTCGATAATCAAATATTGGTAACGGAATACCAATGAACTAAAAGTCGATAATCAAATATTGGTAACGGAATACCAATGAACTACAAGGGGAAATCGGTTTCTAACCAGGTACTAAATCTCCTTTAGTAGCCATAAAGATGAATCGTTAGGAATTATACGAAATTCCCAATATTCAGAAACTTGAGTATCAATTT
This sequence comes from Allium sativum, assembly GCA_030737875.1. Taxonomy (NCBI): domain Eukaryota; kingdom Viridiplantae; phylum Streptophyta; class Magnoliopsida; order Asparagales; family Amaryllidaceae; genus Allium; species Allium sativum. The sequence continues at coordinate 255,068,354 of CM060924.1, read as the reverse complement.
TAGAAAATCAGAAACATCAAGAAGATGATGGATAAGTAGTGCACAATTTACCACTTCGAAACAACATGATTCAAGATAATTTTCCGCCAAAAATCTCAAATCGCAAAAACATCAACAACTAATCACAGAAGCAATAGAAAATTTCTACAACAAGATGAGATTAAACCAAAGAGGTCGTAATCCCCAAAAATTTTGATTGGCAAAGGTTAAAAAAAGTGCGGAAACAATTGTCAATCCAATTGATTCAAACAAACAAAGGTGGAATATCAAAAGAGCTCATCCTTTCGATATTCATTTCTAAGAGCAACGCAAGGCTAAGTCCATAAGTGAATTGACTATAGCACTTCCGGATGATCTACTAGATCATAGATTCGAAGAAAGGAATTATTGAGTTCGCCGCGGATCGCGGAAACTCAAATTTCCCCTCCCCACACGGGAACTCCCATTCTCTCGAGTGATCGTTCACAAGAGAAAACAAGGGGACCGATGAAATCACAAGAATACTAAATTCTCTTTAGCAAATCGAAACAAGGATTAAGAATTAGGTGAGATTCTCAATCAAGAATTCCATAAACAAGAGACATAAATAAATAACCCCAGGAGAAAGAGACATCGGTTATTTATTTACTCAAAGAAAAGATTCAAGATGATTTCTAATTAAAAATCCTGAACCATTCAAATTCTTGGAATTGCTTCAAGGAAGTCTAGAAATAAGTTATCTAGAAAAGCAACAAAACGATTACGAAAATCGCGAAATCCAAAACATCATTATTTTGATTAACTTATTAATGGTTAATTTAATTTTTAGGGATCATTTCAAATGTCGGATTGCCGCATAATGGTGTTTAGGAATTCCGAACTACAACATGGCGTCCCATGTCCTGTTCGAGATACTTAACGCACCCGATGGACAAGTTAACACAAGAAAGTCCTCATAATTTCTAAAGTCAACACAAATCTCGTGAAAATATGCAAATTCACTAAATCTTCGGGATGGCATAAAGGAAATAAAATTCCTTTATCAACTTACGAATAAAACACAAATGATATCTTTTGATAACGAAGAACACGGTCGACGTATATCAAAAGAACATAAATAAAATAATCTCTGAACAAGGTAAATGACATTAAGGAAATAATGACGCATACCTTGACTCAAGAAGAGGGACCACAAGAAGCGGGATGCTTTCCCTCGTCCTTGATCTTGAGTTCGGAACGCAACGAGGTAACACAAGAGTTGTTTTAGCCCGAAGGCTAGGTGATCTCACACCGAACTAGGACTACATAGCTGACAACAAGGGAGTAGATTTAGTCACAACGACATGGTATCTCCATACCGATCGACAAGAGGTCAATAGACCATGCTAGGTACGTAACGACGTATGAAACAATCTTAACTAGAAAACATGAAACATCAGGACCAAAGGCGCTTACAACGCGCGTAACGACGCACGGGCAAGATATCCAATGATCAATCAACTACAAGGATCATAAATGATCAACAAGATAAGTGTGATACACAAAAGGCCAGTTAATAAATAAATTTAGCCGAACGTCCCATACCGCCAGCTTAACTCAAGAATTAACGAACGAATTGTTGAATTCCACTCAAATATTAAAAATGGTTATTATCATAGTTTTCAAATGCACAAGTCCAGTAATTATCCGTCAAAGCAACCACAAGGGTCCATAGTCCTCATGTTTACTAAGGCGTATAATTAAATTCTCGTACGATTGAAGTAGTCATGACAATGTCAAAATACGATCAATGAAGCGATCGACAACTCGAAATTTACGTTTTAACAACGTAATTTATACACAGAGAGACATCGATTAGCAACTCGAGTCAAAGAACGAGACAGAAGCACCACTAGAGCACACGGGCCCTAGATAGACTATAGAAATCAATCCGAAAGAGAACGAGTCGATAACTATACTAAAGAACCAAAAGTAGTTCTCTAGATACTCAAACACCCCTCCGTAGGAGGTACACTGGGTGGACCGGCACTCGCACGGCCACGACCAACTATTTCACTTCTTTAAGGAAAAAGAAGGAGGAAAAAGTTAGTCACAACTTGAATTCAAATGATGTGAATTCAATCAAGATGGAATCGTATTGGTAGATAAGCTATGACGGGTCTTAAGACTCTAACTAAAACCCTAAAGCACGATTCCTGACAGAGGCTCAAGACAATACCATCGTCATACTATCTTACACTGTTCCGGAAAGTTAGCTCTGATACCAACTGTAACGCCCCGCCTCTATACCCACTATCGTCCAGTTCATTTCAGAGAAATGTCGTAGACCATAACGGAGAATGAGGTTTGTGAAGAGCGACCGATTGTATAATTGCTCCATGTAAGGAATGCACATCGAATTCTGATACCGATTAAAATTTCGACATGACCATTCGGCACATAGGACAACTACACAACGGCTATATGCAATCCGGAAAGCAGTATAAAATAGACAACAACAACAACAACAATATAAATATGGCATATCTCAAAGCCAGACACAGAATAATCATATCACAAAGGCGGAATAGATATGAATAAACCAAGAATGTGTACAACACGGTAGTGGTCTACAAAGATCCTGTAACGACCCGCATTCTACGCATCATAGGATCGTAGAATATTTATTTCTTTCACATACGAAGTCGTATGGTCGTGTAACTTTGGGAGACGACTATTGGGGTCATTTCCCATGTTCATGATTTTTCCCGATTTTTAAATGACCATTTTACCCCTAGTTGGCACTGTTTTGGCCATAACTTTTGACTGGAAAGGAATTTTGACCTGAAACCACTTCCATTGGCTCCGGATGATGGTTTCTCTTTCCGTAGAGTGGTCACATTAGCCAAACGGACTTACCGTTTGGGAGATATGGCTGAAACAAGTTTCAGATGGTTAAAAACAGCTTAATTGGGCTTAACCGGGTGATTAGCAGCTAGGCCCAAGGGGAATTTCGGGTTTAGGGGTATATGGAGGCTGATTAGGGTTAGAAAACATTTCTTTAGACATTTTCCAGCTGCCACTTTCATTTCTCTTGACCTAGCCATGGCCTCCACTCTCTAAATCTCTCTAAAACACCCAAAAATCACTTCCTAATCAAGGATTAAGGCTTAGAGGTATCAAATTAAGAAGAAAAAGCACCAAAGCAAGGTTAGAGCTGCTGTTGGACATCAGTATTTGCCCAAATCAGAGAAGTTTCAGTTCTGAGAATTTTGTTTGTGGCCAAGGTGAGTGATTTGCATAGTTTTTGCACTAATTACGGTGATTAAGGGTAATTAGTGAAGATTAGCGAATTTATACGTAAATAAATTCTGGAAAAATTCTTAAAATTCTAAAATAATGTTTTAAGGCTCTGTTAGAAGTTTGGGTTAATTTCGATGTGTTTTGCTAATCGTATGCTTAAACATGATTAAGAGGGATTATAGGCAAATGTGAGGTTTTAGCCAATTTTGATTCATTTTGATTCATCTAAATTGTTGTTTGCTGTTTGTGGTTGCTATTACATGTTGCTATGACTCTATGGTATGTTTCATGATTGATTAGAATAGTTAAATTGCTCGAAAACGTCGTCGAATGGCGTAGAAAGCTCGCTGGAAAGTTGCAGAAGTGTGCAGGTTCCGAACCGGTTCGGATCGGAGAAAGGGGTCGGATCGGACTAGGGAACTGACCAAGGGAATCCGAACTGGATGGGGACTTGCCACTGGAAGAAGTTTGGCAGGAAGGAAGGCCATTGCTTAGAGTTGGAGTTGGACAGAAGATCGGATCGGAGCGATGGAGCAGATTGGATCGGAGTAAGGGAGCAGACCGGATCGGAGGAAGAGAACAGGACGGATCAGAGCAGGCAAACAAGTCAAACAGGAAGAATCAGATCGGATGAACTACCTCCGAACCGAACTCAAGCAGAGGCACCCGAACCGAACCGATATATGAAGGGGGAGAATCACTGAACCGACCCGACCCGGAGGGAGACACCGACCCGACCCGAAGTGGACTACCGACCCGACCCGATGATGGTGATGACTACCGAACCGAACAAAATTCTAGGACTGTTAATGCGCGACAACTCTTCTGAAGACCCACTCCAATTCGACCAAACCCGAGATGCAAAGGAAGTCCAAATGAGAAGTTAGAGCTTAAGATTCAGATGGGAATCAACGAGTTCACTTCATGGTTGGGCTTTGCTGCGGGACGCGTGTTAAGGAGTTATCGACGTCTATAGCTTTGGACCACTATGGTAGGAGGTGCGAAGGCGGATTCAGGGCCATTATGGCATCGGTAGAACCAAGGGCTACGACCAATGAAGTGGGTCATTGAAATGTTTGGTCATGACTCCAAGAGTTTGGCTTGGTCACAGCAGGGTTTCTACAAGTCGGGATTCGTCGTTACCTCAGTTTGTCTAGTGTTCCAAAGTGGTAGATGTCGTACGCTTTACGCACTGAGTTAGAGATGTGAGGATGGTTGCTATGGATGATTTGTTTGCTATCATTGTGACATGCACACCCCACCCCCGTATTCTTACACTATTTATTATGGCACCTTGGAGTATTGTACGGTATGTGGTACTAACTCTTTGGTTGCAGGTCCAGGTTCAGGTATGGCTTAGTATACCTGTTATTGTTCTGTTTAAGATGCTTATCGCTCATACCAGGCTTTATGTCTGACCCAGAGTTTTATGTCTCTTCTTATTACTCTGGGTGCTCACACGAGCAGACTAGAGACAGGTTAGCTGGTGATGCACGGGTAGATGATCCGGAGACGAGCAGGAGGCTTCCACGTAATATACATATATAGTATTCTCCCTGTGTTGTTGAAGATCACTGCTTGGGCATTGTTGGTGTATCTTCTACTTCAGCTTTCTTTTGTTTAGAGACAGTAAATTTGGAAAATTGTAATAAGCTGTATTTGGATTTCCGCTGCTTTGAGATTGATGTTGGTTTTTGTTATCAGCTTATGCACTGTCTCGCCTGTTTTATGTCAAGTATGTTATTATTATATTTTATTCCATGCGCTGTGAGACATTCTACAGGTTCTTTGATTAGTTCGTTCCCTTCTTTCCTTTCTTCTGACGACCGTCTTGTGCTAGTCGGGCATGTGTACAGCGCACTTTTAGAGGAAATGCAGGCTGGTGCGAGGCGGGCCGTCACACTACACATGCCCGACTAGCACAAGACGGTCGTCAGAAGAAAGGAAAGAAGGGAACGAACTAATCAAAGAACCTGTAGAATGTCTCACAGCGCATGGAATAAAATATAATAATAACATACTTGACATAAAACAGGCGAGACAGTGCATAAGCTGATAACTAAAACCAACATCAATCTCAAAGCAGCGGAAATCCAAATACAGCTTATTACAATTTTCCAAATTTACTGTCTCTAAACAAAAGAAAGCTGAAGTAGAAGATACACCAACAATGCCCAAGCAGTGATCTTCAACAACACAGGGAGAATACTATATATGTATATTACGTGGAAGCCTCCTGCTCGTCTCCGGATCATCTACCCGTGCATCACCAGCTAACCTGTCTCTAGTCTACTCGTGTGAGCACCCAGAGTAATAAGAAGAGACATAAAACTCTGGGTCAGACATAAAGCCTGGTATGAGCGATAAGCATCTAAATAGAGAAATAACAGGTATACTAAACCATACCTGAACCTGGACCTGCAACCAAAGAGTTAGTACCACATACCGTACAATACTCCAAGGTGCCATAATAAATAGTGTAAGAATACAGGGGTGGGGTGTACATGTCACAATGATAGCAAACAAATCATCCATAGCAACCATCCTCACATCTCTAACTCAGTGCGTAAAGCGTACGACATCTACCACTTTGGAACACTAGACAAACTGAGGTAACGACGAATCCCGACTTGTAGAAACCCTGCTGTGACCAAGCCAAACTCTTGGAGTCATGACCAAACATTTCAATGACCCACTTCATTGGTCGTAGCCCTTGGTTCTACCGATGCCATAATGGCCCTGAATCCGCCTTCGCACCTCCTACCATAGTGGTCCAAAGCTATAGACGTCGATAACTCCTTAACACGCGTCCCGCAGCAAAGCCCAACCATGAAGTGAACTCGGTGATTCCCATCTCTAACTTGGAGATGATTTCCAATAGGTTAGGATCGTCCCTCTGACTGGAGCCGATCCGCTCAATCAAAGTGGGTCTGATCGTCAAACTTGCTAGTATTTCTGGATCCAATTCGCACTTTGGTTTGAAATCAAACCCCGCGATAAACTCCAGTTGCTTCCATTCAAGGAACATAGCCCCTAAGCTGGCATGTCTTCTGCTCAATGCATCAGCCACCGCATTGCCCTTTCCTGGTGTGTATGCGATGTCAAAATCATAGGAAGCTAAGAACTCTAACCATCTCTGCTGACGGAGATTTAAATCCTTCTAGGAGAATAGATACTTTAACGACTTATGATCTGTAAATAGCTCAAATCTTTCTCCCAAGAGATAGTGTCTCCACATCTTTAACGCGAACACGATCGCTGCCAATTCTAAATCATGGGTAGGGTATCTTCTCTCGTGCGGTTTCAATTGCCGACTTGCATAAGCTACAACCCTACCGCCTTGCATCAATACAGCACCCAGTCCGGTACCACAGGCATCCGTGTATACCGTCATCTCTTCATCCCCCTTAGGAATGACTAACACTGGTGCGCTTGTCAACTTGTCCTTTAGGCTTTTAAATGCATTCTCGCACCTTTCATCCCAAACAAAAGCTTGATTCTTCTTGGTCAACTGGGTCAATGGTGCTGCTATCTTGGAGAAACCTTGGATAAACTTACGAAATATCCAGCTAATCCCAAGAAACTTCTTACATCTGTTGCATTCTTGGGCGTAGGCCAATCTTGTACCGTAGCCACCTTTGCTGGGTCCACGGCAATACCACTCTCTGATACAACATGGCCCAAGAACCTCACTTCCCTCTTCCAGAAGTGACACTTAGAAAACTTTGCTTTCAATTGGTGTTTTCTCAACACCTCCATCGCTACTCTTAAATGTTCCTTGTGTTCTTCCTCTGTCCTCGAATAGACCAAAATATCATCAACGAACACAAGGACAAACTTATTCAACTGATCTCTGAATACCCTATTCATAAGATCCACAAAATATGCTGGGGCATTGGTCAGCCCGAATGGCATGACCAACCACTCATAAAACCAAGACGGCGTCCGAAATGCCGTTTTAGCTATACTCTCAGCTTCCACTCTAAGCTGATGAAAACCTGTCGCGAGATCCAACTGAGAAAATACTCTCGCGCCACTCAACTGATCAAACAAATCATCTATCCGCGGTAGAGGATACTTGTTCTTCCTCGTCACTTTATTCAACTCGCGGTAGTCTATACACAAACGAAGGGAACCATCCGCCTTGGTAGCAAACACAACTGGTGCTCCCCATTCAGAAACACTCCTTCTGATAAATCCCTTCTTCAAAAGATCGCTGACTTGCACCTCGAGCTCTCGCTGCTCCCTTGGTGCCATACGACGAAGTGGCATCACTATAGGTCTGGCATCCTTTACCAAATCAATACGAAACTCTATCTCTCGGTGTGGTGGAAGTCCGGTCACTTCTTCGAAAACATCCGGATACTGGCCAACCACGGGCAAACCTGACAACTCACTATGCGGAATGTCGAGGGAGTTTAGAAAACTAGCCAATACCCCCTTACTGGGTAGACCACCAAACACTATCCTCCGCCCATCATCTGCTCTAGCTGTCACCAACAAGCCCTCACAGTCTACCACCACCCCGTATCTTTGGAGCCAATCTACTCCCAAAATAATGCCAAACCCAGTAAAGCCCAAAACAAAGCAATCACAAACAAACATGCATCCATGACTCGATAGAACCACATTACGACAAATCATGCTAAGACTAGTCGAACCACCAATTCATTGCCCGCCCTTGCAGCTGACGGGACGCTAGCTTTCTTTTCATCGCATCCTCGATACCCAAATCCTCGAAGATACATTCGCAACTATCCAACCAATCCTGAACTTCTGTAGCCGACTCCGTTCCGTGGAACGGCTTCCCACCAAGACTAGTATAATCCTCATTCAGCTTGGCGAAGTCGACTCTTGGCGCCTGAACCATTGGACCACCACCATTTCCACCATTGGGGGCTGCTCTCTGCACATCTCTAAGCATCTCTCTCATGAGGTCAGTAAACATCGTCCTCATGTCAGCAACATTCCCATTATTGGCTCCCCTACCAGCACCTCTAGTATCTCGGCTCATCGTCAATCTGAAAAAGGAAATGATTAACGACTCCATAGTGGTGCTAGTGCAGTACGACTTCATCCTTATACTACTAATAGTATATATATATATAGCTTTTTAAAAACCAAAGTAATCACAAATACGCTCTCTCGTATACGTATCTTATCTCTCCCTGATAACTTCCCTAGGTTAACTACGCAACCTAGAGCTCTGATACCAAGTGTGACGGCCCGCCTCGCACCAGCCTGCATTTCCTCCAAAAGTGCGCTGTACACATGCCCAACTAGCACAAGACGGTCGTCAGAAGAAAGGAAAGAAGGGAACGAACTAATCAAAGAACCTGTAGAATGTCTCACAGCGCATGGAATAAAATATAATAATAACATACTTGACATAAAACAGGCGAGACAGTGCATAAGCTGATAACTAAAACCAACATCAATCTCAAAGCAGCGGAAATCCAAATACAGCTTATTACAATTTTCCAAATTTACTGTCTTTAAACAAAAGAAAGCTGAAGTAGAAGATACACCAACAATGCCCAAGCAGTGATCTTCAACAACACAGGGAGAATACTATATATGTATATTACGTGGAAGCCTCCTGCTCGTCTCCGGATCATCTACCCGTGCATCACCAGCTAACCTGTCTCTAGTCTGCTCGTGTGAGCACCCAGAGTAATAAGAAGAGACATAAAATTCTGGGTCAGACATAAAGCCTGGTATGAGCGATAAACATCTTAAACAGAACAATAACAGGTATACTAAGGCATACCTGAACCTGGACCTGCAACCAAAGAGTTAGTACCACATACCGTACAATACTCCAAGGTGCCATAATAAATAGTGTAAGAATACGGGGGTGGGGTGTGCATGTCACAATGATAGCAAACAAATCATCCATAGCAACCAACCTCACATCTCTAACTCAGTGCGTAAAGCGTACGACATCTACCACTTTGGAACACTAGACAAACTGAGGTAACGACGAATCCCGACTTGTAGAAACCCTGCTGTGACCAAGCCAAACTCTTGGAGTCATGACCAAACATTTCAATGACCCACTTCATTGGTCGTAGCCCTTTGTTCTACCGATGCCATAATGGCCCTGAATCTGCCTTCGCACCTCCTACCATAGTGGTCCAAAGCTATAGACGTCGATAACTCCTTAACACGCGTCCCGCAGCAAAGCCCAACCATGAAGTGAACTCGTTGATTCCCATCTGAATCTTAAGCTCTAACTTCTCATTTGGACTTCCTTTGCATCTCGGGTTTGGTCGAATTGGAGTGGGTCTTCAGAAGAGTTGCCGCGCATTAACAGTCCTAGAATTCTGTTCGGTTCGGTAGTCATCACCATCATCGGGTCGGGTCGGTAGTCCACTTCGGCTCGGGTCGGTGTCTCCCTCCGGGTCGGGTCGGTTCAGTGATTCTCCCCCTTCAGATATCGGTTCGGTTCGGGTGCCTCTGCTTGAGTTCGGTTCGGAGGTAGTTCATCCGATCTGATTCTTCCTGTTTGACTTGTTTGCCTGCTCCGATCCGTCCTGTTCTCTTCCTCCGATCCGGTCTGCTCCCTTACTCCGATCCAATCTGCTCCATCGCTCCGATCCGATCTTCTGTCCAACTCCAACTCTAAGCAATGGCCTTTCTTCCTGCCAAACTTCTTCCAGTGGCAAGTCCCCATCCAGTTCGGATTCCCTTGGTCAGTTCCCTAGTCCGATCCGACCCCTTTCTCCGATCCGAACCGGTTCGGAACCTGCACACTTCTGCAACTTTCCAGCGAGCTTTCTACGCCATTCGACGACGTTTTCGAGCAATTTAACTATTCTAATCAATCATGAAACATACCATAGAGTCATAGCAACATGTAATAGCAACCACAAACAGCAAACAACAATTTAAATGAATCAAAATGAATCAAAAGTGGCTAAAACCTCACATTTGCCTATAATCCCTCTTAATCATGTTTAAGCATACGATTAGCAAAACACATCGAAATTAACCCAAATTTCTAACAGAGCCTTAAAACATTATTTTAGAATTTTAAGAATTTTTCCAGAATTTATTTACGTATAAATTCGCTAATCTTCACTAATTACCCTTAATCACCGTAATTAGTGCAAAAACTATGCAAATCACTCACCTTGGCCACAAACAAAATTCTCAGAACTGAAACTCCTCTGATTTGGGCGAATACTGATGTCCAACAGCAGCTCTAACCTTGCTTTGGTGCTTTTTCTTCTTAATTTGATACCTCTAAGCCTTAATCCTTGATTAGGAAGTGATTTTTGGGTGTTTTAGAGAGATTTAGAGAGTGGAGGCCATGGCTAGGTCAAGAGAAATGAAAGTGGCGGCTGGAAAATGTCTAAAGAAATGTTTTCTAACCCTAATCAGCCTCCATATACCCCTAAACCCGAAATTCCCCTTGGGCCTAGCTGCTAATCACCCGGTTAAGCCCAATTAAGCTGTTTTTAACCATCTGAAACTTGTTTCAGCCATATCTCCCAAACGGTAAGTCCGTTTGGCTAATGTGACCACTCTACGGAAAGAGAAACCATCATCCGGAGCCAATGGAAGTGGTTTCAGGTCAAAATTCCTTTCCAGTCAAAAGTTATGGCCAAAACAGTGCCAACTAGGGGTAAAATGGTCATTTAAAAATCGGGAAAAATCATGAACATGGGAAATGACCCCAATAGTCGTCTCCCAAAGTTACACAACCATACGACTTCGTATGTGAAAGAAGTAAATATTCTACGATCCTATGATGCGTAGAATGCGGGTCGTTACAGATCCACTAATACATGTACCATGATCTAAACAAAAGAATATGTACACAACGATAGATAAAGTCATTAGCACAAAAGTACATGAAACTGCAGAGACAGAGTAGCAAGCTGAAAGCAGAAGATCAATCCTGCGATGAGTCCCAAATGAGTACCTAAATGACTCGGTCTGACCCGAGTATTATTTAGAGGAATAAATAATAAACGAGTCAGTCTAGCTGTACTTATCAAATAAACAGAGATAACAAGAGATGTAACACAGGATGACATGATTCTACTAATAACATCTAATCATAAATAAATATGAAACATGGCATGTCAGCACAATCAGAAAATGACAATGGAATGTCAGCACACAAGTATCTCTAAATAATCTTGTAGCTAATATAGAATGAAACATTCAAATGATAGCACACGACAAGAAATGACAGCGGAATGCGAAATACACATCAAATTGATGACCATCACATCAAAGTAAATCATGAATCATAAATCATTTCTCAAATTGACGTGCACCGCGTCAAAGTAATCAAGAATCCAGAAATCACTCGAAATCCAGAAAACATCGTAACAAGTGGAAACTCCCCAGATGAGATATGATCTCAAGCAAACATCATAAAAGTGGATACCTCCCAGATGAGAAACGATCTCTAGGTTCTACACCCATAGTTTGAGCCGAAGCTCCCCACGAAGCCGGGTCGTGACCCTGGAAGAGAGAAAACACATAAATCGTGAAATGTCTAGAAAACATCATAAGTCATAGAAAATCATAGATCATAAAGGTTGGACCGAGGTCCCACAGGTGAAATCCAAGAATCGTAAATCCCACTCGGGCGATCAAGGACCACAAAACACAAGTCATAGAGGATCACATCGATCCGGGTGAATAGAAATTACTCCGAGCTAGTTAATATAAGGAAATAGCGACATGTCCCATAACCACATGCTATTCTCGAATATTTACGAACCTGTAATTGGTTTCTATTCAAAACAGCGAAAATCACCACACATGCTCGAACGCACGAGTCCAAGAGTTATTCCCCGAAGTAAACGTATAAGGGGTCATAGTCCTCAGTTTTACTAAGGTAAATAAACTAAATTTCTCGTCCGATCGATAGGATAAGGAATCATATATAAATCAATAGAACCAGAACCGGGTTTAGAAACCGAATTTATTTTAAAAGAATTTGAATTTAAAAACTGATTAAATGTTGGTTCGATGCCCATTGACAATATAAAACCCCATTATCCATAGTGGTTTAAATATTCATAGAAATTGTCGCCGTAGCGAAGGAAACCCAAAAATCATAAGTCATAAACTCAAATTACAACAACATACAAGAAATCATAGGCTAACAGTTGTAATTTCGATCAATGAATGGATCGAAATTACAAACTAGCACCCGAAGGTTTTATACTACAATGGAATAGGCTCGAAGAATATCGAGTCGATAATTCACGTTTTTGAGCCGTGAATCATAATCAAACTAATATCGAGGGTCAAACCCAAATTAATGAGTAAATAGATTCAAATTATCCCAAAATTAGTTTCATTTCGAAGCTCTCATCGATACGGTTCTAACGCATCTTGTTTCGTCGAATTCCGAGTTCGTATGAAAAAGTTATGATCGTTTTAAAGTGGATAATTATTTCACCCTTTGTTTTTCACTGTTCGGTGATTTACATTGGATGTTTTCCTCCACCAAAAATTCCCATTAGCTCCAAATCACTCCAAATTTGTTTCATTGGAAAGATCTCGTCGAGACGGTTCCAACGCACCTGATTTCGCTCAATTCTGAGTTCGTATGAAGAAGTTATTGCCGTTCAAAGATTGAACATTTTTTTTTCTTCTCTGTTCGGCCATTAACGGCCGAACAGAGAGCATTTGCTCGGCCGTTAATGGCCGAACAGGCTGTTAACCCCCCATTTTTTACATTTTTGCCTTCCATACATGTCCTGAATGATACCGGCCAATGCCCAAAGGTCTATGATATTAAATACATGCAAATGAGGCGTATATAACTCACCGAAGCAACTCATAACACCAAATTCACATGCACAAACATTCACACAAGAGATTTGCAATGATTCTTGATTATAAACTCCAAAACGATTAAATTATCTAACCAAAGCAATCATATGCGATATAAGCGAATTATGAAGTCTTAGAACTTGCCGGAAGTGACAACGGTACTTCACAACACCACTTACTCGACTTACATCATGTGTAATAATCGTGTGAATCACAATTTCTACTTCAAATGAAATTCAAACTAATAAACCGGGAAGTGTAAACTATTCTAACCAATTCAACAAGCAAATGCAACATGAAATGGTCCTAAATTACACTTGTACAAGCACGTAGGCTTGTGGCATAGATGTCAGTTCAAAAAGAACTCACCTTTGGTTCATGGATGACAAGAACAAGCTCCAACAAGGAAGAACAAGCACAAATCCAAGCAAAGAAGCTTTCTTTCTTCAATCACTCCTCTCCAATCACCTCATGAACACAAACGAAGACTCATAGATGTTAGAACATCATAAAAACCCGAAATTGAGAGGAGAGAAAGGTAGAGAGGGAGAGTAGAGAGCTTACCCATGTTTTAGAATAGGATTTGAACTTGAATTGAGCTTGGAATCAAGAGCCCTAGCTTAGGAATTTCTATTTCCCATTCCCCATTTTCTATTTCTTTGATGAAGGGTTGAATGAATGAAGAGGAGGGAGCATGGAGGACATTTAAGTGAGTGGGCAAGTTGGCTAACCAAGCCCTAACCAAGGTGCCAAATTTCCGAAGCTAGGAACATATCGATGCTTATAGTCAAAAAGGTCGTAAACGATGATCCGGACTCAATGGAAGTGGTTTCGAGTCCAAATTCGTCCATATGCAAAATTTCACTTTTTGGACACATATCGATTAAGGATTAACGACGATATATTTAAATAAAATATTTAAATTCATTATCGTTAAATGAGCGGGTTGTTACACTGCAAATCACTCTGTAACTCCCCAGGGGCAAGGAGCTGCTCAAAATGATTCAAGGCCAATATTTAATTGACTACCATTGTCATTCCGGCCCCGATGGATCAAAATAAGCGATCATCATCGCTCTTCTTTTACTTACTGCTTTACTACATTCTGTACTTCACATTTTGCTTTCTGTTTCATTTTCATGCAAACAGTTTGCAATAATTGCTTGACAAAGCACTAAACAATTGTCCTGTAGACAAAAGCATATATGCTTAATCGAATCCTTAGCTTACAATGTTATGAACAATTCAAAATTCAAACTTTGCTAAGGAATGATTTCTAATTACAGGTCGTCCAATAAATGCTTGATTTCCCCAACAATCTGATAAAATATGGCGATCCCCAATGATTCCAAATTTCAAAGTGCAAAAATATCGGTGTAACGATGAAAGGCACATCATGGAACATGAGCAAGGGAAAACTGCCAAAAGTCAGATGGAAAAAATTCAACAAATACAAAGCGTAACCTCATGGAGGTCCAGGCTCGTTCAGTCGGGAGACGAAACACTCATAACAATGAGTGGAGTAACCGATGACTGATGCCCGCTCCATGAGGCTAAGCCCAAGACCTCTCCGGGGGCAAAAAACCCAAGACCTCTCCGGGGGCAAATAATATACAAAGCGTAACCTCATGGAGGTCCAGGCTCCTTCAGTCGGGAGATGAAACACTTATAACAATGAGTGGAGTAACCGATGACTGATGCCCGCTCCATGAGGCTAAGCCCAAGACCTCTCCAGGGGGCAAAAAACCCAAGACCTCTCCGGGGGCAGAAAACCCAAGACCTCTCCGGGGGCACAAAACCAAAGACCACTCCGGGGGCAAATAAACAAAGTCCTCCCATAGTGAGGCAAAATCCAAATCCTTCCAAGAGCAGGGGCAGTATAAAACCTCTAAAGCCATAACCTCATGGAGGTCCAGGCTCCTTCAGTCGGGAGACGAAACACTCATGACGATGAGTGGAGTAACCGATGACTGATGCCTGCTCCATGAATCCATTCCTCTAAACCATAACCGCATGGAGGTCCAGGCTCCTTCAGTCGGGAGACGAAACACTCATGATGATGAGTGGAGTAACCGATGACTGATGCCCGCTCCATGAATCCATTCCTCTACACCATAACCTCATGGAGGTCCAGGCTCCTTCAATCGGGAAACGAAACACTCATGACGATGAGTGGAGTAACCGATGACTGATGCCCGCTCCAAGAATCCATTCCTCTAAACCATAACCTCATGGAGGTCCAGGCTCCTTCAGTCGGGAGACGAAACACTCATGACGATGAGTGGAGTAACCGATGACCGATGCCCGCTCCATGAATCCATTCCTCTAAAACCTTTATCCTAAACCTCATGGAGGTCCAGGCTCCTTCAGTCAGGAGACGAAACACTCGTGACGATGAGTGGAGTAACCGATGACTGATGCCCGCTCCATGAATCCATTCCTCTACACCATAACCTCATGGAGGTCCAGGCTCCTTCAGTCGAGAGACGAAACACTCATGGTAATGAGTGAAGTAACCGATGGCTGATACCCGCTCCATGAGGGTAAATTGATCCTTCCAACAAAGAAGATGAATGCCCACTTATTGACAGGGCCACCAATGCCAAGTGCTTCTCCAGAGGGAGTCAATCGCAGATACGTATTTTCTATATATAAAGTATGGTGTATAATCGAATTTGAATTGAATGACATGTTTGCGCAGATAACTTAAGATCAAAACCATTAAATCAATCAAGACTAGCACAAGCATGTTCTTAAGTTTAAAATGAAAAACAGTTTAAATCATTCATAATAAACTAACCCGCTATCAATATGGACGACTGATATTGAGTATAAGTCCAATGCCATGCAATTGCTTGTGTTAGATATAGAAAAAACAGCACAAGATGCATAAAGTCAGACAACAGAGCTACTACAACTGTTCGAAAAAGACAAAGTATCAAGTGAGGACTGGTACTCGCATATTACATCCAGTCTCATAAACATCAGAAAGCCAAAAGTAAGAACGGTCAAGGCACTGATCACTCCTCATCACCAAGAAGAGATGGACCAGCATTTCCTTCTCGTCCTAAAAGCTCTGCAATCATCCTATCTCTAGACCTGAGAGCCTGAATGAGATGATCTTTGTCTTTCTCCAAGAGGAATATGTGCTTCATATGTTCACGATTTAATCCTTGAAGATCGCTAACCAAGTCACGCCACCCCGACAAGTCTTTGGCTATGTAATTACTGAGCATATCAAAATGTTTACCTACCCAGTCTTTCGTTTTATCAAGCTGTTCAAGCGCTTCAGTCTGGAGGGAATTTACATCATCTGAAAGTGCTCGGTAATCTGATGGATCAATATCAGGGTGGTCGATACTCCACCAAAGTACCATCCTTCAAATCTGGTCGCAAGTTCAGGGTGACAAGGCTTAACACTATAAGAAGGCCTGTTGATGATAGCTTGGAGTTCGTCCAAAGGAAGGGCTTTTGTCACAGGATTGTTAATTGAAGAATGAGTTTCTAGCATAGAAGATTCGCCAGCTCGATGTCTTTTCCTCGATTTTTCCATGTCCTCAGGAAGGCTTCCTGTAACATTGCGATTACCTGTCATCCTGCACAAGGGCATCGCATATGTCAAGCCATAAAAGAGTTAAACCCCATATGGGTCGGTTTCAGGCAAGCATATTCCAGATCAAGCAATAAACCGACCAGCCACTGGTTAGTTTCGAGTAAAGCAGGATTCTGTTCAACAGCATAACAGGTCGGTCCTGGAGGCTAATCTGGTCGGTCGAATAAATCAAGAAGGTCACATCAAATAGTAAGGACCGACCTCAAGTTCGGTTGTGCAAAAAGCCGACCCAAGCATAAAAAATACCATAAACATGAAGCGTAAATATTATAATGCGATAGTTTTAACTGGAGATCGGTTATCCACACAAGTTGTTAATACAATTTTGTTTACTTCAGCATTCACGCAAACATATGGCGAGCATTATTGCAAACAAAGGCATTATGAAATCAAATGTTTCAGGCTAATCATCCACGATCCTAAATCAAGCTGAAAGTCAGGATTAGGGGTGTGCTCACTTGGTTAATCATGTTGAACTATCAAATTAGAGGAAACCCAACTCAGTAATGAACTATTCCAGAGGCAATAACCAAATCAGGTATCAGCAAGATTTAAAAACATATATACCTGCAGTTAGTCAGGTTCTCCAGACTTTGGAGGAGATTATAAGCTCTTGGAAATTAAATTTGGGTTGAAGGCACGCCGTGGCTTGAGATGAAGAGCGAAATCAATTCAAGGTTAGAATTGAATCTTGAAACTAGAAGAAGAATAAAGGTTAAGTTGATGGATTACCTTAGAAAGAAGCTTCTGCCATTAAAAGGGTCTATACTGAGGTTTTGAGGAATGGGAAAAATCACAGGTGAAGATCAATTTTAATAGCCAATGGGCTAATACAACCCGTTTCCAACAAACCCGATAAGCTCACAAATATCGATCCGAGGGGTTTGGATTCTGAACCGACCCATGGCAAAGAATCACAACCATCAGTACATAATATTTTGAAGTCCATAAAATAAGATATCATAAACTTCGAGGGGCAAAATGTTATCCACCTGATCGATTCAATTGTGTATGGGTCGGTTTTGAGCATTCAAAAGAAGGGATCGGTCATGCAATTATTAAAAGGGGTCGGTCATAGAGCCCAACACCTCATCGCTCTGAAAGCCAAAGCTTCTGGTTGCTCCAACAGGCCTCAAAGCTTCAGGATCGGTCAATTCTGCGAAGACCCCAGGTCGCTTCAAATATAGAAAAGTTCTGGTCGGTCCAAATGTACAAAGTCTTTGGTCGCTCCAAGAAAGTTGATCGCTCCAAAGACTAATAGTTCCTGGTCAAGGATTCCTGGTCATCCCAAATACAGAAGAGAATTGGTCGCTCTCTTCCCTATGCTAACTGGTTACTCCAGAATGTAAGAGATAACTCCGAAGCTGGTCGGCCCGCATGTCTAGAGTATAACACCACCCGGTTTCCACAATGTCTGGTCGGTCCGCTCCACATCCAAATCGTCTGATCGGCCCGCCTTATTTACTTGGCCTTCTGATCGTTCCAAGCTCCCTGATCTTTAGCAAAGGCCCCTGGTCGGTCGAAACGCATAAAGAAGTATGACAGGTTGGCAACAACTGGCAGTGGCATTTTTGTAAATACCTAAAAAACGACCAGAACCCTGAATTGAAGATTTCAGCCACTCCATCACCTATAAATAGCACCCTACCTCCATCATTTTAGGGGGTACTTTTGGAGGAACTACAAGGAGGTGCCGTCAAATTGCTTTCTAGACTTCTTCAAGCATTCAAACATCTTTTCTCCATAGTCAATGAAGGATCTAGCAAGCTTATGATCATGGCTTCCATGGAAGGATTGGCATAAACACTTCGAGCTTTCTAACTTTTTCGACCAAGCATAGAGACAAATGCATGCAAAGAGAGCTCTTATGAATGTATAATGGAGCAAATATTGTAAATCTTTCGGTGATTAATGGAATCCGATCTTCAAAGTGGACGTAGACTTGATTAAGAGTCGAACCACTATAAAACTCTTGTCTTCTTTTTCTCCTTTTCTTAATTTTGGTATTTTGGTGCTCTTGAATGTTAGACATGGCCTCATACAATTTTCAAAGGATTTCTAACAACCTGCCTCTGAAAAGGTGACGTGCTTCTTAAGCATCTCGCCTCTAATTAGGTAACGTGTTCAGAAATACCTCTTTGGTTGTTATACCAATTTTTGGTATTAACAAGTTATTGGGGTGGTATTTGGATTTGTTGACTTATTGGTCATTAATACATTAAGAAATTTTTCTTGAATTTGATTCAGATTTGGATTTTATGACCGGTCTCGCATTGATTCTATGGAATATATTTTGATGAATTATATAAATGATGATTATGGATTGATTGTCGTGAGATTACATTCTATTATTATAATTTTGTGAATCCAAACATTTTAGATTAACTATAATGGATTTAAACATTGACTGATCCGTTTATTATTTAAATAACACTCATCTCAGAACGAGATATTACAGGTTCAGGGACATTGAGATCATCTTGTATATATTGGGATTAGAAGAGTATAATAACTTAGTATATCATTTATTATCGTGTATTGTATGGATTGATGCATATATTGATGTGTAATAGATAAATGTGTATAAAACGTTAAATATTATACATTATATTTTATCGATGCGATTAATTCTGTGATTTCTGTATTTATGTATATTCTGTATTGTTCCGTCTTGGAGGCACACATGTAATTGTTTTGTACCAACAGTGAGTACGTAAGAGTAAGTGATATTTCAGAAATTTAATACATACAAGTGTTAGTCCAAGAGAATTTGCGCGTGTGTGCCCCTATAGCCTGATTCTCCGTATTATCTGACGGTATTACTTAGTAATACTCTTGGATAATATGGGTATAGAGGTGGGGTGTTATATTAATGTAACACCCCTAAGTCCCACATCGTGGAAGCCTATGTGAAGTGGGTACTTATATAGTAGAGCCCATCTCTTACTAACGCCGAGGCCTTTTGAGGAACAAAACCTCACACCTATACGGTGGCTAAGTTGGGGACAGTATCTTGCATGAACGAGGTGCGAGCTGTTACAGTGGTATCAGAGCCAATACCCGGCCGGAATTGTGGCTCCTGTGTGGACCACAACGCCTGGGTGAGGTGTTTGTGAGCTAATGGGGACGTTGGGCTCTGTAGGAGGGGAGAATGTAACACCCCTAAGTCCCACATCGTGGAAGCCTGTGTGAAGTGGGTGCTTATATAGAAGAGCTCATCTCTTACTAACGCCGAGGCCTTTTGAGGAACAAAACCCCACACCTATACGGTGGCTAAGTTGGGGACAGTATCTTGCATGAACATAGGTATGGGCTGTTACAATATCTAAGAATCGGTGAACTAACTCAAGCTAGTAGGAACTGAATAATCCCTTTTTCCCCTTAGGTTCATTTCCATAGACCTATCACCGGTGTTAACGAAAAATATCGCTAACAGTTTCGTTAAAAACATCATCAAAGTTAGTTAGTGGATTGAAATTGTTATAACATCAATATTCATCACAAAACGTTTCATTTAAATGTATTTACATGTATAGTATAGTGAGATATGCTACTCAATTAGGCCCAAAATACATTTATTCTTAGGTAGATATAAGGTGAAGCAGTATATCTAGAAATCCCAAGATGGTTTCAATGGTAAATCTCTAACCACCCTTGCTATTTAATATTAATGACGTGTTAAACGAAAGAAAGTAGGGAAAGCGATAGTTTTTGTCAAAGAAATGGATTGACGGAGATTTGGTTCAGTTTCGAGTAGTGAGAAAACGGTTTGAAACTGTCATATCTCACCAATTTGACATTGTTCCTGAAATGAGTTAGTGGGCCTAATAATTAATCACCCATTATTCTGGATATATATTATTAAAACTTCTAATAGTCATATCTCCAAAATTATAAGTCCAAAAGTCTATTCGGACCAGTCATAGAAAGAAAAACGATCATATTTTTCTATTACCAATAGTTTCAACCCATAAATCAGCTCTTATGAAATGGTCTATTCCTTATATATTTTCATCATCAAAATAATTCGGTAAAATTATAAGTGGTTGGAAACCATCGCTATATGAAATTTCTTAAAGTTCTAGCATCATATGACCCAATATGCATTTTAAAATAATACTTTATGATTCACTAAAACACTAAGTGTAAGTCATTACATCCACACACAACTCGATACTTATTTAATCTTCTAACCATTCCAAATACCATACTTAATATAAAATATTGCAAAAACAACAACAAATAACTAAAAAATACGGCCTACAACAACACCAGTGTAGTTCCTTTGATGTGAAAGTAATGCATATGAGACCATTAGCATTAACAAGAAAGAAGCATACAAAGAATAATGATTGTACTAAACATTGTCCTGAATGAATGTCCAGGTGAACCATATGTGATGGATGCACGTACACCACAATACGAAAAGATTAGAAAATAATGATTGGTTTTGCAAGGCCTGCCAATAGATTTGCTGCTAGAAAGAATTATATTAAAGGAACCATTAGTGGTTTCGAGGAATGGTAGGCTAACATTAGTTGAACAATGGGAAAGCTTATTGAAATGTAAGGTAACTGTAGCAATCCTTTTATTGTGACTACCTATAGAAAATTAAATAAATAATGTGTTAACCAGTTAATTGTGATTAAAGCTTAGTTCGTAGTTAAAGTGTACAAATATATTTGGTCGATTTGAATGTGTTTGTGAATATAGTTCAACTCAATAATTGCTTGATTAATCAAAGAAATAAAGTAGGATATGGAGAAAATAATTTAATTAATCGTTTGGTTGATTAGTTAAGGAGTTTGGTGTTACCATGGAGAAATTTCGAGGGAATAATTAATTTAATCATTGAGATGATTAAATAATGTTTTTAAGATAATGAAGAAGTAACACATGAGTTTTGAAGTTAAACTTTGAACTAATTACAACATTAAGGATGAGTTTAGTTTCAAACTAAATATTGTTTTGATAAATAAAATTAAAATATAGAATAAATTTGGAGAAATCTTTATAACGGGAAACCGAGATAAAATTAGTGGCTATAAGATTTTTATACGGCTTACTGTAATAAATTATAAATTAGTGTTGAAAAATGAATTTTTGTGCAAATTGTTTTTTCCAAATATAATTGAGTTGCAAATAAAATTTAAAAATGTATATATTAATGAAATGTCAATATTTGAATGATAATAATAATATTAATACTGTAGTTTTTTAATATCAAAATATTGTGTTTTGTATAATTATATTATTAAATTTGTAAGTTTTGTACGTAAGAGTGTAAAATGTACAATTCATTTGCAAAATGTAAACTTCTGTGTTAATATATTAAACTGGTGTTAAAAAGGTGTAACGATCGTGTTCTAATGATCAAATATTTATATATTTTATTTAGGGGATTTTCACTTAAAGGGCTAATTTGTTTAAGGTAATAAGTTTTAAGGCCAGCACTTTTGAAAAATTAGTTTTAAGGACAATTCTGCATGAAAAAGATAAAAGTGGTTATCTTTTTACATTATACAGAAATAAAGATAACTGCTTTTATCTTTTTCCTGTATAACTTAAAAACGCAACAACTTTTATCTTTTTCGTGTAGAATTGCCCTTAAAACTAATTTTTCAAAAGTATTGTCCTTACTACTTATTAGCCTGAACAAATAAGCCATTTACCTAATTTACACTTTTATTTAAATACTGATCGTTAGTTAATTAAGTGACGGTTCCAAAATAGGATTTTCCACAAATAATCAAATCATGACTTGAGACCAGTTCCATTGAGATTGAATTGTTTGTAATTACCTGGAGAATAAAGTATTTGAGTTCAAACAAGTTGACGGTCATATCGATTTCGAAATAAGCATTAATAATCGTTCCGGGAAACAGTGTCAGATTCCAACGAAACTTGTACTATCGAAACCATACCGTTGTAGTGATGCACGCTATCAAATTTTGTGGTGAATGGACTTGCCATTCATTCATGCAAAAATAAAACGTGCATTGGTTTTCTTTAAATTGAATTAATACAAATTAATGAGTTAAATATCTTTTCCTATTTGACGCTACGTGACCCAACTCATTTTCTTCATTGCAACATTTTACTACTAAATTTCTTTGCCATGGTCGCCGCATCTTAATCTAAATCAAATAAAATACTTATTTAAAAATTAGGAGGTTTTATTCGTTGAGAACATGGAAAGAATCTTCGTACATCTATACTATATTCATCGGGTGTGATCCTACCATGGTGACCTCCATATTGCGTAGCGCAACACTAGGTTTCAGCCTAGTCTTGGATCAGAGGCAAGCTTGGAAAATCGAAGGTCGGATCCGGCCTTAGGGAGGGGAATGGCTTGTTTTCACCTAGTTTGTTGCAACTCGATCAAGTACATTAAATGCGACATTTCACTATAGTCTAGGCATCTCCTGGTCATACTCCACTAGAGATGTGAAAGTTCAACATTAGGGGTATAGGCGCATCGAGCTTCGAATGTGGATCACAACGATATTCTTTGTTTTTGATATAGTGGATTAGTGCTCGGTATCCCAGATTTTAATGCACGGCATTTTGGGTTTGGATATATATAGGGTACGACCTGGGCACGGAGTTATTGGAGAAGAAGGAAGATAGGGGAAAGTTGTAATTACATGATTATTTTGTTTAATTTGTGTCGATTATAAGTCGTATAGCTTGTTTTGACGATATCTTGTGCATACGTTACCATATTTGGACACTGTTTCTTGCGTGGACTTGTATTGATGAGCTTTACACTATGGAACAAGATTGGGATGATTTGGTTGAGGTAAGTGATTTTGTCACTTACTTAACCATAGTTGTTCGTATAGTGTGAAACTATGTTTAACTAAAATGAATTTGAAATGGGATTTCTAAAATAATAAAATTTAGCTTATAATTTTATAAACATATTAAAAAGTGTTTTAAAAATATTCTAAGATTGAATATCGCATTTTATTCCATTTGTAAGCTATTTATCGATATTGCTAGATTTAGGACGTTTTGTCACAAATCCCACTTTGATTTTCACAGACAGATTTTATTTATCCCATTGATGATACCATGTAAGTTTGTATGCGTTTTTAGTCATTTATAGTACTATTATTTGCATGGTTCTATGTTTGTGTACACTTGGTTGTATATGCCATTTACGGGCGATCTACGATTAAGATAGATTCACGTAGAAGCTTGGGATGTGCGTATCAACCTAAAGGCGGTAGATGGACTCGACAACAAGCAAGACCTCAAGACAAATGCCGAACGTTTTTATTAGATGAGTATTTAACCAATTTTGGTTAGATACATGGTCTAAGTCATCATTTACTAGTGAGGATCGATATTGACTACTATTGTTGTTGGTTATTCTGACAAACTTTGACATAGACGGTGATGGGGGTTTAACCAATCCTGGTTAGGTATATGTTCTGAGGGGTCATTAGTGATTACTAGTTAGTGATCGATATTGACTATTATTGGTGTTGGTCATCTTGACAAGCCTTGGCGTCGACGATGATGATTCTTCGAGGAGCTAGACTTTCTAGCTCATTCGATGGTGGATTTAACATGGTGGCTTTTTGATTGGGTATACTGATACAAGGCAGGATCGATGCTTCGTCAAGCAGTATAGATGGATGGTGTAATCTATGTATTAAGGCAGTGAGATCTTCAAAGTGGGTTGAGATTTTGACTCTTTGATTTCGAAGCTCGAATGTGCTCAAGACGGATCGACAGGATGGGTCTATATTATGTCATTCGCAAATTGGCGAGATTGCGCTATGGATCAGTGTTACATGGTTTGTGAATATACGAGGATGCATGATGGATTGGTGTTATGCAGATCAGGGTGAGGTTGTAGGATCCTTGATTGATATGATATTTACTTCATGGAGGGAAAGTATTTATAGCGGGCTCTAAGCAGGGGTACCATCGGGGATACCAATTAGGATCAATAAGATCGTATACCCTAGGAGGCAAGCCCAGGGCAGGAGGGCACGTGTCGGTGGAATACATCGTTTGGTTATTACTCGAATAGTTTAAGGGAGTACTCACCTAGAGATGGAGCGGGGAGCTCAAATGATTTAGGAGTGTCGATGATTCATTGATAGATCAGATTATTCTAGTAGGCTCAAAGCTAAGGTACACTGATGGGGGTTAACCATATAGCCATTCACGATGGTTTTGTACCTTGGGTGGCGAACCTAGGCCAGGAGGTCATGTGTGGTAGACACAGAGTTCTACTAGAATTGAGGTCTTACCAACCCTTGATGGATGGTATAGCAAATCACAATGAGTTATCAACTAGGCACATAGTTTGGAAGTGATGGACAAGACTTGTTTGATGGATGCCATGATTCTCATTGTTGCTCCTATCATATTTCTCTAAATAGACTACCAACTCCAGGATTCTGAAGAGAGGATGAAAAGTACGGTCGGAACGAGCTATGGAGATTCTTCTATTCTAGTGTAGTTTCCCCTTTTCTTATTTTGAGTAGTATGTACTATTTTTCTTATATGTGCCGACTTTGTGTATGCAAGGACATGACAAATATGACTTCCCAAACTTATGTTCCTTATACTTTTACAACTTGTGTCGAATTTTGGGTGTTATTTATCGCTCGCTCCAGACTGTTGTTTGACTCAAGGTTTTATGTTTCCTCTTATTACCTTGAGTGCTCATCAATGATGCCGATGAGTAGGTAAGGTGTAACAACTCGGAATTATGACAATAAATAGTTGTTTAATTAAAATCTCAAAATAAGAATTTTGGCAAACGATCTGTAACGACCCGGATTTTTGCGACTTTGGATACCCGATATACAACACATATCGAACATCAAGAGTCGAAAATAACCGAATAGTAAATGAAAGAAATTAGAGGGTGAGAATAGATAAGATAGAAACTTAGAATAGAAGAAGAAGAAGAACACAACATCAGAGTAACACGAACCTCACAGCGGAACGAATAACATATAATAGATAACATATCTTTGAAATAAAAGATTTTACTTGAATATACATATCGTCATCAAGTACAGTACTTACAACACAGCGGAAACAACTATAGCTATATCATCCTGAAGCCTCCTGCTCCAAGCTCTCCAAGTGTATCTGTAAAATCCTGACTACTTGACTGCCCGTACAAATTAGGCACCCAAGAGTTTAGGGAAAACAAACAAAATAAACTCCGGGTCAGTCATGGACTGGTATGAGTAAAACTCCAAACACTTGGTTAAATAAATGATATCTCATAAGACCACGCCGTGAAAACGGAACGGGTTTTCCCTTATGAAAATCCAAACATCTTTGAAAAGCAATATCATTCTGATATTATAATAATGTCTAAATACAAATAGATATCAATCTAGCAGAACGCTTTCATCTCACGTTCCACATACATAGTATACAATCAAAACCGTAGGTACGTATTGGATAATGGATTTCCAACTATGACAAGGTATGGAACCACCTTCCGATCAGTGTACTCTAGGAACGATACACTGGAGTTCAACAAGAACATCTTGCAACTCAGCCACACATGACCGACCACTCATTTCGATTGAGTGTGTCGAATGTACATCACCAACGGTTGGGATCAGCAACCGTTTCCCATATATATAATTGGGACAGCATTGGTAGATTAAAGAAGCAAATGAATATTCTCTAGATAGGTGATTATACACCCTACTTCGGAGCGACCGACTTAGCCATGCTGCCTGCCCGATTTCTGTCATTTACCGGATGTGAGGCTAGAAGCTACGCTTATCTTTTCACATACCACATCCTCATTCACTTAGAATGTCACATCGTCATACCCTTTAAATCACAAATTGATTTCCCCAAAAATACCACGGGTATAAGCTAAGAGAAACGAATTCCTCCGCCACCAACGTGAATACGTTTGAAGAGATCAACTTACGCGATCTATCAGATATACTCTGTCAGACCTTCGTCCATACAAGTTATCCTGGGACTGGACAAACCGAAGGCACTATTCAGTACATCCATCTTAGGCTCTATTATCTAAGACTTATACAATAGCCCTTGCACTTTACTCCATCTTCAATTATCTTTGGCATATATGATTCGCAACGCTTATGCCAATACAGAGTGGTTCTCTGGATAATAATCCAACCGGTCTCTCCATATTAACAACGTTAAAATGTTCAAAACTCTGATGTTCTGTGATTTAACTATCAAAGAAAAATACATGTGCAAACAACGATATTATTTCCTGATGGAAATTAAATCGAACAAACATCATTAAACATTAATCTCTTTAGTTCATTTTACATCTCCTGTTTCCCTATATTCAACAAATTCTTATTTTCTAAGTTTAGAAAATATACGCTATTAACAATGGAAAACATTTCCATTTCCTTGTTTTCAAAATTAGAAAACAATTCTTATACTTCTTTGGAAAACATTTCCAAAACGCAAGCATTTGACTTAGACAGATGGTTAAACAACCCATCGTGATGCCAACTTAAACAATATACTTATTAACTAAATCCACTTAACCACTTCACTCTCGAACCGTAACCATTTCTTAATTAAAAACGCAGTCAATCAAGTTGGGGTATAGCTACCTCTCAGACCTTAACTGAACAACACTTCTAACCTTGACATAGGCAAAGTTCACTTTATATTTCTTTAACTAACTTCCTTACTCAACCTTCCCTTTGAATAACTATATTCGATTAACTTTTTTCATTTAACTCTATTTAATTAACTCCTTTGGATTAACTCTATTTGATTTACTTTAACCGATTTACTTTATTTGACAAACCCTATTTAATTTAACTCTATTGCATTTACTTTAATCGGTCAACTCTATTGGACTGACCCTATTGGATTAACTCTATTCGATTTAACTCTAATCGATTTACTTTAATCGGTCAACTCTATTGGACAGACCCTATTGGATTAACTCCACTCGATTTAACTCTAATCGATTTACTTTAATCACTTAACTCCTTTCGATTTAAACTATACTCGATAACTCCTTTAACTCTTACTCGAATAACTATATTCAATTAACTCCTTTCAAATAACTAGATTTGATAACTCCCCTTTCGAATAACCAATATTCGATTAACTCACTTCGAATAACCAATATTCGATTAACTCACTTCGAATAACCCATATTGTAACACCCCACATCCGTTAGTGTCACTCACAAAGGGAATGCACTAAGTTCTGTGGAGCATTATGGGTAAAAGATGCAGATAAATTACAAGACAGACAAACATTAAACAGCGGAAAATAAAACTTTGCTTTATTGACAAAATAATTTGTACAAGGTTCCTTTACAATATCAGAGTATCAACTGTCTTTACAAAATAAAGAAGCATAAAATACATTTATATTCCCCAATGTAACAAAAGCCAGCCATAGCAATCCAAAGCCGATGCATCCAAGATTCTTCAAGCTTGGAAAGAGAAATCATCCCAAAACAAATCTGAACTATCCTATTTCCTCCTTAACAACCGGGGGGGGGGGGGGGGGGGAGAACGGAAGAAAGAAGACGAAAGAAAAACAGAGTCAGACATAAAGCCTGAGTAAGTTCAGTAACTTCTAGCATGTGAACATGGAAAATAAAACGACATGAATTAACTGAATACAAGATTACACCATGACGATAGGGTCAACAAGATGAGACAAGGTAGTCACAAGATATGATAAGATAAACTGGATACGCTCTAATACTTTCGCTGCTTCGCTATTTACTTGTTATACTGGTTTCTATATCTCTGCACTGCCTAACTAGTGTTTCAACTAGTAACGATAACGTGATCTCAATCCCTGTATTTTCCATCGCCTTCAGGCATCCATTTATTAGTTGTTACCTAGATCTAATCTAGGGTTTTCTATCCACTGCTTTCTAGATTTAACTATAGTTTTACGCTATCTGCTGAACGCTTTTCGAGTTCAGGGTTTATGCCACCTAGTCCAACTAGGGATTACGCTACCTGTCGAACAATGCCCCCAAGTCTAGGACACACTACCTAGAGTGGTATATGTTCCTAGGCTTCCCCATGTATGTATCGCGAATCGTTATCGCTTGTCTAGATGCACATGTCCTGTAATGTGCGATCCGAGTCCTGTGACAGGGCAAATCAAGGAATACAGAACTCGGTCGGGAGCTTTCAGATATCTGCCGATGCAGATGCTAAGGTCTGTTTTTACTCCAGTGGCTATGGTCCCACTTGACCCCTCCCTCAGCTAATGAAAGGCACACCTTGTAAAATGAGAACTATACGCCGGCCCCCGGTGCCCCACTATCCTATGGCCATCCGCAACCATAACTAGATAGCAAGTATATGGTCTTTTGGAGTTCTCCGCCTTTCCGCTTCACGTATCTCGATTGACTCAAGATGGATGGTAGACGACGAGTTGCTATCACAGGGCTACCGTCTTCTCGCCGAATCACGCTGGTCCATCCTAGTCTTTAGGTTGCCACATATATATTGCAACCAAGGCATACCCTCGGTTCTTCTAACGCAGACCTTAACCTCTGTGAGCCCAGGATGATCATCTGCAGCCTTACAGAGGGATACCAAGAGTACCCTCACGTCCCCTCGAAGCCTCGGGCTTCGTAACCCAATTCGTTGGAGCCTTCTTAAAACCAGATGGATGTCTGCTCCTTCGTGTTATACTAAGAATTACTACTTAGTTCTACTAACTAAGGTTTACCACTTAGTTTCCAAATTCCTTGTTTTCTTAACTAAGTTTTACTACTTAGTCCCCCTTTCAACTGAGGTTTACTACTTAGTTTTCTTTCTCGCCAGGTTGGATTGGTTAAGTGTCTTTAGTCGATTTAAGCTATCTTAACCCTCTTCCCTTATCCTGTTAAACGGGTTAAGTGTTATCCCTTTATGCTTTTAACTTAATCCTATTCATTTATCATATTCTGATGGTTAAGCGTTCAAGTTTACTTAACCCTATGGTCTAGTCCAGTTAACATATTAATTTGGCTAAGTGTATTACTTAACCCCAACCTCTAGTCTAATTAACATGTTAAATTGGCTAAGTGTATTAACTTTACTTAACCCCACCTTCTAGTCTAGTCAACATGTTAATTTGGCTAAGTATTCCCATGGACTTAACCCTCCCATTCTAGCTTTAACTGTGCTAAGTTGGTTAAGTGTTCCTTAACCTTCCCATTCTAGCTTAACCGTGTTAGGTTGGTTAAGTGTTCCTATGGACTTAACTCTCCCATTCTTGTTCTAGCTTTAATTAATAAATTAAAGCCGCAACCTCTCACATTAGACAGATATTGCTGCGGTTACTGGATGTGCCGGTCGGTTCCGGGCAGATTTACACCGCAACTCAGTCTAACCTCGGGTTAGGCATATTCATGTTTTCTAAGTTCAAAGGGTTTTTGATTAATTTCCAAATCTGGTTTTGAAAACAACCATCCCGTCCTTCGGATCAGTTAGGGATAGCCAGGGAGGGCAGGAAACTTGTATTTTCCAAACCCAAGCCTAGACACTATCCTCTCTGTCACCCTAGAACCTTCTGGTCTATGTGTTATAAAAAGGGATGTTATCAAAATACTTTTCTTTTGTTTATAAATTGTTAACAATTTATTTCAAAAGCCCATTTCCCCTTTTTAGACAAATTTGGCCTATATTTATTTGTCAAGCCTACTAGTATACTTATATTCTAGGCCCAAGTCCTAACCCAACATGCAGTTTAGGCCATTTCCTATTTCATTGCCGAAACTAGATTAAATATCCTAGTTTATAATTTATGGCCAAAACTTAACCAAGTTACATATTTTGTGGTAAATGAACAATTTAACATTTATGATGAATTCTATAAGTAAATTACTCCTAATTTACTTATTTCATTACTACTCTTTTAATGTACATTGTCACATTTATTATTATGGCCCATTCTCTCTTATTTATCATATTTATACTTTTTGGTATGTAAATTATACCAAATTTAGTGTCGCTAACCATAATTTATTTTAAACATGACAATTGCTCACAATTATGAATAAATTCAAAATTGTGCTAATATACTTATTCCAAATCAACCTTAATTAACCCAATCTTGGTTTAACATCCTAATTCACAATTTATGGCAAAACTAGAATTATTTTTCTAGTTTACATTTTATGCCTAAAATTTAGCTTACTTACTAACGCTAAATTTAACATGTCAAAATCACATATTCCCTAATCCATGTCAAATTTCCCCGTTTTCATTTTAATATGCATGTCATAATACATATTCCAAATTATGCCAATTTCCCAGTTTACAATTACGTTCATATTCATTTCCATGTTTTTCCCCAAATCGCATTCCCACCGTTCGAATAATCGTGATTCAACCTAGATTATAAATAAATCTAGATTCGTAGATAAAAAGGGAATGAATCAAAATGACAAGAAGGAATAATTGGCATAAAAAGGTTTGGATAATAATGTAGGTTCAAGAATATGGGTAGACCTAACTAAATAGGTAAATTCCCACTGTCTTAAAACCAAAGAATGGGCAAAATTGGTTCAAGAACGTGGGTATACCTAACTTAATAGGTAAATTCCCACTGTCTTAAAACCAAAGAAAAAAACCAAGGAACAGGTAGAATAAATAATTGGGTTTAGACCCAATTTCACAATCACCAAACTAAAGCAATATTTTCCTAATCATGAATCATGGGTGTCAAAATCACAATTGTCCTCATTATGTCATAAGCAATAGTTTATGTCCAATTCAAAGGCTTATGTTCTTAGTCATAAGTAATGTCCATGGTCATAGGCAATATAGGCGATGTTCATAGTCCAAAAGGGAAAATAATTCCCATAGTCCTAAGTCATTGTCATAGGCAATGTTTATATGTCCCAAAATCAAAGGCTTATGTCATAGTCCAAAGGCATATGCTTTCAAAGGCCACAGTTCTATAGTCATAGTCACGGTTACAGTTTTATTTGTTCTCGAATCATAACAGTTCTTAATTCAGTCCAAGAGTATAAACACAGATTCGAAGAGAGAGAGAGAGATTTGGCATATTCCTTTATTCCTTTAATTTCATGTCACAAATAAAACAAAATATTCAGATCTAGAAATAACCAACTTACAGAAAATAGATCTAGAAAAGAAGGAAAGCGTGGCTATGATTCGTGCGTCGTTGCTTGAAACTTGTTTGAGCTAGCCTTTGAATTCTTCACTTGAAACTTTGATTTGAATCCCTCCTTAAAAGTCTTTTAGCAGCATCTCCTCGTCTTGAATCATATTTTATTTTATTTATTTAAGAAAATTTAGAAGAGGGGAAGAAGCCATGAATCTTAGCAGCATAAGGATAGAAGAGAATTGGTGCAAAGAGAATGAAGACCGGGGCTGTTTATATAGCTGCTAAAGACCTTATCGTACACGCAGCGCTGAGTCAGCATTGAACCTAGTTAAGAAAATAGTCCAGGTACATAGATGAATCTAGCCAAACGTTATCATACACGCAGTGCTGAGTCAACATTGGGCCCCACAAGCTATTTTGGCGTAAAAGTTTGATTTTCAAACTTTTGAATTTCTGGAATTTATTTAACTGTTTTATTCACATGAAATATTCTTATATGTATACAATTCCTCTAACGACCATTTTACGCGTATATATATACGCACAACTTTCATTTTATTTTCAAAATTCAAATGATGTTGCCATATTTCATTGACTGTAGCCTTATCTTGAATTTTATCTTTTGTATACATATATTTTTGCATATATATATATTTATATTCTCATATGTATATATATATTTTCTTTATTTCCTTATATGTACGTTCTTATCCTTTCAAATTTTGAATTTGTATACGTACATATATTTTCATGTTCAGTTGGCCCTCTCTAAAACAAAGATAAAAAATTATGCCGCCGCCGGGGTTCGAACCCCCGACCTCCATGCTACAAATCCAATGCCTTAACCAACTGAGCTACAGAGGATTTTGTTAATAAGTCTTAGAACAATAATAATTATTGTTCTTTCCTTACTTCTTTTTTTCATGTTAGTTACAATACTTAAATTAAACAACTGCATGGATCTTTTTCTTTTAATTTTTCTTTTAAAAATTAATTATACTTTAATTTGAGAATCTTAATGTCGCAGAATTACGGGGTGTTACATTCTGCCCCACTTAAAAGGATTTCGTCCCCGAAATCTTCAAGTTAGGAAGAATGTGTCCTACCATCCAATCACCCATCTACTCAACCATTCAATCACAGGCATTCATTGTCCTTAAAAGATTTCTAATGCTTTCATGTTCATATGCATAGTGTGTGTATATGTCTCTATCTAATGCAAAATCAGGCGGTCTACTGATTCAGTTGACCTCCTTAATGCAAATCATGTTAGTGCCATGCGTCCAATCATGCATGCAAACATCCCTAGTCATGTAAATACTACATGCGTGCACAACCATTCATCCATATGCAACGTCCATATGATATCATATCAAGTTCAACTTATAAACAAATGCATATATGTAAATGCAATATGAGAGCGTCCGAACTTGATCTAGTGCCTAATACGTATGCATATGCATCCACGAGCAACCATTTGCAACCACTTGCAACCATTCAACCATAACATGTTTCAAATACATGTTTACATCCATTGGCTTCTACCTAAGGATCGCAGATACGTCCTAGAGGATATACTTTGGAAAGAGAGAAACAACTACGCGTAAAGCTCCTAAACAGAGAAATCAAGGATGCACCCTTAAGGAAAATGGGCATGTTGCTAGTATCTAGCCTTCTTGAGCTTTACTCCACTGTATCTTAACCAATTTATCTTCACGATTGTGAAGTTCCTAACCTCCATTTCCAAAATAAACAGATGTCAATCACGGTACCAAGTGTATGATTAGATGTCTCTCCCTTATCCACCATGCCAAAACTATAAGGGTTGAAAGATCACTACGCGCTTTTTAGAGCGCCTGTCACAACTATTCATCTCTCACGCAAACCATCCTAGTCGAACTTGACATTCCTCAAGTACAAGCCCCAAAGGCCTAAACCAATATCAGATAAGTATCCAGGGAATATCTCCTCCGATTTTAGATGATCGACGTGATATGATATAAGCAAACTCGATAGCTATTCAAACCCCTACTAACCAAAAATAAACGGGTCGAACCACCCACTGGGTTTGAGACTGATTGGGATCCTCTTACTATACAAGTACTAAGGTGCAGAGACTCAACTATGGAAGCAAATATGAACAAATGCGAAGTGCTAAATCCGAACAGAAAAATAGATTCTTCCAACAGAAACTTTTACCACCTATCTCCTAGGTACGCTCAGCATGTACTTGCCCTTCTGAAAATCTTGTCCTTT
Organism: Allium sativum; assembly: GCA_030737875.1. Taxonomy (NCBI): domain Eukaryota; kingdom Viridiplantae; phylum Streptophyta; class Magnoliopsida; order Asparagales; family Amaryllidaceae; genus Allium; species Allium sativum. Next base: position 255,034,321 of record CM060924.1, on the reverse strand, counting down.
GTTCTTGCCCTCGTCCTTATTTGTATGCCATATCATACCCGGGTAAAGATACTTCCTCTTTTATAATTTCTTCCTCCTTCGTGAGCTAAACCTATCTCCATGAGTTCCTCATCCTAGGGTTGTGCTCCTTTGCCAAACTCCTCATCCCTTTCCGTTTATAACTATGGCAAATCTCTCGAAAGCTGCTTCCATCATACCGAAGACCCTACTAAGCTTGAAAGAAGACTAGCCGTAAGTGAAACAACTACGGCTATAGATGGAAGTCGGGCACTACTTCGCCCTTCGATGAGGCTATCTCCTAGAAAGCCAGGAGCCCCAGAGAGTCAAGAAAGAAGGAGACAAGAATTCAAACAGAGGAAGAAGAGACAATGCGTATGGCTTTGGGGAATATGCCTTTAAAACAAATCCTTTCTTTTAAAAATGCTTCTTTAAAAACCGTTTGAAAATAATTTTTCAAATCTTTTATCTGATCCGGTAACCTTCAGCTCTGATACCACGTGTAACACCCCACATCCGTTAGTGTCACTCACAAAGGGAATGCACTAAGTTCTGTGGAGCATTATGGGTAAAAGATGCAGATAAATTACAAGACAGACAAACATTAAACAGCGGAAAATAAAACTTTGCTTTATTGACAAAATAATTTGTACAAGGTTCCTTTACAATATCAGAGTATCAACTGTCTTTACAAAATAAAGAAGCATAAAATACATTTATATTCCCCAATGTAACAAAAGCCAGCCATAGCAATCCAAAGCCGATGCATCCAAGATTCTTCAAGCTTGGAAAGAGAAATCATCCCAAAACAAATCTAAACTATCCTATTTCCTCCTTAACAACCTGGGGGGGGGGGGGGGGGGGGAGAACGGAAGAAAGAAGACGAAAGAAAAACAGAGTCAAACATAAAGCCTGAGTAAGTTCAGTAACTTCTAGCATGTGAACATGGAAAACAAAACGACATGAATTAACTGAATACAAGATTACACCATGACGATAGGGTCAACAAGATGAGACAAGGTAGTCACAAGATATGCTAAGATAAACTGGATACGCTCTAATACTTTCGCTGCTTCGCTATTTACTTGTTATACTGGTTTCTATATCTCTGCACTGCCTAACTAGTGTTTCAACTAGTAACGATAATGTGATCCCAATCCCTGTATTTTCCATCGCCTTCAGGCATCCATTTATTAGTTGTTACCTAGATCTAATCTAGGGTTTTCTATCCACTGCTTTCTAGATTTAACTATAGTTTTACGCTATCTGCTGAACGCTTTTCGAGTTCAGGGTTTATGCCACCTAGTCCAACTAGGGATTACGCTACCTGTCGAACAATGCCCCCAAGTCTAGGACACACTACCTAGAGTGGTATATGTTCCTAGGCTTCCCCATGTATGTATCGCGAATCGTTATCGCTTGTCTAGATGCACATGTCCTGTAATGTGCGATCCGAGTCCTGTGACAGGGCAAATCAAGGAATACAGAACTCGGTCGGGAGCTTTCAGATATCTGCCGATGCAGATGCTAAGGTCTGTTTTTACTCCAGTGGCTATGGTCCCACTTGACCCCTCCCTCAGCTAATGAAAGGCACACCTTGTAAAATGAGAACTATACGCCGGCCCCCGGTGCCCCACTATCCTATGGCCATCCGCAACCATAACTAGATAGCAAGTATATGGTCTTTTGGAGTTCTCCGCCTTTCCGCTTCACGTATAACGATTGACTCAAGATGGATGGTAGACGACGAGTTGCTATCACAGGGCTACCGTCTTCTCGCCGAATCACGCTGGTCCATCCTAGTCTTTAGGTTGCCACATATATATTGCAACCAAGGCATACCCTCGGTTCTTCTAACGCAGACCTTAACCTCTGTGAGCCCAGGATGATCATCTGCAGCCTTACAGAGGGATACCAAGAGTACCCTCACGTCCCCTCGAAGCCTCGGGCTTCGTAACCCAATTCGTTGGAGCCTTCTTAAAACCAGATGGATGTCTGCTCCTTCGTGTTATACTAAGAATTACTACTTAGTTCTACTAACTAAGGTTTACCACTTAGTTTCCAAATTCCTTGTTTTCTTAACTAAGTTTTACTACTTAGTCCCCCTTTCAACTGAGGTTTACTACTTAGTTTTCTTTCTCGCCAGGTTGGATTGGTTAAGTGTCTTTAGTCGATTTAAGCTATCTTAACCCTCTTCCCTTATCCTGTTAAACGGGTTAAGTGTTATCCCTTTATGCTTTTTACTTAACCCTATTCATTTATCATATTCTGATGGTTAAGCGTTCAAGTTTACTTAACCCTATGGTCTAGTCCAGTTAACATATTAATTTGGCTAAGTGTATTACTTAACCCCAACCTCTAGTCTAATTAACATGTTAAATTGGCTAAGTGTATTAACTTTACTTAACCCCACCTTCTAGTCTAGTCAACATGTTAATTTGGCTAAGTATTCCCATGGACTTAACCCTCCCATTCTAGCTTTAACTGTGCTAAGTTGGTTAAGTGTTCCTTAACCTTCCCATTCTAGCTTAACCGTGTTAGGTTGGTTAAGTGTTCCTATGGACTTAACTCTCCCATTCTTGTTCTAGCTTTAATTAATAAATTAAAGCCGCAACCTCTCACATTAGACAGATATTGCTGCGGTTACTGGATGTGCCGGTCGGTTCCGGGCAGATTTACACCGCAACTCAGTCTAACCTCGGGTTAGGCATATTCATGTTTTCTAAGTTCAAAGGGTTTTTGATTAATTTCCAAATCTGGTTTTGAAAACAACCATCCCGTCCTTCGGATCAGTTAGGGATAGCCAGGGAGGGCAGGAAACTTGTATTTTCCAAACCCAAGCCTAGACACTATCCTCTCTGTCACCCTAGAACCTTCTGGTCTATGTGTTATAAAAAGGGATGTTATCAAAATACTTTTCTTTTGTTTATAAATTGTTAACAATTTATTTCAAAAGCCCATTTCCCCTTTTTAGACAAATTTGGCCTATATTTATTTGTCAAGCCTACTAGTATACTTATATTCTAGGCCCAAGTCCTAACCCAACATGCAGTTTAGGCCATTTCCTATTTCATTGCCGAAACTAGATTAAATATCCTAGTTTATAATTTATGGCCAAAACTTAACCAAGTTACATATTTTGTGGTAAATGAACAATTTAACATTTATGATGAATTCTATAAGTAAATTACTCCTAATTTACTTATTTCATTACTACTCTTTTAATGTACATTGTCACATTTATTATTATGGCCCATTCTCTCTTATTTATCATATTTATACTTTTTGGTATGTAAATTATACCAAATTTAGTGTCGCTAACCATAATTTATTTTAAACATGACAATTGCTCACAATTATGAATAAATTCAAAATTGTGCTAATATACTTATTCCAAATCAACCTTAATTAACCCAATCTTGGTTTAACATCCTAATTCACAATTTATGGCAAAACTAGAATTATTTTTCTAGTTTACATTTTATGCCTAAAATTTAGCTTACTTACTAACGCTAAATTTAACATGTCAAAATCACATATTCCCTAATCCATGTCAAATTTCCCCGTTTTCATTTTAATATGCATGTCATAATACATATTCCAAATTATGCCAATTTCCCAGTTTACAATTACGTTCATATTCATTTCCATGTTTTTCCCCAAATCGCATTCCCACCGTTCGAATAATCGTGATTCAACCTAGATTATAAATAAATCTAGATTCGTAGATAAAAAGGGAATGAATCAAAATGACAAGAAGGAATAATTGGCATAAAAAGGTTTGGATAATAATGTAGGTTCAAGAATATGGGTAGACCTAACTAAATAGGTAAATTCCCACTGTCTTAAAACCAAAGAATGGGCAAAATTGGTTCAAGAACGTGGGTAGACCTAACTTAATAGGTAAATTCCCACTGTCTTAAAACCAAAGAAAAAAACCAAGGAACAGGTAGAATAAATAATTGGGTTTAGACCCAATTTCACAATCACCAAACTAAAGCAATATTTTCCTAATCATGAATCATGGGTGTCAAAATCACAATTGTCCTCATTATGTCATAAGCAATAGTTTATGTCCAATTCAAAGGCTTATGTTCTTAGTCATAAGTAATGTCCATGGTCATAGGCAATATAGGCGATGTTCATAGTCCAAAAGGGAAAATAATTCCCATAGTCCTAAGTCATTGTCATAGGCAATGTTTATATGTCCCAAAATCAAAGGCTTATGTCATAGTCCAAAGGCATATGCTTTCAAAGGCCACAGTTCTATAGTCATAGTCACGGTTACAGTTTTATTTGTTCTCGAATCATAACAGTTCTTAATTCAGTCCAAGAGTATAAACACAGATTCGAAGAGAGAGAGAGAGATTTGGCATATTCCTTTATTCCTTTAATTTCATGTCACAAATAAAACAAAATATTCAGATCTAGAAATAACCAACTTACAGAAAATAGATCTAGAAAAGAAGGAAAGCGTGGCTATGATTCGTGCGTCGTTGCTTGAAACTTGTTTGAGCTAGCCTTTGAATTCTTCACTTGAAACTTTGATTTGAATCCCTCCTTAAAAGTCTTTTAGCAGCATCTCCTCGTCTTGAATCATATTTTATTTTATTTATTTAAGAAAATTTAGAAGAGGGGAAGAAGCCATGAATCTTAGCAGCATAAGGATAGAAGAGAATTGGTGCAAAGAGAATGAAGACCGGGGCTGTTTATATAGCTGCTAAAGACCTTATCGTACACGCAGCGCTGAGTCAGCATTGAACCTAGTTAAGAAAATAGTCCAGGTACATAGATGAATCTAGCCAAACGTTATCATACACGCAGTGCTGAGTCAACATTGGGTCCCACAAGCTATTTTGGCGTAAAAGTTTGATTTTCAAACTTTTGAATTTCTGGAATTTATTTAACTGTTTTATTCACATGAAATATTCTTATATGTATACAATTCCTCTAACGACCATTTTACGCGTATATATATACGCACAACTTTCATTTTATTTTCAAAATTCAAATGATGTTGCCATATTTCATTGACTGTAGCCTTATCTTGAATTTTATCTTTTGTATACATATATTTTTGCATATATATATTTATATTCTCATATGTATATATATATTTTCTTTATTTCCTTATATGTACGTTCTTATCCTTTCAAATTTTGAATTTGTATACGTACATATATTTTCATGTTCAGTTGGCCCTCTCTAAAACAAAGATAAAAAATTATGCCGCCGCCGGGGTTCGAACCCCCGACCTCCATGCTACAAATCCAATGCCTTAACCAACTGAGCTACAGAGGATTTTGTTAATAAGTCTTAGAACAATAATAATTATTGTTCTTTCCTTACTTCTTTTTTTCATGTTAGTTACAATACTTAAATTAAACAACTGCATGGATCTTTTTCTTTTAATTTTTCTTTTAAAAATTAATTATACTTTAATTTGAGAATCTTAATGTCGCAGAATTACGGGGTGTTACACATATTCGATTAACTCCCTTCGAATATCCAATATTCGATTAACTCACTTTCGAATAAATTACATTCGATAACTCTACTTCGAATAAGCGATATTCGATAACTCTACTTCGAATAAGTGATATTTGATAACTCTACTCGAATAACTCCATTTGAAAAACTTTAACTGGTTAACTCTAACTGGTTAACTCTAACTGATCGACCCTAACTGATTAACTCTAACTGGTTAACTCTAACCGGTTAACTCTGACTGGTCAACCCTAACTATTTAACTGGTTAACTTTAACTGGTCAACCCTAACTGTTTTACTTGACTTACTTAACCCAACTGATTAACTTGACTTACTTAACCCAACTGGTTAACTTGACTTACTTAACCCAACTGGTTACTCCTATCGAATAACTAGATTCGATTTAACTCTATTCGCTTGACTCTAGATCGCAGCGATCACAATGGTTACGCTTGATTCCTTCAGGAAACATCCGACCGCCGTAGGCTATCTGCAGCCCTGCGAATTACGCTAGCAGTCGTGCTAAATGGCGACTCATTCTAAATGACTTTGTCAGTTTTAGCTCTAATCGATTAACTCCATTTGATTAACTCTAATCGATTAACTCTAACTGATCAACTTTAACTGTTTAACTCTAACTGGTTAACTCTGACTGTTTAACTCTAACTGGTTAACTCTGACTGTTTAACTCTAACTGGTTAACTCTGACTGTTTAACTCTAACTGGTTAACTCTGACTGGTTAACTCTGACTGGTTAACTCTAACTGGTTAACTCTGACTGGTCTGGTTAACTCTACTGAACTGGTTAACTCTACTGAACTGGTTAACTCTCATGAACTGGTTAACTCTAACTGGTTAACTCTAATTGGTTAACTCTACTGAACTGGTTAACTCTACTGAAGTGGTTAACTCTACTGAACTGGTTAACTCTCCTGAACTGGTTAACTCTAACTGGTTAACTCTAACTGGTTAACTCTACTGAACTGGTTAACTCTACTGAACTGGTTAACTCTCCTGAACTAGTTAACTCTACTTCGAATAACTAATGTTCGATTAACTCCTTTTGAATACCATATTCGATTAACTAACTTTATTCGCTTTATAAAGATTTCATTTTAACAACATTTATTCATTTTTACAGATTTACTTTTAATTAACGGTTCTACACTTTAAAAATGATTCCTTTTTCAATTCTATTTGTAAATGGTTTACAAATATTTCCTTTTCAAATTTATTCTTCAAAATATTCTAACTCCTTAAATTTCCGGGAAAATCCTCCATAACCTCCTTTGTATCGGGAGTATCGGGAAAATCCCCAAACCCACCACACAGGCCTTTCCATTCAAAAAGAAAATGGTTTGAAATTATTTCCTTTTTCAATATCTCCTATTTCCATATATTCCAATTTATAAATATTTTTATTTATAAATATTTTGTTTATAAATATTTCTGTTTTCAATATCACTTTGAAACTCTCCTTATCAACATCCCGTATGTTATGGTATTCTATCATATCAAATCACGATGATGAATATCGTCCAAACACATGAAATCAACAACAGGTTATAATTCACCTCATATATCAAAATATATGAAATACAATAAGATAACTGTTGAGGAATCTAGTCGGATTCCTCCAACCTGTTCTCCTGCATCCACAGATGTTACACAATAAAATTAACATCACTTGCAGTTCCATATGATACATTCTGATAAACAGAATCAATATAGAAATTCAACTAACTGACTAGCGGTTCAATCAAACAGTCAACACACAGTCAAATAGACAATATTTAATAGTTCTAAAAATACAACATGAAAATATAAACTGTTCAGAGTTGGTGAGTTTTACTCACATTTGGACGATCATCATCAATGACGATAACCATCGCTTGATCCAGACAATTTATTTTGCTATAAATTGTGATGCACTCCAATTGACTCACGGTCAATTCCATTGTGTAGTGTCCGTCCATACGATCCTAACGCAACTTACGGTTCGTCAATCTGATATCGTATGATCAAGTTATTACGTTTACAAGATTATACACTATTATAAATTAAAAATAAACTTTCTAATTAAATCCTTTTAAACAAATTCGGCCTCACCCAATATGAAAAGCCCGTCACCAGACCAACCCGCACTACTTTCTTCCTCTCTCAAAAACCACGAACACTTCTGCTCCTCACAGCAATGGCCATTCACGCATATTGCTCCACCCAATACTCCATCTTCATCCCATTTAAATCCAAACAAAAATAACTAAAAATCTTCTCAACACTTTCTCTTTAAAACCAACACCACAAAGCCTATCTCGACACTCATCTGCACTCACGTCGTTCAGCAAATCACGTACAGGTACCGAACTGAAGATGAACGAAACTTCTCCAAATACACAAGGCTCATGCCAAATCCTTCAACGAACTCGAACATACCATTAGTTTCCCAAATCGAAGCTCTAAATTCAGTACATCATCAACCCTAACATCGCCTAAAGTAACGCTGTGAAAAATACAGCGAAGCCAAAAATGAATTGAACTAAGGAAAACCCACACAGGATTGAAGTGAATCCTCCTATGAATCCATATACAGTAGTTTGGTAATTTATGGAATTTTATTTCTATTTGATTTGATTTTCTTTTGTTGCCATTTCTTTTCCTGTAAACAAATGAGAACGGCGGAAAAAAAAGAGGAAGTCGACTTCTGAATTAGGTCTTAAGGAAAGAAAGGGGTATTTATAATGGGATAAAATATCTAGATATTTTACTTTTATTATTATTATATTCGTTTCACCTTCTAAAAATCCGCGCGATCACAAACGATACTCAAAAATCACCAAACTGGACGTGCAGCTACAGTTCGACATTACGGTCCCAATGAAACTGGTTTCGTCGAATTCCGACTCCGTATGCTCACACAGTGTATTTTTAACCGTCAAAATACTGACTATTTTACACTCTAAAAATCCGTACGGACACATACAGACTCTAAAAATCACGAAACTTGACACCTAACAAAAATTTGACATTGCAGATCCAATGAAAATGGTTTCGTTAAATTCCGACTCCGTTTGCTCACGCAGCGTATTTTTAACTGTCAAAATATTGATTGTTTCTCACTCTAAAAATCAGTACGGCCACACAGCGACTCTAAAAATCACGGAACTTGTAATCTAACAATAATTTGATGTTGCGAATCCAACAAAACTGGTTTTGTCGAATTCCGACTCCGTTTGCAAAAGTGGCTATTTTTAAACCCCTGAATAATCCATTTAAATATATAAATATATTAAAATAAATTAAATTAAATATAAATAAATTTATATTCTCGTATATATTCATAGTGGAAATACCATACAACTCTAGAAAAATTATATGTTCGATATTACAAGTTCAGGTTGAATCGAATTTCAATTTATATTGAAATTCCCTTTTTTTAACGTATATAAAGCGTTACGAATTATAAAGGAATTCCATAGCGACTTTTCTGAAATTTGATTTGGACGTACATCAAAATCTACCCGACGAAATCCCAAATTTTCTCTTCCACTAAAAAGGTATACTCCACCAGCTCCACATGTTTCTTGTTTCACAGAAATCCGATTTAAAACGAATCCTGTATATTCAGTTGAAGTTCAAATCGCCAAATAGCGAACTGCTGCGCCATTTCAAGCTCTATTTTAATTATATTATAATTCTACGTTCAAACTGACGTCGATTGAATATATTCGTCAATATAATTCAACTCTAAGCTAAATTAAATCTAAGGGACGACCCTGTTCACATTATATTGTCAATTCACTATTTCTGGTTATTTCTGAATTGAATATATTACTTAATTATTTAATTAAATAAATTATTCCATATTATTTAATTAAACCTCTATTTAATTCACTACATCACTATTTATATAAATAAATAAATAAATTATACCCCTGTAAAAATGCGGGTCATTACATTCTTCCTCACTTAAAATAATTTCGTCCTCGAAATTGCTAAGTTAGAGGACGACCCTATCTATTGGAACTCCTAAGATTTTTTTTTCTCTTATTTCTGATTTCAACTGAACCAATTAACATTGACTAAAATAATTATTCATTCCGACTAACTAAAATTTTCAAAAATTCTGAAAATTTTCTAACATTTTAATTTTCGGAAAATTTCGCCAGCGTTTCCTTTGTACGGGCTTACCGGAAAAATTCAAACCTTGCCACACAGGCAGTCTCCAATCCAAAAGAAAACCAAACAGCCAAGCGGCTTGCCAAATCGGCTCATAAATTCCAAACTCATATAGAATATAAACTTGTACCTTTTTGTCGGGCATATCAACTCTATCACTTCACCTGTTATCATTCCAACATATACCAATGCAATTCCAACTTGATCCCAAATCAGTTTATCTTTAACACAACCATTCGCTTATACCTAAGTCGAATTTCATTTCAAACTCAAGCACTATTCTTGATTTCAAATCCATAACTCACCAGTCCAATATAATTCCAGATTATCTCTAATCAAGTCTAATTCTACTTGACACTAATCTATTTCAAATGATTTCCACTCATTGGCTTTTAATTCAATCTCAATTCTATTGGATTTTACAATTTTTACTTAAATTTGTTTAAATTCAAACAACCTTTTCTTCCTGGAAGTTTTTAAACAGTTTACCTCTTTCAAAAATCAAATTTTCCTTTTTGAAATTCAGCACAACTTGTTTTCCCAAAACAAATTCAAAACAAAATCCTTGGTAGTAATCCGTCACTTACATACTCGAAAATGAACACCGATGATGTCATGATCAACATCGGAATCTATTTTCCAGCTACCAAAGTGAGTTCAATACTATAGCACTTTCAAAACCCATTTTTAAACATTTCCACCTTGAAATCAATTCCAAATATCCTTTTACAATGTTGTAAACAAATTTAAAATCTCCCAGGATCTTAAAATTCACATATATTAAATCCAGATTTATTTACAAACACTTTTCCAATTTATGGGATTTTAAATTCCAATTCTGATCTAAATTCAGATTTAATTCATTTCAATTTCATATAATTCACTTGTATAAATTCTGATTGGTTATATATAACCATTTCACATTTTATAATCTTATCTGATTATAATTACTACCAACACATCCTATATATGATATTTCAATATATATACTTTCTCTATATCAAAATATACTTTGGGTAAAATTATTTTCATTTACCCTCTTTTCAAACATATCGTGACGACCCATCGTATTCAAGTGTTTATAAACTCCTACCGATACAGTGGATCAAACTGATCGACCAGAACTCATAAACAACTCAGCCAATGAATCTCCACAATATAAAACCATTTTTATATCAAATACAAATACGCACTCGTATATATACACTCAACCCAATCTAGGGTATTACTAACCCTATCTCTACCGAGTCACGCCACAGAGCCAAGGTAATACATAACCTTATGCTCTGATACCAACTATAACGACCCGGATTTTTGCGACTTTGGATACCCGATATACAACACATATCGAACATCAAGAGTTGAAAATAACCGAATAGTTATTGAATGAAATTAGAGGGTGAGAATAGATAAGATAGAAACTTAGAATAAAAGAAGAAGAACACAACATTAGAGTAACACGAACCTCACAGCGGAATGAATAACATATAATAGATAACATATCTTTGAAATAAAAGATTTTACTTGAATATACATATCATCATCAAGTACAGTACTTACAACACAGCGGAAATAACTATAGCTATATCATCCTGAAGTCTCATGCTCCAAGCTCTCCAAGTGTATCTGTAAAATCCCGACTACTTGACTGTCCATACAAATTAGGCACCCGAGAGTTTAGGGAAAACAAACAAAATAAACTTCGGGTCAGTTATGGACTGGTATGAGTTAAACTCCAAACACTTGGTTAAATAAAGGATATCTCATAAGACCACGCAGTGAAAACGGAACGGGTTTTCCCTTATGAAAATCCAAACATCTTTGAAAAGCAATATCATTCTGATATTATAATAATGTCTAAATACAAATAGATATCAATCTAGCAGAACGCTTTCATCTCACGTTCCATATACATAATATACAATCTAATCCGTAGGTACGTATTGGATAATGGATTTCCAACTATGACAAGGTATGGAACCACCTTCCGATCAGTGTACTCTAGGAACGATAGACTGGAGTTCAACAAGAACATCTTGCAACTCAGCCACATATGACCGACCACTCATTTCGATTGAGTGTGTCGAATGTATATCACCAACGGTTGTGATCAGCAACCGTTACCCGTATATATAATTGGGACAGCATTGGTAGATTAAAGAAGCAAATGAATATTCTCTAGATAGGTGATTATACACCCTACTTCGGAGCGACCGACTTAGCCATGCTGCCTGCCCGATTTCTGTCATTTACCGGATGTGAGGCTAGAAGCTACGCTTATCTTTTCACATACCACATCTTTATTCACTTAGAATGTCACATCGTCATACCCTTTAAATCACAAATTGATTTCCCTAAAAATACCATGGGTATAAGCTAAGAGAAACAAATTCCTCCGCCACCAACGTGAATACGTTTGAAGAGATCAACTTACGCGATCTATCAGATATACTCTGTCAGACCTTCGTCCATACAAGTTGTCCTGGGATTGGACAAACCGAAGGCACTATTCAGTATATCCATCTTAGGCTCTGTTATCTAAGACTTATACAATAGCCCTTGCACTTTACTCCGTCTTCAATTATCTTTGGCATATATGATTCGCAATGCTTATGCCAATACAGAGTGGTTCTCTGGATAATAATCCAACCAGTCTCTCCATATTAACAACGTTAAAATGGTCAAAAATCTGATAGTCTGTGATTTAACTATCAAAGAAAAATACGTGTGCAAACAACGATATTATTTCCAGATGGAAATTATATCGAACAAATATCATTAAACATTAATCTCTTTAGTTCATTTTACATCTCCTGTTTCCCTATATTCAACAAATTCTTATTTTCTAAGTTTAGAAAATATACGCTATTAACAATGGAAAACATTTCCATTTCCTTATTTTCTATATTAGAAAACAATTCTTATACTTCTTTGGAAAACATTTCCAAAACGCAAGCATTTGACTTTGACAGATGGTTAAATAACCCATCGCGATGCCAACTTAAACAATTTACTTATTAACTAAATCCACTTAACCACTTCACTCTCGAACCGTAACCATTTCTTAATTGAAAACGTGGTCATTCAAGTTGGGGTATAGCTACCTCTCAGACCTTAATTGAACAACACATCTAACCTTGACATAGGCAAAGTTCACTTTATATTTCTTTAACTAACTTCCTTACTCAACCTTCCCTTTGAATAACTATATTCGATTAACTCTTTTCAATTAACTCTATTCGATTAACTCCTTTGGATTAACTCTATTTGATTTACTTTAACCGATTTACTTTATTTGACAAACCCTATTCAATTTAACTCTATTGCATTTACTTTAATCGGTCAACTCTATTGGACTGACCCTATTGGATTAACTCTATTCGATTTAACTTTAATCGATTTACTTTAATCGGTCAACTCTATTGGACTGACCCTATTGGATTAACTCTATTCGATTTAAATCTAATCGATTTACTTTAATCACTTAACTCCTTTCGATTTAAAATAAACTTGATAACTCCTTTAACTCTTACTCAAATAACTATATTCGATTAACTCCTTTCAAATAACTAGATTTGATAACTCCCCTTTCGAATAACCAATATTCGATTAACTCACTTCGAATAACCAATATTCGATTAACTCACTTCGAATAACCCATATTCGATTAACTCCCTTCGAATATCCAATATTCGATTAACTCACTTTCGAATAAATTACGTTCGATAACTCTACTTGAATAAGCGATATTCGATAACTCTACTTCGAAAAAATGATATTCGATAACTCTACTCGAATAACTCCATTTGAAAAACTTTAACTGGTTAACTCTAACTGATTGACCCTAACTGATTAACTCTAAATGGTTAACTCTAACTGGTTAACTCTGACTAGTTGTAACACCCCACCTCCACCAGGGTGGCTCTTGCAAGCACTCTGACTTTGGAGGGGTGTTTGAATCAGGTAAACATGCATAATGATATATCAAGGCAGAACAAGAACATATGTATATATGTAAACAGAGTAAATAACAAAGGTAAAACAGCGGAAGATTTCAAAACATTTCAAAACAAGTCTGGTACAACATAGCTTTCCAAATAAACAAGTCTAGATAAAACAACATCAACTGAAAAACTGAAATAAACAAGTGCTATCCCCAATTAAGTGGTAACCATAGCTAGCTTCATGTCGAAACCGTACATGAGCTGAAATCCCACAAGCAAGCAATCCGAAATCCAAGCTAAGCTCCAGTATTCCCTCCCTGAGAACCTGGGGGGGGGGGGAACGGAAGAAAAGAGGCGAAAGAAAACAGGTCAGTCAAAAAGACTGAGTAAGCCCTACTACAATCAATGTAAACCGATAAAGTTAACTGGCATGAGCAGCAGGGATGAACATAAGGATAACAATATACTAGCATGATGATTAACTAACAAGGTAGATAAAGGTGTCATCGCATAATCAGGATTAAGGTTTTGCACCACAGGTGTACTAGCAAACTAACATGACTTGAATAAACAAGTATTGATCCCTTGGCCCAAGCTTTGGCCCAATAACATGAAATGACCCTAATACAAGGTCCAACCAAACGGTCTAGTCGATCGGCTCCCTAAGCCTAACTCGTCACGTGTTGGTGTCAATACGGCCCAATCATAATTGTAGTCGAACTGTGCCGGGTCCACCCTTCGGGTGTATCAAGCCCTAGGGTGTCAACCCCTGGACACCATGAACATGAGTGCACAGTCCCGATCTACTGGTACCCGTGCATGTTTTCTCCGGCTACGGACTATGTGCACGACCAGAGTCCGCCCGAAACTACACCGGCGTACCCTCTGCCGTCGCTTTTGGTCACTTACCTCCAGTCCAGTAATCGTGCCCCCACCCTAGCCTAGTCCCTAGGGTCATGATGATACGAACTTGGAATTACTGCTGGAGTGGGCCCCCATTGCTAGGATTTTTCTAGTGGGTTAAGTACGGTTTAACCCTCTTGCTAATCCTTGATTAACTTGGTTAAGTGTAACGATGAGTTCACGACTTAACCCCGATTAATCTACCAAGCCCAAATTGGTTAAGTATTAAGTGGACCATGACTTAACCCTAATCACGAGGCATTAATTAATTTAATGCGCCTTAACCTCTCACATTAGACCTTGTTGTGGTTACTAGTTAAGCCGGGCGGGTCCGGGTAGCTTTACACCACAACTTGGTCTAACCTCGGGTTCAAGGTACAACATGACCAACTTCTCACATTAGGTCCTATTGTTTGTAGCAACTAGTTAAGCCGGTCGGTTCCGGGTAGGTTTACGCTACAAACTCAACCCAACCTCGAGTTGGCCACACTTATGTTTTCTAAGTGTCATGTCCATCATGTTTCCAAAACATGTTACAAGTTTTCAAGCAATTGGGTAGACCTAACTTAATAGGTAAATTCCCAATGGGTAGACCTAACTTAATAGGTAAATTCCCAAGCTTATGTTTTATGTCTTTTAAGTTTACCCAACCCCAAACGCAATCCCATCGCTTACATATCGCAATAGCGCATAAAGGATAGAAAGAGGGAACTTGGCATAATCATGACATAAAGGTATTGAAGCCACAAGCTTAACATGGTGGCATATGAAATGTTCATATGTTCATACACTTGCATATTACATTTTTAGGCCTCAAAAGCATGCATAAAACCAAACTTAGCATATTGGTGATACATGGTGCTAAATGACATGTAGAGATGGCCATAAGTTCGCATTTAGCCTCGCATGCAAGTTATCATAAGAGATATGATAACTTACATGTTGCTAAAATGCAACCTTTGGCATAAAGCTTAAAGCTTTATGTTCATAAACCCAAAATAAGCTTGCATAACATGATAGCATGAACAAAATGTTCAACCCAAACTTGCATAACATAACTTGGCATACTTGCATATAAACTTGCATATCACAACATGATAAACTTGCATATAAACTTGCATATCACAACATGATAAACTTGCATATAAACTTGCATATCACAACATGATAAACTTGCATACAAACTTGCATATCATACATTTAACTTTAGAGTTTAAGTATGAAAGTAGAATAGGGCTTACAATGCTTAAGAAGTCACAAAAATATGACAAAGCCCTTATGAAATCAATTAAACCCAAAATGCAAGCAAAACCCTTGAGCCAAAATGATCAAGAATCTTTCTTTATGATGGAAATATATAAACTTGACTTGAATGCAAGCTAATGATGCTCATACAAGTTTGAAAACACTTGTATGCATGGAAAATCACTTAGGAATTTATTTAGGAATTTTATGAAGAGAGTGGAGGCCATGAGAGGATTGATTTTGCCATAGTTTAGTTGTATGAATGAATAATGATGATATAGGGTAGGTTAGGATCTTATTTATAGATTAGGCAAGTGTTTTAGGCCATAGGATTAAACCTAGATTCAATCCAAGCCATCAAAGCATGTCTTGGGGAAGAAGTCAAGTGTAGGAACCATCTAGGGCCTTTAGATTAAAGATGAACCATGAGAACCATCCAAATGCAAAATCTGCATTTGAGCGAATCGGCCTACGGGTTGACAGCCAAACACCCTGGATTAACCCCTAGTCGACCCAGCGAGCTCGGGTCGACCTCAAAAATCGGCCGGTTCGGTTATTCCCCTCTCCCAATTCGCTGTTTTGAACATTTTTGCATATTTATTTATTTAATTTTCAATTATATATATATATATCAATATATATATTTTTCTGCGCAACCCATTTCACTTAATTAAGTATACTTTAATTTGGGAATTTTTCGTGAAACACCGCGAGGCCATATCTTGGTCATACGGACTCCGATTTTCGAAAACTCGGACTCTATTTCGCGTATTTTTCCGAGATGAACGCAATGGCATAGCCAGTTTCCCTTGATTCAGATTTTACAGTTTAATTCTGCCTCCATTTATGTTATAACATGTTATTCAAAAATACGGGTTGTTACATTCTTCCCTCCTTAAAGGATTTTGTCCCCGAAATCTCCAAGTTAGGAAGAACGTATCCTACCATCCATCATCCATCTACTCAAAACATCATCCACGTCCTTAAAAGGTTCTAAATGCTGTATGATCATATGCAAAGGTGTGTGTATATGTACTTATCTAATGCGAAAATCAGGAGGTTACTGATTCAGTAAACCCCCTTAATGCAAAATATGTTAGTGAAATGAGTCCATATGTATGCAAATTCCTGACATAATTTATAATCTCTACATGAGTGCACATAACATTCATCCATATGCAACATCCACGTGATAGCATAACAAGTTTTCATCCATGAATAAGCATAAACACTCATGCATATGCGGTATGAAAGTGTGTGAGCCGATCTTAGTGCCTAACGTGTATTATGCATCCACGAGTATCCACTTGCAAACACTTGCAACCACTTGCAACCATCAAGCATAACATGTTTCAAACACATGTTTCATCCAAAGGGTTTCTACCTAAGGTTCTCATGACAAGATTAACACGATAAACTAGATAAACATGGATAGCAAAGAGAAAGATATGCTAACAAAGAAAAGAGATTGAGAGTGTACCCTCAAAAAGGAATGGATAAAGCCCATGCATCTTCTCCTCGGTTTCCCAAGTTGCGTCTTCTTCGGCTTCACCCCATTGAACCTTCACCAATTTGACCTCTCGATTCCTTAGCTTCTTGGTCTCCGTCCCCAAGATACGAATCGGAGCACTCCTCAAGGTAGCCTCTTTCTCCACTTCTACATCTTTTAGAACACTTGGCTCAACAAACTCTGCTGATTCATGTAAACACTTCCGGAGATGCGAGACATGAAAAACATCGTGTACTCCAGCAAGCTTCTCGGGCAACTTCACTCTATAAGCCATCTGCCCGATCCTCTCTATAATAGGGAATGGTCCAACAAACCTCGGTGCCAACTTCCCAACAGCTCCAAATCGGACCACATTCCGCAAAGGAGAAACCTTCACGAAAACCATATCCCCAACATCAAACTCCAAATCCGTTCTTCGCTTATCAGCATAGGATTTCTGTCGGTCTTGGGCCGCTTTCATCCGTCTCCGAAACAACTCGATCTTCTCGGATGTATCTCTGATCATATCAGGCCCAAGTATAAGCTCATCTGTAGTCTCCCACCAACATGTAGGCGACTTGCACGGCCTCCCATATAAAGCTTCAAATGGTGCCATCCCTATGCTTGCCTGATAACTGTTATTATATGCAAACTCAACAAGAGGAAGATGGTCTTCCCAAGTACCACCAAAATCCAGAATACAAAGCCTCAACAGATCCTCGAGTACCCTATTCACCCTTTCGGTTTGACCGTCCGTCTGTGGGTGATAAGCCGTACTTAGATTCAACCTTGTGCCCACAGCTTCTTGCAAGCTATTCCAGAATTGACTTGTAAAGATTGGGTCACGGTCACTGACTATACTAGAAGGGACTCCATGTAGTCTCACAATCTCACGAAGATATACAGACGCTAGCCAAGATGCGGTCCTCTTGCTCTTCACCGGAATGAAATGAGCACTCTTCGTAAGTCTATCCATAATAACCCAAATGCACGTATTCCCTTTCCTTGACCTTGGTAGCCCATCGATAAAATCCATGGAAATACTCTCCCACTTCCATAGTGGAACGTCTAGAGGATGCAATAGCCCACCGGGCTTCTTCGACTCGGCCTTAACTTGCTGGCAAATGATACATCTAGAGACAAATTCTGCCACATCCTTCTTCATCCCAGGCCAAAAGAAAATGCGCTTCATATCTTTATACATCTTATCTCCGCCCGGATGTATAGTCAACTTAGAGCGATGCGCTTCCTCAAGAACTCTTCTTACTAGATCTTCTACCATTGGAACACATAACCTTCCGTCTCTCCTCAGCCAACCCTTGTCATCAATAGAATATCGAGCGAGATGACTAGACGTCTCTCCTCGAATTAGCTTATCCATAATCTCAACTATCTGAGGGTCTTCTCTCTGCGAAGCCCCAACTTGATCAAGAAGGGTAGGTCTGAGTTCCAGAGATGCTAAAGAACCGGTCATCGACTCAATCGACAAAGAGAAATCAAAGGTTGCCACATACTCTAAATTCTTCATCTCAACGAATAGAGGACTTAGGGTCAACCTTCTTCTACTCAATGCATCTGCTACCACATTCCCCTTGCCAGGGGTATAAGCTATCTCAAAATCGTAGGACGCCAAGAATTCCATCCATCTTTGTTGCCTCAGATTTAGATCCTTCTGAGAAAAGAGATACTTCAATGACTTGTGATCGATATAAAGCTCAAATCTTTCTCCCAGAAGATAATGGCGCCAAGCCTTGAGTGCATATACTATTGCTTCCAACTCTAAGTCATGAGTGGTATAATTCTTCTCATGCACTTTGAGTTGTCTACCGCCAAAGCATATCACTCTTCCTTCTTGCATAAGAACAGCTCCTAACCCCGTGCCACATGCATCGGTGTATACGGTAAATAACTTCCCTCCATCGGGCAAAGCTAGAACATGTGCTGATGTGAGGGCTCTCTTGAGCTTCTGAAAAGCAAGCTCGCATTCTATGCTCTAAGCAAAAACTAAATTCTTCTTCGTCAATTTAGTGAGAGGAGCGGATATCTTTGCGAAGTCCTTGATGAACTTCCGGTAGAAACCCGCAAGACCTAGAAAACTTCTCACTTCGGTTGCATTCCTTGGAGTCTTCCAATCCTGAACTGCCACTACCTTAGCGGGATCCACCGCTAAGCCTTGCTTAGATACTATATGCCCAAGGAATCTAACTTCCCTTCTCCAAAAGTGACACTTGGAGAACTTGGCCTTCAACTGATGCGCTCTAAGCGTATCCATCACCTCCATGAGATGCCTTGCGTGCTCTTCCTCATCCTTAGAGAAGATCAGAATATCATCTACGAAGACCACGACAAACTTGTTCAAGAACTCCCTGAACACCCTACTCATCAAGTCCACGAAATATGCGGGTGCATTAGTCAAGCCGAACGGCATGACAAGCCATTCGAAGAATCCATCTGGAGTTCTGAACGCAGTCTTGTTTATACTATCTTCAGCTACCCTGAGCTGATATAACCCCGTAGCAAGATCAAGCTGAGAGAAAATAGAAGCACCGACAAGCTGGTCAAAGAGATCATCAATCCTCGGTAACGGGTGTCTGTTCTTCTTAGTCAGCTTATTCAACTCTCGATAGTCAACGCAAAGTCGGAGAGAACCATCCGCCTTGGTAGCAAATACCACAGGCGCTCCCCATTCAGATATACTTCGTCTAATGAAGTTCTTCTCAAGCAACTCTTTCACTTGCTTACTTAGCTCCCGCCTTTCACGTGGAGCCATGTGCCGAACGGGCAAAGAAACAGGCTTTGCATTATCCACCAGATAAATGCGGAAATCAATCTCTCGCTTAGGGGGCAACCCCCTAACTTCATTGAAAACATCCGGATACTCTCGAACCACTCTCACAGACTGAAGAGTTTCCATTGACGAGTCGAGTGATTCCAGATAGCACAACATGACGGGACCTCTCGGATCACAAGAAATCTCTAGGGTGTTTCCGAGGCGAGTCACGAGCCTCACAACCCTATGCTCACAATCAAGAATGGCTCCATATCTGGACAGCCAATCCATGCCCAATATCAATCCGTATCCCCTAAAACCAAGAACATAAGCACTGCACAAGAACTCTACACTCAGTATAGAGATCCTCAAATCCCCACATATCATAGACAAATGGGCGGAACCCCCTATAGGATTTGAGACACAGACGGGATCATCTACCAAGCTAGTACTAAGGTGCAAACTATCAACAAGATCAGATGAGATAAAGCTATGCGATGCACCAGAATCAAACAAGGTACGAACTGGAAAATCAGAAATATATACAAGGCTCTCAACAGAAATACTACCTCGATCGGGAACTGGAGCGACATTGAGAGCATGAACTTGCCCTCCTGAAGGTCCAGCACGCTGAGTCTGATCCTGGCCTTGCCCTTGCTTCCTCGGGCAATCCTTACTGAAATGTCCAGTCTCACCGCAGAAAAAGCATTCACCATTCTTCCTTTTCCTCTTCTTACAATCCTTAATAAGATGCCCAACTGAACCACAATAATGGCACTTGCCCTTGTTGTTATTGCCCTTGTTGTTGTTCCCCTTGTTGCCTTGACTCTTGTTCTTGTTCTGATTGCCTTGACTGCTCTGACCACTTGGATTACCCTGATTTCCTTTTCCCTGGGAATCAGTCTTCTTGGCTTGAGTATCATTCATCTTGGTTTCTTTCTTGACATCTCCCTGAAGTAACGCCATATCAACCAAACTCTCAAACGTGGCCCCATGGGGAATATGTGACATAGCCAATCCCTGCAACGGCTCATTCAATCCTCTAGCAAAACGAAGAGCCTTCTTCTGAGGAGTATTCACCATATCCAAGCCAAAACGAGCTAACTGATTGAACTTGTTCACATATTCTTTGACAGACATATCTCCTTGTTTCAAAGTTATGAACCTCTCCATTTGCAGATTCTCCTCAGCAGAAGATAGAAACTTAAGCATGAACCTTGCCCTGAAATCGACCCAAGTCTCAACAGGCCTAGTACCATTGGTGACTTCCCACCAATAAGCGGCTTCATCCTTCATAAGCCAAACCGCCAACAAGAGCTTCCTCTGATCGTCTAACCCAAAGATAGCAAACAAATCCTCGGTCTCTTTCAACCAATTTCTGGCCTCTACAAAAGTCTCAGTGCCTTGAAAGTTCTTGCCACCCATTGCTTTGAAATCTTTGCAAGTCTTTGCGAAGTCCACTTGAGGATGCTGAGGGGGAGGAGGAAGAGGAACCTCAGCGACAGGAGGAGGAGGAATATTAACCACCGGAGGAGGAGGAGGAGGAACATTAACTACTAGAGGAGGAGGAGGAGGAACATCTGCGGGGCCGGCTTCGGTCGCCCTAGCCTCCAAAAGTCTCCTATACCAAACAGGTACGTGTACTCCCTCCGGAATAGCAAAGTTATCGGCCATACTGAAAACGAAGAAAAAGACAGATTCAGAATGGAGAAAAATGAAGGAATTTTGCTAATGGCTTTTTGGGGAATAGCCTTTAAAATAAACTAGACTTTTCTTTGGAAAATACTTTATACTTGGTTTTGAAAATAGTTTTCCAAAAGTTTTCTAAAAGCCTTTTTGTTCCTTCTCGTACCATATGCTCTGATACCAAATGTAACACCCCGCCTCCACCAGGGTGGCTCTTGCAAGCACTCTGACTTTGGAGGGGTGTTTGAATCAGGTAAACATGCATAATGATATATCAAGGCAGAACAAGAACATATGTATATATGTAAACAGAGTAAATAACATAGATAAAACAGCGGAAGATTTCAAAACATTTCAAAACAAGTCTGGTACAACATAGCTTTCCAAATAAACAAGTCTAGATAAAACAACATCAACTGAAAAACTGAAATAAATAAGTGTTATCCCCAATTAAGTGGTAACCATAGCTAGCTTCATGTCGAAACCGTACATGAGCTGAAATCCCACAAGCAAGCAATCCGAAATCCAAGCTAAGCTCCAGTATTCCCTCCCTGAGAACCTGGGGTGGGGGGGGGGGGAACGGAAGAAAAGAGGCGAAAGAAAACATGTCAGTCAAAAAGACTGAGTAAGCCCTACTACAATCAATGTAAACTGATATAGTTAACTGGCATGAGCAGCAGGGATGAACATAAGGATAACAATATACTAGCATGATGATTAACTAACAAGGTAGATAAAGGTGTCATCGCATAATCAGGATTAAGGTTTTGCACCACAGGTGTACTAGCAAACTAACATGACTTGAATAAACAAGTATTGATCCCTTGGCCCAAGCTTTGGCCCAATAACATGAAATGACCCTAATACAAGGTCCAACCAAATGGTCTAGTCGATCAGCTCCCTAAGCCTAACTCGTCACGTGTTGGTGTCAATACGGCCCAATCATAATTGTAGTCGAACTGTGCCGGGTCCACCCTTCGGGTGTATCAAGCCCTAGGGTGTCAACCCCTGGACACCATGAACATGAGTGTACAGTCCCGATCTACTGGTACCCATGCATGTTTTCTCCGGCTACGGACTATGTGCACGACCAGAGTCCGCCCGGAACTACACCGGCGTACCCTCTGCCGTCGCTTTTGGTCATTTACCTCCAGTCCAGTAATCGTGCCCCCACCCTAGCCTAGTCCCTAGGGTCACGATGATACTAACTTGGGATTACTGCTGGAGTGGGCCCCCATTGCTAGGATTTTTCTAGTGGGTTAAGTATGGTTTAACCCTCTTGCTAATCCTTGATTAACTTGGTTAAGTGTAACGATGAGTTCACGACTTAACCCGATTAATCTACCAAGCCCAAATTGGTTAAGTATTAAGTGGACCATGACTTAACCCTAATCACGAGGCATTAATTAATTTAATGCGCCTTAACCTCTCACATTAGACCTTGTTGTGGTTACTAGTTAAGCCGGGCGGGTCCGGGTAGCTTTACACCACAACTTGGTCTAACCTCGGGTTCAAGGTACAACATGACCAACTTCTCACATTGGGTCCTATTGTTTGTAGCAACTAGTTAAGCCGGTCGGTTCCGGGTAGGTTTACGCTACAAACTCAACCCAACCTCGAGTTGGCCACACTTATCTTTTCTAAGTGTCATGTCCATCATGTTTCCAAAACATGTTACAAGTTTTCAAGCAATTGGGTAGACCTAACTTAATAGGTAAATTCCCAATTGTTAGACCTAACTTAATAGGTAAATTCCCAAGCTTATGTTTTATGTCTTTTAAGTTTACCCAACCCCAAACGCAATCCCATCGCTTACATATCGCAATAGCGCATAAAGGATAGAAAGAGGGAACTTGGCATAATCATGACATAAAGGTATTGAAGCCACAAGCTTAACATGGTGGCATATGAAATGTTCATATGTTCATACACTTGCATATTACATTTTTAGGCCTCAAAAGCATGCATAAAACCAAACTTAGCATATTGGTGATACATGGTGCTAAATGACATGTAGAGATGGCCATAAGTTCGCATTTAGCCTCGCATGCAAGTTATCATAAGAGATATGATAACTTACATGTTGCTAAAATGCAACCTTTGGCATAAAGCTTAAAGCTTTATGTTCATAAACCCAAAATAAGCTTGCATAACATGATAGCATGAACAAAATGTTCAACCCAAACTTGCATAACATAACTTGGCATACTTGCATATAAACTTGCATATCACAACATGATAAACTTGCATATAAAATTGCATATCACAACATGATAAACTTGCATATAAACTTGCATATCACAACATGATAAACTTGCATATAAACTTGCATATCATACATTTAACTTTAGAGTTTAAGTATGAAAGTAGAATAGGGCTTACAATGCTTAAGAAGTCACAAAAATATGACAAAGCCCTTATGAAATCAATTAAACCCAAAATGCAAGCAAAACCCTTGAGCCAAAATGATCAATACTCTTTCTTTATGATGCAAATATATAAACTTGACTTGAATGCAAGCTAATGATGCTCATACAAGTTTGAAAACACTTGTATGCATGGAAAATCACTTAGGAATTTATTTAGGAATTTTATGAAGAGAGTGGAGGCCATGAGAGGATTGATTTTGCCATAGTTTAGTTGTATGAATGAATAATGATGATTTAGGGTAGGTTAGGGTCTTATTTATGGATTAGGCAAGTGTTTTAGGCCATAGGATTAAACCTAGATTCAATCCAAGCCATCAAAGCATGTCTTGGGGAAGAAGTCAAGTGTCGGAACCATCTAGGGCCTTTAGATTAAAGATGAACCATGAGAACCATCCAAATGCAAAATCTGCATTTGAGCGAATCGGCCTACGGGTTGACAGCCAAACACCCTGGATTAACCCCTAGTCGACCCAGCGAGCTCGGGTCGACCTCAAAAATCGGCCGGTTCGGTTATTCCCCTCTCCCAATTCGCTATTTTGAACATTTTTGCATATTTATTTATTTAATTTTCAATTATATATATATATATCAATATATATATTTTTCTGCACAACCCATTTCACTTAATTAAGTATACTTTAATTTGGGAATTTTTCGTGAAACTTCTCGAGGCCATATCTTGGTCATACGGACTCCGATTTTCGAAAACTCGGACTCTATTTCGCATATTTTTCCGAGACGAATGCAATGGCATAGCCAGTTTCCCTTGATTCAGATTTTACAGTTTAATTCTGCCTCCATTTATGTTATAACATGTTATTCAAAAATACGGGTTGTTACACTAGTCAACCCGAACTGTTTAACTGGTTAACTTTAACTGGTCAACCCTAACTGTTTTACTTGACTTACTTAGCCCAACTGATTAACTTGACTTACTTAACCCAACTGGTTAACTTGACTTACTTAACCCAACTGGTTACTCCTATCGAATAACTAGATTCGATTTAACTCTATTCTCTTGACTCTAGATCGCAGGGATCACAATGGTTACGCTTGATTCCCTCAGGAAACATCCGACCGCCGTAGGCTATCTGCAGCCCTGCGAATTACGCTAGCAGTCGTGCTAAATGGCGACTCATTCTAAATGACTTTGTCTGTTTTAGCTCTAATCGATCAACTCCATTTGATTAACTCTAATCGATTAACTCTAACTGATCAACTCTAACTGTTTAACTCTAACTGGTTAACTCCGACTGTTTAATTCTAACTGGTTAACTCTGGCTGTTTAACTCTAACTGGTAAACTCTGACTGTTTAACTCTAACTGGTTAACTCTGACTGGTTAACTCTGACTGGTTAACTCTGACTGGTTAACTCTAACTGGTTAACTCTGACTGGTCTGGTTCACTCTACTGAACTGGTTAACTCTACTGAACTGGTTAACTCTAACTGGTTAACTCTAAATGGTTAACTCTACTGAACTGGTTAACTCTACTGAACTGGTTAACTCTTCTGAACTGGTCAACTCTAACTGGTTAACTCTAACTGGTTAACTCTACTGAACTGGTTAACTCGACTGAACAGGTTAACTCTACTGAACTGGTTAACTCTACTGAACTAGTTAACTCTCCTGAACTAGTTAACTCTTACTGGTTAACTCTACTGAACTGGTTAACTCTCCTGATCTGGTTAACTCTACTTCGAATAACTAATATTCGATTAACTCCTTTCGAATACCATATTCGATTAACTAACTTTATTCGCTTTATAAAAATTTCATTTTAACAACGTTTATTCATTTTTAAAGATTTACTTTTAAATAACGGTACTACACTTTAAAAATGATTCCCTTTTCAATTCTATTTGTAAATGGTTTACAAATATTTCCTTTTCAAATTTATTCTTCAAAATATTCTAACTCCTTAAATTTCCGGGAAAATCCGCTATAACCTCCTTTGTATCGGGAGTATCGGGAAAATCCCCAAACCCGCCACACAGGCCTTTCCATTCAAAAAGAAAATGGTTTGAAATTGTTTCCTTTTTGAATATCTCATATTTCCATATATTCCAATTTATAAATATTTTTATTTATAAATATTTTGTTTATAAATATTTCTGTTTTCAATATCACTTTGAAACTCTCCTTATCAACATCCGGTATGTTATGGTATTCTATCATATCAAATCACGATGATGAATATCGTCCAAACACATGAAATCAACAACAGGTTATAATTCACATCATATATCAAAATATATGAAAAACAATAAGATAACTGTTGAGGAATCCAGTCGGATTCCTCCAACCTGTTCTCCTGCATCCACAGATGTTACACAACAAAATTAACATCACTTGCAGTTCCATATGATATATTCTGATAAATAGAATCAATATAGAAATTCAACTAACTGACTAGCAGTTCAATCAAACGGTCAACACACAGTCAAACAGACAATATTTAACAGTTCTAAAAATACAACATGAAAATATAAACTGTTCAGAGTTGGTGAGTTTTACTCACATTTGGACGATCATCGTCAATGACGATAACCATCGCTTGATCCAGACAATTTATTTTTCTATAAATTGTGATGGACTCCAATTGACTCGCAGTTAGTTCCATTGTGTAGTGTCCGTCCATACGATCCCAACGCAACTTACGGTTCGTCAATCTGATATCGTATGATCAAGTTATTACGTTTACAAGATTATACACTATTATAAATTAAAAATAAACTTTCTAATTAAATCCTTTTAAACAAATTGGATCTCACCCAATACGAAAAGCCCATCACCAGACCAACCCGCACTACTTTCTTCCTCTCTCAAAAACCACGAACACTTCTGCTCCTCACAGCAATGGCCATTCACGCATATTGCTCCACCCAATACTCCATCTTCATCCCATTTAAATCCAAACAAAAATAACCAAAAATCTTCTCAACGCTTTCTCTTTAAAACCAACACCACAAAGCCTATCTCGACACTCATCTGCACTCGCGTCGTTCAGCAAATCACGTACGGGTACCGAATTGAAGATTAACGGAACTTCTCCAAATACACAAGGCTCATGCCAAATCCTTCAACGAACTCAAACATACCATTAGTTTCCCAAATCGAAGCTCTAAATTCACTACATCATCAACCCTAACATCGCCTAAAGTAACGCTGTGAAAAATACAGTGAAGCCAAAAATGAATCGAACTAAGGAAAACCCACACAGGACTGAAGAGAATCCTCCTATGAATCCATATATAGTAGTTTGGTAATTTATGGAATTTTATTTCTATTTGATTTGATTTTCTTTTGTTGCCATTTCTTTTCCTGTAAACAAATGAGAACGGCGGAAAAAAAAGAGGAAGTTGACTTCTGAATTAGGTCTTAAGGAAAGAAGGGGGTATTTATAATGGGATAAAATATCTAGATATTTTACTTTTATTATTATTATATTCGTTTCACATTCTAAAAATCCGTGCGATCTCACACGATACTCAAAAATCAACAAACTGGACGTGCAGCTACAGTTCGACATTACGGTCCCAACGAAACTGGTATCGTCGAATTCCGACTCCATGTGCTCACACGGTGTATTTTTGACCGTCAAAATACTGACTGTTTTAAACTCTAAAAATCCGTACGGTCACATACGGACTCTAAAAATCACGAAACTTGACACCTAACAAAAATTTGACATTACGGATCCAATGAAACTGGTTTCGTTAAATTCCGACTCCATTTGCTCACACAGCATATTTTTAACTGTCAAAATACTGACTGTTTCTCACTCTAAAAATCAGTACGGCCACACAGTGACTCTAAAAATCACGGAACTTGTAATCTAACAATAATTTGATGTTGCGGATGCAACAAAATTGGTTTCGTCGAATTCCGACTCCGTTTGCAAAATTAGCTATTTTTAAACCCTTTAATAATCCATTTAAATATATAAATATATTAAAATAAATTAAATTAAATATAAATAAATTTATATTCTCGTATATATTCACAGTGGAAATACCATACAACTCCAGAAAAATTATATGTTCGATATTACAAGTTCAGGTTGAATCGAATTTCAATTTATATTGAAATTCCCTTTTTTAACGTATATAAAGCGTTACGAATTATAAAGGAATTCCATAGCGACTTTTCTGAAATTTGATTTGGACGTACATCAAAATCTACTCGACGAAATCCTGATTTTTCTCTTCCACTAAAAAGATATACTCCACCAGCTCCACACGTTTCTTGTTTCACAGAAATCCGATTTAAAACGAACCCTGTATATTCAGTTGAAGTTCAAATCACCAAATAGCGAACTGCCGCGCCATTTCAAGCTCTATTTTAATTATATTATAATTCTACGTTCAAACTGACGTCGATTGAATATATTCGTCAATATAATTCAACTCTAAGCTGAATTAAATCTAAGGGACGACCCTGTTCACATTATATTCACTATTTCTGGTTATTTCTGAATTGAATATATTATTTAATTATTTAATTAAATAAATTATTCCATATTATTTAATTAAACCTCTATTTAATTCACTACATCACTATTTATATAATTAAATAAATTAATTATACCCCTGTAAAAATGCGGGTCATTACACGATCGAATTTGACCACAAAACTTTAACTGATGCGTTCGTCTCGGAATTCTGGTCAACATTCATGTTTAGAGTTCCGCGAGCGGAGTCCATATGAAAAGTTATGGACGAAATACGAAAAACGGGCGGAAATAAATAAACATAACAAATATAATATTTTTTACCATTTATAACCAACCCTTATTGGGAAAATCAACTGAAGGGCGGTTGACACCCCTGGGAGAGCGGTCGACTGCTTCGGGCCTGAAGTGCCCAGTGGCGGGAAGGTTAAGATGGTTTAGTTTAATATATATTATTAAACGAATAGACGGATGTTAATAAAAATAGATCTGATGGTCCAAGGCTCATTCCACGCCTATAAATAAAGGGGTAAGGCCTCATTCTTTTTCCATTCAAATTTGTAACGGCAGCGGAGCTTTGCCATTTTCCTCTCTCTTCTAACCTAATTTATTAAATTAAAATATATTCATACATAACAAATCAAATCCAATTCATATGAAATTGAGAGGATTAACCGATCTAATGGAAAAGAATGCAATATGACGCTCAAAATCAGATTCTCCCCACTCTTCCCTTTTTCTTACATCTCTACAGATCTAGAATTTTCCACCTTTCTAGATAAATTGTAGTTTATAAGAATTCAGGGAGTGTAGGACTGAAAGGTTCAAACTTTGGATTTGGAGGCTATAAGGTGAGTGGGAAATTTATATATATACATTTATAATAACATATAGATCTCGTTTGTAATAGATCTCAATTTTTATGCCTATTTTCCTTAGATCTACTTATAATATGATTGTAATTGAATTAGCACATGTCAGATCTGATTATAAAAGTTGTTAAAACTTGTGAATTGCAAATTGTGGTTATGAACAATATTAATTGTAGGATTCTTAAATTTGTATATGCCCATTTCCTACAGTTATTGCAATTGTTGTAAAGCACTGTAGATCTGGAGATCAGTCACATTGTACACAATTTAGATGTAGTTATATTCCAGGTCTTAGTTTCAGTGCTAAATGATAAATTATGTGAAAAGAAAAAAAAAGTGAATTGTGTGAATATTGGGTAAAATGTTTATTTGTGTATTGTAATTTTAAAAGAATTATACGTATTTGTATTCAATATTGTTGGTTTTTGGCTTAATTGCCGTAAATATGTCGTTTTCCTCTTTTTGAACAAAAAGATGTCATTTTGGATTCACAAGCGATATGACAAAAAGATTTACAAAGGAAAAGTGATGCAAACATATGTATAAATACAAATATACATATTTGTTCGTAGTTTGCATCGACTGGCCTATATATATATATACACATATATATTTCTTGTGAATTTGAGATATATCTATTTTATTAATTAGGCATAACTTACAATAATTATAGTTAACGGTCTTTTTGTTAGATCTGAAACCTTTTGGCAAGATTGAATGCAAAAAGGAATGTTTGGTTATTTAGTAAACCAAATCATTAAATTTTAAGAATAATAACAGTAATAGTAATAAAAGATAACTACGTTGACTGCACGAAAACATAAAATATAATATATACATATTATCCGTCCAAATTAGCATAAAAAATTGAATGTTTGAACGTTTGAATGTTGAATAATATTCAAATATGGAATCATATATGTAAATTATATTCCATATTTAATGAATATATTTGTGGTGACCATTTGTAGCAATCAATATAATTAATTGTTATAAATAGGACTGCAAATCAATAAATAACAATTGTAATCGATGTTGATTTGGGGAAAGTAAATATGATAGGATAATTGTTACAATTACTAAATTAATTAGGATAAATGTTGTACATCCCAATTAGGGATTTTAAATTATAACTGCATTTAGACACGAGGTTAAGCTTAACTTGGCTTAACTTGTGGTAGGAGTCTGCCCGAAACCGACTGGCAAATCCAGCATCCACATGTGGTTAGCCTAATGTGAGGGGTCTAATGCTTAAATATAAATATACCAAGGCACAAGGTTAAGTTCAACTTGTGGTAGCAACCATAGTTAGTCAACTTAATGTGAGAGGTCTGGTATATATATAACAGTCAACAAATAAATAAATAGGAATAGTAATTGTTTATTGGGGTAAAACAAATAGATAACTTGGGACTGGTAAATAGTTGCCTTAGTAAAATATGACCGTTATGGTCATAAGGGGCAATAAATATATAAATAAAAGAAAATGGGTGTCTTATGGGGATTAATGGGTATTGATTGTTGTTTAAATACTAAGTCCAATTAGGGAAGTAATCAAATAAATATCCTAGGTAAAAGAGGATATAACCTTCCTTATTCATATTAGTAAATATAGAACTTATAATTAAAAATAGAGTTGGACTTAGTAGGTTAATAATGTAAAATATTATTAGCCATATGAACCTGTGACGATAATGAAGTGTGTGTGTATGTATGTATGTATATATATATATATATATATTCAAGACTATTGTGTGTGAAAACATGCAGGTTTACTACGCCTTGAGAATGTCTTAAGTGGATGACTCTCTTTTTATCTAGTTTGGATCTTAAGTGGTTAGGACTAGGATCCCTCCGAAGGTTTATTCCTTAAAGAGGAACCAAAGTCATGGGACCCACCCTTATTAGATTTGAAGTAAGTTTTTGGGTCCTCCTTCTCTAAAAGTGGTTAGGCATAAACAGTAACGGAGTAGGGTAGTTCACGGGGATGTCCACTTCCTCTAGAAGCTTGAGAGGGTTCAACTAGGGACATATTGGTATTTGAAAGATATGTAGCCATTGCATGCTCACCAACAATCTAAGGGAAGTATTAAGCGACATAGGTGACCTACCGTAATATTAGTTAAGTAGTAACATACACAATACTCTTCTCATATTACAAGTGAGAGTATAAATCTAAGAATGTTAACGTATTAGGATGGGGTCTTAAGGGGCTAAGGTCCGCCTCAGGGTTATAAGAGATCATAAGAGTCCACCTTTAATAGGGCCACAAGTGACCGAGATTGCCGACCTCGTTGGGTCTTCACCCTAAAAACACTAATGAGCGATTGATTGGGATATCCACCTCATTGGTTAGATACTTGGTATTTGTGTAAATATTGTGTGCTGCGTAGACATACCATGACACACACACACACACACACACACACACACATATATATATATATATATATATGCGTAAACATCCTATCTCGGTATTAAACTTTCAGAATACTACCTTGGGAAGGGTGGTAGGGTCGTGCGTAAAACATTTACAAGGTTAGGCTAGAATCACTGACCTTGATTGGCATACATCTTGGGTTGAACTAAACGGGATACATCTGTGTATTATAATTTGTGTTGTACATTTCTTAGTCACCAGAACTTATTGTTCTAACCCCCTCCTCATTACAACTGCCCAAGTTTCCTAGACGAGGTCGGGTTCTCAAACGTGTTTAAGTTTGGCTTTCGGTTCTCGTTCTCTCTCATGCTTGGTATTGGCAAAGTGACTTACTTTGGAAAAGGTAGTTGCTTAAATTAATACTACTTTATCCTTTTATGTTTCCACTGTGAGTTTTCTTTTATCGTACTCGGATTATGCTCATGCTCATTTATTGCCGGTACCCGATGACAAGCTCCTCGATTTTTGTCAAAATCTGGGCGTAGAAAATTGAGTGGTGTAAAAATTGGTATCAGAGCTTAGGTTAAACAATCGGAGGGAATAGTTAAATTTGGACTCGTGAGAGAACGTAATTCGATTTTCTTTTTTGTTTTTCTTCGTCTTTCTTACTCGGCTTTAATTTATTTCGACGATGAATTAGTTGTGGGGTTAATAATAAAGATGGGCTTTAAACGACCAAGAGTTGAAATAGGTTGAGTTCGGGTTTCTAGCCAATTCTGTATAACCCCAATGCGTTGGCAATCTCATCTTGAAGAGAATGAGGATGACATATGGTGGGCTCCATTGATTTGAGTTTGGAGACTAGACAAAAATCTAGCTACAACTGAGATAGTCGCGATTTCTGGTTCTTTGTTTCGTTGGTAGTTCCTGCTAAGACCACTCCTCAATCCATAATGGGAAGAGTTCACATTAATATGTCGTATCCATTTCGGAAATAATTACACCATATATCCATTCGTCACATTGTTGAATTTTCGAATCTACTTTTGTTGAAAATATCCATTTGAGTTCTTGGCCTCGTATTCGTAGAAATTTATTTTTGAAACTATTTAAAAAAATAAAATGGGTTTCAATGGCTTTGAATGACGGTTTTGGAAAATGGTTTTATGAAGGCCTGGTTTTATAAAGATATAATTTTTAGATTTTAATATATTCATGTTTCAAAATTATTAGGGACATTTGGTAATTTTAATAAATATAATCTGATTAGTAGGAAGGAAGGAGTTAGAAATGACAAGGAGTATGCCAATAAACTCAAGAATAACAAATACCCATTCCTTGTGATCTTTAGTATCCCTTCCCCTACATATATTGGATAATTTATTGAAATTATTATAATATTTTTAAGCCACATCTTTGAATACGAAAAGGATTTCAGTTGTAATATAAACTGAAATATATATAATAATTATAAATTAGTTTATGAATACGTAACCGTTACTTTATGATAAATTCCATTTTTGAAAAAGTTTTAAATTTTTCTTCGAAAACGCTAAGGAAAATCCTTCGTTCCGATATTTGGGGTATTTGATTTCATGAATCGTCTGTTTTTTGTCAGCTAAGTAAGGGGAAAATCCGTTTTAAAACATTACAGATTTCTAGTTGAATTATCCTTGGAGTTAGTTCAAAGTTTGACCAGGGTCTTTGATACCGTTGTGATGAGGATAATTGTTTTTCGGATCGCGTTAAATCTTAAAAGATGACGCGGGACGATTAATATTTTAATCTGGCCTAATAAGGCCAAGGTTCAGTCGTTGTCCAAAGCCATTTAATAGTTGACCGTTTAGCGTTATGCAAGAATGGTCAACTAGTCGATGAGTTTTGGTACAACTTGGACCTAGGAATCAACCATAAAAAGTTGCGTCCAAATTACCCCAAAACTTCCTTCTTTCGTCCTTTCTTCCTCATCTGGTCGAATTGTACCTCTATCCTTCTTTTCTTTCTTTGTTGCTACCTAATCTCCTCTTTTTCAGCACTTGTTTGCGCATTAGATCTTGCCTCACTAATACTCCAAGATCTAATTTCTTCTCTCTTACCATTTCTTAGTCCATAACGCCTACTTTCATTACTTGACCTTTCTTGTACCATTTATATCTCATCCTTAGGGAGGAGATCATTTGGTTGGGTTGGGATGAGCAAAAAGGTCTCATTGCATTATGGCTAAGAAATTTTGTCGTGGTAGTTGGGCTTGCACCGGTCCATTGCTCGAGATCTTAGAATAGGATTGTTGTTTGTGTTGCATTAGCCTTTGCTATACCTTGTTTGAAAAGGTTCTTTCGAAGGCGATCGTTGTTTCGGAGATGAAGAATAAGCTATCTCTTGATAGTTTTTTTAAGGAGAATCTCAATGGGAAGTTATGACTAGATTTGTCTCATGATGAAGAAATTTAATCTTTTCTTTAATCGATGGCATAACCAACAATATATGCTGCATCATATTTGATTCAGCTTTTTGTTGTTGTGTGTCGACTAATGGAGTTACTTTCTGTAATTTCACCTATCCCTTTTTGTCCTTAGACAATATTAGGTGGATTCCCATGAGAAACGGTTTTGTGGTAGGTTCCTTCTCTCATCGCAAAGTCTCTCATAGAAGAGATTGTGATGTGGGAACCACCAACTACACCAGCAGTGTTTGTAACACGAGATTGGGCATTTTGCTACCATGATATGGTTAATTAAAGGTCATAAAATTGGTTTGAACTCCAGCCGCGGAGCGAGACATCCCGTTGTTTATAGCCATTTTTTTTTGGGAGTTTCGGTGTTGTTGTCATCTTTGTTGTTTTCTCTTTCCAGCATTGAGTTCTTGGTTTTATGGTGATTCGTGCTTATAACTGTTAGTGTTGTTTAAATCACACGACTTAGGTTAATAAGATTTCTACATCTAATGTTTATGACATTCGTGCATGCCTGTTTGAATGAAATCTCGTTTTTCTTATTTAAGCTAACAGATGTCCTAAGGCTAGAAAGAATAGAATTCTGTGTTGGATAAATTTTAGCAAAGGATCGGTTCTACGTCACGGGTATATAAATAGATAAATCACCGTTCCTTGTTAAAGCTAAAATTTATTTTGGACTTTTGTGTGTGATTCCAGTTTTCGCATTTTTGGCGTGACTGACTTCCTTTTTCACCAACATGTGACTTGAATCGTTTACATTTCCGCAACATACATTTTTAAAAGCTTTTGGAAAACGTTGTTTGAAAAGAAAAAGAAAAATATCATTTTTTTTACCAATTTACTTTCTTTTATTTCGGTTTATTACAAAAACGAAAGATTTGGATACGGCAAATTATGAATATTTAAACATCTATTTTATATTAAGGTAGATGATTTGAATGGCGCAAAGTGCACGTTACTGAAATTTTGATTTTCGTGCGAATCTCATATGGAAAGTAAAGCAGTATTGAAAAGGAATTTTCAAAATAAACACAAGAAGTTTTTTTAAGAGAAAATTTATTTTTATGAAAAAATTCGAATTTTGGCTACATGAATAGCGCAAGGAAGATGTTTGGATGTTTTATGTGCGCATTTAAGCAGTGTAGTAGGACCAAGATACGATAAAAATGTTAATGGTAACAAGGAAAATGCTGTTTTGCCTTGGACACATTGTTTTCATACCATGTTGCTGATGCACGCGAGTTATTAATTAACTCGTCTTACGTTTTAGAGCTTGTTTTAAGCCTCATTTACAGTCAACAAATGAAAATTTTTGGAGTATTTTGGGTAACTGAGGTGAAAATTCCACTATAGGGCAGGAAATGGAATATTTGTAAGCAGGGGAAATGTTAAAATTCTTCGATTTGATTTCGTTTTTCTGGTTTAGGAGAAATTTAATAGGAAACGATTAGATTGCGTGACGTTTTGGATGGTAGGGTTTGGATGCAAAATTGCTTGTTTCACACTTCTATTCATAGTTGTGTGAAAGTTATGGATGAATAAGAATTTTCAGAATTTGCATTCGTATAGAACTGTCAGTACATTTAGGATGGTTTACATCATGTTTTCAGAAGTGTTTTAAAATCTCAAAGCATACATATAGAGTGCCCGATTTAGAATCATCTTGCATGCAAGTTTTACGGTTGAAATGCATTATGTACACCAGGCACATATACACATGGTTGTGAAGTGGATGTACACAAATTGGTTGTGTAGGGTAGGATAACTATGTGTTAGAATTTCGGGATGAAATTCCTTTTAAGGGGGAAGAATGTAACAACTCGGAATTTTGACAGTAAATAGTTATTTAATTAGAATCTCAAAAATAGGATTTTTTTGCAAATGATGGAATTTGACCATGAAACTTTAACCGATGCGTTCATCTAGGAATTATGGTCAACTTTCATGTTTGGAGTTTCGCGAACTGAGTCTGTATGAAAAAGTTACGGACGAAATACGAAAAATGAACGGAAATAAATAAACATAATAATTATTATATATTTTATCATTTATAACCGACCCTTACTGGGCAAATCTATCAAAGGGCGGTCAACACCTCTGGGGTAGCAGTAGATCGCTTCGGGCCTGAAGTGCTCAGTGGCGGCAAGGTTAAGATGGTTTAGTTTAATATATATTACTAAACGATTGGACGGATGTTAATAAAAATAGATCTGACAGTCCAAGGCCAATTCCACCCCTATAAATATAGGGGTAAGGCCTTATTCTTTTCCATTCAAATTTGTAACAGCAGCGGAGCTCTGCCATTTTTCTCTCTCCTCTAACCTAATTTCTTAAATAAAAATATATTCATACATAACAAATCAAATCCAATTCATATGAAATTGAGAGGATTAACAGATCTAATGGAAAAGAATGCAATTTGATGCTCCACATCAGATTCTCCCCTCTCTTCCCTTTTTCTTACATCTCTACAGATCTGGAATTTTCCCCTTTCTAGGTAAATTGTAGATTTATAAGAATTTGGGGATTGTGGGCCTGAAAGGTTCAAACTTTGGATTTGGAGGCTAAAAGATGAGTGGGAAATTTATATATACATTTATAATAACATATTTATCTCGTTTGTAATAGATCTCAATTTTTATGCCTGTTTTCCTCATATCTACTTATAATATGGTTGTAATTGAATTAGCACATGCCAGATCTGATTATAAAAGTTGTTTAAACTTGTGAATGGCAAATTGTGGTTATGAACAATATTAATTGTAGGATTCTTAAATTTTTGTACACCCATTTCCTAAAGTTATGTTGTAAAATATATCGTAATTGTTGTAAAGCACTGTAGATCTTGAGATCGGTCCCATTGAACACCATTTAGATGTAGTTATATTCCAGATCTTAGTTTCAGTGCTAAATGATAATTTATGTGAAAAGAAAAAAAGTGAATTGTGTGAATATTGGGTAAAATGTTAATTTGTGTGATTGTAATTTTAAAAGAATTATACCTATTTGTATTCAATATTGTTGGTTTTTGGCTTAATTGTCGTAAATATGTTATTTTCCTCTTTTTGAACAAAAAGATGTCATTTTGAATTCACAAGAGGTATGACAAAAAGATTTAAAAAGGAAAAGTGGTGCAAACATACGTATAAATATAAATATACATACTTGTGCGTAGTTTGCATCGACTATTCCATATATATACACACGCACACACACACACGCGTATATATTTCTTATGAATTTGAGATATGTCTATTTTATTAATCAGGCATAACTTACAATAATTCCAGTTAATTGTTTTTTTGTAAGATCTGAAACATTTTGCAAGATTGAATGCAAAAGGGAATGTTTTGTTATTTAGTAAACCAAACCATTAAATTTCAATAATAATAATAATAATAATAATAAAATATAACTACATTGACTGCACGAAAACATAAAATATAATATACGTACATATTATCCGTCCAAATTAGCATAAAAAAAGATTGAACATTTGAATGTTGAATAATATTCATTTATGGAATCATATATGTAAATTATATTCCATATTTAATGAATATGTTTGTAGTGACCATTTGTAGCAATCAATATAATTAATTGCTAGAAATAGGACCGCAAATCAATAAATAACAATTGTAACCGATGTTTATTTTGGGGAAGTAAATATGATTGGATAATGGTTACAATTCCGAAATTAATTAGGATAAATGTTGTACACCCTAATTAGGGATTTTAAATTATAACCGCATTTAGATATGAGGTTAAACTTAACTTGTGGAAGAAGTCTGCCTGGAACCGACCGACAAATCAAGCATCCACAGGTGGTCAGCCTAATGTGAGGGGTCTAATTCGTAAATATAAATGTACCAAGGCATGAGGTTAAGTTTAACTTGTGTTAGAAGTCTGCCCGGAACCGCCCAGCAAATCCTGCATCCACAATTATTCAACTTAATGTGAGAGGTTTGGTACATATATAACCGTCAACAAATAAATAAATTAATAAATAAATAAATAAGAATAGTAACTGTCTATTGGGGTACCACAAATAGATACCTTGGGACTGATAAATAGTTGCCTTAGGAAATATGACCATTATTTTCTTAAGGGGCAATAAACACAGAAATAAAAGAAAATTGGTGGTCTTAAGGGGATTAATGGTTATTGATTGTTGTTTAAGTACTAAGTCCAATCAGGGAAGTAATCAAATATATATCTTAGGTAAAAGAGGATATAACCTTCCTTATTCATATTAATAAATATAGAACTTATAACTAAAACTAGAGTTGGATTTAGTAGGTTAATAATGTAAAATATTATTAGCCATATGAACCCGTGACGATAATGAAGTGTTTGTGTGTGTGTTTATATATATATAAGTCTATTGTGTGTGAAAACATGCAGGTTTACTATGCCTTGAGAATGTTTAAGTGGTTGACTCTCTTTTTATCTAGTTTGGGTCTTAAGTGGTTTGGACTAGGATCCCGCCGAAGGTTTATTCCTTGGAGAGGAACCAAAGTCATGGGACCCACCCGTGTTAGATTTGAAGTAAGTCTTTGTGTCCTCCTTCTCTAAAAGTGGTTAGGCATAAATGGTAACGGAGTAGGGTAGTTCACGGGATGTTCACTTCCTCTAGAAGCTTGAAAGGGCTCAACTAGGGGCAGACTGGTATTTGAAAGATATGTGGCCATTGCATGCTCACCAACTGTCTATGGGAAGTCTTAAGCGACATAGGTGTCCTACCATAATATCAGTTAAGTAGTAACGTTCGCAATACTACTCATATTACTAGTGATAGTATAGATCTAAGAACGTTAACGTATTAGGAAGGGGTCTTAAAGGGGCTGAGGCCCAGATCAAGGTTATAACAGATCATAAGAGTCCACCTTTAATAGGGCCATAAGTGTTCGAGAATGCCGACCTAGTCGGGTCTTCACCCTAAAAACAGTAATGAGTGATTGGCTGGGATATCCACCTCATTGGTTAGATACTTGGCATTTGTGTGAATCTTGTGTGCTGCGTAGACATACCTTGACATATATATGCATAAACTCCTGTCTCAGTATTAAACTTTGAGACCACTACCTTGGTAAGGGTAGTAGGATTATGCGTAAAACATTTACAAGGTTAGGCTAGAATCACTGACCTTGATAGGCATAAATCTTGGGTTGAACCAAATGAGATACATCTGTGTATTATAATTTGTGTTGTACATTTCTGAGTCACCAGAACTTGTTGTTCTGACCCGCCTCCTCATTATAACCACCCAGGTTTCCTAGAGAAGGTCGGGTTCTCACAGGTGTTTAAGTTTGGCTTTTGGTTCTCGTTCTCTCTCATGCTCAGTATTGGCAGAGTGGCTTACTTTGAAAAAAGTAGTTTCTTAAGTAATACTAGTTTGTCCTTTTATGTTTCCACTGTGAGTTTTCTTTTATCTTACTCTGATTATGCTCATGCTCATTTATTCCAGGTGTCAGATTACACGCTCCATGTTTGGATGTGTTTGGGTTTTGATTTTTTTTGAAATTTGGGCATAGAAAGGTGTAGGGTGTTACACTAGGTGACATATATTATTATTGCTTGGAGCTATAGAGGTGGGTTTGCTGATGGTGATACCTTTTCATATCATCCTTGTATTATTGTTGTTTATTCCACTGTATTGCACTGTGGAGCAATGGCAGCGTTATTTATTATTTTTAAACAGTTATCAACGAGTTTATTTATCCCTTGTATAAACTCTATTGTTATGTATAACTATATGGGCATGTACTCTGATTATGTGGCTTTTATAATTATCACTATCTCAGCTATTATGCTGTGATTATTATATATTATTTAATGCAGTGTTATTAGTTCAGTGATTGTGATTCTGTGTTTTTTCCCTTCCATTTTCTCCTTTTCTCTTCCCTTCTATTATATTTCCTTATTTACCCTTATTTCTTTCTCCTAGCAACCGTTCTACACTAACAGTGTAAGGCAGTCATTACATTTGGTATTAGAACTTAGGTTGCGTAGTTTAACCTAAGTAGTACTGATATCGTAAATTATTATATACAAGAGAGTAAGTATTTGTGATATATTTATTTTTTAGATCTATATATTAGTAGTATGTACAATGTGGGATGCTCCATGCAAGAGAACCATGGTGTGAGTTCGTTTATCAGCGATAGACCGATCTTTTATGTGTGACAATCTAGCAAAGGAGAAATAATACCATTTACTCCATTTTTGGTGTCGTTAGTTGGGCAGGATTGAGACTGTTAGCTTGAATCTACGAAATATGTTCCTAGTTGTGGTGAGAGTCACTTTTGGGTGTCCCAATTCCTATTGTTGGTTCAGGTAAGTGGAGAGGTCAACTATATTGTGCTATATAGATATTTTCGTGTCCTTGAGGAAAACCATTATTTGGAACAGAATCAGCCGTTGTAGTACAAGAACTATATGGCTTAGCCTCTTGTTTGGTGGTCTTCGATGGCTTGGAGTTAGGTGGTGCTATAAGGTTGAGGGTTACCGTTAGGAAACACCAAGTATGAATCTGGGTTGTCGATATTTCTTGTTTTAATTTCTCATACTCGATTCGCTTAGGGCCAGTTTGTTATTTGATTTTTAGGGTTTTGTTTTAACTTACTGGAATTCAATGCCTTGTAGAGGTTTGCTTTTTCGCTAATACTTCCTAGTAAGGTGGGAAAATCTACTGGTGTGAATGATCAATTGGGAAAGCAGATTTCATCCAAGGAGGATGATGGCTTAGAGGGGTTGAATAGTGGGCTTTTGGTGCTTGATCCTATAACTAGTTTTGGTGATTGCCCTGTATGCATGGTTAAATCGTGGAGGAATATGTGTTGATTGTCGTTTCCATTACGTTGAGTTCTCCCCCTAGAGGAAAAATAAGAAACTATGTCGCCACTTGAGATATGCTCTCCACTAATGGTGTTTCGATGCATATTTTATTTTGACATCTGGATTTCACCATTCCATCTTATCTAGTAGTTGATGGGTGGAATGAGTTTAAGACTCGAGAATATTTATCTATCTTGTTTGATTATGACCTACCATGTTGAGGGTTTAGTTAGACCGTATGTTTGTAGCATACCTTATTTGGTCACCAATGGGTAATATTATGGATAACTACAGTGTTTATAGGATTAGTTTCGGGACTCAAGGTTAGGGATTGTTACATCATATTGTTTATACTTGGTAGTACACATGGTTCGTCAAAACTTATTTCGTCGAGTCATATTTGTTTGGCTGTTAGCTTGGTTGCTTTTGATTTCTTAGATTTGATTAAGCCTAGTAATCGAGTCTTGTGTTTTCTTGTTAGGTGGATATGGAAGGTTAGTGGAATGAGAGGTTATTGATGACGACAATGGGCTAGGACATTTTGCAATGCATAAGTGAGTCGTCTTTGATCTAGTGATAGCTAAGCTGAATCGCTTATGGTTGGATGATAATGGGCAAGGATATCGAGTATCCAGTAGCGAGTCATCATCTGAGCTGCTAGCTTGAGAATATCTGGGCACATTAGATAAGATGACCAAATTGCCACTATAATTGAGTTGATTTACGTATTGATCTACCCATTGGTAGTGGATCGATGGTTACGCCCTTAGGGAATGTGTACCTTGGGTACAGGAGATGAGCCAGTATCCATTTCCATTTTGAGACTGCTAGAAGGTTTAGCTCTAAGGTGCGAGAAGATGTTTTCTCTGTTGGATTTGCTGAGGATATTTTGCCAATAAAGGATTTGTTGGTGTATGCCGATTTCAATGCCTTATGTTGCTTTTAGTAGGATTGGTTGGTTATGCTATTCAGCATTGCCAGCGAGTCGACATATTTTGTGAGTTCTTAGATCATATTCTAGGATCGCCTGGTGGAGTTACTCTTATGTTGCTTGATTGCATTGTGTTTTTGCATGGACAAAATGAAATCACAAGGCATGTTTTTCTTGTTGGTGTAAAGTGTACACCGATTGTTGGTGGCTTGTTGGAGTTTCGATTCAGTGGGTGAAGTGAGGCACCTGGGTCTCATTGCTTGGAGTAGGGAGTCGTTATCGATCCTACAAAGGCTATGGTAGCAGTAACAGGAGAGTAAGTCATCACGTGCGAGTCACCATACGAACTTACTTATGATGAAGTATTCGACTCTTGGTTCAAAATCGATGGCAATAGGGTTGCTATGGCGATGGAATTCACTTTGAAGTTATGAAGGCACTATTTATTGGTTTGGAGTTGGATCTTTTTTTGGTGTTACCTCACCAGGTTTTCTCCTCTCCGAGTGCGATTCTGACCTTAATCAATATTGACAATTAGATTCCTAGCCCCTTAGAATTGTTATGTTGGACATGTACCGGTTAAGGAGCGATATACCACTGGTGGTTGTTTCTCACTTTTATTACTAGTCATAGCTTCAGGTTTTGAATTGTTGTCATATAGATTTTATTATGGTGGTTAATTTTGTGTTGAAATGGTGTTGTTCTTCCAGGCATCGTTGGAGGTGTTTGGTCACTCATTTTTCAATGAGTGAATGGTCAGCTAGTTTATGCTGGATGGGAAAAGCCATGTAGCTCTTAGTAGCTAATTGGGATTTCCATGTAGATGATGGAGTGATTTTTGTTGGTATTCATTGATTGATTTCCGAGGATTTAATGGTAGAACGATAGTGCTTGAGCTATGCTCGATTCGATGATGAGAGATGATAAATTTACTTCCCTCACATTAGCGGAGTGACAACCATTGTTGTCGAGTCATATATGGATTAGACATCTTGTGTTGACCAGACCAGTATCCAGCATGCTAGGATAGACATTAATATTTCTTTCATGATTGCTATGATTTTACTACGCATGTTTGATTGTTGATACTGGCTATGACCACATATGTTTACATGATTGTTGGGCATCCAAGATAATTGTTTTGTTTGTTGTAGCCCATTTATTTCCCTACATGACCAGATAAGTTAATTTTCTTTGTCGTTCTGTTCTGCATTGCCTAGCCCTCTTTGTTGAGTACATGTTTAGTTACTTGCAGCATGAACTGATTGTTTGGATGCATATTCGATTTTATTTGCATCTAAGTGCTAATCCTGAAAGGCAGCGTATTTTTTTTATTTCTCAGCAATAATGTTAACAATACATTCAATAACTCCAATATATACTCACAACAAATCCAAACCTATGAAATTCCAAATACAGACAACGAATTATATGACACTAGACATCCAGTTACAAAAAATAATCATGAGAACAAAATAAATGCCATAAAGCCTTTAGAATAACTTTGCATAATAGATGAAATCAACCCGTCTTACGCCAAAATAGCACAAACCAACATAAACTTTGAAATAGCTCAAAATGCCATGAGCATATAATTCCAATTAGCCTACTTAACTAATCGATCATTTAAACGGAAGTGAGCCAAGAACGGAAGTAGGATTGCTCCTTGTATGTCTAGAAGAAGATTTTTCAGAATTAAAAGGCATAAAATCCTCTAACCCACACTCTGTACCATCATCCAAATCATCGCACTCAACACACTCAGCAGCCTATTCCTTTTTAGCTCGTGTCTTACTACTCTTGGACTGAGTAGTAGTTTTAGAATTTTCTGAATCTATTGGAGCAGTATTAGATGGTGGGGGCAGAATAATATGAGGAGGAAGAGTTAAATTTGAATAAGAAGAAGCTCTTGCAGGATCAGAGGAAGTTGACAAATTAGAAGATGAAGTTTTAGCAGACATGGATGTACTCAACATGGAATTACCAGAAGAGAAAGATTCAGACAAATTCCTGTTACAAGAGAATATAGTATGAGCATGAAATCCATCCTTATCAATATCAGATTGCATTTCATTGTTAAGTCTAGTCTCCACATTATTAACCTGAGTCCCCTACTCAGCACTATGTTCATTCTCACCATTAAACAAGGCGCCAAAGCCACAATCCATCCCATTTTTCCCAACATTATTTACCTCTCGAGTTAGATCCTTGATGGCACATTCATCATTAACTCAAAAATCATTCCCATGAATCTCAAAAAATTATACATTACTATTTCCAGTTTTAATATCCCGTGTATGTAAACCTGAACCAACGGAATTATCAGTTTGAGTACCCGTAGGATCAGACTTATTTATACATTCTTTAACTCCCTTACTACTGACATTAACATCAGATGCCAAGGCTTCAAAAGGATTAGCATGAATATTTCCTTCATTTGAGACAAAATCATTTTCCTAAATTTTAGTTTCACCTTTTTTCCTCCAAACATTCTTTGTCTTAGAGTAAACAGTAGTCCAATTACTATGATTATTATTAGAAAAATCCT
Organism: Allium sativum; assembly: GCA_030737875.1. NCBI lineage: Eukaryota > Viridiplantae > Streptophyta > Magnoliopsida > Asparagales > Amaryllidaceae > Allium > Allium sativum. Next base: position 254,989,715 of record CM060924.1, on the reverse strand, counting down.
TCCTATTATACTGACCAGAAAAATCATTAACCCTAACATGTCTATCATCAGAACAAGCCTCAAATTTCTCTTCATTATGCACATCAGTCTTGGAATTACTTTCACAAACAGAAGTTTCATGTCCAAAAGCTTTACATAAAGTATAAATGCTAAGTTTCCAGTCGTAAGACAACTTCACAGGAGGATAATTATCCCATAAGCCAGCAACCACAATTGATTCAAGAAGCTGAAATTCAGGGGAAACCTCAACCTATGCCTTGGCATTTCTAACTCTATTCATTCTTTCAATACTGCTGTCGAAACTAAATAATTTTCCTACATGAAAATGCAAGCCAATTTATACCTATAATTGTCCAAAGAATAACAGGAATTCTATAGAAATGAATCCATACTGGCACCTTTCAAATCAATGATTGTGAGCCACCTATATATGGATGGATCCCATTTTGTTATTATAAATATTCTTCCCCAAATAAAAATAGGGTCAGATTGAATAATTTTATCTCTGCCTATGTCATTAGAAAACTTAAAATAGAAATGTACACCATCAAATTTAATATCTACCTCACCATTTAATTTCCAATATTTGTTCAAGAAGTCTACCACTGATAGGTATGACAGAGTTCCATCCAAGAAGAAACCGACTAAATAATTGCTCTAGTAATCCAGGCCTTCTTTCATAACCAGGTCTAGCAATAATTTTGGCACTCCATCCCTTGGTATATCAAAATGTTGCGGTTTATAGATTCCTGCATTTTTAGGAAGAGATTTGAAGAGAGATGCGCAATCAATTTTCATAAAAGAGGGAAAAGAGGACTTCGATGAGTTGAAAATTGCAGTAACATCAAATCGACATGAGAAAAATTCACATTTAAAGGACTTTCACTGGAGTTATATGATCCGAAAGTGAAATTTCCTAGATCTAAAATCAAAGAATTCGCTCCAATATTAGAAATAGAGGGGGTAGCTGAATAGGAATTGACATTGAGAGGTGGTGGATCTAGGGAAATTGGAGGAGAAGGGCGTAATGGAAGAGGAGGAAAGGCGGTGTCGAAGGCGAAGGAAGAGGAAAAGGAAGAGGAAGAGGAAGAAGAAAAGGTGGATGCCGAAGACGCCATTTACAAGGGTCGTGAAAGATAAATTAATTCTAAATTCTTCCATGAACAATTTTTTTCATCAAAAAGTTTTAACTTATTGATCTATGTGCTAATCTTGCTTTAAATAGAGGCATATAGTAGATGTAATGTTGTTGCGTTTTGGTGATTTTATGTCCCATGTATGGGTTGCCACTTTTGGGCTTTGTTTTCTTTTGATGGTTTGGTCCTTGTATCACAAGTTTGGGTTTTTCGGATCAAGCTGCGCAAAGGACGTGCCGATGATTTTTTTTTTTAATTTAGCCGAAGTTGGAAGAAAATCAAGATTTGATTTTTGGACTGAGATTGTCTTCTAGTTCATGAGTTGTCACTTTATTCCCATTGCTTGTTTGGATAGGAATAAATGTACAACTTAGGTGTTCGGCTTGATCACGAAGTTTTTGAATTCTGGTTGTGGTTATACTAAGGGATGAGAATTTTGGCTCCATGTAAAATTGCAAGTGTATTCCCTTTATCGAGATCGCTTTCTTGTGGAGTTGTCGAGAGAAATAAAGGACGATTTGCTTGGTGTCGTCGCTTACTCGAGAGTGTTGGGTTGCACCGTTCAATAGTTGAGGATTTTGGAGACCGAATCGTATAGGGAGGGGAGAATGTAATCACCCGTATTTTAATGATCAAACATTTAAACATTCAATTTAATGTTGATCGATAATTGATTAAGTGATGATTCCAAAATAGGATTTTCCACAAATGATCGAATTAGGATTTAGGACCTGTTCCATTGAGTACGGATTGTTCATACATGGAGAATAAATATATGGATTACTATATTTCAAGTTTGGACCAATTAACGGTCATATTAATCTTGAAATACGCACAAATAGTTATTTCAGGAGCACAGTCTCATATTTCAATAATAGTTGTACCATCAGAACCGTATTGTTGTCGTGATGCACATTATCATGTTTCATGGTGAAATGGACTTGCCCTTCGTTCATGCGGAAAAAAAATTCTACATTGATTTTCTTTAAATTTAATTGAGACAAATAAACAAACGAATTATATATCCTCTTCCTCTTTGAGCTACAGTTTCCAACCCATTTTCTTCATTGCCGCATTTCAGTATTACGTTAGTTTGCCATGGCTGCCGCTTCCTGGATCCAAATCTAAAAAAAAATACTTAACTAAAAATCATGAGGTTTATTCACTGAGATCAAGGAAAGAATCTCTACACATTTATACCCTTTTCATTAGGTACCATCCTGCCATGGTGACTTCCATTTTATGCAGCGAACAGTTAGGTTGGCGTAGTCTTGGATCCGAGGTGAGCTTGGCAAATCGGAGGTCAGATCCGACCTCAGGGAGGTGAATGACACGTTTTCACCAAGTTTCGTGCAACTATGTAAGACCATAACCAACAATCTGTTCTATTCACTTATTCTCTCTCTTGTTTTGCAACTGATCGAACGAGCCGAGCAACCAGAAGTGGTGAACCAGCCACGGGGCTAGCCACGGAAGGGTTTATAACGGCAAAGAGTCTGCCGTTATAAAATTACAACGGCAAACTCTTTGCCTTTGTAACTTTATAATGGAAAATTGTTTGCCGTTATAAAGTTATAACGACAGACTCTTTGCCGTTATAAAGTTATTCAGTAACCCTCCCCCTTCGCCACTCCATTTTCCTTCTTCCCCATTCAATTTACCCAAACCGAAAATCCCAAATCCTCCCCATTTTTCACCCCAAATTTTCCACCAATTCACCAATCCATCAGCTTCTAACCAAATTAACAACCGTATTCGAGATATTCGTTCGAATTTATGGCTAGATTACTAAAAAAATTCACAAAAAAATTCATGCTCGGCGATGATGGTGGCACCGGCGGAAGTGTCGCAGGCGGGAATGGTGCTGGTGGTAGTGGCGAACAACCAGCCGTACCGTACGTGCCCGGATTAGAAGATTTTCTTGCAGCCGCCGAAAACATGGAGAACCAAGAACTAGGCGCTGAGGAAAACCTGGGTGTAGGCGCAAAGGAAGGCAGTCGTTGTGGATGCGGCGGCCGTAGGGGCGGACAAGCGGGCAGGTCGCGTAGGGCTATGTGATTGGTTTCCACTAGACAGGCCGATCTCGATGGTTGTGTGGATCCGAACCCCAGCGCCGTGAAGCTTCCTATGCTATCCAACTTTCACATGCTTCCAGAAGGCTAAGTACACATTAGTACGCAGTCGAGTTTGGCTATAAGTATTTTTAGTATTATTTAAATAATATTCTTTGATTATTAGACATTGGGTATATAGTATAACTTTTTATTGAACAGTTGACAGTCGCGGAATATACGTTCATGTGGTTCGTTAGTGAACACACTTAGATATTATTGTGCACACTTGGGGGGCAAGGAGAGGGTCGTAGCACTGTTACATGCTCTTGGATTTCAGTATTTTGTAGGTAATATTAATGACCTTTTAATGAAACTAATGGATAATTTATTAGTCCTAGTTTGTCTTATTGTGCGCTTTACAATTTTAGGAATTAACCATGTTATAAATGCTGATGTTCAATTATGTGCGGCCATTGCTCTACGGTGGTACAAAACCACCTACACATTTCACTTTCCTTGCGGTGAGTTAGGACTTACACCGCTTGATTTCTCCATGCTTACTGGTATTAGTATTAGAGTAGCTGCTTATCCCCCACTGCCTTTTGATGATGTTCGATGGCGTGATCGTGCACTTCTTCATGATCTACTACCTCATTTTGACGTTTCTGATGCGTCTTATCAAGCCGGAGGTGCAATTAGAGTGAGCACCATCTGTGCAGCTATGGATAGCATACTCGCTCCGTACTCTGGTGATGACGACTTAGAGCTTGCTCGATTATTTGTGTTATACCTTATAGGTAACCAATTCTTTAGTTCAACGAGACGTAGTTTTCCTGTCGAATTTGTTGAGGTCGCGGCTGCATTAAATCCCAATGGGGTGAATTTATATGATTGGGGCACACCTATCCTTTCATAACTATACAGATGTCTCGACATACAGTGCACCATCTCTGATTCGCAGGTTTCTTTATATGGTTTCTGGGAGTTCTTACTGTATTGGTATTTTGAGTACTCTAGGAACTTTCATTTCGTCACCCATACTTCAGAACCTTCGACCTTTTCCCCCGTATACAGTTTTAGACTGCGGACAACCGGGGGCCCGGGGATAATGAGTCACGCCATGTGTATTCAGTTTCCCACAACAAGATCGACCTGAGAATATATAGGGATCAGATTATATAGCATCCATTTGAGCAAAGTACATCATTTGGTTTTGATATCATAGAGATTGCTAGGATGCTTGCCGGACGGAGATTTCTACTCATATCGTGTCCCTCGGCCTTAGGTGCTTATTCGTTTCTTGGTTAGAGGTGCTTGAGACAGTTGTTTGACTTCGACGCTATTCCCGATGATCCACATCCACATACTTATCGGTGTATGATTTACCCATCCGATCAACTAGATTTTGCTAGGGCAGTAGGCTGGTGGATGACCGAGAGCTTTATTATCACCGGACAGCCATACATTGACTTCTGGCGCAGATTTTTCACCAGGTCCTCAGACATGATTACACATGTACCTTCGATTAATTTAGTAGGGCCATTTTCTGTACGACACGACATACATCCACCTGTTATCGAGGATATTACCCAACCAAGACAGGGTTTTCGTGCACCTGATCATGTGGCGGTCGCTGGTCATTTTGGTTGGACCATGGCGGTGCCTACTATTGGACCAGATCGTTACGTTGATGTGTTTCATCCTCCAGCCCATCATGATTACCCGGATCTTACACAGATATCATATGCTGACCTGTATGATATGCAGATGGGGTTTAGGCATATGGGGTACGTAGAGCATAGGCGTAGCCTAGATTACTATGACGCTGAGCTGTGTCGTGTTGCATAGGAGGCAAGACAGCATCAGGCGCATTTAGAGGCCCAGCTTGAGTCAGAGCGCAAGAGATTTCAGGACATGCAGATAGATTACCACCATTTGTCTAGTGCTGGGTCGAGTCATCCTCCAGATGATGATGATGATGAGAGACGTCATCGGCGCCACACACGTCCACGTATAGATGGATCGGACCAGTGATTTACTACCACTATTATGTACTATCGATGTATTACATTTTCGCAGTTGTCAGTTGCATGTTCCTATGGTTTGAGTAGACATTTTGTATTTTTTGACTACCACTATTATGTACTATCGATGTATTACATTTTTGCAGTTGTCAGTTGTATGTTCCTATTGTTTGAGTAGACGTTCTGTATTTGTTGACTACCACTATTATGTTCTATCGATGAATTACATTTTTGCAGTTGTCAGTTGTATGTTCCTATTGTTTGAGTAGATGTTTTGTATTTGTTGACTACCACTATTATGTTCTATCGATGTATTTTGTGTACGTTCTGGTCATGTTTCTGTGTAGAGACTGTGTTTTGGGTTCTGGCTGTTCACCATTAAGCTTGCAACTTAAATAAATAAATGTTGGAGTTGTTTGTCTTGGTTCTTGCTGTTCACCATTAAGCTTGCAAGTTGTGTATGAACTACCAGTTGCGGATTTAAATGTTGGACTCCCATCTCATTGAAAAAGTTGACCTATCATTGTCCATAGTGATTCACTTTAATACTTTATGGCAGCACTGTATCGTTGTATCACTTTATGCCAATGCTGTTGTATCATTATCTTAATTATGTTAATGATAAAGTTGATGCACTATATGGAAACAGTGATATAGTATACACTACAAACTGTTGTCCGCTTTTAGTGTATAGTATAGATTCCTTTCAGATAAATATGATATCACTTTCTGATTGTATCACTTTATTAATTCGTCGTTGTATCACTACCATAAATTTATCACGGGTATCACCTACTTTGTGTCCATGTTGGGAATTGCAACATTTCATTTTACAAATCTTGCCCTGCTTTGTGTTCAAACGCAACAATATATATGCACCAGTTTTATTTCTCTAACATAACAAAAATTCCATACACTTTGTATTCATTTCGTTTTTCTTAAGTTTTTGTTTTCAGTTCCAACTATGGACAAATTAGAGATTGACGGTGAAACAATGAATAATTGTTACGAAGCGTTTGAACGGTCATGGAATAGTGTACAACACAACAAGGCTATGGTGGAATTCGGTGAAGGAGCACAAGTTCAGTCTAAATCAGTGAAGCCGAGAACAAAACCATTGAATGCTCGATTGCGCGAAGTTGTAGCAAATCAAAGACTTGGTAAGCAGATCGTATACAAAGGACAAGTAATCGAGCCCCTACATCCTATTGGTCCTACACTACCTAGTGGAGCTTACCCTATTTGTTGTTGTGGAAATGAATTGGTTGTTATTGTTGCCAAAACTGAAAAAATTGTTGGACACCGATTTTTCGGATGTCCTGCCTTCGAAGACCATAGGTATTACCCCAACGATGTTCAATGCTGTAAATTTATGCAGTGGATAGACCACCCGATGTGCCAACGTGGACTTCAATTTGCACTGGAAACGCAAGCCGAAATAAGGCGGTTGAACAAGATTATTGCGAAGGCAACTAGAGCTGGCTATCTCAGAAATCATTAGTATTTGGTTTTTCTTGGAACGAAGTTTTATTAATGTACTTTGAATTTGATGTTGGTATGTTTTGTTGTTCTAGTTCCTCTAAGTGTTGTTTGGAATGTATTAACGTTTGAATTTAATGTTGAACAAGATTGCCTTCTTCTCATTTAGAAATGCCAAATTCTTAAATAGCACGCCAACATAACAAGGTTTACAGATAACTCCATATTCTACGTACAAACATCAAATTAAATTGACATTAAAACAACAATAAAATCATAATACCATAGGCCTACTCAGTTCCATAGCGGGTCAACCAACTGTAGCGGATTTTATATGCTTTGTAACCAACAAATTCCTCACCATACTCGAAAAGGTAACGAGAATCATATGTTGCTTTATTTGTTTTAAATATGTTCTCGTCTTCAATAGTTTCGATAATCTTTGTGTACCGATCACAAGCGTCTGCAAAATGACGATTAGCCATTTGGATTTCAACTGATGTTCGTCTAGTCGGCCAGGAACAATGGTTGTTGTATAGCCTCGTGATCATTTCCCATCTTTCTTCATATGTTAAACCCCTTCCACTTTGCATTAGTAACTCATCTCTTTTTTCAACCTCAATATAGGCTTTTACGAGGGCCAGCAAATCCTTAGAAGAAAATTCTCGAATTCTCGAATTCAATGTTTGAACACTATTACTAGGTCGTTGATTTACTGGAGAAGGACGAGGATCTGTAACCGCTCGATGCTGAATCGCTCCAGGCACCTCTTCAATTTGTGTATCATGAACTAATCCAACTTTGTTATCGTTGACTAGGTTCCGTTCGTACTCATCAAAAATCCTTCCCATTTGTTCATCACTTATTTCTGAATCGTCCATGTAACATATGCATCAGTAGAATAACTAGAGTTACTAGAAGTACGAAGTTTGTTGATAATAAACGTTACCTTTAAGTAAATAAGGGAATAAATTTTCTCACTTGAGCCTGGATGGTGCTGCTTGAAGATATAAAAGGTATGGGGTGGATTATCAAATATGCAGTACTTATAAGGATAATGTACTACCAACAGTTACAATTCAACAGAGTAGAATACTCATTACTGAGTTCTCATGATATTATGTTAGATTCCCTACAGTGACCGTTCACATCATTGTAGTACGAAAAATGTTGGCATCACAAGAAATGTTGGCATTTACTATTAATCTCGTGATATTATGTTAGATTCCCTATAGTGACCGTTCACATCACAAGAAATGTTGGCATTTACTATTAATTTCATGTACTGTTGTCATTTATTTTGGGAATGACTACTCAATGCAGTCTGTGAATGATGGAGACGTTTACTGGAATCCCAGCTATGAATGACTACACAATGCAGACTGTTTGTCGTAATAAACATACATGTGTTGAAATGTTGTCTATGTGTTGAATGTTTGGACTATACTCTGGTTATGTTAAATAAATTATTGTAACTTTATTCGTTTGCTGAAAATGGACAAGAATGGGCACTATAGCCTTTGTAGGGGACTGTATTCAATGTTAGGACTTTACTCTCCTCAGTGTTTGGTCCAATCAAGCACAACATCCTTACTGTTTTCTTCTCAGTGAATGGTCTAATCATGTCATACACCCATGTGAAAGGGTACAATCTACATACACGTGACTCATATTAAATTCACAGTGATATTGTAATATGTAATATTGTAGTATGGCTCAGTGTCAAGTCATTTCATTGACTGTAGCAGGCTTTGGAAACATTATTCTGATTTGTTTTGTCACAGTGTCAAGTTTGTGTATATGTAGGAGTTAAAAAATAGGGGCCATCCCCGGGTGCATTAAACAATTCATTACAAGTAGGAGTTATAAAAAGGGGTCATCCTCGGGTGCATTAACCATATCAATAAACGTAGGAGTTAAAAAAATAGGTCGTCCCATAGTGCATTAAACAATTCAATACCAGTAAGAGTTAAAAAATAGGGGTCGTCCCCGGGTGCATTAAACAATTCATTACAAGTAGGAGTTAAAAAAAGGGGTCGTCCTTCGGTGCATTAACCATTTCAATACATGTAGGAGTTAAAAAAAAGGGTCGCCCCCAGGTGCATTAAACAATTCAATACCAGTAAGAGTTAAAAAATAGGGGTCGTCCCCGGGTGCATTAAACAATTCATTACAAGTAGGAGTTAAAAAAGGGGTCGTACTCGGGTGCATTCACCATATCAATACACGTATGAGTTAAAAAAAATGGGTCGTCCCCTGGTGCATTAAACAATTCAATACAAGTAAGAGTTAAAAAAATAGGGGTCGTCCTCGGGTGCATTAAACAATTCATTAGGAGATGAAAAAAAAAGGGTCATCCTCGGGTGCATTAACCATATCAACACACGTAGCAGTTAAAAAAAAGGGTCGTCCCCAGGTGCATTAAATAATTCAATACCAGTAAGAGTTAAAAAAAATAGGGGTCGTCCCCAGGTGCATTAAACAATTCATTACAAGTAGGAGTTAAAAAAGGGGTCGTCCTCGGGTGCATTAACCATTTTAGTACACGTAGGAGTTAAAAAAAATTGGGTCGTCCCCAGGTGCATTAAACAATTCAATACCAGTAAGAGTTAAAAAATAGGGGTCGTCCCCGGGTGCATTAAACAATTCATTACAAGTAGGAGTTAAAAAGGGGTCGTCCTCGGGTGCATTAACCATTTCAATACACGAAGGAGTTAAAAAAATGGGTCGTACTCTTCTACGTGAGCATTGACCGGTTACATGATTTTGTACCAGGCATCTATATAACTCTCTCAAAATACTCCCAACTTACCTCACTCAAACAACCTTGTTTCCTACTCCTCTTTTCATTCCTACAGCAATGCCTTCGTGGCCATCAACTACTGACTCCGGGGGAGAGGCGTACGAAGAGAGGATACTTCAGGAGCTGGAAGAGGAATTCCAGTTTCTAAACCAACTAAGACCTCATGCTCAAGCACCGTACGAACAGGGGAACGTTCAACTTCCACCTGAAGCTCAAGTACCCCATGTTCAACTATAGTACGAACAGTCGGTGGCTCAACCACCACAACAAGTACAGGTGTATCGAGTACCACATTCTGAACAGGAAGTTGACTCTTATCCACTTTGTTGCTATTGCGGTTATGCGGTTGAAGTTGTTGTTTGAGCAGAGGGAAACAATATAGGTCGCCGTATGAAGAAATGTCCATCGTATCCAAATGGATGCAATTACCCAGAATGGATAGACGAGCTTCTGTGCCCAAGGGGAATTGCCTATGCAAACGAACTTGAAAGAGAGATTAGATTCCTCAAAAATGAAAATGAGCAGTTGCGATTGCATGTAATGAGACTCTCTTGAGTTTCAACGTAAAGAGACGTTGTTTTAGTTGGCCGGTAGTTCTGCCGTATTGTATCGTAGTTTAAAGCTGTATGTTGGGTTGAATGCGGAATGTATCGTGTATCCTATATTTGCCTACAATGATGATGTACGCTATACGTTGTATGTTATAATGATGTTGTATCCTATATTTAATGTTAGACCTTTAGTCTCCATGTGTGAAAAGCATTCAGTGTTAGACCTTTATTCTCCATGTGTTAAAAGTTAAGGTCCAACAGTGCTCCTTTCTTTGATGTTGATGTCTTCAGTGTTGGGTCAAATCATTCAGCGTAACGTCTTAATAAATAGATTTCAAATAGAATTTATTTAATTAAATGAACATTCAACGTATAAATTTATAATATAATTAAAATGAAAGAATCTTTCACTACAGACTTTACTAATAGCAGGAAGACAACCTACTTTAATAAAGAAAGGAGGAATCCGACATATTCATACAATTCAACTTCCACTTCATTAATAATTCAACATACTACAAAATTATATGGACATACACTTACAATGATTTGAAAACAAACATACAATGACTAACAAACACATTATTCGTAGTAGTACTAACCCAAGCCTTCTCAATTGAACTGCCTGATGTGATCTACCCACAAGTCATAGGCATCATGTCCAACAAAGTGCGTTCGATAGTCCATAAAGTAAAGAGAGTCGAAAGTTTCTCGGGTAGGTTGGAAAACATTATCTCGTTCTACCTCGGTGATAATCCGTCGGTATCGCCTGCAACTTCTACTGAATGTAACAAATGCACTTCTAGTATCCAAATTACGCCTCCTTATCCTACACTCTGCATGGTTATTGTAAGTTTCATTGACGGTGACCCAAAAATCTTCCTCAACTTCCTCTTCCATGTGTCTATTGTCGGCCTGGATGTAAGCTTTGATCAACACCAAATAATCATGGGGACTCCAAGCCGGACTTGCCATTATGTATAATGATGAAACAATCTCCCAACAAAGCTGTATAAATATGATGTTTCTAATGTGACAAATTACTCTCCTGTAGCACACACTGTAGCCATGATGGTGTAAGCTGTAGCCATGATGGTGTCCTTAAAGTAACTAATGTGACAAATTACTCTCCTGTAGCGTACACTGTAGCCATGATGGTGTACACTATAGCCATGATGGTGTCCTTAAAGTAACTAATGTGACAAATTACTCTCCTGTAGCGTACACTATAGCCATGATTGCGAACACTGAAGCCATGATCCTGAGTAACTAATGTGACAAATTACTCTTCTGTACCGTACACTGTAGCCATGATGGCATACACCGTTGCCATGATATTGTCCTCAAAATAATTAATGTTACAACTAATATCTCTTATTGCGTGCACTGTAGCCATGATGTTGTGCTTAAAATATTTAATGTTGCAACTACTACCTCTTCATGCATACACTGTGGCCATGTTGGTGTCTTTGAACTATATATATTAACACCAACCACATCTCCAACGCATCATTTCAAGAAGCACGTATAAAAAATTAACTTGAAGTTATAGAAAAAAATGGATCCAAACCTATACTACCAGTACTACGAAGTCATGAATCAAACCGACGATGCCGAACTAAAACTGGAGGAAGAGACGGAGGAGGAGCTGAAATAGCAAGCAATGGTTGGGTATTCCAATTTTTTTTCTGAAGGCTCAATGAACAACCGTCGAGGTAGTATACATGGTCGGATTGTCCGGTGGTATAAGAGAAACTACAAGGATGGACATGAAAGACTAATGAGGGATTACTTCACCGACAATCCGACCTACGATATAACTTTGTTCTGCCATCGATTTCAAATGAGTCCGACTATTTTCTCAAAAATTTATCTTAAACTTCATCAATCAAACCCATATTTCACTTATATACTGAATGGAGCACAAGAAATCGGCCACTCAACCCACATAAAAATTTCATCAGCGTTGAGGATGTTAAGCTATGGAACATCTGGTGACCAAATGGATGAATATTTCAGAATCGCAGCATCAACAGCAATAGAGTCTGAAAGAATTCTGTAAAAAAGTTGTTGAACAGTTCGGGGAGGAGTATCTACGAATGCCTGGACCAAACGATATAAGCAGGATACTACATAGGGGAGAAGCTAGAGGATTTCCAGGTATGATTGGAAGTTTAGATTGCATGCATTGGCCTTGGAAAAACAGCCCAACGGGATGGAAAGGAATGTTCACCAGACATAAAAAAGTGTCATCAATGATCCTTGAAGCAGTAGAAACAGACGATTTAGGGGTTTGGCATGCTTTTTCGGAGTCCCAGGTTCGTTAATATAAATGTTTTAAAACAATCATACCTTTTCATAGAACTTGCTAATGGGCTGTCAATAGTTGTTTCATATAATATTGGTAATATCGAACACAAAACTGGATACTACATAGTGGATGGAATATATCCAAAGTGGAGAACTTTGATGCAAGGATTCAGAGTACCATCAAATGACAAAGAAAGTTATTTCACTGAAAAAGTAGCTAGCTACAAAAAGGACATCGAACGTACGTTTGGTGTTTAACAAGCTCGATTTCATATTTTACGAAATCCTGCTCGTTTTCATGATGCAAGAGTTCTTTCAAAAATCATGTATGCTTGTATAATAATACATAACATGATTGTGGAGTCTGAAAGAGGCGGATATAAGAATCAAAAGTCTAATTATCCTGACATGTTTAAGGGGTCTAATGCAAGACCCCATAAAGATATAAACTCAATGGGAGAATATGTTGCTATGGTTCAACACATTGAAGATCAATCTACGCATTTCCGTTTGCGTGACCAGTTGGTGGAACATTTGTGGGCGCATAAAGGGAGGAATAGTCGGAATCATTAGTTGCTAGTTTATGTTTGCAAGACTTTTATCATGTATGTGTACTATATTTTGTTAACAAATTTGTGTGTTGGTAGCTATGTACTGTTTGCGTACAACTTAAATATTAACAAGATAGTAGAAAGTAGTTGGAATAATGCATAAACAACAAGTAGTACATAAACAACAACTAGTACATGAATACTACAAACAGTTCACAATCACATTACAACACAACCCAACATAAACAACAACTAGTACATAAATACTACAAACAGTTCACAATAATATTACAACTCAACCCAACATATATAGCTAGTCCTTATACGAACCACTGCCGCTTCCGCTTTCTTTATATTTCCTTTACTCTCCAAGCTGCTCGGTTAATAGTTCTTGCTATAGAGGGGAAAGCTTACTAAAATCACATGTAATCATTTTAATATAATTCTTCTCTCGCAGGATAGCTTTCTTCTCCTCTTGCTTCTCTCGTAGCATGACTTGTTTCTCCATCTGTGCATGTCTTTGGAGCTCTCGATCATCATTAATTGCCTTTTGGAACTCTTCATCGCTGCGGTTTCTTTGTGCTAAAAAATTAACTCTATGCTCTCTTGTCTCCTTAGCTGAATTCTCCATTGTTTCCAGAAATCTAGAAAACTCTGCACCGCGTTGCTCCCGCTAAATTGACTTGGCTCTGCCAATAGGTCGCCCGTCACTAGTTCCATATAAAGGGCTTCTTTCTTGCGAACTCCGGTCACTTCCTGGACTAGAATCATAGTAGTTCATCCTTCTAGCTTTGTTCTGCTGCTCAAACATGAAGTTACTTGGGTTCTTCCACTTCGGCAAACCAGATAGAAGCTCGAAGCTGTCTTGAAATTTAAATGGATGTCTATACTGTTGTTGGTAGACCTTTCGTGACTCTTCAATCTGTAGCACAAAGTGGAAATTGTATGAGTGTATGACATTTCTAAGTAACCACAGTATAGTATGTTATTTTTTAAAATAATATATGGTACTTACAACATCATATGGTGAAGCACCACTTTGCTGCCTGTTCTGCTATCTTGTCAGTATTGCCAGATAGTTCTGACATGCGGCATTCATAACTCTATAACTGCCTCTAAGTGATCCCCATGTTATACTCAATGCTTCCAACGAATTGTAAAACTCTACAACTCTTTCCCAAAATTTCTAGCCTTTCATATTATTCCCAGTAATGCTATCCTATGAAATGCGTATCCAAGATCTTGCAAGTGAAATGTACTGCTCGGAAGTAAACTTACATTGTTTTTTCTTCCATCTGCTGTTGTTCCTTCCCCTTCAGCATGTTCATCCTCAATTTCTTCTATTTCGGGATCCGCCTCCGATACAAATTCGGTTTGGTGTCATTTATTGAAAATGCCACTTAAAGACTTCCACTTAGTCTTCTTTTAGTTATATTCGGGACTCATAGGTGCAAGGTATTCTTGATTACTGTAACGACCCGGAAATTGAGCGACTTTGGATATCCGATATACAACACATATCGAACATCAAGAGTCGAAAATAACCGAATAGTTAATGAAAGAAATTAGAGGGTGAGAATAGATAAGATAGAAACTTAGAATAGAAGAAGAAGAAGAACACAACATCAGAGTAACACGAACCTCACAGCGGAACGAATAATATATAATAGATAACATATCTTTGAAATAAAAGATTTTACTTGAATATACATATCATCATCAAGTACAACACTTACAACACAGCGGAAATAACTATAGCTATATCATCCTGAAGCCTCCTGCTCCAAGTTCTCCAAGTGTATCTGAAAAATCCCGACTACTTGACTGCCCGTACAAATTTGGCACCCAAGAGTTTAGGGAAAACAAAACAAAATAAACTCCGGGTCAGTCATGGGCTGATGTGAATAAAACTCCAAACACTTGGTTTAATAAAGGATATCTCATAAGACCACGCCATGAAAACAGAACGGGTTTTTCACTTATGAAAATCCAAACATCTTTGAAAAGCAATATCATTCTGATATTATAATAATGTCTACATACAAATAGATATCAATCTAGCAGAACGCTTTCATCTCACATTCCACATACATAGTATACAATCAAAACCGCAGGTGCGTATTGGGTAATGGATTTCCAACTATGAAAAGGTATGGAACCACCTTCCTATCAGTGTACTCTAGGAACGATACACTGGAGTTCAACAAGAACATCTTGCAACTCTGCCACACGTGACCGACCACTCATTTCGATTGAGTGTGTCGAATGTACATCACCAACGGTTGGGATCAGCAACCGTTTCCCGTATATATAATTGGGACAGCATTGATAGATTAAAGAAGCAAATGAATATTCTCTAGATAGGTGATTATACACCCTACATCGGAGCGACCGACTTAGCCATGCTGCCTGCCCGATTTCTGTCATTTACCGGATATGAGGCTAGAAGCTACGCTTATCTTTTCACATATCACATCTTCATTCACTTAGAATGTCACATCGTCATACCCTTAAAATTACAAATTGATTTCCCCAAAAATACCACGGGTATAAGCTAAGAGAAACAAATTCCTCCGCCACCAACGTAAATACGTTTGAAACGATCGACTTACGTGACCTACCAGATATACTCTGTCAGACCTTCGTCCATACAAGTTGTCCTGGGACTGCACAAACCGAAGGCACTATCCAGTACATCCGTCTTAGGAACCGTTATCTAAGACTTATACAATAGCCCTTGCACTTTACTCCGTCTTCAATATATTCAGCATACTTGATTCGCAACGCTTATGCCAACACGGAGTGGTTCTTCGGATAATAATCCAACCGGTCTCTCCATATTAACAACGTAAAATGGTCAAAAACATTGATAGTCTGTGATTTAACTATCAAAGAAAAACACATGTGCAAACAACGATATTATTTCCAAATGGAAATTATATCGAACAATCATCATTCAACATTTATCTCTTTAGTTTATCAATTTACTTATCTCTTATTTCCATATATTCTAAATTCTTATTTTCTATCACCAGAAAACATTTCTGATCCTTATCTGGAAAACATTTCCAAAACTTCTTCACTGAATTTAAACTGATGTTTAAATCCAACATCGCCATGCCAACTCAAACCATTATCTTCAGTGACTAAATTCACTTAACAATCACTCACGATCAAACCTTACCATTCCTTAGTTAAAAAGGAAGTCAATCAAGTTGGGGTATAATTACCTCTCAGACCTTAACTGAACAACGTTTTAACTTCGAAATAGTCAAAGTTTATCTCTATATCCTTTAACAAATTTCCTTACGTAACTCTCTTTCGAATAATCTCTATTCGATAACTCTTGTTTGATTAACTCTAATTGATTAACTCTATTCAATTAACACTATTCGATTAACTTTATTTGACTAACTTTATTCAATTAACTCTATCGATTAACTCCACTTAATTAATTCTATTTAATTAACTCTTCCGATTAACTCTAATCAATTTACTTTACTCGATAACTTCTTTCGAATAAACTATATTCGATTAACACCTTTTCGAATAAACTACATTCGATAACTCTACTTTGAATAAGCGATATTCGATAACTCTACTTCGAATAAGCTATATTCAATAACTATACTTCGAATAACCGATATTCGATAACTCCTTTGGATTAACTCCTTTGATTAACTCCTTCGAATAACTAGACTCGATAACTCCTTCGAATAACCAATATTCGATAACTCCTTCGAATAACCAATATTCGATAACTCGCTTTCGAATAACCAATATTCGATAATTCCTTTCGAATAACTTATATTCGATAATTCCTTTCGAATAACCAATATTCGATAACTCTTCTCTCGAATACACTATATTTGATAACTCTACTTCGAATAAGTAATATTCGATAACTCTACTCGAATAACTCCATTTGAATAACTTTAACTGGTTAACTCTAACTGGTTAACTCTAACTCTAACGGGTTAACTCTAACTGATCGACCCTAATTGATTAACTCTAACTGGTCAGCCCTAACTGATTAACTCTAACTGGTTAACTTTAACTGGTCAACCCTAACTGTTTAACTGGTTAACTTTAACTGTTGAACTCTAACTGTTTTACTTGACTTACTTAACCCAACTGGATAACTGGACTTACTTGACCCAACTGGTTAACTCCTATCGAATAACTAATATTCGATTTAACTCCATTCGCTTGACTCTAGATCGCAGCGATTACAATGGTTACGCCTGATTCCCTCAGGAAACATCCGACCGCCATAGGCTATTTGCAGCCCTGCGAATTACGCTAGCAGTCGTGCTAAATGGCGACTCATTCTAAATGACTATGTCTGTTTTTAACTCTAATCGATTAACTCCATTTGATTAACTCTAATCGATTAACTCTAACTGATCAACTCTAACTGATCAACACTAACTGATTAACTCTGGTTGATCAACTCTAACTGTTTAACTCTAACTGTTTAACTCTGACTGGTTAACTCTAACTGTTTAACACTAAATGTTTAACTTTAACTATTTAACTCTGACTAGTCAACTCTAACTGTTTAACTCCAACTGGTTAACTCTGACTGGTTAACTCTAACTGTTTAACTCCAACTGTTTAACTCTAACTGGTTAACTCTATATGTTTAACTCTAACTGGTTAACTCTACTGAACTGGTTAACTCTACTTCGAATAACAAATATTCGATAACTCCTTTCGAATACCATATTCGATTAGCTCTTTTCGAATACCATATTCGATTAACTCTTTTCGAATACCATATTCGATTAACTCTTTATTCACTTTATAAAGATTTCCTTTTAACATCGTTTATTTATTTTTAAAGAATTACTTTTAGTAACGGTTCTTCACTTTAAAAATGATTCCCTTTCCAATTCTATTTGTAAATGGTTTACGAATATTTCCTTTTTAAATTTATTCGTAAAAATATTCTAACTCGTTAAATTTCCGGGAAAATTCGCCATAACCTCCTTTGTATCGGGAGTATCGGGAAAATCCCCAAACCTGCCACACAAGCCTTTTCAAAAAAGAAAATGGGTTGAAATTATTTTCTTTTCTAAATATCTCTTATTTATAAATATTCCAATTTATAAATATTTCTTATTTATAAATATTCAAGTTTATAAATATTCTGTTTTCAATATCACTTTGAAAATCTTCTTATCAACATCCGGTATGTTATGATATTCAACGTATCAAATCACGATGATCAATATCGTCCAAACACATATAATCAACCACAGATTATAAATCACATCATATATCACAATATATGAAAAACAGTAAAATAACTGTTGAGGAATCCAGTCGGATTCCTCCAACCTGTTTCCCTGCATCCACAGATGTTACACAATATAATCAGCATCACTTTCAGTTCCATATGATATATTCTGTTAAACAGAATCAATATAGAAATTCAACTAACTGACTAGCAGTTCAATCAAACAGTCAACACACAGTCAATCAACAAAAATTTAACAGTTCTAAAAATACAACATGAAATTATAAACTGTTCAGAGTTGGTGAGTTTTACTCACATTTGCGCGTTAGCCGTTAAATAACGGTTTGGGTTATTTGATTCAGTCGGACAATTTATTTCGCCATAAATTGTAACGTGCTGCAATCGACTCGCGGTCAGTTCCATTGTGAAGTGCTCGTCCATACAAATCCAACACATCTGACCGTTCATGATTTCGATTCCTTATTAACTAGATACGAGATTTTAAAGTTAGACATTGGTTTTAAATAAAATAAAACTTTGATTTAAACACTTGGGCCTTACCCCACTTCCTTGGCCCATCTCCCTTATCCAATACCAGACCGAAATAAATCATCTCCCCCAAACTTGAGTATCGCACAAGAGCATACAACACAAGAGCATACAACATTCACCATTTCCACCCATTCGACCTTCATGGTAGCCACCCACTCATCACTAAAACCACGTCCTCCATCACCGAACTCCTTCCCTTCGATTTCTCTTCAACCTCCTACCACCAACGTACAACTCGAGCTCCACAACCCCAGCCCGTCGTTCAGCCTGTACCGTGCTTCCTCAGTGACACCGCGTCACTTTCTGTCACCATAACCAACAAAAATTCTAGGACCCGTGCTACTTAATGCCACAAATCCAACCCCATGATTCAATCGAGTTCAAACCGTATGAATTTGAAGAAAACCGAATCCCTAGTTATCGCTGAAACATACCAGACCTCGACGAACAGGGATCGCACCCTGTGAAACTTACTAGAAATCGAAGAGCACCATCCCAGGAGCTTGACAAGGATTGTATTTGGATTTAAGGAATTTTGTATGAGTTCCTATGAATTTCTAAAACAAGGAGTTTCACTGTTTTATTTTTTCTTGTGTGGCGGCTACCAAAATGATGTCTGAGGAAAATGGTTTTAGGTTAGAACGTTAAAGTGATTATATAGGGTATGGTCAAGGAATATTCCTGGAATATTCCTTTTCTATTTCATTGACTTTTTAGCTTGCCGTGCTCACAAAAAAATACCAAAACTCACGAAACTGGACATGCAGCTACAGTTCGACATTACGGTCCCAACGAGACTGGTTTCGTCGAATTCCGACTTCGTATGCTCACACAGCGTATTTTTAACTGTCAAAATACTAAATGTTTTTCACTTTAAAAATCCGTACGGTCACATACGGACTCTAAAAATCAAGAAAACTGGAACCTAGCAATAATTTGACATTACTGATCCAAGAAAACTGGTTTCGTCGATTTCCGACTCCGTTTGCTCACACAGCATATTTTTAACCGTCAAAATACTGACTATTTCTCACTCTAAAAATCCGTACGGCCACATACTGACTCTAAAGATCATGAAACTTGACATCTAACAATAATTCAACATTACGGATCCAACAAAACTGGTTTCGTCGAATTCCGAGTACGTTTGCTAAAGTGGCTATTTTTAAAGCTATAAATAGCCTATTTAAATATATAAATATATTTAAATTAAATTGAATTAAATATTTAAAATTAAATATTATCGTCTACATTCACATGGAATACCGTACAGCTTAGGAAAAATCCTATATGTATTTACAACTCAATATTACATCGTCAGAGTTATATCGATGTTCGATTTCTATTTAAATCCTTATATAAAATATAATTAAATCGTTATGGTCAGGGCGCTGCATTTCTTAGAATTTGATTTGGACGTAACTCAAAACCTACACGACGAAATCCCGAATTTTCTCTTCCACTAGAAAGATATACTCCACCAGCTCCACACGTTTCTTGTTTCACAGAAATCTGATTTAAAACGAACCCTGTATATTCAGTTGAAGTTCAAATCGCCAAATAGCGAACTGCCGCGCCATTTCAAGCTCTATTTTAATTATATTAAAATTCTATGTTCAAACTGACGTCGACTGAATATATTTGTCAATATAATTCAACTCTATGCTGAATTAAATCTTGGGGATGACCCAGTTCACAGAATATTGTGATTTCCAATATTTTTGATTATTTCTGAATTAAATATATTATTCTATTATTTAATTTAATTAAATATTCCATATTATTTAATTAAACGGCGATTTAATTCCCTATATCACTATTATAAATAATTAAATTAATTAATTATATCCCTGGAAAATGCGGGTCATTACAATCTTCCCCACTTAAATAATTTCGTCCTTGAAATTGCTAAGTTAGAGGACGACCCTATCTATTGGAATTCCTAAGATTTGTTTACCCCTTATTTCTGATTTCAACTGAACCAATTAATATCGACTAAAATATTTATTCATTCCGACCAACTAAATTTTTCAAAAATTCTGAAAATTTTCTAACACTTTAAATTTTCCGAAAATTTCGCCAACGTTTCCTTTGTACGGGGTTACCGGAAAAATTCAAACCTTGCCACACAGGCCCTCTTCAACCCAAAAGAAAATCAAACAGCCAAGCGGGTTGCCAATTCGGCTCGTAAATCTCTTGCTTATATCAAATATAAACTTGTACCTTTTTGTCGGGCATATCAACTCTATTACTTCCATAGGATATCAGCCCAGCATATACCAATGCAATCCCAACTTGATCCCAAATCAATTTATCTTTAACACAACCATTCGCTTATACCTAAGTCGAATTTCATTTCAAACACAAGCACTATTCTTGATTTCAAATCAATAACTCACCAGTCCAATGTAATTCTAGATTATCTCTAATCAAGTCTAATTCTACTTGACACTAATCTATTTCAAATGATTTTTCACTTACTGCCTTTTAATTCAATCTCAATTTTACTGGATTTTACAAATTTTACTTTAATTTGTTTAAATTCAAACAACCTTTTCTTCCTGGAAGTTTTTAAACAGTTTACCTCTTTCAAAAATCAAATTTTCCTTTTTGAAATTCAACACAACTTGTTTTCCCAAAACAAATTCAAAACAAAATCCTTGGTAGTAATCCGCCACTTACACACTCGAAAATGAACACCGATGATGTCATGATCAACATCGGAATCTATTTTCCAGCTACCGAAGTGAGTTCAATACTATAGCACTTTCGAAACCCATTTTTAAACATTTCCACCTGGAAATCAATTCCAGATATCCTTTTACAATGCTGTAAACAAATTTAAAATCTCCCAGGATCTTAAAATTCACATATATTAAATCCAGATTTTTTTTTACAAACACCTTTCCCATTTCTGGGATTTTAAATTCCAATTCTGATCTAAATTCAGATTTAATTCATTTCAATTTCATATAATTTACTTGTATAAATTCTGATTGGTTATATATAACCATTTCACATTTAATAATCTTATCTGATTATAATTACTACCAACACATCCTATATATGATAATATATCACATATCCATACTGTGTCGGTCCATCGTATTCAAGTGTTTATTTACTCCTACCGATACAGTGGATCAAACTGATCGACCAGAACTCATAAACAACTCAGCTAATGAATCTACACAATATAAAACCATTTTTATATCAAACACAAATACGCCCTCGTATATATACGCTCAACTCAATCTAGGGTATTACTAACCCTATCTCTACCGAGTCACGCCACAGAGCCAAGGTCATTAGTTAACCTTATAATCTGATACCAACTATAACGACCCGGAAATTGAGCGACTTTGGATATCCGATATACAACACATATCGAACATCAAGAGTCGAAAATAACCGAATAGTTAATGAAAGAAATTAGAGGGTGAGAATAGATAAGATAGAAACTTAGAATAGAACAAGCAGAAGAAGAACACAACATCAGAGTAACACGAACCTCACAGCGGAACGAATAACATATAATAGATAACATATCTTTGAAATAAAAGATTTTACTTGAATATGCATATCATCATCAAGTACAACACTTACAACACAGCGGAAATAACAATAGCTATATCATCCTGAAGCCTCCTGCTCCAAGCTCTCCAAGTGTATCTGAAAAATACCGACTACTTGACTGCCCATACAAATTAGGCACCCAAGAGTTTAGGGAAAACAAATCAAAATAAACTCCGGGTCAGTCATGGACTGGTGTGAATAAAACTCCAAACACTTGGTTTAATAAAGGATATCTCATAAGACCACGCCGTGAAAACGGAACGGGTTTTTCCCTTATGAAAATCCAAACATCTTTGAAAAGCAATATCATTCTGATATTATAATAATGTCTACATACAAATAGATATCAATCTAGCAGAACACTTTCATCTCACGTTCCACATACATAGTATACAATCAAAACCGTAGGTGCGTATTGGGTAATGGATTTCCAACTATGACAAGGTATGGAACCACCTTTCGATCAGTGTACTCTAGGAACGATACACTGGAGTTCAACAAGAACATCTTGCAACTCAGCCACACATGACCGACTACTCATTTCGATTGAGTGTGTCGAATGTACATCACCAACGGTTGGGATCAGCAACCATTTCCCGTATATATAATTGGGACAGTATTGATATACTAAAGAAGCAAATGAATATTCTCTAGATAGGTGATTATACACCCTACTTTGGAGCGACCGACTTAGCCATGCTGCCTGCCCGATTTCTGTCATTTACCGGATGTGAGGCTAGAAGCTACGCTTATCTTTTCACATACCACATCTTCGTTTACTTATAATGTCACATCGTCGTACCCTTTAAATCACAAATTGATTTCCCCAAAAATACCACGGGTATAAGCTAAGAGAAACGAATTCCTCCGCCACCAACGTAAATACTTTTGAAACGATCAACTTACGTGACCTACCAGATATACTCTGTCAGACCTTCGTCCATACAAGTTGTCCTGGGACTGGACAAACCGAAGGCACTATCCAGTACATCCATCTTAGGCACTGTTATCTAAGACTTATACAATAGCCCTTGCACTTTACTCTGTCTTCAATATATTCAGCATACTTGATTCACAACGCTTATGCCAATAAGGAGTGGTTCTTCGGATAATAATCCAACCGGTCTCTCCATATTAACAACGTAAAATGATCAAAAACATTGATAGTCTGTGATTTAACTATCAAAGAAAAACACGTGTGCAAACAACGATATTATTTCCAAATGGAAATTATATCGAACAATCATCATTCAAGATTTATCTCTTTAGTTTATTAATTTACTTATCTCCTGTTTCCATATATTCTAAATTCTTATTTTCTATCACCAGAAAACATTTCTGATCCTTATCTGGAAGACATTTCCAAAACTTCTTCACTGAATATAAACTGATGTTTAAATCCAACATCGCCATGCCAACTCAAACCATTATCTTCAATGACTAAATTCACTTAACCATCACTCACGATCAAACCTTACCATTCCTTAGTTAAGAAGGAAGTCAATCAAGTTGGGGTATAATTACCTCTCAGACCTTAACTGAACAACGTTTTAACTTCGAAATAGTCAAAGTTTATCTCTATATCCTTTAACAAATTTCCTTACGTAACTCTCTTTCGAATAATCTCTATTTGATAACTCTTGTTTGATTAACTCTAATTGATTAACTTTATTCAATTAACACTATTCGATTAACTTTATTTGATTAACTTTATTCAATTAACTCTATCGATTAACTCCACTTAATTAATTATATTTAATTAACTCTTCCGATTAACTCTAATCAATTTACTTTACTTGATAACTTCTTTCGAATAAACTATATTCGATTAACTCCTTTTCGAATAAACTACATTCGATAAATCTAATTTGAATAAGCGATATTCAATAACTCTACTTCGAATAAGCGATATTCGATAACTCTACTTCGAATAAGCGATATTCGATAACTCCTTTGGATTAACTCCTTTGATTAACTCCTTCGAATAACTAGACTCGATAACTCCTTCGAATAACCAATATTCGATAACTCCTTCGAATAACCAATATTCGATAACTCGCTTTCGAATAACCAATATTCGATAATTCCTTTCGAATAACTTATATTCGATAATTCCTTTCGAATAACCAATATTCGATAACTCTTCTCTCGAATACACTATATTCGATAACTCTACTTCGAATAAGTAATATTCAATAACTCTACTCGAATAACTCCATTTGAATAACTTTAACTGGTTAACTCTAACTGGTTAACTCTAACTCTAACGGGTTAACTCTAACTGATCGACCTTAATTGATTAACTCTAACTGGTCAGCCCTAACTGATTAACTCTAACTGGTTAACTTTAACTGGTCAACCCTAACTGTTTAACTGGTTAACTTTAACTGTTTAACTCTAACTATTTTACTTGACTTACTTAACCCAACTGGATAACTTGACTTACTTAACCCAACTGGTTAACTCCTATCGAATAACTAATATTCGATTTAACTCCATTCGCTTGACTCTAGATCGCAGCGATTACAATGGTTACGCCTGATTCCCTCAGGAAACATCCGACCGCCGTAGGCTATCTGCAGCCCTGCGAATTACGCTAGCATTCGTGCTACATGGCGACTCATTCTAAATGACTATGTATGTTTTTAACTCTAATCGATTAACTCCATTTGATTAACTCTAGTCGATTAACTCTAACTGATCAACTCTAACCGATTAACTCTGACTGATCAACTCTAACTGTTTAACTCTAACTGTTTAACTTTAACTATTTAACTCTAACTGTTTAACTCCAACTGGTTAACTCTGACTGGTTAACTCCAACTGTTTAACTCCAACTTTTTAACTCTAACTGGTTAACTCTATCTGTTTAACTCTAACTGGTTAACTCTACTGAACTGGTTAACACTACTTCGAATAACAAATATTCGATAACTCCTTTCGAATACCA
This sequence comes from Allium sativum, assembly GCA_030737875.1. Lineage (NCBI taxonomy): Eukaryota > Viridiplantae > Streptophyta > Magnoliopsida > Asparagales > Amaryllidaceae > Allium > Allium sativum. Next base: position 254,964,487 of record CM060924.1, on the reverse strand, counting down.
TATTCGATTAACTCTTTTCGAATATCATATTCGATTAACTCTTTTCGAATACCATATTCGATTAACTCTTTATTCACTTTATAAAGATTTCCTTTTAACATCGTTTATTTATTTTTAAAGAATTACTTTTAGTAACGGTTCTTCACTTTAAAATTGATTCCCTTTCCAATTCTATTTGTAAATGGTTTACGAATATTTCCTTTTTAAATTTATTCGTAACAATATTCTAACTCCTTAAATTTTCGGGAAAATTCGCCATAACCTCCTTTGTATCGGGAGTATCGGGAAAATCCCCAAACCTGCCACACAAGCCTTTTCAAAAAAGAAAATGGGTTGAAATTATTTTCTTTTCTAAATATCTCCTATTTATAAATATTCCAATTTATAAATATTTATTATTTATAAATATTCCAGTTTATAAATATTCTGTTTTCAATATCACTTTGAAAATCTCCTTATCAACATCCGGTATGTTATGATATTCAACGTATCAAATCACGATGATCAATATCGTCCAAACACATATAATCAACCATAGATTATAAATCACATCATATATCACAATATATGAAAAACAGTAAAATAATTGTTAAGGAATCCAGTCGGATTCCTCCAACCTATTTCCCTGCATCCACGATGTTACACAATATAATCAGCATCACTTTCATTTCCATATGATATATTCTGTTAAACAGAATCAATATAGAAATTCAACTAACTGACTAGCAGTTCAATCAAACAGTCAACACACAGTCAATCAACCAATATTTAACAGTTCTAAAAATACAACATGAAATTACAAACTGTTCAGAGTTGGTGAGTTTTACTCACATTTGCGCGTTAGCCGTTAAATAACGGTTTGCGTCATTTGATTCAGTCGGACAATTTATTTCGCCATAAATTGTAACGTGCTCCAATCGACTCGCGGTCAGTTCCATTGTGAAGTGCTCGTCCATACGAATCCAACGCATCTGACCGTTCACGATTTCGATTCTTTATGAACTAGATACGAGATTTTAAAGTTAGACATTGGTTTTAAATATATAGAACTTTGATTTAAACACTTGGGCCTTACCCCACTTCCTTGGCCCATCTCCCTTATCCAATACCAGACCGAAATAAATCATCTCACCCAAACTTGAGTACCACACAGAAGCATACAGCATTCACCATTTCCACCCATTCGACCTTCATGGTAGCCACCCACTCATCACTGAAACCACGTCCTCCATCACCGAACTCCTTCCCTTCGATTTCTCTTCAACCTCCTACCACCAACGTACAACTCGAGCTCCACAACCCCAGCCCGTCGTTCAGCCTGTACCGTGCTTTCTCAGTGACACCGCGTCACTTTCCGTCACCATAACCGACAAAAATTCTAGAACCCGTGCTACTTAATGCCACAAATCCAACCCCATGATTCAATCGAGTTCAAACCCTATGAATTTGAAGAAAACCGAATCCTTAGTTTTCGCTGAAACATACTAGACCTCGACGAACATGGATCGCACCATGTGAAACTTACCAGAAATCGAAGAGCACCATCCCAGGAGCTTGACAAGGATTGTATTTGGATTTAAGGAATTTTGTATGAGTTCCTATGAATTTCTAAAACAAGGAGTTACACTGTTTTATTTTTTCATGTGTGGCGGCTACCAAAATGATGTCTGAGGAAAATGGTTTTAGGTTAGAACGTTAAGGTGATTATATAGGGTAAGGTCAAGGTATATTCCTGGAATATTCCTTTTCTATTTCATTGACGTTTTAGCTTGCCGTGCTCACAAAAAAAATACCAAAAATCACGAAACTGGACATGCGGCTACAGTTCGACATTACGGTCCCAACGAGACTGGTTTCGTCGAATTCCGACTTCGTATGCTCACACAACATATGTAACACCCCACTCCCGCTATGATCACTCACTAAGGGAATGCCATAGCATCGGTGGAGTATTTTAGTGAATATAGAACAGAAAAATTACAACAAGACAGATATAAATAGTACTTGAAATTTTTAAAACATCATCTCATAACAGCGGAAGTAAAACATGTCTGGTTACATCATAAAACCACAATAAAGGTCAAGTACAATATCCATCAAAATAAAGAAGTACATAATCCCACTCTCATACAATAGCCAAACAAAAGAAAAGATAACTGGATAACTGGAGCTTTACATCTATCCAAGCTCCTAAAGACTGGAACAGCAATCCGATCAAGCTCCACTACTGCTAGGATCCACCGTAGGACCTGAGGGTTGGGAAAAAGATAAAAACAACAGGGTCAGACATAAGTCTGAGCGAGTCCTATAACTTTAACAATACAATCGTTAAAGTAACCAGAGAAGACATAAACTGATATACGGTAACATATAGGGATGAATGGCTACCCTAAGCAGTCAACTAAACGAAGATAAAGGATAAAGACGCATCTACCCTCCCTAAGGTAAATTACTAAACTGCACCACACCAGTCGTTCCTAACTTAAAGGTTGATCCCACCCAAGGACTTATAAAATTTACTAATTAGTACCTGCGTACCCCTAGGTGACCAAGTAGGCGCCACGGGGCCCTACAATCCACTAGGTGTACACACTACTTCCCATTCGATCGGCTCCCTAACGTAGATACCCGTGCTGGCCCCACCGTGGGATGTATCATTCCCCAATGTGGCAACCTGATGAAACTAAAGGTGCACGGCTTATATCTACTCGATGCAACAACGGCTTACCTACCAGCCCGGGCCCACTCACGCATATGAAGCCCGTTGGACTTGCGTTGCCACCGCTAACCCGTTTGCCTCTTACAGTCAAGCCCAGTATGCGTGTCCCGTCCTCGACATGGGTCGAGCCCACAAAGATACGTATGGGTTACTGGTTGAAATGGGCCTCCACAAGCTACCCACCTAAGCTTGTCCCTTTTTCTAGTATATCCCACTTAACCCTTTAATCATGTTTTAATTACATGTTCCATTTTGGTTAAGTATTCTAATCGTATTTTCTATTGCCACCCAAGGCAACCACTAGATTTCCTCATGCCACCCGAGGCACCCACTTAACCCCTCATGTCCCTCTACATGCTAATGTGGTTAAGTGTTTCCTTAATTAATTAATTAAGAACGTAACCTTTGTAAAGACCTCTCACATTAGACTGTCTTTTATGACCGCTGGTTAAGCCGGTTGGGTCCGGGCAGCCTTATGTCATAACAGAGTCTAACCTCGTGTCTTTACATTAATTACGTATTTAGTTTGTGCCTAAGACCTCTCACATTGGGCTAACATTTGTAGCAACTGGTTAAGCCGGTTGGGTCCGGGCAGTTTTACGCTACAACTGAGTCCAACCTCGTGTCTTAGTCAATTAATTACACCTAATTAATCACCCTCATAATTTTATATTAATTATCCCTAATTAATCAAGTTTTCTTAACATGGGTAGACCTAACTTAATAGGTAAATTCCCATGGGGTAGACCTAACTCAATAGGTAAATTCCCAACACATAGTATGGGTACACCTAACCAAATAGGCAAATTCCCATACTATGTTTATTTATTTTGTGTTATGCATAATTATATTAATTTCACACAATCTTATTAACTTATGCATTTAATTACCCCATCGTTCCCACGTAATTTCGTTCATGATATAACACATATAAAAGGTGTCAACTTGCATATGAATGAACATGTTTCAAAGGTGCCATCTTGCATATTAACAAACACATAACTTGCATATGAACTTGCATAACATGTCACATAACTTGCATATAATATGTCACATAACTTACATATTCATTTTGCATAACAAACTTGCATATTAGCTTATAGACTTGCATAATGTGTCATCATGAACTTGCATATTAATAAACATGTAACTTGCATATTTACATACATGTAACTCGCATATTAACAAACATTTAACTTGCATATAAAGAAACATGTAACTTGCATATTTACATACATGTAACTTGCATATTAACAAACATGTAACTTGCATATTAACAAACATGTAACTTGCATATTTACATACATGTAACTTGCATATTAACAAACATGTAACTTGCATATTTACATACATGTAACTTGCATAGCATATTACCATGAACTTGCATAACATGCATATGATTACATAGCCCACAACTTGCATATTTAGCATCATGCAAACATAACATACATCATATTAAACTTGCATAAGCTTACATACTCAACATGCATAAACATAAGATTAATGCTAACATCATATCATATGATTCAAAGCTCATTAACCCACATACAAAACCATAAATCTCATCACATCTCATCTAATTAGTTTACCAAAAGATCATCAAAGTGATAGAAACTCACAACTAGCAACTTTGAACACCAAATGAAGAAGATTAAGATGCTAAGAAGGGATTAGAAGTTGATTAGAGAGTGATTAGTATGCAACCCTCTTCATAAAATTAGTGGAGGCCATGAGAGCTAGCATTTTGCCATAGTTTAGTCACTAGGTTTAATTATGAATGAATTAGGGTAGGTTAGGGTCTTATTTATAGATTAGGCAAGTGTTTTAGGCCATAGGATTAACCCTAGATTCAATCCAAGCCATCAAAGCATGTCTTGGGGAAGAAGTCAAGTGTAGGAACCATCTAGGGCCTTTAGATTAAAGATGGACCATGAGAACCATTCAAATGCAAAATCTGCACTTGAGCGAATCGGCCCACGGGTTGACAGCCAAACACCCTGGATTAACCCCTAGTCGACCCAGCGGGCTCGGGTCGACTTCAAAAATCGGCCGGTTCGGTTATTCCCCTCTCCCAATTCGCTGTTTTGAGCATTTTTGCATATTTATTTATTAAATTTTCAATTATATATATATATATATATATATCAATATATATATATATATATATATCTACACAACCCATTTCACTTAATTAAGTATACTTTAATTTGGGAATTTTCGTGAAACTTCGCGAGGCCATATCTTGGTCATACGGACTCCGATTTTCGAAAACTCGGACTCTATTTCGCGTATTTTTCCGAGACGAACGCAATGGCATAGCCCGTTTCCCTTGATTCCCATTTTAGAATTAAATTCTGCCTCGATTTATGTTATTACAGGTTATTGAAAATACGGGTTGTTACATTCTCCCCTCCTTAAAGGATTTCGTCCCCGAAATCTTCAAGTTAGGAAGAACGTATCCTACCATCCAATCATCCATCTACTCAAAGCATCATCCACGAGCAATCATTGTCCTTACAAGATTCTAAATGCTGGATGGATATATGCAAAAGTGTGTGTATATGTACTTACCTAATGCGAAAATCAGGCGGTTACTGATACAGTAAACCTCCTTAATGCAAACCATGATAGTGCCATGCATCCAATATGTATGCGAAACCCTATTGACACATACAAATTTCTACATGCGTGCACAACCATACACAAAAATGCATCATCCATATGATAACACAACCATGATACATCCATCAATCTAACTACCACATCCATTTATGCAATATGCAACATGAAGTGACTGAGCCGATCTAGTGCCTAATGTGTGTGTATATGCATCCACGAGCAACCACTAGCAAACAATTGCATCCATATGCATCCATCAACCATAACATGTTTCAAACACATGTTTCAACCATAGGTTTTACCCTATCTAAAGGTCATAGGTATTAGCGAGAGGATATACTAAAGATAAGATAAGTACTAGACAAGCAATAAAGGAGAAGTTAAAAGACATACTCTCAAAAAGAAATGGATACAAAGAACGCATCTTTGCTTCCGTCTCCCAAGTAGCATTGCTTTCGTCATCTCCCCATTGCACTTTAACTAGCTGAACTTCTCTGTTCCTCAACTTCCTAGTTTCTGACCCAAGGATGCGAGTAGGAGCTCGTCGAATCGTCGCATCACGCTCTACCTCTACATCTCTAAGCAAGCTCGGCTCTACCACCTCCGCGGTCTCATGTAAGCACTTCCTCAAATGTGACACATGGAATACATCATGAACACCACTAAGTCTGTCGGGCAACTCCACCCTATATGCCATCCGTCCAATCCTTTCCTTAATAGGAAACGGCCCAACAAATCTCGGTGCTAACTTCCCTACGGACCCAAAGCGAACAACATTTCTCAATGGAGATACTTTGACAAAAACCATGTCCCCAACCTCAAACTCAAGATCCGTCCTTCTCCGATCCGCATAAGATTTCTGTCTATCTTGCGCTGCTTTCATCCTTTTTCGAATTAAATCAATCTTCTCTGAAGTCTCTCTAACCATATCCGGCCCAAGCAAGATCTTATCCGTAGATTCCCACCAACATGTAGGAGATCGACAAGGCCTTCCATAAAGAGCTTCGAAAGGAGCCATACCAATACTGGACTGAAAGCTGTTATTATATGCGAACTCCACCAAAGGAAGATGTTCTTCCCATGTACCTCCAAAATCCAAGATACAAAGCCTCAAAAGATCTTCTAAGATACGGTTCACCCTCTCGGTCTGACCGTCCGTCTGAGGATGATATGCGGTGCTCAAACACAACTGAGTCCCTACCGCCTCTTGCAAACTTCTCCAAAACTCACTAGTGAAAATAGGATCTCGATCACTCACAATGCTGGATGGTACGCCATGCAATCTAACAATCTCTCTAACATAGACTGAAGCAAGCCATGGAGCGGTCCTCTTACTCTTTACGGGTATAAAATGGGCACTCTTGGTAAGTCTGTCTACCACAACCCAAATTCCCGTATTGCCCTTCCTCGATCTCGGTAACCCGTCGATGAAATCCATCGAGACACTATCCCACTTCCACTGTGGAACTTCCAATGGGTGTAGCAACCCACCGGGTTTCCTTTGCTCCACTTTAACTTGTTGGCACACTAAGCATCTAGCCACATACTCGGCCACATCTTTCTTCATACCGGCCCAGAAGAAAACTCTCTTCATGTCTTGGTACATTTTGTCTCCACCGGGATGAATAGTCATTCTTGAACGATGTGCATCATCCAAAATAGCCTTCTTCAAACCCTCATCTTGCGGTACACAAAGTCTACCGTCTCTATGCAACCATCCCTTATCATCTATGGTGTATCTACCCAAATGGCTGGACGACTCCCCTCTTATAAGCTTCTCTACCAACACAACCAACTGTGGGTCGTCTCGCTGAGCCTCGCCAATCCGTCTCAAAAGAGTAGGTCTAACCTCCAAGGATGCCAACAAACCAGGTACAAAATCAACAGAAGGTCTGAAGTCAAACAAAGAAAGAAACTCCAAGCTTCGTCGTTCCACGAACAATGGACTCAAAGATAGCCTTTTTCTACTTAAGGCGTCTGCCACCACGTTACCCTTACCAGGGGTATACGCTATCTCGAAATCATAGGATGCTAAGAACTCCATCCACCTTTGCTGTCTTAAGTTTAAATCCTTCTGAGAGAATAAGTACTTCAATGATTTATGGTCGGTGAACAACTCGAATCTCTCACCAAGAAGATAATGGCGCCAAGACTTAAGTGCGAAAACAATCGCGGCCAACTCTAGATCATGGGTAGGGTAATTCTTCTCATGCACTCTCAATTGTCTCCCTCCATAGGCTATTACCCTTCCCTCCTGCATCAAGACTGCGCCTAATCCTGTTCCACAAGCATCGGTATAAACAACAAACGGCTTACTCCCATCCGGGAGCACTAAAACTGGAGCGGTGGTCAAAGCTCTCTTTAACCGTCGGAAAGCATCATCACAATCTACATCCCACGAGAAAACCAGATTCTTTTTCGTCAAGCGGGTTAATGGGGCTGATATCTTCGCGAAGTCTTTGATGAACTTCCTATAATATCCTGCCAACCCCAAGAAACTTCTTACCTCGGTAGCATTTCTAGGAACTTTCCAATCCTGGATAGATACTATCTTTGCGGGATCCACAGCTATCCCTTCCTTAGAGACCACATGCCCTAAGAATCGCACTTCTCTTCTCCAAAAATGGCATTTAGAGAATTTAGCTTTAAGACTATGCGCTCGAAGAGTCTCCAACACTTCCTTGAGATGTAAGGCATGCTCTTCTTCATTCTTGGAAAAGACCAAGATGTCATCCACAAAAACTACTACAAACTTATTCAGATACTCTCTGAACACTCTACTCATGAGATCAACAAAGTATGCGGGGGCGTTTGTCAACCCAAATGGCATCACTAGCCACTCATAAAAACCATCCGGAGTCCGGAAAGCAGTCTTCTCTATACTGTCCTCCGCCACTCTTAACTGATGAAACCCTGTAGCTAAGTCCATCTGCGAAAATACTGACGCGCCAACCAACTGATCAAAGAGATCATCTATCCTCGGTAATGGGTGTCTATTCTTCTTCGTGAGCTTATTAAGTTCTCTATAATCCACACAAAGTCTGAGGGACCCATCCGCCTTCGTGGCAAACACTACTGGAGCTCCCCACTCCGATATACTTCGCCTTATGAACCCCTTCTCAAGCAACTCCCCTACTTGCTTATGAAGTTCTCTTCTCTCACGAGGAGCCATGTGGCGTACTGGCAAAGACACTGGTTTGGCATTATCCACCAAATAAATTCGGAAATCTATCTCCCGCTTCGGAGGCAAACCCTTTACTTCTTCAAACACATCCGGATATTCCCGGACTACTCTGACAGAACACAAACTCTCGACCGAAGCATCGAGCGATTCAAGATAACTTAGCAAAACAGATTCCATGGGATTGCAAGAGATCTCGAGAGTGTTACCCAAGCGGGTCATGAGCCTGACAACTCTCCTTTCGCAATCAAGAACGGCACCATTACTGGATAACCAGTCCATGCCCAAGATCAACCCATAGCCCGTGAAGCCCAATACAAAAGCATCACATCTAAACTCAACGCTAAGTATAGAAATCTTCAAACCCAAACATATCATAGACAGATATATGGAGCCCCCAATTGGGTTTGAGACAACCAAGGGATCATCAACTAGACTGGTGTCTAAGTGCAGTGACTCAACTAACGATGATGAGATAAAAGAATGCGATGCGCCAGAGTCAAACAAAGTACGAACTGGATGATCAAACAGAAAAACCAGACTTTCAACGGAAATAGTTCTACCTCTCTGCTGAATCGGTGGAACTGAGAGAACCTGAACTTGCCCCCCTGACTGAGGTGGTGCTATAAGAGCTTGCACCTGGCGTCCTGAGGTAGACCCCGTCTTCTGCCCCTTCTTTGGGCAGTTTTTCACAAGATGCCCTGCTTCACCACAATGAAAGCAACCGGTCTTCTTCTTTTTGCGACAATCCTTACTAAGGTGTCCTGGTGTTCCACAATTGAAGCACTTCTTCTTCGTCTTCTTTTTGTCACCATTGCCTTTTCCGCCCTTGCCTTGTTGTTGCTGTTGCGGTTTCTTCTGATCCCCCTTTTTCTCTGGTGCCTTAGAATTCTTATCATCCTCATGCATAAGTGCCATGTAGACAAGCTTCTCAAAAGTGGCCCCCATAGGAATGTGAGTCATAGCTATTCCTTGCAATGGTTCGTTCAAGCCTCTAACGAACCTCAAAGCCTTCTTCTCCGGTGTATTCACCAACTCTATGCCAAACCTTGCTAATTGATTGAATTTGTTGACATATTCTTTCACCGTGAGATTCCCTTGCTTCAAATTCAAGAACTTCTCCATAAACAGATTCTCTTCCGCCCTTGAGAGAAACTTAGCCCCAAACCTTTGCTTAAAATCTGCCCAAGAGTCAACAGGGCGTTCTCCATTAGTGACCTCCCACCAGAATGAGGCCTCTCCCTTCATTAACCAAGCCGCCAACTTGACTTTCTTTCCCTCTTCCACTTCAAAGATATCTAGCAACTCTTCCACTTCCTTAAGCCAATCTCTAGCCTCTACGAAAGTCTCTGAACCAAGAAAAGGTTTTCCTCCTATAGCCTTGAACTCCTTGCAAACCTTGGCAAAATTATCCACTCTAGGCTGAGGAGGAGGAGCGGTTGTCTCTGGTGTAGTAGCATTGGCCGGACCCGCAGCCGCGGCCCTAGCCTCTTGCAACCTCCTATACCATAGTGGTATAACTAAACCCTCCGGGATGTTAAGATCTTCAGCCATGCTGAAACGAAAGAGGAAAGATTCAAAAAGGAGATTCCGAAAGATAAAGATATGGCTATTGGGGATTATGCTTTTCTTTTTCAAAAACTTTTTCTCTTAGAAGACATGCTTTTTAAAAATACTTTCTTCGAAAATACTCTTAGAAAGTAGTTTTTCTCAAAAATTTTATCTGTTCTGGTAACCTTAAGCTCTGATACCACGTGTAACACCCCACTCCCGCTATGATCACTCACTAAGGGAATGCCATAGCATCGGTGGAGTATTTTAGTGAATATAGAACAGAAAAATTACAACAAGACAGATATAAATAGTACTTGAAATTTTTAAAACATCATCTCATAACAGCGGAAGTAAAACATGTCTGGTTACATCATAAAACCACAATAAAGGTCAAGTACAATATCCATCAAAATAAAGAAGTACATAATCCCACTCTCATACAATAGCCAAACAAAAGAAAAGATAACTGGATAACTGGAGCTTTACATCTATCCAAGCTCCTAAAGACTGGAACAGCAATCCGATCAAGCTCCACTACTGCTAGGATCCACCGTAGGACCTGAGGGTTGGGAAAAAGATAAAAACAACAGGGTCAGACATAAGTCTGAGCGAGTCCTATAACTTTAACAATACAATCGTTAAAGTAACCAGAGAAGACATAAACTGATATACGGTAACATATAGGGATGAATGGCTACCCTAAGCAGTCAACTAAACGAAGATAAAGGATAAAGACGCATCTACCCTCCCTAAGGTAAATTACTAAACTGCACCACACCAGTCGTTCCTAACTTAAAGGTTGATCCCACCCAAGGACTTATAAAATTTACTAATTAGTACCTGCGTACCCCTAGGTGACCAAGTAGGCGCCACGGGGCCCTACAATCCACTAGGTGTACACACTACTTCCCATTCGATCGGCTCCCTAACGTAGATACCCGTGCTGGCCCCACCGTGGGATGTATCATTCCCCAATGTGGCAACCTGATGAAACTAAAGGTGCACGGCTTATATCTACTCGATGCAACAACGACTTACCTACCAGCCCGGGCCCACTCACGCATATGAAGCCCGTTGGACTTGCGTTGCCACCGCTAACCCGTTTGCCTCTTACAGTCAAGCCCAGTATGCGTGTCCCGTCCTCGACATGGGTCGAGCCCACAAAGATACGTATGGGTTACTGGTTGAAATGGGCCTCCACAAGCTACCCACCTAAGCTTGTCCCTTTTTCTAGTATATCCCACTTAACCCTTTAATCATGTTTTAATTACATGTTCCATTTTGGTTAAGTATTCTAATCGTATTTTCTATTGCCACCCAAGGCAACCACTAGATTTCCTCATGCCACCCGAGGCACCCACTTAACCCCTCATGTCCCTCTACATGCTAATGTGGTTAAGTGTTTCCTTAATTAATTAATTAAGAACGTAACCTTTGTAAAGACCTCTCACATTAGACTGTCTTTTATGACCGCTGGTTAAGCCGGTTGGGTCCGGGCAGCCTTATGTCATAACAGAGTCTAACCTCGTGTCTTTACATTAATTACGTATTTAGTTTGTGCCTAAGACCTCTCACATTGGGCTAACATTTGTAGCAACTGGTTAAGCCGGTTGGGTCCGGGCAGTTTTACGCTACAACTGAGTCCAACCTCGTGTCTTAGTCAATTAATTACACCTAATTAATCACCCTCATAATTTTATATTAATTATCCCTAATTAATCAAGTTTTCTTAACATGGGTAGACCTAACTTAATAGGTAAATTCCCATGGGGTAGACCTAACTCAATAGGTAAATTCCCAACACATAGTATGGGTACACCTAACCAAATAGGCAAATTCCCATACTATGTTTATTTATTTTGTGTTATGCATAATTATATTAATTTCACACAATCTTATTAACTTATGCATTTAATTACCCCATCGTTCCCACGTAATTTCGTTCATGATATAACACATATAAAAGGTGTCAACTTGCATATGAATGAACATGTTTCAAAGGTGCCATCTTGCATATTAACAAACACATAACTTGCATATGAACTTGCATAACATGTCACATAACTTGCATATAATATGTCACATAACTTACATATTCATTTTGCATAACAAACTTGCATATTAGCTTATAGACTTGCATAATGTGTCATCATGAACTTGCATATTAATAAACATGTAACTTGCATATTTACATACATGTAACTCGCATATTAACAAACATTTAACTTGCATATAAAGAAACATGTAACTTGCATATTTACATACATGTAACTTGCATATTAACAAACATGTAACTTGCATATTAACAAACATGTAACTTGCATATTTACATACATGTAACTGGCATATTAACAAACATGTAACTTGCATATTTACATACATGTAACTTGCATAGCATATTACCATGAACTTGCATAACATGCATATGATTACATAGCCCACAACTTGCATATTTAGCATCATGCAAACATAACATACATCATATTAAACTTGCATAAGCTTACATACTCAACATGCATAAACATAAGATTAATGCTAACATCATATCATATGATTCAAAGCTCATTAACCCACATACAAAACCATAAATCTCATCACATCTCATCTAATTAGTTTACCAAAAGATCATCAAAGTGATAGAAACTCACAACTAGCAACTTTGAACACCAAATGAAGAAGATTAAGATGCTAAGAAGGGATTAGAAGTTGATTAGAGAGTGATTAGTATGCAACCCTCTTCATAAAATTAGTGGAGGCCATGAGAGCTAGCATTTTGCCATAGTTTAGTCACTAGGTTTAATTATGAATGAATTAGGGTAGGTTAGGGTCTTATTTATAGATTAGGCAAGTGTTTTAGGCCATAGGATTAACCCTAGATTCAATCCAAGCCATCAAAGCATGTCTTGGGGAAGAAGTCAAGTGTAGGAACCATCTAGGGCCTTTAGATTAAAGATGGACCATGAGAACCATTCAAATGCAAAATCTGCACTTGAGCGAATCGGCCCACGGGTTGACAGCCAAACACCCTGGATTAACCCCTAGTCGACCCAGCGGGCTCGGGTCGACTTCAAAAATCGGCCGGTTCGGTTATTCCCCTCTCCCAATTCGCTGTTTTGAGCATTTTTGCATATTTATTTATTAAATTTTCAATTATATATATATATATATCAATATATATATATATATATATATCTACACAACCCATTTCACTTAATTAAGTATACTTTAATTTGGGAATTTTCGTGAAACTTCGCGAGGCCATATCTTGGTCATACGAACTCCGATTTTCGAAAACTCGGACTCTATTTCGCGTATTTTTCCGAGACGAACGCAATGGCATAGCCCGTTTCCCTTGATTCCCATTTTAGAATTAAATTCTGCCTCGATTTATGTTATTACAGGTTATTGAAAATACGGGTTGTTACAACATATTTTTAACTGTCAAAATACTGACTGTTTTTCACTTTAAAAATCCGTACGGTCACATATGGACTCTAAAAATCAAGAAAACTGGAACCTAGCAATAATTTTACATTACGGATCCAACAAAACTGGTTTCGTCGAATTCCGAGTCCGTTTGCTCACACAACGTATTTTTAACCGTTAAAATACTTACTGTTTCTCACTCTAAAAATCCGTACGGCCACATACTGACTCTAAAGATCATGAAACTTGACATCTAACAATAATTCAACATTACGGATCCAATAAAACTGGTTTCGTCGAATTCCGACTTCGTTTGCTAAAGTGGCTATTTTTAAAGCTCTAAATAGCCTATTTAAATATATAAATATATTTAAATTAAATTGAATTAAATATTTAAAATTAAATATTATCGTCTACATTCACACGGAATACCGTACATCTCAAGAAAAATCCTATATGTATTTACAACTCGATATTACATCGTCAGAGTTATATCGATGTTCGATTTCTATTTAAATCCTTATATAAAATATAACTAAATCGTTATGGTCAGGGCGCTGCATTTCTGAGAATTTGATTTGGACGTAACTCAAAATCTACATGACGAAATCCCGATTTTTCTCTTCCACTAGAAAGATATACTCCACCAGCTCCACACATTTCTTGTTTCACAGAAATCTGATTTAAAACGAACCCTTTATATTCAGTTGAAGTTCAAATTGCCAAATAGCGAACTACCGCGCCATTTCAAGCTCTATTTTAATTATATTAAAATTCTACGTTCAAACTGACGTCGATTGAATATATTCGTCAATATAATTCAACTCTAAGCTGAATTAAATCTTGGGGATGACCCAGTTCACAGAATATTGTGATTTCCAATATTTTTGATTATTTCTGAATTAAATATATTATTCTATTATTTAATTTAATTAAATATTCCATATTATTTAATTAAACGGCGATTCAATTCCCTATATCACTATTATAAATAATTAAATAAATTAATTATATCCCTGGAAAATGCGGGCCATTAAATTACATTCTTCGGAATTTGTAAAATTCACATCCTCGTTTGCATCTTCCTCCTCCGCCTCCTCCGTTGAAGTTTCAACATTTTCTTCGTTAGTAAGAGAGGCATACCCGTATGAAAACTGTCTTTGCAGATTTTGCATACATTCGCGGTCACGAACCTCAGTCTGTTGCGGAGTTAGGTGAGGTTGTTCACTTTGATCGGTCTGCATCAACATTGACATATACGACGAATGATCGTTGTACATGCTTACCACAGGACGTCGTTGGTAAAACTGTGGCGGGGCGGTAAAATGGATGGGAGGAAAATTAGGAGGAGCGAGCGGTTGGTAAGGTGGTCGGTATGGATAATTTGAATACGGCGAGTATCTGTATTCGTGAGATGGCTGAAATGATTGCTGCTGTTGGACTGGACGTTGCATGGCATATGATGACGAGTGCGGTTGGGACATGGGTTTCTTCATTGCAGTTTTTTCAGGCTCGCTTGGGTGCAGAAGAAGCCATTTTTGTTGTTGCAGAAGTTGAAGTTGAGAAGGTGGTGTGGTTGTCGAAGAAGAAGGAGGTTGGTTAGTATATAGGGGAGGGAATGCGATCGTTGCAGTGCAACGGCTATAACATATAACGACAAACAGTTTGCCGTTATATGTTTATAACGGCAAACTCTTTGCCGTTATATCCACCAACTCCTGTTCAGTCAACCAGCCACCATCCAGCTCCAAAGCAGCCACAGACTAGCCACAGGTGACTGAACAAGCCATACCTGGTTGCTTCGTGGCTTGTTTAGTAACTGAACAAGCCATTGTTGGTTGTGCTCTAAGGACAGTGGAAGTTACAAAAAGGTATTTTTCTCTATACAAGAATATCAAGTAACAATCTGTGCAAGGACAGTGGAAGTTACGTAAAGGTGAGATTAACGATATAGTATGCAAACACATATACATGCTAAGTCAACTGTTGTTAGATAAATACAACATACAAGTTGCAACTTCTTGTATACATACCATATATATATGTATATGTTTATATATATATATATATATATATAACATGTAATACTAATACTTATTTGTACGGCAGCCGAGCATACATGAATATTTTGAAGTGCATCAAAATATAAACAATGCAATGGCGGCAATGAACGAAATCATGGTATTTTACATACATTAAAAGAAAAACGCTGCTTGATGCAAATGCAACTTAATAGTCAGGCCCGGCCCAAATAAATATAAGGCCCTGGGCAAAACACGCTGCAACTAAACTGTGAGCCAAACAGGCTTTGAGGCACAAAATCAGTTAAAGATAACATGCAGCTTGCAGGACTTGAACCGAGCATCTCTACTTTTCCAGCCACATGGATTACCACTCGTCCAAACTGATCTACATCCATTTTTGATATTACAAGCCTATATTATAAAAACTTACATCCTTAATGGGCCCTCCCCCCGACCTAGGCCCTGGGCCGTCGCCTAGACAGCCCTGGCCCAGGGCCGGCTCTGTTAGTAGTGAAGGTGTCAAAATCATGCAAATTGCAAAGGATAGCAAAGGGACCAGCCTAGCTAGATCGTTGATATGTACACTCAACGGTTGTAAAAATGCAAAGAAAATCATATCAACAGAAACAAGGTTCAAAGCATTAAAATGGTCAGAGTAAGGCACCGTACTGTTGAAGGAAACAAGGTTTGAGGCATTAAAACATTAGTTTTAACTTCCAATTCTTTTTGATGAGTAATTTATGTTGTTTTACCTTTTACGCTGGCGCAATTTGCAGATGCGTCAGTGTAAATATATACTGGCGCCCTTGCCAAGTGCACTTGTTATGTGCGGTGTAGATATATACTGGTGGACTTGGCAAGTGCGCCAATACAATACTATGGGGGTGCACTTCGGAAGTGCGCCCCTTATTTTTTATAAAAATGACCAGTTCATCGCTGAGCTAGCCAAAACGAGCTTATATTTGCAAAAGGTTTTGAAACTTGCATATTTATGCCATTAGTTTGGAAAACAAGCCTCTTTTAAAAATTTGTCCATATATACAGTGCTCAGCCGGGGTATGGAGTAATTGGGGAAGAAGGATGATATGGTTAAACTTGTAATTACATGATTTTTTTGTTTAAGTAGTGCCAATTATAAGTCGTATAGTTTGTTTTGATGATATCTCGTCCATACATTAACAGATTTGGACATGGTTTCTTGTTTTAGACTCATGTTGATGAGCTATACGCTATGGAGCAGGTTTGGCTGATTTGGTTGAAGTGAGTGATTTTGTCTCTCACTTTACTATAGTTGTTAATATAGTGTAAAACTGTGTTTTGTACTAAAGTGAATTTGAAATGTGATTTCAAAAAAAAATAAGTCTAGCTATACTAATTTTATAAATGGTTTAAAAAATGTTTTAAAAATATGTTATGATTAAATATCTCATTTGTACACTATTTATTGATATCACTAGATTTAGGACATTTTGTCACATATCCCATTGTAATTGTCATAAATAGATTTTATTCATCCCATTGATGATACCATGGATCTTTTTATGTTGTTTCAGTCACTTATAGGACTATTTATTGCACGTTTGCTTGTTTGTGTAGTTTGATCGTATACGCCATTTGTTGGCGATTTTGGATTAGGATTGATTTAGATAGAAGCTTTGGGACGTGTGTATTGACTTAGAAGTAGTAGATGGACTCGATGACGAGCAAGACTTCGGGACAAATGCCAGATGTTTTTAATAGATGAGTATTTAACAAATTTTGGTTAGATACATGGTCAGAGTGGTCATCAACGATTACTAGTGAGTGGCCAATATTGATTACTATTGTTTTTGATCATTCTGACCAATTTCGATGTGGATGATGATGTGTGTTTATCCAATCCGGGCTAGGCACATGGTTAGAGTGGTCATTAGCGATTACTAGTGAATGATCGGTACTGACTATTATTAGTGCTGGTTGTTTTGAGCAACCTTGATGTCGACGACGATGAGTCTTCAAGGAGCTAGACTAGATGGTCCGTTCGATGGTGGATCCAACTGGTGGCTCTTCGACCTGATGTACTTGTATGAGGCAAGATTGATGCTTCATTGACGAGTATAGATGGATAGCGTAACCTATGGATTGAGGCAATGAGATCTTCAGAGTGAGCCGGGGACTATAGCTCTTTTATTTCGAGCCTTGGATGTTCTTGAGATGGATTGACATGATGTATTAATAGTATACAATTTGCGGATGGCAGGATTGCGGGATGGATCGATGGATGGATTAGTGTTACGCACTTCGTAGAGAGGCGAGGCTGTATGATGGATCGGTACTATGCAGTTCGTAGTGGGCCAAGGCTGTATGATCATCGGTCGATGCAATATCAACTTCGTGGAAGGGACGAAATTATTGGATAACGGACTCAAAGCACGGGTATTGTGGGGGAGTCGTATTAGGGTAAGTAGGATCATATACCCTGGCTGCGAGCCTAGGCCAAGAGGGAACGTGTAGGCAGGACACAGAGTTTGGCTATTACTGGATCGTTTTGGAGGAGTACTCAGACAAAAGATGGAGTGGGGAGCTCGGATGATTAGGAGTGTCGATAATTCATTGATAGCTCGGAGAGTTTAAGTGGGCTCACAACTAAGGTACACATGTGTGGATTGCCCATATGACCATTCCCGATAGTCTAGTACCTTAGGTGGAGAACCTAGGCCGGAAGGGCACGTGTTGTAGACACAGAGTCTTACTAGAATTGGGGTCTTATCAACCCTTGACGGGTGCTATAGCCAGTCATAATGAGTTACCCACATAGGCATATATTTAGGAGTGGTAGATATGACTTATTTGATGGACATTACACCATAACTACAAATTAGGCTGTGCTTTTGTCCGTATCAAATGCAATTTGGCAGTGCTCAGGGCCGTATCAAAAAATGGCGTCTTTGTTAATTTGATATGGTTTTAAGCGTATCAATTTACAAACTTGATATGGCTTAAAACCGTATCAAATTCATAGTTTAATACGGTTTCAAGACGTGTCAATATAGAAACTTGATACGGCTTAAAACCGTATCAAATTCCTATACTAATACGGCTTAAAACCGTATCAAATTCCTATACTAATAGGGCTTAAAACCGTATCAAATTCCTATACTGATATGGCTAATGGCCATATCTAATTGATCACTGGATACGGCCTTGAGCCATATCTAATTTCAGAAAGAAAAAACAATTAGCTACTATTCGAATTTACACAGAAAGAAAAATCAAACAAACATTTATGGATTTCAAAACTCATCATCAATACAAACATAAACAGGTCCAAGAAATAAATCTATAAACCATTTTATTAATGTAACATGACATCAATCACCAAATCTGCAAATTATAGTTACACAACTACATGTATACACAAACCAATAGCACAACACTATCAATATGAAACGTACAACAAACCATTGTAACTTTACTAACTCGCCGCTCTCATATAATCTCCATGCCCATTCAAGTAGGTACTGGTATTCAAGTTCAAGCTTTGAATCATTTGCACCATGTCATGGCCAGGAGAAATAAGCTTCTGGTTTAAAATATGCAGTCAGCACCATTGAACTAAGTTTCTGGTTTAAATTATCTCACCAGCTTCTGGTTCAGGTCCCTGCAATATGAACACATTTTTTTAAATATCCCCAAGTAGTTGTTGATAACATGTAACAAACTATAATAGAAATCCAGAAATGTAATAAACTCTAATTAACAAACTACCATTGTATCATCTTTGATAGTGGCAATGAAATGATAATTTGTTGACTAATGAGCTACCAATATAGTCAAACTTTCTGAGTTATAACAAACTTATTTTTTTCTATCTTCTTTACAACTACACTTACCGTGTAACCTTTAGGTGCGACAGCAATCGCACAGACTGTTAAATGTCCATTAGTCAAACCGAACAAAGATGTAAGTAGTATCATAAAGCCTTGAGTTCCATATTTGCTATGAATGATAATACTGTTCTAAGTGAGGAAAGTGCACAAATCAACTAGTACAAATCCACGAATAATACTGAAAACTTAATGTACAAATTGGTACATAGATGCAAAAATACTCATAGCAATATAAATAGTGATAAATCCAGAGTTGTTCTCATATGGAATTCTTATGGTTGGTCGAACATCATAATGCAGTCAAATGATCAATACATAACATGTGTTCTTCATAATGCTACAGGCCTTGGTATATTATGTAATGTCATTTATGGTTTAAAACTATTGAAATAGGAAGGAGTTATGGAATTAAATTAAATTTTTCTAAGAGTGAAAAGATTTTTTTGATTTTTTAATGATAAATATTTAATTACAATAATATGGAAAATAGATTAAAGTGCATGTAGTTTAGAAAAGAGCATGGCAAGTATTTGTATATCAACCAAAATAATGTCAACAAATTGCAGCAAGTTTGGAAGTTATTATCCTTTTTTTGGGTTTAGCAGTCCTATAGAAATATTAAGAATACTAACGTTAGAGTTTTACCCAAGCTTGTTAGAATGTACATAGTTTATAATAAAAGCGAGCTATAAAGAAGAAATTCATGATGTACATATCATGTGTGCACCATGATGAATGTGTATCATGCCGTAAGAAGAGGCAGTCCATATGCCTTTATGAACATATTTACAAATTATGCCTATAAAAAGAGGTAGTCCATGAGCATGTGTATGATGCCGTAGCATTCAACATCAATCACTTTTACTGACTTACGTAAAGTGAAATGCAGGACTAAAAGTCAAATTATAGGGGAAGCGAATGTGTGGGAGCAACTAAGAAAAGCCATATTGACTGCTGTTATGTCATGAAATAAGATAATCTTATTGATCAACAGCTAACATGTCAAAGGCCAGAGTTCTCATGAATTATGAACATAACAGTATGACAAAAAAGAAACATAAGAAGCATGAATAATATATCCAAAAAAAAAAAATTGATGATGAGGAAACTTACATGTTAAAAAGGCCACTAATTGTCAGTTAGTTACAGAAATAAGATCCCTTGCCACAGTATCCCATGGGGCTTGAAGCAATCTTTATACAATAATGATGGTGAACAGGAAGTTTACAGGTATCCCATGTTGCGCCCCTTTATGTATATGCTACTCACTTGTACACATATTCCCTGGAAAATTCAAAGCCACAAATAAAAACCGCTCCACTTTAATAGTATTGACAATTAACGATGAGCAATAGAGCTAATATTTCAAGTTAGTTTATACTCAGCGTAATCTCAGGCTACAAAGAAGGAAAATACCATATCAGAATCTTCATATTAGCTATAATCCAGAGGAATTAATTTGGTAATAGGAAAAAGTATTGATCATCTTTGCTTTTACTTGATCTTTTGTTTTTAAATTCTATGTTAGTGGAGACAATATGTCTGTAAAATAATAAATAATTGGACTAAAAACAGAGCCCTTAAAATTTGCAACCTGTCATTACTAAGCATTCTTTGAAATGAATAAAAATGGATAAGAAGCTGAAATGTACCAGGGTCGTCGCATCACTAGAGCATTTGAGAAGAGTGTGAGGTGCCACTTTCTTCAGCTCATCTCTGTATCTTGCAGCATCCTAACCATGTATCAACCTGTGAGAGATATTCAGACACATCACCTATGCACGAACTGCCCACACTCGAGCTTCCAGTATTAGAAATTGTTGATTATAGCATACCATTTAATGAAAGGTAATCAGTCTAATGTCCCACAATTTTCCATCCAATTTCCAACCAACAGTTCAAATGTACTGTTTATGCATACTTAAACTACCTCAAACAATAAGAGCTAATAAAAGTGCAACTGAAAGAGTATAACAATATTGCTAATACCTTTCATTAAGAAAGAAATGAGGAAAATATCAAAGGATAAAAATGTTACTCAAACCTAGATTGTTCACACGCAACGGTTACAAATTTTCATGTATGGATGCACTTAGAGAGGTTCATTAAGCAGTTAAGCGTAATGTATGCTAATAATCTTGGTTGATGGAGTGCGCATATTAGGAACTCGGGTGTTTTCAATAGAGAATTTAGCTATGTAATAAGATACATCAGAGTCAATTTAAGGTTCTAACCGACTTATCCATATACGTGCAACATGGGACTTACTGTTCCTGTTGGAAATATTGTGAATTATTTAAAACATGAAATAAGTGTATGATGGCTCCTATTTGTGAATAGTCCCACATCATGGGATTATATGGAAGAGGCAAGCTTATATACTTGTTTCTAAGAAGCTTTGATGGGGCCTTGGGCTCCCAATGCATGCTTTGTTGTGAGGAGGGAGCCCATGCATCATGACCACCACACACGCGCGCGCCCGACCGACCGACTCGACTCGACCCGACCCGACCTGACCCGGCCCGGCTCGGCTCGGTTCGGTTCGGGCTTTGGGCTTTGGGCCCTGGCTATGTGGTGTAGACACTTATATTTTTGGTCCAGAAAACACTGCTATTTTCGAACCAGTTTTTAAATCAAGAAAATAATTTCTGAACCGATTTTTATATGACGCGGTAAAACTTTGACCAAGTATTTTCGTAGATCCGATTTTTCTCCACTGACCAGATTTTTCGAATACCCTGATCCCCGTCTATATATTATCATTAGATTAGACGAGATCAATAACAGAAAAAATTCTGCATTCTCTTTCTCCGCCATTAAAATAATCTTAAGAAATTTTCGAGCAGTAAAATCAGAAAGTCCAAATCTGCACTGATTTGTTTGTGCAAAGCAGATCAGTTATTAATCAGAGAGAGGCTGTTTTATCCTAGAGGCGGCGGCGGAAGTACGAACTGGTTTTGCACCACCGGCCAGATCGCCGAATCGTCTTCAAGAAAGCGACGAAGTACGTGACTCAGCCATTGTTTTCAACAATTTGAAGACGAACAGAAACAATTGCTTCGACAACAAATGTAGATGATGCTGCTGCTCCTGCTTCTGCATTCCAGATCCCATTGGTGACTGCTGCTCCATTTCGTTTCGAAGGTCTGCACTTCAAACGCTGGCGTCAAAAGATGGAGTTCTATCTGACGATGAGGAAGGTGGCTGTTGCTCTTACCACCGAGAAACCGCAGTTGCCAGACAAGCCTGACGGAACTGACGCAGCGCAGATGACATCCTGGAACGAACAATCGAAACAGTTGCAAAGCTGGACAGAACAGGATTATTTATGCAAAAATTTTATTCTGAACGGATTGAGCGATGATCTGTATGATTACTACAATTCAGAAGACAAGACAGCGAAGCAGATCTGGGAAGCACTGCAGAAGAAATATGATACAGAGGAGGCAGGGGCGAAGAAGTATGCTGTGAGCCGCTATCTGAAGTATCAGATGACAGACGATAGATCAGTAGAGATGCAGTCTCATGAGCTGCAGAAAATAGCTCATGAGATCATCTCCGAAGGTATGGTTTTAGATGAACAGTTTCAAGTTGCTGTTATTATTGACAAACTTCCCCCAGGTTGGAAAGACTTTAAGAATTTCTTGCGCCATAAGACTAAGGAATTCTCCTTAGAGAGTCTGATTACTCGCCTTCGCATTGAGGAGGCAGCACGCAAACAGGACCAGAAAGAGGAAGTGTTGTTTGTTTCAAACAACAACACTAAAAAGACCAAGCCCGCAGTTCTGAAACCAAATCAGAAATCTTTTAAGAATCAGAACAGACGCAACAATGGGAATCCGCAGGGAAACCCAAAAGGACAGCAAAAACCAGCCCAAAAGAATGACTCTGGACAGTTGTTTCTATGTTACAACTGTGGCAAACCAGGTCATATGGCACGAAAGTGTCGGAACAAGCCTAGCTCTGTACCACAGGCTAACTTGACTGAGGATGAGCCACTTATGGCTATGATTTCTGAGATTCACCTTGTTGGTGGATCAGATGGCTGGTGGATAGACACTGGTGCTTCGCGCCATGTCTGTTATGATCGTGCTATGTTCTCCACATACACGGCTGCTGATGATCAGAAAGTGTTGCTGGGAGATTCCCACACCACTAAAGTTGCTGGGGTTGGAAACGTGGAGATCAAGTTTACCTCTGGAAAGACTGTAATCCTCAAAGATGTTATGCATACTCCAGAGATGAGGAAGAATCTGGTTTCTGGCTATCTTCTCAATAAGGCAGGGTTCACTCAATTTATTGGTTCTGACTTGTATACTATAGTGTATAAGGGAAACTTTGTAGGAAAGGGTTATGCTTGTGAGGGAATGTTCAAATTAAATGTTGAATTGAATAAAGTGAATAATTCTGCTTATATGTTGTGTGATTTTAATATTTGGCATTCTAGATTATGTCATGTTAATAAACGAATAATTAATAACATGAGCACTCTAGATATGATACCTAAGATAGCAGAATCTGAATCTGATAAATGTGAATTCTGTACACAAGCAAAAATCACTAAGAAACCTCACAAGTCTGTTAATAGAGAATCTGAACCCTTAGACTTGATTCATTCTGACATATGTGAACTTGATGGTACTTTGACTAGACATGGACATCGTTATTTTATCACTTTTATCGATGATTGTTCTGATTTCACATATGTATATCTTATGAAACATAAAAGTGATGCCTTTGAAATGTTTAAAACATTCAAAACTGAAATTGAGAATCAAGTAAATAGAAAGATTAAGAGACTTCGTAGTGATAGAGGAACAGAATATGAATCTAATTCAATTCTGGACTTCTATAAATTACATGGTATTGTACATGAGAGAACTGCACCCTATTCACCTGAAATGAACGGTAAAGCTGAAAGAAAAAATAGGACTTTTACCGAATTAGTAGTGGCCATCCTACTAAATTCTGGTGCAGCAAAACATTGGTGGGGGATATTTTATTGACTGTATGCTATGTTCTGAACAGAATCCCTAAATCTAAGAATAAAATTTCACCTTATGAAATTTTAAAGAATCATAAGCCCAATGTCTCATACTTTAGAACTTGGGGTTGTTTAGCATATGTTCGCATTCCAGACCCTAAGAGAATAAAATTGGCAAGTAGAGCATATGAATGTGCATTTATAGGCTATGCTATTAATAGCAAAGCATACAGATTTTATGACTTAAATGCACATAATATAATTGAATCAAATGATGCCGATTTTTATGAAACTAAATTTCCTTTTAAATTAAGGAATAGTGGGGGCACATCAAGTACGCCTATAAGAACAGAACTTGATAAAAGTTCTGAAGCTGAACCTAGAAGAAGTAAAAGAGCAAGAACCGAGAAAAACTTTGGCTCGGATTTTTGTGCTTTTACTATAGAGGAGGATCCATTAAACCTCCAAGAGGCCTTATCTTCTTTAGATGCCGATTTTTGGCGAGAGGCTATAAATGATGAGATGGATTCTCTGGAATCCAATAAGACTTGGCATTTGGCAGATTTACCCCCTGGTTGTAAATCTATAGGCTGTAAATGGGTGCTTAAAAAGAAACTAAAACCTGATGGTACTATAGATAAATACAAAGCACGACTAGTAGCTAAAGGTTTTAGACAAAAAGAAAATATAGATTTCTTTGACACTTTTTCACTTGTAACTAGAATAACATCCATTCGGGTATTGATCTCACTTGCTTCCATTCATAACTTACTAATACACCAAATGGATGTTAAAACTGCCTTTTTGAACGGTGAATTAGACGAAGAAATTTATATGGACCAGCCTGAAGGATTTGTAGTACATGGTCAAGAACATAAAGTATGCAAGTTAGATAAATCATTATATGGTTTAAAACAAGCACCTAAACAATGGCATGAAAAATTTGATAACTTAATCATTTCAAATGATTTTAAAGTTAATGAAAGTGATAAATGCATTTATTACAAATATGAGAATGACATTTGCACTATTATATGCCTTTATGTAGATGACCTACTCATCTTTGGGTCAAACATTCATGCCATAAATTCAGTCAAATCCTTATTATGTGCCAATTTTGATATGAAAGATCTAGGTGAAGCGAGTGTAATCCTCGGTATTAAAATTACTAGGTCAGAAAAGGGAATTTCTTTGGATCAGTCTCATTACATTGAGAAGATACTAAAGAAATATAATTACTTTGACTGTAAACCCGCATGTACACCATACGATCCAAGTGTAAAGTTATTTAAGAACACTGGTGAAGGTGTAAGACAGTCTGATTATGCGAGCATCATTGGTAGCCTTCGGTATGCCACTGATTGTACTAGACCCGACATTGCCTATGTCGTGGGATTATTGTGCAGGTTTACCAGTAGACCTAGTATAGAGCACTGGCATGCTATTGAAAGGGTCATGAGATACCTTAAACGAACAATTAACCTTGGATTACATTATGAAAAGTTTCCAGCTGTACTTGAAGGATATTCAGATGCAGACTGGAATACTTTATCTGATGATTCTAAAGCGACCAGTGGCTATATATTTAGCATCGCTGGAGGAGCTGTTTCTTGGAAATCCAAGAAACAGACTATTTTGGCTCAGTCCACTATGGAGTCTGAGATGATAGCACTAGCCACAGCTAGTGAAGAAGCAGAATATTTGAGAAATCTGCTAGCTGAGATTCCCTTATGGGAAAAACCGATACCGGCTGTGTTGATACATTGTGATAGTACCGCGGCTATTGCAAAAGTTCAGAACCGTTATTATAACGGTAAGAGACGACAAATACGTCGTAAGCACAGCACGGTTAGAGAGCTACTTTCTACAGGTACCGTTAGAGTAGATTACGTACGTAGTGAAGAAAATTTGGCAGATCCTTTGACGAAAGGACTGTCAAGAGAGAAAGTCCATAATTCTTCTAAAAGAATGGGACTATTGCCCTTAGATTGTTGACTCACGCACAATGGTAACCCGACCTAAATGACTGGAGATCCCAAGAAATAGGTTCAATGGGTAATAACAAGTTGTGTAGTGATAGAAGTTGAACATGCTATATAATAAACTAAGAAGCATGTATTCCTGAAGTGATAGAGGATGAGTTAATAGAAACTCTTAATGAGATCTATACTCTATTTGGAGTGGAGTACCTACCTTCAGGAGTACTCTTGATAGACTCACCTATGTGAATGTGGAAATGAGGCCGTTTCCTATGGAGTTTTGGGCAGAACTTCTAGAGCGTTCACTAAACTGGGATAGACGTGTATGGCCATAAATGCACGGGCTTATTTGATTGCACTATGGAAAAGATTGTGTGTGGTTTGATGTCAGGAATAGAGTTCAAGACTACGTGTCACTCTAGTAAAAACTGAATCTTATTCACTACGCAAAGGTTCAAGTCGGATGACACCTTTGTTTATGCACAGTCTTATGTGTTTAGAAACTGCTCGATAATATTTTAAAAAATTCAAGTGGGGGATTGTTGGAAATATTGTGAATTATTTAAAACATGAAATAAGTGTATGATGGCTCCTATTTGTGAATAGTCCCACATCATGGGATTATATGGAAGAGGCAAGCTTATATACTTGTTTCTAAGAAGCTTTGATGGGGCCTTGGGCTCCCAATGCATGCTTTGTTGTGAGGAGGGAGCCCATGCATCATGACCACCACACACGCGCGCGCCCGACCGACCGACTCGACCCGGCCCGGCCCGGCTCGGCTCGGTTCGGGCTCGGGCTTTGGGCTTTGGGCCCTGGCTATGTGGTGTAGACACTTATATTTTTGGTCCAGAAAACACTGCTATTTTCGAACCAGTTTTTAAATCAGGAAAATAATTTCTGAACCGATTTTTA
Source organism: Allium sativum (assembly GCA_030737875.1). Classification (NCBI taxonomy): domain Eukaryota; kingdom Viridiplantae; phylum Streptophyta; class Magnoliopsida; order Asparagales; family Amaryllidaceae; genus Allium; species Allium sativum. The sequence continues at coordinate 254,937,217 of CM060924.1, read as the reverse complement.
TATGACGCGGTAAAACTTTGACGAAGTATTTTCGTAGATCCGATTTTTCTCCACTGACCAGATTTTTCGAATACCCTGATCCCCGTCTATATATTATCATTAGATTAGACGAGATCAATAACAGAAAAAATTCTGCATTCTCTTTCTCCGCCATTAAAATAATCTTAAGAAATTTTCGAGCAGTAAAATCAGAAAGTGCAAATCTGCACTGATTTGTTTGTGCAAAGCAGATCAGTTATTAATCAGAGAGAGGCTGTTTTATCCTAGAGGCGGCGGCGGAAGTACGAACTGGTTTTGCACCACCGGCCAGATCGCCGAATCGTCTTCAAGAAAGCGACGAAGTACGTGACTCAGCCATTGTTTTCAACAGTTCCAAATAATCATGGCTCCCCTTTGCCTTTGCCTTCCCCTCTCCTCATCATTCATCTACAGGACTATTATTGGTCAAACTGAATTGTCAAAATAATGAATGGTGCTAATCTAAGAATGGATGCATATGGTGTTTTGGGGACAAAGGATCATATATAAGCATTAGCAGTTTCAAACACAATAGGTTTATCTGTGTATTACTGACATGTCCATTTTAATAACTACTCTTTTTGTAGAAGATTTTCTTGAAAGTTCATGTAGAAATTCGAACATAATAAATTACAGTTGAAAAGAAAACCTCACATGGTTTATATACATAATAATAATAAACCAATATATTTTGAGCTGGGCGTTGCATGCATAGTTGTGTTAAGAATTATGAGTGTTTCGCTTGTGCACATCTGTTACAATTAGACATAATTTTCTCTTAGGACATAGTCTCAAAGTTACCAGTGTCGAGTCAATTTTTATAGTAGCACCAATGTTTATGCTGGTTAAAAAAACCAAAGCGGGTTTAAAAGTTATAACATACATAGTATGATTCAAGTTGATAATTATCCGCTAGAATATAACGGTTCAAGTTGTTTATGTACCTTTATGGTTTTCCACTTTCAACGTCTTCTCCTTGAAATTAATCGTGGGACTAATGATTATCATAAGACCATCACCTGTACTAAAACTGACATTATAACACACATAAGCGGGCACAAAAAAAAAGAGAAAACCGATGATGCATAAAGCAATCACCATAGTTAGTTATTATGAGATCATTCTTCCCATTCTAGTCAACTAAAGCTATGAACCATAAAGAACCAGAAGCAAAAAAGAAAAAAAAAGAAAGATGATAACGATTGTACCACTGAAAATCACTCATCTCAAAAACATAATTATTTTCTCAAGGAACAATTTACAGGGAACAACGGTGCAAAGTTGAGCAAAAAGAAGAAAAATATGTAGTTTTAGACCATTAAAGGAATCTCACGCAATTAAATTTCATATGTGTTTGACCTTAGGAGCTGGTCTACTCGAGCATCTCTTTTGTAATTCTGTAAATGAGATGGAGACTATGTATGACGGAAATTATATCCGAGAATGATATAGGCAAAGGAGAGTTGGGCCGATTTATTAATAGCAATACCATCCTGGATCTATTAGTTTCCATAAATTTTTGACAAACTAACAGTTTATAATCATCCTGCGAACTTAGAAAATATCCAACAGTCAAGCATTTTTTAGCGCATACCTATACCCCAATTTAACGTTGATTATAAGGACAGGAACCATGATTGTGAAATACATTTGGCATGTCAAAAGCAATCAGAACGCTATACTAAAATGATTTAGTTGATGATTTCGACGAAGAAACTGATCTATACGTTGTAGAATGGTGAATAGATATGTTGGCCTTTTTTAATCTGATGTTATGATCAAATTTGAAAGAATAAAAGTACCCAGAAAATGGGATGAGGATATTCCGGATTTGTTAATAATCTTTTTAATGGGGTAAGTAAATAACTAACCAGAAATATTTTAAATAGCAATATGTGAACAGAGATATCTTCATACATAGTACTATTGGATGAACTCAAATCATATTAATGTAAATGAAGATAGAAATATTGTGTAGAGCTAGCTATAGTTGAAAATATATCATATTAGATAATTTTGAATTCCCTTTTGTAAAATTAGGACTCATATTAGCTACCAGGTACATCCAAGTTTGTTGTAGATCCGAGGTCTCAAGTTGTAGCACGACAAATCAAATCTTTACTTCCACCTATTATAGACATATAAAAAACTGCAATACAATTTACATACGCATTGCTTGCTTACTTATAATGGGAGATGCGACATCTAAAACACCGTTACAAAAATGGATATTGCAAGAACTTGAATGGGATAATTGAGATTTCATTACTATTTCCGTTCATTACTATTTCTGTATTATAATATTTCAACCTAATTTATTTTTAGAGAGCTAGGCCGAGATCTGTGTTGTTCGAAACATCCTTACAAAATCCCGTTTGACAATCAACTGCAAGAACAGTAGGTTAACAACAAAAGAGGTGATCATGAAAGTTAGTCAATTGCAAAGCAAATAATTGTTGATTAGTAAAAAAAGAATACTGGCAGTAAGAGAGAAACCAAGTTGCTACATTTTTTCATCTTCTAAAACCATTATAAATTGTTTTGTATTACCGAACAATGACTCAATACAATGCATACAGAACAATATAAGATTAATCCTCAGAATCAGTTTATTATCATGTCGACATTTAAAACCGTTTCATACCTTAACAAACGTCCATCATACCACCTCAGTACAAAAAAGAACTCTTTTACTCCAAAGAGATTGCAAACATGTCATTGTTATATTCAAGTGAAATGTGTACTTACTCAGCAAAATCACCACGGGATATATATCATTTACTGCTGCTTCAATGGTTGACCCTAAACATTAGTAAAACCTAAAATGAACTCATGACCGAGAATATCTACCACTACTTGATCCCACAGCTATGACCAAGCATCAAATATAGCCTGCATGCTAGGATCAACGCTCTAGTAGCAAATGAGCAATTCCATTAGTGAAAGAAAACGACAAATGATATCAATTAAAAAAGGACATAAAAACAATGTTTTAACTGAAAATTAACAATAGGGAACTTAAAATTACATACGTGGTACCGTAGATATAAATTAGAAGTGAAAGCGCGTAGTTAACAAATGAATGCCCATCAAAATGTTCATGATGTTGCCTAATGAATTAGAGCAGAGGTCCCAACATGCTCACATCGACATTGCACGATTCGAAAGGCCTGTTGTATTTGGATTTTGGAGGAGTAAAGAAATGTATTCATCTTTTTTGATAGCATGTTAATGATATCAAATCAATTTTTGTTCTACTTTATTCAAAGTTAATACGGTTTGGATTACAAACTAACGTTAACAGTAAAACATCTAGTAAATTTCATTGTAAAGACTGTAGTATTAACGATTTTCATATTTATTCCCAAATTTATAATTTGAAATTTAAAGCACTATTACCTTAATATAGTATCCACTAATAACTAATCTAAAGGACAACACTATTGAAATTTTGGATTAAACTAAAATTTTCCGTCTATGTTTCTTAATTTACCGTTTGTTGATGGATCAGATAATTATTCGATATCCGTCCATTTTCGCAGATGCAAATTCGGATGTGGATATATATGATACTACCCACGTTCGAAAGCTTCTTTGACAACCCTATGCTCGACGCGCTTGAAAACCTGCATAGATCTTATTCAAAAACTTAAGTGCCTTTGAAAACTTTACAATTTAAAACTTAGTACTTGTATATGCATAATTACGCTTGTAAACTTTTATGCTTGTGCCCAAAACTTTAAAATTATTTACAAACTAGTGCACACATTTGAAAATCTGCATTATACTATGTATGATAAGCATTTGAAGTTTCACTCTTAAGTAAACTTATAAAGCGCACATAATTTGAAAACTTAAGTTTTCGAAAAGTGCGTATAATTTCAAATACATATATTCAAGCTTCAAGAAAGGTAATTTTATAAAGCATGTATATGCCCGAAATATGTATTCTTATGATGTAACCAGAATCAAATCCCAGAGCAGGTAGCCATCATATTTTAAACCTGATTGGAACTCCATATACCTGGGACTTAATGATAACAATTCCTGAGATTTCAAGAAATGAATTTGAAGTTTGGCATTTTCAAAATCTCTAATTTATTTGCAATTTGCAGATTTAAAATTTTACTCTGGAATTCAAATGCATACTAAAAAGTTTTCCCAAAAGCCGTGATTTTATTTAAGCCTGTGTACTTTCATAACTGTTTCATTCATAGAAATTAATATCCGGGAAATCTATAACTTTATACTTTGAAATCATGTAACAAACTCTCGGTCAACATATGTACAAATTCATGTGTTTGTTTTAGTCCTTCTGAAATTAAACATTATAGAAACGTATTTAAGACTACGCACACCCAAAGCCTTGTAACCACTTGAAACATATGATACAAATTTAAAATTTTATATAAAATTCATTTTGCAGACAAATACATGTTCATATACCCATAACTTGTTGTGTCGATTTTGGTCATAAACAGAAGTCCAAAAAAAGAGTGTTGATGTTAATAGAATAACAGAGATAAGACTGGAAAAAAGTTACAACTAAGAATAGTTGATAAAGATCTCAACAACACATTAATATTTTTCTTCTTCTTGACTATTCAACAATTTACAATCAAGTTTAAGTCAACAATAAAAATTCACAAATCATTGATTGAATTAAACCAGATTATGCTCAGCACAAGTAAAGGGAACTAAAACAATTTGTAATCACATAGAAAAAATATATATTGCTCAAATAAGATTTATTAAGTTGCTAGCACACTTTTGGATAATTATCACGAACATGTAATATAGCTGCTAAAAGGGTCACCTAGGGAGAGGATACTATGTCAGCTATCTATGCTACCCGAACCTGGCATGGCTCTGATTAAACATCATAAACAAGCTAATACTCTATAGAAATTTTATATTGCACTTCATAGTTAATAGACATCTCTAATTCTTATAGATCTAAACACTAATGCAATAAGATATCAACAGAGAATTAAACAACAATTAAACAAATCACCCACTTTTTAAACATTCCTCTTGATTCGAGCACGCTATGAAAACCCTAGGTAATGAAACCACACAAAGGCGAAGGATTACAGATTTTTCAAAATGAAAGTAGTAACAAATGCTTCTTTATTAGCTGAAGTGAATCTACTGAGGGAGAGTGGATTTTATTTTCGTAGGGTTTTCATCCAGAAGTGGAAGATGGAAAAAAGATAATTATAAAAGAAGCGACCAATCTTTTTTGGGTGTGTGAGAAACGAAAATCAACGAGGAAGAAAATTATGATGCTGATTTAGTATAGGGTAAATCCCTATCAAAAGAAATGATCTGAAGCCTTCAAGATCAATGGTTAGATTTTAGGGGTTGGAGAAGGTGAGGTTCGGGTGAGCATAGCAAATGAAATTTGATACGGCTATGAGCTGTATCAAATTTGATATGGCTTAAAGCTGTATCAAATCTCTGCATCCTCGTGTGTTAAATTTGTTGTTTTGGTGTAGTGCGATGCTATGATTGTTATGGTTACTCCTATCTTATTTCTCTTAGTATAATATCACCTCCAGGATTATGGAGAGGGGATGGGAAGTAGAGCCAAAGCGAGCAATAGAGATTCTTCTATCCGACTACAATTTCCTCTTTTTCTATTATGAGTAGCATATACTATCTTTCTTATATATACCGACTCTGTGTATGTAGGGATTGGACTTGTACGACTTCCCTTTGTTTCTTGTACTCTTACGACTTAAGTAGCATTTTGAGGGTTATTTATCGCTCATACCAAATTGTTATTTGATTCAAGATTATAAGTTTCCTCTTACCTTGGGTGCTCATCGACAATGTTGATGAGTCGGCTAGTGACAGGTATTATTGTTACTTGAAGCTATGGAGGTGGATTTGCAAGAAGTGATACCTTTTCATATTATACCTATATTGTTATTGTTTATTCAGTTGTATTGCACAGTGGAGCTGTAAAAGTGTAATTTATTATTTTGAGACAGTTAGTATCGAGTTTATTTATCTCTTGTATAAACTCTATTATTATATATAAATGTATGGGTATGTACTCTGATTATATTGTTTGTATAGTCATTACTATCTCGTCTATTATACATATGATTATTATATATTATAAGATATGATGTGAGATATTCGATTGGCTCTGTGATTGTGATCATGTGTTTGGTTTCTAAAACGACCCAAACTTCCCCGAACCCCGAGGAGATGGAGGAGCCCAGATTTTTTTGAGAACACAATGCATCAGAACACAAACAGTAGAACATTTCATTTCTATTACAACGATTTACATCAAAGTACAAGAATAAATCAGATTATGAATAAATACTACACAATGGAAAATATCAGAGATTTAAAATACATAGCAGTGGAAATAAAATGTATAAATACAAGGCGTAGCGGAAATAAATCAACTGACACAACTGAAAGAAATAGACGGATACAAAGCTTTCCGAATATAGCTCTAGCTGTAATCAAGGACCTTGTGAAAATGAATATTTGCAAAACCAAAACTACTAGCTGCCCGTGTGGAAAATAAGGGCACCTAGAGTTTAGGTTAAAACAATAAACTCCGAGTCCATCATGGGACTGGTGTAAGAACTAAAATAGTTATTCCCTTTATTTTAAAAGTTGGGAAATCATGGGACCATGTCGTATAACACGGAACGGGTTTACTCCATATGAATCTCAGTTTAAAATTAAACAAAGCAATGCTTTTTGGAAAATGAAGCTATTATAAGACTCAGGTCCCATCACACAATGCAATGCAAGCCATAAGATAGAGTTTTCCATTATAATAGCGAAACATGCTTGGTACGTTTAAAACAAATCATTTTAGTATTAAATCAACTTCAAATATAAACGTATCAATCAAAGACGACATAGGCACCAATGCCATATATTATGCCTCCATATAGGTTTACAACTAAAACCGAAAATATCGTATCGGAAATTGGATTTCCCTCACGAGTCAAGGTAAGGGATGGTCTCCTTACCGATTCGAGTCACCTTTAGCAAGATGACCCAGGATTACACACTCTGGGCAACCCTGGATCCTACAATGCCGATCCACACTTACTTTAGTGGATTGGTTATTCCTGAACACACGTTTCACGGTCCTATCACACGTATCACTTGGCTTGTAGCGACCAATATATCCGAGGCGCCTCGCAATCCATCATCAACATAAATAAAAATGTCTAGGCTCCATACCATGACACCACTTCTAGCTAGAAAGAAACGTCATGACTCACTGCGTTCCCTTATCCCATTTTTGACTCATATCGGGGTGTAAGGCTTACGAATTAACGTTATACACAAAGCTATGCTATTTAAATCCATGCTTTGATCATCAACCACAAGACTCTGCTTTTCAACAAGAAGCCTTGATCATTTGCATCTTAGCATGCCACACTGACAATTCATGCCATACAACTGATGTATCAATATATAACCTCTAAGCTCGTACTTCTCAGAGAAGGCTGTTACGCAAGAGAATAAATTTTCCGCCACCAAACAAATATATATTTAATAGAAATCAATCAACACAGAATGAAATCCAATGTCAGACACACATCCATTTACAAGTTCGTTCTGGAACTGAACGAAACCTGAGGCACCTTATTCCTCATCCTATATGTCCAATACGGGAGAGAAGTTCTCGCATATCCGGTCGATCTCCAAGTACATCTGGACGATCACCACTTATTAACTTGTCTTGGGTGTACAGCCCAATCAAGACATCAGTAATCATCCATTCGATGTGAAAATCTCCGGTCTTCAACCACCATCCTTATCGTCGACTTTTAGTCACCGTATCAGTTATTCAGAATGAGATAATCCCGGTCTTCCCGAATAATACGTGTATTTTATAATCAATAATTAAGTTCTATAAAAATACATCATACACCTCATTCCAATTCAAAGTATTCTTTTCTTCAAATGTTCACATCTTTAGGGAAAGATTCCCATTAATTTTATCAAAGATAAGTTCATTTAAACTATTTCTTTAATCTTCCTTTGGATATCAATTTCAAAGGATTTTTATTTTATCCTTTAACAATTCTAAACCAAATTAAGGTTTATAAAACTAATCGGGATTATCAAGCCTTACTATTATTTTATTATCCCGATCCCAACCTATTCATCCCATGGAGCAAAACTGGTAGTACTCCATATCTAACACCCACGGTGTTATCGGTAAATTTAATTACCATTTCACGTTCAAATCTAATTAAATATTTAACTATCTCTTGGAGTAAAACTGACCGTACTCCATTCTCGATCATTTCATGAATTCGATAAATTTAATTATCCCATTATCATTTTAATCTACTAAAAGATTCAGAAAAACTCCAATTGGTTTTAATCTCAAAAATCATTACCTAATGATTATTTGACTTTAAGAAATTAATCTTGTCTTTAACCGGGTCAAAGAACTAATGTCGTTTAAAACACAGTTCACGATAAACCCAAAATCATCTTCCGTTAACTATGGAATCTTCACGGAAAACAGATCAATATTTAATCGATATAAATTTCCATCAGACTAATAATACAAATGGAATAACAGCAGAACCTTTTAAAATCCATATATAGTAACGGTCTTCCTTTACAGAAGCTCATCTCGATTATTACCAAATCGAATTCCGTTCAATTCCAATATAATATATTAAATTGGAAAACTTTACATTGGAAAATTTCCATTAAATCTTAATAAAAGGATTTATAAATTCCAGATTATAACTTCACTGTTAATCGGGTTTAAGAACTAATGTCATTTAAAAACATCATTCACAATGAACCCGTGATCAACTACCATTTAATTCTAATTATATTAATTGATTGGAAAACTTCACTAAATCTTAATTAATAGATTTATTCTTTTCTCCGCTGGGTTTAAGAACAGTGTTATTTTAGAAACCATTCACGACAAACCCAAAATCCAATTTGATATTAAATACAAGGCACTGAATAGAAATTATATCGACTTATATTCAATATCAAATTCTGAAACTAACGGATATCGTATTGGGAATAACGTTACCTATATCTTCCAAATTCATCAATAATATACGTATAATCACGGAATCCAATATCGATATATTCCGAAGATTATTTCCATTTAAACGTACTCCAATTTATTTGTTGGCAAACTATGGTTACTTCAAATCCATTCACAAATCAAATTTATTAGTTTAAAAATTATTGGATTTCAAATCTACTTGTTAACTAGTTCATTCAGATGAAAATGTCTTTTATCTCTTCAAAACTTGAAATATTTAATCCAAAAAGTTTTCAAATCCTTTATTATGATTTTACATAATTTATTCATATTTTCAATAATTTAAATAAGGCCCTTACAGTCAATTTCCATATACAGCCATCGAACTGCATTTACAGCGACCTTTTCCAAAACTGATTTGGACATATTTTAAAATCTAATCGTTAGATTTCTAATCTCTTATTATCATTGGAAAGCTCTTTTCGATACGAACCCAAGGTTCTGGTTTTAGGAGAATCCGACGGTCGGATCTCCTGTTATGCCAATTCGAAGTTAATGGTCGAAATTCGCGAACGGTCATTGCGCGGTGCATTCTATTCAAGCCATTAAATATATATAATACATATATCGTCGATTTCCATTTAAAACGTATTTTATAAATCATTTATAAATTCATTTTAAACGATTTCAACTTCATTTCAATTTTAAATCAAAATTGAATATTCCATATCATTCTAATATTGAAATGATAATGTTTTCAAAATATCAGATTTTGAAATCAATTCTTTTGGATATTCATTATAAATTAAATAAAACCAATAAACAAATCTGTTCGAGTTAAAATGGCGCGCATCTACTTAACTCGGCTTCATATATTTCAATATTTTCGTGTCCATCCAAAATCATATTTTGATTCTTCACTGAATATTATTTTAAAATATTCGTTCATATTCTGAATCGGAATGCGACTCAATCAATTGCTATATAATTTTAGTTATGTGGATTGCATACATCGCATGTATTCAACGGTAATGATAAATAATCATTAAACATTCAAACGTCATCCAGAGTGCATTCTACAACTGTATTAGCATTAAAATGAATAAATAACGGTCACAACATTCTGTCAATCAATCGATTGACATACAACTAAATATTGGGACTAGTGTATGTCAAATATCATCCCAATACCCGTATGGGGTTTTCAAACAACAATGGTCTATTTAAGTAAATCATTGGGTAATAAATTTAACCAATTCTAGTTCGGTTTGAATTATTTTTCTACTTAACTAATTTTCACTGTTTAAATAATAAATGGATATTTATATCTCATTTTAGCAACCACAAAGTGTCTATCCACATTGTTTGAAATACGAGTGTCACATGTTCAAACAACGCTTCATGTGCAAGTGAGGCGTGAATAGTTCATGTGTTGAACTCAAGCAATGTCACATACAATAGGTAAACATCAACAATGACAATCTATATATATTTTCAGTTATAAAATAAATAACTGTACAAATATTTTAGTGAGAGAATTCTCACTTTAGTTTCCACTCCGTTATTCTTTATTGGATGATTTTATTTTCAAACTAAATTAAACGTGTGCTTAATTTAGCTGAAAATCCAGTTTGCTCCATTTCCGTTTTGGTCAGTCTCATGTTGTAGTGTTTGTCGCCACAATCGCAAAGCAACTGAAATCACCGGATATCGACCTCGTATGAAGAAGATGCGGCGTTAAATACATTGGATAATTAAATAGTTAATTAATTAAAATAATTAAACTCTAATTATGCATTAATCCCCTAACCTTTCTTCCCCGTAATGTCACTCCCCCACATTGACCTTGAACTACCGCCACCACAGACCGCCGGACGTTGATCGGAGGGCACCATGTCGAGCGCCTCCATGACCGCCACGTACGCCAGCAACCACGCCCTGCTCGGCGGCTTCCAGCTCCCCCAAAACTACCACGAACGCTCTGAGTTTGAGCTCGAATTCCGAGCTCCTGCGCAACTAGAGGCGATCATCGCCATATGATTTTGAAGAGCTCAAAAGCACTTTAATTTCCATGTTTTAATTCCTGAAACCGTCGCGTGGATGAGGAGATTTTTGAGGGAGAAGCATGGAGTGATTTCCGCCCTTGAATTTGAACGACGGCGAAAAAAAATGAATTAGTTTTTTTAGAAATTTTGGGGTATTTATGTATATATATATATATATATTAATATTATTTGATTCCAAAAATACTAGTTTATTGCCACGAACTACAAATCAAACCCAACGACTGCCGTTCCTAGCCGAATACCCTTATTTCAGACACAACGGGATATGAGTAACAACTCGTAATTTTATAACATTAAAATTCACAAATTAAAATGTACTTAATTTTTAGAAGAAAAATTAAGTGAAATGGGTTGCGCTATTATGTTCGTCTCAAAATTTTGAGTCAAGATAGGCATTTGGTTTGCATAAAATGGATACCTTATGAAGAAGTTATAAAGCCTTGAAGTTTGCATGCATTTGAGAGAAATATATATAGATATATATATAAATTAAATAAATATTCAAAAAAGTTCAAAACAGCGAATCGAGAGGGGAAATAGCCGAACCGCACTATTTTTGGAGTCTACCCGAGCCCCATTGGGTCGACTAGGGGTCGATGCAGGGTGTTTGGCTGCCAACCCGTGGCCCGATTCGCCCTAAGGGCTGATGTGGCATCTTAGTGGTCCTAATGGTTTCTGGGTTAATCTAAGAGCTCTAATCGATCCTAGACATCTATATATACATAGTTAAACCTAAACCCTAATTCATTAACAAAGAGGAATAGAGCCTCCATGCTGCTAAAACCTAAAGTGACCTAGCCTCCACCTTAATCAATCAACTCAAGCTAGAAGATAAAGATAACAAATCAACGCCTACATCAACGGAAAGCTAATCAACTCCAGAAATCAAATCCCAGAATCGCTCTCTTCTTTCTTAAATCTCGATTTGTGAGTTCATGTAGCATTAACAAGATAATTAACTAAAGGGATTTTGATAAGTTGTGAATTGAATCATACGATTATGCCTGTAATGGATCTCATCAAATTTTCAAGTTTGTCCCCTTCTCATAAACCTATCATATGCCTATTCATGACTATATGCTATTAATATGTTCATATGACACCTATATTCTTATACTTGTTATGTTTATGCCTGATTTGACTCTCTTCCCTCTCCTTTTCCTTTTTCTTTTTATAAGGTTAGGCTACTTTCGAGCCTAACTACTCTTCGTCGAATTATGCAAACGAATACGTGGGAACGATGGGAAAAATTGAGAAATTGTCATAATATGTGATTTGACTTAATTTGTGGTAATTTATAATTGGGCATAAAAATTGATGAGAGCCATAGTTGGCCAAAATTGTGTATAACATGTAAAACATGTAATTTTCGGCATAAGTGGGTTTGGGTGTAAAATTGGCATAACCTATAAACTTGAGATTATAGGCATAAAGTGATTAGAATTTGAAACATAAATTGAGTTGGAATTTATGGGTAAATGAGGAATCACTAAAATACCAAATTTGTGATGAACTTAGGTTAATGAATGCCTACGACATGAGGTTATATAGGTTTGTGGTGTAAACCTGCCCGGAACCGCCCGGCATATCCAGTGGCCACAAACGATATCTAATGTGAGAGGTTAAAGGCATAGAACTAGATGTGTAATAATGCAAAGACACGAGGTTAGATTTGGATTGCGGTGTAAGCCTGCCCGGAACCAGCTGGCACATCCAGCATCCGCAGCACGATAATCTAATGTGGGAGGTCTTGCAAAACTATAATTATACGAAGAACATAGCATAAGATTTGTTGAGTTGAGTAATTCTCTGAGTATCAATCTGATGTTGATTTCGGTCTTCGGGGTTGATACTTAGGGAGCCATTCTCTTAACCAATGTTTATGAGAATTAATATATACTTAATCATAAATTAAGTAGAATGTTAGGTGGGTGGGGTTAAGTTAACCTGTGTGAGATGACAACTTAACCAATATTACATGAACAAAGTGGATAGGGTTAAAGCCATCTTAACCAACAATATATATTGAATTGATAAGTGCATGGGGTTAAGCCAACTAGACGAACAAATAATGAACACTTAACCAAGGAATGGCATGTAAGAAGACATGGGTATGTAGAAGGGTTAAGTGGGTAACATGTGACATGTGAAAACATAATTAGAACGCTTAACCCAGAAAGACATGTAGTTCGACATGGAATAAAGAGGGGTTAAGTGGGAATTCCGAGTTGGGACCAAGCTTAGGAGGGAAGCTTGTGTCAAGTGTGGGGACCCTTTTCAACCAGTAACCCATTTTGTATCTTAGTGAGCTCGACCTTGGTCGGGGACGGGACACGCTTATTGGGTTTGATTGTAAGAGGTCAAAACGGGTTAGCGGTGGGAACGCAAGTCCAACGGGGTCACATGCGTGCATGGGTCCGGGCTGGTAGGTAAGACGTTGTTGCATCGTGTAGGTATAAGCCGTGCATTCCTTGCGTGGTATCGGGTTGCCACTTTAGGGAGTGATACACCCTACTATGGGACCTACACGGGTATCTACGAGTAAGGGAGCCGATCGAATGGGGCTGGGTAGTGGGTACACCTAGTGGAGATAGGAGCAGGCGGCACCTATGACGTCAGCTAGGAGTACACGAAACTACCATCATTAGTATTATATTTCGTAAGGGGGTACTCCTAGTGGAGATAGGAGCAGGCGGCACCTATGACGTCAGCTAGGAGTACATTATTATTATTAATTATTATATTTAGAAAGGGGGTACATATAGTGGTGATAGGTACACGTTGGTTACCTATGATAGCAACTAGAGATATAAAATCAAACAGGGAGGATTGTGGGTACATCTAGTAGTGGTAGGTACACGTCGGTTACCTATGGTGGCAGCTAGTAGTACACGAAGCTATCATCATTCTATTTAGCCAAGAGGGATCATCTTTTAGTGTGAAACTAGTATTAGTGCGGTGCGAAGCATATCTTTTTGTGGTTAGAAGTGCAGTTAATATTATATCTTGTTCATCATGATACCTTGTCCTATCTACTTGTGTTACAGTCATCTCATATATCCAGTTATGTCCTATCATATTACTTTACTTATTATATTGTTAAGGTTTACTGGACTCGCCATACTTTATCTTTGACCCTCTTTGTTTCGCCTCTTTTCTTTCCTTCCCCCCCTCCAGGTTCTTAGGATGAGAGTGCTGAAGTTTGATTTTGGACTTTCCTGCTTGGAGTGCTGGAAGTAATGCTTAGCTGTGTTTGCTCTCTTATGGCATTTTGGATTGGGGATTATAGTTTTAAAAGTTATGTGCTCTGATAGCTTTTGTACAAGACTGATATTATGTACTTGCTTTTAGTAAGATGAGTTTTGAAGATGTAACAAATTTGTTTCTGTTTCCGCTGCAATAAAGTTATAAAATTTTCAAGTACTGTTTTATGTATCTGTCTTGTAATATTCTGTTCTAAACTCTTATAATGCTCCATGAAAGTTAATGCATTCCCTTAGTGAGTGACGTTAATGGACGTGGGGTGTTACACATGGTATTAGAGCTGAATGTTACCGGATCAGGTAAAGGATTTTTAAAATTGTTTTCAAAAACGATTTTAAAAGAAGTATTTTCAAAAGAAAGTTGTTTTGAAAAACATATTCCCCAAAGCCATATGTACTATCTCTTGATTCTTCTGTTTGAATCCCTGTTTCCTTCTTTTTGAGTCTCCGGGGCTCCTGGCTTTCTGGGAGGTAACCCCATTGCGGCAAGGTTCCGTGGGCATGATGAGACTACGACGTCTGTCGAAGGGCAAAGGAGTGCCCAACTTCCATCTATAGCCGCAGTAGTTTTACCTGTGACTAATTTTCTTTCTAGTTGGTAGGGTTTTCCATGCGATGGAGGCAGCTTAGAGAGAAAGACTTATTAACGAGTTTCATGAGAATGAGAATGAGAATAAGGGAGTTTTGGCTAAAGAGCACAACCCAAGGATGAGAAACTCATGGATATAGCCTTGATGCACAAAGAAGATAAAGGAAAAAAGAAGGAGGTCAAGGTTGAAGAACCACATAATAAGAAAGTGGAATCTAAGTAGGGTGGAAAGAACTATAGACCCCGAGGAAATAGAGAGTGTCATTACAGAGATATGGTGGGTCATATATAGTCAAAGACCGTAGGAAGAAGACTGGTCATTATCATTGCGAAGAGACGGGACATCTTATCGGGGAATGTCGAAAGGGCAAGGGCAAGGACGTAGTACAGGATTTTCCGAAGGGCAAATGAGTGCTCTCACGGTCGGCATACCTGGTAGAGGTAGAAAAGGTTCCTGTTGGAAGTTTGATTTTCCTTTATGATCATCTTGTTCATACTTTGTTGATTCTGGCGCTTCACGTTCATTCACATCTGCTTTTTTTGTTAAGTCTCTGCACCTAGGTACTAGTAGTGGCTCCCGTTAGTGTCTCAAATCCTATTAGGGGTAAGACCCATCTGTCTAGGTTGTGTCGGGATTTGAGGATTTTTGGTGTATGGCATTGAGTTAGAAATGCAATGCTAATGTGCTTGGTTTCACGGGTTATGGGTTGATTCTAGGAATGGATGGGCTAACCAATTATAGCACCATGCTCGATTGTGAAAGGGAGTAGTTAGACTATTTTCTAGTTTGGGTAATACTCTCGAGATCTCATGCGATCCTATGGGTTCGGTGATGCTTAGCTACCTAGAATCTCTTGACACTTCTATTGACGATTTGCAATCTGTTCTAGTAGTCCGTGAGTTTTCAGATGTCTTTGAGGAGGTTAGGGGTTTACCTCCAAAGCGTGAGATAGATTTCCGTATATACTTAGTGGATAATGCAAAGCCAGTTGCATTGCCTTTGCGACACATGGCTCCTAGAGAAAAGGAGGGAGCTTAGTAAACAAGTGGAAGAGTTGCTTGAGAAAGGGTTCATACGAAGAAGTATTTCGGAATGGGGTGCTCCAGTTGTTTTTGCTACGAAGGCTGATGGTTCACTTAGATTGTGTGTGGACTATAGGGAGCTAAATAAACTCACGAAGAAAGATAGACATCCATTGCCGATGGATAGATGATTTGTACGATCAGTTGGTTGGCGCTTCGGTTTTCTTGTAGTTATACTTAGCTACAGGATTTCATTATTGGAGGGTAGCTGAGGATAGTATAGATGAGACCGTTTTTTTAGGAGTCCCGACGGTTTCCTTGAGTGGTTCGTCATGCCTTTTGGATTTGACGAATGCACCCGCATATTTCGTAGACTTGAGGAGTAGGGTGTTTAGGGAGTTTCTAAACGATTTCATGGAAATCTTTGTTAATGACATCTTGTTATTCTCTAGAAGCGAGGGAGAGCATGCCCTACATCTTAAGGAAGTTTTAGAGACCCTTCGAGTACATATACTCAAAGCTAAATTCTCCAAATATCAGTTTTAGAGGAAGGAAGTGAGGTTCTTAGGGCACGAGGTCTCTAAGCAAGGGATAGCTGTGTATCCCGCGAAGGTAGCGGAAATTCAAGATAGGAAGATCCCAAATAACACGATAAGAGTAAGAAGTTTTCGTTTCTAGATACTTAGTGTGTCAGCAAGTCAAAGCTGAGCAAAAGAAGCCTAGTGGTTTGCTTCACCTTCTAGAGGATCCGCAGTGGAAGTGGGAAAAGTGTTTCTATGGATTTTATTGAGGGGTTGCCAAGGTCAAGGAAGGGCAATACGGGGAGTTGGGTAGTGGTAGATAGACTTACCAAGAGCGCCCATTTCATTCCCGTTAAGAGTAAGAGGACAGCTACATGCTTAGCATCAGTTTATCTCCGAGAGATAAGTTCGTTTGCATGGCATACCTTCTAGTATTGTGAGTGATCGCGATCCCATTTTCACTAGTGAGTTTTGGAAGAGCTTGCAAGAGGCGGTAGGAATGCAATTGTGTTTGAGCACCGCTTATTTCCTTCAGACAGACAGCCAAGCCGAAAGAGTAAATATGATTCTAGAAGACCTTTTGAGGTTATGTATCTTGGACTTTGGAGGGACATGGGAGGAATACCTTCCATTAGTAGAGTTCACCTACAACAATAGCTATCAGACTAGTATTAGCATGGCTTCTTTTGAGGCTTTATGTAGACGACCGTGTCGATCACCGACTTATTGGTGGAAATCTATGGATAAGATTTTGCTTGGACCAGACATGGTTAGAGAAACTTCGGAGAAGATAGGCTTGATTCGAAGGCGCATGAAGACGGCACAGGACAGGAAGAAGTCATATACTGATAAGAGGAGGACCGATCTTGAGTTTGAAGTTGGAGACATGGTCTTTATCAAAGTGTCACCGTTGAGGAATGTAGTTCGCTTTGGAGCTGTAAGGAAATTGGCACCAAGGTTCGTAGGGCCATTCCCCATTACAGAGCGAATTGTACAGATGGCCTATAGAGTACAGTTGCCTGAGAAGCTTAGTGGTGTTTACATGATACTGCGGAGGTGGTAGAGCCGAGTATGCTTAGAGAAGTGGAAGTAGCACGAGATGCTACGATCATACGAGCCCCTACATGCATCCTTGGTTCGAAGGTCAAGAAGTTGCGCAACCGAGAGGTCAAGTTGGTTAAAGTCCAATGGGGAGATGATCAAGGAGACGCGACTTGGGAGACGGAAGATAAGATTCATACACTGTACCCTTTCCTTTTTAAGGGTATGTTCTTAACTTCTCCTTTTTCTACCTCTTAGTTTGTACTTGTTCTGTCGTTTAGGGTATCCTCTCGAGTATATCTTCGGTCTTTAGGTAGAAGTCCTATTGTTGTAAACATGTGTTTGAGACATGTTATGTTTTGTGGATGCAAGTGGCTGCTCGTGGATACATTTACACACACTTTAGGCACTTAGATCGGCTCAGTCACTTCATATTGCATATATCTGTTTGCTTATTAAAATTTGGTATGTTATCATGTGGACGTTGCATTCATATGTATGACTGTGCACCCCTGTAGAAATAATATGTATCATTAGGGTTCTATTGCATACACGTTGGACTCATGGCACTGACATAATTCGCATTAAGGAGGTCAACTGAATCAGTGGACCGCATGATCTTGCATTAGATAAGGAACATATACACACACTTTTGCATATGTTCCTATAGCATTAGAAATTTCTTTAAGGAAAGTGGATGCTTGTGGATGATGGTTGAGTAGATGGATGATGGGTTGGTAGGATACATTCTTCTTAACTTGGAGATTTCGGGGACGAAATCCTTTTAGGAGGGGAGAATGTAACACCCCGTAATTTTATATCATTAAAATTCACAAATTAAAGTATACTTAATTTTTAGAAGAAAAATTAAGTGAAATGGGTTGCGCTATTATGTTCATCTAAAAATTTTGAGTCAAGATAGACATTTGGTTTGCATAAAATGGATACCTTATAAAGAAGCTATAAAGCCTTGAAGTTTGTATGCATTTGATAGAAATATATATAGATATATATAAAAATTAAATGAATAAATATTCAAAAAAGTTCAAAACAGCAAATCGGGAGGGGGAATAGCCGAACCGCACTATTTTTGGAGTCGACCCGAGCCATGCTGGGTTGACTAGGGGTCGATCCAGGGTGTTTGGTTGCCAACCCATAGCCCGATTCGCCCTAAGGGCCGATGTGGCATCTGAATGGTCCTGATGGTTTCTCGATTAATCTAAGAGCTCTAATCAGTCCTAGACATATATATACATAGTTAAACCTAAACCATAATTCATTAACAAAGAGGAATGGAGCCTCCATGCTGCTAAACCCTAAAGTGACCTAGCCTCCATCTTAATCAATCAACTCAAGCTAGAAGATAAAGATAACAAATCAACACCTACATCAACGGAAAGCTAATCAACTCCAGAAATCAGATCCCAGAATCGCTCTCTTCTTTCTTAAATATCGATTTGTGAGTTCATGTAGCATTAACAAGATAATTAACTAAAGTGATTTTGATAAGTTGTGAATTGAATCATATGATTATGCCTGTAATGGATCTCATCAAATTTGCAAGTTTGTCCCCTTTTCATAAACCTATCATATGCCTATTCATGTCTATATGCTATTCATATGTTCATATGACACCTATGTTCTTATGCTTGTTATGTTAATGCCTGATTTGTCTCTCTTCCCTCTCCTTTTCCTCTTTCTTTTTATAAGGTTAGGCTACTTTCGAGCCTAACCACTCTTCGTCGAATTATGCGAACGAATACGAGGGAACGATGGGAAAAATTGGGAAATTGTCATAATATGTGATTTGACATAATTTTTGGTAATAGCTAATTGGGCATAAAAATTGATGGTAGCCATAGTTGGGCAAAATTGTGTATAACATGTAAAACATGTAATTTTGGGCATAAGTGGGTTCGGGGGTAAAATCGGCATAACCTATAAACTTGAGATTATAGGCATAAAGTGATTAGAATTTGACACATAAATTGAGTTGGAATTTATGCGTAAACGGGGAATCACTAAAATACCAAATTTGTGATGAATTTGGTAAATGAATGCCTACGACACGAGGTTAGATATGTTGGTGGTGTAAACCTGCCCAGAACCGCCCGACATATCCAGTGACCACAAACACTATCTAATGTGAGAGGTCAAAGGCATAGAACTAGATGTGTAATAATGCAAAGACACGAGGTTAGATTTGGACTGCGGTGTAAGCCTGCCTGGAACCAACCGGCACATCCAGCAACCGCAACACGATAATCTAATGTGGGAGGACTTGCAAAACTATAATTAAATGAAGAACATAGCATAAGATTTGTTGAGTTGAGTAATTCTCTGAGTATCAATCTGATGTTTACTTTGGTTTTCGGGGTTGATATTCAGGGAGCTATTCTCTTAACCAATGTTTATGAGAATTAAGATATACTTAATCATAAATTAAGTAAAATGTTAGGTGGGTGGGGTAAAGTTAACCCGTGTGAGATGACAACTTAACCAATATTACATGAACAAAATGTATAGGGTTAAAGCCAGCCTAACCAACAATATTTATTGAATTGATAAGTGGATGAGGTTAAGTCAACTAGACGAATAAATAATGAACACTTAGCCAAGGAAGGGCATGTAATAAGACATGGGTATGTAGAAGGGTTAAGTGGGTAACATGGGTGACACGTGAAAACATAATTAGAACGCTTAACCTAGAAAGACATGCAGTTCGACATGGAATAAAGAGGGGTTAAGTGGGAATTCCTAGTGGGGACCAAGCTTAGGAGGGAAGCTTGTGTCAAGTGTGGGGACCCTTTTCAACCAGTAACCCATTTTGTATCTTAGTGAGCTCGACCTAGGTCGGGGACGGGACACGCTTACTGGGTTTGATTGTAAGAGGTCAAAATGGGTTAGCGGTGGCAATGCAAGTCCAACGGGGTCACGTGCGTGCGTGGGTCCGGACTGATAGGTAAGACGTTGTTGCATCGTGTAGGTATAAGCCGTGCATTCCTTGCGTGGTATCGGGTTTCCACTTTAGGGAGTGATACACCCTACTGTGGGACCTGCACAATTATCTACAAGTTATGGAGCCGATCGAATGGGGCAGGGTAGTGGGTACACCTAGTGGAGATAGGAGCAGGCGGCACCTATGACGTCAGCTAGGAGTACACGAAACTACCATCATTAGTATTATATTTCGTAAGGGGGTAAACCTAGTGGAGATAGGAGCAGGCGGCACCTATGACGTCAGCTAGGAGTACATTATTATTAATAATTATTATATATAGAAAGGGGGTACATCTAGTGGTGATAGGTACATGTTGGTTATCTATGATAGCAACTTGAGATATAAAATCAAACAGGGAGGATAGTGGGTACATCTAGTACTGGTAGGTACACGTCGGTTACCTATGGTGGCAGCTAGTAGTACACGAAGCTATCATCATTCTATTTAGCCAAGAGGGATCATCTTTTAGTGTGAAACTAGTATTAGTGCGGTGCAGAGCATATCTTTTAGTGGTTAGAAGCGCAGTGAATATTATATCTTGTTCATCTTGATAACTTGTCCTCTCTGCTTGTGTTACAGTCATCTCATATATCCAGTTATGTCTTATCATATTGCTTTACTTATTATATTGTTAAGGTTTACTGGACTTGCCAGACTTTATGTCTGACCCTCTTTGTTTCGCCTCTTTTCTTTCCTCCCCCCCCGGTTCTTAGGATGAGATTGCTGTAATTTGATTATGGACTTTCTTGCTTGGAGTGCTGGAAGTAATGCTTAGCTGTGTTTTCTCTCATATGGCATTTTGGATTGGGGATTGTAGTTTTAAAAGTTATGCACTCTGATAGCTTTTGTACAAGACTGGTATTATGTACTTGCTTTTAGTAAGATGGGTTTTGAAGATGTAACAAATTTGTTTCTGTTTCCACGGCAATAAAGTTATAAAATTTTCAAGTACTATTTTATGTATCTGTCTTCTAATATTCTGTTCTAAACTCTTATAACGCTCCACGAAAGTTAATGCATTCCCTTAGTGAGTGACGTTAATGGACGTGGGGTGTTACAATATACTTTGTAAGCCAATTCGACTGTTTCGATCAGTTTTCATCAAAATTAAAATATAAATTAATATAATGGTCAATATTGAATTTGAACATACATTTTAATTTACCGGGGCCACATACTGACACCAAAAATTATGAATTTTGAAATCTCGCTATGTTTAGACGATACGGTCCTAACAAGATTAATTTCATCGAATTTGGAGACCGTTTGAAGAATGGCCTTTTTATTAGCTTATTAAATTCAAATTGAAATTGAAAACGCGTTTAAATTTACTATGCTCACATATTAATTCCAAACATTATGATATTTTAAACCTGACAATAATTTGATGTTCCGGATCCAAAAAAGTGGTTTCATTGAAAACGGAGGTCGTTTGCAAAATGTCTATTTTTAAGGGTTATATATTATTAAAATATATATAAATTCTATAGCGACTATTCTAAATTTTTATTTAGTCATAACTTATAATTTATAAAGTAAAATCTATGTTTCTTACATTCATTATAAAATTACAGTTCAGAATATTCCAATGTTTCTTGTTTCACTGAAATCCAATTTATTTTGAATCTTATACATTCAATTGAAATTTAAAATCGAATTTTCAAACTACCGCGCAATTTCTGTCTCGTTTTATAACTAAAATAAATTTATACGTTCTAACTTCAATTTAAATATATTTTAAATCGTTATTATTTAAAATAAACCATTTTATATATTCAAAACCCATTAAAATAGTTGAAATAAAATTTTTAAATTGGTTCAGAAATTCCGGGTTGTTTCATTCTACCCTACTTAAAACTTTTTCATCCTCGAAAAAGAACGAGGCTGAAAGTTGTTTAACTAACCAACTCAACTTTCATTCTGGCTTGAGTACTTCAAATTTTCAGTTTCTAAGAACTTTCTAATTTCTCAAAAATTTGGCTAAAGCCTTAAATTTTCGAAAAATTCGCCATAACTTCCTTTGTACGGGGAGGGGCTGAAAAATTTATTCGGCCGTATTAGGCACCCAATAAATCAATAAAAAGTATACACAATTTTTGTTACCGATCTATGCCCAAGGGAGACGTGTAAAAAAATCGAAATATCATATCTTTCCCCAGTGTTGGAAATAAAATAATCCACGTGCCTTAATTAAAAACAAGAGAGACATGAATTTTTGTCATCTCCAGACCTGTGTAGGGTTTTTATTAAATCCTGCCCCGAGCACCTTTATATATTTATTAAGTCCATAATCCGTCTTCTGTTCAACCTGTAATTCAGTCCTCGCCATACAAGCATCTCGCTCATATGGTAATCAAAACCTCGTCATATAAGCACCAAATTATTATATGGAATATGATATGCTATCTTCATGTAGTATGCCATGTGGTGTAGTTCATAATTTATTTGTTGCTATTCTAGGGCGTATGTTTTTAATCTCACACAGAACAACCATCACAACGCATCCAAAAACACTCATAGTAGTTTATATAATAAATAAAATTGCACAACCAACTTATTAAGGTGCACCTGTTTGTCGGGCACACAATATATTTCTCTACTCAACAGTAAATCCATAACCTGCTCAGCATGTATACATATATATGCATATCTATCAAATATATAAATCCAATTTGAACTAAATTTTCTATTTAGCTCTATAATATATTTGGTTTTGTTTTTATTTATCATTCATTCTCATATTGGTTAAATTAATTATCATTCCAATAATTTTATTAGTCAAATTAATAATCATACAACACAACCAGCAATCAGTTAGTTTGTTAACTTTTCAAGTATATAATTTTTAATATACTTAAAAATCACATTTTAATGCCAAATCACAAACAATAAACTCTAACTAAGTTTTGGTTCTCACACTAGTCAATTGGAATCATATTGATATCCTACTTTCAAAACTCGAACATAAATTATGATGATGCTATAGCGATCATCAGAATCATCTCCATGCGACTAGAGTGTGATTCTATATCTACCTAGCATATTTGAGACTTCGTATACACGTTAATTACTCGTATATTCAAAATCTTCATATACCCAATAGTCCAAATGCAATATAAAATAAAATACTTAAATACGTATAATAAGATATAAACTTCAAAACTAAATTTGTTTTTAGTAAATAACACTTCTTCCAACTCATTCTAGGGTATTACTAACCCCATCTCTAATGAGTCATTCTCATAGGTTGTTTCTAATCCAGTCTCTGATGAATTCTCTCATTTGGTTCTAGTGTGCCTTGTTCTCTAGCTTTGTAAACCAAACTCTGATACCAAAATGAAACGACCCAAACTTCTCCGATCCCCAAGGAGACGGACGAGCCTGGATTGTTTTGTGAACATGATGCATCAAAACACAAATAGTAGAACATTTCATTGCTATTACAATGATTTACCTCAGAGTACAAGAATAAATCAGAGTATGAATAAATATTACACACCGGAAAATATCAGAGATTTAAAATACATAGCAGCGGAAATAAAATGCATAATTACAAGGTGTAGCGGAAATACATCAACTGGCACAACTGAAAGAAATGGACAAATACAAAGCTTTCCAAATATAGCTGCAGCTGTAATCCAGGACCCTGTGAAAATGAATATCTGCAAAACCAAAACTACAAGCCGCCAATGTGGAAAATAAGGGCACCCAGAGTTTAGGTTAAAACAATAAACTTCGGGTTAGTCATGGGACTGGTTTGAGAACTAAAACAGTTATTAACATTATTTTAAAATTTGGTAAATCATGGGACCACGCCGTATAACACGGAACGGGTTTACTCCACATGAATCTCAGTAAAATAAAACAATGCAATGCTATTTGGAAAATGAAGCTATTACAAGACTCAGGTCCCATCACACAACGCAACGCAAGCGGGGGATAGAGTTTTCCCTTATAATAGCCAAGCATGCTTGGTATGTTAAAACAAATCATTTTGATATTACTATAAGTGCATAGTCTCAAAATCAACTTCAAATATAAATGTATCAATCATAGACGACATAAGTACCACATATTATGCCGCCATATAGGTTTACAACTAAAACCGAAAAGTTTTGTATTGGAAATTGGATTTCCATCATGAATCAAGGCAAGGGATTGTATCCTTACCGATTCGAGTCACCTCTAGCAAGATGACTCAGGATTACACACTCTGGGCAACCATGGATCCTGTAGTGCCGGTCCGCACTTACTTTAGTGGATTGGTTATTCCTGAACACACGTTTCCCGGTCCTATCGCACCTATCACTTGGCCAGTAGCGACCAATATATCTGAGGCACCTCGCAATTCATCATCAACATAAGTATAAATGTCTGGGCTCCATACCATGACACCACTTCTAGCTAGAAAGAAATGTCATGACTCACTGCTTTCCATTATCCCGATTTTGACTCATACCGGGGTGTGAGGCTCGCGAATTAACGTTGTACACAAAGCTATGCTATTTAAAGCCGTGCTTTGATCATCAACCACAAGACTCTGATTTTCAACAAGAAGTCTTGATCATTTGCATCTTAGCATGCCACACTGACAATTCACGCCATATAACTGATGACTATCAATATATAGTCTCTAAGCTCGTACTTCCCAGAGAAGGGTGTTAAGCAAGAGAATAAATTTTCCACCACCAAACAAATATATATTTAATAGACATCAATCTACACAGAATGAAATCCAACGTCAGACACACATCCATTTACAAGTTCGTTATGGGACTGAACGAAACCAGACGCACCTTATTACTCATCCTATATGTCCAATACGGGAGAGAGTTCCTCGCATATCCGGTCGATCTCCAAGTACTTTTGGACGATCACCACTTATTACCTTGCCTTGGGTGTAGAGCCCAATCAAGACATCAGTAATCTTCCATTCGATGTGAAAATCTCCGGTCTTCAACCACCATCTTTATCGTCGACTTTTAGTCATCGTATCAGTTATTCAGAACGGGATAAACCCGGTATTCCCGAATAATTCGCGTATTTTATAATCAATAATTAAGTGCTATAAAACACATCATATGCCTCATTCCAATTCAGAGTATTCTTTTATTCAAATGTTCACATCTTTAGGGAAAGATTCCCATTAATTTTATCAAAGATAAGTTTTTTAAAACTATTTCTTTAGTCTTCCTTTGGATATCAATTTCAAAGGATTTTTATTTTATCCTTTAACCATTCTAAACCAAATTAAGATTTATAAAACTAGTCGGGATTATCAAGCCTTACGGAAGTAATCATTTATTATTTTATTGTCCCGATCCCAACCTATTCACCCCATGGAGCAAAACCGGTAGTACTCCATATATAACACCCACGGCGTTATCGGTAAATTTAATTACCATTTCACGTTCAAATCTAATTAAAGATTTAACTATCGCTTGGAGTAAAACTGGCGGTACTCCATTCTCGATCATTTTATGAATTCGATAAATTTAATTATCCCATTCTCATTTTAATCTACTAAAAGATTCATTAAATCTCCAATTGGTTTTAATCTAAAAAATCATTACCTAATGATTATTCGAGTTTAAGAAATTAATCTTATCTTTAACTGGGTCGAAGAACAAATGTCGTTAAAAACACAGTTTACGATAAACCCAAAATAATCTTCCATTAACTATGGAATCTTCATGGAAAACAGTTCAATATATAATTGATATAAATTTCTGTATCAGACTAATAATATAAATGGAATAATGGCAAAGCCTTTATATTACATATATAGTAACGGTCTTCCTTTACAGAAGCTCATCTCGATTATTACCAAATCGAATTCGATTCAATTCCAATTTAATATATTAAAATGGAAAGCTTTACTTTGGAAAATTTCCATTAAATCTTAATAAAAGGATATATAAATTCCAGATTATAACTTCACTGTTAATCGAGTTTAAGAACTATTGTCAATTAAAAACATCGTTCCCAATGAACCCGTAATCAACTACCATTTAATTCCAATTATATTAATTGATTGGAAAACTTCATTAAATCTTAATTAAAAGATTTGTTCTTTTCTCCACTGGGTTAAAGAACAGTGTTATTTAAGACACAATTCACGACAAACCCAAAATCCAATTTAATATTAAATACAAGGCTCTAAATAGAAATTATATCGACTTATATTCAATATCAAATTCTGAAACTAACGGATATCGTATTGGGAATAACGATATCTATATCTTCCAAATTCCTTAACTATATATGTATAATCACTGAATCCAATATCGAAATATTCCGAAGATTACTTCCATTTAAACTCATTCCAATTTATTTGTAATGGCCCGAAAATCCGTACTATCTAAGTTGACTAAAACATCACACGTCCAACTCAAATAACATAGAATTATGAGTTATTAGGGTTAAAGAAATAGAAACGAATATAAAAAGGACATAAATAACAACACTGAATCTCATAGCGGAACGAATAAAATATATTCTTTAACATAACTTTTGAAGTACAAAATTTTGTATCATATATACATACAATCATTAGAGTATAATACAACATTTGATACAGCGGAAAATAACTCTAAATATCTAACGGTGAAGCCGCCTGCTTCAAACTCCTCCAAGTATATCTGTAAAAGCCTGAAACACTTGACTGCCCGTACAAATTTGGGCATCCAAGAGTTTAGGGAAAAACCAAACAAAATGAACTCTGGGTCAGTCATGGGACTGGTGTGAGTAAACTCCTACCATATTATTTAACTTTGAAAAACTTTTTGAAAGAAAAGGATAATAGTAGACCAGCCCACACATAAACATGGACGGTTTTTACCTTACTATAACCCAAAACATTTTTGATATCAAAATCAAGTGATATTATAATAATGTCTAACCAAATGAATTACCAAATAATAGAACGATTGCATCTCACGCTCTACATACATAGTATAAAATCAAAAACCGCAGGGCGCTTATTGGAGATTAGATTCCAACTATGACAAGGTATGAGATCATGTCCCGATCAGTGTAATCTAGAGGGAGATACACTGGGGTTCAACAAGAACATCTTGCAATCCGGCCACACATGACCGACCACTCATTTAGCTTGAGTGTATCGAATATACTGTCACCCATTACGGTTTTAAGGGCCTACCGTACATCCGCGGAGATACAGAAAATGAAAGAAGAACAAATATGAATTTTTCTCTAGATCGGTGACAATATATCCTGGTTGGAAATGACCCACCTAGCCATGTTGCCTGCCCAATTTTTGTCATTTCCCAGTTGATGAGGCTTGAGGTCACGTTTACTTTTTAGAACGCCTGGCCACCATTCACTTTGAATGTCACATCGTCAAATCCGTTAATCACTAATTTGATTTGTACAAATACACTCCGGGTGTTGGAATAAAGAGAAGTTGCCTTCTCCCTACCAACTTGGTATATTAGTAAAAACAAACGGGTGTGATCATTGGAAATACTCTGTCAGACATTCGTCCATACAAGTTGTCCTGGGTCTGGACAAACAGAACAGCCCTTGCACTTAATCCATCTCCAATTATTTATAGCATATCTAATTCGCCACCCCTATGCCTATACAGAGTGGTTTTCGGATAATTAATCCAACTGGTCTCTCCGTATTGACAATGATGGTCAACAAATCGTTGATAGCAAGTGATTTAACTATCAAAGGAAAACAAAACATCCATTACACAATCATTGGCCCTTTCCTAATTTTCAATTATATGTTTGTTTCCTTACCAAATTCCATATATCGGTATATTGATTTCTAGTTGTCAAAAATGCTTAAAAATATTCTATCTCTTTAAATTTTCGGAAAATTTCGCCAGCACCTCCCTTGTACGGGTCGCTCTGTACAACTACACAATGCCTCTCTAGGCCCTTTCCATTCAAAAAGAAAATCAAAAGGCCAAGCGGCTTGCCCGATAGGCTCATAAAATTTCATATGGAAATTTAAACGTATACCTTTTTGTCGGGCACTTCAATTATAATCTTCATTCTCTCTTCATACTCTTCATCCCATACCTATCTATCATATACTCATCTAATTCCAATTCAATTCAACTTTAAGATTTCAATCACATTCACTTTACAATTTTATTCCCAATTTACCCATTTTACTTATCCACTTTCAGTTTGAACTTCTCACGTTTAAATATACTTTTATTTGCTTATATAGAAGTCGAATTCAATCTCCATGTCAAATTCCACAATTTAATTCAAGTTCCATGCTCAGATCCCCAAATTTAAATTAACAAATTCATGTTACTTAAACAAAGTTAAATTCGGCCAAACTCTACTAACTAATTTCAAGGAAATTAGTTAACCTCATTCGATAATTAAAAATCTAACTTTTGTTTCAAAAATCACTTCATCTACTCCACTCGAGTTCATATTTAATTTATAACTCAAATATGGTGTTAACCCACTTTGTGAACTGGGCAACACAAAGTCAAGATGTGAAATATTGAAAAAACTCGGGAAGTACTGAAGTAGGTCGGATCGAAGCAGCGTATCGGTTCGGATCGGATAAGGTCTTCTGTTCGGATCGGTGAACGATCATTGTTGGAATCAGAGAGGCACAGCTGTTCGGATCGGAGGGCAATCTGCCTCAAGTTGGATCGGAAAGCCACCCAGTTGCTACAGAAATAGATCGGAGTGGAGCAGAGTAAAAAGGAGAGAGAATTGGCCCTGGGTTAATCCTGGTCGGATCGGAGATGCCGATCCGAACCCCATGAGCATATCTCTCCGATCCGAACCCATTTTACACGTCACTTTCCTGCATGAGCGCCTTGTTATTCGGAGCGGCTATGACCAGTTCCTACCTACAACGTCCGCTGCTCTGATGCGTTGTCAACACAGAAATCCATCCGAACCCGAGGCTAATGGGATGGATGACACGTGGCTCTGATCCGGATCGGGTTCTGAGAAAATTCTCACCTATAAATACCCCGTCTGGAGACAAAGAAAAGGATCTTTTTTCTGGCACTTTGAGAGTTCAACCACCTTCATAACCCGAATTCTAGCACTCCCGGAGAATCCAAATCTTCTTTCATTATTTGTTTTTAGTCAATTGAGTGATTGTAAGTGAGTTGTGAGAGAAATCAAGTGAATATTTCATTGTATTTGCAACTAAATCATCGAATATAGTGAAAGACAAGTGGACGTAGGCATTTCTTCGTAGAACCACTATAAATCCTGTGCGTTCATTTTTATTTTTGATCTCGTTTCATTTTGCTTTTAATCAATTTGGGTGTTAGAACCACTTTTTGGTCTAACATTTTGGTGCTTTCACTGAGAATTCATCTGAATTCTTTGTTTTTCGGGATTATCGTTCTACTTTTTGGACCGTTGAGTTCAAAGAAGTTAATCCTCAAGTTTCAATGCCCTTGGATATTTGTTGAAGTGATTGTCGAAGAATCATGGCCAAAGGAAAAGGCAAAGAGGTTCAATCTAGTCGAGGAAATGGAGCTGGCGAAGATCAGCAAAATGTGGTTGTAACAAGGTCTCGTGGGCAGAGTTCAGCAACAGGACGAACTGATGCAGGAAACCCAAACCGCCTTCAGGGGGAGAGCTCCGATCCGATCCGGGTAGGAGATTCTGAAGCAGTGCATTCCCCCAACCTGAACCGACCCGAACAGCTTGCCATGTACTGACCCGACCAGGATCCCCAGCTCCGAACCGACCTGATCTCCCATCTCCGATCCGACCCGATACTTGGTGATGTTGGAACCTCTACTCGAGTCCCTACGAATGCTCCAATTCCAACCACCAGGGTCAATGATCAGGTCAATCCATCTGCGCCCATTACGCAAGGAGATTTCTCGCGCCTACTTGACATGCTTGAGAGTACTAGGGAGGCTATGAAAGTCCACGAGCACACCAATCTCATGATGCAGGATAATATGAGGCTCATGAGCAGGGAGATTAGCGAACTCCGTCGACAGAGGACCCCACCACCTGTTCGACACACACCAGTGGATCAGTCATCTTCTTCCGAGGAAGAGCGGCCCCGTGAACGAAGGCCGCTCGAACGACCTCAGAATGTGGAACAGCTGACATTCGGATCTTTGGGGTCTCGCGAGGATATTGCACGAGCACTAGGAAACAATGATCCCATTCAGGGGCAAAGGCTCCAGTCCCCTCCTCCCGAGATCGACCGGGAGCGTAGGGAACGGAATAGAGCAGAAGCAGCCTGAAGAAGAAGGGCATCTCCTGAACAAGAGCCCAGAAGGAACCCGGATACCAGGGCTATGGAACCTGAACGGCCCCTAACTAATGCTGATGTACAGGCAATGGTGCGCCAGATTATGTCCGAGAGCCGGAACTATACAAACGAAGATTATGGCATTGAGCGAAGCCATACTCCTTTCACTGACGACATCCTCGACTTTCAGTTTCCCCGGCGTTTTAACCTGCCGCAGATGGACAAGTACAATGGGAGAACTGATCCGGGACATCATTTGATGCGATATTCGTGGCTCATGAATGCTGCTGCTGCCCCTGATGCAGTGAAGTGTAAAGCATTCCCGATCTATTTAGAAGATGTGGCGTTGTTCTGGTTTACCCGGCTTCCCCCTCGTTCGGTGTCGAATTATAGGGAACTGAGCGAACGTTTTATGAATCAGTTCCGACTCCATACCCGAAAGTCCAACAGTGTTATTGAATTATCAAGGATTAAGCAGGCACCAGGAGAATCTTTGAGATCATACTTGACCATTTTAGCTTAACTGTGACTGAAGTTAGTGACCCGCATGAGACAACTATTCTGATGGCCTTAAAAGAAGGAGTCGATCCTGAATCCGAGTTCGGGGATTACCTTTCTGGGAAGACACCCTCCACAAGAGAGATATTCTATGAAAAAGCCGATATTTATTTAAGACGAGAGGAGGCCAGGGCAAACCGAAAGAGAAAGTCTGAAGCAGCTTCAAAAGAAAATGTGCAGAGTAACGTCGCTTTGAAGCAGTCTGGGGAAAATTCCGGAAAAGTTGAAGTAAATGTGGGAAACAAGGGTGGCAACAACAATGCTGGAAACGGGGGCAACAACAATAACCGTAATGCGAACGGTAACAGAAGAAATAGAAATCGGGGAAGTGATCCTAACAAAAGACCCCGATTCCAGACCTACGAGAATTATACACCATTGAACGACACCCTGGAGAATATTTACCTGGATACGTACAATGTTTTGCAATACAAAAGACCGCCACCTCGTGATTCGACCGAGAAAGAAATGGCAACTGGGAGTTTTGTTTGTTTCATGGAACTCATGGGCATTCAACCAATGAATGTCGGAATTTGAGAGATGTGATTGAGAAGCTGCTGCGTGAAGGGAAACTGGATGAATACAAGGTTGCCCCAAGGGACAGGGGGCAAGGAGAGCAAGCTCCAAAACAGATTCTACCTGCTCCCAAGCCTACAGCGCAGCAGAAAGGCAAGGGAATTGTTATCAACTCCATAGTGGGTGGACCTCACCCAGCAATCCGTAGCTTTAGAGCAATGGATCAATATGTAAATGATGCCAAGCACGTTGATGTGAATGAAGGTAATGATTTGGAAGATATCGCCCCCAAAAAACAACAGAAGACCATGTTTGACGACGTGGTATTCCGTAGCAGAGATAATACTGGGATCCAATCACCCACTGATGATCCGTTGGTTATTACTACGACCATTGGGCCGACCTTGGTTCATAAGGTGTTAGTAGACAACGGAAGTTCTGTCAATATTTTATTTAAAAAGTCATTCGACCAGATGAAACTTGAGTCTGAAGATTTGAAGCCATGTGAAGGATGGATCAGAGGCTTCAACGGGGCGTCAACAGCCCCCATGGGTTATATAGAATTGCCCGTGACCTTGGGGCAAGGAGAACGCTGAAGAGTGTGGATGCTTCAGTTCGTAGTATTGGACGTAGATTCGCCTTTTAATGCATTCTTGGGGAGGCCTGCCCTTGCTGAGTTCAGAGCTTGTATCGCCCCTTGGTGTTTATTGCTTAAGTTCCCAACCGAAGCCGGAACTGGAGTAATGAGAGGGGATCAAGTTTCCGGACGGGCCTGCTATGTTGCCGAATTAAAGATGTTGATGAAAGGACTTAACATCGAGAGTAAAGATGCCTCGCCTCCCCCAAAGGGGGCTCGGCATAGCAATTAGAGAGATTCACCCCGAAGGAGTTGCCCAAAGGAACGCCTGAAGACCTGGATCCCAGAAAAGACGAGGAACCAGAGACTAGAAATGCAACTCCTAATGAAGCGACAGTGGAAATTCCCATTGATGAAGCTGATCCAACAAGAGTTTTGAAGATTGGATCTCAATTGGATCCACGTCGAGCCAAAGAACTAACGGACTTCTTGAAGGCAAACTTAGATGTGTTTGCCTGGACCCACGCTGACATGTGTGGGATATCGCCATCCATTATAAGTCACAAGTTAAATGTAAACCCGAAACATCCGCCTATGAAGCAAAAGAGACGCATGCTGGGCCCAGAGAGGTCGGCTGCTCTCAAAGAGGAGGTGGAGAAGCTGAAGCAGAACGGGTTTATTCGAGATTCAACATATCCCGACTGGATATCGAATCCCGTCTTGGTAAAGAAGCCGAATGGAAAGTGGCGGACTTGCATTGATTTTTCAGATTTGAACAAAGCTTGTCCAAAAGATAGTTTCCCACTTCCCAAGATTGACCATCTTGTAGATTCAACAGTAGGTCATGAACTTCTCTCTTTCATGGATGCATATTCTGGGTACAACCAAATTCCTATGCACGTGCCAGACCAAGAACATACGAGCTTCATTACGAATTTGGGTTTATATTGTTATGTCGTAATGCCATTCGGATTGAAAAACGCCGGAGCCACTTATCAGCGCTTGGTGAACAGAATGTTTTATAATCAAATAGGGAAGACTATGGAAGTTTACATGGATGATATGCTTGTCAAATCGAAACAGTCCTCCCGCCATACGCAAGACTTGGCGGAAATGTTTGGTATCTTGCGAAAGTATCGGATGAAGTTGAATCCTTTGAAATGCTCACTTGGAGTGGCATCGGGAAAGTTCCTAGGCTTCATTGTGAGCTCCCGAGGAATTGAAATCAATCCTAGCCAAATAGCAGCGATTAGAAACATTGAAGAACCAAGAAGAATTAAAGATGTCCAAAGTCTTGTAGGGAATGTAGCCGCGTTGAGTAGATTCATCTCCAAAGCTACAGACAAGTGCGTTCCTTTTTTGATTTGATTAAAAGGGGAAAGAAAAACTTTGAGTGGACTTCGGACTGTGTTGAGGCTTTTCGAAATTTATTGGAACTGCTAGAGAAACCGCCGATTTTGTCAAAGCCAGTGGATCATGAAGAATTGTTTGTTTACTTGGCAGTCTCCGCTCACGCCGTTAGCACAGCCCTGGTACGAGAAGAAGACAAAGTACAAAGGCCAGTGTATTATGTAAGAAAGAAATTAGCAGCGGCAGAGCGCAACTACCCAAAGATTGAGAAGCTCGCTTACAGCCTCCTAATCGCATCCCGGAAACTTCGTCACTATTTCCAAGCTCATCCCATAACCATATACACTGACCAGCCCCTGAGGCAGGTGTTGCAGAGACCCGAAGCATCAGGAAGGTTGATCAAATGGAATATAGAATTAAGCCAGTTTGATTTAAATTTTCAACCACGAAGGTCGATCAGGGGGCAAGCTTTGGCAGACTTTATAGCGGAGTTCACCATCCCAGAGGAGGAAGTAATCGATGACAAAGTGGTTAAGTCTGAGGATGAGTTAAAGATGGATCCGTGGAAACTATACACAGATGGGGCCAAGAACGACCGAAGGTCCGGAGCTGGAATCGTCTTAGTCACTCCCAAAGGACGGTCGTTATATTACGCCCTACGATTAGAATTTTCGGCAACTAACAATGACTCTGAATACGAAGCCCTGATTGCCGGGCTGAAGCTTGCTAAAGACCTCGGAATAAAAATGTTGGACATATTCTGTGACTCTAAAGTCGTTGTTTGCCAAGTGCGAGAGGAGTTTGTGGCTCGGGGACCTCGACTTATTGCCTACCTCTGGAAAGGGAGAGAGCTATTGAGCAACTTGGAGCGGTACAACATAACACATATCCCAAGAGCTGAAAACCAGAAGGCGGATAGGCTGGCAAAGCTGGCTAGTTCCGACAATCCGGAAGAGACTGAAATAATTCCAATTGAAACGTTGGAATCGCCAAGCTTTGAGTCGATGGAAATTGAGTTCGCTTTTGAAGCGGAGCCGGAAAAGGAATCGTGGATGACCCCAATTAAGAACTTCCTTAAGAATGGGACACTCCCATCAAAGAAGAGTGAGAAAAGGGCTATAATTCGCAAGGCTACCAGATATGTCATACAAGATGATATTCTTTATAGGCAAGGATTTTCTATGCCCCTGTTACGATGTATTGCACACGACGACATCAAACGTGTACTAAAAGAAGTGCACGAAGGTGAGTGTGGAGATCATACAGGAGGTCAGACTTTAGCAAAAAAGATATTGCGATATGGATACTTCTGGCCCACAATTAATAAAGATGCAGCTGATTATTCACGACGCTGCGATAGGAGCCAAAGATTCGCCAAAATCCCCAGAGCACCGTCGACCCAACTCAAGTCAATGGTGAGTCCTTGGCCATTTGCCACGTGGGGAATTAATATCATTGGAGTTCTACCAATTGCTAAAGGAGGAGCAAAATATGCAATAGTCGTTGTGGACTATTTTAGAAGTGGGTGGAAGCTGAGCCCTTGACCAAAATCATGGCAAGAAAGGTGATAAGTTTCGTGGTTAGAAATATTATATGCCGGTTCGGGATTCCAAGGACCATTATAACTGACAACGGAACCCAGTTTGATGGTACTGAATTCAGAAATTTCTGCCAGAAGTATAAGATCGACAAGCGATACACTGCGGTTGCTTACCCGCAGTCAAATGGACAAGTTGAGGCAATAAACAAGGTAATAAAATCCATCCTCAAGAAACGGTTAGAGCGCGCAAAGGCAAAATGGGTTGACGAATTGCCCCGAGCTTTGTGGGCATATCAGATAACATTTAAGACTACTACTGGTCACACCCCTTTCTCTCTCTCCTTTGGCTCAGAAGCAGTAATTCCAGTTGAGCTGGAAGTTCCTTCCCACAGGGTGACGTATTATGACCCGATGACGAATCGGGCACTCTTACTTGAGTCTCTTAATGAAGTCGAAGAAAAAAGGGATGAAGTAGATTTGCGTGCGGCAAGACATCGACGTCAGATGGCACGCTATTACGACAAAAAATTTCGCCTCAGGACTTTTGAACCAGGAGATTTGGTGCTAAAGAGAGTCTTTCCATCCCTTCCTCACCTCGGTCCAAAGTGGGAAGGACCCTTTGTCATCCAACGGAAACTTGAAAAAGGAACCTTCAGGTTAACGACCGTAGATGGCGAAGAAGTCCCTAGAGCATGGAATGCCCAACACTTAATGCGATATTTGGATTAGAAATGTTGTACTCTTTGTTATTTTTCTTATGAACTCTGTAATAAGGCACGACTTGCCTTGGGAAAATCTGACGATATGAATAAAGGACTATAAAGTGGATGTAGGCTACGACTTAGCCGAACCACTATAAAAATATTGTGTGTTATTTACTTTTATGCATTATATACATACATTCATCGATTATTCTGTTGTGATTATGGAATACAGGATGATTCAAAACCAGAAAAGGTTGAAGACAGTTTAAACATAAGAAAAAGCACAACGACTATTCGTGCGACAAGACATAAAAGAATGAGAAAACGACATTCTTAACTTTAACTCTCCAGAGAGAGAGAGAGTATAAAAGCGTCTCCGACTGAGCGCTGAAAAAGAAATTCTTCCCCTAACTCTAACTCTCCAGAGAGAGAGAGAGTATAAAAGCGTCTCCGACTGAGCGCTGAACAAGAAATCCTTCCTCTAACTCTAACTCTCCAGAGAGAGAGTATAAAAGCGTCTCCGACTGAGCGCTGAGAAAGAGATCCTTTCCCGCTGAAAGACCGGGGAATGAATAGATTGCTGAGCTCGAACTCTAACCCTCCAGAGAGAGAGAGAAAGAGTATAAAAGGACGGGAAGACGACGTCCTCTGAGGCATGAAGGTGCACCCAGGCGAGGGACCGCCTCAGTAAGAACTCTAACCTGAGTATAAGACAGGAGAGTATAAAAGAAATGCCAGAAAAAAAAAACGATAGGCACTGACGACACAAGAAATGCTATCCCGTCAGAAAATCAGGAGCATTCAGATTGCTTGATTAAGCACTAAATAATTTGTGAGAATTGATTGGGGACATATATGTATACGCATATTTCCTCCCTCCGTAACTTCATTTCATAACTATAGTAAGACATGCATTTTTACATAAGTGTAGAACTACTGATAAACAGACGTTGCAGAAAATGAATTATTTTTTATTTATTTACGAATGAATGAATTTGTACAGGAGAGTAGATGAAAAAGAAGGTGTAAGAGCCGCTCATGTAGCAGCAATTATTGGTTCACTAAATGCTAAAATGACACAAGGAAATCCACTATTTAGATTTCGAGTGAGCCTTGGACTTCTTTGCAGCTTTCTCCGCATCCTTTGCCTCTTTCTCGGCCTCTGTCAAGATTCGTTTCGATTTCTTCTTTCCTGAAGATGCGGTGTTGGAACCTGTTGACTTCTTCCCGGAGGGCGGAGCGCTGGAATCAAGAGAAGATTTTTTAGCGAGTTCCTCTGTAATAGATCTAGTTGAGAGCTTAACAACTAACCTTGATCCCGCATCCACAACCGCGAGGGGCTTGAGGGCTTCAGGGTCTAGTTCTTCGGCTTTTAATTGCAAGCGTTTGTCTTGATCATCTTTCATCGTAGCCAAAGTAACATCATCAGCATTTTTTGACTCCCCGACTATTGCAACTTCTGGTTCCTCCTCATGACCTCCGTCACCACCATCATCCTTTAAAGCTGCTGTCATTTCTTCATCATGGGGAGTGTCGGCCTTAGTCGGCTCACTTCCTTTTCCCAAGTCTATAGGAGCATCCTTGTCCTCCCCTCCTTTTGCCTTTTCCGTAGGCTCTACCCCAGCGGTAGCTCCCTGAGTCACATCTGTTCTTCCGGATGGCTCAATACCTACAGAATGAGAAGCAACAGTTATCAACTCAGGCGAAAACAATGGGTTTTTCATTGATTGCTCAATCATGTGGCGAAAGGCAGAAATAGCCTTGACAAATTGAGGAGAAAAGGTAGGGATACCTTCCGAAGACTTCTCGGCAGGGCTAACTACTGCCTCTGATGCTGTTTCAGGAATAGGGGATAGCAGAGTTGTTCGGGGGATTCCCGGATTTTCAGGATCATACCCCTCTACTTCAGAAGTTGCAGGGGCAGCAGAAGAGGAACCAGCTTCGAGAACATTCTTCTGTTTAGACTTCCGTCTCTCTTCTTCAATGGCCTCAGCAATGAGGCGGCGCCCTTCAGCTAGGCATTCTGGCTCATCATCCCACAAGTATTTCTCCATTAGCTTATCTTCATCGATGGAATCGACCTTGAGCTCCTCTTTTTCCCACTCGATGATCTGATTCCATACTTGAGCTAGAGTGGATGGATAATCCTCGATCCAAGAAATGTTTCGGCGACGGATGATATGTGCGAAGAATTCAATCATTAATTCGCCAAAACCCTGAATATCAGCCTCCGCCTCTGACAGCTGTTTGCGGGCTTCCTCCGCAGATTTGATAGCACACTCAACATTGCCCTTGGCCAGGGCAGCTCTGTTCTCTGCCTCCAATAGCTTTGAAGCCAAGTCAGCATTCTTCTTTTCTAGTTCAGCATTCCTCTTTGCTAACTCGACATTTTTCAGTTCGAGGTCAGTATAAGCAAGGCGTGTCTTAGCAGCTTCTGACTTAGCATCATCAGCTTGCTTTTTTAACTCAGAACGCTCTTGAGTGTGAGATTCAAGCAAGTCACGATAACATTTTTGCATGTCCTCAAATTGTTGCTTGAAGTTGGTAGCGTCCCTCTGAGCAATAGCAAGCTGGGCCTGTGTGTCCTCCAAATCTTTACCAAGGTTCTTTAAGGCCTTAGCATCTTCTTCCGCGGTTTTTTGCATTGAATCAGCATTCGTGATTAGAGTACGGATAATTCTGGAAAGATTGCGTGAATATTTAAACATCTCAGAATACTGCTTTTTAACCGCGTCTATCTTTGCTTTGGCCTCATCTTCCCACTTAGAAGAAATAGGTTCAAGGGCAGGTAAAAAAGTCAAAGTCTCGAAGTAGTGTTCGGGAAATTGCTCCTCCAAGTACGCCCGCTTTAGTGCAGTTTCCGCATCTAGTGGGGGAGGGGCGGGGATCGTCAATTCAGTGACCCTGTGTGTGGAGGATTCAATAGTTTCTTTGTCTGTCCTAGGTCATTTAGTAGCAGGGACCTTGCGCTTACTTCGAGACTCAGTATCTTTTGGAGGGCCTCTCTCTCTGCTGCGCTTTTCGTGGGAAGAGGCGGAGTCTTTCGATTGTGGTCTGTCCTCTTCCCTACGGCTTTGATAACCTTTGTATTTCTCTTGTTCCGGCCGAACGGGAGAGCGAGAACATGAGGGTCGAGAGCGATAGGGATCATAAGGCCTTCTCTCTTCCATACCGCGATCATCGCGGCGATCATACTCGATATCCTGAGGTGGATTAGACATGCTGCGGCGAAGCTTCCTGATATCATAGTAAGATCGAGACATTGTGCCTGCACAATAAGACAAACGAAATTCAGAATCAATGAATTCACGAAGAAAGAGGTGCAATGAATGCTAATGCTGTTGTATAAAGTGTGTCCTAAGTGGTGTGTTTCCCCCCAACCGACCCGAGTCTGAAGCTAGACTAGTACGGGCAGGCTCTTTGGCCTTAGCAGGAGTGGTCTCTTCAGAAGAGGTGAAGACTAAAGGATCCTTCCTAAAATCCTCTGAAGTGTATATAGTTTCAGGTAAGGGGAGATCCCCCAAACCCTGAAATATTGGGTCATCAGTACTAGGGACATCTCCCTCGGAAGCATTAAGTGGCGACTCTTGGGAGGACGTTGACTTTTCCAGAGAGGTAGCCTCCTCGGGGGCAGTATATCCTTCACGATGCTTTTCGGCCAGGTTAGCCAATTCATCATCCTGAGTGGAAGATGGAGAAGGTGAAGTTTGAAGAGGCACTGTTGGAACTCCCGAGCCTTCTCCTGTCTCTGGGACTACATCCACTGGAGGAATATACACGTATGGAGCCGTCCCATGACCAATACTACGAAAAATGGATAACAGCCCCATGAAAGTGAAGATATTCGTCCTTAAGGACTTCATCGATAGTCAAGAATTTCTGGTCGCCATTAAGAAGTTGGTGCATCCGGTCGAAGAACACCTGATCTGATATTTGTTTTGGATTGTCGACTGCAAACAGAAAGGAAAACAAGTTAAGGTGATGACTCGAGTGTATAGAGCCCGGATTTAGAAAATCAGTGCATTACTTGATTTTGTCCACCTCCTGGCACATCCAGGCTGTCGCTTCACATAGAACCATTCCAGTCTGGAATCTCCAGCTTTACTGCTGAATGGAACCGAGATTATCTTCCTCTTAGGAACAGACTCGAAATAGCAGAAAGATGGAGTCTCTCGAGTCCGATGCTTGAAGTTATAGAAGAAATGAACGTCATCGAACGTGAGCTCTATGCCTAAGATCTCACGATATGCTATGTACAAAGTGTGCAAATAGGCATAAGAATTGGGATGCAGCTGCATGGGGGCAATCCGCATTTGTCTTAGAAAGTCAATGATGAAGGGAGAAAATGGAGGGATAGCGCCGACCATACACATCAACCGAGTGACCGCCATATATCCTTTTGGAGGGTTGTGGGGACGGTCAGAGCTTGAAGGCACTAGAGTGTCCCTTTTCATTATCCCGTACTTTAAGCAAACTCGGATGAGTCGGTCATTATCAATTGTAGATTCAACAGAATCTTGGGGCGATTCCAATATGACAGCCGATTCAAACTCATCAGGAGCCCGGTCGTCGCCAACCCCTCCTTCTTCTTCAAACCCTAAAGAAACTTCATTCTCTGAAGACGCTTCGTCACTTTTACGATTTCTGACGTCGTAGTCCGAACCCTCATTATCCCATTCTGGATACGACGGGGAAGATATGTCCTCGAGAGTAATCTTGTTAGAGGTTTCCGGGGCTTCTTTCCTCTCAGCTAGTCGGGAAGAGCGTCTGGGTCTCATGGTCATAAAACTATTGAAGAAGCAATAGCACAAATTAAAGCAAATTAGCCCGTATCCCCCCGTGCATGTGTGCAAACTAAAGTGTAAACAGTGTATATGGAAAGTGCAAAGTAAATGTTTAAAAGTGCAACGAAAAAGTTTGGCAAGATATAAAGAGTTGAAGTAATTCTTGATGTCCAGTCACGTTCGCAAGGCACTATCCTAACTGTCCATTAAATTGAAGATCATGCCAAAAGTTGATTGAGCCAGTTAGACGAGTTTTTATGCGTTAAGGTAGATTGTGCTTCGGTTCGGTTCGGGTCCATTCATTGGGATCAGATCGGGGGCGTGGCCTTAGGCTTGAATATCACATTGAAACTCAGAAGTCAGAGACGGATCGGATCGGAGGCAAAGTCCCCTAATGGTTCGGATCGGATCACGAAATTATACTTCTCCTCCGTCATCTTACGGTCCGATCCGATCCGGGTAGGCAAGCTCCTTTTCCCCTTCTTTAAATACTTGCTCCGACCCGATGCGATCTCCTGGATTTCTTTTCTTGTTTCTTTCTTTACGTGCCCCGACCCGGTCCGATTTCCTGAACTCCCTTCCTCTTTCCCTCGTTTTGTTTCAACTTCCATATCCCTCCGAACCGAACCGATTCTCCATCATCCTCTTCTTCTCCTTCACCCTCTTTCCTCCCTAACCGACCCCAAGGCCAATTTCATGCCAGTCCCTCAAATCAAAACCAAGCAATTACATGCTGGTGCACTCAACTACGGATTCTCGTTCCTCCGTTCCAACTTCAAGACGGCGACAAGTCTACTGGCGACGATGACGAGGGGGAGGGTCACGGCGGCAAGGTCATCAGAATTTCATAGTTAAATCATCCTAATCGCTCACAAATCCGACTAGAGAATGATAAAAGAAGGAATTGATCGAAGTTTTATAACCTACCGATGTAATTACTTCGAGAATTAAAAGGAATTTTGATGCTTCACGAATTAGTTTTCTTTCTCTCGTTCTGCAGAATTTCAGGAGTAAAACAGTAAAAATGAAAGGATGAAGAAGGCAGTGTTTATATAGAAGAGAAGAGTGTGTATTCGTCTCCCCATTCGGATCAGCAGCCCAGTAGGAGAATTCTCGTTCAGATTGGATGGACAGCCCAGAAGCGAAGCTTGGCCCAACAGTCCAGTGAAAAATAGAAAGGAGAAGGGATCTGTTCGGATCGGAATCCGAACCGAACCGAGTTCTTTTGCTCAGCAGCGAATTAAATTGAAATTTGAAGAAAAAGATGAAAACACAAGAAAAATAACCTTGAAGAGCGTTGTGCAATGATAGTCAAAGTATGCTCCGTCTCCAACAGAAGCATCCTTTGAGGGGGCAAAATGTTAACCCACTTTGTGAACTAGGCAACACAAAGTCAAGATGTGAAATATTGAAAAAACTTGGGAAGTACTGAAGCAGGTCGGATCGAAGCAGCGTATCGGTTCGGATCGGATAAGGTCTTCTGTTCGGATCGGTGAACGATCATTGTTGGAATCAGAGAGGCACAGCTGTTCGGATCGGAGGGCAATCTACCTCAAGTTGGATAGGAAAGCCACCTAGTTGCTACAGAAATAGATCGGAGCGGAGCGGAGTAAAAAGGAGAGAGAATTGGCCCTGGGTTAATCCTGGTCGGATCGGAGATGCCGATCCGAACCCCATGAGCACATCTCTCCGATCCGAACCCATTTTACACGTCACTTTCCTGCATGAGCGCCTTGTTATTCGGAGCGGCTATGACCAGTTCCTACCTACAACGTCCACTGCTCTGATGCGTTGTCAACACAGAAATCCATCCGAACCCGAGGCTAATGGGAATGATGACACGTGGCTCCGATCCAGATCGGGTTCTGAGCAAATTCTCACCTATAAATACCCCGTCTGGAGACAAAGAAAAGGATCTTTTTTCTGGCACTTTGAGAGTTCAACCACCTTCATAACCCGAATTCCAGCACTCCCGGAGAATCCAAATCTTCTTTCATTATTTGTTTTTAGTCAATTGAGTGATTGTAAGTGAGTTGTGAGAGAAATCAAGTGAATATTTCATTGTATTTGCAACTAGATCATCGAATATAGTGAAAGACAAGTGGACGTAGGCATTTCTTCGTCGAACCACTATAAATCCTGTGCGTTCATTTTTATTTTTGATCTCGCTTCATTTTGCTTTTAATCAATTTGGGTGTTAGAACCACTTTTTGGTCTAACATATGGATTCTTACTATTGGAAATACAGATTTTTATTCACGAAAATCCTTTTATTTTATTTAATAAACAGCTATGGTTTATAAACGATTTTACAACGACTTTTCAAAAATTTGATTTTGATATAACTCAAAATCTATAAAACAAAATCCATATTTTTCCCTTTCATTTGAAAACTATATTTAGTAGGCCCGAACATTTCTTGTTTCGTTGAATTCTGAGTTATATAGAGTTATATATATTCGATTGAAGTTCAAAACGCCAAATTACGAACTACCACGATGTGGCGAGTTCGTTTTAATTAAATTAAATACAAACATTTAAAAACTTCGTTTAGTAAATAAATTTCAATTCCACTTTCAATATCTTTAAAATAACCTCGTTATCCGAATCTCAACTTAACAGTCCTGACTTCCAAAACTCATCGATTATTTTATTCCATATTCATACTCTGTTATAAATTTATTCAAACTCCAATTTTCTATATTCAATTCCAATTCACTTGGAATTAGATTATTAAAATTCGATATAATCGATTCTAATTATAAATTCTTTTATGGGAATAATCAATTATTTCAACATACTTCACAATTACAAACTAATATACTCCCTTGATAATAGCGAAGTCGTTCAAGTTAGGGTATTTTATTTACCTTTCAGACCTTGATCGACATCGTTCTTATCTTGAGAGAGATAAGAGTTTGTAATACAAAAACTATCATTCCTTATCATAAAAATCCCTTTTTCTATCTCATTTAAAAATACGATTTTTAAATGTCATTTCTTATATTTAGGAAAATATATTTCCCATTTATCTAATTAAAATTTATTCATTTTATTTATAAAACATGGTTTATAAATCAACTTCCTTATCACTACAAGAAAAGCTGTAAATAGCTGCAGATTTTAGCAGCGGAAAATTCCGTCGCAAATTAGCGACGGATTTTCGTAGAATCTGTAAGGGAAATTATCTAGGATTTTATATTTAAACCTGTTTTAAATTATTACCATCGAGTTTTATTTTCCGTCGCTAAATCATAGCAAATTGCAGTGATTTACCATCAACTGTTTTTCATCACTAAATTCCGCTGCAAATAGAGGCAGTTTACCGTCTTCTATGTTTTTAAGCTATTTTGCAGCAGATTTTCAAGAGATTTGCAAGGGACTGATATGCTTATTCTTCATAAAATATATATTTTGTTATCTTTAACTTAGTA
Source organism: Allium sativum (assembly GCA_030737875.1). Classification (NCBI taxonomy): domain Eukaryota; kingdom Viridiplantae; phylum Streptophyta; class Magnoliopsida; order Asparagales; family Amaryllidaceae; genus Allium; species Allium sativum. The sequence continues at coordinate 254,892,980 of CM060924.1, read as the reverse complement.
ATTGATAAGTAAAAACAATAATTTTGAATATTTAATGTTAATAATAATTTACTAATAACAACGAATAAATAATTACTATTAATTGTAAATAATATTCAATAGTTAGTATTGATTAATTAATAATTACTAAATTATTAAGAGGTAATAATAATTAATAATATTGATTAACAAGTAATCATTAATAATCAATGATTAATAAGTAATTTTTAGTAATTAAGAAGTAAAATTTATTACCCAGTGTCTAAAATTAATAATTATAATTGATAATTATGTTTAATACGTATTAATTCAAAAATTAAAACTTTCATATTTTCTAAAGTAAATACAAAGTTTAATTATAAACTTTTGAAGTTTTCATGATTTTGAAATAAATATAAAATTTTGTAAAATGTTCAAAATTTAAAAATAATTATAAAATTTAAAAATTGATAATTATAAAATTTTGAAGTTTTCACTTTTATTGAGACTTTTTAAAAAAAACCATTTGTTTGATTATTTTAAACTCTTTTTCTATATTATTATTATTATTATTATTTTATTTTATTTTAATTTTGGTTCCATATCTAGCCAACCCCAACTTGTTTGGGATGCATGGCTTTGTTGTTGTTGTTGTTGTTCAAAATTTAAAAATATTTTTTTTTAAATATATTGAAGGATTCCAAAATTCAAAGAATACAAACACTACAATACAAGTTATTATTTCCAAGCCCATTTATAGGCTTTCACTACAAAAAAAAACATTTTTTTTACAACTGACATTCTGCAATAGTTTGATGAACCATTGTAAAAACGTAACTTGGTGAGTGTTGAGGAAAGTACATTTGAACAACATTTAACAGCAAAATGTTGTAAAATAAATTACTTTAACCATATTTTCGAAAAATCGTAGAAGCATATATTCTTTAACAAAATATTTGTATTATGAAAGACTGTTTTCTTCATCAACATTCATTCAGTGTCGTTGTATCGTACAAATGGATGATATACTTCAACTGTCATAAAATTATATATTGAAATATGGTTTAACAAAAAGCGTTTCCATTACGAAATTAACTTGTTTCATAAAACAATCAATCGTTATTGTGAAAGCCCGTAAAATCAATCTTTATTTTACTTATCATTACGAGCGTATAGGCACGCGCTTCGCGCGTGGTGATGGCACGCGCTTTGCGCGTTGTCAAAGCACGCTTACAGAGAGTAAAGATATGCTAAAAATACAACTTTGTAGAGAGTAAAGAATAAACTTACAATTTGTAGATGTGGTAGAGGTGGTTCAGATATTTTAAAATTGACATTAATTTGGTTAACTTGATTAGAATCTTTCAGTTTAAAACAATTGCACGTTAATTATAATCAATGAGTTATTAATATAGTACATATATGTTTATGTTAACGTAAAAGGAAAGTTTTAATAAATTAATTATTTGATTTTGGTATTATGACATTATGTGCTCAAAAAGGCGATATTTAAACGTGTGAATTTATAGTCCAGATTTATCTTTACTGGTAAATATGGCTGGAAAGGTCGAAGTAGGGAAGAACTTGATTTGTGTGAAAGGGATAAAACATGACATCCTATTTACAGAGAGGAGAAGATGTTTGAGGGGATTTGGGGCATGATATACGTATGAGAAATTAAGTATAGAAATGAATGATATTAAAAATATATACATATAGGAAGAGAAGTGGTCAAAGAATTGATGATAATTATTATATGTTACAATTATAATTGATGTACGCGGATTTCAAGGGGTTGACTGCATTTAGATAAAGTAACTAATATATACATATATATATATATAAAGAGAAATGGTTAAAGAATTAATGACAGTTAATGTACATTACAATTATAATTAACGTACGCAAATTTCAAGGGATTGACTGTTCTAAACAAAGTGATTAAAAATGTCGAATACGTATTATATAAAGTAAAGTAGGAAATAAATTTTTAAAAAAAGCCATATAAAGTAGAAAATAAGTATGCATATAAACATTTGGATTTCAAATATGAACAGAGAAATGGTAAAGAATTATTGACAATTAATGTACATTACAATTATAATTAACGTACGAAAATTTCAACGGATTGACTGTTCTAAATAAAGTGATTAAGTATACATATTATATAAAGTAGAGTAGGAAATAAAGTTTAAAAAAAGCCATATAAAGTAGAAAATAAGTAAACATATAAAAATTTGGATTTCAAATATGAAAATATAATTAAGTAGAAACGAATTTGCGGAATTGATATATGTATCAGAAATTGATTATAGAAATGATTGATATTAAAAATATATACATATAAGAAGGGCAATGGTCAAAGAATTAATGATAATTAACGAATGCGAATTTCAAGGGATTGATTGTTCTAAATAAAGTGATTAAAAATGAAAGTAAAATAGGAAATAAAGTTTTAAAAAAAGCCATATAAACTAGAAAATAAGTAAACATACAAACATTTGGATTTCAAATTAATTAAGTAGAAACAAATTTGCGGAATTGATATATGTATCAGAATTTAATTATAGCAACGAATGATATTAAAAATATATACATAGTAAAAGAGAAATGGTCAAAGAATTAATTATAATTAATATACATTACAATTATAATTGATGTACGTGGATTATAATTAATATATGTTACATTACAATTAAGTAAAGGGCATTTTCATCAGTTCAGGTGTACAAAAAAAAAGTGCGACACCAAGCCTATTCCTATTATTAGCAAAGATTATTAGTAAAGATAAAGATATAGAGATTATGTTTCACAAATATTTACAATATTTGTAAAATCTTGTTAAAAATAGTAAAACAATATAAAATGTCAATCTTTTAAAAAGAACCATTGAAAACAACAAATCCATAAATGTTTTGAATCATTAAACAAAATTGAATCCTAAAACCGATACTGCAGAAAAATAGAAAAACGCAAATGTTCGAAAATATTAAACTATCAAAATAGTTCGAATTTTTACGAAAATAATAATAATAATTACTTTTGGTGGATGAATTTTAAAAAATATAGGAAATATTGAAAATTTCAAAAGACAAAAACTTTGAAAAATGTTACATTAAGTTTGTTTGATTTTGCATTCAAAATTTTCAAATATTTAAAAGGTAATTTGTTCAAAATTGCTTCAAAACCTTCCTCGTATCATTAATTAGCTTTGAATTGTATTTTAAAATATCTATCCTGGATCTACGAGTCATCATTCACCCATCGCTACTACGAGTTATGCTAGAATGCCCGAAAAAGTTTTTGTCAAAAACTAAGAAATAGGTGTAAATCCGGAATTTAAGGGGGGTAAGCATTGAATTCAAGGGGGTATTTGTGTAATTCAAGGCGTGGGCCGCCTATTTTTTTGTCTCTGGTGTATTTTTTGACAAAAACTTTTTTTTTTCATTGTAGCATTTTTGCGCTACTACACTCTACAGCTCATTTCTACTGCCTCGTCAGTAATCCAAGTCCTAATATTGGGGGAACCTTAACCATTAGATGTCTAGTCCAACTCGCGATCTGAGTCATCCGGTTTTTAGAGAAAGCACACCATCTCTTCCCCCAGAGCTATCATCGTTCATTCTAGTAAAAAAAAAATCCTCATTCACCAAACCCTACTTCTCCTCCTTCCCAATTATCTCAGTGAAATACGGCAACCAAAAATGAAACGAAACACATGCTTTTAGATCTGAAGCAGTTGCTCGTCTTATTCTTCCAGGTTTCGATATCCATTTGCAGTTTAGAATCTTCATGTTATCTCAAATCTGCGAGGTAAAATTATTTTTACTGAAGCATTGAATCGAGGAAATGGAAAGAAGAATCAGGCAAAATTTATTCTTTAGACTTCCTCTAGTCAAAATTAAAGGTAATTTTCACATACTAAAACCAATTTATGTCGTTTTCCTATAATTGGTAAGAGTTTTTCTTTTGTTAATACTATTACCTTAAAACAATATCGAGCATTATGCTGTCTTATTCTTTGTTTATATCATTACAATTGTTTCCAAATATTTTTGTTGGCATTTTTTGACATATACAAATATTATATCATCCATTTATAGCTTTCTATATTTTAGCATGTAGCAGAGCAACATTTACAAATATCAGATCTGATATTATGTGATATATTTCCTCTTAAAAAGAGCTATCTTACCTTATAAGCACAAAGTAAATAAATCCAGTAATTAATTTTGATGAATTAGTTTGGTTTACAGGCTTGACTGAATAAATATTTCAAAACCTATATGCCTTGCACAAGGCTGGTCTTGGTAGAGATGCTGACAGATTTGGTACATGGCGTTTGCGCTGTAAAGACAAATAATAGCCAATGTAATTGATCTGTTCAACAAAATAGAGCAGGGTATATCAATCAGCTAACATCAAAAACTAGAAAATTAATCAATAAAAGCAAATTAATCTTGTAAGTGCTATACATTTTGCCATATATAATATATCATCTTCTCTAAAAGACATAAAAGAATGCAGTGAGCTCAACCATTAGACATTTCATAGTTATTAAACTTGCTTATCTACCAGATTTTGCTTCTTTAGCAGATTATATTTCCATCATGGTTAACAAATCATGCTTCTCTAAAAGGTATATCACTAAACATTTCCCAACCTATATCTTTATTAATACTTGAGTGATATGTTTCACTACTATCTCCTTTTATATTCTTATCAAAATAGATAACTATCTTTTGTGCTTAAATTAAACGGTGCTTTTATATAGAGTGAAATAAACATTTTGTACCAAAATTGTTTATTTGTTTCCAAAAGGCTGTGTTGTGTAGTTTTTGGTGAATCTTTTAACTTTTCATAGTATTATACTAGCTATTTCAGATTTGAAGAATGCACTAAATATAGCAGGTTGTTGTAGCTTGTGATACCAAGCTGAGATGTGTTCATGATGGTTCCTACATTGAATTGAATCGTTCAATTGTTATTCAAAGGCCAAATTGATTAACTTAGGTGGCATCTACATGAAATTTTATTGGTTATATTCACCGTCTTGATACCCAATTATTCAACAAATCTGATATTCCATTGTTTTTCCCCTTCATTTTCTTTTTCTCTTTTTATGTTTCAGGGTTGATGTTTTCATTAAGGCGTAATGTAGGTGGAGACTGGTTAGCACCTTGCATACTAACGGTGCGAACAAAATTGTAGGAGTGCAATAAATTATTTTGTTTTTATATACTTTCATCAGTCCAGGTTTTCTTTTTTTGGTAAGTTTCATGGTGAGGTTAATGTAAAGAAAATAAACAAGTATCATCAACTGAATTGCCTATTTTCACGTCATTGACTTCAAAGTTAGTGGTAGTTGGCAAATAATTAAAATTTGCTGACTGTTAGGAATTTTAATTGAAGCTAAGACTGCCGCTAACCGTCATATCACCCACATTGTCATAGTTGTTCATACCGTGTGAACATTTAAAGCCCGGGCAGCATGCTTATTTGATAGCAACATCCGTTAGTTGTCTCAACTTAATTTGCATATATATGTATATATACATATACATACATACATACTTATATATATATATATATATATATATATATATCCGTGTTAGTCTATGTGTATGTTTAGAACAACACGACTGTTGCACCAGGTAGAAGAGTCTGCTGTTGTAGCAGCAGCAGATTGGTAAAAAAAAAAAAGGAAACAAAGAAAGAAATTTATATATATACATATATAAAGATGTGTGTGAGTATCTTTGAATGCCCAATTTTTTGACTGTGTAGTGTTGGTAGGTTGATGGTTTAGCGTGAGTATCTTATCTGTTTTTATGATTGTGTTGATTATTGATTTCTGATTATGAGTATCTTAACTTTGAACTTCTCCCTTTTTTGACATGATAAAATAACCAAGTACTTCTAATATTCCAGAACTCCATATTAATGCTTCTTCATGTGGCAAGCTTCATTTTATTGCATCTGATTGCACTAGAGGAAAGTTTCACGTTTGCTTGTCCGTTTGCCATCGCCATCTTTATACATTGATTGGGTATGTTAGGATTTACTTTGGTGTAAATACAATGATATGTCAATTTAGTATGTTAATGGATGGTATGTGCTTGAATATCGGATAATGTTAGCACGAATAGTTTTATTGTTCATAATTCAGCTTGGTGTATGGATTGATGAAAGATTATGGATGATCTTTTTTGTATATGATCTGCAAATTTATTTGTTTTTTTTATTATGCTATTTATTTTAGTGTTTATGGTTGAATGATAGTAGTTGGATATGTATACACACACAGTGTGTGGGTGTTTTATATATATATATATATATATATATATATATATATATATTAGAAAGGGATTACCAACAGATTACACACTGTTGAAGCTAGATAAAATGTTCATCAACGTTAAAATCCGTCGCTAATCCCTTGGCAATTAGTAAGGGTTTGCCAACGCCTTTCATAAATAATAATTTATTATAAATTACTTATTCGTCGGTAAATAATGGGTAAATAAATTAAAATTAAATTAATAAATAAAATTATATTTTTATTATATAAATAATAAACTGTCCGAAAACTCATGCTATATTCCGCCGCTAAAATATGACACAATTACAGTCATGGTTTTTACCGACTACTAAGATATACCGAAAATCCGTCGCTAAGGCCAATATAGTGACGGATTAGAAGCGGATATTATCGTCGCTAAATGCTGTCTTTCTTGTAGTGTACACCTTAAAACAAACTTCGAATTTAAACTCCATTTGAAACTAACTTCCAATTTATCCAACGATAATAAATATCGTTTGTAAAGTTACTTCCTTGTTTAATGATTTCAAACAAGGTTTCCATTCCAAAATTCATTAAAAAACCAAATCCTACTCTACGGAAAGTAAATACCCCTTTTTATTTTACATTCGAAGATATTTTAAAATTTAACTTATAAATGTATAACATAGAATCTATTTCATATTTAATTTAGATTATAGCTTCTAATTAATATAATTTCAATACTCTTTCTGAAGATAGTTTATTTTATTTATTTATTTTTATTTCGACATTGTCGAATTCGAAATCATAAATCCTTATGGATTTATTTGAAATCAGTTTACATTACGAAAATCGAAACAAATTTCACCATTTCATTTTTAAACGATCCAAATTATAAATCTCTTTTTAAATTCATACTTGAATTTAAATTTATAAATTGTCCACTGAAATTTTTCCTTCTTTATTTATGTACATTGTTTATAAATTTCACTTTTGGTTTTAAATATTGAAACCAATTTCTATTTCAAATTTGATTTGAAATCCAATTTCCACTTTGGAAAATAAATTTTCCTTTTTAAATTCATACTTAAATTTAAAAATCAATTTTATCAAATGATATTATTTCTTTCCCTTTAAAAACATCGTTATAAATTCAGATACTTGTTTTTATTAATAAAACAATTTAATATTTCTTAATTCATTCGAAATTCCATTTCTATTTTGAAATTTTAAATTTTCCCTTTTAAATCTAAAAATCCCTTTGTATAATATTTTTAAATATCAATATCTAGGGCCTATGATATTTAAACATCCAAATACTCAAACCATCAATCCAACTCAACATATCACGCATATATAAGTATGTAAACAATAATAAATAAATTTGAGGAATCCAGTTGAATTCCTCCAACCTGTTTTCTCTGCATCCACAGATGTTAGTCAAAAAAAATAATACCAATCCTGCTTCAAGGAAGAATATAGCAATATAAAAGGTCATCCAATCATATATCATGGGGTGATAGGGTCATCCGCTAATGATACTGCGGGCATCCGCTAATGGTACTGTGGGAAATCGAATATGTAATAACCACAATCACCAAGCCTAAATAACTAACATATATAACCACAATAATTCAGTAATTTATGCAAGCATCCAAACGGCCAACAATTTATTTTTAACGATTAAAAATGAATTAAATATAAAACTCTAAGTGAGATTTTCTTACTTGATTTCCATTTGCGGAATATCCCAATAAATCTCGTTCAATATCATATCGATATGCTTATGAACTTACTCGAATCATCTCAATCAAATTTACCTCACACCTATGATTAATTTTAATTACTCGATTAAATGGTTATTTAAACTAAAATAATAATAAATTATCCTATGTAATTTAAATTCATAAAAATATATATACCTATCTCTTCTTCCTTGTTTTTAATCGTTTCGAACCAAGCTCGCTTGCTGCCTTGACCAGAGAACCTCGTTATCACCCTCACTTCATCACGACTTGACTCACAAAAATCATCTGCCACCTCCCAAAACAAACAGCAGCCTAACTCCTATTCATCATCTTCAAAAAAACAAATCCGACTTCCTTTTAGTCATTATTTCCCAAAATCAATACTTGATTGCACCCTTTCATTCCTCATCCAAACCTCCACCTCACAAGCATCACGTTGACAAGCTTGTCGCCCCCATTTGGATACTGTTCTTGGTCCTCCACTTCGCTGCAACAACAAGAGTTGTAACAAAAGCCACCTTCGACTACTTTTAGAGGTTCACAACAGCCAACTCCATCACAAATCTAACGCCATCGCACAATAATTCGAACCCGTCCCCGAACTCAAATAATCAGAGACATCGCACCTCACTTCCTCTAGGTCAACGCCAACTTCAATTTCTGATCGCCATCGCACCACTCGGAATGGTAGTCACCCTAAATCACTTCAACTCGCAGCCACTAACGTCGATTTTTCAGGGGCTCTCGCGCTGAAAATTTGATATCGATTTCCTTCTTTTTGGGATCCCAGAAACCCATTGTCGCGAGCATATCCACATGCTATCGAATTCGGTACATGGGATGCTGATTGTAATGGCGATTTCCTTTTTCAATCTGTTTTTTTTTTAGGTCCATTTTCGATTTACTGAGAAAAAGAAATGGAGGAAAGGGAACTCGAATTGTCTGTGGTTTTGAGACAGGGAGGAATACGAATGCGAGCTTGAATATACACACACGAATGGGAAACAGGGACGTACACGCCATTAAAATCGTGTTTCTATGGAATTGAGGGAGGGAGACAGATGTTACTGCTCAAGGAAAACGAAGCTGCATGATTTCATTTACTTAGGCTTGCGTATAGGAAAAGAGGTCGGCTGTGTTTATTTTGATTTGATTTTTTTTAATATATTATACCAAAATATTTTGTGGTCTCTCACTTTAAACTCTAAACCGCTATTTAATCGTACTGACCGATGTTCTCCAACGTTATTCTCTACTCTGAACTCCACATAACTAGTTCTGGAATTTTAATTTAACTCTATAGAGGGAATAACAATTTAAATTAATGATTTAATTGAATTCAATTTAAAATATAAATCTATTTCAAACAACTAAATAAATAAATTATTATTATTGTTATAATTTAATAGAATATATATTAATTGTTAGAATCGTTTCAAATTAGTTTTAAATTCGGAATTCAATTATTTTTCGTTCTAGCATTACGATAATTCGATATATTCGATATTTAATCATATATCAATTATTAAATTGATAAATTTAATATTAAAATTCATTTATTATTCCAAATCAATATTAAAAATAAATTTAAATATTCAATATTAAATGACTAAAAATCTGGGATGTTACATTCCTTCCCCCTTAAAAGAATTTCGTCCTCGAAATTACTATGGCAGAAGAAATGCTATAAACCCGTTAAATTTTCAAAATCTCATTTTGTTATAACTCAACATTCCATATTTTATAACTCAAGTCCCATACAATTTTCAGTTTTTATGGAAATATTTAGTCTCCTATTTTTTCTCTCCAAACAACCTTCAAATTGAATTCAATTTGAAAATCATCTCTTTCACCTCTACAAAAGTTTCAAAACTTTTGAAAAAATTTCTAACTCCCTAAATTTTGGAAATTTTTTGGCAGAGTCTCCCCTGTACGGAGGAGATTTTTCAATATACCAAAAGAGATGAAAACGTATACATCGACCCACATTTGTCGGAAAGCAGTTCACATATCCTAATTTGATATTTTGCGTAGGCGTACCTTATATAAGCGTTATGTAAGCGCAATTGCTTAGCACTTATGCCATTTACGCCCCCAAAACGAAACCAGGCAACTCCATGTACCTGTACTTACTCAATTTAAACTTGTCAGCCTCATAAATGTGAGATTTCAAAGGCTTTTATTTATTCAATTTATTAACACACGAATTCAAATCCAAACAAGTCATATCAAGTATTCTTAGCACTTGTCTATTAATACAAGTACCAATTTTCAGTTTATACCTAAATTTTACTCATATTATACATCATATATACTCATATTTATTTAATTCGAATGATTTCCAACCAATTAATTCATATTCCATTCATATGCATCCAAATTCATTCAATTCAAATGATTTACAACAAATAAATATAAATCTGACTTATATTCCATGTATATGCGTTCCCATTTATTTAAATTGATTCTAACAATTTATTTATTTTATAAAAAACGAAAATTCTTATTTGCATGTTTGGTATTATTGGGCTAATACAATAGTCACTTATAATTCTGACCAAATTCTTAATTGATTCCAAATCAATTTATTCATTTCAGTTCACTTTCACCAATTCAGTTTATTTAACTTGCATAAGTTAAAAATTTTAAATCCTATAATTAAAATATCCGACATTTATTTCAAATTCCTTTGAAATAATATATACTTATTTATAACCATCGCAAATTTAAAACATTTGAATTTTCCAACCAACTTGCTTTCTAAAATAAATTTTCATTGGAAATCTCACTATGGTAGCAATCCATCATTAAAAAACTCAAAAATGAACACCGATGATGGTGCGATCATCATCGGAATTATTTTCCAGCCACTAAAGTGAGTTTAGTGCTTTATCACTTTCAAAATCCATTCGAAATGATTTTTACTCAAAATCCTTCCAAAACAATGATATATTATTTTAATATACTTTAGAAAAATATTTTCCAACTTTCCAGGATTTGAAATCCAAATTCTGTTTTTAGTTTCAATTTAGTTTCATCTCATTTGTATATACCATTCATATACAAGTTCTATTTGATTATATATAACCATTACAATTTTATAATCTCATAATGGCAACCAACTCATCCATATATAAATAATTTTAGAAAATTATTCACTTTTACAAAATATAAATTTTGATAAAAATATTTCATTTACCCACTTTAAAACAATATTATGTCAAATCCCCCTATTTAAGTGTTTATAAACTCTTATCGACATCGTGGCATCCCACGATTCGACCAGAATTCATAAACCACCCAACAGACAAGCCAACAAAATATAAAACAATTTTTATATCAACTTACAAATACACTCTCTCATATATACACTAAAATCATTCTAGGGTACTACTGATCGTATCTCTAATGAGTAAACTCCCACCAAAGCCTAGATGTTCGCTTAACCTAAGCTATGATACCAACTGTAACAACCTGGCGATTTCGGTAGGCTTTTCAACCATCCCTCCACCCTCAAGTCAGCGGGCTAACATCCCACCGTGGCTTACATTGGTACCCCCAACAACTTGTTTTAGGGCAAGCCTCTCGACTTGCAACCAACCCACATTTCCGGGACATGTAGGGGTAAGTGTCTCCCGTTCGCCACTTAACGCGAAGCGAGAACCCCTTATCATGCGTACCAAGCACACAACAAGCAACAAGGAGTGGTTTTCGGATAATTAATCCAATCGGTCTCTCCGTATTGACAACAGTGGTCAATAAACCTTTGATAGCCGGTGATTTAACTATCAAAAGAAAGAAAAAACATCCATCACACAATCATTGGACCTTTTCTAATTTTCATTTATATGTTTGTTTCCTTACCGAATTCTGTATATCGATATATTGATTTCTAGTTGTCAAAAATGCTTAAAATATTCTATCTATAAATTTCCGAAAAATTTCGCCAGCACCTCCCTAGTGCGGGTCACTCGGTACAACTACACAATGCCTCTCTAGGCCCTTTCCATTCAAAAAGCCAAGCGGCTAGCCCAATAGGCTCATAAAATCTCATATGGAAATTAAAACATGTACCTTTTTGTCGGGCACTTAAATTATATTCTTCATTCCCTCTTCATACTCTTCATTCCATACTTGTCTATCATATACTAATCTAATTCCATTTATATTCAACTTTAAGATTTCAATCACATTCACTTTACCATTTTATTCCCAATTTACCCTTTTTTACTTAACCACTTTCAGTTTGAACTTCTCACGTTTAAATACACTTTTATTTGCCTAAATATAAGTCGAATTCAATCTTCATGTCAAATTCCACAATTTAATTCAAGTTCCATGCTCGAATCCCCAAATTTAAATTAACAAATTCACATTAATTAAACAAAGTTAAATTCGGCGAAACTATAGTAACTAATTTCAAGGAAATTAGTTAACCTCATTCAATAATTAAAAATAAGACTTTTGTTTCAAAAATCACTTCATCTACTCCACTCGAGTTCATATTTAATTTATAACTCAAATTTGGATTCTTACTATTGGAAATACGGATTTTTATTCATAAAAATCCTTTTATTTTATTTAATAAATTGTTATGGTTTATAAACGATTTTACAGCGACTTTTCTAAAATTTGATTTGGATATAACTAAAAATCTATAAAACGAAATCCAAATTTTTCTCTTTCATTTGAAAACTATCATTTAATAGGCCCGGACAATTCTTGTTTCATTGAATTCTGAGTTATACAGAGTTATATACACTTGATAAAAGCTCAAAATGTCAAATTACAAACTACCACGTTGTGGCGAGTTCGTTTTAATTAAATTAAATATAAATGTTTAAGAACTTCGTTTAGTAAATAAATTTCAATTCCACTCTCAATATTTTTAAAATAAATTCGTTATCCGAATCTCAACTTAACAGTCCCGATTTCCCAAACTCGTCGATTATTTTATTCCATATTCATACTCCATTATAAATTAATTCAAACTCCAATTTTCTATTTTCAATTCCAATTCATATGGAATTAGATTATTAAAATTTGATATAATCGGTTCCAATTATAAATTCCTTTATGGGAATAATCAATTATTTCAACATACTTCACCATTACAAACTAATATCCTACCTTGATAATAGCAAAGTCGTTCAAGTTAGGGTATTTTATTTATCTCTCAGACCTTGATCAACAACGTTCTTATCTTGAGACAGATAAGAGTTTGTAAAACAAAAACTGCCATTCCTTATCATAAAAATCCCTTTTTCTATCTCATTTAAAAATACGATTTTTAAATGTCATTTCTTATATTTATGAAAATCTGTTTCCCATTTATTAAATGAAAATTTATTCATTTTATTTATAAAACATGATTTATAAATCAACTTCCTTATATCTTAAGACAAACTTCCAATTTAAACTCCATTTGAAACTAACTTCCAATTTATCCTACGATAATAAATATCCATTGTAACTTCCATGTTTCATGATTTCAAACATGGTTTCCATTCCAAAATTCATTTAAGAACCAAATCCTACTCTACGGAAAGTAAATTCCCCTTTTTATTTTACATTCGAAGATATTTTAAAATTTAACTTACAAATGTATAACATAGAATCTATTTCACATTTAATATAGATTATAGCTTCTAATTAATATAATTTCAATACTCCTTCTGAAGATAGTTTATTTTATTTATTTATTTTCATTTCGACATAGTCGAATTCGAAGTCATAAATCCTTATGGATTTATTTGAAATTAGTTTACATTCTGAAAATCAGAATAAATTTCACCATTTCGTTTTGAAACGATCCAAGTTATAAATATCTTTTTAAATTCATACTTGACTTTGAATTTATGAATTATCCACTGAAAATTTTCTTTCTTTATTTATGAACATCATTTATAAATTTCACTTTTGGTTTTAAATATTGAAACCAATTTCTATTTCAAATTTCATTTGAAATCCAATTTCCACTTTGGAAAATAAATTTTCCTTTTTATATTCATACTTGAATTTAAAATTTAATATTATCAAATGATAATATTTCTTTCCCTTTAAAAACATCATTATAAATTCAGCTACTTGTTTTTATTAATAAAACAAGTTAATATTTCTTAATTCATTCGAAATTCCATTTATATTTTGAAATTTTAAATTTCCCCTTTTTAAATCTAAAAATCCCTTTGTATAATATATTTAGATATCAATATCTAGGGCTAGTGATATTTAAACATCCAAATACTCAAACCATTAATCCAACTCAATAGATCATGCATATATAAATATGTAAACAATATTAAATAAATTTGAGAAATCCAGTTGGATCCCTCCATCCTGTTTTCCCTGCATCCGCAGATGTTAGTCAACAAAAATAATACCAATCCTGCTTCAAGGCAGAATATCGCAGTATTAAAGGTCATCCAGTCATATATCGTGGGGCGATAGGGTCATCCGCTAATGATATTGCGGGCATCCGCTAATGGTACTGCGAGAAATATATATATATATATATATATATATATATATATATATATATAATAACCACAATCACCGAGCCTAAATAACTAATATATATATATATATATATATATATATAACCACAATAATTCAGTAATTCATGCAAGCATCCAAACAACCAACAATTTATTTTTAACGATTAAAAATAAATTAAATATAAAACTCTAAGTGAGATTTACTCACCTGATTTCCATTTGCGGAATATCCAAATAAATCTCGTTTAATTCCATATCGACATGCTTACGAACTTACTCGAATCATCTCAACCAAATTTTACTTCACACCTATGATTAATTTTAATTACTCGATTAAATGATTATTAAAATTAAAATAATAAAAAATTATCCTATGTAATTTAAATTCGTAAAAATATATATATCTATGTTGTCTTCCTTGTTTTTAATCATTCCGAACCAAACTCGCTTGCTTCCTTGACCAGAGAACCTCGTTATCACCCTCACATCGTCACGACTTGACTCACAAAAATCATCTGCCACCTCCCAAAACAAACAGCAGCCTAACTCTCGTTCATCACCTTCAAAAAAACAAATTCGACTTCCTTTTAGTCATTATTTCCCAAAATCAATACTCGATTGCACCCTTTCATTCCCCATCCAAACCTCTATCTCGTAAGCATCACGTTGACAAGCTTGTCGCCCCAGTTTGTATACTGTTCTCGGTCCTCCATTTCGCTGCAACAACAAGAGTTGCAACAAAAGCTACCTTCGACTTCTTTTAGAGGTTCACAGCAGCCAACTCCATCACAAATCTAACGCCATCGCACAATAATTCAAACTCGTCCCCAAACTCAAATAATCAGGGACATCGCACCTCAATTCCACTAGGTCAACGCCAACTTCAATTTCCGATCGCCATTGAACCACTTTGAACGGCAGTCACCCTAAATTACCTTAACTTGCAGGCGCCACTAACGTTGATTTATCAGGAGGTCTCGCGCTGAAAATTTGATCTCGATTTCCTTCTTTTTGGGATCCCAGAAACCCATTGTCGTGAGCATATCTGCATGCTGTCGAATTGGATACATGGGATGCTGGTTGTAATCGCGATTTCCTTTTTCAATTTTTTTTATCGGAGGTCCATTTTTGATTTACTGGGAAAAAGAAATGGAGGAAAGGGAACTCGAATTGTCTGTGGGTTTTGAGATAGGAAGGGATACGTAGGTGAGCCTGAATATATACACGCGAATGGGAAACAGGGACGTACACGCCATTAAAATTGTGTTTCTTTGGAATTGAGGGAGGGAGACAGATTTTACTGCTCTAGGAAAACAATGCTGCGTGATTTCATTTCCTTAGGCCTGCGTATAGGAAAAGAGGTCAGTTGTGTTTATTTTGATTTGATTTTTGTTTTAATATATTATACCAAAATATCTCGTGGTCTCTCACTCTAAACTCTAAACCGCTATCTAATCGTACTAACCGACGTTCTCCAACATTATTCTCTACTCTGAACTCCATGTAACTAATTTTGGAATTTTAATTTGGTTGTATAAAGTGAATAACAATTTAAATTAATGATTTGAATTAAATTCAATTTAAAATATAAATCTATTTCAACTAATTAAATAAATAAATTATTATTATTGTTCTAATTCAATAGAATATATATTAATTTTCAGAATCGTTTCGATTCAGTTTTAAATTCCGAATTCAATTATTTTTCGTTCTAGCATTAGATAATTCGATATATTCGATATTTAATCATATATCAATTATTAAATTGATAAATTCAATATTAAAATTCATTTATTATTCCAAATCAATATTAAAAATAAATTTAATTATTCAATATTAAATGACAAAAAATCTAGGATGTCACATTATTTGTTGGAAAACTCTGGTTATTTCAAAACCATTCACAAATCAAATATATTAGTCTAAAATGTATTGGATTTCAAATCTAGTTGTTAACTAGTTCATTTAGATAAAAATATCTTTTATCTCTTCAAAACTTGAAATATTTAATCCAAAATCTTTCCAAATCCTTTATTATGATTTTACATAATTTATTCGTATTTTTAATAATTTTAATAAGGCCCTTATAGTTGATTTCCATATACGGCCATCGAACTGCATTTACAACGACCTTTTCCAAAACAGATTTGGACATATTTTAAAATCTGACCATTAGATTTAAAATCTCTTATTATCATTGGAAAGCACTTTTCGATATGAACCCAACGTTCCGGTCTTAGGAGAATCCGACGGTCGGATCTCCCGTTACGCCAATTCGAAGTTAATGGTCGAAATTCGTGATCAGTCTCTACGCGGCGCGCTCTATTCATGCCATTAAATATATATAATATATATATCATCGATTTCCATTTAAAACATATTTTATAAATCGTTTATAAATTCATTTTAAAATGACTTCAACTTCATTTCAATTTTAAATCAAAATTGAATATTCAATATCATTCTAATATTGAAATGATAATGTTTTCAAAATATCAGATTTTGAAATCAATTCTTTTCGATATTCATTATAAAATAAATAAAATTGACAAATAAATCCGTTCGAGTTAAGATGGCGCACATCTATTAACTCGGCTCCATATATTTCAATATTTTTGAGTCCATCCAAAATTGGGCATCAAAATCATAATTTGATTCTTCACTGAATATTATTTTAAAATATTCGTTCATATTATGAATCGGAATGCGACTCAATCAATTGCTATATAATTTCAGTTATATGGATTTCATACATCGCATGTATTCAACGGTAATGATAAATAATCATTAAACATTCAAACGTCATCCAAAGTGCATTCTACAACTGTATTAGCATTAAAATGAATAAATAACGGTCACAACGGTATGTCAATCAATCGATTGACATACAACTAAATATTGGGACTAGTGTATGTCAAATATCATCCCAATACCCGTATGGGGTTTTCAAACAACAATAGTCTATTTAAGTAAATCATTGGTTAATAAATTTAACCAATTCTAATTCGGTTTGAATTATTTTTCTACTTAACTAATTTTCACTGTTTAAGTAATAAATGGATATTTATATCTCATTTCAACAACCATAAAGTGTTTATCCACATTGTTTGAAATACGAGTGTCGTATATTCAAACAACGCTTCTTGTGCAAATGAGTCGTGAATAGTTCATGTGTTGAACTCAAGCAATGCCACATACAACAAATAAACATCAACAATGACAATCTATATATATTTTCAGTTATAAAATAAATAACAGTACAAATATTTTAGTGAGAGAATTCTCACTTTGGTATCCACTCCGTTAGTCTTTATTGGATGATTTTATTTTCAAACTAAATTAAACGCATGTTTAATTTAGCTAAAAATTCAATTTGCCCCATTTCCGTTCTGGTCAGTCCCATGTTGTAGTATTCGTCGCCACGATCGCAACGCAACTGAAATCATTGGATTTCGACCTCGTATGAAGAAGATACGGCATTAAATAAATTGGATAATTAAATAGTTAATTAATTAAGATAATTAAACTATAATTATTCATTAATCCCATAACCTTTCTTCCCCATAATGTCAGAAACACACTCCCCCACGTTGACCTCGAACCGCAGACACCACAGACCGCCGGACGTTTATCGAAGGGCACCACGTCGAGCGCCTCTGTGACCGCCACCTACTCCAGCAACCAAACCCAGCTCGGTGGCCTCCAGCTCCCCCAAAACCGCCACAACGCTCTGAGTTTGAGCTCGAATTCCGAGCTCCTCATGCAACCAGAGATGATCATCGCCATATGATTTTGAAGAGCTCCAAAAGCTCTTTGATTTCCATGTCTTAATTCTTGAAACCGTCGCGTGGATTAGGAGATTTCTGCCCTTGAATTTGAACGATGGCGGGAATAAAATGAATTAGGTTTTTTTTATAGAAATTTTGGGGTATATATATATTTTTGTATTATTTAATTCCAAAAATACTAGTTTATTGCCTCGAACTACAAATCAAACCCAATGACTGCCGTTCTTAGCCAATTAGACCTATTTCGGACGTAATGAGATATGTTTTGTAAGAAATTAGACTGTTTTGATCAGTTTTTGTAAAAATTAAAATATAAATTAATATAATGGTCAATATTGAATTTGAACGTACATTTTAATTTACCTGAGCCACATACTGACTGTAAAAATTATGAATTTTGAAATCTCATTATGTTTTGACGATACGGTCCTAACAAAATTAATTTCATCGAATTTGGAGACCGCCGTAAAAATAGCCTTTTTATTTGCTTATTAAATTCAAACTGAAATTGAAAACGCATTTAAATTTATTATGCTCACATATTAAATTCAAAAACTATGAAATTTTAAAACTGATAATAATTTAACGTTCCGGATCCAATAAAAGTGGTTTCGTAGAAAACGGAGGTCGTTTGCAAAATATCTATTTTTAAGGGCTTATATATTATTCAAATATATATAGATTCTATAGCTACTATTCTAAATTTTTATTTAGTCATAACTTACAATTTAAAAAGTAAAATCTCAGTTTCTTACATTCATTATAAAATTACAGTTCAAAATATTCCAACGTTTCTTATTTCACTGAAATCTGATTTATTTTGAATTCTATACATTCAATTGAAATTAAAATCGAATTTTCAATCTACCGTGCCATTTTAGGCTCATTTTATAATTAAAATTAATTTATACGTTCTAACTTCGATTTAAATAAATTTTTAATCGTTATTATTTAAAATAAATCATTTTCAATATTCAAAACCCATTAAAATAGCTAAAATAAAAATTTTAAATTGGTTCAGAAATTTCGGGTTGATACAGTTTCCTTCCCCTTTCTCCTTTTATCTTCCCTTCTATTCGACTTCCTTTCTTTTCCCTTATTTCTTTCTCTTAGCAACGTTCTAACCAATGGCATTGGGCTATTGTTACAAAAGCTTTAATAGTATTTTAACTATGTTGAATGAAATTTTAATAAGGAAAACGATGTTAAAACTACGCATTTTGATTTTAAAATGATGAATTGTAGTTTTCTAGGGATAAATTGTGTTTTAATAGCCTATTGCTTAGCCAAGCTCAAACTAATCAGCAGTAAATTAATTAGGCTTTAATTAAGCCATGATTTATGTGATTAAGGAGTGAAATATCTTGAACCTCATTCCAGTGTGTACCCTTAATCAGTAAACGCTTCTTCCTCTTTCTTTCAAAAGCTGCAGAAAAGAAAACAGAAAATACCTCTTACGAACTCAATTTCTAATAATGAATTTTATTCTAAAGCTAAAATCAAGTTTTTAACCAAGCTATACTAACATAATCGCTACAAAATCATAGATTTTCTCCATTTGTTCCAGACTTTGTGAATTTTATTTATTATATGTCGAACATCTGATTGGATGTATTTGTAAACTCCTATATAGTGTTTAGAGCCCTATAAAGCCTAAAAGCTTCAAGTTTTGAGCCTTGCTACGAAATATCGAAAATGCCAAAGTGGCTAGCGTTAACTCAGACATTCTTGCTTAAACTCGATTTGTCGTTGAATTTGTTGTCTGTTGTTCATTTTCTGGTGCGATAAAAAAATTATGAGAAAATTTTTCGTAGAGGTGTAATCTGTGTTTGTACCCATCTTTGGGGTCATATTATGCTTTCATTCTATATGTCGAAACCATGGTAAATTTGTTTTAGTTAGTAGCCTTAATTTAATCTTGTTGTGGTTCAAAATCATGTTCACTTTCAGCTCCAAGTTATTCCAAAATTTGCATCAAAGTCGAACACGTGGTAGAAAATAACTCTGCAAAAGTTTACGTACCTAGAGGTGGAATTGACACTTTTTAGGGTCGAACCTAAGGTCGACCTCTTGGCTATTAAAGTCGACCCCTGAAGCCATTTGATCGTAGGCAAATTTCCTATATATTGTAGTGTGCATTTATTGATATCCAACAGGCTTTCCTTGTGATTTTTATTGTTTTTGAAGCTGTTTTTGTTGTTGATTTTGAAAGGCCTAATCCTATACAGGTGAGCCAACATTACCATTAATTCATGCAATGGATTATTGTATCAATTTAATGAGATTTCCGACACAATTCACATTTTGTAAAATGATTTTTATAATGAATTCCCTATATTTAATTATCTACTAGTTTGAGACAATTGTTTATCTATGTTTTGTTTTATAAAAACGAAATCATCTCAAAGCTACATAATATGCAATAATTTCCAATATATAAATAATTAAATTTTCAAAGAAATAATTTAAATGGTTTTTAGATCATTTTATTAACTTGTTTTCTCGAATCAAGCATTTTCAATACATAAACTACACATTTTCACACACTTCGAGAAGACGATAACTTTACTTAGAGATATAATAAATAACATAGTATGGGACAAGCCGATTAATTATATTGGTTAAATTTAGACTTGTTGGTTGAAGCTGTTTCTGAGTGTAAAGCAAGACGACTAGTAGTAAATTGACTAGTGAAACGTGCGACATGAGACATAATGTTCTCACATTTTGAATTACCATTTGCAAGTCTGTGGCACAAGATCAATGTTTGTTACTGTCAGCATTTTCTCCAGGTGTGAGCTAGATTCAGAGGGAGTCTATTATATACATATTCACTTGGCTGGGAGGCAGAGGGTGTCAAGATACACTCAGTTGAGGATGTGTAGTGATGGGCGTCTGAATATGTATAGTACTTGGCAATGCTTGAGGAGAGCTATATAATAGATGCACGTGCAATTTTTTAATCGGATCCACTTTTGGATGTTGTTTGTTATTTTGATCCATTTGATGCTATTTTTTGTTTAAGATCTACTTCATGATGTTTTTTATGATTTGTTGCTATTTGTTGATTTGGATCCAATTCATGATGCTATTATTGATGTTTATTTCCTTTAAATAGCCCAGTGCTATTATGACGTTTTTATTAGGTGATTACTTATATGTCGAAAGAACTCCACATGAGTTTTATATATCGAAATTTTGATGGACTCGCCATTTTGTTGTTTTGAAGTTATTAAATATGTACTTGGCTTCGGTGCATAGTCCTTGTTGTTAGCAAAAGAACCTTTATATGATGTCATCGATGCCATATATGTGACCTTCATATGATGTGTAGTTGTACCTTATCACATGAAACATATGTTGTATCTAATTGAATTTAATCTTTCTCCACTTGAGAAGAGTTGTCCATTATGATGCTATATTTCATCCAATATGATCTAATCATTCTGTTTATATTAGGTTGATCAGTGTATTTTATATAGTCAGGTTAGATCGAGTCATTTCAGAATTGCCTCTATTGTTGATACTAGCTCATATAGCTTTCACTATAGACTACTAATTAGATTTTGATGTTTAGGCATATTCTGGGATAGTGACCTATTTGTTTTCTTGTAATATGTAAACATTATATTATGGGATATGATGTTATATGTATATTGTGGTTCCTATAACCACTTATGTTTCTCACAACGTATTGTGCTTGATGTATATTTATAAATGTGACTGCTTTTGTTATTCTGTGATCTGTACAATTTAATATTGTTGTGTTTAGTTATGAAATGATCAATCAACCATCATAGTATAGTACTGGGAAATAAATAATTATGTCAATCCTCTTGAGATAAGAAAAAACAAGCACTATAAAGACGTATTTGGTACTCGTTTAATACAAGATTTAGGATGATCGCTCCTAACTAGTCCTATTCTCCATATTAGCAGATGACATCACTTATTAATTTTACTTGTTAGTATGAGTTTTGAAGTGGGGCGTCACTGTACCTACCTTTGTTGGTTAGATATACAAGAGAAATATTCTAGTCTGTGAAACCACAAAACTAATCTAAGTCCAATTAGTGTAACCTCTGCTGATTAGTCCTTTTCTTGCACTACTCTTGCTAATCAAGTGAAAATGACTGGTGGCCTAGATGTTGGAGAAATAGTTAAACATTCTGATGGAAAAAGATAAAAGAATAATGTTGCTTGAATGATGATAACATAAAGATCTTATTAGCTGTTGAAATATAAAGGATGGACCATAACATTCAATAGTAGTAATACCTAATCAAGCAGATCACCTCTAGTTCGTAGGATTTATTCATTTCAATTCCATTGTATATTTTAGTATTTTCTGATTATTGCAATGTTTATGTACTTATATTTTATATTGTAATGTATGCAATTCGTTGTAAAAAAGTTCGGTATACTATTTTTTAAATTTATTATTTGCATTGGTAACGTAGTATTTAAAATAAATGAAAATCGGTCATATAGAAAAATGATACCCCCTCTTTTTTTTTTATTTACGTGTGGAACCTAAGACTTCACTCAAGTCATTGCTTGTCGGTCTTAGTAAACCCCACGGGTAGTGATATACCCCGATTTTTCAACGCCTTCACACTACCTAGGTAGTCACCCCAAGAAATTGGCAGAGGTGGCCCTCGAACCTGAGACCTATGTCTCATCCCAATTCGCCCACCTCTGACCAACTGAGCTAGGAGTGTCGGGTGATACCCCCTCTTTTTGAATACCTCTTTTGTAATATGAGGACGCAACACACTTCTGCCAACTTGCCTCTTTCAAATAAGCCTTTAGATTATCGTTTTCACTCAGTAAAATACCATTCCTAACCATGAGCCCGGACCATTTAAGACTACCTAAACACAAAGGAGATAGACCCTCGATCAATCACTTCCTTCCTTCAATCCCTAAAGTATGTCCTACATATTATCATCTATTGTGATATCTCATATTAGTCGAGCTATAGTAGGAATTGTTGTCCAAGTTAACTGAGCGGGTTTACAACGAAAAATTTAGGACTAACATCACAACTTCTGTGGTTATTTTCTTGTAAGTGATGTCTCATGTTTGTCCCAAGGTCACACTACAAGTATCCAAATTATCTATGCAGACTTCCATTAAATTTTGAACTACCTTGCATCCTTATAACTTGGACAGATTCTCCAACTAATACACTACCGTATACCTTACTACGGCCCAAATCAAAACCTTGTAAGATATCTTCTATTTTACATTTACCGATGATTCCTTTCTTAAGGGGGTTTAATAATATTAATAGACTACTAAATATGCAATTAATACATTCTAGTTATAGTTATTTATGCTAACATTATTATACTCTCTCTGTTCCTATAAGTAAGATATTTTAGTTGTATGCACATGAATTATAAAATAACTAATCAGTGTTGCCTTATTCTTTTAAATTAACTGCTTTTCCTATAACACCTCAAGTCCGTTAATGTCACTGTAACACCCCGTATTTTCTGTGAACCTAAAAGTAACAAATCAGAGAATAATTAAATTTTAACTAAAGAACTAAGGGAAAAGGACTGCGCCATTGCGTTCATCTCGAAATTCTACTTGAGATAGAGTCTGAGTTTGCGTGAATCAGACTCCGTATGAAGGAGTTATGACCTCCGGAAGTTTCAGAATTCAATTTAAAGTTCAAACAGCTCAAAAATCAGTTCGAATTTCAAAACAGGGTCAAAATTGGGCTGGGAGGGAAAATTCCCGCCCAGGACCCAGGTCGAACAGGGGGTCGACCTGGGTACCCAGGTCGACCAGGGGGTCGACTTGGGGGTCGACCTATGGATCGACCTACCTGGTCGACCTGGTCAGGTCTGGACGATTTTTCTGGTTTGCTGAGTTCTTCTGGATGGTTCTAAGATTGATCTGATGGTTGGGGTTAATTCCAGGGTTTATCTAACGGCTCTAATCAGATTGAAATCCTATATATACAGCCTAATCCTCAACTTAAATTCACACAATTTCATTCTGCCTATACTCTGCCTCTATTCTAATTAAAAATAAAAATGGCGTCGCTACTCTGCTGGAATCAAAACTAGGATTAATGCATCTTCTTCCATCCTGATTAGAATTAAAAGCTAAATCAAATCTCAAGTGTTCAACTACGATTCAAATCAAAGTTTATAGCTTCAACAACAGTTTATTATCCTTTCTTAAACCACGAAAGGCAAGTATAGTTATTTTCCGATATAAACTTTAATTATAATTGTCACATGATTGTAAATCTGAATTAGAGTTGTGTATGTTCTGTTCTGATCTATCTTATTCTGTATTTTTTTCTTCCTTTTGTTCTATAGCCAGGCTACCACGAGCCTGCGCCAAATCTCATAAGAGATTAATGCACGAACGTTAAATTTTGGGACAAATAATGAATGATGCACAATTGGAGAGGACTGAACTGAACATAAAACCCGAGGCATATAATTGGACATAAATATAGACTGTATGGAACATATGACTTGGGATTTGAGGCATTAAATATATTGGACATATGACTTGGGATTTGAGGCATAAAATATATTGGACATATGACTTGGGAATTGGGGCACAGATTTGACCGTGAACATGCAATTGATTTAGATGCATATTACACGTTGTAATCTAGGATCTGTAACTAATTTATGAAATGAGTATATGTTGTAAATTAAATCTAGATCTATGCATACTATGTGTGATAATCTGTGATTTGGAAGAATTATAGGATAACTTAAAACTTGGGGACATAATGCATGTTTTTTTTGAGGACATAGTACAGGTTGTAAGTTAAGATCTAGATTTAGGACATATTTTATGTGACGAACTATGACATAGAGGAAGATGATATGTGGCTTAGACTTGAGTAATCTATATTGAAATCAGGATAACTGTTATTGTTGGTACGCCTTAATTGGATTCTTTTTGGGTAGTTGACATATGCTATAACTAAAGGTCATAGTTTGGCATAATTTATATTGTTCATCATAATTTGGGGTTTTTATAGAGAATATTCTATATGATACAAGTTTACCTGAAATTTTGGGACATATGTTATATGGTGAATTATGACCATAATTTGGACATGTAAGTTTAGGATTGCTTTATGATTAGGTACGAAATGTGAATAGAACTTTAAGAAACGTTTAAATCTGCTAAAACTGTTATCTGCTTAATATGTTAAATTGCCTGATCGTCCAAATCTGTTATATGTTTAACCTGTTGAATTGCCTAAACTGCTAGATATGTTGAATCGCCTAATCTGCTAATTATGTTCTGCTAAATCTGCTGAGTTGCCTAATCTATTAAATCTGTTAAACAGCCTGAGTTGCTAAATCTGTTAGATCTGTTGAAAAGATGAATAAGTGTAATTTAAGTATGTAGTCTGTAGGCTCGATCTAAAATTTGAGCAAAACATATTAATAAAACTTCTGATAATCTTCCATAACTTGTAGAAAAGTAAATCTGTTAGATAGACATAATTTTCTGTAATGAAATAAAGTGGCTACGACACGAGGTTAGACTCAGTTTGCGGTGGAAACCTGCCCGGAACCAACCGGCTTAACCAACGACCGCAAACTGCCAGTCTAATGTGAGAGGTCGTAGGCATAACTAAAATATGTCTAGACACGAGGTTAGGTCTAGCTTGTGGGAGAAGTCTTCCCGGAACCGCCTGGCTTATCCAGCGGCCACGAGCTACCGACCTAATGTGAGAGGTCTATGCATTAATATTTGATTAATGCAAATCTGAGATAAAATCTGAGATAAATAGGATGTCTAAAACGTGTTGGATAGACATAATTAAACCAACTGGACCAATGAATTTAACAAACCCATTTCATGAATTTGTAGGACCAATACAAAGTTAGACAATCTGTAAGTTTGTTGAAACTGTACATCTGATCCGTTAGTCTGAAAACTTGTTAACCTGAACATCTGATCTGTGAACTAGTAAATCCGAACTCTGTATGTCTGAAACTTGCAAATTAGTTAATCTGAAATCGGTTAGTATGGGGACACAAGGTTAGGAGGGGAAGTACTTGTGTCATCTGTTGTTTGGGACCCATATTAGTCAGTAACCCTTTCTGGTATCAAAACTTTGACCCCACACTAGGTAGGGTCCGGACACGCTTACTGAACTAATTATAAGCGGTCCATTCTTATAATGGCGAGGGGTGTTGATGGTGCGTTCCAACCGGGTCATGTGCGTGCATGGATCCCAGTCTGCCTCTGAGGATGTAAGACACCGTGACATCTGTAAATAGGTCTGTGTCATTCAAAGGTTGCCGCTTTAGGGAATGATACACCCTTCTGTGGGGCTGGCACAGGGTATTTATGTATTAGGGAGTCGATCGCTTGGGGTAAGGTTTTAGGGTACACTTAGTTCTATCTGTTTCTGTTGGTACCATCTGTTTCTGTTGGGTGGTAACACCTGTCTGTTTCTGCGTGGTACCGTTTGTTGGGGTGGTAAAGACCCACTACTAGTGTACACCTAATTCTAACATTCTACTTCTGTACCTTCTGTCTGTTAGGGTGGTAAAGGCCCATTATTAGTACTCTGCTTCTGTACCTTTTATCTGTTGGGGTGGTAAAAGCCCATTTCTAGTATTCTATCTCTTTGTGGAGTATTCTGTTCCATTCTGTTTCAGTTTAGACATTAGGGTAACACCTAATCCTGTTATACTAGTATTAGTGCAGAGAAGTAAGATGTAAGTAAGGAACATAACTTAGTTTACATCATTATGTTTCTCTAGTTAACTTAAAGTATATCTGTTACTCCTGTGATGTAATCTCTTATCCAGCTTTATTTTAATGTCATGTTATTATTATCAGTTCATAACTGAAAATCACTGGACTTGCCAGACTTTTTGTCTGACCCTTGTTGTTTCGCCCCTTTTCTTCCGATTTCCCCCCTCCCCCTAGGTTTTAGAGGGGGAAATATTCTAGCTTGATCCGGATTTCTTCTGCTTGAAGTGCTTAAAGTGCTTGAAGTATGGCTTGACTTTTATGGCATCTTCTGTGGGGATTATGGTTTTAAAGTTTTGCACTCTGACGGCTTTTTGAACAAGGCTGATATATATATGTACTTGAGTTTTTGTATTGTGATTTAGAAAGATGTAATCAAACTTGTTTCTGCTTTTGTTGCAATAAAGATATAATTTTTCAAGTACTACTTATCTATCTTGTAATATTCTGTTCTGTCTACTAAAACTCTCCACCAAAGTTAAGGCATTCCGTTTGTGAGTGACCTTAACGGAGGTGGGGTGTTACACTTGGTATCAGATCTAAAGGTTACCGGATTCGATAAAGAGTTTTTGAAAACTAGTTTCAAAAAAGTTTTAAAAAGGAAGTATTTGCGAAAGTAAAGTTTATTTTGAAAACATAATCCCCAAAAGCCATATATCTATCTTTTGATTCTCCGTTTTGAATTCCTTCTCCTTTTTCGTTTCAGTATGTTTAGGGAACAAAACATCCCTGATATCCCAGAGGGCATGTATGTACCCGAGTGGTATAAGAGGTACCTAGAAGCTAGGGCTACTGCGGGCCCAGCAAACATTCCTCCTCCCTAGGCCGCAGCTCCTCCTCCTCCTCCTCCTCGTGCAAATGCTTTCGCAAAGACGTGTGGAGACTTCAAGGCTATGGGTAGGAAGGACTTTTATGGGACTGAGTCCTTCGTGGCAGTAAGGAACTTGCTGAAGGAGACCGAAGACTTGTTCGTCATCTTCGAAGTAAGCGACAGGCAAAAGATACAGTTGGCGGTGTGGCTGCTTAAAGACGAAGCTTCTTATTGGTGGGAGGTTACCCATGCTGAGAGACCAATGGAAACTTGGGAAGATTTCAGGATGAGATTTGAGATGAAATTCCTCTCCCAAGCCGAGAGAAGCCTACAGATGGAGAAATTCTTATTTCTTAAACAAGGAAGTATGACGGTCAAGGAATATGTCAACCAATTCAACCAGCTGGCCAGATTTGGATTAGATTTAGTCAACATTCAGCACAAGAAGGCTCTCCGGTTTGTCAAGGGGTTGAACGAGCCATTGCACAGCTTGGCCATGACCCATGTACCTATGGGTGCGACTTATGAGAGGTTAGTAGACACGGCACTCTTACACGAGGAAGACAAGGGCAAGAAGGAGGCAAAAGTGGAAGTGCCTCAAGATAAGGGATCACAAAACAAGAAAGCATGGCCGAAAAAG
Source organism: Allium sativum (assembly GCA_030737875.1). Classification (NCBI taxonomy): domain Eukaryota; kingdom Viridiplantae; phylum Streptophyta; class Magnoliopsida; order Asparagales; family Amaryllidaceae; genus Allium; species Allium sativum. The sequence continues at coordinate 254,864,492 of CM060924.1, read as the reverse complement.
GAAACACAAAAGAAGGATGAGAAGTCTGAAGATAAGAAGAAGAAAAAGTGCTTTACTTGTGGAAGCTAGACCCATCTGAACAAGGATTGCAGAAAGAGGAAGGGCACTTGCTTCAAATGTGGTGAGATGGGACACTTCACTAGGGACTGCCCAAAGAAGCATGGACAAGGGCAGAGGACAGGACCAACTTCTAGAAGGCAGGCAAATGGATAGGATAGAGACAGGAAATTTCTGTAGAAGGTTTAATTTTCTTGTCTGAGTATTGAGTTGAAAACTCTTTTTAATTCCCGTATTTTTCTGTAATCGAGACTCTGCACTTAATACTAGTTTTGTTTCTGATTCTGTTATAGTCCCAAACCTTATGAGGGTTACGGCCCATCTGTTTGTGGTAAGTTGGGGTTTGAGGGCATCTGTGTGGGCCGTCAAGTTGACTATGACGCATACATTCTGGGTTTTATCATGCTTAGTTCTCTAGAAATCAATTTGTAATCGGATCTGTACCAGTAGTCTGTAAGTATCTGAATATTTCTGATAAGGCTAAGAGTTTTTACTCGAAGCATGAAATGAATTTCTGTTTTAGCATTGTTTAATAGGAACAGAGCTCTTGTTTTAATCATACTTACTTCTATCACTCGGTTGTGTCATATCGATCGAATCTTCGACCTTTAGGTAGAAACTAATGGGTGCAAACATGTGTTTGAGACATGTTATGTTTGATGGTTGCAAGTGGATGCAAGTGGTTGCTAGTGGTTGCTCGTGGATGCATATACACACACTAGGCACTAGATCGGCTCAAAATCACTCCCATACTGCATATGGATGTGTGTGCATTTTCAATTTTGTTGATCCAAAATGATTGACTCATCACAAGGATGTTGCATTTGGATGAATGGTTGCGCATACATATAGAAATGATATATATCAAATAGGAGTAATTGCATACATGTTGGACTCATGGCACTTACATAATTCGCATTAAGGAGGTCAACTGAATCAGTGGACCACCTGATCTTTGCATTAGATAAGAAACATACACACACTCTGCATATGTTATGTAACAACCCTGGATTTTGGGGCCAATTTAAAATTTATTTTAAGTGATTTTAAAAGAGTTTTGATATTTAGAATAATCTATTTTAAATAATAATGATCACAAATTTGTTTCAAATCGAAGTTAGAATGAATAAATTAATTTTAATTATAAAAAAAGTTAGAAATAGCGCGGTAGTTTGAAAAGTCAAACTTGAACTTTGACTGACCGTACAGGACGCAAAATTTAACGGATTTTAGTGAAACCAAAAATATTAGAATCTATTTAAAAATATCTTTCCAACGAATCCGAAAAATCGAAATTTCATAGCGGAAATCAAAAGTTATGGCCAATTAAATTTTTAGAAAGGCCGCTAAGTAATTTGCATAGGTCAATAATGCTACTTTTTACATATAAAGGAATTTCGACTCGAAACCACTTCCATTGAGTTCGAAATGATGTTTCTGCATTGAAAAACAGTAAACACTTGTATATTTCGAGTTTCGAAAATTATTTGTTTAAAAATGTATTTTTAATATTAAATATACTGGCCTTAAAAATATCCATTTTTCAAAATGTCTCAGAATTCAACGAAATAAATTTTGTTGGATTCGTTTCATCAAAACAAAGCTAAAAATGATTTTTTTGGTAATTTTTAGAATTAAAATATAATTATAATTGATTTTTCAGTGTAAACGGGCAAATTTTTGGCTTTAAAAATTCATTAAAAATTCATACGGGCTCAGAATTGAACGAAATTAATTTTCATAGGTCCACAGCATCAAAACATAGCTAAATTTATTTTGCGAGAATTTTTTAAGTTAATTTGTGACCTCGGTGAATTTTCATGTACGGTATAAATTAAAATATTAATAAAATAATATAATTATTCCAAAACTCATAATAAGTTTCTGAATTGGGTCCTGTAACATGTTCCATTGCGTTCAGAAGGCCTCAAAACCTTAAGAACGACAGTAAGCAGGCCTAAATCGGAGTTCGGACCCAAAACGGGCTTAAGCGGGCCAATTAAATAATGATTAAAATACCCTAATATAATATTATAAAATGAAAATCGGGTCTACCTCTTCTTCTACAGCCGACTTTCCTCCACCGCTGAACCCATCATGGCCGATTCTTCAAACTCCGATTTCTCCTTCATTTTTCAACGAAATTTAGCGTGTGAGTACTCATTTCGAAGCTCTTTCCGAGCTCTACGATCTCCGACAAGAATCACCTCGAACCGTGCCTCGACGAAGCCGCCATCCCCCGTGAACAGCCGCCAGTCGCGCCCCCCAAGGCCCCACACGCCACCGCCGAACACTCCCACCTTCTGGCCGAACACTCCTCTCACGTAGCCCGACAACCTCCCGCAAACCGTTCCTGAATTCATCAAGTATCTTAGGAGAAAGGTTGGATCAAAGTTTTGAACTCTACGTAAGGTTCATTTCAGATTTTGTCACGCTTTTAAGCGTCGCAGAGTCAGTTGTTAAAGGCTGATTTCTAATTTTCATATGAATTTGAATGCTAAATGTTTCAGATCCGCAACCGTCTTGAATTCAAACACCAAATCTGATCAAACTCGATTCATCTCAGAACCAACAGCGGTGAGAATTTATTTTTAATTAAATTTAATTTATTTAATTATTAATTCTTTATTATTAAAGAATATTGATTGATTGATATGCTATGTAGTGATATTTGAAATACGGATCTAGGTTGTTTATGACCGTATGATGTTAGATCCGCGAATCTAAATATTAGATCTGAAACTATTGGCTAATTAATATATATTATTTGTTATTGATATTGAATCATACTTCGCCGATTTGTCATATGCCAAAATATACACCACCTTGAATACTATCTTGATATGAATTGTTAGATGTATACTTGTTTGGATATTTGAATGTGGTTGTTGATTGGATGAGATAAATTTACATCTTATGTTGTAAAAATATAGAATTTGCGAAGATTTACATTTTTATTATGTAACTCAAAATTTTGTAATTTACGATGATTTACAATTTAGTATGTAAATCAAAATTTTAGAAATTGCGATGATATACATTTTAGTATGCAAATTAAAAGTTAAAAATTAGCGATGACATGAATTGACATATTATTTTGTAAATTTAATATTAGAATTTTGATTTGACATGAATTTACATTTTATTGTGTAAATTCAATATTAAAATTTGGCAATGACATGAATTTACATTTTTATTTTGTAAATTCAATATTAAACTTTGTGACGACACAAATTTTACATTTTATTATGTAAATAAAGTTAGAATTGTGCGTTGACATAGAATTTACATTTTTATTTGTAAATTATAGTTAGATATTTGCGTTGACACAAAAATTATATTTTTGTTTCTTATGCAAATTAAGGCTAGAATTTTGCGTTGATATAAAATTTACATTTTATCATGTAAATTAAAGTTAGAATTTGGCGATATCGTAAAGTTTATGTTTTATTTTGTAAATTTAAAGTTAGACTTTGCGATGACATTAAAATTACATTTTGTTTTGTAAATTTAAAATTAGAATTTTGCAATGTCATGAAGATGTACATTTTATTACGTAAGTTAAAATTAGAATTAGTGCTGACATGAAATTTTACATGTTATTATGTAAATAAAGTATTTTCACCGTATGCATAAATTTACATTATTTCCAATGTAAATTAAATAGTAAATTTAACCGTAGGATGTCACTAACATTTTTGACGTTAATATAACACTATGGGTTGTCATCAACATTTTTTGTTAACATTTAAAAGGAATTTAACATTTTTGTTAATGTTAAAAATTAGAATTTACATCGTATGAGAATTTAACATTTTTGTTAATGTTAAAAATTAGAATTTACATCGTATGAGAATTTAACATTTCTGTTAATGTTAAAAATTAGAATTTACATCGTATGAGAATTTAACATTTTTGTTAATGTTAAAAATTAGAATTTACATCGTATGAGAATTTAACATTTTTGTTAATGTTAAAAATAAGAAATTTCATCGTATGACAAATTTAACATTTTCGTTAATGTTAAAAATAAGAAAATACACCGTGTGTTAATTAACATTATTTTTAGTGTTAATTTAAAAGAAAATTCATCGTATGTTAATTAACATTATTTTAATTTTAATATCAGAATAATTCCACCGTAGGAAAATTTCACATTTTTATTAAAGTTAATATAAGGGAAATGGCATTGTATGTATATTTTACATTATTTTATAATGTAATTATAAAAAGGATTTACACCGTAGGATATAGTTACATACTTTTAATGTATATTAAAATGAATATTTTCACCGTAGGATAAATGTACATTATTTTTACTGTACATAAAAAGGGAATTTCACCGCATGATAAAAATTACATTTCTCTTTGTAATTAGAAAGGGAATTTCACCGCATGATTGGAATTACATTTTTCTTTGTAATTAAAGATTTGAATTTCACTGCATGAAAAAAAAAGTTTCATTTTTCTATGTAATGAAATATGAGTTTGCATTATATGTAAAGTTACATTATTCTAAATGTAAATGAAATAAAAACCTCACCCGTATGTAAAATTTGACATTATTTTACATGTAAATATAGAGTAGAGTTTGCATGTAGATTAAAGATTAATTTTATTATAAAGAAGTAGAATGTACATGGTGAAATAAAATTTACATTTTTCTTTATAAGGTAAGATATATAGAAGTGAAAATTAGGGTCACATCCTTAAAACTAAACTTAATTAGGCTCACATCCTCCGCTTTTGAAACATATAAATTTCATCCCTATTTTTGAATTGCGCCTCTCTTACTTCCAGAAATGCCCTTCTTCCTTATTTAACGGGTGCGTTTTAATCTAATCCTTAATTAACCGGTGCGTTTTAATCTAATACGTAACACGTTTTAGGGTTTACATGTTATAGGTCCCATTTACTCCAGAAACATAATTTTCACGATTCATGGCGGCGGCGGCTCCAGCAACAAAACCTAAATCTCGAGACGCGTGAGCCCCAAATCACGAGACCAAAAAATCTCGACCGCCGCTCCAGCAACAGGTTCCGCTAACGTGCCGCTACCCACTGGCGCACCAGCAACAATTACTCTTATCTGAAGAAAAATCCTGTATCATCGGCTTCAAATTAAGTTGAATGGCAAGGACGAAGGTACAATTGCTACTATCTTGTTGAAATATGGTTTGTATTCGATTAATTTTCCTAGATTATGAGAATTTAAAAAGAAATATTAGTTGATTGTATGATGCAAGTCGGAATAGGAAAAGGGCATTATGATGGATTCAATTTTTGCACGTTCGTATGCACTTTTAAAGTACTGTTATATGATAGAATACGTATTTAGAATTTTGTAATAACGTGATATATTTTGTTTGATAATTTTTATTTTTTAATAGTATAGAATCTCAGAATTCTTGGATTATTTTATATATTTTTCCGAAGAATTTCTTGCAGATTTGAAATAATTAAGAAAATTAATTTATGAGTTCTGATTGCTTACTAACATGTTGTTATAAATTTTTGACAGCATGTGTGTATGTGTTAAGAATACTGAAACAAACCGGAAAAATTTGTAGAAAAGATGACCATTAGTGTACATTTATTTAGAAAACCTGTACTGGAATGTGTTTTTTTTAACACATATTGCTATGATTATTTGAACATTTGTGTGCATATTTATCGTATATGCGCACATATGGGTAAATTTATTGTATATGATACCATGTAGTTGTAGTGGTATAAAACATGCTTTCTTTGATTATATAAGTAATAGTTGTACAATTTTGTGCAAATAAGAAGAATAGTTGCAATGATTTTTGCACATATCAAAAAGATGTCGAACCTGTAAATAAGTAATGGAATCGTGTTATTAAATTTTTTATGTTGATTGTGGACCATTAGATGCATATATTTTGAAATGTTGAATAAAACTAATTTGCATCTATATACATTTATATGCAGAACAGTGTGTAATAAATAAGAATAAGTGCATTTAATTGTGATAATAATAACCTATACCTGAAATTTTTATGATAATTTATAAAAAAATGTTAAATGATTATTTGCAGTTTTTGTGCTTGTGTGACTTATGTACATTTTTTTCAAATTAATACCTGAGTGCTACAGCTATGAACTTAATTTGATAGGAAAAGTTTTAATATGTTATGCATTGGTTACAAGAATGTTAATTGACTATTTATAATTAATTTGAATTTTTTGATGCAACTTTGCAGCAATAACCAGATATTTGCATGTTTACATGCAAATAATAAGATATTTTGCATAATAATGTACAATCTGTACATGCTAGTTGAATGAATTCATGCATGCACTGACTGGACTAAGGTAAAAATTATGATTAATGTTTGTTTATTTTGTGTTAAGTTATATGTTGAGTTCATACTGTAGTTGTCGTAAATAACTGCTTGGTAGAGTGATGCGAAATATGATTTTTGTGCATGTTTTCAAAGTTTTATGTAGTAAATGTATGCAAATATTCATATTATTTGCATATTTGTATACAAAATATAATTCGAATAGCAATATTAATTAAATGGTTTTCGATTGTTTGCATAAATTTATGTAAATATTTAACAATCTTGCACAATAATATGCAAATTTTTTGTTGGGTTACAATATTATGCAATTAATTTTTCCAATTGCATGTATGTGTGCAAATTTTATGAAAAATTGCAGATATATGTGCAATTATTAAACGTAGATGCTTGAGTTATAATCGATGAGATTTTACAATTTTTTTGAGTTAATTTCAATAATGTACAGCAAAACTGTATATCTTAATGGTGATGAAGCAGTATGCATTACTGGAACTGCATGGGCTGATATGATAGTTGGTAATTTCGTTGATCGAGAGGTAATATTTAAGTTTACTAGTTATTTGTTAACAGTGTTTCTATAAACATCTGTAAACATTTTTGTATTTGTAACAGAGAAATTACATCAATGCTTTATTGAAGAAGCTCTTGAAAAAAGATTATCGGAAACATAAGCAAATGGAATTTTCTCAATGCTCACATCAATGACTTACGTAAGAAACATATTTCTGAATTTGTCATTACTTATATGCATTTTTTAGTAATTATAGCATGGTTGTATGCACATTTTGTATACTGTATCAAATAAAATTATATGTTTGCACCCTACTAATGTTGATGGTATATAAATTTGTCAGAGTCAACTGTGGTATGCTTGTAATGAACTATATGAAGCGAAGAACTGAGAACAAAGAGATGGATAAAAATGATGAAATGTGGAGTTCTGGGGCTGTTAATGATCAAAGAGCTGAGTTTGGTTTAAAACTTCTCAACTGCAATTCTCATAGCTGGAATCCATTGCAAAACCTGACATAAAACTTCCTGTTGTCAGATGCAAACAAGGATGTGTACAGTGCGTAAAGTTGGTGGTAGGATTATTTGTAATTTTGGGGCAGTTTTAATGAATATAGGTTTCAACATTGCTACTATTTTGCACTTATTAGTAAATGCATAAAACCATTCCTACTTGGTATAGACAGGTAAGAAAGTACTGTTATATCTGGATAATGTAACAAGTATTCTCTATTATTGTATATAAGTGTGTAAATATTGTTAATATGTGCATCTATGTGTTCAATTTTTCATTATGTACGCAAACTATTTTTTACCTTTTACTATTTGTTTCATTTTCTAAACACTGATTCTTTTTATATACTTATATTTCAGTTCAAAATATCTAATCTATAAACGACGGTTACATCAATTTTTGGAGCAATTGTGCTAATTTTTGCATTTTTGCATGTAATTATCCTTAAAATATTTACAATTGTATGCAAATATTCCTTGTTTCCGTACAGTAGGTGTTTTAATAAACCTCAATCGCATCAACAACCAATTTATTACTTGAATTTATTCTGTACTGGTGAATGCAAAAATTGGAAAAAAATTCATAAAAATATGCAAGTTTAAATAAAATTGTGTTACTAACAACAATACTTGCACACAAGTATGCTATTATTTTAGATAACTGCATAGAAGTAAGTAATAATTCAGAATATCATGCAAACTATAGAGATATCAATTCATTACAAAAATGTTCAAACAACTCCAGTTTAGAAACTAATAATCCGTTGTTTGTACGAAAAAACTAGAGTACCACTTCACAAAATTACAAAAACTTTCTTAACACCAACATTTCCCATCTTATATACCCCTGTTCGCATCTGATAGTAGGAAGTTCTGTGTCAGAATTTCTAATGGAGTCCAGCTATGATGTATGCAGCTGAGAATTTTAACTGCAAGCTCAGCTCCTTGTTTATTATTAGCCCCAGGAGTGTTTCTATATACTTCTTCCTTTTTTGTCAACTTCTGTTTCTTTACAACTCTCTTTTTTTTGTAAACACGTCGATAAGCTGTCGGTTCTTCACTTGTTACAAATGCTTCATCCTGACCACTATCAACTTGATTATTTTGTTCTGATTTAGGTCTCTGCAAAACAATGTGTAACATATTTAATTTAACCATGAATAAATGCATATAAGTATGAAACAAACAGTAGACACATGCACAAATGTATGCAACATTTTATACTGCATATACAAAAACATGCAGAAGATAAGTGCAACATAGTAATACTCAACAATATTACAAATAGTCACATCCATCAAATTAAGTTTCTGAAATATCATCATGCAACAATCAGATAATAACTTCACACTAGCCTGTTAGAATTCTTACACTATGCATATATTCAACCTTTAATCATATGATAATTGCGTAATTGTACGCAAAAAAATTGAATAACTGCATATATTCATGCAACTATATGTTGACAGTTGAAGACTCTGTAAAACCAAGTATAAAGTTATTACTTAAATATTTCAATCAGTTCTAAATATATGCATACTATTATGCAAGTATTCTGAATACAGACTTACATGTGTGCAAGTATTTTGACTAACTGTATCTACATTCGAAAATCTTGTTGATATATGCAAAAAAAATAAAAATCCAGCTATTCATTATAGTTGCACAAATCTGTGCAAATATTACTCAAAAAAGCAAACAAACAATGTCTTTTTCATAATTCTTCACAGATGTGCTACCATATACAATAAATCTACACAAATGTTCATATAGTACAGACATATGTAAACATCCATACCTTCGTTCTCGCCATTTACTGTAATTGGATGTTGCCTACAACAGCTTTTTTGAAAATAAAGAGAACGATTCTGATTAAAATGACGAAAATTGGCTTTTGATTACAAAAAAAACCTAACCAGTCGAGGTTTTTTGAATATTCGTGGAATTAGGGATTTGGGAGACTTCGACGGAGAGGTTTGACAGAAATCGAAGTTCAGAACCATAAACAGATGCTGCCGCCGCCATTATTCTTGTTTAAGAAAAGAATAAATCACGAATAAAAAAAAATCGGATTAGATCCATGAATTAAGGCATGAGATAAAATTAAATAATACCGAATCGGTGCTGGTACGTTTTAGAAGTACGAAAGGGTATTAGCGGAATTTGTTTTTCACCATTTCAAAAATAGGGACGTATGACGTATTATTTTTATCACCGTTTTTTTTTTATATTTTGAAACTTTATAGAGACCTGTAAAAAACGCACCCTATATAGAAATCCATCGTATGTTAAAATTTACATGTTTATAAATGTAAAAAAAAAAGAATTTAACTGTAGGAAGATTTACATTATTTTTTTTTATGAAATAAAAGGAATGGACTTTGCATTGTAATTAAAAAGTCAACTTTACATTGTAAAGAAAGAACGGATTTCACATTGTAATTAGAGAATGAAAATTTACATTTCCTTTAATGTAAATATACATGAGTTTCACCGTATGCCCATTTTACATTATTTTTAATGTAAATTATAGAGTAATCACAACGTAGGATAATTTTGCATTATTTTATAATGTAAATAAAAAGGGGATTTACACTGTAGGAAATTAACATTATTTATAATGTTAAGATAAAAGAATGATATCGTAGGATGAATTGACATTATTTATAATGTTAATAAAAAGAAAATTTACCGTACGATAAGTGACATTATTTATAATGTTAATAAAAAGAGAATTGACCGTAGGATAAGTTACGTTATTTTGTAATGTAATTGAAAGAAATTTAGACTGCATGACATGAATTACATTTATTTATGTAATTTATAAATGAAATTAGACCACATGACATAAATTACATTTATTTATGTAATTTATGAATGAATGAAGCCCGCATAATATAAAATACATTTATATATGTATTTTATGAATGAATTAAGACCTCATAAAATAAAATACATTTGTATATGCATTTCATGAATGAGTTAAGATCGCATGAAATAAATTACATTTTTATTTTATGAATGAAATTAGTCCGCATAAAGTAAATTACATTTTTATATGTAATTTATGAATGAATTTTCATCGTATGACATAAATTACATATTATTATGTAAATTATGAATGAATTTAACCCGCATGAATGAAATTTCATTTTTTCTATGAAATGAATGTATGGGTTTACTTTGTAAATAAAGATTACATTTTTAAAATGTAAACAAGAAGTAGGATTCACATTGTACATAAAATTTATATTTTTATATGTACTTAAGAACGATGAATTATAAATTACATTTTACATGTAAGAAGGAATTGGACGATGAAATATAATTTACATTTTACCGTAAATTAAAGAAATTAAAAGAATCAAAAGGGAAGAATTCATCATTCAAGTATGATTTGCATTTCTCTGTAAATGAAGGGATAAAAGGATAAAGAAGGAAAATGTACTTAAGAATAAAGAGTTAAACGGGTTACGTTTATATATATATATATATATATAATTAAAATTAAACGTATCGAGCGCAGTAGTTCGCGTTTTAAAATTATATCTTTAAACGACTGTACAAGAAGATCCGACCGTCGGATTTTCTTGAGACGGAAACCATTAGGACCGTCGTGGAAAAATATTTCCAACGATATATAATACGTCAAAATCCAATGGTTAGATTTTGAGATATGTGAAAATCAAAATTGATTGAAAATAGCACCAGAATCGCCATTGACCTGAATCGTCGTGGATTTAAGATTTAATTATTTTTAATTAAATAAAATAAAAAATGATCGTTATAAATTAGAAATAACGATAAGGAAGAGTTTTCAATATATATATATATATATATATAAATGTGAAGATTATTTGGAAAGGCCGAGTTAATCTCATTCCAAATAATCAAAACGACGATGAAAATTGAAGAAGAAGACGACTAATGAAGACCGTCAACCTTCCCCTCAGGAAGACAATGATTGAGGCTTTGAATTGATTTGCTCCCAATTCGAGGTCATGATCGTCGTCCGAACGAACATGTTGATTGAACGGATTTGGCTTTCGTTCAGACCCAGAGCATAAGCGTAAATGGATTGCATGTCTGACGTGGTATTCCTTTACACTGTATCTATTGATCTCTGCTAAACATATATCTGTTTGGTGTTTTACACCCTTCTCTGAGACGTACGAGCTCAGAGGTTATATGTTGGCAGAAATCAATGATATGTTATGGATTGACGATGTGGCATGCCAAGATGCATGTGATCACGGCTTTGTTGAAAAACAGGCCTTGTGGGATGATCAAAGCATAGCCTGCTTAGGCATAGCTTTGTGTATGACGTGACTTCACGAGCCTCACACACCGGCGGAGTCTAAAACGGGAGAAGGGAACGTAGGGAGTGCACACGTTTCTTTCTAGCTAGAGTGATGCCAAGGACCTACCAGCGCTAGCATTTATTCATTGTGGTTGTTGGATTGTTCGAGGCCTCGGTTTATGCGGTCGCCACTGGCCGTATTGTAGGTCCAAAAGGACCGGGAAGCGTGTGTTTAGGCATAACTAATCCACAAAAGTAAGTGTGGACCGGCCCTGCAGGATTCAAGGGTTGGACAGAGTACCAATCCTGGGGCATTGCTAGAGTGTCTCGAATCGGTAAGGAGCTCCTCCCTAGCCTTGACTCAGATGGAAATCCAAATTCCAAATACGACCCTACGGTTTTGATTGTATTACTAGTATGGAGATATAGTATGATGGGGTACTATGTTTCCTAGGATTGATACATTTATTTTGAAATGTTTTTATTATACACTAATAATAATATTAAACTCGTATTTTCCTTATTTAGCATGTTTAATCACCATAAGGGAAAACTCTATCCTCTGGAGTGCGTTGCATTGTGTGATGGGACTTGAGTCTTATGGTGATTCCATTTTTCTAAAAAGCATTGCAATGTTGTACGTTCTGACACTTTAAATTATGCACGACAATCCATTGAGTAAACCCGTTCCGCATTAGCGGCGTGGTCTTTGGATTTGTCATATTATTATTACTAAACTAGTTATGAATTCTTATAGCAGTCCCACGACTGACCCGTAGTTTGTTTCACCTTTTTGCAAACTCGGGTGCCCTCTTTTCTACACGGGCAGCCAAGTAAATAGGTTCATTCTTTGCTTGGAGTCTTGTCTTGGAGTTGCTCATTATCTTGCTTGGATCTGCTTTTGCGGAGAGGTGATGACTTGGAGCTTTGAGGACAACTATCATTTACTTCTATTGCATTTTTCTATCTTTAAGTTCAGTCATTAGACTTGTTTCATTTCGTATTGCTTATTTTAAGAGTTGGAACTTATTTCCATTTCTGCAAACTTGATGTAATAATTTGGAATTCTGTGACTGTTGGGATTCTGTGGTTTATGACATTATATTTCCGCTGCCATAATGTTATTATTCTATGGTTTTTCCTCTGCTATATTGTATCAGTGATATGTATTGTTATATTTATGTTGTATTCCATATGATTATTCCTTACTTTCACCCAGTGGAAGTTTGGGGTTATCACAGTTGGTATCAGAGCTTAGGTTAAACTTAGCTTTGGAATATAACATATTTATAGCAAATTCGTTTACATAGAATCACAATATTCTATGGCGGACATTTCATGTGATACACAATAGCCAGTCACTTTCTTCATCTTTTCATTCATCCTTCGATCTTTTCTATCTCTTAGAATCACCATTACAGTTGTTCTGACTCTTCCCTTGATCGTATAGAATTAACTAAAAATGGGTACTCGGGCCGCTAGAACTAGTAGAGCTAGAGTAAGGAGGCAAGACGCTACTGGAACAGAGGAGCTTTATTCCCAACGACACGGTTAAGAAGTTAGAAATCAAAACATTCTACGTTCTCTAGGTTAGTTCCTACTCTTCTTTTTCTCTTTTCCTTTTCGAGGACGAAAAGTTCTTAAGTGGGGGAGACTGTAACAACCCTGGATTTTGGGGCCAATTTAAAATTTATTTTAAGTGATTTTAAAAGAGTTTTGATATTTAGAATAATCTATTTTAAATAATAATGATCACAAATTTGGTTCAAATCGAAGTTAGAATGAATAAATTAATTTTAATTATAAAAAAAGTTAGAAATAGCGCGGTAGTTTGAAAAGTCAAACTTCGCAAAATTTAACGGATTTTAGTGAAACCAAAAATATTAGAATCTATTTAAAAATATCTTTCCAATGAATCCGAAAAATCGAAATTTCATAGCGGAAATCAAAAGTTATGGCCAATTCAATTTTTGGAAAGGCCGCTAGGTAATTTGCATAGGTCAATAATGCTATTTTTTACATATAAAGGAATTTCGACTCGAAACCACTTCCATTGAGTTTGAAATGATGTTTCTGCGTTGAAAAACAGTAAACACTTATATATTTCGAGTTTCGAAAATTATTTGTTTAAAAATGTATTTTTAATATTAAATATACTGGCCTTAAAAATAGCCATTTTTTTAAATGTATCAGAATTCAACAAAATAAATTTTTTTGGATTCGTATCATCAAAACAAAGCTAAAAATGATTTTTTGGTAATTTTTAGAATTAAAATATAATTATAATTGATTTTTCAGTGTAAACGGGCAAATTTTTTACTTTAAATATTCATTAAAAATTCATACGGGCTCAGAATTGAACAAAATTAATTTTCGTAGGTCCACAGCATCAAAACATAGCTAAATTTATTTTTCGAGAATTTTTGAAGTTAATTTGTGACCTCGGTGAATTTTCATGTATGGTATACATTAAAATATTAATAAAATAATATAATTATTCCAAAACTCATAATAAATTTCGGAATTGGGTCCTGTAACATGTTCCATTGCGTTCAGAAGGCTTCAAAACCTTAAGAACGACAGTAAACAGGCCTAAATCGGAGTTCGGACCCAAAACGGGCTTAAGCGGGCCAATTAAATAATGATTAAAATACCCTAATATAATATTATAAAATGAAAATCGGGTCTACCTCTTCTTCTACAGCCGACTTTCCTCCACCGCTGAACCCATCATGGCCGATTCTTCAAACTCCGATTTCTCCTTCATTTTTCAACGAAATTTAGCGTGTGAGTACTCATTTCGAAGCTCTTTCCGAGCTCTACGATCTCCGACAAGAATCACCTCGAACCGTGCCTCGACGAAGCCGCCATCCCCCCGTGAACAGCTGCCAGTCGCGCCCCCTAGGCCCCACACGCCACCGCCGAACACTCCCACCTTCTGGCCGAACACTCCTCTCACGTAGCCCGACAACCTCCCGCAAACCGTTCCTGAATTCATCAAGTATCTTAGGAGAAAGGTTGGATCAAAGTTTTGAACTCTAGGTAAGGTTCATTTCAGATTTTGTCACGCTTTTAAGCGTCGCAGAGTCAGTTGTTAAAGGCTGATTTCTAATTTTTCATATGAATTTGAATGCTAAATGTTTCAGATCCGCAACCGTCTTGAATTCAAACACCAAATCTGATCAAACTCGATTCATCTCAGAACCAACAGTGGTGAGAATTTATTTTTAATTAAATTTAATTTATTTAATTATTAATTCTTTATTATTAAAGAATATTGATTGATTGATATGCTATGTAGTGATATTTGAAATACGGATCTAGGTTGTTTATGACCGTATGATGTTAGTTCCGCGAATCTAAATATTAGATCTGAAACTATTGGCTAATTAATATATATTATTTGTTAATGATATTGAATCATACTTCGCCGATTTGTCATATGCCAAAATATACACCACCTTGAATATTATCTTGATATGAATTGTTAGATGTATACTTGTTTGGATATTTGAATGTGGTTGTTGATTGGATGAGATAAATTTACATCTTATGTTGTAAAAATATAGAATTTGCGATGATTTACATTTTTATTATGTAAATCAAAATTTTGGAATTTACGATGATTTACAATTTAGTATGTAAGTCAAAATTTTAGAAATTGCGATGGTATACATTTTAGTATGCAAATTAAAAGTTAAAAATTAGCGATGACATGAATTGATAGTTTATTTTGTAAATTTAATATAAGAATTTTGCATTGACATGAATTTACATTTTATTGTGTAAATTCAATATTAAAATTTGGCAATGACATGAATTTACATTTTTATTTTGTAAATTCAATATTAAACTTTGTGACGACACAAATTTTACATTTTATTATGTAAATAAAGTTAGAATTGTGTGTTGACATAGAATTTACATTTTTATTTGTAAATTATAGTTAGAATTTTGCACACAAAAATTATATTTTTTTTCTTTTGCAAATTAAGGCTAGAATTTTGCGTTGATATAAAATTTACATTTTATCATGTAAATTAAAGTTAGAATTTGGCGATATCGTAAAGTTTACGTTTTATTTTGTAAATTTAAAATTAGACTTTGCGATGACATTAAAATTACATTTTGTTTTGTAAATTTAAAATTAGAATTTTGCAATGTCATGAAGATGTACATTTTATTATGTAAGTTAAAATTAGAATTTGTGATGACATGAAATTTTACATGTTATTATGTAAATAAAGTATTTTCACCGTATGCATAAATTTACATTATTTCCAATGTAAATTAAATAGTAAATTTAACCGTAGGATGTTACTAACATTTTTAACGTTAATATAACACTATGGGTTGTCATCAGCATTTTTTGTTAACATTTAAAAGGAATTTAACATTTTTGTTGATGTTAAAAATTAGAATTTACATCGTATGAGAATTTAACATTTTTGTTAATGTTAAAAATTAGAATTTACATCGTATGAGAATTTAACATTTTTGTTAATGTTAAAAATTAGAATTTACATCGTATGAGAATTTAACATTTTTGTTAATGTTAAAAATAAGAAATTTCATCGTATGACAAATTTAACATTTTCGTTAATGTTAAAAATAAGAAAATACACCGTGTGTTAATTAACATTATTTTTAGTGTTAATTTAAAAGAAAATTCATCGTATGTTAATTAACATTATTTTAATGTTAATATCAGAATAATTCCACCGTAAGAAAATTTCACATTTTTATTAAAGTTAATATAGGGGAAATGGCACTGTATGTACATTTTACATTATTTTATAATGTAATTATAAAAAGGATTTACACCGTAAGATATAGTTACATACTTTTAATGTATATTAAAATGAATATTTTCACCGTAGGATAAATGTACATTATTTTTAGTGTACATAAAAAGGGAATTTCACCGCATGATAAAAATTACATTTCTCTTTGTAATTAAAAAGGGAATTTCACCGCATGATTGGAATTACATTTTTCTTTGTAATTAAAGATGTGAATTTCACTGCATGAAAAAAAAAAGTTTCATTTTTCTATGTAAATGAAATATGAGTTTGCATTATATGTAAAGTTACATTATTCTAAATGTAAATGAAATAGAAACCTCACCCGTATGTAAAATTTGACATTACTTTACATGTAAATATAGAGTAGAGTTTGCATGTAGATTAAAGATTACTTTTATTATAAAGAAGTAGAATGTACATGGTGAAATAAAATTTACATTTTTTTTATAAGGTAAGATATATAGAAATTCATCGTATGTTAAAATTTACATGTTTATAAATGTAAAAAAAAAAAATTAACTGTAGGAAGATTTACATTATTTATTTTTTATGAAATAAAAGGAATGGACTTTGCATTGTAATTAAAAAGTCAACTTTACATTGTAAAGAAAGAACGGATTTCACATTGTAATTAGAGAATGAAAATTTACATTTCCTTTAATGTAAATATACATGAGTTTCACCGTATGCCCATTTTACATTATTTTTAATGTAAATTATATAGTAATCACAACGTAGGATAATTTTGCATTACTTTATAATGTAAATAAAAAGGGGATTTACACTGTAGGAAATTAACATTATTTATAATGTTAAGATGAAAGAATGATATCGTAGGATGAATTGACATTATTTATAATGTTAATAAAAAGAAAATTTACCGTAGGATAAGTGACATTATTTATAATGTTAATAAAAAGAGAATTGACCGTAGGATAAGTTACGTTATTTTGTAATGTAATTGAAAGAAATTTAGACCGCATGTCATGAATTACATTTATTTATGTAATTTATAAATGAAATTAGACAACCTGACATAAATTACATTTATTTATGTAATTTATGAATGAATGAAGCCCGCATAATATAAAATACATTTTTATATGTATTTTATGAATGAATTAAGACATCATAAAATAAAATACATTTGTATATGCATTTTATGAATGAGTTAAGATCGCATGAAATAAATTACATTTTTATTTTATGAATGAAATTAGTCCGCATAAAGTAAATTACATTTTTATATGTAATTTATGAATGAATTTTCATCGTATGACATAAATTACATATTTTTATGTAAATTATGAATGAATTTAACCCGCATGAATGAAATTTCATTTTTTTTCTATGAAATGAATGTATGGGTTTACTTTGTAAATAAAGATTAGATTTTTATAATGTAAACAAGAAGTAGGATTCACATTTTAAATAAAATTTATATTTTTATATGTACTTAAGAACGATGAATTATAAATTACATTTTACATGTAAGAAGGAATTTGATGATGAAATATAATTTACATTTTACCGTAAATTAAAGAAATTAAAAGAATCAAAAGGGAAGATGTGAAAACCCGTAACTTCCCCGCAAAGGAAAGCGGCGGATAGTTCGAGAACAAGCCACAACATAACTCATACAAAAGAACATTTCACTGTATATTACAACAATGCATCAGATTACAAGAATATACAGAGTATAAATGAATATTACACAGAAATATCAGAGATTTAAATTACATTTAAATACATCGCAGCGGAAAATAATACAATACACAACTAGAAGGAGATATACGGATACAAAGCTTTCCGGATATCGTTCCAGCTGTAAACCAGGATCCTATGAATATAAATCTGCAAAACCAAAACTACTAGCTGCCCGTGTCAAAATAAGGGCACCCAGAGTTTAGGTTAAAACAATAAACTCCAGGTCAGTCATGGGACTGGTGTGAGAACTAAAACAGTTAATCTTTTTATTTTTAAAGATAGGTAAATCAAGGGACCAGGCCGTATAACACGGAACGGGTTTCCTCCCAAGAATACCAGTGCATAAAACATACAGCGCAATGCTAAATAAAGAAAAATGAAGCTGTTATAAGACCCAGGTCCCATCACACAATGCAACGCAGCCGAGGATAGGGTTTTCCCTTATAACAGCCAAAGAATGCTTGATACGTTTGAAAACAAATCATTTGATACTATAATAAGTGCATAGTGTATAAAACACTTCTAATCATAAGTATCAATCATAGGCGGCATGAGCGTCCCATGCCACTATGTCGCCATATATAGGTTTACAAATAAAACCGCAAAGTCACGTATTTGGAAATTGGATTTCCGTCTATGAACCGAGGCCAGGGATCGTCCTCTACCGATTTGTGACTCTCTAGCCCGAGCCACAGGAACAGCCGCAACTGCCCCATGGAGCGACAGGGCCGGTCCACCGATGTGGATTATAGTGCCTGAACAATACGTTTCCCCGCCCTTTGGGGCGTAAATGAGCCAACTAAATGACTCCATCGGTTCGAGAACGACCGATCAATCCGAGGCGCCTCGCAACAGCAACAACCACATAAGTCAAACTCGTCAGGGCGTGTAAAACCACTGACGCCACTTCTAACTAGAAAGAAACGCATGCCCTCCCTGAGGTCCTCTCCCGTTTTTGGTTCACAACCGGGGTGCGAAACTCGCGAAGCAAACGTTACACAAAGCTACGCCACAAAGGCCGTGCTTCGATCATCACCACAAGACTTTGCTTTTCAACAGAAGCCTTGATCAATTGCCACTTAGGCATGCCACACAGGCAATTCACTCCATGCGTTTGATATCCATCAATATATAACCCCTGAGCTCGTACGTCTCAGAGAAGGGCGTTAAGCAAGAGAATAAATTCTCCGCCGCCAAACAGATATATATTTAATAGAAATCAATCACACAGACTAAAATCCAATGTCAGACACACAGTCCATTTACAAGTCCGTTCTGGGCCTGAACGAAACCGGAGGCACCTAGAACCCCGCATATCCATCGATCTCCAAGTACGTCTGGACGATCACCAACTGTTTCCATCTTCTTGGGTGTACAGCCCAATCAAGATCATCAGTAATCACCCAAACGACGTGAAGACTTCCGGTCTTCGACCATCGTCTTCATCTTCGACTTATCGTCGTATCAGTTATTCAGAATGGGATAAACCCGGTCTTTCCGAATAACTCGCGTATATTTTAAATAAGTGTTACACAAACACAACATACGGCTCATTCCAATTCATTAGTCACTAACCGTAAATTAATCAAGAGAATAATTCCCCAAATATTAACCCCGAAGGCCGAAACCAACATCAGATCAATATCCAGAAAACCATTCTGCTTAGCTAACCGACAGTTAGTTTCTAAATTTCACATTCATAGGGAAATGTTCCCATTAATTTTATCCAAGACAAATTTCTTGGATTCATTCTTTAATCTATTTTTGAATATCAATTCAAACTAGTCGGGATTAACGAAACTTACCGAAGTAATCATTTGTTTTAATTTCCCAATCCCAACCTATTAATCCCATGAAGTAAAACTGGTAATACTTCATATCTAACACCACAGTGTTATCGGTAAATTCAATTACCATTTCACGTTCAAATCTAATTAAAGATTTAACTATCGCCTGAAGTAAAACTGGTGATACTCCATTCTCGATTATTTCAATCTAATTAAAGATTCATTAAAATTCCACTTAGTTTTAATCTTTAAATGGGTTAAAGAATCAGTGTCATTTAAAACACAGTTCACGATAAACCCAAAATCCCATTCCATTAATTATCGGGTTAAAGAACGAGTGTTATTTAAAACACTGTTCACGATAAACCCAAAAATCAATTCAATTCCAATTAAATATCATTTAATTGGTACACTTCATTAAATCTAAATAAAAAGATTTAATCTTTCCTCAACTGGGTTCAAGAACAGTGTTAATGAAGACACCATTCACGACAAACCCAAATCACATTTGATATTAAATACAAGGCTCTGAATAGAAAATATCCCGGCTTATATTCAATATCAAATTCTATGATTAACAAATGTCGTATTGGAAATAACGATATAAATATATATATCTTTCAAATTTCCATAACAACATCTGTATAATAACGAAATCCAACATCGAAATATTCCGAAGACAATTTCGATTCAAATCCATTCCAATGCAAACATTGGAAATTCTGGTTGTTTTCAAAACCATTTCAAATCCAATTTATTTAAAAATAAATAGAATTATAATTCTAGTTCAAAACTAGTTCATTTCGATAAAAATCTATTTTTATCTTTTCAAATAGGGAGTTTTTCATCCCAATTCTTTCTAAATCATTTCTTATGATTTTACACAAATTATTACTATTTTAATAATTTTATCAAGGCCCGTACAGTCGATTTCCATCAACGGCCATCGAACTGCACTTACAGCGACCTTTTTCAAATTTGATTTGGACATAATTCCAAATCCAACCGTTAGATTTCTAATTTCTAATATTCGTTAGAAATCTCTTTTCGATACGAACCCAACGGTTCCGGTTTTAGGAGAATCCGACGGTCGGATCTCCCGTAATGTCCGTTTGAAATAAATGGTCGAAATTCACGAACTGCCGCGGCGCGGCGCGTTCTATTCAGGCCATTATATTATATATATAATATATATAATATATATTTCGTCGATTTCTATTTAAAACGAATTATATAAATAGTTTTAATATTCGTTTCAAAAGCAATCTCAACTTCCATTTCAATTCAAATCAAAATTGAATTCTTCTTTATAAATTCGTTTTAAAATTCATTTCTATTCCATTCAAATTTCAATTCAATTTGAATTCATTTCAATTGGTTTCCAATTCAATTCGAACTCGTTTTCAATTCAATTCGAATTCGTTTTCAATTCAATTCAATTCAAATTCGTTATATATTCGATTCATTTCGAAATCGTTTTATATTCAATTCATTTCGAAATCGTTATATATTCAATTCATTTCAAAATCGTTATATATTCAATTCATTTCGAAATCGTTATATATTCAATTCATTTCGAAATCGTTTAAAATCGATATAAATATCGTTCACGTCAAAATGGCGTCAATCTAATCAACACGGCTTCATAAATTTCTATTTGCAAATATCTTATTTCAAATATTTCTTTTTCAAAATAGATGTTATTATCAAAATATTTCGTTCAACACATGACCAATCTCAATGGATGAGACTGTCAACACATGAACCTTTCTTTTATATTGATAAAGATGTAAACTTTATTATTAAAATATTTCGTTCAACACATGACCAATCTCAATGGATGAAACTGTCAACACATGAACCTTTATTTTATAATATTCTTTATTTTCTAAATCGGAATGAGGCCCAATCAATTACCATATAAAATTAATTATATGGATTTTCATACAACACATGTATATAATAGCATTGAAAATAATCAACCATCAACCAAAGTGCACTACACTGTATAAGCATCAAATATAGATATTCAACGCTTATAACAGCCTGTCAATCAATCGATCGACATATTGAATCAATCAGGATGAGTGAACTTCAAATTTCATCCTAACACCCGTGTGGGGTTTCAAACAATCAAACACATATTTTATTTGTGCTGTTGGGCGATGTGTAAAATTTATCGTCCCAATCAATGTCCTTCAAATAAGTGTACATAAACAAACCGTCCGGTTTGTAAATGAATATTTTATTTATTCACTTTCACTATATTCATATTCACGTTAAAAATTATATTTTTAACGATAAAACATTTTATTCCAACGTATGAATTTCTATTATTCATTTACACAATAAAATGATATTTTTATTTTCTAATATATTTTAGAAAATTTCGGCGGCATAACGACACGATACTAGAAACGGGACAAGGCCTAGCCTTAT
Organism: Allium sativum; assembly: GCA_030737875.1. Lineage (NCBI taxonomy): Eukaryota > Viridiplantae > Streptophyta > Magnoliopsida > Asparagales > Amaryllidaceae > Allium > Allium sativum. The sequence continues at coordinate 254,842,042 of CM060924.1, read as the reverse complement.
CCCCGGTCTAGTGAAGGCCCACGCCATTCACACATCAATCAAATCAATTTCATTTCACCAAACAATTTCCATTCAATCAAATATTCTAACTAACTACTCAACCAAACAATTTAACAAACAAGCCATCCATGGTCTGTGGATGACGGGTGTCGGGTGCTACTAAACACCATCTACATCCTAGTATATATATATATATAACTAGAAAAAGAATTTTGAGTGAGAAGTTCTCACCGAAAGCTATCCAATCATCTTGACTCTTCTTCTCGCCTTTTTATCATCTTCTTGTGCCCGTAGTCACTATATATATAAAAATCACACATTTTTATATTTCGATGTCTTTAAAATAAAAGTCACACTTTTATTTGTTTACTTTCAATTTAAAATCATATTTTTATAATCACTTCATATATTTAAAAATCGAATTTTTAATATGCTATTCATTATATAAAAAACATATTTTTACTATCACGCTCTATGGATAAAAATTCTATTTCTACATTGCTACTATATAGATAAAAATTCCATTTCAAAATTATAGATTTCGCCCTTATAAAAATATAGATTTCGCCTTTTCTAATATGAAGTTTTAGCCTTTATAAAAATAAAGCTTTCTCTTTTATAAAAATAAAGTTTTCGCCTTTATAAAAATATGGGTTTCTCCTTTATGAAAATAAAGTTTTCGCCTTCATAAAAATATAGTTTTCATCGTTATGAAAATCACCACTTTATTTCAACGTATATAAAATAAAAATCAGATTTTTATTGCGCTACATATACAAAGATGATATTTTTATATTCTCTATCCTATAAAGGTTATATTTTTAATACTTTAAAAATATAAACATCATATTTTTAATATTTCTATATAGTAAAGATTATATTTTTAATATTTTAAAAATATAAAAATCATATTTTTGTCCCTTTAAAAATATAAAGATCATACCTTTTACCAAATAAAAGTCCTATCTTTTCACCTTTCAAAATACGATCTTTTCACCTTTTAAAGTTCTAATCTTTTTCCATTTAAAATTCAAACCTTTTCTATTTTAAATTCTTTTTAAAATCTGTTTTAAATTACTCTTTAAAATCAGTTTTAAATTCACTAAAAATCAGTTTTAAATTCACTAAAAATCAGTTTTTAAAATTAGAATTTCAGAATTGAAAAATAAAAATAAAATAAAGTAAAGTAAAAAAAAACTTACTGCCGAAGAAAAGGGGGGGGGGGGTCTTCACTGCGTCGGAGGGGTGTGCTCGCAGGTCCGTTCAGGTTGCTCTCCGGTGAGGTGCTCGGTTGCGTCGGCGACTGGGGAGGAGAGGGGCTTCGGGTTTGCATTCGTGAGATGGAGCGAGGAGGAGATAGAGGGGAAGAGGAGGGGAGCGGTGGAGGGAGGGAGGCCAGATGCCGATCGTGGGCGGCGCCATCGCGCGGCGTGGCGGGGCGGTGATAATCGCGATGTGCGATTTAGGAAATTAGGTTTTTTTTTCTTTTTTTTTCTGATCGCTTGGATTTTTAAAAGGGGGGGGGGGGGGGGGGGTTGACTGTGAAAAGAAAGAGGGGAGGGGGATATTTTTATTTTATATATTTTATTATATTTAATTTTCAAAAAGCAACTTTTTATGTCGAACTCGAAATCGAACCCACCGACTGTCGTCTATAGCGTTTTACCCCCATTCCGAACACAATGGGATGTGTATCGTAAGCCGATCCGATTGTTACAATCAGTTTCCTTTGAATTTACATTTAAATCACTACATTGAATTTTAAACGTACATTTCAAATTACCGGGGTCACATACTAACTAGAAAAATTCCAGAAAAATATTTTCTAGCTTCGTATTGACGATACGGTCCTAATAAAACTAATTTCGTCGAATTCTGAGACCGTTTGAAAAATGGCCAATTTCCAGTCGATTAAAATCAACTGAAACTGGTCAAATGCGTTTTCCTTTGCCACGCTCACATATTGATTCGAAAAATTATGAAATTTGGAATCTAGCAATAACTTTACATCCCGAACCCAACAAAACTGGTTTTGTCGAAATCCGAGGTCATTTGCAAAATGTCCATTTTTAAGGGCCTGAATTCCATAGCGACTATTCAGAATTTCCAACTGGACATATCTTTTGATTCCCGCTACGAAATTTCGATTCCTCAGATTCGTTGGAAAGATATTCACAAAGAGATCCTATAATTTTTGGTTTCACTAAAATCCTGACTGTTTTGCACCCGGTACATTCAATTGAAGTTTGAAATCGAATTATCGAACTACCGCGCCATTTTCAATTCCTTTTATAAATATATATAATTATTTATATTCTAACGACGACGCGTATAAATATATACGTTCGAATTATATTCAAAATAAATTTCTCGTCGATATTATTTAAAATAATTCATTTTAAATAATTAAAATTCGCTAAAATTGCCAAAATAAAAATTTTAAACTGGCCCAGATTTTCGGGTTGTTACAATCTCCCCCACTTAAAACTTTTCGTCCCCGAAAAGGAACAAAGTCGAAAGTGGTTTGATTATTCAGCTCTACGATCGATCAGGCTTCCATTCTCCAACTCTTTAGTTTCTGAGAATTTTCAAAAATTTCAAAAATTTGGCTAACACCCTAAATTTTCGAAAAATTTCGCCATAACCTCCCCTCCACCGGGAGCATCGGGGAATTTCAAATAGCTTCCCCGGTCCTTCAGATCTCAAAAAGAAAAAGAAAAAGCCAAGCGGCTAGCCAATAGGCTCATAAAATCATCATCACCCAAACAAAACAGGAAATTATGTAGTAAACATGTACCTATTTGTCGGGCAAACAAATTTTATTCTCTGGCTCTAGCCTCCTTGCTATGACCTGTTCAATGATATATATGTATATGCAAGCAAATGCGACCAATTTTCAATACAGCTCAATATTTGATCAATTTGGCTATACGGTTAAAATTTATCAAACAAATAAACGAACAACACAAACATCAATCAATTAGTGAATTTAACGTTTCAAATTCATAATTTTGATATATATACTGAAAATCTTGTTTTTGATGCCAATTCACAACAAAGTGTTCTAGCTATATAAGATTTGGTTCTCACACCAGTCTAATGGAAATATATAGATATCACACTTTCGTCACTCGAAAATAAATGCTGGTGATGGTATACTTCATCATCAGGACCATGTCCGGGCGACTAGAGTGTGATTCTATACCTATCCAATATATTAAAATTTCGAATACACGCGGATCAGACGTATACGCAAAATTTATATATACTGGATTGTCCACATCAATATAAATAAATAACCAGATACGAATAATTGATTTAAATTTTCAAAACAAAAATTTGTTTTCACTTTTATTTAAAAAAATTTGCTCTTCACACTCGTTCTAGGATACTACTGATCCTATCTCTAACGAGTCATTCCATTGGATATTGCTAATCCAATATCTGATGAATTCTTTCGTATGGTTCTAATGTGCCTTGTTCTCTGCTTTGTAAACCAAAGCTCTGATACCAACTGTGAAAACCCGTAACTTCCCCGCAAAGGAAAGCGGCGGATAGTTCGAGAACAAGCCACAACATAACTCATACAAAAGAACATTTCACTGTATATTACAACAATGCATCAGATTACAAGAATATACAGAGTATAAATGAATATTACACAGAAATATCAGAGATTTAAATTACATTTAAATACATCGCAGCGGAAAATAATACAATACACAACTAGAAGGAGATATACGGATACAAAGCTTTCCGGATATCGTTCCAGCTGTAAACCAGGATCCTGTGAATATAAATCTGCAAAACCAAAACTACTAGCTGCCCGTGTCAAAATAAGGGCACCCAGAGTTTAGGTTAAAACAATAAACTCCAGGTCAGTCATGGGACTGGTGTGAGAACTAAAACAGTTAATCTTTTTATTTTTAAAGATAGGTAAATCAAGGGACCAGGCCGTATAACACGGAACGGGTTTCCTCCCAAGAATACCAGTGCATAAAACATACAGCGCAATGCTAAATAAAGAAAAATGAAGCTGTTATAAGACCCAGGTCCCATCACACAATGCAACGCAGCCGAGGATAGGGTTTTCCCTTATAACAGCCAAAGAATGCTTGATACGTTTGAAAACAAATCATTTGATACTATAATAAGTGCATAGTGTATAAAACACTTCTAATCATAAGTATCAATCATAGGCGGCATGAGCGTCCCATGCCACTATGTCGCCATATATAGGTTTACAAATAAAACCGCAAAGTCACGTATTTGGAAATTGGATTTCCGTCTATGAACCGAGGCCAGGGATCGTCCTCTACCGATTTGTGACTCTCTAGCCCGAGCCACAGGAACAGCCGCAACTGCCCCATGGAGCGACAGGGCCGGTCCACCGATGTGGATTATAGTGCCTGAACAATACGTTTCCCCGCCCTTTGGGGCGTAAATGAGCCAACTAAATGACTCCATCGGTTCGAGAACGACCGATCAATCCGAGGCGCCTCGCAACAGCAACAACCACATAAGTCAAACTCGTCAGGGCGTGTAAAACCACTGACGCCACTTCTAACTAGAAAGAAACGCATGCCCTCCCTGAGGTCCTCTCCCGTTTTTGGTTCACAACCGGGGTGCGAAACTCGCGAAGCAAACGTTACACAAAGCTACGCCACAAAGGCCGTGCTTCGATCATCACCACAAGACTTTGCTTTTCAACAGAAGCCTTGATCAATTGCCACTTAGGCATGCCACATAGGCAATTCACTCCATGCGTTTGATATCCATCAATATATAACCCCTGAGCTCGTACGTCTCAGAGAAGGGCGTTAAGCAAGAGAATAAATTCTCCGCCGCCAAACAGATATATATTTAATAGAAATCAATCACACAGACTAAAATCCAATGTCAGACACACAGTACATTTACAAGTCCGTTCTGGGCCTGAACGAAACCGGAGGCACCTAGTACCCCGCATATCCATCGATCTCCAAGTACGTCTGGACGATCACCAACGGTTTCCATCTTCTTGGGTGTACAGCCCAATCAAGATCATCAGTAATCACCCAAACGACGTGAAGACTTCCGGTCTTCGACCATCGTCTTCATCTTCGACTTATCGTCGTATCAGTTATTCAGAATGGGATAAACCCGGTCTTTCCGAATAACTCGCGTATATTTTAAATAAGTGTTACACAAACACAACATACGCCTCATTCCAATTCATTAGTCACTAACCGTAAATTAATCAAGAGAATAATTCCCCAAATATTAACCCCGAAGGCCGAAACCAACATCAGATCAATATCCAGAAAACCATTCTGCTTAGCTAACCGACAGTTAGTTTCTAAATTTCACATTCATAGGGAAATGTTCCCATTAATTTTATCCAAGACAAGTTTCTTGAATTCATTCTTTAATCTATTTTTGAATATCAATTCAAACTAGTCGGGATTAACGAAACTTACCGAAGTAATCATTTGTTTTAATTTCCCAATCCCAACCTATTAATCCCATGAAGTAAAACTGGTAATACTTCATATCTAACACCATAGTGTTATCGGTAAATTCAATTACCATTTCACGTTCAAATCTAATTAAAGATTTAACTATCGCCTGAAGTAAAACTGGTGATACTCCATTCTCGATTATTTCAATCTAATTAAAGATTCATTAAAACTCCACTTAGTTTTAATCTTTAAATGGGTTAAAGAATCAGTGTCATTTAAAACACAGTTCACGATAAACCCAAAATCGCATTCCATTAATTATCGGGTTAAAGAACGAGTGTTATTTAAAACACTGTTCACGATAAACCCAAAAATCAATTCAATTCCAATTAAATATCATTTAATTGGTACACTTCATTAAATCTAAATAAAAAGATTTAATCTTTCCTCAACTGGGTTCAAGAACAGTGTTAATGAAGACACCATTCACGACAAACCCAAATCACATTTGATATTAAATACAAGGCTCTGAATAGAAAATATCCCGGCTTATATTCAATATCAAATTCTATGATTAACAAATGTCGTATTGGAAATAACGATATAAATATATATATCCTTCAAATTTCCATAACAACATCTGTATAATAACGAAATCCAACATCGAAATATTCCGAAGACAATTTCGATTCAAATCCATTCCAATGCAAACATTGGAAATTCTGGTTGTTTTCAAAACCATTTCAAATCCAATTTATTTAAAAATAAATAGAATTATAATTCTAGTTCAAAACTAGTTCATTTCGATAAAAATCTATTTTTATCTTTTCAAATAGGGAGTTTTTCATCCCAATTCTTTCTAAATCATTTCTTATGATTTTACACAAATTATTACTATTTTTAATAATTTTATCAAGGCCCGTACAGTCGATTTCCATCAACGGCCATCGAACTGCACTTACAGCGACCTTTTTCAAATTTGATTTGGACATAATTCCAAATCCAACCGTTAGATTTCTAATTTCTAATATTCGTTAGAAATCTCTTTTCGATACGAACCCAACGGTTCCGGTTTTAGGAGAATCCGACGGTCGGATCTCCCGTAATGTCTGTTTGAAATAAATGGTCGAAATTCACGAACTGCCGCGGCGCGGCGCGTTCTATTCAGGCCATTATATTATATATATAATATATATAATATATATTTCGTCGATTTCTATTTAAAACGAATTATATAAATAGTTTTAATATTCGTTTCAAAAGCAATCTCAACTTCCATTTCAATTCAAATCAAAATTGAATTCTTCTTTATAAATTCGTTTTAAAATTCATTTCTATTCCATTCAAATTTCAATTCAATTTGAATTCATTTCAATTGGTTTCCAATTCAATTCGAACTCGTTTTCAATTCAATTCGAATTCGTTTTCAATTCAATTCAATTCAAATTCGTTATATATTCGATTCATTTCGAAATCGTTTTATATTCAATTCATTTCGAAATCGTTATATATTCAATTCATTTCGAAATCGTTATATATTCAATTCATTTCGAAATCGTTATATATTCAATTCATTTCGAAATCGTTTAAAATCGATATAAATATCGTTCACGTCAAAATGGCGTCAATCTAATCAACACGGCTTCATAAATTTCTATTTGCAAATATCTTATTTCAAATATTTCTTTTTCAAAATAGATGTTATTATCAAAATATTTCGTTCAACACATGACCAATCTCAATGGATGAGACTGTCAACACATGAACCTTTCTTTTATATTGATAAAGATGTAAACTTTATTATTAAAATATTTCGTTCAACACATGACCAATCTCAATGGATGAAACTGTCAACACATGAACCTTTATTTTATAATATTCTTTATTTTCTAAATCGGAATGAGGCCCAATCAATTACCATATAAAATTAATTATATGGATTTTCATACAACACATGTATATAATAGCATTGAAAATAATCAACCATCAACCAAAGTGCACTACACTGTATAAGCATCAAATATAGATATTCAACGCTTATAACAGCCTGTCAATCAATCGATCGACATATTGAATCAATCAGGATGAGTGAACTTCAAATTTCATCCTAACACCCGTGTGGGGTTTCAAACAATCAAACACATATTTTATTTGTGCTGTTGGGCGATGTGTAAAATTTATCGTCCCAATCAATGTCCTTCAAATAAGTGTACATAAACAAACCGTCCGGTTTGTAAATGAATATTTTATTTATTCACTTTCACTATATTCATATTCACGTTAAAAATTATATTTTTAACGATAAAACATTTTATTCCAACGTATGAATTTCTATTATTCATTTACACAATAAAATGATATTTTTATTTTCTAATATATTTTAGAAAATTTCGGCGGCATAACGACACGATACTAGAAACGGGACAAGGCCTAGCCTTATCCCCGGTCTAGTGAAGGCCCACGCCATTCACACATCAATCAAATCAATTTCATTTCACCAAACAATTTCCATTCAATCAAATATTCTAACTAACTACTCAACCAAACAATTTAACAAACAAGCCATCCATGGTCTGTGGATGACGGGTGTCGGGTGCTACTAAACACCGTCTACATCCTAGTATATATATATAACTAGAAAAAGAATTTTGAGTGAGAAGTTCTCACCGAAAGCTATCCAATCATCTTGACTCTTCTTCTCGCCTTTTTATCATCTTCTTGTGCCCGTAGTCACTATATATATAAAAATCACACATTTTTATATTTCGATGTCTTTAAAATAAAAGTCACATTTTTATTTGTTTACTTTCAATTTAAAATCATATTTTTATAATCACTTCATATATTTAAAAATCGAATTTTTACTATGCTATTCATTATATAAAAAACATATTTTTACTATCACGCTCTATGGATAAAAATTCTATTTCTACATTGCTACTATATAGATAAAAATTCCATTTCAAAAATATAGATTTCGCCCTTATAAAAATATAGATTTCGCCTTTTCTAATATGAAGTTTTAGCCTTTATAAAAATAAAGTTTTCTCTTTTATAAAAATAAAGTTTTCGCCTTTATAAAAATATGGGTTTCTCCTTTATGAAAATAAAGTTTTCGCCTTCATAAAAATATAGTTTTCATCGTTATGAAAATCAGCACTTTATTTCAACGTATATAAAATAAAAATCAGATTTTTATTTCGCTACATATACAAAGATGATATTTTTATATTCTCTATCCTATAAAGGTTATATTTTCAATACTTTAAAAATATAAACATCATATTTTTAATATTTCTATATAGTAAAGATTATATTTTTAATATTTTAAAAATATAAAAATCATATTTTTATCCCTTTAAAAATATAAAGATCATACCTTTTACCAAATAAAAGTCCTATCTTTTCACCTTTCAAAATACGATCTTTTCACCTTTTAAAGTTCTAATCTTTTTCCATTTAAAATTCAAACCTTTTCTATTTTAAATTCTTTTTAAAATCTGTTTTAAATTACTCTTTAAAATCAGTTTTAAATTCACTAAAAATCAGTTTTAAATTCGCTAAAAATCAGTTTTTAAAATTAGAATTTCAGAATTGAAAAATAAAAATAAAATAAAGTAAAGTAAAAAAAAAAACTTACTGCCGAAGAAAAGGGGGGGGGTCTTCACTGCGTCGGAGGGGTGTGCTCGCAGGTCCGTTCAGGTTGCTCTCCGGTGAGGTGCTCGGCTGTGTCGGCGACTGGGGAGGAGAGGGGCTTCGGGTTTGCATTCGTGAGATGGAGCGAGGAGGAGATAGAGGGGAAGAGGAGGGGAGCGGTGGAGGGAGGGAGGCCGGATGCCGATCGTGGGCGGCGCCATCGCGCGGCGTGGCGGGGCGGTGATAATCGCGATGTGCGATTTAGGAAATTAGTTTTTTTTTTCTTTTTTTTTCCGATCGCTTGGATTTTTAAAAGGGGGGGGGGGGGTTGACTGTGAAAAGAAAGAGGGGAGGGGGATATTTTTATTTTATATATTTTATTATATTTAATTTTCAAAAAGCAACTTTTTATGTCGAACTCGAAATCAAACCCACCGACTGTCGTCTATAGCGTTTTACCCCCATTCCGAACACAATGGGATGTGTATCGTAAGCCGATCTGATTGTTACAATCAGTTTCCTTTGAATTTACATTTAAATCTCTACATTGAATTTTAAACGTACATTTCAAATTACCGGGGTCACATACTAACTAGAAAAATTCCAGAAAAATATTTTCTAGCTTCGTATTGACGATACGGTCCTAATAAAACTAATTTCGTCGAATTCTGAGACCGTTTGAAAAATGGCCAATTTCCAGTCGATTAAAATCAACTGAAACTGGTCAAATGCGTTTTCCTTTGCCACGCTCACATATTGATTCGAAAAATTATGAAATTTGGAATCTAGCAATAACTTTACATCCCGAACCCAAAAAAACTGGTTTCGTTGAAATCCGAGGTCATTTGCAAAATGTCAATTTTTAAGGGCCTGAATTCCATAGCGACTATTCAGAATTTTCAACTGGACATATCTTTTGATTCCCGCTACGAAATTTCGATTCCTCAGATTCGTTGGAAAGATATTCACAAAGAGATCCTATAATTTTTGGTTTCACTAAAATCCGGACTGTTTTGCACCCGGTACATTCAATTGAAGTTTGAAATCGAATTATCGAACTACCGCGCCATTTTCAATTCCTTTTATAAATATATATAATTATTTATATTCTAATGACGACGCGTATAAATATATACGTTCGAATTATATTCAAAATAAATTTCTCGTCGATATTATTTAAAATAATTCATTTTAAATAATTAAAATTCGCTAAAATTGCCAAAATAAAAATTTTAAACTGGCCCAGATTTTCGGGTTGTTACAGAAGAATTCATCATTCAAGTATGATTTGCATTTCTCTGTAAATGAAGGGATAAAAGGATAAAGAAGGAAAATGTACTTAAGAATAAAGAGTTAAACGGGTTACATTTATATATATATATATATATATATATATATATATATATATAATTAAAATTAAACGTATCGAGCGCGGTAGTTCGCGTTTTAAAATTATTTCTTTAAATGACTATACAAGAAGATCCGACCGTCGGATTTTCTTGAGACGGAAACCGCTAGGACCGTCGTGGAAAAATCTTTCCAACGATATATAATGCGTCAAAATCCAATGGTTAGATTTTGAGATATGTGAAAATCAAAATTGATTGAAAATAGCACCAGAATCGCCATTGACCTGAATCGTCGTGGATTTAGGATTTAATTATTTTTAATTAAATAAAATAGAAAATGATCGTTATAAATTAGAAATAACGATAAGGAAGAGTTTTCAATATATATATATATATGTATATATACGAAGATTATTTGGAAAGGCCGAGTTAATCTCATTCCAAATAATCAAAACGACGATGAAAATTGAAGAAGAAGACGACTAATGAAGACCATAAATCTTCCCCTCAGGAAGACAATGATTGAGGCTTTGAATTGATTTGCTCCCAATTCGAGGTCATGATCGTCGTCCGAACGAACATGTTGATTGAACGGATTTGGCTTTCGTTCAGACCTAGAGCATAAGCGTAAATGGATTGCATGTCTGACGTGGTATTCCTTTACACTGTATCTATTGATCTCTGCTAAACATATATCTGTTTGGTGTTTTACACCCTTCTCTGAGACGTACGAGCTCAGAGGTTATATGTTGGCAGAAATCAATGATATGGTATGGATTGACGATGTGGCTTGCCAAGATGCATGTGATCAAGGCTTTGTTGAAAAACAGGCCTTGTGGGATGATCAAAGCATAGCCTGCTTAGGCATAGCTTTGTGTATGACGTGACTTCACGAGCCTCACACACCGGCGGTGTCAAAAACGGGAGAAGGGAACGCAGGGAGTGCACACGTTTCTTTCTAGCTAGAGTGGTGCCAGGGACCTACCAGCGCTGGCATTTATTCATTGTGGTTGTTGGATTGTTCAAGGCCTCAGTTTATGCGGTCGCCACTGGCCGTATTGTAGGTCCAAAAGGACCGGGAAGCGTGTGTTCAGGCATAACTAATCGACAAAAGTAAGTGTGGACTGGCCCTGCAGGATCCAAGGGTTGGACAGAGTACCAATCCTGGGGCATTGCTAGAGTGTCTCGAATCGGTAAGGAGCTCCTCCCTAGCCTTGACTCAGATGGAAATCCAAATTCCAAATACGACCCTACGGTTTTGATTGTATTACTAGTATGGAGATATAGTAGGATGGGGTACTATGCTTCCTAGGATTGATACATTTATTTTGAAATGTTTTTATTATACACTAATAATAATATAAAACTCGTATTTGCCGTATTTAGCATGTTTAATCACCATAAGGGAAAACTCTATCCTCTGGTGTGCGTTGCATTGTGTGATGGGACTTGAGTCTTATGTTGATTCCATTTTTCTAAAAAGCATTGCGATGTTGTACGTTTTGACACTTTAAATTATGCACTACAATCCATTGAGTAAACCCGTTCCGCATTGGCGGCGTGGTCTTTGGATTTGTCATATTATTATTACTAAACTAGTTATGAATTCTCATACCAGTCCCACGACTGACCCGTAGTTTGTTTCACCTTTTTGCAAACTCGGGTGCCCTCTTTTCTACACGGGCAGCCAAGTAAACAGGTTCATTCTTTGCTTGGAGTCTTGTCTTGGAGTTGCTCATTATCTTTGCATGGATTTGCTTTTGCGGAGAGGTGATGACTTGGAGCTTTGAGGACAGCTATCATTTACTTTTATTGCATTTTTCTATCTTTAAGTTCAGTCATTAGACTTGTTTCATTTCGTATTGCTTATTTTGAGAGTTGGAACTTATTTCCATTTCTGCAAACTTGATGTAATAATTTGGAATTCTGTGACTGTTGGGATTCTGTGGTTTATGACATTATATTTCCGCTGCTATAATGTTATTATTCTATGGTTTTTCCTCTACTGTATTGTATCAGTGATATGTATTGTTATATTTATGTTGTATTCCATATGATTATTCCTTACTTTCACCCAGTGGAAGTTTGGGGTTATCACATGTTCATATGGCAATAGAAACCTTTTAAGGACAATAGATGCCTGTGTTTGATGGTTGAGTACATGGGTGATTGGATGGTAGGGCACATTCTTCTTAACTTGAAGATTTCGGGGACGAAATCCTTTAAGGAGGGGAGAATGTAGCACCCCGTATTTTCTGTGAACCAAAAAGTAACAAATCAGAGAATAATTAAATTTTAACTAAAGAACTAAGGGAAACGGATTGCGCCATTGCGTTCGTCTCGAAATTCTACTTGAGATAGAGTCTGAGTTTGCGTGAATCGGACTCCGTATGAACGAGTTATGACCTCCGGAAGTTTCAGAATTCAATTTAAAGTTCAAACAACTCAAAAATCAGTTCGAATTTCAAAGCAAGGTCAAAATTGGGCTGGGCGGGAAAATTCCCGCCCAGGACCCAGGTCGACCTGGGGGTCGACCTATGGGTCGACCTACCCGGTAGACCTGGTCAGGTCTGGACGATTTTTCTGGTTTGTTGAGTTCTTCTGGATGGTTCTAAGATTGATCTGATGGTTGAGGTTAATTCTAGGGTTTATCTAACGGCTCTAATCAGATTGATATCCTATATATACAGCCTAATCCCCAACCAAAATTCACACAATTTCATTCTGCCTTATTCTAATTAAAAATAAAAATGCCGTCGCTACTCTGCTGGAATCAAAACTATGATTAATGCATCTTCTTCCATCCTGATTAGAATTAAAAGCTAAATCAAATCTCAAGTATTCAAATACGATTCAAATCAAAGTTTAGAGCTTCAACAACAGTTTATTATCCTTTCTTAAACCACGAAAGGCAAGTACAGTTATTTTCCGATATAAACTTTAATTATAATTGTGACATGATTGTAAATCTGAATTTGAGTTGTGTATGTTCTGTTCTGATCTATCTTATTCCGTATTTTTTTCTTCCTTCTGTTCTATAGCCAGGCTACCACGAGCCTGCGCCAAATCTCATAAGAGATTAATGCACGAACGTTAAATTTTTGGGAATGCACAATTGGATAGGACTGAAATGAACATAAAACCCGAGACATATAATTGGACATAAATATAGAGTGTATGGAACATATGACTTGGGATTTGAGGCATAAAATATATTGGACATATGACTTGGGATTTGAGGCATAAAATATATTGGACATATGACTTGGGAATTGGGGCATAGATTTGACCGTGAACATGCAATTGATTTAGATGCATATTACACGTTGTAATCTAGGATATGTAACTAATTTATGAAATGAGTATATGTTGTAAATCAGATCTAGATCTATGCATACTATGCGTGATAATCTGTGATTTGGAAGAATTATAGGATAACTTAAAACTTGGGGACATAATGCATGTTTTTTTTTGAGGACATTGTACAGGCTGTAAGTTAAGATCTAGACTTGGGACATATTTTATGTGACGAACTACGACTTAGAGGAAGATGATATGTGGCTTAGACTTGAGTAATCTATATTGAAATCAGGATAACTGTTAATGTTGGTACGCCTAAATTGGATTCTTTTTGGGTAGTTGACATATGCTATAATTAAAGTTTATAGTTTGGCATAATTTATATTGTGCATCATAATTTGGGGTTTTTATAGAGAATATTCTATATGATACAAGTTTAACTGAAATTTGGGACATATGTTATATGGTGAATTATGACCATAATTTGGACATGTAAGTTTAGGATTACTTTATGATTAGGCAAGAAATGTGAATAGAACTTTAAGAAACGTTTAAATCTGCTAAAATTGTTATCTGGTTAATATGTTAAATTGCCTAATCGGCCAAATCTATTATAGGTTTAACCTGTTGAATTGCCTAAACTGCTAGATATGTTGAATCGCCTAATCTGCTAATTATGTTCTGCTAAATCTGCTGAGTTGCCTAATCTGTTAAATCTGTTAACCGCCTGAGTTGCTAAATTTGTTAGATCTGTTGAAAAGCTGAATAAGTGTAATTTAAGTATGTAGTCTGTAGGCTCAATCTAAAATTTGAGCAAAACATATTAATAAAACTTCTGATAATCTGCCATAACTTGTAGAAAAGTAAATCTGTTAGATAGACATAATTTTCTGTAATGAAATAAAGTGGCTACGACACGAGGTTAGACTCGGTTTGCGCCTGCCCGGAACCAACCGGCTTAACCAGCGACTGCAAACTGCCAGTCTAATGTGAGAGATCGTAGGCATAACTAAAATATGCCTAGACACGAGGTTAAGTCTAGCCTGTGGCAGAAGTCTGCCCGGAACCGCCCGACATATCCAGCGGCCACGAGTTACCGACCTAATGTGAGAGGTCTATGCATTAATATTTGATTAATGCAAATCTAAGGTAAAATCCGAGATAAATAGGATGTCTAAAACATGTTGGGTAGATAGAGCTAAACCAACTAGACCAATGAATTTAACAAGCCCGTTTCATGAATCTGTAGGCCCAATACAAAGTTAGACAATCTGTAAGTTTGTTGAAACTGTACATCTGATCCGTTAATCTGAAAACTTGTTAACCTGAACGTCTGATCTGTAAACTAGTAAATCTGAACTCTATATGTCTGAAACTTGCAAATTAGTTAATCTGAAATCGGTTAGTCTGGGGACACGAGGTTAGGAGGGGAAGTACTTGTGTCATCTGTTGTTTGGGACCCATATTAGTCAGTATCCCTTTCTGGTATCAAAACTTTGACCCCACACTAGGTAGGGTCTGGACATGCTTACTGAACTAATTATAAGCGGTCCATTCTGATAATGGCGAGGGGTGTTGATGGTGCGTTCCAACCGGATCATGTGCGTGCATGGATCCCGGTCTGCCTCTGAGGATGTAAGACACCGTGACATCTGTAAATAGGTCTATGTCATTCAAAGGTTGCCACTTTAGGGAATGATACACCCTTCTATGGGGTTGGCACAGGGTATTTATGTATTAGGGAGCCGATCTCTTGGGGTAAGGTTTTAGGGTACACTTAGTTCTATCTGTTTCTGTTGGTACCGTCTGTTTCTGTTGGGTAGTAACACCTGTCTGTTTCTGCGTGGTACCGTCTGTTGGGGTGGTAAAGGCGCACTACTAGTGTACACCTAATTCTAACATTCTGCTTCTGTACCTTCTGTCTGTTAGGATGGTAAAGGCCCGTTATTAGTACTCTGCTTCTGTACCTTTTATCTGTTGGGGTGGTAAAAGACCATTTCTAGTATTCTATCTCTGTGTGGAGTATTCTGCTCCGTTCTGTTTCAGTTTAGACATTAGGGTAACACGTAATCCTGTTATACTAGTATTAGTGCAGAGAAGTAAGATGCAAGTAAGGAACATAACTTAGTTTACATCATTATGTTTCTCTGGTTAACTTAAAGTATATATGTTACTCCTGTGATGTAATCTCTTATCCAGCTTTATTTTCATGTCATGTTATTATTATCAGTTCATAACTGAAAATCACTGGACTTGCCAGACTTTTTGTTTGACCCTTGTTGTTTCTCCCATTTTCTTCGGATTCCCCCCCCCCTCTCCCAGGTTTTAGAGGTGGAAATACTCTAGCTTGATCCAGATTTCTTCTACTTGAAGTGCTTAAAGTGCTTGAAGTATGGCTTGACTTTTATGGCATCTTCTGTGGGGATTATGATTTTAAAGTTTTGCACTATGATGGCTTTTTGAACAAGGCATATATATATATGTACTTGAGTTTTTGTTTTGTGATTTAGAAAGATGTAATCAAACTTGTTTCTGCTTTTGTTGTAATAAAGATATAATTTTTCAAGTACTACTTATCTATCTTGTAATATTATGTTTTGTCTACTTAAACTCTCCACAAAAGTTAAGGCGTTCCCTTTGTGAGTGACCTTAACGAAGGTGGGGTGTTACAGTCACTCTTTACCAGAATGCATTAAGTTCCGTGAAGCGTTATAGGTATCAGAAACAGAATCTCACAAGATATATATAAAAATAACAGCGGAAAATTAAAACTTCATTATTCAGCAAAAAACATCGTAGTCTCAAAACAGTTACAACATCAGGCTAAAATACTGAAACCAAGTACATCAAACCAAAACATCTGTCTTGCATTAAAAACCATCAAAGTACAAAAATGTGAGCTTATAATCCCAATAAGTAGCCATAATAAAGTAGACAAGTAGTCGAAGTGATATATCAAAGAAGATCCAGATCCAAGCAAAAACAGAGAGAGAGTCCTAATCACGACTGAGCATTCCACCCTGAGAACCGGGGAGGGGGAGGAAAGGGAGAAAGGGAAACAAAAAGGGTCATACATAAAGTTTGGTGAGCCCAGTGACTTTTAGCATTTAAAGAAGTAAAAGTATCATGAAAGGCATATAAAACTGGATGAGAGATAACAGTATCATATAACAGGTATAAATAAGATGAACAGAATAAACAAGATAATGCGGACCAAGTTACGCTTCTCACTTACTTTTCTCTGCACCAATACTAGTATAACAAATGTATGACAGGATTTGGTGTATTTAGTAACGGGTTTTGCCCCAAACAAAAATAATAGGTTTGTGTTACCCCAAACAGAAATAACAGGTACCTAAACAGGCATGACTAGATGTACCCAAATTACTTAACATAAATAACACGATCCCAGCTGAAATATAATGGTAGGATTAGGTGTACTCTAGTAACGGGTTTTACCCCAAATAGAAATAACAGGTACCTCAACATAAATAAAGGGCGTTACCCCAAACAGAAATACCAGGTACCTAAACAGGCAGGACTAGATGTACCCTAATTACTATGCCCAAGCGATCGACTCCCTATTCCGTAAATACCCTGTGTCGGCCCCACAGTAGGGTGTATTACTTCCTAAAGTGGAAATCTACAGAAGGACACAGATCTATTTACTGGTGTTACATCAGCTTATTTTCTCAGGCAGGCCAGACCCATGCACGCAAATGACTCCGTTGGAACGCACCACCAAGACACCTCTACCCATATGAACCTCTTACAATCAGTTCTGTAAGCATGCCCTGACCCCTACCTAGTGCGGTTTCCCCGTTTAATACCAAAACGGATTACTGACTGATATGGATGCCACACAGCAGCTGACACAAGCCACCCACTAAGCTTGTATCCCCAATTAACTAGGATTTTGATAGGTTATGCCTAACAGATTAACAGGCTCGCATAACCCTAAAAGATTAAATAGGTTAAGTCTTACGGGTTAACAGGTTCGGATAACCCCCACAGATTTAACAGATTTACTTAACCCCACAGATTCAACAGGTTTACTTAACCCTCATAGATTTAATAGGTTTACTTAACCCCTACAGATTTAATAGGCTATAGATTAACAGGTTTATATAACTCCCATATATTAAATAGGTTAAGTATTACAGATTAACAGGTTTAGATAACCCCAACAGATTAAACAGGTTCCACATGTTACTTACAGTTTTATTAACATGTTCCGCTTAATCCTTGAATTAAGCATACAGATTTACATGTTCATACAACCCCAAATTTCCAGTCATATTCCACAGTACAAGATATGCCCCAAATTTCCCCCTTTTATAATCATTCCCAACCATTCTTAATTTTCCCAATTTCGTTCATATGTATGTCTCTTACGGGATTGGCCTAGGCTTATAAAATAAAAAGGGAAAGAAAAGGGAGGAGAACCGAAATAGGCATATAATAATAACTGAACAACAGAATAGGGGTACAGAGAAATACATGTAATTATAGAAAACTGTTCAGATATGAATCAGTTTATTAATAGGCATATGGTTAGATCCAGGTTTAATAACATGTCAAGGTTACTATAAAATTTTATATCTAAAATTAACAAGAACCCTCAGAGATTGGATTTATAGAACATAAAATAATATGCTGATGTTGAAAAAGGGATTCTTTTATAAGACAGATAAGAATTGTCTTGATTCAATCCAAGTTTCGGCAGCATCTTCCTATCTCCATCTTAATTTTTTAGAATCAGAGGTTTGAGGAAGAGGTAAGAAGAAGTGTAATATTTGATAGGAGTGCATGCCTTTCTATAGAGTTCTCAAGACAACCCTTAACCGTCAGATCTTTGTTTTTAAGTCCAACCGAATGGTAAAATAATGAGTCTGGTCAACAAAATAGGCCAGATACACTCAAGGAATACAGATGGATCAAGGTGGGGTCGACCCACCTACCTCCTGGGTCGACCCTAGGGTCGACCCAGCCACCTATGGGTCGACCCATGCGTCGACCCAGGCTGGAGCGGGTCGACACCTAACGGGTAGAATTACTGCTTCCTAATCCCGTTGTCATTGTTTGATTTATTTTGAATTATGGTTCGTTTTATTTATACATAAACCTCTTACATGTATACAAACTTCTAACCTTCACATCTTCCTCATACGATATCCGTTTTATGCAAACTCGGATTCTATCTTAACCAAAATTCTGATATGAACACAGTTGTATAGACTGTTTTACTTAATTCACAATAATTGTTTAAGTATCCCTTAGTCTATTATCATTATTGTCGTTTTTAAAATTATAGGGTGCTACATTTCCTACATAACTCAATTATTACTTTTGTTTTCATGCAATACTCTACTCCACTTTTAGTGGTTGGAAATATGACAGATGCATAGAAATTTTCAGCATTTATTAATTATCATGGATAAAGAGAGCATGAAACCTTAAACATCTTATATTTTGAAACACATAAAATTTGTTAAAACATCTTACATATAGGAACAAAGGGAGCATGTGTTAACACCGAAATTCGCATCGGCCAAATATAAAGAAGCTGAAGCTAAAATACTAGGGGATAAAAGAGCTTAAGGCGGTGAAATCGGAACCAAGTAGAAAAATCATTAAAGGAGGGTAAGGAAATACTGATAGCAAGGTCCGTGATACTATCGGATTCCGGCACCGAAACCAGAAGCAGGTGAAGGGGCGTCAAAACACAGCCGACATTAATGCTTCAGAAGTATATCATAGACACCAAACTATCGAAACAGTTGATACCAAAAGCAAAAAAGGAGGGATCTAGTCCAAATGTTATCGGTACCAATAAACGAAGAAAAGCTTGTTACCGATACAAAGGAAGATAGCGACAAAGCGGTCCCGATACCGAAGGCAACCAATCCAGCATCAACTCTGAAAGCACACAATTCGACACCGGAAGAAAACAATGGGAGATAGCCAGAAGCATGTAATCTGATACTGATATGCAGAACCATGAAAGGGAAGCATAAAAGAAGGTAGTATGGAGAAAAGGGTTATTTCTACCAATACATTCGGTATTTATACCTAGGAACAATTCACTAGAAAGAACTCCAAATCCATGTTGTCGCAAAGCTGATACCAAGGACGGAAGCACGAAAGTAACATTTGGAAGATAGTAAACCAAGCCGAAACTTATAGAGAGAGAGAGGTTATCCACGCTAACATGCTTGGTGTCGATACCGACACCGAAAAGGATACTAATGTAAACACATTACTTAGAGGTCACGGAAGTAAGGCAAAGTTCATGATCCGCTATCGAAATAGAGAGTTACAGCTGAAACTAAGGGCAGATATTAATGCTATCCATACCAATCTACTTGATATCGATACACTGTACGGAAGCAGTATCTAAATCACAAGTCACTATGGACCAAGACCAGCACCGAAAGCCACTAATACGGCCGATACACAATTTTTTTGCTAAATACGAGAGCGGTTTCCGTTGAGGGTTACCAAAAGGAGGACGATGTTTGTAACATCCCACACTTTTCTGCGCCCAAATTTTGACAAAAATCAAAACTTGAACACATCCAAGCATTGAGCGTGTAAATCTGGTACCTGCAATAAATGAGCATGAGCATAATCAGAGTATGATAAAAATAACTCATAGTGGAAACAAAATAGGATAAACTAGTATTAACTCAAACAACAACATTTTTCAAAGTAAGCCACTTTGCCAATACCGAGCATGAGAGAGAATGAGAACCGAAAGCCAAGCATTATCATCTTTGAGAACCCGACCTTCTCTAGGAAACCTGGGAGGATGTAATGAGGAGAGGGGTTAGAACAACAAGTTCTAGTGACTAAAAAACGTACAACACAGATATATTGCGTTTGGTTCGGCCCAAGTTAGTTATTCAGTTAAACCAATGATTCGTTATTGGAGCAGATAGCAACAATCGTTTCATCGAACATGCGTATTTTTTCTTTTCCAATGGATTTCCATGGTTTCATTAATGGAAATTCTTTGATGTAGTGAGTAATAGGCTCTGGTTGTTCACCGTTCGGGAATTCTTGTTTAGGCAGCTCATATCATCCATACATAGTGTTTTGAGCTAAGATTTCAATTCTTCCATGCTTGAGCGGTAGCATATTGCTCCATGGAGCTAAGGTCCAAAATATGGAATAAAAAAGTGTTTCCACGACTCTACCACCTGGCCAATTCTGTTCCACTTAATCCCCTTTTCATTGCCACTTATCTTTACAACTAAGGAATGGGAAATCTTTCCCCTGTTACATGAATCAAATATTTCATTTCATCCGGGAAAAGCCATCTCTTTCTCCACAACGTCTTTGCCATTTGATCCAATAGCGTTCTGTTAGATAGGAAGAGATTTGACAAATATTGATAACTCTCGGATAGCGTTCTGTTAGAACGGAAAGATTCATTAGATAATGAACTATTGGTTCAAAGCCATCTCTGCAAGCTGTATGCCCAACAAGGTTGGTGATAATAGCCCAAACTAGTAAATACTTACGCACGACCTTACTACCCTTCCTGAAGTAGTATTTCCAACCTATAACACCAAGATAGGACATTTACACATATTTTTGTGAAGCATTTATACCAGATTATAACTGGTTATTTAATCGAGAGTGGACCCCTAATTATGGGGTTTCATTCACTTATCCTTCATCATTTATTGCCTCACTATCAATAATAGATAGGGAAGATTCTCGCTGATCGCTTAAGACCCTAGGCGGACCTATTGGTCACTTATTAACCCTCGATAATATTCTAAAGATTATTATAAACTAGAGGGAACTAGCTACGGGCCTTACTAGTTAAGGCTTCCAACATTCATGCATATACCCTTGCCCCATATAAGGTGAGAGATGGTATTTTATTGTTCGCTATACCATCTAGCAGACCTTATTGGATAACCTCCTTAGTCGCTTAGTACTTCCCTTAGGTTAGGTAGCCATATCTAACTTTTTAGTTTCCATGTTTGGGTAGGCCCACACACACATTGTCATTTAAGACCCCTAAACTGAAAGATCTATTCCCAGGTGGACTCTTTAACACTAGTCTGTTAGCCTTTCACTACACCAAAACAGTCAATTTGACACACCAGGATTCAAAGATTTGATACGGTTTTTAGCTGTATTAAATTTGATAGGGCTCATAACCGTATTAAATTTGAATTTATACACTCAACCGATCCACACCTTCCCTAATGCTTAAAATCCAGCCGTAGATCGTAGAAGCTTCGGATTGCTCCCTTTGATACGGCTTTAGCCCGTATTAAATCACCATCATATTTTTTTCGCTGTGATTTTTATTTCTCACAAACCCTGGCCCCTTCTTTTCTAATTATCTCAATTACTCTTAATTTGCTTTCCCAATTCGCTCTTGTCAATGAAAACCCTACGGAAGTAAAGTCTACACTCTCGCTCAACAAGATTCACTCTATCTCAACTTGATCAACGCCTTTTCTATATCAGTTGATCGTTGCCTTTTTCAACCTCGGTTGCTCGCAATTCTCTCTGATTTTATAGCTCTAATTGACGACTTCTAAATCGATTTAAAGTGAATTTGTAGGTAATAATCTTTCTGAACATCTATTGTTTGATTTGATTTTGAATTGAAGTTAATTTATTGTATTTTGGGTGTTTGAGAAGCTGCAGACATAATTAAATACCTGACTTCGTTTGGGTCTCCATTTCAGGTGCTTGAGAAGCTTCATCCTTTGGAATGCTATAAGGCATACAAAAGCAATGATGTTTTGAAAGGTACAAATTAAGTTATAAAAATAGTATTGGTTTAAAGTAAGTTTACTGTGGTATAATTGTGAGTTCCAATCATTTATGCTTCAATTATATTAATGTTCGATTTCCCAGTTTAATGAAAACAGAATAGTGTTCTGGTAGTGTTGGGTATATTAACTTCAATGTAACCAATAAGCATCACAATCGAGAAATATGTTGACATTCAAGTGACTGCAACTATAGGCATAACAGTAAAAACGGTTAAGGATGAAAACCATGTTGCAATTTTATTATTGTAACAATAATGGTTCGAAATTTAAATAACTGGACAAATAGAGGCGAAAAAAGTGGTTCTCTTATATATCGTACCCTTCGGAACATGTGTAGCAGGTAACATCATAGCCAGATTGCATCAAACCAATGTTACTATATTGCTATAAAATGTAATGTTACAACTATGGTAAAAAATTACAGTGCAAACATTTCAAGTGTATTTTAAGTATAGCCTATTTGGCATATTATAAAGAAAGACTGCAAGTATGCCTGACTTTGTACTGTTACTGTGCATTTTAAGTGTATACTGACTTTTCTTTCTTTCCCACATATCAGCAGGAGCTGCTTGTGAGTTGAACTTGGCTTCTTTGTTTTGCCGCAATTCTGAAGTGTGTTCTCCAACCGAGGTTAGACTCCTATTTTTCTGTTTTTTACTTATTTTGTGTGATGTATTATTATTCCTTACCGTTGGTTCTTCTGTGTCCGTTTTCTATTTTGACAAACTAACGATGCTACACATATTATAGAAAATTAGTTGTTTTATCATTCACCTACTATTTGATACTTCACTATTTTGCATAAACTTAGCCTAATGGTAACATGACATATAGGTTTATTTCTAACAATTCTAAGTCAAAAGGATTTTCCCTACGGAAAAAGTATAAAAAATTGCAGAAATAAGAACACTGATCTGTTTGAGCATTTTAATTTGTAGAGTATTCCACTGTAAAGATTGCCTTCTTTGTTGCTTAATATCTGTACTATTAAATTATTCGGATATTTGTTTTTCAGTTATGGTTAGAATTTCATGCTTTGTATAATCGTTCTTCTGTAGCTTGAGGAAATCTTTTGTCATATTTTGAACTTTCTATTATTATAATACATAGTCAAAAGCTTTCTACTGGCAATTTCTACTCAATTGTGTTTTCCTCTAATTATATTCTTATTCAATTAATTTAAAAGGTTGAAGTAACGTGCAGTATCAATACAAAAATTTGGTTATTTTAAGATCAAAATTTACATTCAAATAATCCTCCTAAGATATATGATGCAGATTTACAACTCAGATTGATAAAACTACCATTTTATTACATTTTTTTAATTACATGCATTGTTTTTTGGGATTTCCACTAAATTTCAATGTTCATCTTGGCAGTTTCAATTGTACTAATGTTATAGAATATGCATAGCCTTTAGATATCAGCATGTTAATTTTTTTTGGAATCACTGGGCTATAGATTTGTAGAAGTGTTTATAAGAAAAGTTTATAGCCGGTTTTAGGTTCATGTATACTATACAGCTATAGATATATTCAACAAGCAAAGTAATGATGGCATACCTTTGATTGTTATTGATAAATATCGGTCAATGTCATACTACGTAAAACTGAACGAATAGATGTTGAATTTAGCAATGGGGTGCCGTGTTGCTCGGTGATCACAAAACTTAAAACGAGAATGGTAGGAACCCTTTTTACATATTGTTAACTTTTAGACTTCTTTATCACATATATTTTTCATTGGTAGTATACAAGAAATTTGTTGTTTTGCTTATTCAGAATTTGGCTACCTTATATGTTGCAACTCAGTGGTTTTGATACATAATTAATTGCTTTTACCATTTCTTGCTAGCTATGGCACTTATCTTCGACCATGGCTTTAATAGCCTATTTTCACAAAAAGATTCGTAAAACCCGTCTTGCACTCAAAAACTACATGATTTATGCATTTAATATAATTCTTAGGCAAACTGGCGTCTTCTAGAACAACTAATCATGGTGGAAACTACGAAGCTGGATCATATCTACCATGATGAATAATTATATACTAATCTAATAATTCTGATAATGCAAATTAACTGGACTTATTGCTTTTCTGTAAATCACTAATTCTTAGGTATCTGAATTTGTTTTGCCTACTCAAATTAGATAAAGGATTTAGGCAATATATGTAAACGTATTAAAACACTCAAATTAATTTCTACACATTTTGTTTGGCATGTAACATAAAACTGACATGTTTTCTGCTTACAAGTCTACTTGATCACAATGATGTTGCGGGGTCTAGTTAATCTTTTAGTAAAACTTTACGAGTTCATCTAAACCCAACTTCGATATCATCCAGTTCTTTTAAAAGGACATTTAAATTGTGACTGAATGTCTTGCATAGGGTTATAATATTCTTAATTTAGATCTTCTAAATTTTTGTAATGCTTGAGTTTGGGCTATACCAGATTACTTAAAACAATTTACAAAGGATACCCGAATATCCGAGTTTTAGATGAATCACACATTGTATAAATATGTCCATACGAAAATGTTTTTCTCTCTGTTTTTAACTCATGCTAGGTTTCAGTGTGATAACACTATGTTCAGTTTTATATTTATGCACTAGGACAAACATTCTCATGTTAAAGATAATAATACATCTATTCTATGACCATTTTAATATTTATGCATATCTATTCTATGAGCCTAATTAAAGTAATTTTATCTTCTTGACTGGCATGCTAAAAGGTTTTATTTTGCCATTAACTTTTAGCGCTTCACTATTTCGGCCACGAAACGTTTAAATAAATTCAAATATGCTTTTAGTTTCACTTATATAACATGTTACTAGTTTATGTTTGAAAAGCTTACTTGAGTGCTCTTGTTTCAGAAATTGATAGAGGAACTGGTCTTTTAACAAGGCGAGCAAATTTCTTCTCTTTAACATTTACCTTTTTCTAAGATATATTATTATTTAGCTTTGCCAAAAAAAGAGATATATTATTATTTATGTTAGCTTGAAGCAAACATTGGAAGATGTTATGTTCATCTCACTAAACAGTAAAAAGTTACGCATTCATGTTGGGTTATTAATTAACCAAACTTAGAACATGCATGAACTCATTTCAAGAATTAATACAAAACCAAACTGCTTTTTGATTTAAAAAAAAAAGTCAAAGTACATAGGTGGAAAGAAAAAACTCTGTTTGTTCAATTTGTTAGACAAAAGTGACAAAAGTTAACTCCTGTGATCAGTATGAAGTAAACCATACCAAGAAAATGCTTAATATATATATATATATACATGATTCATACAACAACGTTCTGATGAAATCAATTTGGTGAGCATGTTTAATTTGATTAGTTTTTATCAGTTTACTCTTTTTCTCATAGGCTCATAGCAAAACAAAAGTTCGCGAACAACAAGAGAAGATGGTTTACTCTTTTATCAGTTTACTCTTTAAAATATATATATACATGATTAAGTGAAGTGAATGCTGGTTTTTTACTCAAATGCTGAGCAGCGGGAGAAGATGGTTGCTGCCGAAAGGTGCAAAGTTGATGAGAGAGTTAAGAAGATTATTGGCCTAAAGAAAAAGGTTGGAAAAGATGCACTGTTACTACCGCTTCTATCCAGCATTTTTCACATGTTTATTCATTTCTTTTTGTCATTCAGGTTTGCGTTGGAACTGATAAGAACTTTGTTGTCATCAACCAAATAGGAATTGATCCTCCATCATTGGACCTTCTTGCAAGAGCAGGGGTTGGTGATTCTATCATATGTATTACTAATAATAAATCTTTTGTGCCATAATTTTTTTATATAGTGCACACATCTCTTGCTTGTGAACTGAGTTTGCAAACTCAGTTCTGGAACGAGTTTGCTGCAAACTCAGTCCGGAACTGAGTTCGCAAACTCAGTCCGGAACTGAGTTCACAAGCTCGGCCCGGAACCGAGTTTGCTGGAGGCTCGGCCCGGAACCGAGTTTGCTGGAGGCTCGGCCCTGAACCGAGTTTGCTGGAGGCTCGGCCCGGAACCGAGTTTGCTGCAAGCTCGGTTCCGAAACTGAGTTTGCGGCAAGCTCGGTTCCAGAACTAAGTTTGCAGCAAACTCGGTTCGAACGGAGTTTGCAGCAAACTCAGTTCGAACGGAGTTTGCAGCAAACTCGGTGATGAGGGACATAAGTGGAGAGATATTATTCCTTTCGTATATCATTTATTAGAACTGAGCATGATAATATGCAAGTTTTGAGGACCTTTTATCTCCATTCAAGTTGAATTGATACTATAGCAACAGTTGATCGAATTTAATGGCCAAAATCTTGTCAAAGTTTTTTAGACAAATTAGTTTACATTCCAAATTATTGATTTTTGTAAGTTAAACATGATAAAAATCATAAAAAATAAATGTTAAAAATGCATGTAAAATAAAAATATCAGAAGATTGTAATGCAAAATTAATATATCAACCTAATACTTTCTAATAAAGGGAAATATGCATTTGTTGCAGACTGGTATCTGTTGAAGTACTTGACATTCATCCTTCTTTTTGTTTTGCGGGTTGATAAAGAATTGAAGGGGCAATTATATATTTTGCTTGGATGCAAAGGGAAAGTTTGTATTTGCTGCAAGCTGGTATCTGAAACGCACCTTCAGCGTAACCAAACTATCTATTAGCCGATAACAATAGATTTGAATTGATTGCATACTATATATTTCTCATGATAAACATACCAGGGAAGTGAAGATTGTCACTGGAAAGTGAAATTAAGTCCCAACTCATTTTTAAATGCTGTCACCATCTTGCTATTTTTGCAATATTCTTGGTAGAATATTTTATGTAGTTATTACTATAAGTGCCAGTGATTGTAATATCATGCTCGGTTATACTAAGTTACCATCATCTTTTCAGTGCACCTAATTTGTTAAATAATAATTTCAATAATCAAAATACAATTAGATTGAAAATAATGTGGCACCATGCTAACTTGTAACATTTGACATGTACACCTAAGCTGGTTATAATATTAAGTTCATAAGTTGATTGGATATGCAGGATCAATTTTGATCCATTTAAAAGCTGTTAATTGACTTTCATTTTAATAGGTTGTGAATAACCAGGGACGAATTATTGTTGCAGAGTAGATGGAAGAAGGCACCAAGGTATTACTATTACACCTGTTTGGAAAGGTATTACTATTACACCTGTTATTTGCAAAAAAATAACAAGTGCAATGCTAATGAAACCTAACAATGGCACCAGAAAGTGTCTGACTATATCAGTTTAACAGAAAGCCATTTCTTGATTGAGTTTTCATGCATATGTACCTAGAACATTTACCATTTCATAGCAGTTTATTTGTGAACCGTTTTTCTACTGTACATCTTTAATATTGAATGTTTTTATCGCTTTGCCTC
This sequence comes from Allium sativum, assembly GCA_030737875.1. Lineage (NCBI taxonomy): Eukaryota > Viridiplantae > Streptophyta > Magnoliopsida > Asparagales > Amaryllidaceae > Allium > Allium sativum. Next base: position 254,814,101 of record CM060924.1, on the reverse strand, counting down.
TTTGCCTTCCCATGTTCGGTATTGTTTGTTTTAGCATTGTCGCTTGACAGCCAGGTTTTTTGAATTACGGTAATGTTTGCAAGCCGTTGAAAAATGTAGGTGGACATAGTGTCCAGTTTGCGACTTCAATCGCAAACTGATTCCATTTTGCAACTGAGTTGCAAACTGGATCAGTGGTGTCTTCTTATTGTTGTTGTGGAGACAGAACTAACCTGATGCTTGTTATTTTAGTTTCTTTTCAGGCTTTGGAACAAACATGAGTTGCATGGGCTCGACAATTGCAGTTTTGTTGTCTTTTTTTTTTTAAGCAAGAACTGTGAACATTATACTTTGTATATATTGTGTTATGTGGTTTGTATTAACTGAAGTTATGGTTTATGTATTAATCGAATTATGCTTTGTGTATCTTCTTTATATACTGTTATATGGGTGCAGCGTATCTTCTTTATTGTGCATATATATATATATACATATATATATATATATATATCTCAATGGGTACAGTGTTTTTGTATATTACATATATGATATACCGATTTTGATATGGTTAAAAGCCGTATCTAATTCGTTGATAGCATTGTAGAAATGAGGCATTAAACACGGTTTTAAGCTGTATCAGTATAGCAATTTGATACGTTTTAAAGCCGTATCAATCTATTAAATTGATACGGCTTAAAACCGTATCGATCTATGAAGTTAACAGTGCCAACATATTAATTTGATACGGCTTTAAGCCGTATCAAATTAATAATTGATTACGGCTTAAAACCGTATCAAATTCAAAAATTTATATGGCTTAAAACCGTATCGAAATACCAATTTGATACGGTTTTAAGCCGTATCAAAGCAACAGAGACGCCATTTTTTGATACGGCTGAAAACCGTATCAAATCCATTTTGATACGGCCATGAACCCTGCCAAATTGGCATTTTTGGTGTAGTGTTTTAGGACTCAGGAAGCGGACTATACGCGAAGGTTATTAGTTCATACCCCATTTGCCTTTAGTACCTTTCCCCAATTGGGATAAAGTAGGCTACGTTATTAAGATATTCCTGTTTAGTTTCTCTATAAGGGAATACTATACATGACTTATTTCTTTTGTCACGGGTTTATATGGTTAATAATAATATTACATTATTACCAAGTCCAACTATATTTTCTATTCCATTACTATTAAAAAGGAAGGTTATATTCCCTTTCTCCCATGAATAATTATTCAATACCTTTCCTAATTTGGACTTAGTGTTTAAACGACAATCATAAATTTCCTTATGGCACCCATTTCCTTTTATTTCCATTTTATTGGCCTTTATGACTACAATGGTCATATTTTCCTAAGACAACTATTTATCAGTCCCAAGTTATCTATTTGTTGTACCCCAATAGGCAATTACTATTCTTATTCTTTTATTTATCTGTTTATTTGTTTATTCGTTGGTGTATATATATATATATGCACTAGGCCTCCCACATTAAGCTGACTACCGGTGGATGATGGATTTGCTGGTCGGTTCCGGGCAGGCTTCAACCACAAGTGAACTTGACCTCGCACTATAATACATTTAGTTTTATGCATTTGACCCCTCACATTAAGCTGGCTAACTGTGGTTGCTCGATTTGCTGGGCGGCTCCTGGCAGGCTTATAACATAATTGAGCTTAACCTCGTGTCTAAATGCGGTTGTAATTCAAATTTCCTAGTTGGGGTTTGCAACATTTATCCTAATTTATTTTAGGAATTGTAACCATTTCCCTACCACATTTACTTTCCCTAAATTCAATATTGGTTACAATGGTTATTTATTGATTTGCTGTCTTATTTATAGCAATTAACCATTTTTATTACTACAAATGGTCACCACAAATATATTAATTCAATATGGATTACATTTACATATGTTTCCATAATTGAACCTTATCCATACATTCAAACATTCCATAAAATGTTTATTTTACCGTTTTACACTGATTGGAATGGATAATATGTATATATTTATTTTTTTATGTTTTCGTGCGGTCAACGTAGTTATTATTATTTATCTATTATTTTATAATACTCATTTTTAAATTAAATATTTGGTCTAATCAATTAACCAAACATTCCCTTTTTATTCAATTCTTGCCAAAAAGTTTCTAATCACACAAAGGACCATTAGTCGTAATCACTTTAAATAATGCCTATTTTATGGATTTGACATATTTCCATATCATAAGAAATATATATATATATATATATATATATATATATATATATATAATATGTATATATATTGGAATAGTCGATGCCAATTACATACAGATATCTGTATTTATATTTATATGTACCTTTGCACCACTTTTCCCTTCTTAATTCTTTTTGTCATACTTCTTGTGATCCAAAATAATGCATCTTTATACTTTTAAGGAGGAAAAGGCATAATTTACAATGATTAAGCCAAAACCCAATAATATTGAATATAAACATGAATATTTATTTTATTCTTACAATCCCATAATTTACCAAATTTCATCTTTTTACCTAAATCCCCATATTTCATATTTCAGCACTGAACTAAAGATATGGAACATAACTGCAATAAATTTATGTTTAATGGGACTGATTTCCAGATCCACAGTGCTATGTAACATGTACAACATATTTGATGACGTAACTGTAGAAATATATGGGAAAAATATATAAAAATCCTACAATTCATGTTATACATAATCACAACTTATCATTTGCCAATTTTTACCATATTCATAATCAGGTCTAATGGTTGTCACAATTTACAATTATTTAAATAAACAGATCTGATATGCATAAAACATAGATTGGAATCAAACGAAATAGATAAATCGTTATAATTGTATTAGTAAATTCCCCACTTACCTTATAGCTTCCAATTTCTGAATTTTGAACCCTTTTTGGCTATAATCCCTAAATTCTTATATATCTACAATTTATCTAGAAGGGAAAGATTCTAGATCTTTAGAAATGCAAGAAAAAGGGAAGAGAGCGAAGAAATCTATCGTTGAGCATCCTCTTTTGTTGAATCTATTAGTCTTCCAAATTCCGTGCAAATTTGGTTTGATTTGATGTATATATGAATACATTTTATTTAGAAATTAGGTTAGGAGAGGAAGAAAAATGGTAGAGCACCGCTACCTCTAAAGATTTGAATGCAAGAGAATGGTGCTCTACCCCTTTATTTATAGGGGTGGAAATAGCCTAGAACAGTCGGATTAGTTTTAAGTTATATCCTTACATTCGTTGTTATAATATAATAAACCAATACCTCAAAACCTAGCCGTCACTGGGTTGTTTGACGCCCAGTAGGTCGACCTGGGTGGTCTACCGCCGGCCGACCCCCATGTCGACCGCCTGGTCATACCTGCCCAGGTCGGCTTGGTTAATTAGGGTAAGTTATAAATTAAATATTCTGTTTACTTATTTTCTGTCCATTTTCGTATTTCATCCTTAAAATTTTCATACTGAATCTGTTCGTGAAACTCCAAACATGAAATTTGACTAGAATTCTTGGATGAATGTAAGGTTAAAGTCTCGCAACTAAATTCCATCGTTTGTAGAAATTCCTATTTTTGAAATTCTAATAATTTATTTATCTCGCCAAAATTCCGGGTTGTGACAATCTTCACTCCTTAAACAGAATTTCATCCCAAAATTCTGACACCAATAGTCCTATGCTACACAACCAATTTGTGTACATACACTTTGCAACCATGTGTATATGTGCATGGTGTACATAATGCAATTCATCCATAAAATATGCATGCGAGATGATTCTAATCGGATCCTCCTATATGTATGCATAATTTTTGAAATAATTTTTTTAAAAACATGATGCATAACATCCTAAATATACTGGCAGTTCTATATAAACGCAAATTTGAAAATTATTTTTCACCCATAACCCTCACACTACAATGAATAATAGTGTGAAGCAACCAATTTTGCAACCAAACCCTACCATCCAAAACGTACGCATTCTAATCGTCTCCCATATAATCTCTCCTAAACCGAAAAAAGGAAATTAAGACGAAGAAATTTTAACATTCTCTTCGTTTTTTACCTTAGTTACCCAAAATAACCCAAAAAATTTCCAACTTTAAACTATAAAGGAGGCTTAAAATAAGCTCTAAAACGTAAAATGAGTTAATTAATAGCTTGCATGCATCGTTGACATGGCATGGAAACAACGTTCCCAAGGCTAAAACAGTCTTTTCCTTATCATCGTTAACCTTTTAATCGTATCACCGGTCCTATTGCACCGCTACAACGCGTACACAAAGCATCCAAAAATCTTCCTTACATCGTTCATGTGACCAAAAAATGATGTTTTTCACAATAAATTTTCGCTTAAAGACTTGTCATATTTATTTTGAAAATCACCTTTCTAAACCGTTTCATTTTCCTATAAAATAAGAAAATGATAATAAAAATGTTTTTTTTGCAAACAACATTTCCCATAAACTTTCAAAAATGTAATTTGCGGAAATTTAAATGATTCATGTCACATGTTGGCCAAAAAAGGAAGTCAGTCACGCCAAAAATGCGAAAAATGAAATCACACTCAAAGACCAAAATATATTTTAGTTTTAACAAGGAACAGCGTTATATTTATATACCCGTGACGCAGAACCATTCCTTTACTAAAATTTATCATAACATAGATTTTTAACCTTTCCAGCCCTAGGACAAGTGCTAGTAAATAAATGAGATTTCATTCAATTAATCGTGCGTGAATGACAAAACACATTTTTTTTGACATAGAAATCTCATTACTAAAGTTGTGTGAATTTTTCATTACTAGCAGTTACAACACAACATTACATCAAAGAAAAAGAAAAATGTTGAAAAGGGAAACACACGACTAACACTACCCACTATAAGATGGTCTACCTCCGTGGCTGGAGCCGGATCCATTACCATGTCCGCACCAGGAGCGTAGTATATCGAAGATGCAACCAATCTCATGCGCCTGTTGGCGCTGCTCTTCACGAACCTCTCGGAGCTTGGCGTATACGGCTCGGATGGCAGTGAAATCCGGGCTCTCATGACCGGGCCGCTGGGGCTGCTTAGGTTGTTGAGCTAGAGCGGCTGGTGTGGGCGTAGGAGCATCGGGCAGCTGGATGTCCATCTTCCGGAGAGTGGCGTGACTGATGGCGGTTGGCGCGTTCTTCACCGACGTCTCCCCAGAAAGTCTCACCTGGAAGTGTCAGAAGACACCGGTGAGAAGATGGCTATAGGGAAAATGGGTCCGGGGGGTGCCGACGAAGTGCTCATGCAGATGGATCACAAGCACGCACGCCCAATTGACGTCTATGCCGCCTAGGATAGCATAGGTGGCGTAGAAAACAGAGGGATAAATATGCTCCAAGCTTCTCGTCTTCGAGATGATGTTCTGTTGTATGATGCGCACAATTACACGGGCTGCTGGTCGCAGATTAGCGGTGGTTCAGGCTCTGGGCTCTCCAACAAAGATACGCTGAACGATCAGAGGGTCCTCCATTTCAGAAGCATCCAACTCGGCTCCAACTGCCAAGATACCCAAAATCTGAGCAAAGTCAGCATCAGTGAGCTCGATATAGGTGCCCATGACCTCAGATCTGATGACGCAGGACTCGTCATCAATGTTAGCATCCATCTGGGCATCAAACAGGCGGACGCGACGCGGATGCAAGTCACACTCAAAAATGTCGGTGCTAAGCCTGCGGCGACAAAACTCATGAACTTCACCGGTCGACCAATCTGATACCCATAGCTAGCCATGGACAAGTACTGCTTAATCTTCGAATCATCACGATCTAACCAGGAGGCTTCCTGAGGCATGGGACCAGGGTATTGGTTGCAAGGTGCCATGGAGGAATCGGCGAAAGGAGCAAGAGAAACTGCAAATCCGGGGTAAAATCGGGTAGAAATTTGCACGATGAGGATTTTGGTGGTAATTAGGGGAAAAACGGAGCGGTGGATGCTCGGATTGGAGCTTGGGAAGGAGGAGGGTTCGGGTTTTTCGGTGGAAGGGGGTTTGGGGGAGAAGGGTCGGCTGAACGATCTTCTATACATCGTTCAGCAAAAGATGGGTTGGGTCAACCACGTCCGTGCGTGGGTAGCGGTCGACCTGGCCCATAGAGGACGGTCGACCGTCGATCGACCGCCAGTCAACCATCATGCAGTCAACCGCTTGCCTTATCTCAGGCGCGGTTTGAACCTCGGCCCAATCGCCCGTTTAATTTATATAATTTAAATTTTAAAATTTCTATTTACGTCGAAACAACTTCTACTCCCAACCAAATTCTCTATCGACTTCCACCACTCGTCTGGTCGAGAATTTTTATTTTCCAGTGCTTTATCCCTACCTTCAAAAGGATTTGTGACCACCTAACGAACGAACGAACTTAAAACAGGAAATTAGCTAGAAATCCAAATTAAAATTCTAAAATGGATTTTTCCCCTTACTAGCCGACCTAAAAAAAGGATTCAAATTCAAAAACCTCAATAGTAAGAATGAAGGATTTTCCTTGGCCTTTACGAAGAAAATTTAAAACTTTCTAAAAATGGAACTTATTTATAAAATAACGGTTTCGTATTTATAAATCCATTTTATTGTTAGTATTTATATTCCAATTTTATATTTCAAACCAAAAAAACCTTTTCATGTCCCAAAAATGTTAGAGCTTTAGAATCTTAAGGGTTAATTTTGGTAATTTCAATAAATTATTCAATATATATAGGAAAGTGGATACTAAAAATCATAAGGAATATATTTATGTTTAGTGGCATATTCCTTGTCCTTCCTAATTCCGTCTTTCGGACCAATCAGACTATATTTATTAAAATCACACCATAGCTCTATATTTTTTAAACACGAACAGATTAAAATTTTAAAACCATATCTTCACAAACTACTTTCCGAAACCATATTTCAAAACCGTTGAAATCCATTTTATTTTTCAAATAGTTTTAAAAACAAATTTCCCCAAATACAAGGCCAAGAACTCAATTGAATATCTCAACAAAGGTAGATTCGGAATTTTAACGAAGTAACAAATGGATACACCTCGAATTTGTCTTTTCGAAATAGATACAACATATTAACGTGGGCTTTTCGGCTATAGCTATATTTTTATATATAAAAATATATATATATATTTATATCCATTTTCCAATCTCGAATTAACGGAATCCACCATATGTCGTCCTCATGCTCTTTACGACTAGATTGCCAACATACTGTGGGGAAGACATAATCGGCTAAAAACCCAAACTCAATATATTCCAACTCTTAGTCGCTCAAAGCCCATTTTATATAATTACACTACAAGAAAAGCTGTATATAGCGATAGATTTTTAGCAGCGGAAAATTCCGTCGCAAATTAGTGACGGATTTTCGTGGACTTTGTAAGGGCTAATATTTTGGATTTTATATGTCAACTTATTTTAAATTATTACCGTTGAATCTATTTTCTGTCGCTAAATCATTGGAAATTGCAGCACTTTACATCATAAAAAATTTAACGCTAAATTCTGTTGTAGATAGAGACTATTTACCATCATCAAAATTTTGACGCTATTTTTGCAGCAGTTTTTCAAAAGATTTGAAAAGTACTTTAATATTTATTATTTATAAAATGTTTTACATTTGTGTTTTTACTTAGTAATTAATAAGTAAATATAAATTTTAAATAATTAATGTTAATAATACATTAATAATAAATAATAAATAATTCCTATTCAAAATAAATAATATTCATTAGTTAGTATTGATTAATTATTAAATACTGTGAAATATAAATAAGAGGTAATAATAATTAATAAAATAGATTAATATTCAATGTTTAATTAAATTTATTTTGATAATCGATAATTAAAATGTAATCTTTAATACGACTAAAGAAATTACTATCAAGAAATTATTAATAAATATTTACTTTTAAGAAATTGATTAGTACATGTTAATAAATAAATATTGTAATTAAGAAAAAACAAAATGGTCAAAGTTTTAAAATAAGAAATTGAATAAATATTAAAGAATTTTGAAATTAAAAAAATTCAAACATTACTATACAAGTTATTATTTTCATGCATATTAATGTAATATTAAATAATTAATAATTTATATGTGATTGTTAATATTAAATATATAATAGTTAGTAATTAATATGTATTAGTTCAAAAAATTAAACTCTCGTATTTTCTAAAGTAAATTTAAACTTTAGAAGTTTTCATAATTCTGAAATAAATATAAAATTTTGGAAAACGTTAAAAAATTAAAATTTTAAAAATAAGAAATTTTATAAATATTAAAGAATTTTGAATTTCAAACAATACAAACATTACCATCCAAGTATTCATAAACTTTTAAAATAATGTTTCACTTTTTTTCTAAAGTTCAAAAATAATAAGTAAAATTAATATAAACTTAAAATAATTTTGTTTTTCATTGTTTGTGTATCAATTCTTGTTTTTACAACTCATCTTTTGTTAGTTTAATAAATACTTATTATGATAATTTTCTTTTTCCAAATGTAATGGATGCTAATCTTTAACAAAATGTACATCATAGTTAACATTTAATAGTTAATATTCAATTATAATTGAAAAGTAATAAGTAATCATTAATAAATAAGAAGTAACATCCAACAATTAATAACTAGTTTTGCTATTAAATTATTAATAATTAAGACTAATATTTAATGTAATAATTTATAATTAATAACAGTATTAACACATAAATTATTTGAACGGAAGTCTCTGGAATTTCCTTTGTGTAACCATACTCTTCCACATGTGCATGTTTCTTTGGTTGAAATAAAAATTGATGTCCAAATCGAAATTTTCCCTTCAACCTGAAATTTTTTAGCTCGGACAAAATCCCCCCCCCCCCGTCCTTTTTTACATCTCCCAACATAAAACGTATTCATTTTTCTTCCCTGAAATCGAAGCTCCCAGATCTAAAATCGATTATCTCAAATTGCCGACCTCTTCCCCTAAAATTCAAAAGATGCCTCCAATCGCCGCTTCGAAACCGATCCTAAGGGAAAAATCAGATCGATTTTGAATGATCTGAATCAACTACCCATCGATCTGGGAACTGAATTGCTAAAGACATCGATCTCTCTCAACATCCAAGACGTTGGGCTACCTTAAACGACAACAAAAGGTTCTTCATAGCTCTCATGCTTTGCTTCTTCATCGCCTCCATGGAATCGTATTGAAAACAAAAAGGGGTCATGACATCAAGGATTTTGGCACTTTCGTAATGGTAAATCGACCAAATTCTCAAACCGATCCTTCCCAATTTCGTGTGGAATCTGTAAGGTTACTTCTCCATTTTTACAAGATTTTATGGATTACTGTTTCAATAAATTCAAACGCGGTATGTTATTCATTTGAACATGAAACTATTACGGATCTGGTAGTCAACACAGTTAGATCAAATGAAAGGTATGGAATTTGGGTTACTTCCATTGCCATGAAGTTCCAGTTTTAATTTTATGCGCTTACATTATTTCAATTGCGTTCTTTTGTCAATATCGTTGCCGAAATATTGGAAGAGGTATTCTACCATTATAGCTATACAACTAGGCTCAAGTTCAATTTTGTGTGTGCGCTTCAGTTCTATGTTGTTTTTCTGCTCTTTGAAATTTGTATCACTGTAATTAAGGAATCAAATCCACTGTCTCGGCTACTTCTACAACTGATTTTCATATTCATGTGTACCAATTAGTAATTTCAAAAAGAAAGGATTAGAAGTTGGTTTACAAATGGTTGGTGGTTTTTCTTATATCCGCTGTTCTATAATTTAATTCATGAAAACTTAAGACCTACAGATTAGGTGACAAGGAGATAAACCAAAAGAATTTAACGGTTACAAATTGGAGTTGATGTCAGTTATTGCACAAGTACGAATGTTTTGAAACTAATGGAGCAATGTGAACGTGATTTGTATCATATAAAATGCTACTAAATTATTCATTAATGAACGTGGGCTCCTGTAGCAGTTTTAATTTGTTCGGAATAGTGTATCGGTTCCACGATTTCTAGCTTTTGAAATAAAGGATCTTGGGGAGTGATATGGGGATCATCTTTGGAGTACAGTGGGATGCACAAGCCAGCGTAGATTCGTTGACCTCATAATGAGTCCAATGTCTTTTATCTAAGCATTTTTATGTCTGTTTTTGCATGTTTCTTTTAAGTATTCCGATTAGTATGCTAACCATATTTATGTACTATTTTTTTGTCAGTTAATGAAAGTGTACCAATTTTGAAAAAAAATATTCTACGAATGAATTGTGGATACAGTATGGACTGTAATTTATGTGTATATCATTGATCATTGTTGATACATATAACTAGTTATACGTGTTTCACATCTGTGGATCATTAAAGATTAAAAGATACATGCTTTGATAAGCTAGGATGGTTACAGTATTTAGCCTCTATAAGGTTGGTCATATTTGTATGTTTTTGGTAATAGCAGGAGAGGAAAGCTGAACTTGAGCAAATCCATGCCAACTCACTGAGACTATTGCGAGGTACTCGGATGCACCCTTACATTATTTCTCAAGTTAAAGTATATATGAGAAATGTAGTTTAGTCTAGTACGAGGTATTCAGATGCACCCTTACATTATTTTCATATGCAGTAATAAATATACAACTAATATGTGAAAATTTTCATATGCAGTGAGAATGGCATAGAATTGATGTGCTGCTGCCAAATGTGCTGCTCCCAAATGATGTGCACAACAAGGAACAAAAGGGCGGAAGAAGCATACATAAACATCATTGTAAAGGAATAGTACTATATTTTACCAGACCAGTATGTGTATTTTGGCTTTATCATTTTGTAATGTACTATAAATTGAAATTATTACATGGATATGTGTTGCTTGTTTTAACGTGTTAGAAGTTTGAATGTAATTTCATCGAACATTTATAAATATGTTGGAAATTTATGTGTGTAATTTTATTTTTCTTAGATTTTAAGAGTGTTTTTAGTTATTAAATTGTGATATTTGTTTTCAGCAATGGATAATTGCATAATACATATTGATAATGGTGATATATATAAATATATATAATATAGGAAGATCAGAAGGGGAACAGCGGCGGCTTACCAACAAAAAAAATGAGGTTAAGTTTACCTTAATTTAATTTCCATCGCGGATCCTTTGGCAATCAGTAAGGGTTTACCAAAACCTTTTATAAATAATAATTTATGATAAATTACTTATCCATCGGTAAACAGTCGGTATATAAATTAAAATTAAATTAATAAACAAAATTTTATTTTTATTATATAATTAGGAAGATGGCGGAAAACTTTCGGAAAATTCTTGCTAATTTCCGCCGCAAAAATCTGACACTATTACCGTCATGGTTTTTACCGACCACCATGTTATCCAGGAAATCCACCGCTAAATCCAATATAGCGACGAATTAGAAGCGGATACTGCCGCTGCTATATGCTGTTTTTCTTGTAGTGTTAGGCCCACGACCAATTTCATTGTCGAAATAAATTAAAGTCGAGTACGAAAAACGAAGAGAAACAGAAAATAAAAATCGAATTATGTTCTCTCATGATTCCTAATTTAACTAATTCCTCCGATCGTTTAACCAAAGCTCTGATACAAAATGTAACGCCCAACACTTTTCTGCGCCTAAATTTTGAAAAAAATCAAAACTTGAACACATCCAAGCATGGAGTGTATAAATCTGGTACCTGCAGTAAATGAGCATTAGAATAATCAGAGTACGATAAAAATAACTCACAGCTGAAGCAAAATAGGATAACTAGTATTAACTCAAGCAACTACCTTTTTCAAAGTAAGTCACTTTGCCAATACCGAGCATGAGAGAGAACGAGAACCGAATGCCCAACATAATCATCTGTGAGAACCCGACCTTCTCTAGGAAACCGGGGAGGTTGTAATGAGGAGAGGGTCAAAAAAACAAGTTCGGGTAACTAAAAAATGTAGAACATAGATTATAACACAGATATATTCCGTTTAGTTCAACAAAAGCTGTATGCCAAACCAGGTTGGTGTTTCTAGCCCAACCTAGTAAATATTTACGCACGAATTTACTACCCTCCCTGAAGTAGTATTTCCAAAGTGTAACACCGAGATTGGACATTTACACAAATTTTTGTGAAGCTTTTATACTAGAACATAACTTGTTATTTAATGGAGAGAGGGCCCCTAATTACGGGGTTTCATTCGCTTATCCTTCATCATTTATTGCCTCACTATCAATGATAGATAGGATGGATTCTTCTTGATCGCTTAAGACCCTAGGCGGACCTATTTGTCACGTATTAACCCTTGATAATATTCTCAACATTATTATCGTTATCATCAAAGTTGTCTCCAAAGCTAGCTGACAATGAAGGGGTGTCGGAAAAATAAAGGAGTAAGAAAGTCCCCCGAAAGCAGTAAGCTAAGTGATAGGTCGGACTGAAGGCCGGAGGAAATAGTTGAGAAGCAACACAAACCAACACCTTCCTAAGGGGAGGAACTCAAAGTTTACAAAATGCTCACAAGGCGTGACCAACAAAGTCCTTTTGATAGGACCTCTCCAACAGAGGACTTCGTAGCGGGAGTCCTTCCAAAGACAGGAATTCGGAAAGAAGAAGGTACAAGCTACCCTCCTCAAGATCCGGAAGGCTTATTAGAAAATATTTGCCTAAATATCGATGCTCCTGAAGGCGAGAGCATCGGAGTGCTAAGCCTAGAGAGCATAAGAATCATCCAGAACCAACTTCCGAAGCATCTATCGTACGAATACTGAAAGGCCGCATTCACAAATAATAGAAATGACACCAGAAGCCACCCTCTGGGGATCCAAGCTACCGCAAAAGCTCCGGCAAAAGGCTAACCGAGACCCAAGCAGAGATACAGGCTACCCGTACTGATTTACCTAGTACCGAAACCCACAATGGCTTCGAACCGACAGTTATCAACGTACATCACGAGGGCAGGCCCCTCTAAGTATTCATGATAAAACCGGAGGCCTACATTCGAAAGCTTACATCCAAGAACCTACATTTGGGAGCTGTTACCAAAGGCTCAAATATCATTCGAAGACCATAAACAATACTCCGAAGACGGCCGGAAGTCAAGCGCCCGAAACTAAGAAGAAAAAATGACTGACAAAGATCCCCCCAAGCTTAATAGCCCATCAGCGAAAGGAGACCTGAACTATAAATAAGACCTCAGAGGTCACATTTAGGGGGGGGGGGATTTTTCCTTTAACACTTGTACTGCTAAAAAATAAGCTTGGCGCTGAGATTAATTACGGGATTCACGCTGTTACATCTATGTACTCCCAATGAAAACTCAAAAAAAAAGGATTTTCTCATAAGAAAATTGCTCTATAAGTGTAGGTCGTTATTTTCTAATCATCACTATTGCAGTTTATCGTTCATTCTCTAGAGAAGCGTAGATTTCCATCCCTTCATATCTTCGAACAGTAGGATGTACTTCGTTTTCTGAGTCTGGATCCAGTCTGATAATCCTTGACAATTCCACGCCTCTGAGCTTCGAAATCTCGGGTGGAGATCCGATCTAACCTGAAAAATAGGTCGAACCGCCTATTTTTCCCTTAGACCCATTCCTGTTAACCCATCTTTGGTGTTGACGAAAAATAACATTACTGTTTGTCCCTTAGACCCATTCCTATTAACCCAACTTCGGTGTTGATGAAAAATATCCTTAACATTTTGGGGCTAGAAGGAGGCCCTGAACCTCCGACCTTGTGGTTAACAGCCACATATCTACCTTGGCTATTCTTTCCCGGATCGGACTAGCTTTGTAGAAGCGAAGTTATGAGGAAGAAACCCAGACGAAGGTTTTCAGGATCTTGAGCGGATAAGTCAACAACCACCATCCATAGGGTAATGGAGGAGCAAGAGTTAAGAATAGAAGCCTTGCGGGTAATAAAGCGGAGTGAAAAATGGAACCACATGGTTACGATACTGGTGATGATAGCTTTTCCCACATAGGACAAATCTCAGCGCTCCCACCCCATGGGTCTACATCAGAGGATACTAGTGTTTTTTCCCACCTAAAGAATGCTCTCTATAGGCAAGTTAAAGGAATGACACTCGAATGAGGGATAATGGATGATTTCAACCACTTCACCAATAAATGGTTTAAAGAGGTGTCACCGCAATTTCAGTATGTTCCGGGAAGAAAGGACAAAAATATGAACATCACAGCTAGATTAGGCAACAGGGAGATTAAACCCCAATAGCCAAGAGAAGAATGTACGCCGGGAATACCCAAAGAATATTATCTCACTACTTCGATGGAGAACGTTTACTTCCTAACCAAGAACGAACTTAATTATTGGGCATTCATGAAGAAGAAGCCCAAATATGAAAGGAAAACTGGAGGGCCTTACTACATTACCACCTGAGGAATAGACATGAGACTAATCGTTGTAGTACCCTCAAGGAAACCATCATTATATTTGTTAGCCAAGGCCAATTACGAGAATTTGTGAAAAGACCGAGGCGAATTTGGTAAGAATCCCCGGGAAAAAGGTTACCAAACATGATTCAAGGGTATGGAAAGCCCTCTTCTCGGAAGTCGCAAGAAAAACCGGAAGGAAGTCAAACTGTAAATGGATTAAATCCCTCGTAATTGCCAAATTGGTCAGGATGAGGCATCCCCTGTAGGGGGGTGACGTGTTAGTCTTTCTCCATTCCTAAATCAGAGGGGACAGGGTTAAAACATCAAAAGTGTAAGCCTCCGTTTCACCTAGAAAAGGTCATGGCGGTGCATTTAACTTTAAGCATGCCCTGCCTCTTCTCGTAGAAGAGTATGCCCTGCCTCTGATAGAACTAAGCACATCATACCTTTGCTCGCAGAAGAGCATGTCCTACCTCTACTTATATTCCGCGTTACCCGCAGAAGGGAGCGCAAACCCCTATAATCTTCTACGATGGTCAGGATAGGGCACCCCTTAGAGGGGGTGGCATATAAGCCTCTATCAGTACCTACGATGGTCCGTATAGAGAGTCAAAAGAGTAAACCTTAATTCTGTGTCTACAATGCCCCCGTATAAGTTTCTAAGACCTTATCATCGCCTATAATGGTCAGGATAGGGCACTTCCTGGAGGGAGGTCGGGTAAGTCCTTAGGCCCTACTTGTGGATAAGCGTGCCAAGCACTCCGGACGCACAAGCCCAGAGAGTGGCCAACAAAGCACGTACATCCTCTGCTTTGACATCAAAAGCCCAAGGAGAGGCTCAAGAAGTACGTACAACCTCTGCTTCATCAATCGAATCCAAAAGGGGATACCAAAACGACAAATCCTGAGAGTGTTCCTGGCCTTTAATCTTTAAATACCCGAATCTGGGTGGTTTCGGCTCTTCACAAATACTGGAAGGGGATTCCGGTCATCTACATATTAATACCCATATCTGGGTCCATTCAGCTCTTCATAAAAAACGGAAGGGGTTTCGGCCATCTACATATTAATACCCAAATCTGGGTCCATTCAGCTCTTCACAAAATACCGGAAGAGGTTCCGGTCATCTACATATTAATGCCCAAATCTGGGTCCATTCAACTCTTCACAAATACCTAAGGGGTTTCGGTCCTTTATATACACATGCCCGAACCTAGGTTGAATCGATTCCTTAACGAAGTCCTAAAGCAAACCGACGGTCTTACATACCAAATCCTGGGATAATCCTGAGGAAAATCACCGTTGGATGTGGAATCACCAAGGTCACACAAACCTAAGAAGAACCCAATTCCTGATCCAAACAAAAAGGATTCGCTTGCCCCTCTCGGAAATTCAAGTGGGGGCTCAAGATTTGCCACCAAGGGTGGGCTTATAAACCTCTCAGGGAAGTGTCTTTAACTTATACGTCCATTGGTTGGTTTACTTTTCAACATATCAGTCTTTTACGTAATTCTGTAAATGACATCATATCATAACAATGGTTCAAAGAACATTTGGGAAGAAGATTACAAACGTTTCTAATAGCGCCCTATGACTAACTATAACTTTATTTATTCTAAGCGATCTTTCATTAGGACAGTTTCAAGGATAATTGTTTCATAAAGAATTTTTTTACCGACACTTAGCACCAGTAGATTTCCATTCATTACAACACCCTTGGGACATAATAATATTGTTTCTAACAAAAGCGATACATCATAAAAATCGCGTGACACACTAACAGTTCCACCGGAGGTCGTGATGCAAACCATTATAGAGACACAACCATTGTTTTAAGAAATAAAATTTCCACATCCCAAACATACAGTAAAAATCTCTCATTCAGAATTACAGTTTCGTAAAGCAAATTCCAAAGAAGCGTAGTCCTCTTTAGCTTTCTTCAACTCATCCTCTAACTTATCGATTTGTTGGTATAATCTACCAACCACCACATCTGAGCTCTCAGAGGATCTTGTTGCTAACTTACGCTGTAAATTGCGAATAGCTTCGTCCTTTTCTTTCAGTTGCTTTTCCAAATGGGACACTTGTTCCTTGAAGTTTTTGATTGTCACCTTCTGGAGGTAATACATCCTTATATAACCATATAGGGGAGCATCATCAAAGATACCTTGACAACCAACAACATTCGGACTTTCCTCCCCAAGTTGTGAAGAGGGGGTCTGGAATGTGTCCTCCTAACCACATACAAGACAAAAATATCGTAATATGTAAATTACCAAGATCAAGTATATGCCAAATTACGTCACCTATCCCAAGGAAAGAAAAACAATTACATAACTTTTATCAAGTCACATACACCATAAATGCAACATCCACACTAGCATTTCACCAACATCATAAACCGCCAAATGTCAAGATAAATACAATTCACAGAACCAAAGAAAATGTACGCTTAAGACAATAACATTCAAAGTCCCGTATTAAAATTGTTTGCGCTAAGCCGGGCTTCTTGAGCTTTTTCCCCTAAATTTCTAAGCACGAGATCTAAAAACATAACTGCAACTCTCGTGTTCGAAGAAGCGGAGGATTGCTGTATTATGAGAAGCCTAATTATTAATGAAATTCAAGGGAAAGGAAAACACCTTGAGAGCGAGAGACATAACTGCACGACATCGACATCGGACCGACCGGGAGCCCTCTTCTTCCCGGAATATAAAGAACCTTCGTCCTCAGGGGGAAGCTCCTGTGATGCAAGAGTAGATTCTTCAGCGCCTTTTCTGGACCCATCTGGCTGATCCACATGACCTTCTGCCTCTCTGTCTGTTGTGTTGTCCTCCTCCCCTTCTTCCTCTTAATCTTCAACAAATTCATCAATAAGCAACAGTGACGTGGGATCTATCTTGTTCGCCGGGGGAACCTTATGCTTCCGTCTCACCTGCTCGATCTTCTCTAGGACCCTGTCTCCAATACAGGGATCAATTGAAGTAAAGTTAAATTTTGAAAGTCTTTCAAAATTGTCTAAAAAGGCAAGGATGAGGGCATCTTCGTAATACTACGTGGCAATATTGTTGAGGTGAACATTCAAAAATTTTGAAATTCTATCATCGTCCGCGTAACTAATTATATTCGCAATGGAAGGCAGAGTATTCCTCTTATCCATCTTGGCAGCATAATCGATCTCCAGTTCCGCTTTCTGTGCCTTAAGGTCATCGACCTGCTTGGTCAACTCCTTGTTAGCCTTCCTCATCTCCTCCAATAAGGCCGCCAACTCCTCGCGTTCATTATCCCTCTCCGTCTTTTCCCACTGTAAAGCATTCACTTTATCCGACATCACCTTGTTCTCTTCCCTTAAAGTATTGACCTCAGTCGTTGAAGTGGAAGCTAATCCCCGGGGGACATACCAATTTTTCATCATCTAAAGAGGAGGGATAGGCTAAAGATAAAATAAAAAGAAGGAAAATAGAAAGAGGGGTATATGTGCGTATAATACCAAGAGGAAATCCCTGATTTGTTGTCTGTAGAAATCTACCGAGTTCAAGGTGGCAGAAGTTGAGGCAATATCCGCTACTTCATGGAAAAAAGAGCCAGTTCCACAAGCTTATCAAAATCCAAGGCAGGCGAAGGAGGTACGGGACGAGAAACATGCTGAGAGGAAGATGGTGCTGAAAAATCGAGCCTTCCCTCATGTACTTCACCAACAGCATCAAGAGAGGTAGGGTCATTCGTGGATTTACCCTTCGGGGAGACGTCTGGGGAAGCATCGATAACCACCACTTGATTGGCAACTATAGCAGAAGGATCAAAACTCCGCCTTGTTCTCGGAGTAGCGACAATATCTTTTGAAAAGCTAGCCAACTTGTCACACTTGGGCTTCTTCGATGGGGGTCAACAACGGGTTGAGCAAGCCTCTTCATGGCCTAGACACAGACCCGACTATAAGCAGCAATGACAGTTGTAACACCCCACGTCCATTAATGTCACTCACGAAGGGAATGCATTAACTTCCATGGAGTATTTTAAGTGAATGTAGAATAGAAAAATTACAACAAGACAGATATAAAGTAGTACCTGGAAAATTAAACTTTATTCATTGCAGCAGAAGGTAAACATGTTTGGTTACATCATAAAAACCATAAACCAAAGTCCAGTACAATATCCATCTTGATAAAACAAAATACATAATCCCACTGCATAAAAAGCCATAAGGAAAATGATGAGCTGGACTTTACTTCAGCGGTCCAAGCTTTCCCAAAAGAGAGTGAGATGAAGCAATCCGATCGAACTCCACTTGTGTTAGGCCCACCCTGAGAACCTGGGGGGGGGGGGGGGAAGAAAAGAGGTGGAAACAAAGGGGGTCAGACATAAAGTCTGGCGAGTACGATAATTCTAACAATACAATTATCAAAGTAACTAGGCTAAGGCATAAGCTGGAAAATAAGGAAATGACTGTGAATTAATGGCAAGACCAAGCAACCAAAGATAAAAGGATAAGCAAAGATAACATTTATGGCGCTTCCTAATCAATATAGGATAATTACTATACTCTACTGTACTGTACCGTACTGTACTGTACTGTACTAACACTAACTGCACCCATACTAGTCACTCTAGAAACTTGATCCCCCTTGGCTAAATAGATTGATGATAGCTTCGTGTACTACTAGATGTACCCACTATCCTCCCAGTTTGACTGTATATCTCTAGCTACTACCATAGGTAACCAACGTGTACCTATCCCCACTAGATGTACCCCTTCAATCGTAATTCCACGTACTCCTAGCTGACATCATAGGTGTCGTCTGCTCCTATCTCCACTAGGTGTACCCCCTTAATAATTAATTAATAATGGTAGTTTCGTGTACCCCTGGCTAACTCTACATAGGTGCCGCCTGCTCCTATCCCCACTAGGTGTACCCACTACCCTGCCCCATTCGATCGGCTCCCTAACTCATAGATACCCGTGCTGGCCCCACAGTGGGGTGTATCACTCCCCTAAAGTGGCAACCCGATACAACTTAAGGACGCACGGCTTATGTCTATATGATGCAACAACGTCTTACCTACCATCCCGGGCCCACGCACGCACATGACCCCGTTGGAATTGCGTTGCCACCGCTAACCCGTTTTGACATCTTATAATCATGCCCAGTAGGCGTGTCCCGTCCTCGACTTGGATCGAGCTCACCAAGATACTTATTGGGCTACTGGTCTGAAAAGGGCCCCCACCAAGCTTCCCACCTAGGCTTGGTCCCCTCTAGTACATCCCACTTAACCCCCTTCATGTCCATTTACATGTTTTAAATTTGGTTAACGGTTTCTATTAGTAATTCCACATGCCACTCAAGGCACCCACTTAACCCCTATGTCCCACTTACATGTTTTACTTTGGTTAAGTTTTACTAATCGTATTTCCTCATGCCACCCAAGGCACCCACTTAACCCCTATGTCCCACTTACATGTTTTACTTTGGTTAAGTGTTACTTAATTCATTAAAGCCGTAACCCTTGCAAGACCTCTCACATTAGAATGACATTTTTGGTTGCTGGATTTGCCGGGCGGGTCCGGGCAGACTTCTACCACAAACGAGTCTAACCTCGTGTCTTTGCAACTTGTTACGCATTTAATTTATGCCTAAGACCTCCCACATTAGACTGACATTTGTGGCTGCTGGATTTGCCGGGCGGGTCCGGGCAGACTTCTACCACAAACGAGTCTAACCTCGTGTCTTAAGCGATTAATTATACTTAATTAATTTTCCCCCAATTTGAATTAATTTCCCTATTCAAATTATCAATCATTTCCATATTTATTTATGTATAAATATGTTACCTAATTTATGTCCACTATTTATGGTACATAAATTGTACCAAGTTACATCACAAATTAATTTCATGCCTTTTTAGGCATTTATGCCAATTCTCAATATTTAATATCCCTATTCAGATTCAAATTAATTTACGTCCATAATTAAATTAGGTCCATTACTACACATTAATTTTCCAATTAATGCCTTAATTAAAATTTTCTCCTTTTAAGGCAATTCACATTAATTAATATCTCAAATTTAACGATGTTCATAATTGACTCTATTATGTCCACCAATTTATGGTATGCAAAATCACATCAATTGCACAACAAATTCTCAATATTAAATCCTTAATATTACCCCTACCCCACGTTGTAAGTTTGTTCATTTAACATAAAATATACGTTAGACTCGAATAGTCTAACTCATAGCATAAAGAGAAATTATCACAACATTCATACAACTAAAATTAGAACTGATCATAAGGGGTGAAACTTGCATGTGTGATAAATGTTCTACATCTAAAACTTGTATATGCCAAAGCTACAACTTGCATAAAACTACAATGTTGTAGATCCAAACCTAAAGGTATAACTTGTTTAGATGATGACCACAACTTACATAAATCATGTATATCACAGATCTACATATAAGGGTAATACTTGTATAGATAATAACCACAAACTACATACATGATTCATAACCCAACTTTACATATTTATATAAGATCTTGCATAGGTGATTTATGCAATCACAGCAATGGTGTAAACTCACATCTAGCATTAAAACTCACACATGTCATAGCCTAGCCTTTAGATCTGAAATAGATGTCATGGAATATGTACATAATCTTTACTAATTAATCTAAACTTGCATACATACGTGTGATTTATCATGTGAGTCAACATAGCCCAAACAATATATAATCAACATCATGATTTGATTACACATAAGCTAATTAAGGCATCGATGATAGTATTATAGCTTTACAACATATATGATAATCATAACACAGAATTTACAACATGTATGATAACATCACAATTTTATAACATACAGTCAATAACTCACATTATATCCAAATAAACCGCATCATAACTTAATCTAATTAAATTGTTAACTATCTTGTTAAATTTATCGTACTCACAATTATAAAAGAGTCTTGCTTTCTGACTTCTGATTTCTGAGACCGATTTAGCTTTCACTTGTAGTAGATTCGTTGTTAGAGTTGATTAGAAGTGAATTAGGTTAGCTATCTTCCTCTTAAATTGGCAGCGGCTATTCTAAGTTCCATGGCGACGGCATGGCGGCGGCTATTCTATTTTTTTGTGATTTTAGAGCGAGAGTCTACCTAGGTATATATAGAATTTAGGATTTGTTTAGACCGTCCGATCAACTCAGAATTAACCTGAACCGTCAAATCAGCAAACTAAACCCTAGAGACACGTCAGCAGCTCAAGATTGGGCTTAGCCAAAACCTGGCGGAGATGACCAGGTCAACACTATAGTCGACCTTTGGGGGGGGGGAGGTCGACACTAGTGTCGACCCCCTGGTCGACCTGTGGTGGGCGGGAATTTCCCGCCCAGCCCGCTTCTGCACTTTTGGTTTGAATTTTAAATTTTCCTGCGAGTTGTTTTGAATTTTCTGAAACTTCCGATGGCCATATCTCCTTCATACGAAGTCCGTTTTACGTAAATTCAGACTCTATCTCAATCAGAATTCTGAGATGAACACAATGGCGCAACCCATTTCCCTTAATTCTCATGTCTGAGATTAGTTATTCTTTAATTTGTGAATATTAGTACTAACTGAATTACGGGGTGTTACATTCTCCCCTCCTTAAAGGATTTCGACCCCGAAATCTTTAAATCAAGAAGAATGTATATCCTAACATCCAATCGTCCATCTAGTCAACCATCAAACACAGGCATCCATTGTCCTTACAGACTTCTAATGCTTTCGTGTTTAAATGCACAGTGTGTGTATATGTCCGTATCTAATGCAAAATCAGGCGGTCCACTAATTCAGTTGACCTCCTTAATGCAAATCATGATAGTGTCATGCGTCCATTATGTATGCAAAAGATCCTTAATGCTACATATTATTTCTATATGCGTGCACAGCCATTCATCCGAATGCAGCATCCATATGATAACACCACCATCATACATCCATTTTACTAAATACATCCATTTATATGCAAAATGCAATATGAAGTGACTGAGCCGATCTAGTGCCTAATAGTGTGTGTATATGCATCCACGAGCAACCACTAGCAAACACTTGCATCCATTTTGCATTCATCATACATAACATGTCTCAAACACATGTTTCAACTGTAGGATTACCCTAACTAAAGGTCAAAGATACTAGCGAGAAGACATACTAAAGATAAGATAAGTACAAGCTAAGCGATAAAGGAGAAATTAAAAGACACCCTCAAAAAGAAAAGGGTACAATGAACGCATCTTCTCTTCCGTCTCCCAAGTAGCGTTGCTCTCATCATCTCCCCATTGCACTTTGACTAGTCAGACCTCTCGATTCCTCAACTTCTTGATCTCCGACCCAAGAATGCGCGTAGGGGCTCGTCGAATCATCGCATCACGCTCTATTTCTTCCTCTCTAAGCAAGCTCGGCTCTACCACCTCCGCGGTCTCGTGCAAGCACTTCCTCAAATGTGATACATGGAATACGTCGTGTACACCACTAAGTCTTTCGGGCAATTCCACTTTATATGCCCTCTGTCCAATGCTCCCCTTAATAGGAAACGGCTCAACGAACCTTGGCACTAATTTCCCTTCTGATCCAGGCAACTACATTCCTTAATGGAGGCACCTTGATAAAGACCATGTCCCCAATGCTGAACTCAAGCCCGGTCCTCCTTTTATCGGCATATGACTTTTGCCTATCCTGCGCCGTTTTCATCCTCCTTCGTATCCAGTCGATTCTCTTCGAAGTCTAAGACACATAATCTCGAAAGGTCTTCAAGAATATGATTCACCTTCTCGGTCTGGTCGTCCGTCTGAGGATGATATGCGGTGCTCAAACATAACTGAATCCCTACCGCCCTTGTAAGCTCTTCCATAACTCGCTAGTAATGATAGGGTCTCGGTCGCTCACTATGCTGGATGGAACACCGTGCAAGCGAACTATCTCTCGAACATAAATAGAAGCTAACCATGGAGCGGTCCTCTTACTCTATACGGAAATGAAATGGGCGCTCTTATTAAGTCTGTCTACCACAACCCAAATCCCCGTATTACCCTTTCTCGACCTTGGCAACCCATCAGGTTTCCTTTGATCCGCTTTTACTTGTTGGCACTCCGAACATCTAGCGACATATTCGGCCATATCCATCTTCATACCGACCCAAAAGAAAACTCACTTCATGTCTTTGTACATCTTGTCCCCGCCGGGATGAATGGTCATCTTCGAGCGATGTGCATCATCAAGAATAGCCTTCCTCAAATTCTCGTCCCGTGGTACACAAAGTCTACCGTCCCTACGCAACCAACCCTTATCATCTAGGGTATATCTACTAAGATGGCTTGATGACTCCCCTCTTATGAGCTTTTCTACTAACTCAACCAACTGTGGGTCATCTCACTGTGCCCCTCCAATCCTTCCCAAAAGCGTAGGTCTGACCTCTAAGGATGCTAGCGAACCAAGTACACAATCAATGGATGGTCTAAAGTCAACAGCAGAGATAAACTCTAAGCTACGTCGCTCAACCGACAAAGGACTCAACGTCGATCCTTTCCTACTTAAGGCATCCACCACAACGTTACACTTTGCAAGGGGTATATGCTATCTCGAAATCGCAGGACGCCAAGAACTCCATCCATCTTTGTTGCCTCAAGTTCAGATCTTTTTGAAAGAACAAATACTTTAGCGACTTATGGTCTGTAAGCAACTCAAACTTCCTACCAAGACTTGAGTGCAAAAACTATGGCAGCCAATCCTAAGTTGTGGTTAGGGCAATTCCCCTTATGGACTTACGATAGTCTTCCTCCATAACACATCACCCTTCCCCAGAGACTTCCCTAAGATGTAGGGCATGCTCTTTTCCGCCTCTAGAGAGAACCAGGATATTATCCCATGCAAAATCGTCACACCTATCCATCTCTCACGCAGACCATCCTAGTCGAACTCGACATCCCCCAAGTGCAAGCCCCAAAGGCCCAAACCCATATCAGACAAACACCCAAGGGATACCTCCTCCGAATTCAGACGACCTACGTGAGATGATACTAGTAAATCGACTAATTAATTGAGCACTTAACCGACTCTGGCTGTCCTCGCCAGTCTTGCTCCAAAACCATCATTGATCACATAACTGGCTTTGAATTATCCACTAGGCACACACGAAGGCTTACTTCGCACCTCTAGGTAAACCCCGCACTTCATCGAAGACGTCCCCATACTCACGGACCACACAAACAGATTCCAAATCATTGTTGGATGCGTCAAAAAGATTCTAGGAAGCTAAGCATCACTGAACACCTAGGGTCACCAGAAATACCAAGGGTCTTTCCATGACGAATCAATAGTCTAACTACCCTCCTTTCCCAGTCTACGATGGCACCACGCCTGGCTAGCCAATCCATCCCTAGAATCAAACTACAGCCCATGAACCCAAGAATGAAGGCGCTGCATTCAAACCCAACGCCCAAGATATACACTCTCAAATCCCGAAAACCATTTAAGGATGAGCCGATCCACCAACAGGATTTGAGACTAGGATGGGATCCTTAACTGAACTAGTATTTAGGTGCAGTGTTTCAACTAACGAAGCAGATACTAACGAGTATGAAGCTCAAGAATCAAACAAAGTTCAAACAGGTCGATAAAGGAAACCCAATTCCAACCTAGACGGTCCTACCCCTATCAGGTGTACCAGCCGTGAGGGAATACAACAACCCTCCCGAAGATCCTGTACTTTGTCCTTGCCTCTTTGGACAATCCTAATAAGGTGTCCTATTTATCCAAAAGGATAACTACTTGCCTTCTTCTTCTTCACATTATCCATTTGTGACCTCTCACCAAGATGAGGTTTCGTCCTATGTTAACCCAACAGCTATTTGAACCTTCCTCCCTTCGTCTATCTTAAAGGTATCAACAAGCCCTCCACCTCCTTGGACCAACTTCTAGCCCGACAAACGTCTAAGTCCCTTGAAGTGGTTTTCCGTCCTTCATACGGAAGTCCTTATTTATCTTAGAAAAAGCGTCTATATGCGGAGGGGGAAATTCAAAAAGAGAAAGAGATTCAAAACAGAGGATCAAAGGAAGGATATATGGCTCTTGGGGATTATGTCCTTAAAATAAACCTTTCTTTCAAAAATACTTTTCTACAAACATATTTTTGAAAGTATTCTTTATAAAAATGCTTTTGAAAAATAGATTTTCAAAATATCTTATCTGTTCTGGTAACCTTAAGCTCTGATACCACGTGTAACACCCCACGTCCATTAATGTCACTCACAAAGGGAATGCATTAACTTCCATGGAGTATTTTAAGTGAATATAGAACAAAAAAATTACAACAAGACAGATATAAAGTAGTACTTGGAAAATTAAACTTTATTCATTGCAGTAGAAGGTAAACATGTTTGGTTACATCATAAAAACCATAAACCAAAGTCAAGTACAATATCCATCTTGATAAAACAAAATACATAATCCCACTACATAAATAGCCACAAGGAAAATGATGAGCTGGACTTTACTTCAGCGGTCCAAGCTTTCCCAAAAGAGAGAGATGAAGCAATCCGACCGAACTCCACTAGTGCTAGGCCCACCCTGAGAACCTAGGGGGGAGGAAGAAAAGAGGTGGAAACAAAGGGGGTCAGACATAAAGTCTGGCGAGTCTGATAATTCTAACAATACAATTATCAAAGTAACTAGGCTAAGGCATAAGCTGGAAAATAAGGAAATGACTGTGAATTAATGGCAAGACCAAGCGACCAAAGATAACAGGATAAGCAAAGATAACGTTAATGGCGCTTCCTAATCAATATAGGATAATTACTATACTCTACTGTACTGTACCGTACTGTACTAACACTAACTGCACCCATACTAGTCACTCTTGAAACTTGATCCCCCTTGGCTAAATAGAATGATGATAGCTTCGTGTACTACTAGATGTACCCACTATCCTCCCCATTTGACTGTATATCTCTAGCTACTACCATAGGTAACCAACATGTACCTATCCCCACTAGATGTACCCCTTCAATGGTAATTCCACGTACTACTAGCTGACGTCATAGGTGCCGTCTACTCCTATCTCCACTAGGTGTACCCCATTAATAATTAATTAATAATGGTAGCTTCGTGTACCCCTGGCTAACTACATAGGTGCCGCCTGCTCCTATCCCCACTAGGTGTACCCACTACCCTGCCCCATTTGATCGGCTCCCTAACTCATAGATACCCGTGCTGGCCCCACAATGGGGTGTATCACTCCCCTAAAGTGGAAACCCGATACAACTTAAGGACGCACGACTTATATCTATACGATACAACAACGTCTTACCTACCAACCCGGGCCCACGCACGCACATGACCCCGTTGGACTTGCGTTGCCACCGCTAACCCGTTTTGACCTCTTACAATCAGGCCCAGTAGGCGTGTCCCGTCCTCGACTTGGATCGAGCTCACCAAGATACTTATTGGGCTACTGGTCTGAAAAGGGCCCCCACCAAGCTTCCCACCTAGGCTTGCTCCCCTCTAGTACATCCCACTTAACCCCCTTCATGTCCATTTACATGTTTTAAATTTGGTTAAGGGTTTCTACTAGTAATTCCACATGCCACTCAAGGCACCCACTTAACCCCTATGTCCCACTTACATGTTTTACTTTGGTTAAGTGTTACTAATCGTATTTCCTCATGCCACCCAAGGCACCCACTTAACCCCTATGTCCCACTTACATGTTTTACTTTAGTTAAGTGTTACCTAATTCATTAAAGCCGTAACCCTTGCAAGACTTCTCACATTAGACTGACATTTGTGGTTACTCGATTTGCCGGGCGGGTCCGGGCAGGCTTCTACCACAAACGAGTCTAACCTCGTGTCTTTGCAACTTGTTACGCATTTAATTTATGCCTAAGACCTCCCACATTAGACTGACATTTGTGGCTGCTGGATTTGCCGGGCGGGTCCGGGCAGACTTCTACCACAAACGAGTCTAACCTCGTGTCTTAAGCGATTAATTATACTTAATTAATTTTCCCCCAATTTGAATTAATTTCCCTATTCAAATTATCAATCATTTCCATATTTATTTATGTATAAATATGTCACCTAATTTATGTCCATTATTTATGGTACATAAATTGTACCAATTTACATCACAAATTAATTTCATGCCTTTTTAGGTATTTATGCCAATTCTCAATATTTAATATCCCTATTCAGATTCAAATTAATTTACGTCCATAATTAAATTAGGTCCATTACTACACATTAATTTTCCAATTAATGCCTTAATTAAATTGTTCGCCTTTTAAGGCAATTCACATTTATTAATATCTCAAATTTAACGATGTCCATAATTGACTCAGTTATGTCCATCAATTTATGGTATGCAAAATCACATCAATTGCACCACAAATTCTCAATATTAAATCCTTAATATTACCCCTACCCCACGTTGTACGTTCGTTCATTTAACGTAAAATATACGTTAGACTCGAATAGTCTAACTCATAGCATAAAGAGAAATTATCACAACATTCATACAACTAAAATTAGAACTGATCATAAGGGGTGAAACTTGCATGTGTGATAAATGTTCTACATCTAAAACTTGTATAGGACAAAGCTACAACTTGCATAAAACTACATATGTTGGAGATCCAAATCTAAAGGTATAACTTGTTTAGATGATGACCACAACTTACATAAATCATGTATATCACAGATCTACATATAAGGGTAATACTTGTATAGATAATAACCACAAACTACATACATGATTCATAACCCAACTTTATATATTTATATAAGATCTTGCATAGGTGATTTATGCAATCATAGCAATGGTGTAAACTCACATCTAGCATTAAAACTCACACATGTCATAGCCTAGCCTTTAGATCTAAAATAGATGTCATGGAATATGTACATAATCTTTACTAATTAATCTAAACTTGCATACATACATGTGATTTATCATGTGAGTCAACATAGCGCAAACAATATATAATCAACATCATGATTTGATTACACATAATCTAATTACGGCATAGATGATAGCATTATAGCTTTACAACATATATGATAATCATAACACAGAATTTACAACATGTATGATAACATCACAATTTTATAACATACAGTCAATAACTCACATCATATCCAAATAAACCGCATCATAACTTAATCTAATTGAACTGTTAATTATCTTGTTAAATTTATCGTACTCACAATTATAAAAGAGTCTTGCTTTCTGACTTCTGATTTCTGAGACTGGTTTAGCTTTCCCTTGTAGTAGATTCGTTGTTAGAGTTGATTACAAGTGAATTAGATTAGCTATCTTCCTCTTAAATTTGCAGCGGCTATTCTAAGTTCCATGGCGATGGCATGACGGCGGCTATTCTATTTTTTTGTGATTTTAGAGTGAGAGTCTACCTAGGTATATATAGAATTTAGGATTTGTTTAGACCGTCCAATCAACTCAGAATTAACCTGAACCGTCAAATCAGCAAACTAAACCCTAGAGACACATCAGCAGCTCAAGATTGGGCTCAGCCAAAACCTGGCCGAGATGACCAGGTCGACACCCAGGTCGACACTATAGTCGACCTGGGGAGTGGGGAGGTCGACACTAGTGTCGACCCCCTGGTCGACCTGTGCTGGGCGGGAATTTTCCCGCCCAGCCCGCTTCTGCACTTTTGGTTTGAATTTTAAATTTTCCTACGAGCTGTTTTGAATTTTCTGAAACTTCCGATGGCCATATCTCCTTCATACGAAGTCCGTTTTACGTAAACTCGGCCTCTATCTCAACCAGAATTCCGAGATGAACACAATGGCGCAACCTGTTACCCTTAATTCTCATGTCTGAGATTATTTATTCTTTAATTTGTGAATATTAGTACTAACTGAATTATGGGGTGTTACAACAGTTGCATCCCAAGAAGCTGAAGGTCCTAAACAAAGAAAAAGATGAATTAGAAAATACAACAACCATAAAACAAGAGAAAGAATGACAAATATCGTGGAAATAAATGAATGAATCCCATATAAAACACCTGGACGGATAGGAGAGCTTGCACTAAACGAGTCGGAACCTGGCAACGATCCCTTAGGGCCAGAAAGTTGGATAGGAGGTTGTCCCAATACCTTGTGTCTAGGAGGGAGAAAATCACACTCGCGTTGGTTATCGATGGTAAGGAGGAATGACCTGCACATGTGCTCCACTGGTGCGTTGAAAACAGCATCAACCACTAAAGCCTCCTTTAGAGTTAAGATCACCTCTTCGGAGGGGGGTTCTGCGAAGGAAAAGAAAATCACAACTAGAAGATAGTTACTTTCTGAAAGCAAGAGACCTACCGTCGTCACTAAATTGTCCTGATATGCCGGGTGGACATTGAACAAGAAAGTATTGGTCCTCTCACGACCTAGTTTTACTAATGCCGTCAGTAATCAGCCTCTTTACGGGGTTAGCCCTCCAGATCGGCGATTTTGAAGTCTTGGAGAACCTGATCATGTGATGGATAAGCTTAGGGCTCAAAGAACCCTGACCCGAAGCAAGAGCCAAAGCCTCTAAGCATAAAACGATCGTGTATGTGTTAGGCGAGAGCTGAATAGGAGCGACTTTCATGTCAACCAAGAGCTTGTGTAGAAAGGGCGGGAAAGGTAGAAATCCTCCATGCCAGATATGGATAGCCAAATACGCAAAGAACCCTTCTAGAGGATACTTGAGGAAATTTGGAGTAGCAGCTATCATGGAGTCCGTACCAACTATGCAAAAGTTGTCTAATATGGCATCCACAGATTGTTGAGATACTATTAGGGATGGCTTAGAAGCGATTGCCTTCTTGGGACGGGGGCCTTTGGAATCTTTGACTTTCTCCTTAGCAGGGCTTTTGTGAGACATGATTCTACCAGGTAACATCGTTCCATAACAATGCGATTAGTATGCATATCTCTTACACAAATGCACATACCACTAGCATTATCAAACATTATTGGGTACTATTACGCCTCGATTAACAAAGGTCAGATAGGGAGAAACCTAAATCAGACTCAAGTAGGGGATATGAGGAAAATTATGTCTTTTATACCTTAGCTAACATACGACTAAGCCAAATTTAATCGCCCTAGAAACCTAAGCAAACCAACCCTAACGAGATTAGAATCATTCTCGGGTACAGAAGTAGGGTTAACATCTGAGCCTATTCTATGAACAACATAATCCTAACCAACTGTCGTGTAAATTTGGACGTGTAATTAGAATTGTGATTCATATAGGAAATAAAAAGTACTCACTAATAATCGAGCTTGTACCTTCAAAAGAGGGAGAATTCGAGCTTCTTTTATAGGAAAGCAATAATATGGTTCAAATAATGAATTTGCAGGTAAAGGACGGGAACGAGGAGAAAGAAAAGTTTATGTTCAAATTTCAAGATCAATCTAAGCCGTACAAATGAAGACCAAGCAACACACCAGATCGAAGAAGATCAAAAGACTTTGAAGTGACACTTCGAAAAAAAAAGTTTGACTTGAAAAGTCGAAAACACCCCTTCACTGAGAAAGGGGCAAATGTTATCATCAAAATTGTCTACAAGGCTAGCTGACAATGAAGGCATGTCGGAAGAATACATGTGTATTAAAGTCCCCCGAAAGCAGTAAGATAAGCGATAGGTTGGACTAAAGGCCGGAAGAAATAGTTGGGAAGCAACACAAACCGACACCTTCCTAAAGGGAGGAACTTAAAGTTTACAAAATGCTCGCAAGACGCGACCAACAAAGTCCTTCAGACAGGACCTCTCCAACAGAAGACTTCATAGTGGGAGGCCTTCCAAAGACAGGAATTCAGAAAGAAGAAGGTATGAGCTACCCTCCTCAAGATCCAGAAGGGTTATCAGAAATGATTTGGCTAAATATCGATGCTCCCAAAGGCGAGGGCATCGGAAGTGCTAAGCCCAGAGAGCGTAAGAATCGTCCATAACCAACTTCCGGAACATCTATCGTACGTATACCGAAAGGTCGCATTCACAAATAATAGAAATGACACCGGAAGCCACCCTTCAGGGATCCAGGCTACAGCAAAAGCTCCGCCAAAAGGCTAACCGAGACCCAAGCAGAGATATAGGCTACCTGTACTGATTTACCTAGTACTGAAACCCACAGCGACTTCGAATTGGCAGTTATCAACGTACATCACGATTGCAGGCCCCTCTAAGTATTCACGATAAAGCCGGATGCCTACATCCGAAAGCTTACATCTGAGAGCCTACATTCGGGAGTTGTTACCAAAGGCTCAAATATCATCCGAAGACCATAACTAATACTCCGAAGACGGCCGGAAGTCAAGCGCCCGAAACTAAGAAGAAAAAGTGACCGACAAAGACCTCCACAAGCCCAATAGCTCATCAGTGGAAGGAGACCTAAACTACTATAAATAAGACCTTAGAGGTCACATTTAGGGGGATTTTTTCTTTAACACTTGTACTGCTAAAAAATAAGCTTGGCATTGAGATTAATTATGGGATTCACTTTGTTACATCTATGTACTCCCAATGAAAACTCAACAAAAAGGGATCTTCTCATAAGAAAATTACTCTGTAAGTGTAGGTCGTTATTTTCTAATCATCACTATTGTTGTTTATTGTTCATTCTCCAAATAAGCGTGGATTTTCATCCTTGCATATCTTCGAACAGTAGAATGTACTTCATTTTCTGAGTCTGGATCCAGTCTGATAGTCCATAGCAATTACACGCCTCCGGGCTTCGACATCTCGGGTGGAGATCCGTCCTAACCTGAAAATTAGGTCGAACCATCTATTTTATCATAGACCCGTTCCTGTTAACCCATCTTTGGTGTAGACGAAAAATATCATTACTATTTGTCCCTTAGACCCGTTCTTGTTAACCCGTCTTTGGTGTTGACGAAAAATATGGTTAACAATTATAAACTAGAAGGAACTAGCTACGTGCCGTACTAGTTAAGGCTTCTATCATTCACGCATATATCCTTGCCCTGTATTAGGTGAGAAATGGTATTTTATCCTTCGCTATACCATCTAGCTGACCTTTTTGGATAACATCCTTAGTCTCTTAATACTCCCCGTAGGATTGGTAGCCATATTTGACGTTTTAGTTTCCAGGTTTGGGTAGGCCCAAACACGCATGCCATTTAAGACCCCTAAACTGAAAGACCTATTCGCAGGTGGACTCTTTAACCCTAGTCTCTTAGCCTTTTAGGACTCGGGAAGGGACTATAAGCAAAGGTTATTAGTTCGTACCCCATTTTCCTTTAGTACCTTTCCCCAATTGGGATAAAATAGGCTACGTTATTAAGATATTCTCGTTTAGTTTCTCTATACGGGAATACTATACATGATTCATTTCTTTTGTCACGAGGTTATATGGTTAATAATGCTCTTGCATTATTACCAAGTCCAACAGTATTTTCTATTCCATTACTATTAATAAGTAAGGCTATATTCCCTTTCTCCCCAGAATAATTATTCAATACCTTCCCTAATTTGGACTTAGTGTTTAAACGACAATCATAAATTCACTGGTGACACCCATTTCCTTTTATTTCCTTATTATTGTCCTTTATTACCATAACGGTCATATTTTCCTAAGGAAACTATTTATCAGTCCCAAGTTATCTATTTGTTGTACCGCAACAGCCAATTACTATTCTTTTATTTATCTGTTTATTTGTTTATTGGTTGTTATATATATATATATATATATATATATATATATATTTGCATTAGACCTCCTACATTAAGTTGACTACCTGTGGATGCTGGATTTGTCGGTCGGTTCCAGGCAGGCTTCTACTACGAGTGACCTTAACCTCGTGCCATAATACATTTATTTTTGTGCATTAGACCCCTCACATTAAGCTGGCTACCCGTGTTTGGTGGATTTGCTGGGTGGTTCCGGGTAGGCTTATACCATAAGTGAGCTTAACCTCGTGTCTAAATGCGGATATAAATCAAATTTCCTAATTGGGGTTTACAACATTTATCCTAATTGATTTTAGGAATTGTAACCATTTCCCTATCACATTTAATTTCCCTAAATTCAATATTGGTTACAATGGTTATTTATTGATTTGCGGTCTTATTTATAGAAATTAACCATTTTTATTGCTACAAACGGTCACCCTAAATATATTAATTCAATATGGATTACATTTACATATGTTTCCATAATTGAACCTTATTCATGCATTCAAACATTCCATACAATGTATATTTTACCGTTTTACGCTGATTTGGACGGATAATATTTATATATTTATTTTTTGTGTTTTCGTGCGGTCAACGTCGTTATTATTATTTATTTATTATTTTATAATACTCATTTTCAAATTAAAGATTTGGTCTAATCAATTAACCAAACATTCCCTTTTTATATTCAATTGTTGCCAAAAAGGTTTCAAGTCTTACAAAGGACCGTTAGCTGTAATCACTGTAAATAATGCCTATTTTATGGATTTGACATATTTCAAAATCAAAAGAAAAATATATATACAATATGTATATATATCGGAATTATCGATGAAAATTACATACAAATGTATGAATTTATATTTATATTTACCTTTGCACCACTTTTGCCTTCTTAATTCTTTTGTCATACTTCTTGTGATTCCAAAATAAGTTCTCTTTATACTTTTAAGGAGGAAAAGGCATAACTTACAAGGCTTAAGCCGAAACCCAACAATACTGAATATAAACAGGAATATTTTTTTTGTTCGTACAATCACATAATTCACCAAATTTCATCTTTTTACCCAAATCCATATATTTCATATTTCAGCACTAAACTAAAGATCTGGAACATTACTACAACTAATTTATGTTTACATGGACTGATTTTCAGATCCACAGTGCTATGTAACATGTACAACATATTTCATGACATAACTGTAGGAATATTGGGAAAAATATATAAAAATCCTACAATTCATGTTATACATAATCACAACTTATCATTTGCTAATTTAACCATATTCATAATCAGATCTGATTGTTGTCACAATTTACAATTATTTAAATAAACAGATCTGATAGGCATAAGACATAGATTGGATTTAAACGAAATTGATAAGTCGTTATAATTGTATTAGTAAATTTCCCACTCACCATATAACTTCCAATTTCTAAATTTTGAACCCTTTTAGGCCTACAACACCAAATTCTTATAAATCTACAATTTATCTAGAAGGGGAAAATTCTAGATCTATAGAAATGTTAGAAAAAGGGAAGAGAGCGAAGAAATCTATCGTTGAGCATCCTCTTCCATTGAATCTATTAATCCTCCCAATTCCATACGAATTTGGTTTGATTTGATATATATGGATATATTTTATTTAGAAATTAGGTTAGAAGAGGAAGAAAAATGGCAGAGCCTAGCCGCCTCTAAAGATTCGAATGGAAGAGAATGAGGCTCCACCCCTTTATTTATAGGGGTGGAAATGGCCTAGAACCGTCGAATTAGTTTTAAGTTATATTCATCCATTCGTTTTTATAATATAATAACCAATACCTCAAAACCAAGTCGTCACTGGGTTGTTTGCTACGCAATAGGTCGACCTGGGCGGTCGACCGCCAGTCGACCCCATGTCAATCGTCTGGGCATAAAACTGCCCAGCTCGGCTTGGTTAATTAGGATAAGTTATTAATTAAATATTTTGTTTATTTATTTTCTGCCTATTTTAGTATTTCGTCCGTAACTTTTTCATATGGACTCCGCTTGCGAAATTCCAAACATGAAAGTTGACCAGAATTCCGAGACGAACGCAACGATTAAATTCTCACAGCCAAATTCCATCATTTATAGAAATTTTTATTTTTGAAATTCTAATAATTTGTTCATATCGCCAAAATTCCGGGTTGTTACAATTTTGCCTATAAATAAGACCCCAAAGGTCTCATTTTCGAGGACTTTGGCTCGTTCCATAATCTTGTTCTCAATTCGAATAGTATAACAGCCTGTATTTTATGTATCAGAAGATCTTAAAATATTTTTATTTTATTTCCTGTGGGTTGGATCATTCTCATATTTTAATATGTTTCTTATGGGGATGTGAGACATGTCCACAATTTTTGCCAATTTTGTTTAGGACCATTTATGCCCTTGTTTGTCTTGTACAGGGCATAACTTTTGACTCGGACCGACTCAGGTGATGAGATTAGTCTCATCGGAAAGGAAATGATGTTTCGCATTCCGTAGAGTGGTTACACTAAAGATTTGGGTCAACAATTTGGGAGGAATCGTTATTTTAAGGTTTTACAGTTGGTTGTCCTGGTTTTGCAAGCCATAATGGGATGGTTTGGGGAGGCCTATTAGTGGGCTGGTGGAGGCTATAAATAGGGGTTAGCAGGCATGAAGAATAGTTTACTTTCTCCATTCCTTCATTTGGAAGAGCTATAGGTCCTCCTTCTTCTACACCTTTCCACCATTAGAGCCGAAGATCTACATCGTTGAACTAGATCTATGTTATTTCAAGAGAGAGTTCATCGAATCGAAGATTTTAGAGAAAATTCTTCGCTGTTTGAATCATAACTGATTGCTTTTGAGTTGTTTTGAATAATTGGTGAGTGATATGCATCTCTCATGCGGATTCAATCGAGTATATGAGTTCTATGATATTAATTTCATCATGTACAAGTCATTTTCCTTAGTTCCATATTATGGTAAGTGTAATTTCATATGAGTCACCATAGGATCTAATCTAGCAACTTTAAACCGGTAATTTCTATGATATTTCGTATGTTTATGCAAGTTAGATCCATCATTTTGGATTTAATTATTGAATTATCATGGTTTAGAATATTTTCTATGATTTAATGATAATAATGGTTATTTTGATGTTATTGATGATTTTTTGACGTGTTTATGATTGATTTTGTATGTTTGGGATGAATGGATTTCATCGTCGTTGACGTTTGTCGAAGATTTGGTCAAATTTGGAGCTATTTTGGTCAGATATGGAGTCATGTCATTTTTCTTGAGTCGGGTCATTTCTTCCTTTCCAAGACATGAAGTCATGGCGCTGGAAATCATGGAGTAGGCGGTCAAGGCGCATTAAGTCATGGCGTAGGAAGTCATGGCGCAGAATGTCAAGGCGTAGGAAGTCATGGCGTAGGAAGTTATGGTGCAGGAAGTCATTGCGTAGGGAGCCAAGTTGCGACATGGGTGAAGACCAACATGGTATGAAGACATGGGGAAATGACATGGGGGTAACGAAATGAGGAGGGAAAAGACATGGAGGAAATTGACCTGGTGGAGACGACATGGTGGTGTGACATGGTGAAGCCTATAGGGTGGTTGCGACGTGGTGGTGCGACATGGTGAGGCTGACATGGTGAGGCCGATATGATGGTTGCGACATAGTGGTTGCGTCAGGGTGGTGCGACATGGTTATGCCGACATGGCGGTTGCGACATGGTGGTGAGATATGGTGAGGCCGACATAGTTAGGCCGACATGGGGGGGGGGACGACATGACTTGAATCAAAATTGTGATGTTATTCTTGGTTCATGGACGATGATGACTTCAAAGTGAATTCAATGGGGAATGTCAAAGTGATGTGATGTGTTCGTTGTTAGTCGTAATACAACGAGTGTGGTGTCAACTCAAAGGTGTTCTGAGTTGGTTGATAATGGTTGGATGGTCGCCGTCGATGACGACCAGAGACACCGAAGGCCGAGAAATTGTCGTTATCATAGGTTCTATTGGGCTCAAAGCAAGGGTTACACGATTTCGTCGTATGGTCGAGTACCCTGGGTTTCGTTGTATGGCCTAGACATGTTTCATCGTATGGCGTGTGGGGTTTTAGCTAGAACCGGGGTTTACCGTTGGCCTTGACAGTTGATGGCAAAGTGTTTTGCCTATCATACGATTAACGATGGTTTCGAAGTAGGATTGGAAGTGATAGCCAGAGTCTGTCATGAATGTTGGATGCTTTGTTTGTACCGTCTCACGTAAATTGTCCAACGTCGAAGGAGATGTTTCTTAGGTGCTTGTCTGATATTGGTTTAGGCCTCTGGGTGTGACGACCACCCATAACCCCCGCACTAAACAAGTGGAATAATGCGCTGAAGGGTGTGCCAGGCAGTTATGGATGATCATCATAGTAGGTAAATAACATCGGAACCTGTCGTAGAACTCACAGTGCAAGGATAAAATATAATAGAACATATACAACCGGTAATAGTAGTGAGGCATCATATTGCAAACTTTA
Source organism: Allium sativum (assembly GCA_030737875.1). Taxonomy (NCBI): domain Eukaryota; kingdom Viridiplantae; phylum Streptophyta; class Magnoliopsida; order Asparagales; family Amaryllidaceae; genus Allium; species Allium sativum. Next base: position 254,776,428 of record CM060924.1, on the reverse strand, counting down.
GAAAACTTTCTTAACATCATGAAAGGTTATCCAACTGATACCAAAGTTTGTACATAAGTCCTCACTACAACACTCATATAACACTCAAACCGCGGAAACAGAAATACTAGATAGTAATAAACTAGTGCGTGAGCCTCCTGCTCATCATCGATCAGCATCATCATCATCACTAAGCTTTAACCTGACACCTACCACCTAGTCTGCCCATCCAAACAATTTGGATGAACAGCCCAAGTTAATAAGAGGAAACATAAAACCTTGAGTCATACAATACTTCATCAATAAAGTACATGAGATTAGGTAGATTAACAAACCAATCTACCAAACACCAGAGAAGAACTCAACTCCCATCTTCCCCCACATTGGACAGTGATAGCCTTTACAATTCCTAACATCCAAGGTAGCAATAATTCATCCATGGCAATCAGAAAAACCATCGATAATACTCATAGCATCAAGATTACTTAGGTCTCACATAGACAATCCTAATCAAGTTTAACTTTCCTCGAGCACTCTCTCCAGAGGCCTAAACCAATATCAGTCAAGCACCCCAGGGACATCTCCCTCGACTTTAGATAATTCACGTGAGATAGTACAAACAAACATCCAGACATTCAGACATCCATGATAGACTCTGGCTATCACTGCCAATCCTTCTTTGAAACCACCGTAATCGTATGACTGGCCCATACTTCCATCCGTCAAGGGCTAATGGCAGCCCTGGTCCTAGCAAAACCCTGTACGTATTTGCATATATATATATACCTAGGCCTTTTCAACGATACCCAAGGTACTCGACCTACATCCGGTCTTTTAGGTGCCCCTATTATACCCGTGCTTTGGGCCCGCTAGAACCGATGACACGATAATTCCTTGGCCTTCACATCTTTAGTCATCTTCACTTGCGACTATCCATAAGCTCAGAACACCTTAGAGCAACCATTACTTCACACGAGCTCAATACATCCTTGAATCGTTCTTTCACATAAACTCAATACATCCTTGAGTCATTCTCACATTCGTTGTATACAACAACAACGAACAAATCCCATCACTTCGAACATCCTCATCTAGACTCTCGTCGAAGCCACCATTACCATCGAACCAAACAACTTCAATATAAGGTTCAATATAGTCTGCAGCATTATCACCCCCACTCAGGACACCATTGAGTTGTCATACTATTCGTTGTTCTACGCCGATCAACGAACACATTCAACACTTCGAACCTTCCTACTTGAACTCATTTTAAAGCTACAGTCATCGTCGACTCAAAACAGGCCTAGTTTGGTCAAAACTGCATTTTATAGAACTTTTTGCTTCATTGCTGTGAAAAACTGGATTTTACGTCAAAACGGGCTTTTACAACACTTCTGGGAAGCTATCGTATCTTCTCTGTAACGACCCAGAAAATCTGAACCAATTTAAAAATTTTAAATTGGCTAAAATAATGAATTTTAATTATTTAAAATAAATATTTTAAATAATGGCGATGAAAACTGAGTTTGAATCGACAATTGAAAACGAATATAATTAATTATAATTATATATAAAATTGAAAATGGCGCGGTAGTTCGATAATTCGATTTCAAACTTCAATTGAATATACCGGGTGCAAAACAATCCGGATTTTAGTGAAACCAAAAACATTAGGATCTAATTGATGATATCTTTCTAACGAATCCGACCAATCGAAATTTGATAGCGGGAATCAAAAGATATGTCCAGTTGAAAATTCTGAATAGTCGCTATGGAATTCAGGCCCTTAAAAATGGACATTTTGCAGATGACCTCGGATTTTGACGAAACCACTTTTGTTGGATCCGCAGTGTAAAGTTATTGCTAGATTTCAAATTTCATAATTTTTAGAATCAATATGCGAGCGTGGCAAAGGAAAACGCGTTTGACCAGTTTCTGTTGATTTTAATCGAATGGAAATTGGCCATTTTTCAAACGGTCTCAGAATTCGACGAAACTAGTTTTGTTAGGACCGTATCGTCAATACGAAGCTAGAAAATATTTTTTTGGAATTTTTCTAGTTAGTATGTGACCCCGGTAATTTGAAATGTATGTTTAAAATTCAATATAATGATTTAAATGTAAATTCAACGGGAACTGATCGTAACGATCAAATCAGCTTGCAATACATATCCCATTGTGTTCGGAATGGGGGTAAAACGCTATGGACGGCAGGCGGTGGGCCTCGTTTAGAGGTCGTATGTAAAAGTCAACTTTTTGCATAATTAAATAATAATAAAAAAAATATTTTAATTCCCTTCCCTCTCCTTATTCGTTCAGGCCCCCCCTTCATAAATTAAATCGGCAGAGAAAAAAAAAAGGGAAGAAAACCCTAAAATCTAAATCGATCGACGCCCCGAAGCCATCGCCACCCCGTTCGAACCCCGAGCGCCGCCACCTCGAAGCTGCCGCCGACGTCTCCAAACCCCCCCCCCCCCCCCCCCCGTCGAATCAAATCGAGCCTCCCCCTCGCGGAGCATCCTCCCACCTCGAAGCTGCCGCCGACGTCTCCAAACCCCCCCCCTCTATAAGTATTTTGTTATTTTATTTTAATAATTTAAAAACTGTGTTTTTTTAAGAATTAAAAACTGATTTTATAATGATTTAAAAACTGTTTTTTTAAGAATTCAAAACTGATTTTATAATGATTTGAAAAACTGTTTTTTTTAAGCATTCAAAACTGAATTTTAAATATGATTTAAACAATTTAAAACTGATTTGAAAAAGATTATAAAACTGTTTTTTATTTTAAAAAAAAAGTTTAAAACTGATTTTTTTTAAAAGAAAAAAAAACTGATTTTTATGTTTTTTAAAAACTGATTTTGTTTAAAGAGAAAAAAACTGATTTTTATGATTTTAAAAACTGATTTGAAAAGCATATTAAAACTGAAATTTTTATAAATAAAAAACTGATTTTGTTTAAAAGTAAAAACTTTAAATAGGAAAAAGGTTTAATCTTTAAAGAGAAAAAGGATTTGAACTTTAAGAAGTAAAAATCAGATTTTTAGATATTGAAAGTCGAAGTAAAAATAAGATTTTTAGATATTGAAAGTCGAAGTAAAAATCATATTTTTATATATTGAATAACATGGTAAAAATTCGATTTTTATATATTGAATAGCATCGTAAAAATTCGATTTTTACATATGTAGAGAATACGGGCGAAAGCGACAAGAAGGCGAAATAGGCGAATATACAAGGAAGCGTCAAGTAGTTGGATAGCTATTGGTGAGATTTCTGATTTAAAAATATTATATATGTGTGAAATGAAAGTGAATAGCTATATATAAATATAAATATATATATATATACGCCCCTCGTCCACAAACCATGGACGATATTTATTGGTTGAAATTGTTGTGAAATTGATTGATAGCGAATGATTGTTTGGGATTGTTTGTGATTGATATTGGTTGATTGTGGTTGAAAAATACCCATTTGTGGTTGTGAAATATTTGGTTGAAACCACATAGGATTAGTTTGTGGAAATGAAATAAATATATACATGCCGCCTGCGAGCGAACTAGATGCATGATCCCCATTGTCAAAAACCGCGAGGTTTTAAGGTAGAGCGAGGAGCCGTACTAGGGACGGTGCCGGTTTAACTACCCTGCCGTTATGCTGCCGAAATTTTGAATAATATTCGTGTGTTTGAATTATTTTCATATGCTTAAACTATATTTATTCAACTATAGAAAACATTCATGTGTTGAATTGATATTCATTCGTTGTTTAGAAATTCATGTGTTGAATGGTATTCATATTTTGGAATAAATTGTTTGATAATAAAAATCACATTTTTATCTATATATAGAAACTATAGAAAACATTCATGTGTTGAATTGATATTCATTCGTTGTTTTGAAATTCCTGTGTTGAATGGTATTCATATTTTGGAATAAATTGTTCGATAATAAAAATCACATTTTTATCTATATATAGAAACTATAGAAAACATTCATGTGTTGAATTGATATTCATTCATTGTTTAGAAATTCATGTGTTGAATGGTATTCATATTTTGGAATAAATTGTTCGATAATAAAAATCACATTTTTATCTATATATAGAAACTATAGAAAACATTCATGTGTTGAATTGATATTCATTCGTTGTTTAGAAATTCATGTGTTGAATGGTATTCATATTTTGAAATAAATTGTTCGATAGTAGAAATCGCCTTTTATAGACTATATGAACTGTGTAAAATAATCTCGTTTTAAAAAGAAATTGTTTTATGATAAAAATCCTATTTTGTCACCTATATGAACTATATAGAAAAGTAGTGTTTTGAAATGAATTGTTTTACAATAAAAGTCACATTTTTATTGTATGCATAAATCGTTGAAATGTGAAGTGTTAAAAATAGCCACTTGTTCAAAATAAACATATATGAGTTGAAATATTCATTAATTAGCTAATGAAATGATTTGCACCTATTTATGTAACATTAGAATGAATGGAGTTTTTAAACCAAATAGAAATCAAATATGAAGTCGAATAGAAATTGATAAATGATAAGAACTGTATATATATGTATATGCAATATTCATTGAACAGGTTATAGCAAAGGGGCTAGAGAAGAGGAATAAAATTTTGTGCCCGACAAATTGGTACACATTTACTGATTTGTTTGGGTGATGATTTTGAGCCTGTTGGCTAGCCGCTTGGCTTTTTCTTTTTCTTTTTTTGAGATTAGAAGGACCGGGACGCTATTTGCGATTTCCCGATGCTCCCGGTGCAGGGGAGGTTATGGCGAAATTTTTCCAAAATTTAAGGCGTTAGAAAAATATTTAAAGTTAAAACGATATGGAAATCATTGAATGAACTATATTTATATAAACATATAAATATAAATAGAATTAAAACGAAACGAGGCCGTGCAGTTCGTATTTTGAAGCCGTGATTTCAAACAACTAGTACGGGGAATCCGACCATTGGATTTTCCCGAAACCTCAACCGTCGGGTTCGCCTTGGATTGATCTTTCCAACGGCACCAACCTTGTAAAAATCCAACGGTTGGATTGTCTGGAATGTTAAATTCAAACCTGAAGAAAAACAGCGCCAGAAGCGATTATATTTATATATATATATAAATATAATTATATTTAATCGAATAACGACGCTGCAGTTCGTATTTTGAAATCGAAATTTTAAACGATTGTACCGGGAGATCCGACTGTCGGATTTTCCCGAAACTGGAACCGTTGGATTCATTTCGAAAAGACCTTTCTAATGATGTAAATTTTGTGATGATCCAACGGTTAGATTTTCAGATATGTGTAAATCAAATCTGAAGAAAAACAGCGTCACGGCCGCCTTATGGCCCGAAGCGTCGTTTTGAATAAAATGGCTATTTTAAAATAAATAAAAATAGCGATAAATAGTTATAAAATATCGTAAGCGATATGGAATGGAAATAAACTGAATTTGCTTGATTTATGTGGCTTTTGATGGTTGAATGTGTTTGGTGTGAAAATTACATTAAAGAACGAAATTGGTGTTGTCGAATAATTTAACCATTGAAATAAATTGATTTGAAATTCTAAATATACGGGAATTATTTGAAAAAGCCGAGTTAATTCTCATTTCAAATAATTGATCGACGATTGAAATTCGAAGATGAAGACGATGGTCGAAGACCGGAGATCTTCACCTCGTTTGGATGGTAACCGAGGTCCTGATTGGGAGGCATCCCGAAATATGGATAATGAGTGGTGATCGTCCAGACGTACGTGGTGATCGATGGGTTTGCGAGGTATTTAGTGCCTCCGGTTTCGTTCAGACCCAGAACGGACTTGTAAATGGACTGTGTGTCTGACATTGGATTTTATTCTGTGTTGATTGATCTCTATTAAATATACATCTGTTTGGCGGCGGAGAATTTATTCTTTTGCTTAACGCCCTTCTCTGAGACGCACGAGCTCATAGGTTGTATATCGATGGACATCAGTCGCATGGCATGAATTGCCTGTGTGGCATGCTAAGATGCAGTGATCAGGGCTTCTGTTGAAAAGCAAAGTCTTGTGGTGATGATCAAAGCACCGCCTGTGTAGCGTAGCTTTGTGCATAACGTGAATTCGCGAGCCTCACACCCCGGTATGAACCTAAAACGGGAGAGGACATCAGGGAGGGCCTGCGTTTCCTCCTAGCTAGGGTGGTGTCAGCGACCTACCAGCCCTGACATTTATATACTTTTCACCTATGTGGTCGTTGCTGTTGCGAGGCGCCTCGGTTTGATCGGACGATCCGGGTCCGATGGAGTCATTCGTTGGCTCGTTTACGCCCCAAAGGGCGGGGAAACGCATGGTTCAGGCATTTTAATCCACATCGGTGGACCGGCCCTGACGATCCAAGGGTCACTCGAGCTCTGATCCTGAGACTCGGGCTAGGCAGTCTCGAATTCGGTAAGGACTATCTTTTGCCTTGGTTCATGACGGAAATCCAATTTCCAAATACGACATCGTGCGGTTTTGATTGTATATATATTTGGCGACATGATATATGGTACCCATGCCGTCTATGATTGATAGTTATGATTGAAATTGTTTTGAAACATATAAACACTAGTCATAATACCAAATGCTTTTGTTTTATCCGTATCAATCATATTTTGGCCATTATAAGGTAAAACTCTATCCTCCGGTTTGCGTTGCATTGTGTGATGGGAACTGAGTCTTATAATGGCTTCATTTTTATAAAAAGCATAGCGATGTTTAAAAGAAAGATTTGTTTTAAAGCACTGGCAATCCAATGGAGTAAACCCGTTCCACGAAAGTGGCGTGGTCCTGTGATTAGCCAAACTATATATGTGTTGAGTAGATTTCTCATACCAGTCCCATGACTGACTCGTAGTTTGTTTCACTCTCAAACTCGGGTGCCCCTTTTTCTACATGGGCAGCCTTGTATTCAGGTTTAGCTGGTTCTTTCTGGATAGCTGGAGCTGAAGATGGATTCTATCATTTATTTCTTTTTATGCTGTTCAGCTCCTATTGTACATATTTTGTTTATTTCCGTTGTAGACATTTATGTATAGCTGAACTGTATTTGTACTAAGTAAGATCCTGTATACTGTGTAACTCTGATGATTACTTTTATCCAGTATATTTTGTTGTTCATTCTGGTGTATTTATTTAATTCTGTTCTGCTATTGCCTGTTTCTGTGTTATATTCCAAAGATAACCCTGTTTCCATGAGAACGGGAATTCGGGTCGTCTCATCGTGGTATCAGAGCTTTGGTTAAGCTTAGTTCTGGAATATAACATTTGAACGAACTCGTCAGAAATAGAACCAGTAGTGTTCTAGGACGGGTAACTCTATACAGATAGGATCAGTAATATCCTAGTATGAGTAGCAGAATGAAATAACACCTCGATAGACACATTTACATTCATGTATTTGTCTCTATATTTTAAAATATCTTTTCTGTGACCTGACACTTGATCTGCTATTTGCAGAAGAACTAGAAAATGAGTGCCAGAAACAGAAGAAGTAATACAGACCCGGATATTGAAGCCCTATATATGAAATATAGAAATCTGGGTGGAAAGCCGTTCTCGGGTGAAGAAGCAATTATAAAAACACAAGCTTGGATTCGTTCGGCTGAGAAAATCTTCGAAGCGTTAAAACTTAGGGATGACCAGAAAATATTACTGGCCTCCTGGGCGCTCAAAGAAGAAGCTTTGTTCTGGTGGGATTCAGTTGTAAAGGATAATCCAGAAGGTGATATCACCTGGGATAGATTCAAAGTGATTTTCTTAGAAAGATTTACTCCTCCGGAAGCAACTGAGCGATTATGCGACGAATTTTCTTATCTAATACAATGTGACATGACAATTCCCGAATATCATAAGAAATTCAATGAACTTTCTGATTTTGCTCCTCATCTAATTCAAGACCCAAAGAGGAAAAATCTGAGATTTATTCACGGGCTTCAAAGGAAATACCAGAATAAAGTATTGGGGCATGTGAAGCTTCCTTTTTCAGAAATGATTTATATGGCTTATCAATATGAAGACCTCCATAAGAAAGGAATGTTATGCGACGAAGATGAAGTCAGTTCTAGTGTCATAGCAGAGTCGGAAACTGATATTCCTGAAGCTAGTACGACGTCTGAGATCCGTAAAAAGCTCGGTGCAAATCGAAAAAGGGCCAGATCCGAAAAAGAACTAGTAACGACCGCTGTATGCAGTAACTGCCATAAACAGGGGCATTTGACTAGGAATTGTAAACCCTCGAAGAAGCTGAGGAATGATGAAACTAAATCCGGTAAGAAGTTCCAAGAGAAGAGAAAGTGCAGTAAATGCCATCAGTCCGGTCATCTTTCAAAGGCCTGCCCGCTACTCAGAAAACCTAAAGCAGTACAAGTAAATGAGGTGGTAGAAGTACCTGCACCCTCATCTGCTCAGGAAAGGTCTGATGTTTTAGAAGGCACGCTCAATGTCAAGAACATTCCAGTTAAAGTACTGTTTGATACTGGTGCATCATGAAGTTTTATTGCAAAGAGTGCAGTCAAGAAGTTGGATTTGAACTTGAAGAAGCTCAAAGAGCCAATGACTGTCCGAAATCCAGTTGGAGATTCCATCAATCTCAGTTGGGTTTGTGCAGTACCCGTCTCTTTTTCTTGCTATAAATTCCCTATTATCTCTGTCGTTATGAATTTTAATGAATTCGATCTTATTTTGGGATTGGATTGGTTAACCAAATATGAAGCAGAGGTTAGGTGCGCCGAGAGGGTTGTTAGAGCTAAGATTAAATCAGGGAGTTATATAACCATACCGTGTGAAGGTCAGAATGCTAATAGAAAAGACTTCTGGGCAGCTTTGAATGTTTCTCCATCCCAAATTGAAAATATTCCCGAAGTCACAGAGAATATTCCCGACCTCATCAAAGACATTCTTGTCGTCAAGAACTATGCAGATGTGTTCGAAGAAGTTGTTCGCTTACCTCCGCAGAGAGAAATAGATTTCAAGATTGCTTTGATTCCTAATGCAAGGCCGGTAGTTCACGCTATTCGAAGAATGTCCTTGAAAGAGAAGGAGGAATTAGACAATCAAACACGACAGCTGGTATGGAAAGGTCTGATCAGGCCTAGTTTCTCTTATTGGGGTGCAGCAGTGGTGTTTGTCCCAAAATCTGACGGTACTCTACGTCTATGTGTGGATTATAGTGATTTGAACAAGCAGACAATAAAGAACAAATATCCATTGCCGCGAATAGATGATTTGTTAGATCGATTAAATGGAGCACAAGTATTCTCACGAATGGATCTAGCTACAGGATTCCATCAACTTCGAATTGCCGAAGAGTGTGTTCCAATGACAGCGTTCAGAGGCCCCGACTTATTCTACGAGTGGTTAGTAATGCCGTTCGGCTTATGTAACGCTCCAGCTTACTTCGTCGATCTGATGAACAGAGTATTCAGAGGAGTATTGAATAAATTTGTTCTGGTTTTCATTGACGATATTCTAATCTTCTCTAAATCAAAGGCCGAGCATGAAAAGCATCTGGAACAGGTTCTAGAAATTCTCAGAAGGAATGTATTGAAAGCCAAGTTTTCCAAATGTATATTCTGGCAAGATGAAGTGAAATTTCTGGGCCATGTCGTATCGAAAGATGGAATCGCTGTGGATCCAAGCAAAATCACAGATATTCAGAATTGGAAACAGCCCAGTACTCCCACTGAAGTCCGTAGTTTTCTCGGATTGGCTAGCTATTACCGAAAGTTCGTTAAAGACTTTTCGAAGATATCTGGTCACTTAACGAAGCTTACAAAGAAGCATTCTAAATTCAAATGGACTCAAGAGAGTGAGGAAGCTTTCGAAGAGCTAAAGTTAAGGTTAACGACAGCTCCAGTGTTAACCATCATCGATGGCAACCAGGATTTAAAAGTATGGACTGATGCTTCTAGAGAAGGCCATGGCGCAGTGTTAATGCAAAGAGGTCAAGTGATTGCTTATGCTAGCCGTCAATTGAAGCCACACGAGAAAAACTACGTCACTCACGATCTTGAGTTATTGGCTATCATATTCTCTTTGAAAATCTGGAGACACTATCTTCTGGGCGAGAGATTTGAACTGTTTACAGATCACCAGTCGTTGAAATATCTGTTCACTCAGAAGGACTTAAATTTGAAGCAGCAACGTTGGCTGGAGTTTCTTGCAGCATATGACTTTGAAATTATATATACTCCAGGAAAAGCCAATGTCGTGGCTGATGCGTTAAGCAGAAAGAATGTAATGATCGCCAGTTTTATTATCACGACTTCATTGCTAGATAAGATATCTGCTCTTCAGGAGGATGATCACTTCATTCAGAAGATCAGAGGGATAATTCAACAAGGCGAACCCTCGAGTTTTCAAGTTGATAATGAGGGGATTCTAAGGCTCAAACGTCGAATATGCGTTCCTAACATTCCTGAACTTCGAAAGGAAGTATTGGATGAATGCCACAAGTCAAAACTCAGTATCCATCCGGGAGTAAGTAAAATGTATAATGACATCAAACGCACTTTCTGTTGGAAGTCGATGAAAAGGGACATTTCTTTATATGTAAGCCGATGCCCCACTTGCCAGCTAGTCAAGAGCGATCAACAGAAATTGGCTGGATTATTACAACCGCTAGAAGTTCCTGGCTGGAAGTGGGAACATATTTCCATGGATTTCATTGATGGTTTGCCCAGAACCAGGAAAGGAAATGACAGTATTTGGGTGATCGTAGATCGTTTCACGAAGACCGCCCATTTCATACCGGTCAAATCAAATAGAACTGCTCAGAGTCTGGCGCAAATTTACTTCAGGGAAATAGTTAGACTGCACGGAGTGCCGCTCAGTATAGTAAGTGATAGAGATACAATATTCACTAGCAAATTCTGGGAAGCATTTCAAGTCGAGCTGGGAACGAAGTTAAACATGAGCACCGCTTATCATCCTCAGACAGACGGTCAGACTGAGAGGGTGAATCGCATTTTAGAAGATCTATTGCGGGCTTGTATTCTAGATTTCGGTAGATCATGGGAAGACCATCTGCATTTGGCCGAATTATCTTATAATAACAGCTACCAGGCGAGTCTGACAATGTCGCCATTCGAAGCATTATATGGTAGACCGTGCCGATCTCCTGCTTGTTGGGTCGAGCCTGGAAATAGACTTGTGTTGGGTCCGGATATGATTCGAGAAGCTGCCGACAAAGTCGATTTTATTAAGAAGCGATTACTCGCCGCTCAAAGCCGACAAAAGAGCTATGCTGATAGAAGAAGAAGAGATATATCCTTTGAAGTTGGCGACTATGTATATTTGAAAGTATCGCCGATGAGAGGAGTTATCCGGTTCGGTAAAACTGGAAAGTTAGCGCCCAAATTCATTGGTCCGTTTCCTATTCTGGAACGGATTGGGACTCTCGCATATAAAGTTAAATTGCCAGACTGGTTGCCTGGAGTGCATGATGTATTTCATATATCTCAACTTCGAAAGCACGTTCATGATCCAGACTTGATCGTGGAAGAAGCAGCTCAGCAGGATATTGAAATTACTCCAGAATTAGCTGTGAGGCGAGAGCCGCTAAAGATCATCGGCAAAGAAACCAAAGAGCTGAGAAACAAGAAGGTTCACTTAGTCAAAGTGCAATGGAGTGGTGATCCGCGAGATTGTACTTGGGAAACTGAGGAGAGCATTCAGAAAGCTTATCCTAGATGCCGAGTAGATATCTCTGAATGACTCCGGTGCAAGGTACATTTACCCTACTTTGCATTACCGTTTAATTCTCTATTCTGTTGCTATTTTCTTCCCATGGATGTGCATTGTTTATTCTATACTCTGAATATTAGAAACAAATTGGTTGTTGTATTGTGGGATTGTAGATTTATCAAACCACTTTCGACTTTGTTCCTTTTCGGGGACGAAAAGTTTTAAGTGGGGGAGATTGTAACGACCCAGAAAATCTGAACCAATTTAAAATTTTTAAATTGGCTAAAATAATGAATTTTAATTATTTAAAATAAATATTTTAAATAATGGCGATGAAAACTGAGTTTGAATCGACAATTGAAAACGGATATAATTAATTATAATTATATATAAAATTGAAAATGGCGCGGTAGTTCGATAATTCGATTTCAAACTTCAATTGAATATACCGGGTGCAAAACAATCCGGATTTTAGTGAAACCAAAAACATTAGGATCTAATTGATGATATCTTTCTAACGAATCCGACCAATCGAAATTTGATAGCGGGAATCAAAAGATATGTCCAGTTGAAAATTCTGAATAGTCGCTATGGAATTCAGGCCCTTAAAAATGGACATTTTGCAGATGACCTCGGATTTCGACGAAACCACTTTTGTTGGATCCGCAGTGTAAAGTTATTGTTAGATTTCAAATTTCATAATTTTTAGAATCAATATGTGAGCGTGGCAAAGGAAAACGCGTTTGACCAGTTTCTGTTGATTTTAATCGAATGGAAATTGGCCATTTTTCAAACGGTCTCAGAATTCGACGAAACTAGTTTTGTTAGGACCGTATCGTCAATACGAAGCTAGAAAATATTTTTCTGGAATTTTTCTAGTTAGTATGTGACCCCGGTAATTTGAAATGTACGTTTAAAATTCAATATAATGATTTAAATGTAAATTCAACGGGAACTGATCGTAACGACCAAATCAGCTTGCAATACATATCCCATTGTGTTCGAAATGGGGGTAAAACGCTATGGACGGCAGGCGGTGGGCCTCGTTTAGAGGTCGTATGTAAAAGTCAACTTTTTGCATAATTAAATAATAATAAAAAAATATTTTAATTCCCTTCCCTCTCCTTATTCGTTCAGGCCCCCCCCCCTTCATAAATTAAATCGGCAGAGAAAAAAAAAGGGAAGAAAACCCTAAAATCTAAATCGATCGACGCCCCGAAGCCATCGCCACCCCGTTCGAACCCCGAGCGCCGCCACCTCGAAGCTGCCGCCGACGTCTCCAAACCCCCCCGTCGAATCAAATCGAGCCTCCCCCTTGCGGAGCATCCTCCCACCTCGAAGCTGCCGCCGACGTCTCCAAACCCCCCCCCCCTCTGTAAGTATTTTGTTATTTTATTTTAATAATTTAAAAACTGTGTTTTTTTAAGAATTAAAAACTGATTTTATAATGATTTAAAAACTGTTTTTTTAAGAATTCAAAACTGATTTTATAATGATTTGAAAAACTGTTTTTTTTAAGCATTCAAAACTGAATTTTAAATATGATTTAAAAAATTTAAAACTGATTTGAAAAATATTATAAAACTGTTTTTTTTAAAAAAAAGTTTAAAACTGATTTTTCTAAAAGAAAAAAAAACTGATTTTTATGTTTTTTAAAAACTGATTTTGTTTAAAGAGAAAAAAACTGATTTTTATGATTTTAAAAACTGATTTTTATGATTTTAAAAACTGATTTGAAAAGCATATTAAAACTGAAATTTTTATAAATAAAAAACTGATTTTGTTTAAAAGTAAAAACTTTAAATAGGAAAAAGGTTTAATCTTTAAAGAGAAAAAGGATTTGAACTTTAAGAAGTAAAAATCAGATTTTTAGATATTGAAAGTCGAAGTAAAAATCAGATTTTTAGATATTGAAAGTCGAAGTAAAAATCATATTTTTATATATTGAATAACGTGGTAAAAATTCGATTTTTATATATTGAATAGCATCGTAAAAATTCGATTTTTACATATGTAGAGAATACGGGCGAAAGCGACAAGAAGGCGAAATAGGCGAAGATTTTATGCAAGGAAGCGTCAAGTAGTTGGATAGCTATTGGTGAGATTTCTGATTAAAAATATTATATATGTGTGAAATGAAAGTGAATAGCTATATATAAATATATATATATATATATATATATATACGCCCCTCGTCCACAAACCATGGACGATATTTATTGGTTGAAATTGTTGTGAAATTGATTGATAGCGAATGATTGTTTGGGATTGTTTGTGATTGATATTGGTTGATTGTGGTTGAAAAATACCCATTTGTGGTTGTGAAATATTTGGTTGAAACCACATAGGATTAGTTTGTGGAAATGAAATAAATATATACATGCCGCCTGCGTGCGAACTAGATGCATGATCCCCATTGTCAAAACCCGCGAGGTTTTAAGGTAGAGCGAGGAGCCGTACTAGGGACGGTGCCGGTTTAACTACCCTGCCGTTATGCTGCCGAAATTTTGAATAATATTCGTGTGTTTGAATTATTTTCATATGCTTAAACTATATTTATTCAACTATAGAAAACATTCATGTGTTGAATTGATATTCATTCGTTGTTTAGAAATTCATGTGTTGAATGGTATTCATATTTTGGAATAAATTGTTTGATAATAAAAATCACATTTTTATCTATATATAGAAACTATAGAAAACATTCATGTGTTGAATTGATATTCATTCGTTGTTTAGAAATTCATGTGTTGAATGGTATTCATATTTTGGAATAAATTGTTTGATAATAAAAATCACATTTTTATCTATATATAGAAACTATAGAAAACATTCATGTGTTGAATTGATATTCATTCGTTGTTTAGAAATTCATGTGTTGAATGGTATTCATATTTTGGAATAAATTGTTTGATAATAAAAATCACATTTTTATCTATATATAGAAACTATAGAAAACATTCATGTGTTGAATTGATATTCATTCGTTGTTTAGAAATTCATGTGTTGAATGGTATTCATATTTTGAAATAAATTGTTCGATAATAAAAATCACATTTTTATCTATATATAAAAACTATTGAAAACATTCATGTGTTGAATTGATATTCATTCGTTGTTTAGAAATTCATGTGTTGAATGGTATTCATATTTTGAAATAAAGTGTTCGATAACAAAAATCACATTTTTATCTATATATAAAAACTATTGAAAACATTCATGTGTTGAATTGATATTCATTCGTTGTTTAGAAATTCATGTGTTGAATGGTATTCATATTTTGAAATAAAGTGTTCGATAATAAAAATCACATTTTTATCTATATATAGAAACTATAGAAAACATTCATGTGTTGAATTGATATTCATTCGTTGTTTAGAAATTCATGTGTTGAATGGTATTCATATTTTGAAATAAATTGTTTGATAGTAAAAATCGCCTTTTATAGACTATATGAACTGTGTAAAATAATCTCGTTTTAAAAAGAAATTGTTTTATGATAAAAATCCTATTTTGTCACCTATATGAACTATATAGAAAAGTAGTGTTTTGAAATGAATTGTTTTACAATAAAAGTCACATTTTTATTGTATGCATAAATCGTTGAAATGTGAAGTGTTAAAAATAGCCACTTGTTCAAAATAAACATATATGAGTTGAAATATTCATTAATTAGCTAATGAAATGATTTGCACCTATTTATGTAACATTAGAATGAATGGAGTTTTTAAACCAAATAGAAATCAAATATGAAGTCGAATAGAAATTGATAAATGATAAGAACTGTATATATATGTATATGCAATATTCATTGAACAGGTTATAGCAAAGGGGCTAGAGAAGAGGAATAAAATTTTGTGCCCGACAAATAGATACACATTTACTGATTTGTTTGGGTGATGATTTTGAGCCTGTTGGCTAGCCGCTTGGCTTTTTCTTTTTCTTTTTTTGAGATTAGAAGGACCGGGACGCTATTTGCGATTTCCCGATGCTCCCGGTGCAGGGGAGGTTATGGCGAAATTTTTCCAAAATTTAAGGCGTTAGAAAAATATTTAAAGTTAAAACGATATGGAAATCATTGAATGAACTATATTTATATAAATATATAAATATAAATAGAATTAAAACGAAACGAGGCCATGCAGTTCGTATTTTGAAACCGTGATTTCAAACAACTAGTACGGGGAATCCGACCATTGGATTTTCCCGAAACCTCAACCGTCGGGTTCGCCTTGGAATGATCTTTCCAACGGCACCAACCTTGTAAAAATCCAACGGTTGGATTGTCTGGAATGTTAAATTCAAACCTGAAGAAAAACAGCGCCAGAAGCGATTATATTTATATATATATATAAATATAATTATATTTAATCGAATAACGACGCTGCAGTTCGTATTTTGAAATCGAAATTTCAAACGATTGTATCGGGAGATCCGACCGTCGGATTTTCCCGAAACTGGAACCGTTGGATTCGTTTCGAAAAGACCTTTCTAATGATGTAAATTTTGTGATGATCCAACGGTTATAATTTCAGATATGTGTAAATCAAATCTGAAGAAAAACAGCGCCACGGCCGCCTTATGGCCCGAAGCGTCGTTTTGAATAAAATGGCTATTTTAAAATAAATAAAAATAGCGATAAATAGTTATAAAATATCGTAAGCGATATGGAATGGAAATAAACTGAATTTGCTTGATTTATGTGGCTTTTGATGGTTGAATGTGTTTGGTGTGAAAATTACATTAAAGAACGAAATTGGTGTTGTCGAATAATTTAACCATTGAAATAAATTGATTTGAAATTCTAAATATACGTGAATTATTTGAAAAAGCCGAGTTAATTCTCATTTCAAATAATTGATCGACGATTGAAAGTCGAAGATGAAGACGATGGTCGAAGACCGGAGATCTTCACCTCGTTTGGATGGTAACCGAGGTCCTGATTGGGAGGCATCCCGAAATATGGATAATGAGTGGTGATCGTCCAGACGTACGTGGTGATCGATGGGTTTGCGAGGTATTTAGTGCCTCCGGTTTCGTTCAGACCCAGAACGGACTTGTAAATGGACTGTGTGTCTGACATTGGATTTTATTCTGTGTTGATTGATCTATATTAAATATACAACTGTTTGGCGGCGGAGAATTTATTCTTTTGCTTAACGCCCTTCTCTGAGACGCACGAGCTCAGAGGTTGTATATCGATGGACATCAGTTGCATGGCATGAATTGCCTGTGTGGCATGCTAAGATGCAGTGATCAGGGCTTCTGTTGAAAAGCAAAGTCTTGTGGTGATGATCAAAGCACCGCCTGTGTGGCGTAGCTTTGTGTATAACGTGAATTCGCGAGCCTCACACCCCGGTATGAACCTAAAACGGGAGAGGACATCAGGGAGGGCCTGCGTTTCCTCCTAGCTAGGGTGGTGTCAGCGACCTACCAGCCCTGACATTTATATACTTTTCACCTATGTGGTCGTTGCTGTTGCGAGGCGCCTCGGTTTGATCGGACGATCCGGGTCCGATGGAGTCATTCGTTGGCTCGTTTACGCCCCAAAGGGCGGGGAAACGCATGGTTCAGGCATTTTAATCCACATCGGTGGACCGGCCCTGACGATCCAAGGGTCACTCGAGCTCTGATCCTGAGACTCGGGCTAGGCAGTCTCGAATTCGGTAAGGACTATCTTTTGCCTTGGTTCATGATGGAAATCTAATTTTCAAATGCGACATCGTGCGGTTTTGATTGTATATATATATGGCGACATGATATATGGTACCCATGCCGTCTATGATTGATAGTTATGATTGAAATTGTTTTGAAACATATAAACACTAGTCATAATACCAAATGCTTTTGTTTTATCCGTATCAATCATATTTTGGCCATTATAAGGTAAAACTCTATCCTCCGGTTTGCGTTGCATTGTGTGATGGGAACTGAGTCTTATAATGGCTTCATTTTTATAAAAAGCATAGCGATGTTTAAAAGAAAGATTTGTTTTAAAGCACTGGCAATCCAATGGAGTAAACCCGTTCCACGAAAGTGGCGTGGTCCTGTGATTAGCCAAACTATATATGTGTTGAGTAGATTTCTCATACCAGTCCCATGACTGACTCGTAGTTTGTTTCACTCTCAAACTCGGGTGCCCCTTTTTCTACACGGGCAGCCTTGTATTCAGGTTTAGCTGGTTCTTTCTGGATAGCTGGAGCTGAAGATGGATTCTATCATTTATTTCTTTTTATGCTGTTCAGCTCCTATTGTACATATTTTGTTTATTTCCGCTGTAGACATTTATGTATAGCTGAACTGTATTTGTACTAAGTAAGATCCTGTATACTGTGTAACTCTGATGATTACTTTTATCCAGTATATTTTGTTGTTCATTCTGGTGTATTTATTTAATTCTGTTCTGCTATTGCCTGTTTCTGTGTTATATTCCAAAGATAACCCTGTTTCCGTGAGAACGGGAATTCGGGTCGTCTCATTCTCGTTCAATTCTGGATCATTTTGGTGTGAAAACAGAACATAACA
The DNA here is from genome assembly GCA_030737875.1 of Allium sativum. Taxonomy (NCBI): domain Eukaryota; kingdom Viridiplantae; phylum Streptophyta; class Magnoliopsida; order Asparagales; family Amaryllidaceae; genus Allium; species Allium sativum. Next base: position 254,758,201 of record CM060924.1, on the reverse strand, counting down.
TCAAAAACAGGCTTTCACAGCGTTTACGGAATGATATCATACCTTCCATCAGTAATTGGTCACAATTCCATCACTGACCGGTCGGTCACAATTCCGTCACTAACCGGTTGGTCACTATTCACTAACCGGTCGGTCATAAATCCGTCACTAAATGGTCGGTCACAAATCCATCACTAACCGGTCGGTCATAAATCCATCACTAACCGGTCTGTCATAAATCCATCACTGACCGATCAGTCACAAATCCATCACTAACTGGTCGGTCATAAATCGGTCACTAACCGGCCGGTCATAAATCCATCACTGACCGGTCGGTCATAAATCCATCACTGACCGGTGGGTCACAAATCCATCACTGATCGGTCGGTCACAAATCCATCACTAACCGATCGGTCATAAATCCATCACTGACCGATCCTTCCATTACCTACCGATCGGTCACAAATCCGTCACTGACCGATCGGTCACAGATCCGTCACTGATCCATCACTGACCGTTCCATCTCTGAATTCAACTAAAACTTCGCTAAACGACAAATCTGATGAATCCAACTTATCCAATACATTCGATACAACCATAAACATGTTATGGAACCACTAACATCACGAAAATGACAATTATCATCAAATTATGCAAATTTCACCAAAATCATGATAAATGATTACATGGTCTAAATAACGAATCTAGCTTGCATAAACATATGAAATGACATAGGAATTATCGTTTAAACTTGCTAAATTGGATTCTATGGTGATCCATGTGAAAATGAACTTAAAATGGCATAGATCTATGGAGAAACACTTAAATTTGACAAAAAACCATGATCAAACACTCATACGCTTCATTGAATCCATGTGAGAGATGTAAACCACTCACTAATTATCCCAAACAAAGCAAAATCGAAGAAATAGAATTCCGAACAGCGAAGAGATAGCTCCTAGCCCTTCGATTTGATGAATCCTCACTCCAATTGATGTATATTTAGCCTCCAATGGTGTAGATCTATGATTTTCCCCCTTAGATTTGGATTTTTTATGGTGGAAAGGTGTTAGAGGAAGAAGGAGATCAATGCCTTCAAATGAGAGAATGGGAAAGTAAACTTTTTCCCTTCACTCTCACCCCCTATTTACAGGATTCCACCAGCCCACTAATGGGCCTTCCCAATTCTGCCCATTTGACTCTCCAAACCTGAACAGCCAACTGAAAAACCTTAAAACAGCGATTCCTCCCAAACCGCTGAGCCAAATCCTTAATGTAACCACTCTACGGAAAGGAAATTATCAATTCCTTTCCAATGGCACAGGTCTCACCCCCTGATTCGACCTAAGCCAAAAGTTATGCCCTGTACAAGACTGACAGGGGAAAAATGGTCACAAACAAAATCGGTAAAAATTATGGACATGTCTCACATCCCCATAAACAACCTATCAAAAGATGAGAATGATCCAACCCTCAGGGAATAAAATAAAAATATTTTACGATCTTCCGATACGTAAAATGCGGGCTGTTGCACTGGGGCTTGTGCTTGGGAAATGTTAAATTCGATTAGGATGGTTTGTGTGATATTTATAATCTTGATGCTATGAGTGTTATGTTTTGGATGCTTTCTATTGCCATGAATGAATGGATGCTCTAGTTGCCATGGATGTATGGTTAAAATGCTTGATGTAAAGGCTATAACTGTCCGATGTGGGGAAGACAGGAGTTGAGTTCTTCATTGGTGTTGTAGGGAGATTAGTTCGTTAATTTACCCATTCTTATATACTTTATTGATGATGTTAGTTAGCTATTTTATCACTCACTAAGACTGTTGTCTAACTTAAGGTTTTATGTTTCACACTTATTACCTTGGGCTTTTCATCCGATTTTTGAATGGGCAGACTAGGTGGCAGGTGACAGGCGATAGCTTAACGAGGACGACGTTGCGGTTCGAGGCAAGCGGGAGACTGGCGTACTATCTTTACCACTATATAGTATTTGTTTCTCCGTTGTTTGCTATTCTTCTCTGAGTGTTGTAGTGATGCAAATTTGTACAGATATATGTTGCAATCCTGGTGTATGGATATTCTTTCTAGTTGTTATGAAAGTTTGGTGTTTTCTGCTCAAATATGCTTCACTATTGCCTGTTGTACATGTTCTATTATATTTTATCCTTGAGCTGTGAGTTATATGACAGGTTCTGCTTGTGTTATCATACCTTGATGATCATCCATAGCTGCCTGGCACGTCTTTTGGCGCGTTATCCCTCCTGTTTAGTGCACGGGTTATGGGTGGTCACTACATTTGGTACTAGAGCGAGGTTATCATTCTTTAGCCAACGTTCGAAGACATAATCACGTATAAGAGACATACTTATAGATTTCAGTTGGATGTATACTATAAGATATTATGTGGTATAGTAATGTTTGTACTTCTTTAGAAGTTTTCTTGCAACTGACTAATCATTCTATTTTGCAGATTAAGAATGAGTCGACGTGCTTCAAGACATACTACTAGGGAGGGGTGTGTACCCCACATCTGTTAATGTCACTCTTTAATAGATTGCATTAAGTTCTGTGAATCGTTGTAGGTAAACAGAAACATAAACATCACAAGACAAACATAAAATAGCAGCGGAAATTAAAATTTTATTTTCCAAACAAAAAACATTGTGGTCCAAAGTCCAGTTACAACATAAGACTTAAATACTGAAAACCCATTACATCAATAAATGTATTTGTCTTGTACTAGAATCATCAGAGTACAATAATATAAAATCATAGTCCCTAAAAATAGCCATAGCAAGGTAGATAGGTAATCAAAGCGGTACATCTAAGCAGCTCCAAGCAGAAAAAGAAAATAGAATCCTAATCAAGCCTAAGTATTCCCACCCTGAGAACTTGGGGGGAAAGGAAGAGAGATAAAAGGAAACAAAACGGGTCAGACGTAAAGTCTGGCGAGCCCAGTGACTTTTAGCATATAAATAAGTAAAAGCATCATGACAGGCATAGAGATAATAAAATTATAAGACATGTATAACTGACTAAGCAGGATAAGCAGGATGAACAGAACATAATAGATTACGCTTCCTAAATACTTTTCTCTCCACCAATACTAGTATAACAAAAACAGAATGATCCCAACAGAAACATAATAGTAGACTCAGGTGTACTTCTAGTGACGGGTTTTACCCCCAATGATTATAACAGGCACCCCAATAGAAATAACGGGTGTTACCCCAAACGATAATAACAGGCACCTAAACATGAAGGGCTAGATGTACCCTAATTACTACCCTAATCGATTGGCTCCCTATCCTGTAAATACCCTGTGCCGACCCCATAGTAGGATGTATCACTTCCTAATGTGGCAACCATCGATTGATAAAGCCATGTCTACTAGTGCTATATCGTCTTATTTTCCAGAGCAAGCTTATCCATGCACGCATATGACTCTGTTGGAACACGCCATTAGACAACTCCACCCATATGGACTACTTATAATCAACTCAGTAAGCGTTCCCCCCGACCCCTACCTAGTTCGGGGTCCCCCTTTGGATACCAGTATGGATTACTAACTGATACGGGTCCCACACAAAAGATGATACATTCCACCCCCTAGGCTTGCATCCTCACTACTAGGATTTTGATAGGTTATGCCTAGCAGATTAACAAGCCCGCATAACCCTAACATATAAAACATGTTAAGTTTGTCAGGTTCTTATAACCCCCCACTGATTAAACAGATTTACAGATTTAACAGGTCTAATTAACCCCACACATTTAACAAGTCTACTTAACCCCATAGATTTACTTAACCCCTTACCTTTAGATTGTAATTAACGAAAGTAATCTACAATCTTTTATCCTCGGATCGTAATTAACGAAAGTAATATACAATCTTTTATCCCCAGATTATAATTAACGAAAGTAATCTACAATCTTATATCCCCAGATTGTAATTAATGAAAGTAATCTACAATCCCTTACTTCTAGATTGTAATTAACGAAAGTAATCTACAATCTTTTATCCATAGATTGTAATTAACGAAAGTAATGTACAATCTCTCGCCCTAATTCACATGTTCATATAACCCCAACAGATATAACATGTTAAGTCTTACATATTAATGGGTTTATATAACCTCCGTAGATTAAACAGGTTGAGTATTACCGGTTAACAGGTTATTATCATTCCGAGTTCATGGATGTTAATACACCAGATCTCTCACATTAAGCTGGCCACTTGTGGACGCTGGATATGCCGGGCGGTTCCGGACAGACTTCTACCACAAGTCGGACTTAACCTCATGTCTTAGCACCGTTACATGCATGTTAATGCACTAGACCCCTTACATTAAATTAACAACTTGTGGATGTTGGATTTGCTAGGCGGCTCCGGGCAAACTTCTACCACAAGTTGAATTTAATCTCATCTCTAACTACGGTTACCATTTCTTAATTGCCATAATTATGTTAACAATCTTTTTGGTCTAATAATCTTATTTAGAGATTACTCATGCTCATCATAGGTCTTTCAATTCAAGTATTCAATCTCAACAGATTAGTCATTTTAACAGATTAAACATCTTCGCAAGTTACAGCAGGTTACTTACAATTTCATTAACATGTTCCGCTTAATCTTAATTTAAACCTACAGATTTATATGACCTAAATTATGGTCATAATTCACAATATAACATATGCCCCAAGTTTTATTCAAATTTTATAGTATAGGTTATGCCCCAAAAACCCCAGTCATGATTCATAATACAAGTTATGCCCCAATTTATCTTTCCCGACCATTCCCAATTTCGTCTGTTCGCATATTTTGGCGATACGCCTAGGCTCGAAGGAAGTCTAGGCTATAAAATAAAAAGGGAAAGAGGGAGAGAAGATAACAAAAATAGGTATAATAACAGGATAGGCATATGATGACAAAATAAGCATAGCAGAAATAGGCATATTAGGACTGAACAGTAGATCAGGTGTACATGTGATAGCAGATCTGTTTTAGGTATGAATCGGATTCTTAATAGGCAGAGGTTTAGATCCAAATTTATAAACATATTGATAAATGTTTATATGTAAAAGTAACATGAACTCACAAAGAATGGATCAAACGAACAGAGAATAACAATCGGATGTTGCAGAAGAATTTCTTGTATGCGTATAGGCTGTTATTGAAGTAAATAGGCTAATTCAATCCGAGCTAGGGCAGCATCTCATTGTCTCCATTGTTTTTGATGTGTAAAACAATAAAAATAGGGTCCTATTTATACCCAACAGCTCGCGAATCTCTCTCAGAAATGCGTCCAAGTGCAGGGTAGGAATCTGGCCTGGATCTGGGGTGGGTCGACCCTAGGGTCGACCCTGGGGTCGACCCTAGGGTTGACACTCTCTTGTGTAGGTCGACCCTAGGGTCGACCACCATGGGGTGCGGGTCGACCCCCAATGGGCCAGCGCTTCGATTTACCGCTCTGATTTTCGAATTATTTTGAATTCTGAACTTGATTTGTTTGTATATAATTCTATTATACGTATACAAACTTCTATGTTTAATAACTTCCGCATACGATGTCCGTTTTATGTAAACTCAAAGTCTATCTTAAGCAGAATTCTGAGACGAACGCAATGGTGCAGTCTATTTTACTTAATTCCAAATGTTTAATTAAGTATTCTTTAGTTTATCATTATAGTATTCTTTAAAATTACAGGGTGTTACAAGTGGGCTATGCCTGGAGGGGGTAATGGCGGTGCACCAGACTCCCCAGCCATGTTTAAGGCCATGATGGAAGCATTCATGCGAAGGGTACCCGCTCTAGTGACATCCATGGTAGATGTATGTTTGCAAGTTGCTAGAGTAGTAGATTTTGCGAAGCTATGCAAGGACTTTACATCTCTAGGAGGAAATCCATTCAACGGAACGAAACCAACTTAGGAGGTTCAGAGATTGTGTTACTGGTGATGACTTGGCGGACGTATATGAGGACGATGAGATTCATGATAATGACAATATTGATAAAATGCAGAGCAATAATGTGGTCACTCCAAACATGTGTGAGTCTGTGGAGGTACCTGTTGGAGTGGTTCAGACAGGTAAGAAAGTTGTTGGTTACGCTGATGTGAATTCCTCTGATGATACTGATCTAGCACACGAAAATGAAGATAGTGATTTTGTTAGTACCCTTCTTGTTGGGGGATTTGATGTCGATGTCCGTCTCTCTATTCCATCAACCTAAGAGAGCACTGAATTCAAGCTTACGCCTGTTTGCCTAAATGCAAATATTAACCCAATGCAAAATCTAATCACGAAGATTGAGAATTTTTAGAAGCTAAAGGATTCAGGTTGCAACCCTTTTCCATCTTCTAGCTGTACTGAAGGTGGAAAAAATCAAATTGTCGAACTAGTGATGCAAGAAAAAATTGTGGCAACTAAAAGTGTTGAAGAAAGCAGTAATAAAGTACCAGATGTTTCAGTGAATGCGGATTTCACTCCTGGGATTAGATCTTTTTGTCCCACAAGTATGCAGGAAAGTGGTGATCATGGACTCCTTGGTGATACGCACAGTGAGTCTTTGCGGTGACAACTCCATCATCACCACAACACTTGCACCCAATGAGGGTAAACACGAAAAGTTTGTTGCTGCTGAGTATTTCTATGAGCAATAAGATGTTACACAGCAAGGTGATCATTGGGTACTTCGGGAGATATATGACATAATCACTTTGTCGCTTAAGGATTGTAATCTAAACCTAGGTACGAGAATAATTTTAATGAAGTTACAGAAGGACTTTTTCAATGTCATTAGCAACAAACTATTTGATATAAGTGATTTTGAGGATGTTAAGAAAGCTATGCTTCAGTGGAAAGCAAATAATATTAACTTGTTTAACCCCCCAAGCAAGGCTCAAGTTGTCCCCTTGAATATCAAGACAGAACCGCCTGACATGGAGAATGCTTCGTCTTCTTCAGGTGTCAAAACTGGGCCTGTTACCCCCATTACTCGCAGCATGAAAAAAGAAATGATAAGGAAGCTTAACGACAAAGGTAAGCTAGAAGTTAGAGTCTGTATTGTTTAATGTATTACATGTTATGTATTAGTCAATGTAATGAATCAGGTATCATATCTAGGCAGTAGGTAAATAGTTATGTAAGTGGTTCGCAGATCTATGTATGGCACCTTGTGTCTATTGTAGGTCAGTTATATAGTTGGTGCACACTCTATGTATCACCTGTAACATATGTGCTTATTATTTTGATACAATAAAAAGTGGTCGGTCCACTATAAAAACCAGTCGGCCTTACCCAAAAAAAAGGTAGATCTGACATGACAAAGGTTAAGGTCCACATCATAGTTATGTCATAGATTCACAAGTCACAATGGATCTGATATGATAAAGATTGAGATCCAAGTCATAGAATATTATAGATTCACAAATTATGATAGATCCAATATGATTCAATCACAGGCGTATATCCAAATCACAGTCATATCATGTTTACTTTTAATCATTTAAATCTAAAAGTAACTAAACTCACAAGGATCGGATCTATAAGAATAGAAGGAGAAAAGTGAAGTTTGAATCTCAGATCTACACTTGAAACACTTAAATCTTTAAACTTGATTTAGAGGGAAGAAAGGATTAGACTTAGTTCAGGCACTGACACCATTTGGCCTCCATTGTTTTCAGTATAAGAAAACAAGAGAAATGAGGATATATTTATAGCTGCCACCCTCTAGAATTCGACTGCCACATCAGCCCTAAGGGGAATCAGGCCATGCACCAACATCCACTTGGGTCCGGATGCCCAAAAACTACTATGGGCGCACTTTACAGGTGCGCCAGTGCAAAAATGCCTTGGCGCACTTGTCAAGTGCGCTAGTTGTTCCTGCTTTCATCGTCAAAATTCTACCATCCATAACTTCTTCATACTTTATCCGTTTTACGCAAACCAGTTGTCTATCTTGACTAGAATTTCGAGGCAAACGAAATGACGCAGTCCGTTTCCCTTAATTATGGATATTAAATTAATTATGCTTTAATTAATTCTCTTTAGTGTAGTTGAAATACAGGGTATTACATATAATCTCTATGCTCGTACGTCTCAGAGAAGGGTGTTAAGCAAGAGAATAAATTCTCCGCCACCAAACAGATATATATTTAATATAAATCAATCAACACAGAATGAAATCCAATATCAGACACACATCCATTTACAAGTCCATTCTGGGTCTGAACGAAATCGGAGGCACCTTATTCCTCGTCCCATATGTCCAATACAGGAGAGAGGTCCTCGCATATCCGGTCGATCTCCAAGTACCTCTAGACGATCATCTTATTACCTCATCTTGCTTATACAGCCTAGTCAAGACATTAGTAATCATATAAACAATGTGAAGATCTCCGATCTTCAACCACTGCCTTCATCATTGACTTTTAGTCATCGTAATGATTATCCAGAATGGGTTAAACCCGGCCTTTTTGAATAATTCGCCTATCTTATAATCAAGTGCTATAAAAAACACATCATATACCTTATTCCAATCCAAAATATTCTTTTATTCAAATATTCACATTTTTAGGGAAAGGTCCCCATTAATTTTATCAAAGATAAGTTTATTTAAACTATTTCTTTAATCTTCCTTCAAAAGATTTTATTTTATCTTTTCACAACTTAAAACAAAACAAGGTTTATTAACTAGTCGGGATTATCGAGCCTTACCAGAGTAATCATTTATTATTTAATCCCAATCCCAACCTATTCATCCCATGGAGCAAAACTGGTAGTACTCCATATCTAACACCCACAGTGTTATCGATAAAATTAATTACCATTTCACGTTCAAATCTAATTAAGATTTAGTCATCGCCTGGAGTAAAACTGGTGGTACTCCATTCTAGATCATTCATGAATTCGATAAATTCAATTATCCCATTCTCATTCCAATCTAATTAAAGATTTATTAAAACTCTAATTTGGTTTTTTATCCCAAGAATCATTCCTTAATCATTTTTTATCTCTAGGAAAATTTATCCTGTCTTTAACTGGGTTAAAGAACCAATGTCATTTAAAACACAATTCACAACAAACCCAAATCAGCTCCCATTAACTATGGAATCTTCATGTAAAACAGATCAATATATATATATATATAATCGATAAAAATTTCCGTATAAGACTAATAATATAAATGGAATAACGACAAAGCCTTTTAAATTCCATATATAGTAACGGTCTTAATTCACATAAGCTCATCTCGATTGTTACCAAATCAAATTCCATTCAAGTCCAATTTAATATTTTAAATTGGAAAACTTTACCTTGGAAATTTTCCATTAAATCATAATAAAGATTTATAAATCCCAAATCATATCTTCACTGTTAATCTGGTTAAAGAACAAATGTTATTTAAAACATTGTTCACGATAAACCAAAAATCTAATTTCAATTCAATTCCAATTAAATTAATTAATTGGAAAATTTCCTTAAATCTTAGTTAAAAGGTTTATTCTTTTCTCCACTATATTTAAGAATAGTGTTATTAAAGACACCATTCACGACAAACCCAAAATCTATTTTGATATTAAATACAAGGGTCTGAATAGATAATAATATCGGGTTATATTCAATATCAAATTCTGAAACTAAAGGATATCGTATTGGAAATAACGATATCTACATCTTCCAAAATCCTCAATAATATCCATATAATCACGAAATCCAATATCGAAATATTCCGAAGATTATTTCTATTTAAATCCTTTCCAATTCACAAATTGGAAAATTCTAGTTATTCCAAAAAACCATTTTCTAATCCAGTATATTAATTTCAAAACCCATTGGATTATTATTCTAGTTAATAACTAGTTCATTTCGATAAAAATATATTTTTATCTTTTCAAAACTTGGAACTTACCACGCAAAATCTTTCCAAATCATTTATTATGATTTTACACAATTTTTCCATATTTTTAATAATTTTATTAAGGCCTTTACAATCGGTTTCCGATAACGGCCACCGAACTACATCCATAACGACCTTTTCTGAAATTGATCTGGGCATATTTTAGAATCTAACCATTCCAATTTAAATCTCTTATATTTGTTGGAAAGCTCTTTTTGGTACGAACCCAATGGTTCCAGTTTTAGGAGAATCCGACGGTCGGATCTCCCGTTACATCAATTTGAAATTAATGGTCGAAATCCGCGAACGGTCGCTGCGCGGCGCGTTTTATTCAGGCCATTATATATTATATATTATATATATCGTCGATTTCCATTTAAAACCTGTTTTATAAATTGTTTATAAATTCATTTCAAAATGATTTCAACTACATTTTCAATTTTAAATCAAAATTGAATATTCCATATTTTATCATATTAAAATGATAGTATCTTCAAATATCTGATTTTGAAATTCATTTCCTTTTTGTATTCATTATAAAATGGATAAAATCCATTAATAAACCCGTTCGAGTTAAAATGCGTTTACTACTTTACTCGGCTTCACATTTCAATATTTTCGTGTCCATCCAAAATCGGATTTCAAAATCATATTTTGATTATTCACTAAACATTATTTTAAAATATTCGTTATTTTAAAATATTCTTTATTTTTTAATATTCTTTATTTCTGAATCGAAATGCGACCCAATCTATTACCATATAATTTCAGTTATATGGAATTCATACTTTGCATGTATTCAACAATAATGATAAATAATCATTACACATTCAAACATCATCTGAGTGCAATCATTACACATTCAAACATCATCCGAGTGCATTCTTCAACCGTATAAGCATTAAAATAAATAAATAACGCTTACAACAGTCTGTCAACCAAACGATTGACATACAACAAAATATTGGGATAAGTGTATGTCAAATATCAACCCAATACCCGTATGGGGTTTTCAAACAACAATACTGATTATTATTTGTGCACTTGGGCGATGTATAAAATTTTTATCGTCCCAATCAAGATCCGTTAAATAAGTGTACATGAACATGCCGTTCGACTTGTAAATGAATATTTATCCCCAATTTCAACTGTCACATATCTATATTTTTAGAAAATTCGCCATTATAACGGCGCTATTTATAGAACCAGAGTAATGTCTATGCATTATCCCTCTCCTGATACTGGCTTGCGCCATAAGCACAATATCAATCATCAACCATCAATTCATAATCACAATAACAACCCAAAAATCAACCATGGTTTGCAAGAAATAGTGTCAGGAGCTGCTAAGTCCCGTCTACAACCTATGATATAATGATGTAACAAAAATGATTTGAGTAAGAGAGTTCTCACCGTTGGTTTCCACTCCATCAGTCTTTAATTGATGATTTTAGTACCGTTCGGGTTTGTATTTGCCTCAAATTCCAACTTGCTTCAAATTGGACCCAGTCAGTTTTGTTGTGAAGGTCTCGACTCCATGATCGCAACGGATCCCGTTTCATGCGAGTTGGAGTTCGTATGTACAAGTTATTAATGTTGGAAGTTTAACTACATAATTAAAATAACTAATTTAATTAACTAATTTAACCTTCAAATTGATTCCAACGTTGTTTGCCATCTTCCACTGTTGATACCAAAAATTGGTATAACAACCAAAGAGGTATTTCTGAACACGTTACATAATTAGAGGCGAGATGCTTGAGAAGCAAGTCACCTTTTCAGAGGCGGGGTGTTAGAAATCCTTTGAGAATTGTGTGAGGCCATATCTAACATTCAAGAGCATCAAAATACCAAAATAAGAAATGAAGACAAGGGCTTTATAGTGGTTCGACTCTTAATCGAGTCTACGTCCACTTTGAAGATCAGATTTCATTAATCACCAAAAGATGTACAATATTTGCTCCTTTATACATTCATAAAAGCTCTCTTGACATGCATTTGCCTTTACAATCGATTGAGAGAATGGTTGAAAGCTTGAAGTATGTATGCCAATTCTCCCTTGGAAGCCATGATCACAAGGTTCCTAGATCTTTGATCGATTGTGGAGAAGAGATGTTTGAAATGCTTGAAGAAGTCTAGAGAGCAATTTGACAGCACCTCCTTGTAGTTCCCGAAAAAGTCCCCCCTTAAATGATGGAGTTAGGGTGCTATTTTTAGATGACGGAGTGGCTGAAATATTCAATTCAGGGTCCTGGTCAGTTTTTTCAGATATTTACAAGAATGCCACTGCCAGTTGTCACCAGCTGTCATGCTTCTTTATGCGTTTTAACCGACCAGGGGCCATCTTTAGAAGAAAAGACGAACAGGAAGCAGAAGAACGATCAGGTGGCTGCATGGATGAGGCGGACCGACCAGGAATCTTGGACGTGGAGCAAACTGACCATGAAACTTTGAAGCTAGCCGGTGCGACCAAGTTTGGAACGACCAGCTTTCTTTGGCTTTTGGAGCGACCAGAACTCTTTAGTCTTCGAAGCGACCATGCTAGCACGTGAACTAGAGCGACTAGGCGGCTTCTGGATCTGGAGCGATCGGGTCAGCATATGAAAGAGAGCGACCACGTGGCTTCTGCATTTAGAGCGACCAGATGGCTTCTGCATTTGGAGCGACCAGGTCGGCATGTAAAAAAGAGCGACCAGGAGCCTTTTGCACTACGACCGGACCCTCTTAATAACTAAAGGACCGACCCCTTTTCTTAAAATGCTCAGGACCGAGCCATATACAATTTAGAATCGACCAAGCTTAATTGAACAGGATGCTCAACCTCGCCCGCTTGCCTGACCCGACTAGGTGGCGCTCCTCTCGACCGACCAGGTGTTGCCATGCTGCCAAGATCGACCAGCACCCGAAGCTCGTACGACCAGGTGGTGCTTGTCTCATGACCGAACAGCTGTCGCGTGAATGAGCAGAGCTTGTATGAATGGCATGGCGTTGCTGAGGTGAGCGACCAGTAATGATGAAGGTTTGACGTAGTACACTAATTCTGTTCCATCGAATGGCTGAATGAGTTTCTCGATAGTTAACATTTGCCCCTCGAAGCTTGTGTTTTTCGCTTGCGAGAAATACAGGCTTCAAAAAGAATGTAGCTATCATGGTCTGCGTTGGAATTCAGTCGTAGCTTTTAAACTCGTCGACTAGATTTATATGTTCCATAGCACCTGCTCTGTAATGACAACAAACACTTGCACGATTTTGGACTTATAAGTTGTTATTGATCGTCCACATCAGTAACAGGTTAGTTAATCACTAATGAATGATGTATAATGGATTGAATGTTGTATCTATGTAGAACTGTTTTACTTAACAGTTATGATTTGTTAAACATTGTTTGCATAGACATGATATTTCGATTTTGAATTTGATTGATAAATTTGGGACTTCTACCCGGAGAAGCCATTACATCATTCTGCCTTCACTTGAAAAGGTCTTATGTGGGGTGCCTCCGCTAGGGGAGGACTTTGGGTTTTATGCCCCCATGTGGGGAGGACTTCCGTCATTGATCTTCTTTGTTGGAAGGATCGATTTACCCTCATGGAGCGGGCATCAGCCACCGGTTACTCCACTCATTATCATGTGTGTTTCGTCTCTCGATTGAAGGAGCCTGGACCTCTATGAGGTTATGGTGTATTTTGCCCCCGGAGAGGTCTTGGGTTATTTTCCCCCGTAGAGGTCTTGGGCTATTTGCCCCTGCTACGTGGGGATTCAGGTTCTTCACATCTGAACGTATCAGATGCTACGCAAATGATTTGGACATTCTTCACATCTGAACGTATCAGATGCTACGCAAATGATTTGGACATTCTTCACGTCTGAACGTATCAGATGCTACGCAAATGATTTGGACATTCTTCACGTCTGAACTTATCAGATGCTACGCAAATGATTTGGACATTCTTCACGTCTGAACGTATCAGATGCTACGCAAATGATTTGGACATTCTTCACGTCTGAACGTATCAGATGCTACGCAAATGATTTGGACATTCTTCAAGTCCGAACGTATCAGATGCTATGCAAATGATTTGGACATTCTTCACGTCCGAACGTATCAGATGCTACGCAAATGATTTGGACATTCTTCACGTCCGAACTTATCAGATGCTACGCAAACGATTTGGACATTCTTCACATCCGAACGTATCAGATGCTACGCAAACGATTTGGACATTCTTCACATCTGAACGTATCAGATGCTACGCAAACGATTTGGACATTCTTCACATCTGAACGTATCAGATGCTAGGCAAATGATTTGGATATTCTTCACATCTGAACGTATCAGATGCTAGGCAAACGATTTGGATATTCTTCACATCTGAACGTATCAGATGCTACGCAAACGATTTGGACATTCTTCACATCTGAACGTATCAGATGCTACGCAAACGATTTGGACATTCTTCACATCTGAACGTATCATATGCTACGCAAGTGATTTGGACATTCTTCACATCTGAACGTATCAGATGCTACGCAAACGATTTGGACATTCTTCACATCTGAACGTACCAGATGCTACGCAAACGATTTGGACATTCTTCACATCTGAACGTATCAGATGCTACGCAAATGATTTGGACATTCTTCACATCTGAACGTATCAGATGCTACGCAAATGATTTGGACATTCTTCACATCTGAACGTATCAGATGCTATGCAAATGATTTGGACATTCTTCACATCTGAACGTATCAGATGCTATGCAAATGATTTGGACATTCTTCACATCTGAACGTATCAGATGCTACGCAAATGATTTGGACATTCTTCACATCTGAACGTATCAGATCCTACGCAAATGATTTGAACATTCTTCACATCTAAACGTATCAGATGCTACGCAAATGATTTGAACATTCTTCACATCTGAACGTATCAGATGCTACGCAAACGATTTGGACATTCTTCACACCTGAACGTATCAGATGCGACACAAACGATTTGGACATTCTTCACATCTGAACGTATCAGATGCTACGCAAATGATTTGGACATTCCTCACATCTAAACGTATCAGATGCTACGCAAATGATTTGGACATTCTTCACATCTGAACGTATCAGATGCTATGCAAATGATTTGGCTTGCTTTTCTGTGGTAGGACTTTTGTTATACTTGCTAAACTCTCCACCCTCTGACATTTAGCTATTCCCTTTATCCACCCTTCAAGATGGAATTTTTACGATCGAACTTAGGTATGTTGATACTTTGTGCAATTCATGCTTGAAGGAGTGTCGTGGGATTTTCCATAGCACATTAGGTTTCGAGAGTGCAAGCGTTTGTCCGATAACCTTTATTGGACGAGGTTCTAGATAATTCTCTTTGTCCTTGGTAGCAAAATAGATGTTTTCAATAGAGTCGTTAAGAGGAGTTAATTCAGAATAGCTGAAAAGGCGGGACTTTTTGTTAGATTTGTTTCCGTTCCCGTCATTGAATCGTTTCTGCCCCTGGGACTTGTAGGTGTCGTCATTCCTTTTGTCTTCGGAGGTATTTCTTGGGCCAACTGAAGGATCCTTGTCTATCCTCATGTATTCTTCCGCCTTTTTAAAGAATTTATCAAGCGTGGTTTGCTCTTTCATTTTAATCCATTTTCCAAATTCGGTATCTTCATCTATTGCACCGAGAAGAGACATGAGGATTATGCGAGGCTCCGAATTTCGTACTTCTGAAAGAGCAACATTAAAGCGACTGAGGAATGCTTTGATCGTCTCTCCGGGATTCTTTTCATCGATGAGAGAGTTATATCATCTTTAGCCGTAACAGCACATAAACGAAATTGCTCTTTAAACTTTTTGGTCAGATCTGAGAATTGATCAATGGATTCTGGTGGCAGCTTGATGAACCATAGTGAGGCAGCTCCATCCAAATAAAAGGAAAGTAAGTGCATTTCATCCCGTCGGTAGCTTTAGCTGCGGTCATGCCCCACTCATACTTGAACAAAAAATAATTGGGATCAGTAAGACCATTGTATGGGGGCAAAGTGGGAGGAGTGAACTTGTTTGGGCGCTCCACTTGCAGGACCCTCTCGGTGAATGGAGTTCGACTTGGAGAGAAATCCCAGTCCCTTTCGTCATCCTTGCAAGCTTGATTCTTTTTCATAGCCTGCTCAATCATTCCTGCAATATACTCTTCAGTGTTGCGTCGTTCCGCAGCACCAACTTCGATCCCTTTACCGGATCTTTGCCTTAGCAAGTCAGCATGGTTCAAGGATGTAGGAAGTGCCCTTGCGGGACTAACAACATTTCGAGTACATCGGACAGGATGATTGTTAGCATGTGGCTCGGTGTCCACAACCTTGGCTCCATTATCGCCATGTTCTCGACCTTCAACATCCTCCATGTCATTGTTAAGATTTTGGTTGGAAGCGGAAGAACCTTCCTTCTCATTAAGATTGACTTGAGCCCTTGGAAGAGTAGGATTAGGGCGAACACCGAGGATGGCATCCAATTTCTCCATCATCGCTTTGGTAGCGGCATCAACTCGTTGGTTTATGTTGGCAACCACAACATCTAACTCGCCTTTTGTGATACCGGCTCCGCTTATGGAATTTTGGCTAACCTCCAGAAGGTTAGTTTGAGGTGTAGCTTCGTTGTTGGCGATGTCTTCGGCTCCTCCAACAGATTTGCTAGCCACATTTTTGGATTTCGCCATTACTATGGCTATAGATCTAAACTTCGAAGAATACCTCTCCAGAGGTCTTGACTTAGGCAGGATGATTGAGAATGAAAATGTGATCACGGCCCCACGGTGGGCGCCAAATTGTTGATACCAAAAATTGGTATAACAACCAAAGAGGTATTTCTGAACACGTTACCTAATTAGAGGCGAGATGCTTGGGAAGCACGTCACCTTTTCAGAGGCGGGGTGTTAGAAATCCTTTGAGAATTGTGTGAGGCCATATCTAACATTCAAGAGCATCAAAATACCAAAATAAGAAAAGAAGACAAGGGTTTTATAGTGGTTCGACACTTAATCGAGTCTACGTCCACTTTGAAGATCGGATTTCATTAATCACCAAAAGATGTACAATATTTGCTCCTTTATACATTCATAAATGCCCTCTTGACATGCATTTGCCTTTACAATCGATTGAGAGAATGGATGAAAGCTTGAAGTATGTATGCCAATTCTCCCATGGAAGCCATGATCACAAGGTTCTTAGATCTTTGATCGATTGTGGAGAAGAGATGTTTGAAATGCTTGAAGAAGTCTAGAGAGCAATTTGACAGCACCTCCTTGTAGTTCCCGAAAAAGCCCCCCCTTAAATGATGGAGGTAGGGTGCTATTTATAGATGAAGGAGTGGCTGAAATCTTCACTTAAGGGTCCTGGTCGGTTTTTTCAGATATTTACAAGAACGCCGCTGCCAATTGTCACCAGCTGTCATGCTTCTTTATGCGTTTTAACCGACCAGGGGCCATCTTTAGAAGAAAAGACGACCAGGAAGTAGAAGAACGATCAGGTGGCTGCATGGATGAGGCGGACCGACCAGGAATCTTGGACGTGGAGCAAACTGACCATGAAACTTTGAAGCTGGCTGGTGCGACCAAGTTTGGAACGACCAGCTTTCTTTGGCTTTTGGAGCGACCAGAACTCTTTAGTCTTCGAAGCGACCAAGCCAGCACGTGAGCGAGAGAGACCAGACGGCTTCTGGATCTGGAGCGATCGGGTCAGTATATGGAAGAGAGCGACCAGGTGGCTTCTGCATTTGGAGCGACCAGATGGCTTCTGCATTTGGAGCGACCAGGTCGGCATGTAAAAAAGAGCGACTAGGAGCCTTTTGCACTACGACCGGACCCTCTTAATAATTACAGGACCGACCCCTTTTCTTAAAATGCTCAGGACCGACCCATATACAATTTAGAATCGACCAGGCTTAATTGAACAGGATGCTCAACCTCGCCCGCTTGCCTGACCCGACTAGGTGGCGCTCCTCTCGACCGACCAGGTGTTGCCATGCTGCCCAGACCGACCAACACCCGAAGCTCGTATGACCTGGTGGTGCTTGTCTCATGACCGAACAGCTGTCGCGCGAATGAGCAGAGCTTGTATGAATGGCATGGCGTTGCTGAGGTGAGCGACCAGTAATGATGAAGGTTTGACGTGGTACACTAATTTTGTTCCATCGAATGGCAAAATGAGTTTCTCGTTAGTTAACATCCACCACCTGTGCCTGCCACCTACGGCCGCCTTCACCGTCGTTGGACCCCACCACCTGAACCGCCGTTGCCAGGCGCCGCTACCCCCCGATCCTCGCCGTCCGTGGAGCCACCATCGCCGAGAATTTTCAGGTCAAACCAAATTGGGTGCGGGCCCAATTTCGCCGCTGCCATGCCATGTCAGGCATCGCTACCACCCGGGTTCGACGCGCCTTGCCAAGCCGATGCTCAATCTTCGAACTCCATCACCCAACGTTGCCTCCATCGGTCGGAAATGGATGATCTTCATTTCGAGCTCCACCAAAAATAGCAACCACGTTCATCTTGAGATTCCCGCCACCTCAGGCCATATCAGGCCGACCACCCAAAAGCAAACTTGTACATCATCCTCTCCTCTACAAATTTCACTTTGGTGCCCCTATCCAATTCTTCTTCATTTGACCAGAAATTGCCAAAATCCAAAACTGGTTCTTCGGCCTTGACCTGAGATTCTGGCGAATCGGTGCTACGGTAGGTCCCCAAATTTTTGTGGCAGGTAGAGGTCATCATACACTACAATATTGCTTATGTGTTTGGGTTAATTATTGATGGATTGGAAGATATAAATTATTTAAGGTCCGAGGTCTTATTTGCAAATTAATTTTATAGGAATAAAGGGGCTGCTGCTAAAATAGAAAGAGGAGGAAGAGAAGTGAGGGTTTGTGGGGAGAAAAGATATTATATAATGGTGGTTAATTATTTTCTTATTTTGTTAGTTCACGCTCTCTTCATTCAAAGTTTAGCGATGCCGCGGCCACAAACGAACTCCGTTGGCGACGAAAATTGACGTGCTGCTATGTTTTGACGATACGGTCTCAACAAAATTAATTTCGTCGAATTCTGAGTCCATTTTCTCAAAAAGCTCTATTTCTGGCTTAAATAGTTGATCGATTCACAATTTATTGTGCACGGCCACATACTAGCTCCAAAAATTATGAAAATTGGAATCTAGCAGTAATTTAATATTACGGATCCAATAAAAGTGGTTTCATTGAAAACGAAGGTCGTTTGCAAAATGGCTATTTTTAAGGGCTATATAATATATATATATATATATATATATATTTAAAATTTAGTTAAATTTCATAGCGACTATTTCAAATTTTAAACTAGACATATCTTTCAATTTATAAAGTGAAATCTCAATTTCTTACATCCGTTATAAAGATATAATTAAATATATTCCAACGTTTCTTGTTTTATGGAAATCTGATTTATATTGAATTCCAAAGATTGATTTTTACGGTCTTGGAATCTGTGTTTCCTTAATGATGTGCAAAAAGTATGTTTTCCTTTATGGGGATGGGGAGAGGGAGCAGTTGAGTTGTTTAACGTTTACGGTATAAACACATTTAATGCGGTCTATATTTTGGTTGGGACCATTTAGAATACAGCAATTTGGGATATAATTGATTTTATACCATAACAATACATGAGAACTTCACATTGCTTGGGGTTCATATTTCCTTCATATGTACTGGCCAACATGTGACATTGCAATATCCGGATTGGGATGGATAACCGTTGAACGATGTAATCTCGGTGACATTGATCCAAACAATTCCTGCTGACTACACGGGTGATATAGAGTTGGCTGTGCATGTCCCAAAGCCTGTAGAGATTTTTGTTAGGGCGCCTTTTCCCGCAAGCAAAGCTGGTTCCGAATGGTACCAGTATCAGGACTTGACAGAGAAAGAAGAAGAGCTGAGACCCAAGTGGTATTACTGATGCATATAATTCCTTAGGCTTATCAACATTACGCCTGCATGTGTAATATCCTATTTTGTCACTCAGTTGTCTTATTTTATGTATAGGCTCTCATTATCATTTGTTGTAATAATAACTAACTTATTATCCGTTCCATTTCTTTTACTTCTAGAATCTATTTTGTTTGAAGGAACAAGTTAAAATAAGCAGTTTGAGGTCATTCTTGATGATTACGGTTTTAAAGTGTTTTATCGGTATCCTGCTCGTTGGTTGTTTCATATAACATTTTTATTTTCATCTTCAGCGTTTGCTTATTGTAATTATATATATCCATATATCTGCATAAATATAAACATGTGATGGAAGTGAACATCTTTCAATGCATCATGATGAAATATAATTGGTGACAAAATGGTCGTGTAATATTGGAATATTGAGGGACTTATTTACATCAAAATTATTGTCTTAATAAAATTACACTTCACATGTGATGGAACAAGGATGCATTGAAATTTGCATGAGAACTTGGGTAACCAAGTGAATTATTGCACGTTAGGATGTAATCCTCAGATATTGTTTTCAATTCAAATTTACATTTGCATGTGCCAGCTGAGGGTAAAGTAATTTCGGTATTTGATATCACCAGTTGTGTGAATGAATATTTTGCCACTAAGAGCATCCCCAACCATTGGGGTCTCCCCACGTCAACTCAACCAAGGTTGACATGGGGGAGGCCCTAACGGTGGGGGTCTCTACACGCCTTAGCCGGGTTTGTTAAAGCCGGCTAAGTCATGTAAATCATAACCGGCTTTCATAAAGCCGGGTATGATCACTTACCTTAGCCGGCTTTAACAAAGCCGACTAAGGCAACCGGCTTGCAATTAATTTGCAAGTCGGATAAGCTTCGTCTCCATTCCTCATTTTTGCTCCCCGAAACCCATTTCTACAAACCCTATCAGCCGCCACCCAAATCCAAAAAAAAAAATATTGCAGAGAAGATTAGGTAAAGCAATTCGTGGTAGCAGGAGTAGTAATGCCACCAACACCAACATAGATGAGGAGAATGAACCAGCTGAAGACACTGTTCCAAGCGATTCTCCTCGCCGAAGGTTCGTTATGAGAAGACGGGTTGCTAAAGCCGGTGTTTATGCTATGTTGGAGCCGCACATCGATGCTAATTTGAATGCAAACAAAGTATTGGCTAATTTTCGTGAATTGCTAGAAGATGAAATACACATTACCTTATCCATGGAGACGTCGACAATGGTATACCATCTTAAACTGGTCAGTTTACTATTCTGTACTTAAGAAAACTATGTCGTGCCTAAAACAGTAATTCATTTGTATGTTAATAGGCTCATCGTGATCGTGCATGAGGATCGTGGGTTAGTATTGTCCGTTTCTATAGGACGATTCGTGCGTACGACACAAATGGTGTTATTGGGAGATATCTTAGATGTATTGGATTTGGAGATTTCTTGAGTACGTAATTTTGATGAACCCACATTTATAGTATGTATGTTAGAAAAAGTAATATATATAGTTTATTTTAATATTTTTAAATTTGCATATTAGGTATTGAGAACCTGTACAATAACGATGTTCAGTTATGTGGTGCATTAGCCTTGTGTTGGTGGAAAACGACACATACTTTTCACTTTAGTTTTGGAGAGATGGGTTTTACGCCACTCGATTTTAACATGCTTACTGGCATACATATTGGTCAGGGTGCAACATTGCCTTATGAGGAGCAATTTCAGCAGTATGACCTATTGGCTAGTATATTCCCACATTTGGACTTACGGGGGGGAGGCCTAACAGGAAATAATCATATCAGATCATCTTTCATAAAGGAAGCCATAAAGCAGTTATTGGAAGCTCGTCCGGCAGTTTACCACTTAGAGATTCTTAGATTGTTCATATTATATATGATGGGTAATTTATTCTTCACGAATTCATCTTCCACCTTACTGTGTGGATATGTAGCCATTGTTGCGTCCATGTCGTTTGACAGTAGTCCTATTATATACGACTGGGGTACGCCGATTGTAGCTCATTTGTACAGGAGCTTAGACCAGCAGTGCACAGTTAAGCCTCATGGGTCATCGATTACTGGTTTTTGGGAGGTGTTGCAGTATTGGTATTTTGAGTACTTTCATAACATGACATGTCCGACATTGGATCCTACACTGTCACATTTCTACCCTCGAGTGAGAGCTTAGGCGCTGGAAAACCGGTAGGCTGTACCAGGTGGTGATGCCCGTCATGTCTTTGCAGTGGCTCGTAATCAGATAGAGATGAGGACTACACGAGAGTCAGTTATCTGGCGTCCCTATGCCGGTTCCCCCTACTTGGGTGGCCCAGCCCAGCAGCATGCTCTATTTCTGTCAGGTAGACGATTTCCGTTGGTGTTATCACTACCCGCTTTAGGATGTTATTGGTACTTGGGGGAGCGCTGTTGGCAGCAGTTATTCGATGTTGATGTTGTTCCCGATGATCCCCACCCTGATACAGGTCATTTACGGGTTTATTCCAATACTGATTTAGAGCAGTATGACGGTGAGTAGTCGCCAGCAGAGAGATTCATCATTACCGGTAGAGATTACAATTCTTTTTGGGAATCATTTTACACTCCTCCTCATCAGGCAACGTTTGTTCATGCCGGCGCAGTAGATTAGCTGGTCCTTCTGCATTCGCAGCAGGTGTTGCCCCAGCTGTCATACATGTCATGTCTCAGAGTACACATATAAATAACCATGCTCGTCAGCCTGCTCATTCTCAGCAGCCGGCTTAGTATTCTCGTTCGGACCAGACTCGTCAGAAACCTCTGTCGCGCCAGCCTGCCCAGTCACCTGATTCGACTTTGCCAATGGGTTTCAGTTGGACCGTGGGCATTCCAGGCACATCCGGTCAGGATACATACGTTGATATTTCACGACCGATTGTTACACAGTTTCCAGATCCTGCTGTACTTTCTTTTGAGGAACTATGTCGTATGCATATTGGTGTTCGCGATACGATGTACAAAGAGCATAGCCGTGCAATTCTTAAGTTGACGGCTCGTATTAACGAGCTAACTGCTGCGGATGACGAGCGATATCATCCGACACGGCGTGTAGCTGACCATGATGATGAAGCCGATGATAGTGGACCGCCAGTACCTCTAGGGGCTGATTCGTGGTTCTTTGATGACTGTTGATTCATTTTGGTGCCCTGAGTTTGTTGTATTAGTATGTTATGCCATGAGTCTGTTGTACTATTATTTTTATACTGTAGTGCCCACTTATATACGATATTGTTGTTATCTTATTTGTTAGACTATAATATGAGATGTAAGCTGTATGTGTGCAAGAAGCCTGTATCGTCTGTGTTTTCTTTCGTTCGTGTGTTAAGTTGTTGTAGTTCGTATGATTGTAGTTTGCATGTATTAATGTTGTAATCATCGTTGATTTAAACTTCTAAGTTATGTAATGCAAAATAGAAGTCAAAATTCACAATTCGCACAGCGATACATTCAACGATAAGCATGAAGATGCAACAGTTTATAAAGATACAACAACTTACGATATTAGAAGGGAAATAAAACATCAACTGGTCCAACGATAAGCACAAAACTACCTTATACTTTCATTATCATGGAAGTCTCATTATGTGTAAGCGCAACTGGTCATTATCATTTTGGGGACGTCTGTTCTCTCGTTCGATTTCGTTTGCATATGTTATCCCCTGTAGGCACAGAGGTTGGTCTATCCATTCCGTGTAATTGCAACAATGTGGATATACTGGACATTATTGCATGCGTCGACCTATATTGTTGCCTTCTGCTCGAACCACAACCATAACCGCATAACCGCAGTTGCAACGAAATGGATAAGAATTAAGTTCTTGTTGATTCGTTGGTACTTGATAGAACTCTACTTCCTACGGTGATTGAGAGACAGACTGTTCATATGGTACTTGGACTACAGGTGGTCCTTGCGCTTCATGTGGAAGTTGTATGTTCCCTTGTTGTCGTGGTGGTCCATCTCGGAGGCTCATTTCGTTTAGAAACTCCAATTCGTCATCAAGCTCCTTTTGCCTTCTCTCTTCGAACGCATGTTCCACGGAATCTATAGCCGATGACCAAGAAGGCATTATCAATGAGTAATGAGTGCTAATAGACGGAGGTTGTGTACGAATGGGTTCAAAGATGTTTGAGTGAGGTAAGTTGTGTATAGTTTATATATATGTAGCTTCTTAGTTGTTATGATGTGATAAAATAAGTAATGATGTACCCGGTCGTTATTATGACTATGCGAACTGTTGGCTGTGATTCATAGTGCATAACACGGGAAAACCTGTCATCGCTGAGTAGTCCAATCATGGGTAAAGGTATACAGTTGTATAGTGACAAAATAGTACACTATGTCGTAGTACTGTCACGAATCTCCTTTACAACGTGCCATGATGTGAAAGTTTAGTTGCACCAGTTTACTTTACGTAATGCGTTTTTCCACAGCATTTATCGACAATAATGCACAAAGGGGATGAGCCGGGCCCCAAAAATGGGGAATCAAATGTTGAAACTAGGAGCCTTATAAGTACTGCATATTCGATAATCCATCCTGTAACCTTCACCTCTTCAAAGAACACAGTTGCAATGTTTAGTGAGAAATTTATTTTCATGTTTGCTTTAAGGTAATGATCAGTATCATCAAATTTCGTACTTTTAGTAATTCTAGTTCTTCTGTTGATGTGTAGGATATGTGGACGATTGGGAAATAAGTGACGAACAAATGGGAACTATTTTTGATGAGTACGAACGGACCCATCTCAACGTGAACGAAGTTGGATTAGTTCCAGATACGCAAATTGAAGATGTCCCTGTAGTGGTCCAGCATCGAGTGCTTCCAGCTCCGCATCCAGCTCCAATTGTGCGAACTGGTAGGGGTGTTCAAGCGTCGACCTCTCCATGTCCCCCATTTTCTAACAAGGATTTGTTGGCCCTAGTCAAAGCCTATATAGAGGTTGAGAAAAGGGATGATTTACTAATGCAAAGTGGAGGGGGTTTAACCTATGAAGAAAGATGGGAAATGATCACGAGGCTACACAACAACCATCGTTCCCGGCCGACCAGACGAACATCAGTTGAACTTCAAATGGCTAATCGTCGTTTTGCAGAAGCTTGTGAATGGTACACAAATATTATTGAGACAGTTGAAGAAGAAAACATTTTTAAAGCAACTCAAGCAACGTATGATTCTCGTTACCTGTTCGAATACGATGAGGAATTTGTTGGGTACAAAGCGTATAAACTTCGCTACGGTTGGCTGACCCGTTATGGAACTGATTAGGCTGATGGTTTATTGATTGTATTGTTGTTGGAATGTCTGCTTTATTTGATGAATGTACTGAAATTATGTTTTAATATAGGCTACTGTTACCACCCACTAACTCACTTGTTGTATTGCGATAATAATCGAATATACATGTCGGCAGGAGTCACACATTTGAAAAGGAAATGATTTGACCCGCCAGCAGTACTATGCAGCATGGACATAATAATCTAGGCCACTGTTACCACCCACTAACTCATTTGTTATATTGCATTAATAATCGAATATACATGTCGGTAGGAGTCACACATTTGAAAAGGAAACGATTTGACCGTCAGCAGTACTATGCAGCATGGACATAATAATCTAGGCTACTGTTACCACCCACTAACTCATTTGTTGTATTGGGTTAATAATCGAATATACATGTCTGCAGGAGTCACACAATTGAAAAGGAAACGATTCGACCCGTCAGCAGTAATATGCAGCAGGGACATAATAATCTAGGCTACTGTTACCACCCACTAACTCATTTGTTGTATCGCGTTAATAATCGAATATATATGTCGGCAGGAGTCACACATTTAAAAAGGAAACGATTTGACCCGTCAATAGTACTATGAAGCATGGACATAATTCCTACCAGTTATTGTAGTAGGGATGAATGTTATGTTGTAGTAGTCATTGTTGTAATCTTGAACGTTATGTAATGCAAAAATTATAATTCCTACAAGTGCGAACATTATTGGTAAAATTAGTAAGCGTTGAAGTTGAATGGGTAAATTAATATACCAGTACTTAAAATAGTGTACAACACAGTTGAAATTGAAGCATGGACAATTAGAACTAGGATGCAAAAAGCTGGCATATGCAAAATATTTCAATATCAATAACTACAGATTTCTGACAAATCCAGCTTTAGTTGCCTCAGCAACAATCTTGTTCAAGCGCCTTATTTTAGCTTGCGCTTCCAATGCGTATTGAAGTCCACGTTCGCACATCGAAGGGTCAATCCACTGCATAAAATTACAACATTGAACTTCTTTAGGGTAAAACGTATGGTCCTCGTAGCATGAACAACCAAAAAAACGACGACTAATATTTTTTTCAGTCTTGGAAACAACGACGACCGGTTCGTCTCCACAACGACAAATAGGGTAGGATCCTCCCGGTAGTGTAGTACCAATGGGACATAACGGTTCCAGAACGTGCCCTTCATATACGATTTCTTTTCCAGCTCTTTGATTTGCAACAGCCGTGCGTAAACGAGCATTATAAGATATGGCTTTGGACCTTGATGTTCGAGGGTTTTGATTAACTTGAGGATTTGGTACATTAGTTGATTTCTCGTACGCATCGAAACATTTGTTCATCGTCTCATCGTCAGTCTCCCAGTTATCCATATCACAAATTTTTAAAGTTGAAAACACGGATAATGACCTTGGAGGAAGTTTTGAAGAATAGGTACACAACGTAAACCAAGGGCATTTAAATACATCGTTCGTACCTGTGATTCCATGATCATTACGAGACAACTATGGGTTGTCACATTTATATCACCGATAATATTTAATGAACGGTCTAGTCACATGAAATGTTTAAAAGTTTAAATTGTAATGACCGGTCAAGTCACGTTTATATCACAGGAATTCCAGCAAATCGATTCTCCATCATTCACTGTCTTAAGTGAGTAGTCATTTCGAAAATAAATGACTACAGTATAGGAAAGCAATAATGTGTACCATGGAGCATTGAGTAGTGGAATAATAATCACTACATGCCAAAGTTGGTGTAATAATAAACACTAAATGCCAACGTTATAATTCACCTTTAAAGTTGGTTGAATCATTCACGGGCATTGGATGCTTGCATTCATCTTTAAAGTTGGTGGAATAATAAACACTAAAAATGCCAACATATTAATTGAGGGACCTACCTAATTGTAGTGGTCTTAAATGCCAACATATTAAAAGAAGTAACCACATCATTCACAAGCAGAAACAGGTACGCATAAATGCTACATAAGTGCACTATGTCTTAAGTTCTTTGTCAAATTTGTTCCAAAGAAAATAATTATAACCACCATGAATGCTTTGAAACGATTATGGTGCTCTCAAGTTCTTCGTCATCTTTGTCTTCCACTTCCGACGAAGCACAGAACCAACACAACAACCAACTTATGTATCAACGAGAAGCTTTAGATGCGATGCAACGTGATTTCGCAGAAAGCTCACGATCAATCCAAGGAGGTAGTGTGATGGGCATAAGAGATATAAGATACAGACGTGACTACGCTGCTGGCCACAACCAACTGATGAAAGATTACTTTGTGCCACAACCAGTATATGGAGATGTCTGCTTTCATCATAGATTTCGTATGACAAAGAAAATCTTCGACTGAGTTCTTAACAAGGTGTCTGAATCCAATGTTTTTTTCAAACACAGAAGAAATGGAATCAATGAACTTGGAGTTTCACCGCCATAAAAAGTTACGGCGGCTCTTCGGATGTTATCATACAGATGTTCAGCTGATTCTTTAGATGACAAAATAAGAATTGGTGAATCAACGTCAGTTCTGTCCATGAAAGAGTTCTGCAAAACAGTTGTGCGCGTATTCGGTGAAGAATGTCTACGATCACCCATGGCCCACGACATATAACAGTTGTTAGCAATGGGTGCTCAACATGGTTACCCAGATATGTTGGGAAGTTTAGATTGTATGCATTGGACGTGGAAGAGCTGTCCTATGGCCCTTTAAGGCCAGTACAAAGGCTACACCAAAAAAGCAACAATGGTGTTAGAAGCCATAGCTTCGTTGGACTTGTACATATGGCGCCTTTTTTGGAGTTCCTGGGTCACTAAATGATATTAATATCCGACGTCAATCGTACTTGTTTAACGATTTATACAGCGATCTGTCGCCTCCTTGTAATTATAAAATTGGTGATACTAACCATTTTGTTGGGTACTATTTGGTAGATGGCATTTATCCGAAATGGAAAACACTTATCCAAGCTTTTAAAAATCCGAATAATGCAAAGGAAGCTAGATTTACAACCCAACAGCAGAGTTTGAGAAAAGACATAGAACGAGCATTTGAAGTTTTACAAGGGCGTTTCCATATTTTCAGAAACCTGGTGCACTACCATGATCAAGCTGTTATATCAGAAATTATGTATTGTTGTATTATATTACATAATATGATAGTTGAAGAAGAAAGGGGAGGATATGAACTTCAACTTAAAAACTACCCGGATATAGCAGAGGAGTTTACAAGTAAACCCTATAAGGACCCGAATACTTTTGCAGAATACTTGCAACGAATCCAGGACGTAAGAGATCCTCAAGCGCATCTAGAATTAAGGGACGAATTAGTCGAACATTATTGGGACCATATGGGGAACCAATAGGAATTCGATAACGGTTTCGAAGGAGTCAAGATGAATTAAGTAACTTCGGGTTGTATTGTGTATTATGTTTCGTTTACTGCAAGTCTTATGAGATATTATGTTAATGTTTTCGGAGTACATGTTGGGAACTCTTTAATTGCTAGTAATGAATTAAAAAAACAAATTTAGCACTCAAACAACAATAACAACAACTACCAAACAACAATTACATCAAGCACTTCGACGCCACTAGAACTAAATACGTAGGAAAAAATAACAACGTAGAAACAAACATCGAACAATACTAATAGTAAACACAAAAACGTCCTACCCCTTGCTTCTTTTGTAACACTCGTCTAGTTCCTTCTCCATTAGTAAGCGTTGAATTAGGTTTATGGTATCAAGGTTGACACTCATGAGTGCCCGGTAATCAGCGCGTTCTAGTCGAGCAACTTCACGCTCCCTAATACTCAACTCACGCTCTCTTGTTATTTGTAGTTCCTCATGTCTGCGCTGCTTCTCCTACGCTCTCTCATATCTCTTAGCTTCCTTGGCTTCCACCATAAGTCGATATGAATCTTCAGTAGCAATCATTCGACTGTTTAATTGTTCGTAGAACGAACTGTAATCTGTAGTTGTTTTTTTCTTGCATTTAAATTTTCCAGGAGGTCTACCACCAGAACTTGTGGAAAAGGGGGTGTTTTCTTCAGGATCAAGACTTCCCGGGCTAGAGTGCTCAGTTGGCCTTCTCGGCATGAATTAGGATGCTGAATGTTCTTGTCGAGTGTTGCTCCATTTTTCTTCTCTAGACATAATGGCGTAACACTTATGCATGTTGAATGGTTGGTTTTTGTGCTCTGCCAAATACGCGGCATTCACTTGGTTCATCTGTGTGGAATGACAAAATGTCAGTTGCTAAACTACTACAACAAAATAATATGATAATAAATAATGTAAATTATAAGTACCAAATCCATATCGTTGGCACCGCTCTGTTGTCTACTTTCTAGTCCGGCCATTATCTGATTCCGACTCTGACAGTTAGCATTGATTCTCTTCCATGACTGTTTCAAAGAGTCTATTGATCTCGGGGGATTTTCTGGACTATGTCGATTGAATAATCTCAAAACAGAACCCCAAAAAGAGTGTTCTGTTTGACTAGTTCCTTTGGCAATATCTTTTGAGCATTCTATCCAATAGAAAGCTAGTTCTGCTTGCTCTTCTGGAGACCATTTCTGCATTTTGTTTGATTTTCTCGATTGTGTATTAGCGTAAGAAGAAGGAATTTCAATAACATCGTCTTCTGTTTCCGCATTCAAGCCACTGTTTTCTTCAAACACAGCGTTTAAATTTCTTGATAGATTCGGAGAAAGTTCAGTCGAGACTAACCTTTGTTGACTGCTTGAAGAAGCGTATTGATGATCATTGTAATTTTGTTGAAAAGACGCGTTAGGTCCAAAACCAGAATTTTGACTATTTTGATAATAATTGGAGTTTTGCTGGGCTTGGTAGAAATTTGGGTTTTGCTGCGGATGATAACCGACTGGAGCATTTGGTAAGTTACCATAGTTGGACGATTGATTTTGCTGGTACGAGGATTGCGTTGGAAACTGGTTGTAATCGGATTGCAAATTTGGTTGATTTTGAGCAGATTTTGAGGCATCCTTCTTTGCTTTTACATTTTTTTGACATTGCAGATTTCGAGGTTTAATAGAAAGTTTGAAATAATTTAGGAAGGAGGAGAAGTTTGTCTGAGTTTGAATATGGAAGGTGTATAAATATATATGCAATACAACGGTAATAAAACAACGGTCAGAACTCAACAGTCGAAATCAAACAGTCAAAAACAAAAAAAGCAAAATAAACAAAATTATAACACGGCTATTGTAAAGCCAGCTAGTGTGGAGCTAAAATTAAATCATCCCCCTCACCCCCGGCTGGCTTTAACAAAGCCGGCTTGGTGGCACCCCCCATAGTCAGCTTTAACAATGTCGGCTATGGGCTAGTTGTTGGACCAACCAACCGGTTGGTCCACCAACCTCCGGTGTTGGTATACCAACACTGGATATGTTGGTGAACCAACGGTTGGGGGTCGGTTGCCAACCAGCCGACCCCCCATTGGGGATGATCTAACGTACAAAATATTAAATCCAAGTTTAAAGCATTTGCCAGTGGGAGCCGAAAAGAAGCAGCACACAAGCTTATAAGCACTGATAAGTAAGTTAGTAAGCATCATCCTTTATCTTTAAAAACATGCTTGGTCCCTCCAAATTCTTCTTGTTCACAAACAGTATAAATTCACAGCATGCATGCTGCTTGCAGAGCAACAATGATGAGTGGCAAACTTGCATATACATATATCAACCACAAAGGAGAATCCTTTTTTAAGTCAAACCTATCTTTACCTTTTGTCCTAACAATCAAAAAGTTAAAAGATGGTGGATTGACCTCCACCATTACACTACATAAAATCAATACCAATCAGTGTTCCAGTTTTCATGCAAAATCCATGCATGGAATCTCCTATCAAGTAGGGCCGCACAAAGTTTGGGTTGGGTCGAGTTAGACCAAATACTACATCCGACCCGCATAGGTATGTGTTTAAGATAGTTCAACCCGTATCCAACCCTATATGAGGTTGGATATGGGTTGGGTCGGGTTTAGTAAGGTTGGGTTGGGTTACTCGAATATAAAATAAATGAAAATATAAGGAATTTTTTTAAAAATAATATTAAAATATTCAACATAACATATCAGATTTTAGCTAGCATAATGTATTTAACATAACTGATTTATTATAAAAGACATATTTTTATTAAAATTTCATTGTAAAACACATCATACACTACACCAAAACAGTGGATTCCCAACAAGTATATGTGTTACAAATAATTTCTGTAACACTTTTATGTGTCACCAACGACATGTGAGGAATTTCCTGTAACACTTATAAGTGTTACAAACAGAGTAACTGCTAACACTTATAAGTGTTACAAACATATTCATTGCTAACACTTATAAGTGTTACACGAAATTCATTGCTAACACTTATAAGTGTTACAGGAAATTCATTGCTAACACTTATAAATGTTGGAACTATAAGATATGGTAACACTTATAAGAGTTACAAACATATTCATTGCTAACACTTATAAATGTTGGAACCATAAGATATGGTAACACTTATAAGAGTTGCAAACACATTCATTACTAACACTTATATTTGCATATAAGATGGCATAAGCTCTATTTAATATGCATTCAGCTATGATATTATCTCGACATAACAACGTGTAACGAAATCCATAAGAAAAAATCCATATTCGTGACAACAACAAAGTACAAACTAACAAAAAATAATAATACATAAAGATACTAAATTCAACACATATACAATATCCAATTCCATAGTAAAAACAATACATAATTAACATAATGCAAGATGTTTTTCATATTAGAAGTCTACAAGTACCAAATGCGAAACTCCAGCCATATAACGAAACCTTACATCCAAAAATTTGCATAGCTTGTACCACCAAAATTTATCTTTTTCTCCATTTCACTGCTTCCTGCGTGCATTTAATTAAATAGCATCATTTAAGTTTCAAATAGTGGTAAATGTTATAAGTTCGAAATCATACCTTCTTAATTTTGACACATCTTTTGTCTATTGAACTCGATGAAATCTTGCAATATAAGCTCCTTTTTAAGCCTTCTGTTTTCTTCAAGAACTTCCAACACAAATTCCACACCACGATCACATAATGGTTCGTCAATCCAATGGATGAATCCACAGTCTATAAGAGTTCCAGTGTTTGCACAAATAAAATATCGACGTCCAACGTTTTTATTCAAATAGCATGTTTTGAATATTGGTTCAATGTTGCAACGACATAGCAACCTTCGAGATTGTACTTCTCCAACATTGAATGTTGGCAGGGATGGCAATCTTGTTGGTGTTGTCGATCTGGTAGGAGGTGCCATATCATTCTGAACACTTAATAATGCCAAATCCCTTTGTAAGCTTGACTCTATTCTCTCATAGACGCTAAATGGAGTTGCCGTACGAGATTCGGCTGAACAAACAATTTGAGAAGGATTGTCTGAATCATCTGAATACACTAGGAAGTGTTTAATGCCAACCGAGTGCCAACTCGTCGCCAACCTAGTGCCAACTATACACATCAAATTACGAGTGTGCCACTACCCCTAGACTTCAACTATAAATACACCCTTTCTCCACACTTCAAAGGGAGAGATTCCAACACCCCGAAGTGCTGCTAAAATCATTTCTCCAAGGCATTCTCAAGCTTCATCCATGGAAATCCATTCAAGCCCCACTTAAGCAAAACAAGTCTCCATTGAATTCTCTCTAGAAACTTGGATCTACTGTCAAAATGCTATGGAATCGAAGAGATCTACCTCTAAAGTGAAGCATTGCAGGCCTTTCATCCATTTCAATCAATACTTGGGGAGATCTAACCGATCCACTAGCTAATTCAAGTGTGATTCACATCAAAGAGGGAGAAATGAGAGATTCATTGTAAATTGAGGGAGATTTGTATGGCATTGTACTTGGAATCATGAAATTGATAATGGAAAATGTTTGCATAGTGGACGTAGGTCACGTTTGACCGAACCACTCTAAAAATTGTGTGTCCCTCTCTCTTATTGCTTTGTTTTTGCGAATTGTGGTCTCACATTTCTTCATACATGCTTTTTATAGTGTCTCTCCCCTAATTTGGAAACGTGCTTTCTTAGCACCTTGCCACTGAACGGGCGACGCACTCTTTAGAGCATCGTATTTGGTGTTTGATCATTTTTTGATTAAAACATTTGGCGCCCACCGTGGGGCCGCATTCGCACTTCTCCCAAACTCGACAAGGTTAAGAACTTTGCACGTAAGATCTAGGCTTGCTTCAACCATAGATCTCGCAAATCTCAGATCTGGGCCAATCGACGAGCTATCTTCCAAAGTCAAATCCATGTCCGAGATAATGGCTAAGTCCAAGAAAACCGCAAGTAAAACCGTTGGAGAAAACGACAACAACGACGACGTCAACAATGTTGCTAACAACGAAGCTACACCTCTTACTAACCGCTTCGAGGTTGGTCAAAATTCCATAACCAGAGCTGGACTAACAAGGGCCGAGCTAGATGTCATTGTCGCTAATCTACACCAACGGATGGAAGCTTCCAGTAAAGCCTTGTTGGATGCTAACAAAACTCTTGTGGATGCTAATCAAACTTTGATGGATAAAGTGAGCGCTCTCCTAAACGCTCAAGCCAATCCCGCTCCTCCTCAAAAGGATCATGTCAACCTTGAGGGAAACACAAGTTCATCAACTTCCGATCATTATTGCAATGATAACATTGAAGGGTTCAACGGAGCCGACATTCATGCTTCCAAGCTGAAAGCCAAAAGAGTTTCCAATCGAGATGCCCGGCGAGTCACAAATCCTGAAAGGGGAGCACCTTCCCTTGCTGAAGGAAAAGGACCCATACACTCTAATCGCGATCGAGCATCCGGAAAGGAAATCGAGGTCCGCTCTCCCAAGCGACACTACTCAAAAGGGGACATCGAGGACGTGGTGAAGCGGATAATGAAAAACGGCCTAACCCGCAAAGATAGCGAAAGGGAATGGGATTTTTCTCTGAGCAGAAACCCATTCACCAGGAGAATTCGCAAAGCTGAGATTCCGAAGAAGTTCGCACATCCCACCTTGCCTCCATACGATGGGAGTGCTGATCCAAATCACTTCCTAAACGGATATGAGTGGCACATGAATGTGGCTAAAGCGACGGATGAGATTAAGTGCTTGTGCTTCCTGCTCTATCTAGAAAGCGTCGCATTGCTATGGTTTACAAGGCTCCCGCCCAAATCCATCAATCGCTTTGATGATTTGACTCATAAGTTCAAAGAGCATTTCAGGTTGCAGGCCACAAAAGCTAAGGATGTCATCTCGCTCACATCAATGAAGCAGAATCCGGGAGAGTCAGTTAAAGCTTTCCTTAAGAGGTTCAATACCGCTTTAACTGAAGTAAGGAATCCTGACCCCCGCATGATCTTAGCATCTCTAATCAGCGCTATAGACAAGAATAGCGAATTCGGTCGATGGATCAAAATGAAGGAGCCGAACACGCTGGAAAAGTTCCAGAACAAAGCCGAGGAGTATATGAGAGTGGGAGATCATCCTGTGCTTCATCAGACTGTTGATCCTCCCAAAAGCGCTGACATCCAGCTTAATCAGCACGATATCAAGGGGCAGAAACGAGCCAATGATGGAAAAAACAGCAAGGCAAACAAGAAGTTTCGCTTCTACAACCCATCAGAACTCACTCCTCTGAATGATACCATAGAAAACATTTTCCTTGCCACCAAGGATACAGAGCACTATCCGGAGCCACCAAAGTTCAAGGTTACACAGAAAACTCTGGACTCTGGAAAGTACTGTCAACTCCACAAGCTGTCGGGTCATGATACAAATGAATGCAGAATTCTCCAAAGCATAATTGAGGAAATGATTCAGAATGGCAAACTACAACAGTACATCAAGAATCTACAATCCTCAAACGCCGCTCAGACTCCTCAGGGGCAAGGCTCTCTCTTGGTTCAACCCAATAACAGGCCAATCATCAACTGAGGGCTGATGGGAATCTCATTTCAACAACTCGAAATAAGCGATCATCATCGCCTTTCCTTACTTACTGCTTTGTTACTTGCTTTACTTTACATCTTGCTTTCTGTTACATTCAGAACTTCTTGTAAAAAACTTGTAATATTGCATAAGGATTGTACTAAACAATATCTCTATAGATAAAGTCCTGCATACTTGTGTGAATCTCTTACTTACAAGATCTTCGTTAATTCAAGACTTACTAAAAGACGATTCTCTATTACATGTTATAGGACAAATGCTCGCTTCCTCGAAACCCGATGCACTATGGCGAACTCCACAACACTTATTCAAGCATGGGATGCACAAAGTGTCAACACATCTAGGTGCGATCATAAAAAACCATCTTGAAGGGTGGTTAGAAGGAATGGCCAAAGATGAGACGGTGGAGAGGTCAACAAGCATATCTAAAATCAACGCCGCAGGTTGTAAGTTCCAAGGGGCAACTTGCGCTCAATCATGAACACTTGCCATGATCAAGTGCTTCCAGTACAAGGCCAATGTTCGCTCCACGGAATGACGCAAACGCCGCAAATCCCAAAAGAGCACGACTTCTCAATCCGGTTGCAATTGCTTATCATAACTAAGCACATCCAACGCGACTGTTAAAGTCTACCTCATGGGTTCCAAGCTTCACATAAAAGGGCAGATCCGTGACAGCTTGATTAAGTCCCTGTCTCCTGATGTGGTGCAATTCACAAGCATGGATCACCCGATAAATCAAGAGGGCTCACCAGGTCGAGGACCCATAGCGGAACAACCAACTTCATAAGTCGCAGCTTCCTTAGCGAGGTCCCGCAAGCGTTGACCACACGATTCATCGAGGTGACTCACTAAGTTGAACAACCCATGAAGGAACAAGCGACTACTTATGGCCCATATTCCTAAATCGAGATCGTTTGCCATGCCAAAGCATCCAGTAAAGGAACTGGCGTCTGTCCCACGGATTCAAATATAAGACCTCCCATGCGGGGGCACAAAAAAGTCTAGCCTCTCTTCGTGAGAGCAATGGCGAAAGACCTCCCCATGCGGGGGCATAAAAAAGTCTAGCCCCTCTTCGTGAGAGCAACGGCGAAAGACCTCCCCATGCGGGGGCATAAAAAAGACTAGCCCCTCTTCGTGAGAGCAACGGTGAAAGACCTCCCCATGCGGGGGCATAAAAAAGTCTAGACCCTCTTCGTGAGAGCAACGACGAAAGTCCTCCCCATGCGGGGGCATTAAATCCCAAGTCCTTCCTTTAGCGGGGGCATCCAACATAATGTCCTACCCTAGCGGGGGCATCAAATCCCAAGTCCTCCCTTAGCGGGGGCATCAAACCCAAAGTCCTCCCCTAGCGGGGGCACCGTACATAAGACCTTTTCAAGAAAAGGCAGAAAGATACAATGACTTCTCCACGTAGAAGTTCAAATTAATCAGTTAAATACAAAATTCTGATCCATCCAAAGGCCACAATCGCCTTGGCATCAGAAGCACAAAGAAAAGTATTGATCCGATCAGGTACACGTTTCATAAAACGTAAACCGTCATATGAGATCACGTAATTCATTGCAAAGGTGTAACTTGAAATCTGCAATTCAGAACCCAAGCGCCATTGTGAATTCAAACTCGAATACCATGTCTATGCAAACAGCGTTTGACAAATCATAACTTTTAAATAAAGCAGTTCTGCATAGATATGACATTCAATTTATTATACATCATTCATTAATGATTAACTAACCTGTTATTGATGTGGACGATCGATAACAACGTATAAGTCCAACATTGTACAAGCTCTTGTTTTCATTACAGAACAGGTGCTACGAAACATATGAGTCCAGTCAACAAGTTCAAACTTGGATCGTTTGGAATCGACACGTCAAATCATTGAATTGTGATTTGCTAAGGCAAACAAATAAGCTACGGCTGAATTCCAACACAGACCATGATAGCAACGTTCATTTCGAAGCCCGCATTTCTCGCAAGCAAAAAATACAAGCTTCGAGGGGCAAATGTTAACTACCAAAAACCCGCTCACGCATTATGTCGAACATAATATGTGCATTGTATATACCTGCAAGATCGTTCACCAGCGGCCACCACCTGGTCGGTCAGGAGACAAGCTCCACCTGGTCGGTCACGAGGCCAGCTCCATCTGGTCGGTCTGCTCTCCAAAGACTGCTAACCAACATCCTGATCGATGCATGGAGGCTTCAACGGTTCGCTATAGTGGTCCGCTTCAAGCAGGTTGGCATCGCCACCTGGTCGGTCGAGAGGAGCACCATCTGGTCGCTCTCATTTTCTGGTCGGTCTTGGGAGGAGCACCGCCGGATCGGTCAAGCTCAAAGCATAGGTCGTACAGGAGACTTCTTTCCAGTTGCATGGTTTGGCAGAGAAGTAGATAAGAGCGGTGGCATAGTTGTAATATCAGAGGGTCGGTTTGCAACTTTAAATCTTAGTCGGTCACGTGTGTTAAAGCTGATCGGTCTCCCAATATAAAATGCTGGTCACTTCGAATTCTGGTCGCGCTAACTCCTGTTTAATGCCAACCGAGTGCCAACTCGTCGCCAACCTAACGCCAACTATACACATCAAATTACGAGTGTGCCACTACCCCTAGACTTCAATTATAAATACACCCTTTCTCCACACTTCAAAGGGAGAAATTCCAACACCCCGGAGGGCTGCTAAAATCATTTCTCCAAGGCATTCTCAAGCTTCATCCATGGAAATCCATTCAAGCTCCACTTAAGCAACATAAGTCTCCATTGAATTCTCTCTAGAAACTTGGATCTACTATCAAAATGCTATGGAATCGAAGAGATCTACCTCTGAAGTGAAGCATTGAAGGCCTTTCATCCATTTCAATCAATACTTGGGGAGATCTAACCGATTCACTAGCTAATTCAAGTGTGATTCACATCAAAGAGGGAGAAATGAGAGATTCATTGTAAATTGAGGGAGATTTGTATGGCATTGTACTTGGAATCATGAAAGTGATAATGGAAAATGTTTGCATAGTGGACGTAGGTCACTTTTGACCGAACCACTCTAAAAATTGTGTGTTCCTCTCTCTTATTGCTTTGTTTTTGCGAATTGCGGTCTCACATTTCTTCATACATGCTTTTTATAGTGTCTCTCCCCTAATTTGGAAACGTGCTTTCTTAGCACCTTGCCACTGAACGGGCGACGCACTCTTTAGAGCATCGTATTTGGTGTTTGATTATTTTTTGATTAAAACAAGAAGTAATCACGGTAATCAGTCGAAGGTCTTGAGTATGAAGACATCTACATAAAATAAATAAACAATATCAAGATGTGAAAACCTTAATTTAGATCCATATAAATTGAATATCATTTCAAATTTATGATGTAGAAGGGTATTCATAAAATAACATAAAATGGATTACAACTGGGCAAAACTCATTAACTCAGTTCCAAACTGAGTTTACACCATTATTAGATACTTGCATTTATCATCTTTCATCTCAATGGTAATACAGTTGTGAGATATATAGATAAATATACATTAATTCTCCTATGTTCATATGCTACTAAAATTTATCTAATAAACCATTATGTTTATTGCATCAGTCCTTAGTCAGACCATTATAAAGACTTGCCACTTTTGTTGGATCTAGAATAACCCTAGAGGGGGGGTGAATAGGGTTTTTCACAGTTTTTAACAGAATTAAAAACTTAACGAGATAAATAATAATAAACTGATCACAGAAAATAGCAGAAACAGAAATGCAGAAAATAAATCACACAAAGATATACCCAGCTTCGGCAAAACCCTGCCTACTGCTGTATTTCTAAGATTTCTACTAGGTGATAGAACAGTTCCCGCATACAAGACCATGTACACTCGCAAACCCCTGCTCCTATTCTAACCCTACGCTCAAAATCCTAGACTGATTCAAACCCCTGAATCAGATTTTTCCAGATTACAAATCCGTAACCTGTATTCCTAGATTTTACAGATTCTAGTACTGTCAGTTAACTCCTAACTGAAA
Source organism: Allium sativum (assembly GCA_030737875.1). Classification (NCBI taxonomy): domain Eukaryota; kingdom Viridiplantae; phylum Streptophyta; class Magnoliopsida; order Asparagales; family Amaryllidaceae; genus Allium; species Allium sativum. Next base: position 254,718,975 of record CM060924.1, on the reverse strand, counting down.
CTCCCCTAGAGTTTTACAGACCTGGAACTGTATGTTTGTTTTTACAGATAAACAACACAAATTGAAAAACAAAAACAAAACAAGAATAAACCAAAAAGAAAACCCTAGGAGTTAACTTTAAAAAAAAGGTCATCCCCTTTTAATTTAAAAACACATATGCCCTTTAGTTTAAAAACTTAGGCCGGCCCATTTTCTTTTCTTGCTTCATTCTTCTGCCCGATTCCTCTTTTGTTCTAAAACTCAAAAATGGCGGCGGCGATTAGAAACTAGGGTTTCTGATAAATCCTCCAAATCCAGATCGATCTGATGATGATTTTGTTTCAGTGATGCCTTGAATCGAAGGATGCTTTCAGTGTTTTGATTTGAGAATTGCTCAAAAAAAAAACGATTCTAGGGTTTCTCGTCTTTGCCCTAATTCGATTGCGATAGCTCCAGATAGATGAATTCTGGTTCTCTGATGAACTTCAGTTCTTCGATGGATATCTTCACGTCTGATATCGGATTTTCTGGTGGTCGAAACTTGGTAAGATTTCTGATTTTAATTCTTTGGTTGCTCGGTTAATTTGCTTGGTTTCGATCGATTCTTGCCAGTGATGAATGGTTGTGTTTATAGGATTTAGAAATCCTTTAATTGAGCTCTGATTTCACTGAATGACTGCTCTGATTTGTGGTGCGATTCTTGCTCCTTTTATTTACTTGCGTGATTGATTCTTGAATGAACTTGGACATGTTCATGACATTCGAATTCATTTCCCTTTGCATGATTTCCTTATTGAATTCTGAAAATACCTTGCCAATAAAAAATTGTTGCCTTTTGTGTTGAATCGGCTTTGAGATGATTTTGTGATGTTTCCTCTTGTGACTGTCTCGGTTTAGAAATGGATTTCTTGTGTGAATAAATCTGGACAACAAATTGATTCTTCGAAGCAGATTTTACGTTGCCCTTTAAATGAATCATTTCAAAAAAATAAGATGAAAACTTTTCCATAAAATGATTAGTCGATTTCAGGAAAGTTTTTAAACCTCTGCCTAATCAACAAAAATGCTTGAGATTTTTGGCATGAAATCTTTTGCCAAATCTGGAAACAAAATCTTGCCTAAAAATTGATTTTCTGAAAGTATATTTCTTGTATTGGTTCCTGTTGACATGCACATTGATTTTCCATGCTCCATTTACTGGATCATTCATGCATGTTATTCTCTTAGTTTTGCATTCACACACCTCGAATGTAGACATTGATACATGAAGTAATCCATGTAATTAAGCTCCACTTGATACATGCTACACCATATAGCCTGAAGATATCAATCTTGTTTGCTGAACATTTTGAACCTCATTCCTGCATTGATACTTGAATTGTTTTGATGCATCATTCTGACTTGAGCTTCAACATACATTGTGCTCCATCTTTTTGAAATGCTGTGTCGACAAGCTTGCCACAAATACATGCATTGTTGTGTCACTTGGGTATCATGATACATACATTGACCTGTTCAAACAATAATGTTTAAATTCCTCTATGCACTGTAATGTATTTTCTCATCCATACTTGCATATTTCCAAGCTAAGATCACTTCTGTCTTTAAGAAGTTTGCTGCTGCCAGAAATATTGTGATCATTGCGCTTGTTCATTTCATTTTTATGTTGACTTGAACATTGCTGGAAAAAAAAACCATCATACTATTGAGTTGCCTTGTACTATGTTTGTCATGCTGAACCTGTCTTGATCACAAATGTACATGCATTTTGTCCATTGTCATACTTGTTTGGTTTGACCATGTTTTTCTGGCTTGATGTACTTTGCTGTGTCATGTGTGTGCATCATCTTGACCACAAGCTCTGGCCACTTTGTGCTCAATCATCTTGTCATGCCGTAGCACCAAGTTTGAACCTGCTCTGTTTGTGAATATCTTTGCCATGCAGCACTTGTGTTCACTGATTTGCTAGTACTGTGCATATTATACACCTGTCTTTAGCATGCTTGAAATGCCTGTTCATATTTGATGTCACACTCGACCTTGTATTTGACCAAACTTGTATCATTTCTTTTGCTGTTGCATATGCCTCCTTTGGAAAACAAAGTTGCTGAGCATTTTTATTTTGCTGTTTTGGTCAAAAATGATGTTCCATGCACATAGTCCATTTGTACATGTTCTTGATCACTAAAGTTATGCTGAACCAATCTGGAACGGTATGCGTTGCCATGCTTGTGTATTTCCATTTGCACACCTGCCATTCAAGTAATTCTGCTCTGTTGTCTTGGTATGTTTTTGCTATTTTCACCATGCATGCTTGACTGACTTCTTGAACTGAGCCTTATGACCTATGTAGTCCATTGTGTTGATCATTTTCTCGACCGTATATTTTGTGCCTTCTTGCTCGACTCATGAGTTTGCAGTTTTGACTTGTATTTTTCTGAAAATGTCCACTTTGATTTCTCTTTTGGATTTTCTTATAAATATGACACAAAAAAAAAAAAATTAGCAGACTACTACACTGTGTTGAGGCTGGTCAGGATTAGCTAGTTTGACGCTGGTTCTGATCAGCAAACCAGTGTAGTATGTTGAGGCTGATACAAATCAGATCGAGTCAGAAAAATGATGAGAAACACACCGAATACTGAGGCAAATAAATTTTCAAAATAAAATATATCTACCCAGAAATTTGAAATTATTTCTGTCTTGGATACTGTGTGTGTTTCTATTTTACGTGACAGGTAAGAAGACTGGACTGATTGAACTGGACAGAAGACTGAAGAACAAAGATAGAAGAGAGACAAAGGATGAAGACATTATTGAGCCAGTGTGTGTATATGTCAGTCAATGTATATGTATATAAAACTGTATAACAGAGTGAAGTGTTGTAGTGATTCTGTAGTAAAGGAGTTGTATATGAAATTGTATTTGATATGTAATGCAGAGATGTACAAATAGTGGAGTTATAAAAAATTTGTACTATTTGAATATTGAAATAAAATATTATATTTAAATAAAATACTGTGTTAATATTTGAATGTCTGTACAGTAGTATTTCACTTAAATATAAATATTATATTCTTGTTTGATGTGAATATAAAACAGTACAGTGACAAACACATTTAAGATAATATATACTTGTTTGTTATCATCAAACAAAAATCATATAATTGTTATATACAACTACGTTATATACAACAATCTCCCCCTTTTGATGATGACAAACAAATGAAAAGATTTTGAATATAATAAATGTGTTTGTTCGTGAATAGTGAAACTCCCCCTATTTGAATGCTCCCCCTACAACTAAACTCCCCCTAGAACTGTGTATGAGTGAAACAAACGAATTTAATAAATTTCCAAAATTAAAAATATTTATAAAATATTCACTCATAAATCAAAATCTCAATCCATTCTCCCCCTTTTGTTATCATCAAAAGGATTCAGAATTTTAAAATATAGATGAATAGTGACTAGAAATATAATATCAGCATAAGAGGAAGAATAATCATCATAAATCACAATCAGTCAAACAAAAATCATAATATTCTGAGAATAGGTGGCATATTTCACATTGTAGAGAATGACGGATTTACGATGAATTTTATATAAAATGGAGAGAAAGAAAAAAAATGATTTCCAAATATTTTCAAAAGAATTTTATAAAAATGAAAAAAACAGTGATGGATTTGGACTTATAATTATAAACTCAATTTAAATGACAAAATCGAATAATCTCAAATTCCAATATCTATCAGTCAACAAATCATAATACGTCATAAAATTTCAACACATTTCACAGATTAGAAAGATGGATTGATAGGCTGGTTTTTATAAACACCAAGAAGAATTTCAAATAAATTACAATTTATAGCACAATTTTCCTTTTTCTTTTTATTTTATTTAAGAGCACACTGACCACGCATAACCAGAGCTTGGATTTTTAAATGAAGTCAGTCGCAGCTTAAATTATAAGTTGTCTCTTAACCATGCATGACCAGAGCTTGGATTTTTAAATGAGGTTAGAGACACACTTATATATTTAATATATATATTTATCATTTCAGTTTTTTTTTTTTAAAAAAAGAAAAACTCCTTGGTATAAAACCAATATATGGATGATAGAAAATGTGGTAGGTACAGAAATGGACTGTGAAATAAATTTCTAAATTAATTATATTATGAGATATGACCAACTGTACTTGGATTATTGAAAATTTTCAATCATCACTAATTCTGAATAATAATATAACCACAATTCCATCACAAATATTTTCACTGTTTATTCAATATGATTTTTTAAAAAAAAATTAAACTCTCCACAAAAAAAATTATCATGGATGGCAGAATGATGATAGATAATGAGGATGGTCGTGAAATAATTGCCAGTTCAAAGATATTATAATAAATATTCAACCATCATGAAAATCCACATAAAATCTCCTTTTATTATGAAATATATTACAGTCATAATTCATCACAATTTCAAAATTTGATAATAATTTTGATGAATTCTAAATGCAGTTCAATTTGGATATTGATTTCAATTTCTGAATGAATAATCAATAAATAATTTTAAAATTGAAAATCAATTACAAGAGTAATATGCTGATCTATGCATGACAAGAGGGAAAAAATACATATATACAGCAAAAAAATATGCAGCACTTTTAAACTGATACCACATGGTGTCTCTACAAAGTGAAAAATCAGAACAGATGGATGTGACAAATATAAGGCGCTTCTGATACCAAATGTTCTTGCTTTCTCAAGGATTTTAATGACACCCTGGTGGCAAAACAATGGTACCTCAGTCAACAGAAAAGACTTAATTACAAAGCAAGCAACTCAAGCACACAAATTTCATTTATCAGAACACGATAAATCTTTGATACCAAATCAAGCAGTCCTCAAAAAAATATTTACAAATCAATTTCTTATAAACAGAGCAGCATGATTCCAAAACAAACAAAAAACAGTATCAGAGCTGGTTCCTTTTATCAAAGTAGCAAGCAGATTAAATCAAGTAAATTCCAAACCATTTTTCAAATCAATATCAGAGAAAATCAAGAATCAATTCATGTCAGACTTGTCAGGATGATTGTCATAACAGACAGTCCATGATTAAGATTAAAATACTGTTTACTTGAAATCATTTGAGGAATATGAACATATCAGAATTTAATGAATCAATCACACCAGATTATAAATTTTTAATTTGAGATATGTGTGAGATTCAATAAATCAATAATTTCAAGTGATTTTAGATCATTTACATCAAATTTGAAAATATTCATGATCGGGATAATTTATTTGAAATCACATGAATCAATGTAAAGTTTTGGGATATAATGAATCAGTCACACAAGATTGACAATTAAAAAAATAAGAGGTGTGTGATATTCAAAATATCTAGAATTTCAGATGATTTCAAACAAACATATTTCAATATAATGATCATGAATAAAGATGAATTCCAAGATGTATCACTGATACAAGCCAATCTGAAAATCAATGAAATTATCACAACTGATAAATAACAGAGTGCTGTAATGAGTATAATATTTTGAGCTTTTCTAAAATGAATTAGAATAAACTCAGAACACCAAAGATGTGTGACATTTCATTAATTATTCAGATCTTCAACAATTTAGAATTCTAGTTAACAGTGTTCAAGATATGATATGAATGCATCAACACTGTTATGAATTCAAAAATAAAAAAATCAAAAACAATTGCAGATATTTACAAGATTAAATTCAGGATATGGAAATGATTAACACACGATGATTTTATACAAATAAAGCATATTTCCAGAAAGATCATGAATTCTGCAACTGGAAGTTTAAGAAGTACAGACAAAGAAGAATATGGCAGTGTCAAAACAAAAAAAAAACAGAAGGAGATAGAGGAAGAAATAAAAACAGACAATAAAAATAAAGAGAATATACAAAGGTGAGTTTAGAGATCATACCAGAATCCAATGTAAAGCAGAATCTCTAACTCAACAAATGTTGGCCTAAGGAACTGTAAATGACACAGAATTATAGACAATCTTGATTTCAAATTTCTTCTCAGCACAGCAGTTCCTCAGCCTTCACTGGTACCTAGCAGTTGAGTGAATTAAGTGGTCTAACAAAATTTGTAAAACCACTCTGAAATACGTTTACCACTTTTGGTACCCAAACCTGTTTGTATAACAAACCATCAGAATTAACCTTTGTACCCTTAGGAACCCAAATCTGTTTAAATTTAGTCAAAGTTGTTTTATTTTTATTCGGGATCCAAGATTGTTTAAATGGTTTATTATAAAACGATTTCTCATCACAATTTTGATTCAAAAAACCTTTGAAATTTTCAGAGTTCAAATTTTCAACGTAGTTCTTTCCAAAGCAATTTGAGGGATTTTTCAAATCATTTGAATTTTGTTTTCCAAAAACATTATTCTTCCCAAAACCAAGACCACGTTTATTTCCAACAGAAAGTTGGTTTTTCAACAACATATCCAAAGATCTTTCACCGTTTGAAAATTTAGATAGAATTGTTTCAAGTTGTTGAATTTCAGTTTTAAGATCATCGTTTTCTTTTATTAAATCTGAACAGCGACTTTTAGTGATCTTACATCTTTCAAACTCAGATTTCAAAACCAAATTTTCATCATTAAGCAATTTGATTTTGGTTTGGGACTTAGCCATTTCAGAATCAAAATGTTTTCGACTTTCAGATTCAAGTTTCTTCCAATTTTCAATTTCGATTTCAAGCTCTTTCAAAATTAGATCTGTTTTCAACAAACTATCATTTTCAGCGTTTTCATGTTTGGAATTTTTGATAGCCTTGAAATTTATAAATTCCTTTTGTAAACAATTGTTTGCATCTTTTAGCTCAATCTCGTTATCTTTTAAAATTAAAATTTCTTCTTCAAGCCTTCGAATATTATTATTGAAATGAACGAGATCAGTTTTTAATTTCAAACAATTTTCACAATTAGAATTTTCAAATTTCACGACATTTGACAATTTCGATTCCAAACAATTCATCTTGTTGGTCAACTCAGAATTTATAGATTTCAGAGATTTATTTTTCGATTGGAGTTTGTCAACAGATTTGGTTAAATCAATACAAAAATAAACCAGATCTTCATATGAAAAATTTCTTATCTCATCATCTGTTGAGTCTTCATCAGCTGATTCATCTGTTGAACAAAGATCTGAATCTGAGTTGACAGTTGAGGGTTTTGAGAAGTTGCTGTCGTTTCCATATCTTGTAGTTAGAGCTGTCCAAATTTCCTGCGCAGTTAAACAATGAGAAATCAGACTGTATTGATTATCATCTAGGTGAGAATACAGAATATGTGTAGCACGAGAATTAGAAGCTTTATCTAAAATGTCAAACCCATTGATAACAACATCCCAACATTTAATATCAACAGATTTTAAATAAAATTCCATTTCGGATTTCCAATTTAAAAAATCTGTTCCAGTGAAAATAGTTGGAGATGAACTGGACTGACTCTCTGTGGACTGACAGCAAGGGTTACCCATGACTCTAAAGTTAATGAAATTACCAGGCTCTGATACCACTTGTTGGATCTAGAATAACCCTAGAGGGGGGGGGGTGAATAGGGTTTTTCACAGTTTTTAACAGAATTAAAAACTTAACGAGATAAATAATAATAAACTGATCACAGAAAATAGAAGAAACAGAAATGCAGAAAATAAATCACACAAAGATATACCCAGCTTCGGCAAAACCCTGCCTACTGCTGCATTTCTAAGATTTCTACTAGGTGATAGAACAGTTCCCGCATACAAGACCATGTACACTCGCAAACCCCTGCTCCTATTCTAACCCTACGCTCAAAATCCTAGACTGATTCAAACCCCTGAATCAGATTTTTCCAGATTACAAATCCGTAACCTGTATTCCTAGATTTTACAGATTCTAGTACTGTCAGTTAACTCCTAACTGAAACTCCCCTAGAGTTTTACAGACCTGGAACTGTATGTTTGTTTTTACAGATAAACAACACAAATTGAAAAACAAAAACAAAACAAGAATAAACCAAAAAGAAAACCCTAGGAGTTAACTTTAAAAAAAAGGTCATCCCCTTTTAATTTAAAAACACATATGCCCTTTAGTTTAAAAACTTAGGCCGGCCCATTTTCTTTTCTTGCTTCATTCTTTTGCCCGATTCCTCTTTTGTTCTAAAACTCAAAAATGGCGACGGCGATTAGAAACTAGGGTTTCTGATAAATCCTCCAAATCCAGATCGATCTGATGATGATTTTGTTTCAGTGATGCCTTGAATCGAAGGATGCTTTCAGTGTTTTGATTTGAGAATTGCTCAAAAAAAAAACGATTCTAGGGTTTCTCGTCTTTGCCCTAATTCGATTGCGATAGCTCCAGATAGATGAATTCTGGTTCTCTGATGAACTTCAGTTCTTCGATGGATATCTTCACGTCTGATATCGGATTTTCTGGTGGTCGAAACTTGGTAAGATTTCTGATTTTAATTCTTTGGTTGCTCGGTTAATTTGCTTGGTTTCGATCGATTCTTGCCTGTGATGAATGGTTGTGTTTATAGGATTTAGAAATCCTTTAATTGAGCTCTGATTTCACTGAATGACTGCTCTGATTTGTGGTGCGATTCTTGCTCCTTTTATTTACTTGCGTGATTGATTCTTGAATGAACTTGGACATGTTCATGACATTCGAATTCATTTCCCTTTGCATGATTTCCTTATTGAATTCTGAAAATACCTTGCCAATAAAAAATTGTTGCCTTTTGTGTTGAATCGGCTTTGAGATGATTTTGTGATGTTTCCTCTTGTGACTGTCTCGGTTTAGAAATGGATTTCTTGTGTGAATAAATCTGGACAAAAAATTGATTCTTCGAAGCAGATTTTACGTTGCCCTTTAAATGAATCATTTCAAAAAAATAAGATGAAAACTTTTCCATAAAATGATTAGTCGATTTCAGGAAAGTTTTTAAACCTCTGCCTAATCAACAAAAATGCTTGAGATTTTTGGCATGAAATCTTTTGCCAAATCTGGAAACAAAATCTTGCCTAAAAACTGATTTTCTGAAAGTATATTTCTTGTATTGGTTCCTGTTGACATGCACATTGATTTTCCATGCTCCATTTACTGGATCATTCATGCATGTTATTCTCTTAGTTTTGCATTCACACACCTCGAATGTAGACATTGATACATGAAGTAATCCATGTAATTAAGCTCCACTTGATACATGCTACACCATATAGCCTGAAGATATCAATCTTGTTTGCTGAACATTTTGAACCTCATTCCTGCATTGATACTTGAATTGTTTTGATGCATCATTCTGACTTGAGCTTCAACATACATTGTGCTCCATCTTTTTGAAATGCTGTGTCGACAAGCTTGCCACGAATACATGCATTGTTGTGTCACTTGGGTATCATGATACATACATTGACCTGTTCAAACAATAATGTTTAAATTCCTCTATGCACTGTAATGTATTTTCTCATCCATACTTACATATTTCCAAGCTAAGATCACTTCTGTCTTTAAGAAGTTTGCTGCTGCCATAAATATTGTGATCATTGCGCTTGTTCATTTCATTTTTATGTTGACTTGAACATTGCTGGAAAAAAAACCATCATACTATTGAGTTGCCTTGTACTATGTTTGTCATGCTGAACCTGTCTTGATCACAAATGTACATGCATTTTGTCCATTGTCATACTTGTTTGGTTTGACCATGTTTTTCTGGCTTGATGTACTTTGCTGTGTCATGTGTGTGCATCATCTTGACCACAAGCTCTGGCCACTTTGTGCTCAATCATCTTGTCATGCCGTAGCACCAAGTTTGAACCTGCTCTGTTTGTGAATATCTTTGCCATGCAGCACTTGTGTTCACTGATTTGCTAGTACTGTGCATATTATACACCTGTCTTTAGCATGCTTGAAATGCCTGTTCATATTTGATGTCACACTCGACCTTGTATTTGACCAAACTTGTATCATTTCTTTTGCTGTTGCATATGCCTCCTTTGGAAAACAAAGTTGCTGAGCATTTTTATTTTGCTGTTTTGGTCAAAAATGATGTTCCATGCACATAGTCCATTTGTACATGTTCTTGATCACTTAAGTTATGCTGAACCAATCTGGAACGGTATGCGTTGCCATGCTTGTGTATTTCCATTTGCACACCTGCCATTCAAGTAATTCTGCTCTGTTGTCTTGGTATGTTTTTGCTATTTTCACCATGCATGCTTGACTGACTTCTTGAACTGAGCCTTATGACCTATGTAGTCCATTGTGTTGATCATTTTCTCGACCGTATATTTTGTGCCTTCTTGCTCGACTCATGAGTTTGCAGTTTTGACTTGTATTTTTCTGAAAATGTCCACTTTGATTTCTCTTTTGGATTTTCTTATAAATATGACACAAAAAAAAAAAAAAATTAGCAGACTACTACACTGTGTTGAGGCTGGTCAGGATTAGCTAGTTTGACGCTGGTTCTGATCAGCAAACCAGTGTAGTATGTTGAGGCTGATACAAATCAGATCGAGTCAGAAAAATGATGAGAAACACACCGAATACTGAGGCAAATAAATTTTCAAAATAAAATATATCTACCCAGAAATTTGAAATTATTTCTGTCTTGGATACTGTGTGTGTTTCTATTTTACGTGACAGGTAAGAAGACTGGACTGATTGAACTGGACAGAAGACTGAGGAACAAAGATAGAAGAGAGACAAAGGATGAAGACATTATTGAGCCAGTGTGTGTATATGTCAGTCAATGTGTATGTATATAAAACTGTATAACAGAGTGAAGTGTTGTAGTGATTCTGTAGTAAAGGAGCTGTATATGAAATTGTATTTGATATGTAATGCAGAGATGTACAAATAGTGGAGTTATAAAAAATTTGTACTGTTTGAATATTGAAATAAAATATTATATTTAAATAAAATACTGTGTTAATATTTGAATGTCTGTACAGTAGTATTTCACTTAAATATAAATATTATATTCTTGTTTGATGTGAATATAAAACAGTACAGTGACAAACACATTTAAGATAATATATACTTGTTTGTTATCATCAAACAAAAATCATATAATTGTTATATACAACTACGTTATATACAACAACTTTCGCTCTAAATATGGATACTTGGCTGAGGAAATGTAATGACCCAAAATACATTAGATTTAGAAGTATTTTGGTCTAATAACATAGAATGCAGAATGCTAGGGGTATATAAATACATTAGATTTAGAAGTATTTTGGAAGCCTAGCAAAGATAGTAAGTTATTTTAAATGCTAACCAGTATTCTTGAATATAAGATCTTTTCCCAAATGTTAGGTTCATCTATGTCACATAGAAAATAACTTTGTTAGTAATGAAGTTTTATAGTGATTTTAGTTTAGAAATATAAGTGGAAAACAGGTAACACTTGACTGCTATTAAAAGTATGAGGTTCTGGCTGTTATAACTTTGTAAAGTCCAACGTGTACCAGTATATGATGTTCTGGCTATTATTAAAAGTATTAAATCCACATTGAGCATTCTAGAAAGCTTAACCTGTTTTGGGTAAAATAAATGAAAAACAGAAGCAATAATGTTCTAGAAAGCTTAACCTGTTCTAGAAAGCTTAACCTGTAAGGTTCTTACCAATTATCAGTTGGAAGCTTGAAAAAGGTAAGATGGAAAAATCTGCAATAGAAATAATTAGCTAATAATGTTAAGTGAAATATATTTTGAATGCTAGGCTAAGAGTAAGAGAATATAAAACAATAAGACAACAATGGAACCTTGTAAGTAAATATCTATCTCGGATGCAATTCAATTGACGAAAGTTCTTCGAATTGGAGCGGCAGGCGTTGGGTGAAGTCAAATGAGTACGTCCAGTTGAAAATACAGATAGAGTGATGTATGAAATTGGCATAATATTGTGGTTTGGACCGAACTGAATATATATATCTTGCACTAAACTCATCGTTGCACATTGTATTGATGTGATCACACAGCTATGAATTGAAGTGCGCAGAAGTAAAAAGGGTGAAATTAATTTGAACAAAATATGGTATGGATACACTACAAAGTTACATGGGTTCGCCTGTGCATAACAGAAAATGAAATCAAAGAGCAAATGATTTTTCCCAGAGCAATAGAGCATATGTCATATTTTCTTTCCCCGGTTTACCGTTAGTTTTGATGGTTAGCGCATATAAGGTGATTGAATCATTAGCGTCATCAGGTAAAAATATTTAAACAGAAGTTAGATAGTGGGAGATTAAACATTACATTATGTGGGAATGTTCAATGAAATTAAGCAGTATAAAAACGGTGGGTAAAAATTATTACGAGAATTAGTAAAAGCAAATGATCAGATACATTGAGTCGGGTTAGTAAATTATAAGGAGATTTAGTTATGTACTAAAATCCAACTAACGGCACATAAATGAAAAGAATGAATGATTTGCCAACTGACTTAGCAAAACCAATTGCCAAAACATATATAAAGCACTCGGTTGCTTTATTAAAAATTTAACAGGATAACTATAATGCATGGAGTTAGAAAACCAGCAAAAAAGACACTTTGAAAACATGATTTCCTAAGTCAGGGAGCATAAATGGTTGAAAATTGATACATTGGTTAAAACAACTACCAGCTAGATTTTAGCTTTAGGCAGTCAGCAAGAGGACTGTAAGACCAATCTTGATGCTGAAAAGTAATAAATGTGTACATAATAAATTTTCAATGTAATTTTTCTTTTTTATGCGTAGGGGTTGCTGCAATATAAACATATAACAACAGACAACTAAATTTTGAAAGAAATTGATCCAAGCCTCGGAAGGATAAAATTAAATCGCGTGAGACAACTCAGTTCAGATGCAAATGGAACTGGCACTATGTCCCGTTCGATCGCATTCAATAGGAACTGCTTTGATATCTTGAATTTGTTTATATTGGAGAGGCAGGTGAATAATATGTTGCAAAATTTTGCTCCAAGAATGCATAAATGTAACAGCGGCGTAAATATAAAATGGGTATCAAGATTTAAATTATATTATTATTTTACTTATCAGTGTGCCGACCTGAAACTCAGAACTAAAGGAATTGCAACTCGTAAGTAACTAATTCAATCCGGCTTTTAGAAATTAACAGAACATTTCTCTCATATAATCAAACAGAAAGGAAAGTAAAAACTGGATGACAGCTACAGTCCGTACAGTGGTGAAACTCATATTGCCAAATAAATTTAGAAACAGAGAAAACGTTGTAGCAAAGACAGTAAAAACCCGATTTTAACAGTCCAAAATAGCTGAAAATGAATAAACTGCACAGATAACTAAGTTTAAACAGTGTACAAATTGATGATATGAAATACACGGATGTGCAGAAAAATGGGTCGAGGACATAGGAAGATGAACATAAGCTGAAGCGGACAAAGATAGCAACAACAAAGTAAAATGTAATTTAATTAAAGCTACAGTTATCAGATGAGAAAAGCGAAAAGTATATAGCATCTCTGTGGTCTCATTATCATAGAGACAAATTCATATTATCTTTAATACCAAAAGTAAGTTTTTTGTATTGCTAAGTTTTCATGAAAAATAAATAATTCAAGCCCTCCAGTAATATAACTCTGCAAATAGATTTGAAGCACAAAAATCATTACTAAAAATTTGAAGATATACGTATAATGTTTCTCAAAAAATGATAACTGAAAGAGAGAACAAGTTGTTTTAGGTAGACGGTGCATAATCATATTTGACAGTTATGGTGAGTAAACAACAATCAAAACTATATATGTATATGTGTGTGTGTACATATACACACATATTATATATTTGTGTATATATATAAACGGAACATTATGTTTCGTATTTTCACGAAGATAATTTGGACAGACTGATTTAATGCTATAGCAAGTAGACATATGGGAAAAAAATTCCCAGCAAATTAAGTTAGCAACAAATTAGGTCAGCAGCAAATTAGAATTCAAGCCGACTATTTTTCGAATGGGTAATAATGAATTAAGTACGCAACAACTCATAGTAGAAGCAAATTTAATCAGCAAATACAGTTAACAGTGCGCAACCTGGCTTTTATACCTACTATTATACCTAAAACCATATCAACCAGATTGTTAGTTCTATCGATCTAAAGATGGAAGTGTTCGTTGATGTTTAAGTCCATGAACAAATGGCAAAAGGGTATTTTCGATGTCGGCACTATAATATTTCTAGGAATTCAATGTTATATAATCTACTAATTTCCTTACTTCTCATAAGATTTTCTTATCAATGACTGTTTTTTAATTATATTTTCTTGGCTCTTCTAAATAATGGAAGAAAAATATACAAGTTCTCAAGACCTTTAGACAAAATCTCTTCATGAAAATAATAATCTCACAAGTTACAGGAGTTTTGATATTCAACTCATGTCGAACAGTAAACAGTACTTAGCACTAACTGTATCCAAATAAATGGAAAAGACATAACATTCAAATACAAAGATAGTTATAAACATTTACCTTATGGTCACAGCAATGTCAACCAATGCTACTTTGGGAGGAACTATGTACTCAGGTTCATATTTCTGCACAGATTCAAATATACAACATATGTTCAAACTTATTGTTCTTAGTTTAAACAGAATACAAGTAGGGAATACATTCAACTTATGACAAATACCAATTCAAAATGTGGTTTGCAAAGTAGTCACAATGTAAAACCTCAAAAACACCAACATGATTAGATATGTGATAATACACCAACATCAGTATAATAGTTTAGAGTGTAATACACATAAAAAAAAGACTTTTTTTTAATCGAACTTTTTGGTTACCTGTAAACAGATTTCACAAACTGAACTCCCTTTTTCATCACACAACCTCTGTACACAGTCTCTGTGTGCAAACTGCAACAAGCAAATGAATTCGATTAATAAGAAAACTCACAAAATAGTAAAATCTATATGCGTCTCTCTTGTTTACCTATTATCGTGAACTGCAACAAGCGAATGATGTCAAAAATAGTGAAATCAATTTGTTTATCTAGTATCGTGATTCCTATAAGCCCTAATTCGAAGATGACGATTGAGAAACGGGTGGAGAGAGGATTTGAGAGGCTAACACCGATTTGAGAAATCAAAAATCCTTAGTATCTGATATTGATATCAATTAGGTAATCGCCCGTATGAATTCATAGAAGTCCTTTTTTTTTATTATATCGCGGCCTTCTTACGAATAAGCGTTGGAGAGAAAGATTGAGGTACCGATTAGGTTATGTGGGTGAGAGCTTACCACTTTGCCCTCAGAATAGAAGAGTTGACCAGGCATAACAACACATAGAAGTGTTGGCACATTTTTGGTGACATATTTTTACTACCGTAACACATATTAGTGTCACTAGTCTACAACACATACAAGTGTTGGCAGTTGAAAAAAATAAGTGTTGCTAAATGGCCATTATGGTGTAGTGATATGAACTAATCTACTACATAGTAGAACAATTGTTTCAATTTAAAGTACGTTAAAATGCTTTTTAAAATATATATGTCAAATTCTATCTAGTTTATATTGACATGAAATATGTTTTTTTAGTATATTTACTATAAAATACATAAACATTATTATAGGATTATACTATTCTAATTTTAAGCGTACATTAAATTAGTTTTTTAATAAAGGGTTGGGTTGAGTTAAAATAAGGTTGGATTGAACAAAATATCAAATCTGACCCGTATAGAGTATGAAATACAAATTGTAATCCATATCCGACCCGAACTAGGATGAGTTGGGTTGGGTTTATGTGGGTTGGGTCGGATTGGTGGGTTGGGTCGGATTGGATATGTGTTGTGTGCAGCCCTACTATCAAGTATCCTAAGTGCTTTCACATCATCTAAGAGTACAGTCATATTACTATATCCAAATAAACAAATTATTTTCAAATCCCTGCTCATATCTGATATTAAAAAAACTATATAAAAATACACATGAACACAGATTGTAAACACAACATCCACTCTAGCAACACAAACAACACTCAAGCATAAAATAAGCCAAAATAAAATTAAAATATACTTATTTTAGGTGACCTCTAAAACTCAGTCATTGAATAGCTACTTCAAACCAAGAAAAGCACCACAAATGCCATTGTTTTTATTATCGCATAACTTGTGGTGAACTTCAGCTCTTGGGCTACTACCAGTGCTACTAGAGACTGATCCAAAAGTAGTTTTCTGAAGAACATCAGTAGGCGATGCCAGTTCATCAGTCAAAACATATAACGAAGTCGAGCAGTTTGTATTATTCAAGACTTCTCCTAAGGGGCCACCTACAGAAGAAGGTTTCCAGTTTATATTTATTTGATCATCATCTTCTTCGTTTATTGTACTGAATTCTCGAGATAGCCTGTGGGGTGAAAGAGGAAAAATGTCTTTGTCGGGAGAGTTGGAAGAGGGTAAGAAGTCGGTAGTGGTTGTTGTAGGCCATTCGTCTTTGAAACGACGAAAGGGTTGGGTGGCTAAGTTAGAATGGAAGGTTCTAGAAGAGTTTGGGAGGAAGTTGGAAGAAGATAACCTGAAATCTGCTTCGAATGGGTTTAGATTCTTAGGAGTTGTTGTTGGCTGTATAGAACGATTTTGAGAGTCCTGTGAGTTCATGCTTCTGTTATCTTTGCCCATTTGTATCCTGTGTATCCATTATATATATCATAAACATGATGATAATTGAAATATGATCAATATAATACATGAAGGGGTCACAACATATTCGTCGTAGCTATTATATTTCAAACGTTTCTTGTATATCGCTCAGACTCCATGCATTACATTCTAGAGTTTTGCTTTGTTGTAATGCCCAAGTGACTAATATTTGGCACCCAGAAGCAAATAGTGTTTTTGGTTTTTTTTTTTAGAAAGCAACAAATAGATAAGTTGTTATTTTCCGCTATGCATTGTATCTATGTATTATTTTCCGTTGTTATGTAAATTTTTAATCTTTGATATTGTATTTCCAATATGTAATATTTATTCGTACTCTGGAATATTTTTGTACTCTAATGTAATTGTTGTAATAGCAATGAAATGTTCTATTCTTTATGTTCTGATGCGTCGTGTTCTCAAAGCAATCCAGAATACTCCGTCTCCTCGGGGATCGGGAAGTCTGGATCGTCTCATAGGTTGTAAAGAAAAAATAATTTTTTTTTGTAAGTTATAGTTCAATAGTAAACAAACCGGCCACAAATAATGAAATTTGAATGGCTACATATTTTCTCTTCCTTTTATTTTCTAATAGTATAGGTTAACATGAATTAACAACTCTATAAAGTAAAAATGTACTTCATATACAAGCAAAGATGCGTGATAGCTTGAGTTGCAACACTAGGCAAAATGATTTCAATTGCAATATCGTATTATACTAGTGCGCACCCGTGCTTCGCACACGGGCATTGCAAATAAATGTAGTTGCATTGTATTTGTTTGTATACTCGTAAAGAAGTGTCAAATCAATAATATATTTTTATAATACTTCTTTGGAAGTATAAAGAGTGCGTAAATGTATTTGATTTTAGGCGACAGAACTAACTAGAAATAAAAAATACGTGTATGGGAACTTATGTAACTATGAGCATGCAAATTATGTTTTAATTTTTTTAATAAGAATCTAAAATTTGACATTAGAAAAATAACGATAAGGGAAAAAATTTAGGAGCAAAAAGCGAATTATTCAAGAAGCCGAAATTTGCAAAACTATTGAATTGAGAGTACAGACTTAAGTTATTCTTTGTTTAACTCAATGAGAAATGAAAATGCCACAGATAAATTACCTTCACATAAAACATTCCACATTGACTATACCATGTTTTTCATAGCATTGATTACCACAAAATTATAATAGCATATATTTAATTGAAGAAAATGGAAGGAAGTTGGAATTTTAATTAACATATATTCCTCGTCTCCAGTTATAAATCATTTCCTGTAATGACATGAATCAAGATATTGCTAAAATACAACTAAAACAAAAGCATTTAGGACAATAGGAGTAGTTTGATATGATGAACCCTTGATTATGCCCAGCTCATGCTTATGTATCTCCGTTGATAAAAAAATAGTAAAGATATAGTTATGACAGTAGATTAATTGAAGTACTTTACCTGGTCCTTGATATTTTTTTAAAATCGTGTGTTTTACAAAAAAATTGTTAATAATGAATGAAATCATTCAGATGTTAACAATGCAAATTATGCTGCATAATAGCAATTTATTTGTTTAGAGGTTAACAAATAAATATACCAAAACACAAACTTACAATATACGCAAGCATATTGTCTAAGAAATATGTAAAAACATCAATAATTTATAGTTAAAGTTGCTTTCTTTAGACCTGATCCGGCCCTTTTTACATATCTTTTTAAAAATAATCTAGGCAAACATCCTTATAGGCCAACGCTTCATGATAATACTTGCCTCCATGCAAGCAACTATCTTGCAATTAAGATAATCAAGGCATTCATAATATAAGCACGTATTAAACTTCTCAAAATATTTCGTCCTTAAAATCTTAATTATGTCGCAAACTTGCAATCACCAAACATAAATAAACATATATTCATATGCACATAAATAAATAAATATTTTTGTATATATGCATATAGATACTTCAACTATATATGATAAATAAGAAAAGAATGTCACTGCTCACACATATAACTTTAAATTAGAAGCTCATAATTGGCTGGATGTTAATGATCACCTATGTATATTATTTTTATTTATTCCTGCATTATAATCAACAATGTATACCATATCATGTATAAAACCTGAAGAATGTTTTGCACATAAAAAATTGAAATTGTTTGGTACATTTAAAGTCTTAGTTCACCATGAAGAAATATGTAAATTCAAACCACTTTAATGTACCAATTAAGGATACCGCTATGATTTAGCACTTGGGATACAAAGAACTTTACATTCCATAGGCCATATAGTATTAGGTCACCACCTGCAAATTGGATCCATAATTCAGGCAAGAACCTAATCTTGAAATTTATTCTTGAATGAAATATTAAAGAAAATTGAGATTTATTCATAAGGGCAACCCATGCTATGTTAAAAGAGTTCCATTCCAACAAAAAATTAATTCGGTATGACTGAAAAAGCATCACCATGGAAATAATGCTTAAAATGCTCAACAAAGTGTGATTATAATTTTTTCCAATGTACATGCAAGTATTGTTAAAATCACGATTTCTAATACATTGTTATTTGTAACAATTTTTTTAATTTTAATGTCTACCCCATGAACCAATATGTGTTAATTATGTAAAGAACCAATATACCATATAAACTATAAACTCTAGTGTTTTAGTTTATGCTTACGTTAAAAAAGTTGGTAAAAGGAAATAGTTATATAGCAATTAAATGGGATTTTCAATGAACCTACTGAAACAAACAAACAAAGAAATAGCAAGAATTCAATAACTCATGCATACAAATCAATTATATGGAGTGCAACATGCATGTTAGGTGGAACATGTAGTATTTAGACTAACTCCCTATCCATTAACCTATAACGAAGGTGGCTACTATTATTTATGGAAGGTTAGCTTGCCATCTTAAAATAAGGTTATGGCAGGTTCATTAACACTTTCAAGTGGTTAAAATGGGAAAACCGGAAGAATTATGTTAATAATAAAAATACATGAAAGATTATATTTCTTAAAATTCGAGTTAGCTAAGAATGTTTCCATATGAGATAACTGACTTCCTAATTGTGAACATAAAGGATATCTGAAAACCTAAAGAAATATTTTCATATTATTTCAGAATGCATCACAAATGTTGAACATTGGTTCATAATTGTAAGAAATAGTATTGTTCGGTTAAAATTTCAAGCAACCAACTGCAAATTTTGAAGCTAAACATTTTGAATACAGTTTCCATAAATAAAAAACTATAAAAGTGGAATGAGCAGTAACCTCCATGGTGCCATTCCCTACGGTTGAGATCCATGTTTAATTACGAATACATGTTAATCATTTTATAGGAAATGCAAACAGATTACAAACACAATTGACGTATATTAAGTCTAATGATAACTACGAAGAAGACATGGTTTGGATCATGAAAAGATGGATAAACAAAGGATTGTACATTACATGTAAATTTAGCTGAAGATAGCATTTTATTTGACAAACTTCAAAAATCAGCAAGATCAAACCTTTACAAAATTTTAATTGGTTACCTCAACTGTAGTCGGGGGGATAGGTATATCAGCTAGCAAAGGTTCGTAGCAATGAAATACATGTGTAAAACCGTGTTTTAGGGATGGATAATAAATAAAAACACAAAAAGAAGTGTCAAAATATGCTCTAATTTTTATACAGCTTGTAGATGTGCACATGGGTAACAGGTTGGAAATTTGAAGTTTATCAAAAAAAAAAACATTCTCTTTGTAGGATGCTCAACTGTTCATTTCTCTCATGTAACTAACAATAAAATAACAAATAAATCAACACATGGAAAAAAAAATAAGCGAAGCAGGAGTTTGCACGGCGTATTCATTCCAGACAGGCATAGTATCGACAGTATGTCATAGTTTCAACATAAAATTATGAGAGCCTATCAACTTTCCAAGGCAGTTTACTATTTGTTTTAATTATTACGAAGACAAAATCAGATTACTAAGGAGGGCTCAATCCTTTGCACTATACTGCACAACAAATGGGAAGTTGACAAATGAGGGAAATATTAGAAAAAAATGCCCTATATCCACATGAAGCAAATCATGGTGGGCCAACTGTTGAAATACATCGACGGGTTATAATATTAAAAAAATAGTGAAATTCATCCACTGATAGATGAGTTCAAATCGCCTGTACCCAATTTTCTATGTACCCCTATACCCAACCAATCAGCACCCCCTGATTTTCACCTTTTTGCAATTAAGTCATTTTTCTTTTTCTGACTTAATTGCATAAAGTGAAAATCAGGGTGGCTGATTGGTTGGGTACAAAGAAAATTGGGTATAGAAGATTTTCTCTCCTGATAAAAATATAACAATTTTTGCATGCATTGACTTAATAATTTAATAATAATAATTGACACTTACATACAAAGGAATGCTATTGACTTTGCAATGTTATTGTAGTTACGAAGCATAATAATTTGTATTAAACTGAGAAAATAAATTATCATATTTTTTTACTTGTAAGATTCAAATACGTAAAATAAATATGCATTATAAACACCATATAAAGAAATCAATACATACAATGGAACATCGTTTTTCTACTGGTATCCATGGAAGAATCCTGTACAAATGTAAATTAGCGCAAACATATAAATCAATGTGCACAAGCTATCACAAGAAATGGACAAAGATAGCGGAAAATAAACCAACGTGCATACATAACACCCAGAAAGTTTATAACAACAACAAAGCTAAGAAGATAAATAGTGGCTTAAGCCAATAAGTAAAAAAAAGTTTGAATACACTTGCCCATCAATACTGTCAATGCCAAAGAAGCTAAACAAACAATAACTGTAGGAAAACCATATTTATCTCGTGCTATTTCCTTATCAAATTATGAAGCAATTCACAAATAAAGAGGGGAAATAAACATATGTGAGAGTCAAAATAAGGAGACATGTTTTAATGGTAATACCTCCCAATATAGACGTTAAAAAGAATGGTAGTGAAGGTAGCGGCTCCACTGTATTCCAGTTCTCCTTTAATGGTGAAAAAAGAAAGACTATTACTTAATGTGGAACCCACGACTGCCCTAATCATTAAGTCGCACATAGAAGTCCAATTAATACAAAAATGAAAACATCAATTTGCACATATTCATTTTACAGTGAAGAAAGTAAATTCAAACCAATGGTAAAGAAAGCAAATTCGGATCAATGTTGTGGAAGGCTGAAGACGAAAAATTATAAACACTTAAATATTTGACAGCTCATTTTAAAAAAAACAAATTTACCTCAACCTTTGCTAAAATTATATTGGTTAAACATAAAAAGGAAAGACATTGTTTTGTACTTCGTCAGAAGCAAGCAAATATAGGATTTGGTAGCATTTTGCGATAGAAGATCAAATTCCCTAATTAAAAGTTATATTTTACTTGCTATAAGGTAATATAAGATTATAATATCTTATATTTTTAAGAAACAACTACCTACTATGTACTAAACTTTTAAACTTTTGCATACATTCTCCAAAGCAATGTTAAAATAATGATAAATCTAGCTCAAAATGTGAACTACCATATTCATTTGGACATAGATTATCATACACATGTATGAATTGCAATGAACTGTGTATATTATTATCATCCAAATACTACCATATGTTTGAACAGATAACCAAAAGACAATGTAAGAAATAAAATATACAGAAATTGCACTAAAGCCTTTCTTTTGAATTTCAAGACGTAGTAATACCTTACCAAGAGGACACGACAATAGTAGAATGACTAATGAGAATGAGTACCTTACTATGAGTTACCTTGATTTGCAAACAAATTAAGAAATTGTAGCTAGCCGAACAACATCCGAAAGCTAGAGCATACACGGAGACAATACTGGTAGAAATCATCAGAGATTAGATGTAGCGTACTATTTGGGTGCAGAAGAGAAGATTAACGGAGTAGTAGATACTGTTAGATCTGGTGGTTTGGTAGCTTTTCATCCATATGGCGCAGGAGATAATGAAAAGGTGGAATGATAAAAGGGGATGGTGGTTGAATGGAGTTTTTCTATAGTGGTTGGAGAAGACAGAGAAAAAGGTAGGTTTTTTCGTATCTGGTGAGAATAAGGAAGAGCATGGATGAAGGAAAGTAGAAGTTTTTTTGCGGAGCGGGTGAAAGTTTGTGTATAGAGAAAAAGACAACCGTTTGATTTGCATAGTTATACATGGTGGAATCTTGCTTTATTGAAGCAAACGGAACCGAAAGGACTTGAAATGAACAG